>CM019714.1:2157894-3604319 GCA_009760885.1 Achatina immaculata
ATAGAAGTAGGAGAGTATCAGAACATAGAAGTAGGAGAGTGTCAGAACATAGAAGTAGGAGAGTATCAGAACATAGAAGTAAGAGAGTGTCAGAACATAGAAGTAAGAGAGTGTCAGAATATAGAAGTAGGAGAGTATCAGAACATAGAAGTAGGAGAGTATCAGAACATAGAAGTAGGAGAGTATCAGAACATAGAAGTAAGAGAGTATCAGAACATAGAAGTAAGAGAGTGTCAGAACATAGAAGTAGGAGAGTGTCAGAACATAGAAGTAGGAGAGTATCAGAACATAGAAGTAGGAGAGTGTCAGAACATAGAAGTAGGAGAGTATCAGAACATAGAAGTAAGAGAGTGTCAGAACATAGAAGTAAGAGAGTGTCAGAATATAGAAGTAGGAGAGTATCAGAACATAGAAGTAGGAGAGTATCAGAACATAGAAGTAGGAGAGTATCAGAACATAGAAGTAAGAGAGTATCAGAACATAGAAGTAAGAGAGTGTCAGAACATAGAAGTAGGAGAGTGTCAGAACATAGAAGTAGGAGAGTATCAGAACAGTCTAAGATATGTAGACGACCTAGACAGTCTAAGATATGTAGACAACCTAGACAGTCTAAGATATGTAGACAATCTAGACAGTCTAAGATATGTAGACGTCGTGGTATTGATAGCCTAAAGCAAAGAAGAGCTACAAGCCTTGTTAGACAAAATCTTGGGAAAAGGCGAGATGAAAGGACTTAGTTTAAATAATAAGAAGACAGAAGTTATGGTCATATCAAAGAAAGAGATACCAGAAAAATGTAGCATCAAAGTAAAAGGCACAGAATTAAAGATAGTATTTAGCAACAATAATGACAAGATGGAAGATGCGAAAGCTAAATAAGGAGCAGAATAGCCCAGGCACGTCAGCATTTATGAAAATGATAAACATATATGCAATAAAGCTCTGCTGATGAACACCAGAAGAAAGAGAGTTATCCAATGTTACATGGAACCTGTATTATTATATGGACACGGAGCAGGGACGATGACAAAGAGAGCTCAAAATCTACTGGAAGCGGCAGAGATGTGGTTTATAAGAAGAATGATGAGATTACCATGGGCAGCCAAGGAAACAAATGAAGCTATTCTAAGAAATGCTGGGGGAAAAGGAGAAATTATGGCAACATTCAGAACACAACAGACCAGATTTGTAGGACATGTTTTAAGAAGAGGCAAACTGAAGCAGAAGACAATACTAGAAGATCTTGATTTTGCTGATGACATAACTCTTATCAGTAACAATGTGAATTTCATGCAAGAAAAAAACAGATAGCCTGTCTTCACTGGCTAGCAAAATAGGACTTGAAATTAACAAGGACAAAACAAAAATAATGAAAATTCCTCTCAATCAAAATGGAAGCAGCTACATAGACCAGGATGGTGACACTAGAAAGGAAGTTAGGATCAGAATTGCAAAAGCAGCATCAATCTTCAAGAATCTTGAGAACATATGGAATTCAAACGTTATAAGCACAAAAACCAAGTTAAGACTATTCAATTCAAATGTAATATCCACCCTCATTTAAGCATGTGAAAGCTGGAAAACAATTAGAAATAGACAAGAAATTAGACTCTTTTGAAAACAAATGCCTAAGGAAAATACTCGGCATCAAGTGGAATGAATTCAAGAACATTGCAGAGATAAGACAGACGACTGAACAACAACCAGTCTCATGGGTGATCAGGAAAAGGAGATGGACATATGTCGGTCACTTGATGAGAAGAAATGATCAGAGAATCCCAAAACAAGCTATCAAGTGGAACACAACAGGCCGAAGAAAAAGAGGCAGACCTCGTGAAACTCTGAAGAGGACATTATTAAGAGAGGCCAAATTAACAGGCATAAAATCCTTTGATGAGGTTGAAAGACTCGCCGAAGACAGGAACAATTGGCAAACTACCTTGTGAGTCCTATGTGAGGATATAATATATATATATAAGAAACTGAACACTTAATGACAATAGGAAAACTTGACGGACTAAAAGAGTGGCAGAGAGAACAGCCCAAAACACAGTTTATAGAAAGAGCAAAGGACAGGTGGTTGCGGAAGTCAGTGACGACTAACGTCTGATTGGCATGGAGCAGAGAGAGAAACATCTCAGACATGAAGTGTATAGTTTGTCTCGTAAATCCTCTACATCTCAGACATGAAGTGTATAGTTTGTCTTGTAAATCCTCTACATCTCAGACATGAAGTGTATAGTTTGTCTTGTAAATCCTCTACATCTCAGACATGAAGTGTATAGTTTGTCTTGTAAATCCTCTACATCTCAGACTTGAAGTGTATAGTTTGTCTTGTAAATCCTCTACATCTCGGACATGAAACATCCTTTATACTTTAATCCAACAAGTTACATTCGGAGGTGATTCTATTTTACTGAAAATTGTGAAACATCTCTGGCACTTCTCTGTGTGCTGTGTTACAGCTGAATATCATCGCAAACATATCAAATACAGATTTTACCCAACATTTCAAGTATATCATCTTCAAAATATGAAATAGCTATCTTACCTCCATTCTCAAGTATATTTCGTCCCTAACATATGAAATAGCTATCTTACCTCCATTCTCATGTATATTTCGTCTCTAACATATGAAATAGCTATCTTACCTACATTCTCATGTATATTTCGTCCCTAACATATGAAATAGCTATCTTACCTCCATTCTCATGTATATTTCGTCTCTAACATATGAAATAGCTATCTTACCTACATTCTCATGTATATTTCGTCCCTAACATATGAAATAGCTATCTTACCTCCATTCTTATGTATATTTCGTCTCTAACATATGAAATAGCTATCTTACCTACATTCTCATGTATATTTCGTCCCTAACATATGAAATAGCTATCTTACCTACATTCTCATGTATATTTCGTCTCTAACATATGAAATAGCTATCTTACCTACATTCTCAAGTATACTTCGCCCTTAAGACATCCTCTTCTGCTGTCACCTATGTTTTCTTTTCAATCGTGCTTACATCTCAAATGTATAACACCTCTTACAGACCAAGCACACGAAAACTTTGACAGTAAAAGGTCTAAAGACACTGGGCGTGACATAGACAGAACTGTACAAACATTTCCTTGACCGAGTTCAAACATGTCCGCTAGAATGATAGCACATTTGTAGCTCCGAGCGAACTAAAACCATTAAATCCTCGAAGACATTAAAACGGACAAGTTGGTGTAAGACAGATGGACGGACAACTGCCTTGTCGCAGAACTTCATGTCACATTTCGTTTCTTGCCTGTCTGGATGTGTCATTACCTCCCACCCCCCCCCCCCCGGGTCACTTGCCGAGGGTGTAAATGTTGTATCGATCGCCTCGTGCAGACAAACAACGCGCAGACTACAGACCGCTAGCACCACACCGACACTTTCCTGCCACAATTTCTGTCCATCATTTTATTACATCTCTCACTTTCTAACATTTTCTACAACTGACAATGTGCTTCATAATACGGGTGGTGGGGTGGAAGGGGGGGGGGTGTGAGGCAACGGGTCTGTACTAAAATTCATCCCACCACTGCCACCCTCAAATGTGAGTCACTGATGTAGTACCAAACCTGAAAACCGGCTGAGAGATGAAGCAGTTTTGTATCCCGTTGTTAATATCAAATGAAAGTACTTAGTTATTTGATGTCAGATAAGTCAACGTTAAAATACACGTCAACAGAATCATTCAGATTTTGTACAAGAAACAACATTTCTACATTTGCTGCTCAAGATGATGATTGTATCTGAAGTAAGTAGCAACCTAAATATAGATCTTAGGTGCGGCTGGTCTCACAAGAGCCCAATATTTGCTATCAAGTTGTGACTAAAGTTGCTCTAACAGGAAGCAAACTTTATAAATCTAGACTGTGTCAACTCTAGGGCAATCCTCATAAATCTAGACTGTGTCTCTAAACTTCTGGACAATCTTATAAATCTAGACTGTGTCTCTAAACTTTTGGACTATCTTATAAATCTAGACTGTGTCTCTAAACTCCTGGATAATCTTTATAAATCTAGATTGTGTCTCTAAACTCCTAGACAATCTTTATAAATCTAGACTGTGTCTGTAAACTCCTAGACAATCTTTATAAATCTAGACTGTGTCTCTAAACACCTAGACAATCTTTATAAATCTAGACTGTGTCTCTAAACTCCTAGACAATCTTTATAAATCTAGACTGTGTCTCTAAACTTCTGGACAATCTTTATAAATATAGACTGTGTCTCTAAACTCCTAGACAATCTTTATAAATCTAGACTGTGTCTCTAAACTTCTGGACAATCTTTATAAATCTAGACTATGTCTCTAAACTTCTGGACAATCTTATAAATCTAGACTGTGTCTCTAAACTCGTGGACAATCTTTATAAACCTATACTGTGTCTCTAAACTCCTGGACAATCTTTATAAACCTAGACTGTGTCTCTAAACTTCTGGACAATTTTGTATAAATCTGGACTACGTCTCTAAACTTCCGGACAATTTTATATAAACCTAGACTGTGTCTCTAAATTCCTGGACAATCTTTATAAATCTAGACTGTGTCTCTAAACTCCTGGACAGTCTTTATAAATCTAGACTGTGTCCCTAATCTTTGGTGGTTGCAGTAAACCCTATGTGTACTCGCCTCACACTCGCAACAAAACCTCCTTACAGCCACTGGGACAATGTCTCAACACAACCTCATTACAGCCACTGGGACAATGTCTCAACACAACCTCATTACAGCCACTGGGACAATGTCTCAACACAACATCCTTGCAGCCACTGGGACAATGTCTCAACACAACCTCATTACAGGCACTGGGACAGTGTCTCAACACAACCTCATTACAGCCACTGGGACAATGTCTCAACACAACCTCCTTACAGCCACCGGGACAATGTCTCAACACAACCTCCTTACAGCCACTGGGACAATGTCTCAACACAATATCCTTACAGCCACTTGGACAATGTTTGAACACATTCAGAGAAAAGAATTGAATTTTCCAGTTATATCACAGTCACAAATATGACCTCAAATATTGATAAGTCTCCGGGATGTTGTTGCTACTCCGTCTCTGTTTATAGAAACATCCAGTAACAAACCTGGGTACTTCTCTATCTCTGTTTATAGAAACTGCCAGTAGCAGAACTGGGTACTTCTCTATCTCTGTTTATAGAAACTGCCAGTAGTAGAACTGGGTACTTCTCCATCTCTGTTTATAGAAACTGCCAGTAGTAGAACTGGGTACTTCTCCGTCTCTGTTTATAGAAACTGCCAGTAATAGAACTGGGTACTTCTCCATCTCTGTTTATAGAAACTGCCAGTAGTAGAACTGGCTACTTCTCCGTTTCTGTTTACAGAAACTGCCAGTAGTAGAACTGGGTACTTCTCCATCTCTGTTTATAGAAACTGCCAGTAGTAGAACTGGCTACTTCTCCATCTCTGTTTATAGAAACTGCCAGTAGTAGAACTGGGTACTTCTCTATCTCTGTTTATAGAAACTGCCAGTAGTAGAACTGGGTACTTCTCCATCTCTGTTTATAGAAACTGCCAGTAGTAGAACTGGGTACTTCTCCGTCTCTGTTTATAGAAACTGCCAGTAATAGAATTAGGTACTGCTCACTCAGTTTGCTAGAAGCAGCAGTAGGAAGTTTGTGGGAAACATTTCTGTTGAGCATAAAACATCACTCAGTCTACAGCACTCTTGTTAAAAATCGATGAAGATTACTGCTTTATTTGACAAAAGTAGAGTAAGATTCCAGCCAGTTGACAAAACTAGAGTATGATTGCTACTAGTTAGAAAAACTAGAGTAAGATTGATGCTAGCTGACAAAACTAAAGTTTCTGCTAGTCGACAAAACTAGAGTAAGATTGCTGCTGGTTGACAAGACTAGAAGTAGATTGTGCTTACCTGACAAAACTAAAGTTGCTGCTGGCTGGCAAAACAAGAGTAAGATTGCTGCTAGTGACCAAACTAAAATTGCTGCTAGTCGATAAAATAAAAGTAAGATTGCTACTGGTTGACAAAACTAGAGTAAAGTTGCTACTAGTTGACAAGACTAGAGGTAGATTGCTGCTAGTTGACAAAAGTAGACGAAGATTGCTGCTAGCTGACAAGATTAAAGTTGCTGCTAGTTGACAATATCAGAAGTAGATTGCTGCTAGTTGACAAGATTAAAGTTGCTGCTAGTTGACAATATCAGACGTAGATTGCTGCTAGTTGACAAGATTAAAGTTGCTGCTAGTTGACAATATCAGAAGTAGATTGCTGCTAGTTGACAAAACTAGAGTAAAGTCGCTGCTAGTTGACAAAGCGAAAGGAAGATTGCTGCCAGCTGACAAAACTAGAAGAAATTTGCTGTTATTTGAGAAACGTAGATTGCTGCCAGCTGACAAAACTAAAAGAACTTTGCTGTTATTTGAGCAACGTAGATTGCTGCTACTGACAAAATTCGAGACAGATTTCAGAGCGCTGGATAAAATCAGGGAAAATAACAACGAATCACAACCAAAAGCTTCCATATCTTACGGTTGTGTCCCTTAGGAAAAAAAATTGCTTTATTTACGTTATTGTATTGTGATTAGTATGAATTGTTATTATTACTACTATAATGATGATTATTATTCTATTATTATTATTATAATATAGTATGTCATTTCAAATGTTGGTCTAACTTACTGTACCGTTTACTTGAACTAATGTAAATACTCATACAACGCAAACAACCTACACATGACCGATATCTGGAAAGATAAAAGTGACATTTATGCAAAAGAAGAGAACGAAAGAACAAACGAACGTACTTTATTTTCAAAGGGTTAAGAATTGGGCACGCAGGCCCGTCTGACATTCTGCCCTTCATCATACAGCTTTCACTCAGTCACAGTCATTCAGCATTTATTAATGAGCATTAATAATCAAGAAGACATATTAAATGTCTGGTCTTGTCCCTCCTCATTTACTTTTAGATGTAGAGGTGAAATGCAATTGTCTTCCAATGGCTCGCCTGTTGGCTTCGTACATTGAGATGTTCAGGGACTCTGCTATACCATCAGTCCATCGTTTGCATGGGCGGCCCCTTCCTCTGCCTTTGTGTGGTCTGTAAAACATTGCTCTCTGTGGTACACGTTCTGATGGTAGTCATGACACATGACCGAACCATTTTATTTGCTGTTTTTGAGTATAGTTCAGAACGGGTTCGACTCCTACTTTATTTCTAATGACATCATTTCTGATTCTGTCCATTCTTGATATTCCAAGAATTCTTCTCAAGAATCTCATTTCAGTTGTTGTAATTTTCCTTTTGTCTTTTGCTGTCAGAGTCCATGCCTGGCATTGGTAGCACAAAGTTGGTATGAAGATTGTCTTATAGATAGTTCTTTTGGTTTCCAGTGAGACATGCTTGTTGTTTAGTATGGGAGCCATTTGCCCGATAAGTGGGTTCGCTTTGTTACATCTGTTTTCGATCTCTATGTCTATTTTTCCTTTTGTTGAGAAAATGCTTCCGAGGTATTTGAAATGCATTACTTGCTTCATAGTATGGGTTTCCAGTGTAATGTTTATTGGTGTGTCTACTCTTGCGATGGTCATGATTTCTGTTTTTGCCTAGGCTAATTTTCATATTGTGTTCTTCGCATGCATCATTTAGTCTATTAATGTGATCTTGCAAACCTTCTTCTGAGTCGACAACTAGAGCTTGGTCATCTGCAAATAATAGTTCATTTATGGTTATGTCATTTTCTGTTTGTTCTATTTCATTTTGTTGATTTTTTGCTGCCATTATCAGTCCAGCTTCTCTACAGATGTTATCGAGATATGTTATAAATAGCAGCGGTGGTAAGATGCAACCTTGCCGATCGCCAGATTTAATAATAAAGGGTTCAGAATGTCCTCCTAAAGCTTTGAATCCACTTCCGTTGTTGTACAGACTCTTACACAGATTTATTAGATGATTGATAACCCCATATTGTTTTAGGACTTCCCTTAGTTTGTTCCTGTCCACTCTGTCGAATGCTTTTTCTTGGTCAAGAAAAGCCAAGTAAAGGATGTTATTAAATTCGATCGCTTTCTCTGACAACTGGTCTGAGGGAAAATATTGCATCTGTGCATCCTCTGTTTTTCCTAAAGGACACATTAAATGGTTACATAAATAAATAATAAACTTATCTCTTGTCCATACACTCTACACTCTGATTTATGTAACAGCATGAAATAAACCTGCATTCTTACATTCATTCAAAACTAAAATTTATAGAAAAGCTGTTAAAAATTGCAACAATCAAGCCATAGTTTAACTACTTTAGACTATGCTTAGGGAGGCATTAGTCTATATCAAACAGATGGTGACAAAGTTTGAAGTTGTAAGAACGAATATTACTTATAAGTTTTACATGAGTTGGTAGGACATTAAAAGATGCGCAGCTAAGTAGGAGAAGCTTTTTTTTTAAAAGATCTTAAGCCTTGGTTTTGGAAGAATACAATTTTTTAAGCGCTGACTGCTTTGGGGTGGATTTGGACAAAGACCACAGACAGGGTGGAGCATTGTGCGATAGAATTTTATGATATTAAAAACTAGAGCAATAACTAAAGCAGAGAAGGGAGAAAAGTAGAGCAATAACTAAAACAGAGAAAAGAGAGAACTAGAGAAATGACTAATGCAGAGAAGAGAAAAAACTAGACCAATAACTAAAGCAGAGAAGAGAGAAAACTAGAGGAATAATTAAAGCAGAGAAGAGAGAAAACTAGAGGAATAACTAAAGCAGAGAAGAGAGAAAACTAGAGGAATAACTAAAGCAGAGAAGGGAGAAAACTATACCAATAACTAAAACAGAGAAGAGAGAAAACTAGAGAAATAACTAAAGCAGAGAAGAGAGAAAACTAGAGGAATAACTAAAGCAGAGAAGAGAGAAAACTAGAGAAATAACTAAAGCAGAGAAGAGAGAAAACTAGAGCAATAACTAAAGCACAGAAGAGAGAGAACTAGAGTTTAAGGTGAACTGACAACTGAGTGTTGTACTGGTTCATCATGCTGCATTTGTGTCATGTCATCTAGCAGCAATATTGGCTTGTTAATATCTCCTGCCACCTAGCGGCAGTCAGTCGTGGCTTGTTAACATCTCCTGCCACCTAGCGGCAGTCAGTCGTGGCTTGTTAATATCTCCTGCTACCTAGCGGCAGTCAGTTATGGCTTGTTATCAATATATGTATGTTATCAATACAGTAACATATATTACTGACATGTTTATTGCTTCCCTTGTCTCATAACAGCCTTGTCAAACTACTCGACCCTGTCAAACTACTCGATATTCACAAACAAAACAGACCAGCCCATACATAGCTTTCTTGTATGTTTAGACAACTGAATTTCTTACAAAACTTTCGATTTTCACAAAATTGTCAAAGTTCATCTAAAATATGCTTCCAAAAAATGCTTCATGCTGTTAGTATTCTTCTCACAGTTTTACCATCAAGCAGGTGCTCTTGATAAAGTGTTATTTAAAGCAAAATATATTTTTTATTTAAAGCAAAATATACTTTGTGTTTAAAGCAAAATATACTTGTTATTTAAAGCAAAGTATACTTTTTATTTAAAGCAAAGTATACTTTTTATTTAAAGCAAAAGTATTTCTAGATCTTGACACAAAATGTCAAAGTGGATTACACTGTCAATGTCTTCTTCTTGCATTGTCACAGCGCACCTCTCGCTACTTCCCACACAAAACATATCTATTTGATTCACATTTTTTAATGTGATCACTTTGTGGAACACCACATTGTCAGCTATCACTTTATTAATTTGCTGTCAACGTTTTCTGTAATTTGACACTAAACTGGTGAGCAACAGAACAAAATGGACGAATATTTAACAGTGAATTTCAAGTCCACAGAGCTTCGAAACAAATCTTGACATAGACACTTTAGGCAAAGATGAGAAACAAATCTTGACACAGATACTCTAGAAAAAAATGAGAAACAAATCTTGACACAGATACTCTAGACAAAAATGAGAAACAAATCTTGACACAGATACTCTAGGCGAAGATGAGAAACAAATCTTGACACAGATACTCTAGACAAAAATGAAAAACAAATCTTGACACAGATACTCTAGGCAAAGATGAGAAAAAAATGGACACTTTTACTACGCTAAACATTTCTAATAGTTATACTACCCTAAACATTTTGGCAGCTAAAAGGATTGACCACACTAAACATTTCTGTGGCCTTTACTACACTAAATATTTCTGGCAGTTTTACTACATTAAGTATTCCTGATAGTTTTATTAAATTAAATATTCCTGACAGTTTTATTAAATTAATTACTTCTGACATTTTTACTGCACTAAATATTTCTGACATTTTCTGTCTGGCACTTCTATCAGTTTCTGCGACTGTTTCTGTGTGTCGCTTCTAGCAGTTTCTACAATGGTTTTTGTGTGTCACTTCTAGCAATGTTGTGCTGCGTGTTACTTCTAGCAATGTGTGATGTGTGTTACTCCTAGCAATGTGTGCTGTATGTCATTTCTAGCAATGTGTGATGTGTATTATTTAGCAATGTGTTGTGCTGTGTGTTACCTCTAGCACTGTTGCGCTGTGTGTTACTTCTAGCAATGTGTGCTGTTAGTCATTTCTAGCAATGTGTGTTTTTTTGTATTACTTCCAGCGATGATATGCTGTGTGTTACTTCTAGCAGTGTGTGCTTTGTGTTGCTTCTAGCAATGTTGTACTGTATGTCACTTCCAGCAATACGTGCTGTGTGTCGCTTCTAGCAATGTTGTGCTGTGTGTCGCTTCTAGCAATGGTGTGCTGTGTGTCGTTTCTAGCAATATGTACTGTGTTTCAATTTATTTTAGCAATGTGTGATGTGTGTGGTTCTACCAATGTTGTGCTTTGTGTCACTACTAGCAATGTTGTGCTGTGTGTCACTTCTAATAATGTGTGCTGTGTGTGATTCTAGCAACATGTGCTGTGTGTTGCTCCTAGCAATGTGTGCTATGTGTCACTTCTAGCAAGATTGTGCTGTGTGTTTCTTCTAGCAATGTGTGCTGTGTGCTTTTTCTCGTAATGTGTGCTGTGTGTTAGTTCTAGCATTGTGTGTTCTGTGTCCCTTATAGCAATGTTGACCTTTGCGTCACTTCCAGCAATGTTTGCTCTGTGTCACTACTACCAGTGTTGTGCTATTTGTCATTTGTAGCAATGTTGTGCTGCATGTTACACCTAGCAGTGTTTCTATATGTCGCTTCTAGCAATGTTTTCTTGTGGTTTACTTCTAGCAATGTGTATTGTGTGTTACTTCTAGCAATGAGTGCTGTGTATTACTTCTAACAATGCTGTGCTGTGTGTCACTTCTATCAATGTGTACTGTATGTTACTTCTAGCAATGTGTGCTGTATGTTACTTCTAGCAATGTGTACTGTATGTTACTTCTAGCAATGTGTGCTGTTTGTTACTTCTAGCAATATGTACTGTATGTTACTTCTAGCAATGTGTGCTGTATGTTACTTCTAGCAATGTGTACTGTATATTACTTCTAGCAATGTGTACTGTATGTTACTTCTAGCAATGTGTGCTACTTCTAGCAATATGTACTGTATGTTACTTCTAGCAATGTGTGCTACTTCTAGCAATGTGTGCTGTATGTTACTTCTAGCAATGTGTGCTGTATGTTACTTCTAGCAATGTGTGCTACTTCTAGCAATGTGTGCTGTATGTTACTTCTAGCAATGTGTGCGGCTTCTAGCAATGTATGTTACTTCTAGCAATGTGTGCTGTATGTTACTTCTAGCAATGTGTGCTACTTCTAGCAATATGTACTACTTCTAGCAATGTGTGCTACTTCTAGCAATATGTACTACTTCTAGCAATATGACTACTTCTAGCAACGTGTGCTACTTCTAGCAATGTGTGCTGTATGGTACTTCTAGCAATGTGTGCTACTTCTAGCAATGTGTGCTACTTCTAGCAATATGTACTACTTCTAGCAATATGTACTACTCCTATCAATGTGTACTACTTCTAGCAATGTGTACTACTCCTAGCAATGTGTGCTACTTCTAGCAATGTGTGTTGTGTCAAATCTGACCGATAACCGTGTTGAGGACAAAAAAAGACTCCTGTAAAAAGTGAAGATAACTTCAGCACAGAAATTGTGACACTTTTTCTCTACGTCTCTTTCTCCCCCCTTCCCCCTATCTCTCTTCCTCCCTTCCCCATCCGCCCCCCACCCCCGCATCTCTCTCTCTCTCTCTCACACACACACACACACACAGAGTAAATGGAATTCCGGTTATGAAACTGGATTTTCTCTTGGACATCGCGCGACCTTTCGTCAGCAAATTCAATGTATAATTAATTATAGGGATCAAGGTTTCTCAAGCTATGTACGGAATTAAGAGATCAATGTTTCTCAAGTTGTGTAGGGAAGTAAAAGACCAAGGTTTCTCAAGCTCTCTAGGGAAGTAAGAGATCAATGTTTCTCAAGTTGTGTAGGGAAGTAAGAGATCAATGTTTCTCAAGTTGTGTAGGTAAGTAAAAGACCAAGGTTTCTCAAGCTCTGTAGGGAAGTAAGAGATCAATGTTTCTCAAGTTGTGTAGGGAAGTGAATGCATGCTGGAAAATCACCAAAACCATAGAAAACAAGCTGAATTCTTTCCAGACTAAATGTTTACGAGGAAGTAGAAAAATATTTTTGGTCAAACATCATAAGAAATAACATCTTATTAGCAGAAATCCAGATGAAACCACTGACAACAATTATTAAGGAAAGACGCTGGCGATGGTTGGGACATGTGCTCCGAATGACTGACAACTCACTACCAAAAATAGCACTAAGATGGACACCACAGGGGTAAAGAAGTAAGAGTAGAGCAAAAAAGACACGAAGAAGAACAACAGAGAGGATATTGAGCAACAGAGGGCTCAAGTGAGCAAGAATGGAAAAAACTAAAGGGCAGGCGTTTGTGGAAAACCCTTGCGGAAGCCACATGTGCCTTGGGCTCTTAAGGTTCAGTGAGGAGGAGGAGAGAGAGAGAGAGGAAGAGTGAGGGAGAGAGAGAGGGAGATAGAGAGAGAGGGGAGAGAGTTGAAGTCACTTGCACTTTAATCATTTTAAACTCCTGAAAACACAAGAAATATTTCTTCTTCCATGAACGTTTGCTCAAAATGTAAACTATGAAAATGGCATTTATTCTTTAACTGCAGAAAGTAGGAAAACATTTCCAAAATAAACGTACGCGGCCATATAAAGTGCAGAATCACACCAACAAAAATCTGCACAGAACGATAAATGGATTATTTCAAAATATAGCCTTATTATTTCTTGTCAGTAAAGGCACAAACAAGTCCAGCATAAGCCTTGTTTAAGGGCGCATTTGGGACTAGGCTGTTAGTCGATGTGACTTTATGTCGGCCGTTATAGGAGGAGATCAGCCACTAAGTGCAGTTCAGTAGCATCACTTGCTTCAGGTTACAAGATGAATAGACATGTTCCAAACAGGCAAATTAGGCACATTAGAAGCTGTGACGAAATTAATCACAAAATATAAATCACAACACATTAAATAAACAATTATAATCTAATAATTCTTCACTGATACGCAAAAACTAACATATATACGCATACATGTGAGCTACAGTGCTGTATTTCAAATGGCGTATATATAGCGTCGGTCTTCTAATCCAGTGGTACCGTGTGCAAGTCTCAGTAGTGGGGAATTTTGTCTGGTACACACCAAAAAGTCCCCGTGTTGACTCGGCCTCTAAAACTTGATACCAGAGAAATCTAGAAAGATACATGCGGCCAGACGTGACACTGACCACATCAGACAGACGTGACACTGACCACATCAACCAGACGTGACACTGACCACATCAGCCAGACGTGACACTGACCACATCAGACAGACGTGACACTGACCACATCAGCCAGACGTGACACTGACCACATCAGCCAGACGTGACACTGACCACATTAGCCAGTCGTGACACTGACCACATCAACCAGACGTGACACTGACCACATCAGCCAGACGTGACACTGACCACATCACACTTTCATGCGCCCAAAGTCTTGTGAATTAAGACCTAACATAGTATCTCCATGGAAACAGAGATTTGACCTTTTGTTTTCAGATATGTATAACATGTTTCTATATAGCTGCTAGTGTCAACGTAATCGATAAGCAAGCGGCCTCAGCAAGCCGTATCTGACATTTTTCCCAAGCTCTGTAGGGAAGTAAGAGATCAATGTTTCTCAAGTTGTGTAGGGAAGTAATAGATCAAGGCTTCTCAAGTTGTGTAGGGAAGTAAGAGATCAATGTTTCTCAAGTTGTGTATGGAAGTAAAAGACCAAGGTTTCTCAAGCTCTGTAGGGAAGTAAGAGATCAATGTTTCTCAAGTTGTGTAGGGAAGTAAGAGATCAATGTTTCTCAAATTGTGTAGGGAAGTAAAAGACAAGGTTTCTCAAGCTCTGTAGGGAAGTAAGAGATCAATGTTTCTCAAGTTGTGTAGGGAAGTAAGAGATCAATGTTTCTCAAGTTGTGTAGGGAAGTAAAAGACCAAGGTTTCTCAAGCTCTGTAGGGAAGTAAGAGATCAATGTTTCTCAAGTTGTGTATGGAAGTAATAGATCAAGGCTTCTCAAGTTGTGTAGGGAAGTAAGAGATCAATGTTTCTCAAGTTGTGTATGGAAGTAAAAGACCAAGGTTTCTCAAGCTCTGTAGGGAAGTAAAAGATCAATGTTTCTCAAGTTGTGTAGGGAAGTAAGAGATCAATGTTTCTCAAGTTGTGTAGGGAAGTAAAAGACAAGGTTTCTCAAACTCTGTAGGGAAGTAAGAGATCAATGTTTCTCAAGTTGTGTAGGGAAGTAAGAGATCAATGTTTCTCAAGCTCTGTAGGGAAGTAAGAGATCAATGTTTCTCAAGTTGTGTAGGGAAGTAAAAGACCAAGGTTTCTCAAGCTCTGTAGGGAAGTAAGAGATCAATGTTTCTCAAGTTGTGTATGGAAGTAATAGATCAAGGCTTCTCAAGTTGTGTAGGTAAGTAAGAGATCAATGTTTCTCAAGATGTGTAGGGAAGTAAAAGACCAAGGTTTCTCAAGCTCTGTAGGGAAGTAAGAGATCAATGTTTCTCAAGTTGTGTATGGAAGTAATAGATCAAGGCTTCTCAAGTTGTGTAGGGAAGTAAGAGATCAAGGTTTCTCAAGCTTTGTAGGGAAGTAAGAGATCAACACTTCTCAAGTTGTGTAGAGATGTAACTTACTATCTAGTGCCAACAGTCAAGTACACATACACAAGTAAACTAGGACTGATCACGCAAGATGGCGACAGACGACTGTCATGGAGAACATTGTCTGTTTTGGAGCGGACGAAGTGTGGGATAATGCTGCTCATGCTGACATGTGTCAGCAGCCTGTCATGTAGGATAATGTTGCTCGTGCAAGGACCTGTGTCAGCAGCCTGTCATGTAGGATAATCAGATAATGGACTTGTAAATAATTAACAAAACTGAGTTTACATTATAACCAGGCCATGTATTATACAAAAGTTCTAAGCACAAAAACCAAGTTAAGATTATTCAATTCAAAGATAATATCCACCCTCATTTATGCATGTGAAAGCTGGAAAACAACTAAAGAAATAGAAAATACTCAGCATCAAGTGAGACGAATTCATGAACAATGCAGAGATAAGACAGATGAGCGAACAACAACCAGTCTCATGGGTGATCAGGAAAAGGAGATGGACATATATTAGTCACTTGACGAGAAGAAATGATCAGAGAATCCCAAAACAAGCTATCAAGTGGAACACAACAGGCCGAAGAAACTCTGAAGAGGACAATGTTAAGAGAGGCCAAATTAATAGACATAAAATCCCTTGATGAGGTTGAAGACAGGAAAAATTGGCGAACTACCTTGCGAGCCTGATGTGACGTTTAACGGCACGGGAAGGATATAAGATATAAGATTATATGTATTGTTTAGCAACGGGTGATGACTTTGTGCAGTGGTACACGTAGGTTGATGATGATCAATACTAGCAAGAGAATTCTGTTGTGTGATCTCACAGCTGGTACGCTTACCTGGAGTGTAAGAGAATTCTGTTGTGTGATCTCACAGCTGGTACGCTTACCTGGAGTGTAAGAGAATTCTGTTGTGTGATCTCACAGCTGGTATGCTTACCTGGAGTGTAAGAGAATTCTGTTGTGTGATCTCACAGCTGGTACACTTACCTGGAGTGTAAGAGAATTCTGTTGTGTGATCTCACAGCTGGTACGCTTACCTGGAGTGTAAGAGAATTCTGTTGTGTGATCTCACAGCTGGTACGCTTACCTGGAGTGTAAGAGAATTCTGTTGTGTGATCTCACAGCTGGTACGCTTACCTGGAGTGTAAGAGAATTCTGTTGTGTGATCTCACAGCTGGTACGCTTACCTGGAGTGTAAGAGAATTCTGTTGTGTGATCTCACAGCTGGTACGCTTACCTGGAGTGTAAGAGAATTCTGTTGTGTGATCTCACAGCTGGTACGCCTGCTTCACGATCCACCTCCGAAGCGTACTCAGCTTTTCATAATAAAACTCTGCCATTATTATCCTCTAGGGCCATTATTGATGCCATTATTATGGATCCCCGTACAATTATTGTAGTCCCTGATGCCGTTACTGTGGACCCTGATGCCATTATTGTGGACCCTGATGCCATTATTGTGGACCCTGACGCCGTTAATTTTGTTTAAAAAAATTCCATTGTCGTCCCAGAAAACTGTAGGCATCATTTCTGAGTTCTAAAATGTTTGTTTGAATTTCCTGATAAAAGGGACAGCGACTGTAGTAAAACTGGTTTAAATAATAAAGGTAGATAGAGGTGTATGGTGTAGTTTTACAAAGTGAGGGAGGGAGTGAGTAAAATGAGAAAAAAAGAATAGAAAGTATGAGAATGTATAAATGAAAAACATACAACATCCGATATTTTGGCGTGAGCCTTTTTTTAGGATTACATGCACAAACGAGATTAAAAAAAAACAATAAAACGGAGAACTTATCTTAATATGGCCTCCTCCAGAAGTAGGAAACAAAAATGCGTGTCTTAGAAGATGCATAGAGACCACGCGGGCCACACAAAGGATACGTCGATAGAGCCAAGTGTAAAGAAGAGGTGGAGAGAGAGGAAGAAAACAAGTGGTAGAAAGGGGTGGGGGGTGGAAGGTAATAGAAACATGATAGCCAATAGAGGAGAAGGTGTCGGGAGGGGGGAAAGAGGGGAGGGAAAAGGGGACGTGGAGAAATAATGAATGAAGAACATAAACACCTGCAGGGAGAAAAATGTAAAACTGGTGAATAGGACAAGACTCTATAAACACCAATATGTTGCTAGAGAAGAAAAGAGAAAGTAGAGTAAAAAAAAACGGGGGGAGGGGGAAGTGGAACAACTAAAGAAGTTACAGAAAGCTGAAGACATTGTTAATTCCAGCTGGGTGGAGACAGCCAGCCTGGAAAATAAGGCGCTGTTCTAGGACCCTCCGAGATCGTACATCAGCAGAACAAGA
Source organism: Achatina immaculata (assembly GCA_009760885.1). NCBI lineage: Eukaryota > Metazoa > Mollusca > Gastropoda > Stylommatophora > Achatinidae > Lissachatina > Lissachatina immaculata. Next base: position 2,175,472 of record CM019714.1, read on the forward strand.
GCGGATCGCACTAACAGAAATGTCCTGTTTTCCCTTGTGGTTGCTAAGGCAAAAATGTTTAGCCACAGGTGTCCAGGCCCTCTTAGAAATATCGTTAAGATGCTGGTACAAACAATCTCATAAGCGCAAATTGGTCTCCCCTATCTACTTCATACCACAAAGTTTGCACATAATAGCATAAATAACACTGCGTGAAGTGCAGGTGAAACCCTCCTCAACTGATAACGTGGACCTAGGGAAGGAGGCTATCATGTTTCTATTGCCTTCCCCCCCCCTTTCTAGCACTTGTTTTCCTCCTCTCTCTCTCCACCTCTTCTTTACGATTGGCTCTATCGGCGTATCCTTTGTGTGACCCGCGTGGTCCCTATGTATCTTCTAAGATACGCATTTCTGTTTCCTACTTATGGATGAGGCTATATTAAGATAATTTCTTCGTTTAGTTATTTGTTTTTGTCTCGCTGTGTATGTAATCCTCGAAAAAGGCTCAAGCCGAAATATCAGATGTTGTATGTTTTTCATTTATACATTCTCATACTTTCTATTCGTTTTTTTCTCACTTTACTCACTCCCTCTGCCACTTTGTAAAACTTCACCATACACCTCTGTCTGACCTTATTATTTGAATTTCCTTGTCTTGTTTGGAGATTTAGTGCACATGCACTGTTTGAACTGCTCCATCTCTACGTTCACGAGCTGAACCCAAGTCTCGTCCCTGGTTACGAGCTGAACCCAAGTCTCGTCCCTGGTTACGTGATTTTGTCGAGAAACCCCTCCCCCTCTTCCTAGTAGGAACGTAAAGTCCCTTCTATGGACGAAGGTCAATCAGCTGTTTTGTGAAGGTCAGTCAGATGGTTTGTGAAGGTCAATCAGCTGTTTTGTGAAGGTCAGTCAGATGGTTTGTGAAGGTCAATCAGATGGTTTGTGAAGGTCAATCAGATGTTTTGTGAACTCAGTCAGCTGTTTTGTGAAGGTCAGTCAGCTGTTTTGTGAAGGTCAGTCAGATGGTTTGTGAAGGTCAGTCACTTATCTGTGAAGGTCAGTCATTTGTTCTGTGAAGGTCAGTCACTTGTTCTGTGAAGATCAGTCAGTTGTTCTGTGAAGGTCAGTCACTTGTTCTGTGAAGATCAGTCAGTAGTTCTGTGAAGGTCAGTCAGTAGTTCTGTGAAGGTCAGTCAGTTGTTCTGTGAAGGTCAGTCACTTGTTCTGTGAAGGTCAGTCACTTGTTCTGTGGAGGCCAGTCAGTTGTTCTGTGAAGGCCAGTCAGTTGTTCTGTATAGGCCAGTCAGTTGTTCTGTGAAGGTCAGTCAGTAGTTCTGTGAAGGTCAGTCAGTTGTTCTGTGAAGGTCAGTCACTTGTTCTGTGAAGGTCAGTCACTTGTTCTGTGGAGGCCAGTCAGTTGTTCTGTGGAGGCCAGTCAGTTGGTCTGTGAAGGCCAGTCGTTCTGTGAAGGTCAGTCATTTGTTCTGTGGAGGCCAGTCAGTTGTTCTGTGGAGGCCAGTCAGTTGGTCTGTGGAGGCCAGTCAGTTGGTCTGTGAAGGCCAGTCAGTTGGTCTGTGGAGGCCAGTCAGTTGGTCTGTGGAGGCCAGTCAGTTGGTCTGTGGAGGCCAGTCAGTTGGTCCGTGGAGGCCAGTCAGTTGTTCTGTGGAGCAACCTTCACAGAGCTTGTGCTGGCTGAGTTTGGCTGAGTTTGGCTGAGTTTGGCTGAGTTTGGCTGAGTCTGGTTTTTGGAAGTTTAAGGGAGTTTTATCAGAAAATCCTGAACCTGTGAAGGACTTTTTGAGCGATTTAATCACTCACAGCTGAGTGTCCCCCCACCCCTCCCCCCGGGTCCTCCCGTCCCAGCCTCCCTCCCCCTGGGTCCTCCCGTCCCAGCCTCCCTCCCCCTGGGTCCTCCCGTCCCAGCCTCCCTCCCCCTGGGTCCTCCCGTCCCAGCCTCCCCCCCCCCCGCCACATCATGCACATCTGTGTGCCAATCCTTGAAGTTTCTGCACCAGTACATAACAGACCTGTCACTCGTAAAGTTGTGGCCACACACACACACACAACCACCAGTACATAACAGACCTCTCACTCGTAAAGTTGTGGCCACACACACACACACAAAACCACCAGTACATGACAGACCTGTCACTCGTAAAGTTGTGGCCAGCCACACACACACAACCACCAGTACATGACAGACCTGTCACTCGTAAAGTTGTGACCACACACACAAAACCACCAGTACATGACAGACCTGTCACTCGTAAAGTTGTGGCCACCCACACACACAAAACCACCAGTACATGACAGACCTGTCACTCGTAAAGTTGTGACCACACACACACACACACAACCACCAGTACATGACAGACCTGTCACTCGTAAAGTTGTGGCCACATACACACACACGCAAAACTACCAGTACATGACAGACCTGTCACTCGTAAAGTTGTGACCACACACACACACACACACACAAAACCACCAGTACATGACAGACCTGTCACTCGTAAAGTTGTGACCACACACACACACACATACAAAACCACCAGTACATAACAGACCTGTCACTCGTAAAGTTGTGACCACCCACACACAAAACCACCAGTACATGACAGACCTGTCACTCGTAAAGTTGGACCACACACACACACCAACCACCAGTACTGACAGACCTGTCACTCGTAAAGTTGTGGCCACACCACACACACACAAAACCACCAGTACATGACAGACCTGTCACTCGTAAAGTTGTGACCACACACACACACACACACACACAAAACCACCAGTACATGACAGACCTGTCACTCGTAAAGTTGGACCACACACACACACATACAAAACCACCAGTACATAACAGACCTGTCACTCGTAAAGTTGTGACCACCCACACACACAACCACCAGTACATAACAGACCTGTCACTCGTAAAGCTGTGGCCACACACACACACAACCACCAGTACATAATAGACCTGTCACTCGTAAAGCTGTGGCCACCTGCACACACAAAACCACCAGTACATGACAGACCTGTCACTCGTAAAGTTGTGGCCACACACACACACACAAAACCACCAGTACATGACAGACCTATCACTCGTAAAGTTGTGGCCACACACACACACAAAACCACCAGTACATGACAGACCTGTCACTCGTAAAGTTGTGGCCACACACACACACAACCACCGGTACATGACAAACCTGTCACTCGTAAAGTTGTGGCCACACACACACACACAACCACCAGTGCATAACAGACCTATCACTCGTAAAGTTGTGGCCACACACACACACAACCACCGGTACATGACAGACCTGTCACTCGTAAAGTTGTGGCCACACACACACACACAAAACCACCAGTATATGACAGACCTATCACTCGTAAAGTTATGGTCACACACACGCACACAACATGATCATTGATGAAGAATCTCTGAAGTGTCCTGATTCCATAATCACATCAGCAGGCAGGAATGGCTATTACAGGGTCAATGTTTACTCGGTGCTGCTCGTGCACAAATAAACAAAACGGATTGTAGTTAGTATTTTGAAAAAAATAACACTTTAATGGCCACTACAGGAAATAGCCGTGCCACATGACGCCTAGTTTACTGGTTTATGTGCGAAGGCTTGTATCCGTCCAACTCACTCCCAAATATCTAGTACTGATAAATTGTAACCTCATTTACTTAGTGAGAGTGTCTTGTCTTCTACAACCTCCGATTAGTTGTGCGTCAGACAGCACACAAATCTGGGGGTCGAAAGAGCATGAGCCAGCATGTGTGTTCCCAGAACTCTAAAGCATTGCTCTGAAATACAAGTCCCGATTAAACGAATTGAAACAAAATGGATTTTATGGCACGGAGTGGCAGAGTCAATGTTCTCTGGTCACGTGATGTAATTATTTGTGGGAGCACATGAATTAAGCATCGCTTCTCGGGCATCAACGAAACCGTGAGCACACAAGTACCCACATACACACACATCTCACAACCATTCACACACACACATCTCACAACCATTCATACACACACATCTCACAACCATTCACACACACACATCTCACAACCATTCACACACACACATCTCAGAACCATTCACACACACACACACCTCACAACCATTCACACACACACATCACACAACCATTCACACACATACATCTCACAACCATTCACACACACACACCTCACAACCATTCACACACATACACCTCACAACCATTCACACACACACACCTCACAACCATTCACACACACACACACACACACACACGCTATCATCCACTTATGCTAATTTTTAATTCACGATCTTTGTAATTGTTCAGTATGAATAATGAACTACACACAAGTTACTGATGTTATTGTTACTGATGTTATTGTTACTGATGTGTTGCTGATGTTATTGTTGCTGATGTTGGTGTTGCTGATGTTGGTGTTGCTGATGTTATTGTTGCTGATGTTGGTGTTGGTGATGTTAGTGTTGCTGTTGATGCTGAAGTAATTATTGATGTTACTGCAAATGTTATCGTTGATGACTTTGTTGTTGCTGATGTTTTGTTGTGAAGTTGTCCTTACAGGTGATGTTGTTGCAGATGCTGTTGCTTCTGATGTTGTTTTTACAAAAGTTATTGTTGTTGTTGATGATGTTCTTTTGTTTCTGATACTGTCCTTACTTGTGAAGTTGTTTCTGTTTTTGTTGTTACTGCTGATTTGTTGTTCTTGGTGTTGTTGCTGTTGTTGCGGGCTTTGTTGATATTGATCAGTTTGAAGTTGCTGTTTTGTTGCTGTTGTATTGTCGCTGCTGCTGATGTTTCTGTTGTTGATGACGTTAATGTTATAGCTGAAGCTGTTCCTGTTGCTGATAATGATGTTTCTGATGACGATGTTGCTGATGACAATGTTGCTGATGACGATGTTGCTGATGACGATGTTGTTGATAAATGACTGGAATGCTGATGTTTGCAGAGATAGTTAAGATGACAAACGTAACACGGGCGGTCACGACTAATGATGATGATGATGATGATGATGATGTCTAAACTGATTTCACAGATAGCTAAAAAAACACATCATTTCTTAGTTCCCATTTAGTGTAAATGATACGTCATCAGTAGGGACATTATCTTGTCAGACTTTTGTAAGACCATGACAACATCTACACGTTTATTTGTGTGTGGCACTACGGCAACTTCTACACATAAAGCTGTTGTGACACCAAGACAACTTCTAGACATAGGCTATTGAGACACCACGACAACTTTTAAACATAAGGCTATTGAGACACCAAGACAACTTCTAGACATAGGCTATTGAGACACCACGACAACTTCTAGACATAAGGCTATTGAGACACCAAGACAACTTCTAGACATAGGCTATTGAGACACCACGACAGCTTCTAGACATAAGGCTATTGAGACACCACGACAACTTCTAGACATAAGGTTATTGAGACACCACGACAACTTCTAGACATAGGCTATTGAGACACCACGACAACTTCTAGACATAAGGCTATTGAGACACCAAGACAACTTCTAGACATAAGGCTATTGAGACACCAAGACAACTTCTAGACATAAGGCTATTGAGACACCAAGACAACTTCTAGACATAAGGCTATTGAGACACCAAGACACTTCTAGACATAAGGCTGTTGTGACACGAAGAGTGACAGAGATAAAGAAATAGCAGAACCGGGTTACCTACTGCAGACTACAATCAAACAACAAACACACAACAAACACACATCAACAACAAACAGACAACAAACACACAACGACGAAGAGAATTCAAAACATCTGCACTGTGAAAAGTGAATAAAGCAAATATCTGTAACAAACAAAGTGAAGAAAACACATAAATACTACAAACAAAAGATCAAAAGTGACGAAGACACAGACATGAAACTAAAAGTGAGTACATCGTGCAACCTTCACAATCACATCAACAACAGAGTGGCATGACGGGGAACAAAAGACCAGATAACATGACCACATGGTCACACAATGTGCGTTAAATAGTGGATTATTATCACGCTGTCATTATTCTTTCAAGCTGTCATTAGTACGTTATGTTGTCATCCCTCTACTGTGCTGTCATAACTATCATTCCGTTTTCGCTTAATCACAGTGTTATCACTCTCTTGTGCTGTCATAACTATCAGTCATCACTTAATCACAGTGTTATCACTCTCTTGTGCTGTCATAACTATCAGTCATCACTTAATCACAGTGTTATCACTCTCTTGTGCTGTCATAACTATCAGTCATCACTTAATCACAGTGTTATCACTCTCTTGTGCTGCCAACACCATCATTCTGGATCACTCTGTTTTTATATCACCATTCCATACTTATATCAATTCTTCAAGATCATGCTGTCATCACTGTGTTATCACTTTGTCATTACTCCATCACGCTATTATGACTGTTTTATCGCTTTGTCACTACTTCATCATGCTGTCATGACAGTGTTATCACTTTGTCATTACTTCATCAACCTGCAATCACTGCGTCATAATGTCATATAAACTACGTCATGTTGTCATATAAAGAACGTCATGTTGTCATATAAGCTACGTCATGTTGTCATGTAAACTGTTGTCAGTAAACTACGTTATGTTGTCATGTAAAGTACGTGATGTTGTTATGTAAACTGTTGTCATATAAACTACGTTATGTTGTCATGTAAAGTACGTGATGTTGTCATGTAAACTGTTGTCATGTAAACTACGTCATGTTGTCATGTAAAGTACTTGATGTTGTCATGTAAACTGTTGTCATGTAAAGTACGCCACATTTTCATATAAACTGTTGTCATTTATACTACGTCATATTGTCATGTAAACTTTTATCATGTAAATTGCGTCATGTAAAATACGTCATGTTATCATGTAAACTGTTGTCATGTAAACTACGTCATATTATCATATAAACTATTTTAATTGCTGTCCAGTTAACGACTTCACAGAAACCAGATTAAACCAGGTCACATGGCGACAGTTAACACGCAAGTGTCACATGGAGACAGTTAACACGCAAGTCTCAGGTGGTGATAATCTCGTTATAATTGCCACACACATCAAGTTTTTTATTTGTTCTCACACAGTCCTGACTCCAAGTAGTAACTCTGTTCTAACACTGTTCTGCTTCCAATTAGTAACTCTGTTCTCACACAGTCCTGATTACAAGTAGTAACTCTGGTCTCACACAGTAATGACTCCAAGTAGTAACTCTGTTGTCACACAGTCCTGACTCCATGAAGTAACCCTGGTCTCACACAGTCCTGACTCCAAGTAGTAACTCTGTGGTGTTCTCACACAATCCTGACTCCAAGTAGTAACTCTATTCTCACACAATCCTGACTCCAAGTAGTAACTCTGTTCTCACACAATCCTGACTTCGAGTAGTAACTCCGTTCTCACACAGTCGTGACTTGGAGTAGTCATTCTGTTCTCACACAGTCCTGACTACAAGTAGTAACTCTGTTTTCACAGTCCTGACTCCAAGTAGTAACTCTGTTCTCACACAGTCCTGACTCTAAGTAGTAACTCTGTTCTCACACAGTCCTGACAAAAAGTAGTAACTCTGTGGTCTTCTCACACAATCCTGACTCCAAGTTGTAACTCTGTTCTCACACAGTCCTGACTCCAAATAATAACTCTGTTCTCACACAGTCCTGACTCCAAGTAGTAACTCTGTTCTCACACAGTCCTGACTCCAAGTTGTAATTTTGTTTTCACACAGTCTTGACTCCAAGTAGTAACTCTGTTGTCACACAGTCCTGACTCCAAGTAGTAATTCTGTTCTCACACAGTCCTGACTCCAAGTTGTAACTCTGTTCTCATACAGTCCTGATTCCAAATAATAACTCTGTTCTCACACAATCCTGACTACAAGTAGTAACTCTGTTCTCACACAATCCTGACTCCAAGTAGTAACTCTGTTCTCACACAGTCGTGACTTGGAGTAGTCATTCTGTTCTCACACAGTCCTGACTACAAGTAGTAACTCTATTCTCGCACAGTCCTGACTCTAAGTAGTAACTCTGTTTTCACACAGTCCTGACTCCAAGTAGTAACTCTGTTCTCACACAGTCCTGACTCTAAGTAGTAACTCTGTTCTCACACAGTCCTGACAAAAAGTAGTAACTCTGTGGTCTTCTCACACAATCCTGACTCCAAGTTGTAACACTGTTCTCACACAGTCCTGACTCCAAATAATAACTCTGTTCTCACATAATCCTGACTCCAAGTAGTAACTCTGTTCTCACACATCCTGACTCCAAGTTGTAACTTTGTTTCCACACAGTCTTGACTCTAAGTAGTAACTCTGTTGTCACACAGTCATGACTCCAAGTAGTAACTCTGTTCTCACACAACCCTGACTCCAAATAATAACTCTGTTCTCACACGGTCCTGACTCCAAGTAGTAACTCTGTTCTCACACAGTCCTGACTCCAAATAATAACTCTGTTCTCACACAATCCTGACTCCAAATATTAACTCTGTTCTCACACAGTCCTTACTCCAAGTACTAATTCTGTTCTCACACAGTCATGACTCCAAATAGTAACTCTGTTCTCACATAGTACTGACTCCAAGTAGTAACTCCGGTCTCACACAGTCCTGAAACCAAATAATAACTCCGTTCTCACACAGTCCTGACTCCAAATAGTAACTCTGTTCTCACACGGTCCTGACTCCAAATAATAACTCTGTTCTCATACAGTCCTGACTCCAAATAGTAACTCTGTGGTGTTCTCACACATTCCTGACTCCAGGTAGAAACTCTGTGGTATTCTCACACAGTCCTGACTCCAAATAATAACTCTGTTCTCACACAGTCCTGACTTAAAGTAGTCTCTCTCTCTCACTCTCAGTGTACTCTCTCTCTCACTAACTCTCGGTGTACTTTCTCTCACTCTCATTGTACTCTCTCTCACTCCCAGTGTACTCTCTCTCTCACTCTCAGTGTACTATGTCTCATTCTCAGTGTACTCTCTCTCACTCTCAGTGTACTCTCTCTCACTCTCAGTGTACTCTCTGTCTCACTCTCAGTGTACTATGTCTCACTCTGTGTACTCTCTGTCTCACTCAGTGTACTATGTCTCACTCTGTGTACTCTCTGTCTCACTCTCAGTGTACTATGTCTCACTCTCAGTGTACTCTCTCTCACTCTCAGTGTACTCTCTCTCACTCTCAGTGTACTCTCTGTCTCACTCTCAGTGTACTATGTCTCACTCTGTGTACTCTCTGTCTCACTCAGTGTACTATGTCTCACTCTGTGAACTCTCTGTCTCACTCTCAGTGTACTATGTCTCACTCTCAGTGTACTCTCTCTCTCACTCTCAGTGTACTCTCTCTCACTCTCAGTGTACTCTCTCTCTCACTCTCAGTGTACTCTCTCTCTCTCAATCTCAGTGTACTATGTCTCACTCTCATTGTACTCTCTCTTTCTCAGTGTACTCTCTCTCAGTGTACTCTCTCTTTCTCAGCGTACTCTCTCTCAGTGTACTCTCTCTCACTCTCAGTGTACTCTCTCTCTCACTCTCAGTGTACTCTCTCTCTCAGTGTACTCTCTCTCAGTGTACTCTCTCTCTCACTCTGTGTACTCTCTCTCAGTGTACTCTCTCTCAGTGTACTCTCTCTCACTCTCAGTGTACTCTCTCTCTCAGTTTACTCTCTCTCTCTCACTCTCAGTGTACTCTCTCTCTTTCTCTCTCTCTTTCTCAGTGTACGCTTTTTCTAGGGATATGAAGAAAAGATATTCTTTCATGGAACTCTTCGTATCTTTTCCCGTGGGATACGGGACGGAAGTGTAATCATGAGACGTATTGTTTGCATCTCTGCCCGGATGTAAGTGGGCATGTTAGGTTTCAGACAGGAACAAATTTTTCATAACGTTTTTTTCTTAAACAGACGGACAGCCAGACAGGCAAACAGGCAGTCAGACAAGCAGACAAATAGGCAGGCAGGCAGACAGACAAACAGGCAGGCAGGCAGATAGACAGATAGACCGACAGATATACATATAGACAGAAAGAAAGAAAGAAAGAAAAAAGGAAAGAAAGAAAGAAAACAGATCGGAGGTTAGAAAACGGAAGAAGAGTCACGAGTTACAGATGACTGCTGTAAAAATGTTAGCACAGAATTTACACAGAACATATAGAGAACATACACCGAATACTAACAGAATATACACAGAACAGACACAGAATACTAACAGAATATACACAGAACATATATCGAATACTAACAAAATATACATTGAACATACACAGAATATACACCGAATACTAACAGAATAAACACAGAACATACACAGAATATACACAGAACATACCCAGAACATACACAGAATACTAACAGAATGTACACAGAATATACACAGAACATACACAGATTACTAACAGAATATACACTGAATACTAACAGAATGTACATAGTATATATATATATATATATATATATATATATATAGCAAATACACAGAACATACACAGATTATACACGAAATACAAACAAAATATACAAAGAATATATACCGAATACTAACAGAATATACACAGAACATACACTGAATACTAAGAGAATGTACACAGAATATACACCGAATACTAACAGAATGTACACAGAATATACACTGAATATTAACAGAATATACACAGAAAATACCCTGAATTTATATATATATATATATATACGCAGAAGACATATTGGATATAACAGTATATACACTGAATATTAACATAGTATACACAGAATTTAAACAGAATACTAACAGAATATACACTAAATACTGACAGAATATACACAGAATATAAACAGAATACTGACAGAATATACACAGAAAATAAACTGTAATCACTGAATACAAACAGAATATGTATATATATATATATATATATATATATATATATATACACTGCATACCATGAGTACTAAAAGAATATACACAGTGTACTAACAGAACATACACAGAATACTAAACGAAAATACAAGGAATACTACAAGAATATACACAGAATACTGATATAAAATACACTGGAAATACATAGAATATTAACAGAATATACACAGAATACAAACAGTGTCTTCATTTTATATCCTACATCCTTCCCGTGTCGCTAAACGTCGCATGGTAGTTTGCTAAGATTTCCTGTTGTCGGCGAGCTTTTCAACTTCATCAAGGGATGTTATGCCCACTAAACCGACCTCTCTTAACAATGTCCTCTTCAGAGTTTCACATGGTCTGCCTCTCTGGTGTCACCATCCTGGTCTATGTAACTGCCAAGATATGCAGATTGGTTTACTTCTGCAACAGTTGTTCCTTCTACAATGTATAATACTAACAGAAAATGAATAGAATACTAACAGAATATACACAGAATACTAACAGAATATACACAGAATACAAACAGAATATTAACAGAATATACACAGAATACTAATAGAATACTAACAGAATATATACAGAATACTAACAGAATATATACAGAATACTAATAGAATACTAACAAAATTACACAGAATACTAACAGAATATACACATAATACTAACAGAATACAAACAGAATATATACAGAATACTAACAGAGTACAAACAGAATATATACAGAATACTAACAGAATACAAACAGAATATACACAGAATACTAACAGAATACAAACAGAATATACACATAATACTAACAGAATACAAACAGAATATATACAGAATACTAACAGAGTACAAACAGAATATGCACAGAATGCTAACAGAATACAAACAGAATATACACAGAATACAAACAGAATACAAACAGAATATACACAGAATACTAACAGAATACAAACAGAATATACACAGAATACTAACAGAATACAAACAGAATATACACAGAATACTAACAGAATACAAACAGAATATACACAGAATACTAACAGAATACAAACAGAATATACACAGAATACTAACAAATTGCAAGAACATGACCTCTGGACTCGGCCACTGACTTGGAACTAAAGACAGCAAAAATAAGAATCTCTCACAGCCATGAATTCTTGTGTAGCTAGGCGCCTCAATACAGTGATGACAAAATGGCGCGGTTGTCATGTTCACTTGCTCTCTGACTGCAGGATTGTAAACATCATCTGTAAACATGGTTCACGTCCCGTTAAACGCCACATCGGGCTCGCATGGTAGCTGGCCAACGTTTTCTGTTTTCGTCGAGCTTTTAAAAACCTCATCGAGGGATTTTATGTCGACTAATTTGGCCTCTCTTAACAGTTCAGAATTAGCAGCAACAAAACATCAGAGACTATGAAAGGATTAATCTACTTGTTCTCCTATGGTAAACTGGACTATAACCCGATGTGATCTAGTGTGTCTCGTCCCTCAGGCAGGTGTTTGGTAGGCAGTTTTCTCTCACATGAGTGTCAGGTACCTAGATCGTTGGACCAGGAGGGCTCCCACTCAACACATTCCCAGATGGGATGACATTGCGCTATTTACTGTACTACATACATCTTATCAGAAGGAAATGAAACAAGCGCATTATTTTTTTTAATGAAAGCAGAGTCCTCTCTCTCGCGCGTTTTCTTTCTCTCTCGCGCGCTCTCTTACGTCCTCTCTCTCTTGCTTCTCTCTCTCACTCTCTCTCGCTTCTCTCTCGTCCTATCTCTCTCACTTCTCTCTCTCGTCCTCTCTTGCGTCTCTCTCGTCCTCTCTCTCACTCTCTCTCGCTTCTCTCTCTCGTTTTCTCTCTCGCTTCTCTCTCTCGTCTTCTCTCTCTCTCGATTCTCTCTCTCGTCCTCTCTCTCATCCTCTCTCTCGTCCTCTCTCTTTTGCTTCTCTCTCGTCCTTTCCCTCTCGTTTATCTCTCGTCCTCTCTCTCGTCCTCTCTCTCGCTTCTCTCTCTCGTTCATCTCTCTCGCTTCTCTTTCGTCCGCTCTCTCCCTTGCTTCTCTCTCGTCATCTCTCTCTCTCGCTTCTTTACCGTTCTCTCTCTCGTCCTCTTTCTTACCCTCTCCCTGGCTATCTCTCCAACTCTTTCTCTCTCCCTTCTCTCTCTCTCCCTTATCTCTCTCGTTCGTTCTCTCTCGCACTCTCTCTTTCTCTCTCGCTTGCCCTTTCACTCTCTCGCTCTCTCTCGCACTCTATCTCTCGCTCTCTCACCATCTCGCACTCTCTTTCTTTCTCTCTCTCCTCTGTCTCTCTATCTCTCCCCTTTATCTCTCTTTCTCTCTCTCTCGTTCTCCCTCCTCTCTCTTTCTCTCTCTCGCTCTCTCTTTCTCTCTCGCTCCCTCTTTCTCTCTCTCTTTCTCTCTCGCTCTCTCTTCCTCTCTCTCGCTCTTTCTCACTCTATCTCGCACTTTCTTTCTCTCTCTTTCTCTCTAGCACTCTCTCTCTCTCACTAACACACATTCTCTCACTAACACACACTCTCTCTCTAGCACTCTCTCTCCTACTAACACACTCTCTATCTCTCTCTCCCTCTAGCACTCTCTTTTTATCGCTTTCTCTCTCTCTTGCTAGCCCTCTCTCTCTCTCTCTGGCGCGCTACTTTCTCTCTCCCTCTCCTTCTCGCTCTCACTCCCTCTCTCTCTCTTTCTCCTTCTTTCTCTCGCTCTCTCCCTCTCTCTCTTGCTGTCTCTCCTTCTTTCTTGTTCTCTCTCTCGTTCTCGTGCCTTCTCAGTTACCTGGGTTGGTTGGTAACCCTGGAGCATGGGGATAGTGGTCAGAGACAGGCTAGTATCGGAAGTGTCCAATTATGGGAGGCCGTCTCTGGCCAGGTATATCAACAAAGGATGAAAGAATTTTAATCGGTCGGGATTTTGTAAGCTGAGCAGTATGAGGCCAACGATCGGGGGTGCCATGTTATTGTTCAAGCGCGAATGAGAAATGTTATTCGTCGAATGAGAACCAACATGTGCTAGGTTAGTATGGGTTGTTATTATGTGATGTGTATGAATGCAAGTTGTGCTGTGGGCTTCCTCGATCAATCCCGGTCCACTTAGGTATGACTAGGATAACTGAAGAGCACATGAATAATTATCATTCTGGTGTAATATACTTGTATATGTAAGATTTAGAGGCTTTTGGTAATTTGCAATGATAGCCCATGTGTGCACATAAATACGTATTGCTGAAATTTATGAATATGTATGATGCAACAATTACTGATAGTTCCTTATATGCGAAATTATGGGATTTCCAACACAACTGACACAATTAACATCACTGCTGTATCTAGACCAACAAGCAGCAGTAAGAATAAATGGTGAAATAACAACTTGATTTGACATAAAACAAGGGGTCCATTAGGGTGCATATCGTCGCTTTACTTATTTAACTTGTATACTGAAAATGTAATGAGGAATGTTAGAGAAGATGTAGACACAGAATATTACGATGCCATAACAATTGGAGGTTATGAAATACCCGAGATTAAATACGCTGATGACACAGTATTACTGTCCACAACATATAAAAAATGGAGCAACTAATTATGTCAGTCCGTAAGAACAGTGAAGAGAAAAACATCTATCATAATGCGAAGAAAACCAAATTGATGACAACTGACAAAACAAACAAGGCAGCTGAAATATATATCAGTGAGGAAAAACTAGAAGACGTGGAGAGTTTTGAATATGTTGGATCATTCTTATATATATATATATATATATATATATATATATATATATATATATATATATATACATATACTAATAATGGATATACAATGAGGGAAATTACAATGATGACATCTATTGCTCTTCAGAAAATAAAGCAACTAAAGAAGCTGTGGAGAGGATTATACAGAACTACAAAAATAAGATTTTTAAGGACATGCATCTTTTCCATTGCAACATATGCATGTGAGACCTGGACACTTAATAAAACAGCTGAGAAACAAATAAATCCATTTGAATGTAAATGCTACTGAAGAGTTATGCATATATCATGGACACAAAAAAGAACAAACATATCCATACTACAAGAACCTAATATTGAAGAAGGCTGGCTAGTAAAGAAGATTAAACAAAGAAAACTTACATATTCTGGACAAATTAAACGTCATGATAATTTAGAGAAGACCGTCTTGGAAATGTACATCATGGGAAAAAGAAAGAGAGGAAGACCAAGCCGAAGATGGCTGCAAAGCATCGTTGAGGATCTGCAAATGGATGCATCAGCAGCAGGCCATCTTGCTCACAACCGAGAGGCCTACAGGAGAGCTGTCAGAGAGCCAAAGTTCTTCAAAGGACATGCAAATGACTGACTGACTGAGTACCTTATAATACATCAGATCCTCAATCATTTAATAATGAAGATTAGAGAATTTAAATGATTTTGTACAAGAGGTTTAAAACTGATTCTGTAGAAGTTGCACCGTTGATCAAAATAATGTAGGAATCTGAATATTCAGGGAAATCATTTTAACGATTAAGTTGTTAACGATGTTGCTGATGAATAAGAATATAAATTAATGATGCATTTGCTGATTTTGCTTATTGTGTGAACAAATGATTTAGATCAACATAAGTTATATTATTATTTGAAGAAGCATTATTGATTGCATCTGTTTTCCTTCATTGTTGTAGTTGTGAATGTGTAAATATGTACAACCTTCAGTCCTTCATTTACTTATATAGTTAAAAAATACCAAGAATAAAAATACATATATTACATCTTAGATATTAATCACAGACAATTATAGCCATTTTAAAAACAAATATTTCTTACAGGGCAAACAACGGCCACAGCTACCACGCTAGCCAGTCTACTATTCGGAGTAACAAAGGAGAGATCAAACAAGGTCTTTGCCAGCTATGGTCTATTAACCCTGAATCTTTATGTCAGCTATAGTTCATTAACTCTGAATCTTTATGTCAGCTATGTTTCATTAACCCTGTATCTTTATGTCAGCTGTGGTTCATTAACCCTGAATCTTTATGTCAGCTATGTTTCATTAACCCTGAATCTTTATGACAGCTATGTTTCATTAACCCTGAATCTTTATGACAGCTGTGGTTCATTAACCCTGAATCTTTATGTCAGCTGTGGTTCATTAACCCTGAATCTTTATGTCACCTGGGTGTCGTCGATTGCCACATCCGTCAGTGTCCGCAGATTTCTGTCATGATCTAGATAAATGAAGCTACTAACACTTCACACTCTCTGTCATGATCTAGATATCTTAAACTACTAACACTTCACACCCTCTGTCATGATCTAGATATCTTAAACTACTAACACTTCACACCCTCTGTCATGATCTAGATATCTTAAACTACTAACACTTCACACACTCTGTCATGATCTAGATATCTTAAACTACTAACACTTCACACCCTCTGTCATGATCTAGATATCTTAAACTACTAACACTTCACACCCCCTGTCATGATCTAGATACATGAAGCTACTGACACTACACACCCTCTGTCATGATCTAGATATCTTAAACTACTAACACTTCACACCCTCTGTCATGATCTAGATATCTTAAACTACTAACACTTCACACCCTCTGTCATGATCTAGATATCTTAAACTACTAACACTTCACACCCCCTGTCATGATCTAGATACATGAAGCTACTGACACTACACACCCTCTGTCATGATCTAGATATCTTAAACTACTAACACTTCACACCCTCTGTCATGATTTAGATATCTTAAACTACTAACTTCACACCCTCTGTCATGATCTAGATATCTTAAACTACTAACACTTCACACCCTCTGTCATGATTTAGATATCTTAAACTACTAACACTTCACACCCTCTGTCATGATTTAGATATCTTAAACTACTAACACTTCACACCCTCTGTCATGATCTAGATATCTTAAACTACTAACACTTCACACCCTCTGTCATGATTTAGATATCTTAAACTACTAACACTTCACACCCCCTGTCATGATCTAGATACATGAAACTACTGACACTTCACACCCTCTGTCATGATTTAGATATCTTAAACTACTAACACTTCACACCCTCTGTCATGATTTAGATATCTGAAACTACTAACACTTCACACCCTCTGTCATGATCTAGATATCTTAAACTACTAACACTTCACACCCTCTGTCATGATTTAGATATCTTAAACTACTAACACTTCACACCCTCTGTCATGATTTAGATATCTTAAACTACTAACACTTCACACCCTCTGTCATGATCTAGATATCTTAAACTACTAACACTTCACACCCTCTGTCATGATTTAGATATCTTAAACTACTAACACTTCACACCCCCTGTCATGATCTAGATACATGAAACTACTGACACTTCACACCCTCTGTCATGATTTAGATATCTTAAACTACTAACACTTCACACCCTCTGTCATGATTTAGATATCTGAAGGCACAACAGACACAATATCATTGTCTATTTCTATCATCATCATCATCGTCATCATCATCAACATCATCATCATTAGCATCATCATCATTGTCATCATCTGCTCAGAATAAACAGATCCCACGTCACTAAATAATCACTAATATCTCGAATGACACTTTCAGCGATAAAATTGTATGTCACTGTACGAAAATGTTAGTCGTGAATGTACAGAATAACTACTCTAGTTCTAAACGTGGATGGTGCTACCTGCGATACTGAGCTGGTCGGGTAGTATGTAGTCAAGCGAAATCTTGTCTAGGTTGGCAATGGTAGCATGCGCTTAAGCGAAATCTTGTCTAGGTTAGCAATGGTAGCATGTAGTTAAGCGAAATCTTGTCTAGGTTAGCAATGGTAGCATGTAGTCAAGCGAAATCTTGTCTAGGTTAGCAATGGTAGCATGTAGTTAAGCGAAATCTTGTCTAGGTTAGCAATGGTAGCATGTAGTTAAGCGAAATCTTGTCTAGGTTAGCAATGGTAGCATGCGATTAAGCGAAATCTTGTCTAGGTTGGCAATGGTAGCATGTGATCAAGCGACATCTTGTCTAGGTTGTGACAGACAAAAGGGACAGCGACTGCAGTAAAACCGGTTTAAATAATAAAGGTAGATAGAGGTGTATGGTGTAGTTTTACAAAGTGAGGGAGGGAGTGAGTAAAGTGAGAAAAAAAAGAATAGAAAGTATGAGAATGTATAAATGAAAAACATACAACATCCGATATTTCGGCGTCAGCCTTTTTCTAGGATTACATGCACAAACGAGACAAAAAAAAATAAAACGGAGAACTTATCTTAATATGGCCTCCTCCAGAAGTAGGAAACAAAAATGCGTGTTTTAGAAGATGCATAGAGACCACGCTAACCACAACAAAAGATGCCCGCTAGAGCCAATCGTAAAGAAGAGGTGGAGAGAGAGGAGAAAAACAAGTGGTAGAAAGTGGTGGGGGGGAAGGTAATAGAAACATGATAGCAAATGGAGGAGAAGGTGTCGGGGAGGGGGGAAAGAGGGGAGGGAAAAGGGGACGTGGAGAAATAATGAATGAAGAACATAAACACCTGCAGGGAGAAAAATGTAAAACTGGTGAATAGGACAAGACTCTATAAACACCAATATGTTGCCAGAGAAGAAAAGAGGGTGGTGGTAGGGAGGAGTACCTAGGAGAAAGAGTGAAAAAAAGGGAGGGGGCGGAAAACTAAAGAAGTTACAGAAAGCTGAAGACATTGTTAATTCCAGCTGGGTGGAGACAGCCAGTTTGGAAAATAAAGCGCTGTTCTAGGACCCTCCGAGATCGTACATCAGCAGAACAAGAGCGGATCGCACTAGCAGAAATGTCCTGTTTTCCCTGTGGTTGCTAAAGCAAACATGTTTAGCTACGGGTGTCCAAACCCTCTTAGAAATGTCATTGATGATGATATAATGGTGTCCAGGTTGGAACAGGTAGGATGCGGTCCAACGAAATCTTGTCCAGGTTGGCACACGTAGGATGAGGTCCAACGAAATCTTGTCCAGGTTGGCACACATAGGATGCGGTCTAGTGAAATCTTGTCCAGGTTGGAACATGTAGGACGCGGTCCAACGAAATCTTGTCCAGGTTGGCACACGTAGGATGTGGTCTAGCGAAATCTTGTCCAGGTTTACATTGTCTTGTACATCATCCTTCCAAGGCGAAACAGTACACAGTTAAAACTGTCACATTATTTGATGGGCAGAGCACGCTACTGGAAGGTGTGATGTAACCACTCCTCTGTCCTGATTATTTGTGCTGCACAGAGCACCCTGTTGGAAGGTCCGATGTACCCACTACTCTGTCCTGATTATTTGTGCTGCACATAGCACCCTGTTGGAAGGTCTGATGTACCCACTACTCTATCGTGATTATTTGTAACGGACAGAGCACCCTAGTGGAAGGTCTAATGTACCCACTCTTCTGTCCTGATTACTTGTGCTGGACAGAGGACCATATTGGAAGGTCGTATGTACCCACGCCTTTCTCCTGATTACTTGTGCTTGGCAGAGCAAACTAGTGGAAGATCTGATGTACCCACTGCTCTCTCTTGATTAATTGCGCTGGACAAAGATCCTTAGTGGAAGATCTTATGTACCCACTGCTCTCTCTTGATTAATTGCGCTGGAAAAAGATCCCTAGTGGAAGATCTGATGTACCTACTGCTCTCTCCTGATTAATTGCACTGGAAAAAGATCCCTAGTGAAAGATCTGATGTACCCACTGCTCTCTCTTGATTAATTGCACTGGACAAAGATCCCTAGTGGAAGATCTTATGTACCCACTGCTCTCTCTTGATTAATTGCGCTGGAAAAGATCCCTAGTGGAAGATTTGATGTACCCACTGCTCTCTCCTGATTAATTGCACCGGACAAAGATCCCTAGTGAAAGATCTGATGTACCCACTGCTCTCTCCTGATTAATTGCATTGGACAAAGATCCCTAGTGCATGACCTGGTGTACGCACTCCTCTGCCCTAAATTATTGTGCTGGACAGAGCACCTTAGTGGAAAGTCTGATGTACCAATTCCTCTATTCTGATTATTTCTATTTGACAGAGCACCCTAGTGCAAGATCTGATGTACTCATTTCTCTGTCCTGTTTATCTGTGCTGAAAAGACCCACCTAGTGGAAGGTCCGATGTGCCCACTCCTCTGTCCATCTTTGTGGTGGACTGTACTTTAATACGTGATAACCAGGTTGACTCTTCTGTATAAACATGCAAGAATTACACAAAGTCTGCCACCATCAAGTACCATCAGATGGTTATACATGTTATCCATCAAGGACTACCAGATGTGTGTACATGTCATCCATCAAATACCAACAGATGTTTGTACATGTCATTCATAATGACCATATTTTTGTACACCAAGTACGACCAGATGTTTGTGCATGTTATCCATCCAATAAGATCAATGTTTTCATAAAGTACCATAAAAATATTTTGTATCTTCATCTTAATATGACTTGTCTTCTCATTAATGTAGTGCATCCTCTCATTAATCTGTTATATCTTTTCATTAAGTTAATGTATCCTTTCATTAATCTAGTATACTGTGTCATTAATCTAGTGTATCCTCTCATTAATCTGGTATGCCTTGTCATTAATCCGGCATGCCTTGTCATTAATCCGGCATGCAAGCAGTTTGTTCTGTCTCCTGAAATCTGAGGACTTTCTCTACCACATAAAATTACCACGGCATCATCAGCACGTGACAACTACTTTTTTTGCTGAAAGAGAGATAAAGTGAAAGAAAAAGAGAGTCTGGAGTGAGACAGACAAAGAGAAGAAGATACAAAAGATCGAGAGAGAAGTAAAGGAGAGAACGAACGAACGAAGGAACTTTATTTTCAAACGATGAAGACTTGAGTACGCAGGTAATTCTTAGACAGAATTCTATGTGTGGCCATAAACTAACAAGGAACATTCTTAGACAGAATTCTATGAGTGGCCATAAACTAACAAGGAACATTCTTAGACAGAATTCTATGAGTGGCCATAAACTAACAAGGAACATTCTTAGACAGAATTCCATGAGTGGCCACAAACAGAGCGGAACATTCTTAGACAGAATTTTATGACCTAGCTTGCCTTTATTGAATATGAATCTATTTTTGAGAGATAGATTTTTGTGCTGATCTATACTATCTGTACTGGATGCTTGTCGCTGATAGATGTACTACTTGTCACTGGTAGATGTACTACTTGTCACTGATACATGTATTACGTGTCACTGATAGATGTACTACTCTATTTTTTAGTAAGTATAGTCTTTTTGCAATAAAATTTAAACGGCCATCTCATTTTATAGGGTAGTATTGTAAGTGTGACTGTATATATTTTATATAGGAGTATTGTGCCACGGTATACATTTTATAAGGTAGTGTTCTAAGTGTGACTGTATATAATTTATAGGTTAGTGTTCGACGTGTGACTGCATATATTTTATAGGGTAGTATTGTAAGTGTGACTGTATATATTCTATAGGGTAACATTGTATGTTTTACTGTATATATTTTATGGGGTAGTGTTCCAAGTGTGAAAGTATACATTTTATAGGGTAATATTATGAGTGTGACTATATATTTTATATGGTAATATTTTAAGTGTGACTGTATACTTTATAGCGAAGTGTTCTATGCGCGACTGTATATATTTTATAGCTTAATATTCTAAGCGTAACTGTATACATTTTACGGCGTAGTATTCTAAGTGTGACTCTATATATTTTATATGATAATATTTTAAGTGTTACTGTATATACTTTATTATTCTATGCGCCACTATATATAATTTACAGCTTGGTATTCAAACAAGCTATAAAATGGAACACAACAGGCCGAAGAAAAAGAGGTCGACCTCGTGAAATTCTAAACACGACGTTTTTAATAGAAGCCAATTCAGTGGGCATAACATCCCTTGATGAGGTTGAAAAACTCGCCGAAGACAGGACATTTTGGCGAACTACCATGCGGGCCCTATGTGATGTTTAACGATATATATCTTATATACTCTAAGCGTGGTTCTATATATTTTATAGGGTAATATTCAAAGCGTACTATAAGAAATAACATCTTATTGGCTGATATTTAATAAATGAATACCCGACTGCTATGAAGAACACATGAATGCGACCGGACATTGTACACCGACATCGTAGATATTGTAGACTGGTGTGAAGAGGGCCGACCTGACTGTTTAGACACGGCCGGTTTGAACATTCAAGTTTGTGGTTATTTTAGCATTTTCTCGGGGACTGGGGAGTGAGTTGCCCACGTGATTGTGCTGCAGGTTAAGAGTGGAATGTATTGAGTTAGTTTGTGTGTTACGTCCATGGCGGCAGCATGGGGGAATCGTGTCCTGGCATGTATCTGATGTATTCGTGCTTCAGTTATCATATGTGTCATCATGTCGGATGAAAGGAATGTCTTGATAGCAGACTGCTGACCAGCCGGCGCTATATGTGGTAATGTATGTTTCTTGTAAGTTTTCGTATGTCAGACGTGGAGTGTTTTGTAAGTATGCGTGGTGAATAGAGTTCAGTGTGTTTTAAGTGTAAGATGGAGTTAGTGGAAAGTGTAGGGGAATGTTACACTTTTATGATTATAATTGATACACATTTCATATGTAATTATGCAAAGCATTCATTTGATCACATTTGTTATTATTTGCTTCATGTTAAATGTTATATGTTGACACAGTTCAATACATTACGTTATTAAATGTTTTATTGTGTGTGTGCACGTGAATTTTGTGAACTTAAGTAAAGCATGCCAGAAGAATATGGAATGTATAGAAGCTGTAACTGAGAAAATTGTAAGAAGAAGCCACTACCACAGGATTTGAAATAAGGACTTAGACGCTGTGACTTCAAGTAGTATATGAAGATGAGCCTCATTAAGTGCCGCATTGTTATATTTTATGTGTAATCTATCAGCTGTGCTATACATGAGTATTTTGTATAACTTATATGTTGCTGTGGAGGAGACTGTGCTGTTGTCGCACTGTTATATGGTGTAGTTCAGTGTGACATCTTGTGAAGTTAGTAAATCTTTCAAATTTTCCTTGATACCAAAATATCTGATTTTCGGAGTGATCATTACTTGTTGGTGGAAACAGAGAGAATGAGAGAGTAAAACTGATGATTAAACTCCTTAACATCTGATCTGGGAAACCTTGCTGGATGACGACTGGAAGAGGGAGAACATGGGGTAGAAGATCATCCGGTGGGTACCGCTACTGGGGGTGTTCCAGTCATAGCTGTAATTTTTGGGCACAGATACCCGTTAGAGAAAGGCTAGCTATTTAAGCCAGAGTACCAGAGACGCACTGTGGACAATGGAAGAATTAAAAGATCACGGAGATGAAGAAGAGTTATATAGCGGATTAAAAGAATTCTTAAGCAGTTGTAGAGGGATTCTTTTGAGGGATGATATATTAGTAATTGAGCCAACACGGCATCAACTATAGGCGTATGCTTCTGTGGCAGTACACAGTCAGAGATATTGACTTTTTGTGGACTTTAATTGTGTTAGAAAGACTTACATGTTGTTGTTGCCTGTAAGCGTTGGTAATGCTAGTTTACCATAAAGGCAAACTTGCCACTATGGTATACCCCAAGTGACACAATAACATTGCCAGGTTCGCAACTGCCACAACAAAAATAACAATGTCACGTAATGAAAACTTATACAGGACTCCCACTCACTCAACAGGACTAACAGATAAGAACTCCATGTAGGTAATGAATAGACTAAGTTCCAAGATACAGATCAAACATTTATTGAATGAAAAAATGAATGGTGGAAGATGGAGATGAGAAATGAAAACGAACTGCCAACATGGCAGGATGATTTAACAGACAATACAAGAGCTTCCGGGGGCAACGCCATGGAGAAGAAAAGCCTGACAACAATAAGCAAGTAACAGCAACTACTTACAGTATAGTGAACTTCCAACACATCTCCCAAACACACAAATCTGTCCTGAAAAGGACAGCACTCCTAACATCTACACATCAGTACAAGGTAAAGGAACGTTGTCCTAAAGGACAATATGCTGAGCTAAAACTATTACATTACTAAAACTGACTTGCAACTACTCCACTGGGAAAAATGACCACTCAGCAAAACATTATACACAAAATCTGATCTAACAAAAACTGCAGAAGCTTAAATATTTCTTACACATTTTACCTTGAACTTTCTCTACAACTTCACGAGACATCTGACCCTAGTGGAATTGTATATTTACTGACCTTGGGTTATAAGGTATAAAATGTTCCATAATTTAACCTTGTACTAAATATAACTAGTCTAGACAGACGCCTCACCAAATATATTAATAATTATACATGTCAAAACTAACCTTGAGTAAAAAAACAAACATTCCACCCTTAAATTTTCTGTTACTCCTTTCGTCTGATCATGTCGACCCAGACATTCCACTTTTGACACTTCCAATTTTTTCCAACTATCAGTGAGATTTACAAATCGTAAACAACATAACCTTGAACTATCTATGTCATAATTAAGTAAGGGTTTTAAAAATTTTAGACTAATCACTGGTTTTATTTTTGATTATATCCCTTAGACAGTAAAAAACCTAAAGTGACCAAATGCAGTACTGAAATATTGGTACATAGTCACATAAGCTGATGTAAAGCACGATGATATATTGATGTAATACATATCCAGCTATAAAATAAATAAGTAAATCTAACAACGGAGATTGTAGACTGGACATTATAGACTGGACATTGTAGATAGACATTGTAGATAGGATATTGTAGACGGACATTGCAGGCCGGACATTGTTGTGTGCTCCATAGCAAAGCAGGAAATAATAATGATCGAGCTTACAGTTCCACACGAAACAAGAATAGAGGGGCAACATTTATTCAAATGTGAGGAGTACAATGATCTTGTCAAGCAACTGAGGCAGGGGGCAGAAGTCAAGGCAAAAGTGATAGCTGTAGAAGTGGGAGCGAGAGGATTCGTAGCAACATCACATACGACCTATGTAAGCAACTGGGCATAAAGGGACAAGCAAGAGAAAGGGCATTGAAAATCCTTTTTTTTCAGAAAAAGCAGAAAATACATTATGCTTGCTGTGCGAAACAAGCATTTAAGACTGACATAATTTCTTTTCTCACAACCAGTACCGGTCCTCCATAGCTGAGTTGCTAAGATACACTTTGAAGTGCAGGGCCAGTTGAAAGACCTTCCTCAGATGATCTGAAGAAGTTGTGTTGTTGTTCCACTCTTTATATGTAGAATATAATATGTAGTATATTATTAGACTCTTTTGAAAACAAATGCCTAAGGAAAATATTCGGCATCAAGTGGAATGAATTCAAGAATAATGCAGAGATAAGACAGATGACTGAACAACAACCAGTCTCATGGGTGATCAGAAAAAGGAAATGGACATATGTTGGTCACTTGATGAGAAGAAATGATCAGAGAATCTTAAAACAAGCTATCAAGTGGAACACAACAGGCTGAAGAAAAAGAGGCAGACCTCGTGAAACTCTGAAGAGAACATTATTAAGAGAGGCCAAATTAACAGGCATAAAATCCTTTGATGAGGTTGAAAGACTCGCCGAAGACAGGAAAAGTTGGCGAACTACTTTGCGAGCCCTATGTGACGCTTAACGGCACGGGAAGGATATAAGATATAAGATAAGATATTATACGTAGTATATGACATGTGGTATATGATATGTAGTATATTATATGTAGTATATTATATATAGTAAATTATGTATAGTATATTATGTGTAGCATATAATATGTAGTATATTATATGTAGTATATGATATGTATGCAGGAAACTCTACTGTAGAGAGCGAAACAACAACACAACTCCTTCAGATCATCAGAGGAAGTAACCCTCAGACAAGTGTTTCGGCACTATATATATATGTAGTATTTGATATGTAATATATGATAAGTAGTATTTGATATGTAGTATATGATATGTAGTATATAATATGTAGTATTTGATATGTAGTATATGATATGTTTGTATACAAACATGAGTGAAACAGGGATGTGTACTATCACCAACATTATTTATCTTGGCAGTAGACTGGTTAATGAAGGAGGCAACATCAGACAAACGCAGAGGAATACAATGGACCCTTGACACAGTGCTGGAGGACCTTGACTTTGCGGACGACATTTGTCTATTATCAAGCAGTCACAAAGATATGCAAGATAAAATAAACAAGCTAACTCAGAATGCAAACAACATAGGACTAAAGATCAACGTAGGAAAGACAAAGTTAATGAAGCAAAATGTGAAAAACAGAAATGTACTCCGAGTAGATAACAAGTTAGTGGAGGAGGTCAACGAATTTGTATACCTTGGCAGCAGAGTAGTAGAAAATGGAGACAGCACAGAGGACATCAACAGCAGACTTACTAGAGCAAACCAGGCTTTTGCAATGCTGCAGAATATATGGAAATAAAAAAAAACTAAGCATGAATATGAAAATCAGGATATTTAAGAGTAATGTTCTAAGTGTACTACTCTATGGAAGTGAATGCTGGAAAATCACCAAAACCATAGAAAACAAGCTGAATTCTTTCCAGACTAAATGTTTATGAAGAATTAGAAAAATATTTTGGCCAAACACCATAAGAAATAACATCTTGTTGGCAGAAATGCAGATGAAACCACTGACAACAATTATTGAGGAAAGACGCTGGCGATGGTTGGGACATGTGCTCCAAATGACTGACAACTCACTACCAAAATTAGCACTAAGATGGACACCACAGGGGAGCAGAAGTAAGGGTAGACCAAAAGAGACATGGAGAAGAACAACAGAAAGGTTGTTGAGCAATAGAGGGCTCACCTGGGCAAGAGCAGAAAAAAAGGCGAAGGACAAGCATTTGTGGAAAACACTTGCGGAAGCCCCATGTGCCCTGGGCACTTAAGGTTCAGAGAGAGAGAGAGAGATATGATATGTAATATATGATATGTAGTATATGATATGTAGTATATGATATGTAGTATGCCTTCCTAGGGGACAGCATGTTGGGCTAACAACTAACAGCTAAATTATGAATATTTAACCGGTTTAGTTCTGTACATTTATTCATTCAGTTGTAGAGGTCGGTCACTGTCAATTTTAGAGGACTAATTCCTAAAATATTCTTTTTTGTTTTCTTGTCTTTCTAAATACTGAATGCTGTGACAGTATGATTGTTTCTAGGAATGACAATGCACTTATGTAGTGACTTACAACAAATGATTGCTTCTAGGAATGACAATGCACTTTTGTAGTGACTTACAACAAATCATTGCTGAATTACACATGAAGGTCACAGCATTTAATAATAAGACAAGTAAAGAGAGAGGTAGAGAGAAAGAGAGAGAGAGAGAGAGAGGTTGATTGACTGATTGATCTTTATTTCAAAAGGGTTAAGAATTGGGCACACAGGCCTGTTTGACATTCTGCCCTTTATCATACAACTTTCACTCTTCCAGATATTCTACAAATATGCTGCTCATGCAACAAACATAATAAACATTAACGTAACTGCATGCACATATAAATGACTAACTACATACATATATAAATGATTAACTACATACATATATAAATGATTAACTACATACTTATATAAATGATTAACTACATACATATATAAATGATTAACTACATACATATATAAATGATTAACTACATACATATATAAATGATTAACTACATACATATATAAATGATTAACTACATACTTATATAAATGATTAACTACATACATATATAAATGATTAACTACATACATATATAAATGATTAACTACATACATATATAAATGATTAACTACATACATATATAAATGATTAACTACATACATATATAAATGATTAACTACATACATATATAAATGATTAACTACATACTTATATAAATGATTAACTACATACATATATAAATGATTAACTACATACATATATAAATGATTAACTATATACATATATAAATGATTAATTACATACATATATAAATGATTAACTACATACATATATAAATGATTAATTACATACATATATAAATGACTAACTACATACATATATAAATGACTAACTATATGCATATATAAATGACTAACTGTATGCACATAGAAATGACTAACTACATACACATATAAATGACTAACTACATACACATATAAATGATTAACTACATACATAAATAAATGATTAACTATATGCACATATAAATGAGTAACTACATACATATATAAATGAATATCTACCAGACAAAAATTTCGGTACTCTGAGTTATGTGTCTGTAAGTGCAGTCTAAAATAATTTTTAAGTGTTATAATTCATGGAGGCATGCAGTCGACATCAAATAGATATTGGAAAAGGTTGTAGTTGTAGGAAAGGTATAGTTTATATTTTTATACAGGATGGGAGGGTATTCCAAAGATGAACAGCAGAAAAAGTAAAGCTGTTTTTGTAAAGATAAAGTCTAGGATTTGGAAGACACACAAGGTCCAACAATTAAGTAATGAGACTGATTTTATTAGGGCCAAGAAAAAAATGCTATATATGAACAAAGCATGGAATCCAAAGAGGCAACCTTCATCTATGATCTGGCATCTTTTTCTTTTCATCGCCGCCCGATAAGCAGACGACAGACAACCCGCCATTTTGTTGACCTAGTTAGAGGTGTATTGTCACGTAATCAGTATGGAGCAAAAAAGCTAACATTAAATTCTGTTTAAAACTTGGAAAAAGTGCCATTGAGACAGATGACTTGATGAGATAGGTTTATTGGGATAATTGTTTATCTCGTGCACAGATATTAAGGTGGTATTCACGATTCAAAAGTGGTGTGGAGACGATTACAAATGCAACTAGACATAGACGCCCAATTTCTGTTCGTAATAAGGAACTCATTGCAAAAGTCAGAGAACGGATACAAGAAGATCGTTGTTTGACTGTGAGGATGATGGCAGATGCATATGGTGTTAACCGAGAGACCATATGTAAAATTTTAGTGGAAGATTTGGGCAAGAAAAAAGTTGCTTGCTGGTTTGTACCACATGCGTTGTCTGATGACCATAAACATCAGCGTGTTGAGTACGCAAAAGACATCATCAAAACGTGTCGCAGGAATACACATTTCTTTAATTTGATTATTGCAGAGGATGAAACATGGTTTTTTCGCTATGATCCCACAACTAAACGCCAAAGTACTAAGTGGAAGTCATCATCATCACCAAAAGGCAAAAGATTTCGTCTTCAAAAGTCGAAAGTGAAGACAATGTTGGTGTGCTTCTACGACAGTAAAAGAGTTATTCACAAAGAATTTATTCCAGAGGGACAGACTGTCACTGCCAAAGTTTATTTAAGTATTTTGAAATGCCTATTGAAAATGATTCTCATGAGTCCGACTCGAGTATTCAACACCTGACAGTTTTTTCCTTCATGATAATGCACCGGCTCACCGGGCGGTAGTTGTACAGGAATTTTTGGCCCAAAAACAAGTGTGTGTTCTCAATCATCCACCCTATTCCCCAGATTTTTCTTCCTGCGATTATTTTCTATTCCCAAAGTTAAAGTTACTTTTGAAAGGACGCTTCTTTGGTGATACTGATGAAATCCAAAGGGCCGTAACATCGACTTTAAGGGCTATACCAACAGAAGAACTGCAGAGGTCGTTCTAGTGTTTGTTAGATCGTGCCACTCACTGTATCAATGCACAAGAGGCTTACTTTGAATATCATATAGGTTATATCTTCAATTGTTTATTTTATTTGTTATGGAATTAGTTTCATTACTTAATTGACGGACTTTTTGTCGCGTTTTGTAGTGTCTGTCTTATTGTTATGAGCATTGATTTATCAGTATTTAAAATCATGCCATTATTGTTGCTCCATCTAATTAGATTATTTAACTCGACCTGAAGAGGTGATTCTAGGTTAATACAGTCGTAGTCACTGGTGTAGACTGTGCAATCATCGCAAATAGGTCACAAGAAGAATATGTAAGACGAAGTGGAAGATCGTTAATATAGATAGCAAAGAGAAACGGGCCTAGAATAGAACCCTGTGGAACATCAATGTCAACTACAGCAGAATTTGACAGAGAATTGTTGAAGAATACTACCTGTTGTCTGTCTGAAAGAAATGATGCAATTAATTTTATTAGGTCAGGGTGCAATCTATAAGTATTTATTTCTTTTAATAGAATATCATGGTCAGTCATATCAACTGCCTTTTCAAAGTCGACAAAGAGGGCACTACATAGTCTGTCGTCATTTGTGTTTACTAACCAGTTTTCTGTCATTTTAGTGAGAGTTGTATGGCAGGAATCACTGGATCTAAAGCCTGACTGACTAGAGGGAGGGAGAGAGAGATGGGGAGAAAGATAGAGGGAGACGGATGGAAAGAGGGAGAGAATGAATGAATGAATAATCTTTATTTTTAAAGGGTAAAGAATTGGGCACACTGGTCCGTCTTACATTCTGCCCTCTGAGAAGGAGAGAGAAGAGGGAGAGATAGGGATAGAGGGAGGGAGGGAGTGAGAACGAATGAACGAACGAAAGAACATACTTTATTTTCAAAGGGTTAAGAATTGGACACGCAGGCCCGTCTAACATTCTGCCCTTCATCATACAGCTTTCACTCAGTCACAGTCATTCAGCATTTGTTAATGAGCATTAATAATCATGAAGACACATTAAATGATTACATAAATAAATAATAAACTTATCTCTTGTCCATACACTCTACACTCTCATTTATGTAACTGCATGAAATAAACTTGCATTCTCACATTCATTCAAAACTAACAAATTTATAGAAACGCAGTATAAAAAAAAATTACAGCAATGAAGCCAGACTTTAAACTGCATTAAACTATGCTTAGGGAGGCATATAGTCCATACCCAATAGATGCTGACAAAGTTTAAAGTTATAAGAACGAATATTACTTATAAGTTTTATATGAATTGATAGGGCCTTCCAAATGTGGGCAGCTGAATAAGAGAAGCTTTTTTTTTAAACATGTCAAACCTTTGTTTTGGGAGAATACAATTACTTAAGCGTTGACCATGTTTTAGGCTGGATTTGAACAGCGACCACAGACAGGGTGGAGCATTGTGCGATAGAATTTTATGAATTAACTTGGCCTTGTTGAAAATAAATCTCTTTTTGAGGGGTTGAATATCAAGTTGTTTGTCCTTATTTTTAATACGTGCTGCATGTTTGTCATCTGTAAGCTTTACTGTTAGTTTTTGAAATGAGTAAAGTCTTTTTATGTTTGACATAGAACAACCATCCCAGACTGTGGAGCTGTGGTCCAAGTGAGTTTGTATCTGTGACATTTAGTCCAAGTGTGTTTGTATCTGTGACATTTAGTCCAAGTGTGTTTGTATCTGTGACATTTAGTCCAAGTGTGTTTGTATCTGTGACATTTAGTATATTCTTCTGGTATCTGGTGAAGCGAGTTTTTCTGGAGTTTTCTGGTGAGAGGGAGAGAGGGGGAGACAGGGAGAGAGGGGGAGACAGGGAGGGAGGGAAGACAGGGAGAGAGGGGAGACAGGGAGGGAGGGGGAGACAGGGAGGGGGAGATAGTGAGGGAGGGAGAGACAGAGAGAGGGGGAGACAGAGAGAGAGGGAAACAGGGAGGGAGGGGAGGGGGAGACAGAGAGAGAGGGAGACGGGGAGACAGGGAGGGAAGGGACGGGGGATACAGGGAGACAGGTGGAGACAGAGAGGGAATGGGAGACAGGGAGAGAGGTAGACAGGGAGGGAGGGGGACAGGGAGAGAGGGGGAGACAGGGAGACGGGGGAGACAGAGACAGGGGAGACAGGGAGAGAGGGAGGGTAGAGGGGAGAGAGAGGGAGACAGGGAGGATTGATATCATTCACTTACCTCCAGATCAGCTCTGTGACGGACCTTTCTATCAGTTGCCTCCCTTACGGTCACTGACGTTGATGCAGAGTTCATGACCGCTGACTATATCCGGGACTTTGGGCACGGAGCAACTGAACTTTCATCCAGTCAGAATAAAGGAGTAAGTGTATGTGAATCTATGATGACGTCATCTGACTGATGATCCAATGTAAACTAATGTAGCTTTGGGCTTTCAGTGAAAAAAGCCAGGCACACATTTGTAAGCATGACTTGACTGACACAGCTAACTTAACCCTCCAACTTTATTCATGTGAACAAGATAAAGTCGTCATTACATTCATGTAAATACACATAAACTAATTTTGTAAATATGGATACAATATTCTTGAGATGTGCGCTGTGTTTGATCTTGTGGCTGGGCGGCTACTAGTCTTACTGATGTCCTGTGTTCATTCACTACTACGTTTCTTACTGTCATATATAAAGTTCTTATGTCACGCACAGAGAGTCAGCACAATATGGCACGTGTTGCGATAGTTTCACTAGAGAGTCAGCACAATATAGCACGTGTTGCGATAGTTTCACTAGAGAGTCAGCACAATATAGCACGAGCTGCGATAGTTTCACTAGAGACTCAGCTGAATATAGCACGTACTGTGATAGTTTTACTAGAGAGTCAGTACAGTATAGCACATGTTGCGATAGTTTCACTAGAGAGTTAGCACAATATAGCACGTGCTCCGATAGTTTCACCAGAAAATCAGCATGCAGGAAACTCTCTACTATAGACAGCAGAACAACAAAACAAATCCTTCAGATCATCAGAGGAAGTACCCCGCCTCGACAAGTGTTTCGGCCCTATTAACCCCGACAGACAAGTGTTTCGGCGATATTAACCTCCAACCTCCCCCGACAAGTGTTTTGGCCCTATTAACCTCCCCCTCATAAGACAAGTATTTCGGCCATATTAACCTCCCCATTACCCCGACAAGTTTTTCGGCTATTTTAACCCCCCCCCCCTACAATTGTTTCGGCCCTATTAACCACCCCATTACCACGACAAGCGTTTCGTCCATATTAACCCCCCGCCTCGACAAGTTTTTCGGCTATTTTAACCCCTCCCCCCCAACTACAAGTGTTTCTTCCCTATTAACCCCCCCCCCACAAGTGTTTCGGCCCTATTAATACACCTTCCGATAAGTGTTTCGGACCTACTAACCCAAATCCCGACAAGAATTTCGATCCTATTAACCCCCCTCCCTTCGACAAGTGTTTCGGCCCTATTAACCCCCCTTTCCGACAAGTGTTTCGGCCCTATTAACACCCCCTCTCGACAAGTGTTTCAGCCCTATTAACCCACCCTAACGACTAGTGTTTTGGCCCTATTAACCCCCTTACCGACAAGTGTTTCGGCCCTATTAACCCCCCTCCCCACAAGTGTTTCGGCCCTATTAACCCCCCTCCCGGGACAAGTGTTTCGGCCCTATTAACCTCCCCCTCCCCCGACAATTGTTTCGGCCCTATTAACCTCGCCTCCCCGTTAAGTGTTTCGGCCCGATTAACCCCCCCGACAAGCGTTTCGGCCCTATTAACCCGCCGCGACAAGTGTTTCGGCCCTATTAACCTCCCCCCTCACTCGACAAGTGTTTCGACCCTATTAACGCCCCCTGACATGTATTCCTGCCCAATTAACCCCCCCCCCCCAACAAGTGTTTCGGCCATATTAACCCCCCTCCCCTTCAGAAAAGTGTTTCGGCCCTATTAACCCCCCCCCCCCCGACAAGTGTTTCGGCTCTACTAACCCACCCCCCCCCGCGACAAGTGTTTCAGCAATATTAACCCCCCCCCCCCACGACAAGTGTTTCACCCCTATTAACCCCCCCCCCCCGATAAGTGTTTCGGCCCTATTAACCCCCAAGCGAAGGTTTCGGTACTATTATCCCCCCTCCCCGACAAGTGTTTCGGCCCTATTAACCCAACCCCTCATCCGACAAGTGTTTCGGCCCTATTAACCCAACCCCTCATCCGACAAGTGTTTCGGCCCTACTAACCCAACCCCTCATCCGACAAGTGTTTCGGCCCTATTAACGCAACTACCCCTACAACTGTTTCGGCTCTACTAACCCCCCAGAAATATTTCGGCCCTATTAACCCCCCCCCCCCCCCCCTCTCCCGACAAGTGTTTCGGACCTATTAACCTCCCCCCTCCCTGGACAAGTTTTCGGTCCTATTAACTTCCTTCCCCCCCCCCCCCCGAGGCAAGAGTTTCGACCCTATTCCCCCCCCCCCCAGACAAGTGTTTCGGCCCTATTCTCCACCCCCCCAAGACAAGAGTTTCGGTTCTATTAACTCCCCCCCCCCCGACAAGTGTTTCGGCCCTATTAACCCCACCTCCCAGACATGTTTCGGCCCTATTACCCCCCATCAGACAAGTATTTCGGCCCTATAAACAACCCCTGACATGTGTTTCGGCTCTATTAACCCCCGACAAGAGTTTCGGCCCTATTAACCCCCCGACAAGTGTTTCGGCCCTATTAACCCCCCATGACAAGTGTTTCGGCCCTATTAACCTCCCGCCTTAATCGACAAGTATTTCGGCGCTATTAACACCCTCTGACATGTGCTTCGGCTCTATTAACTCCCCGACAAGTGTTTCGGTCCTATTAACCCCCCCCCCCCGACAAGTGTTTCGACCCTATTAACCCCCCCCCCCCGACAAGTGTTTCGGCCCTATTAACCCCACACGACAAGTGTTTCGGCACTATTATCCTCCTCCCTCACTCGACAAGTGTTTCGGCCGTATTAATCTCCACCCTCCCCGACAAGTGTTTCGGCCCTATTAACCCCCCTCCAACAAGTTTTCCGACTATTTAACCCCCCCCCCCATAATGTTTCGGCCTATTAACTCCCCCACCCGACAAGTGTTTCAGTCCTATTATGCCCCCGACAAGTGTTTCGGCCCTATTAACCCCCGACAAGTGTTTCGTCCTATTAGCCCTCCCCCGACAAGTGTTTCGGCCCTATTAACCTCCCCCAACAAGTGTTTCGGCCCTATTAATTTCTCCCCCGACAAGTGTTTCTTCCCTATTAACCCCCCTCTCCCGACAAGTGTTTCGGCCCTATTAACCCACCCCCCCCCCCCGACAAGTGATTCGGCCCTATTAACCCCCCACCCCGGCAAGTGTTTCGACCCTACTAACCGCCCCCCCCCCCGACAAGTGTTTCGGTCCTACAAACCCCCCCCCCCCCGACAAGTGTTTCGGCCGAATTAATCCCCCACCCCGACAAGTGTTTCGTCCCTATTAACATCCCCCCCCCCGACAAGTGTTTCGGCCCTATTAACATCCCCCCCCGAGAAGTGTTTCGGACCTTATAATCCCCCAGACCGGTGTTTCGGCCCTATTAACCACCCCAGACAAGTGTTTCGGCCCTATTAACCCGCCTCGACATGTGTTTCGGCCCTATTAACCTCCCCCTTCCCCACAAGTGTTTCGACCCTATTAACCTCCCCTCCACACAATTGTTTCGGCCCTATTAACCCCCCTCCCGACAAGTGTTTCTGCTCTATTAACCCCCCTCCCGACAAGTGTTTCGGCCCTATTAACCCCGCTCCCGACAAGTGTTTCGGCCCTATTAACCTCCCCCTTGTCAAGTGTTTCGGTTCTATTAACCCAGCTCCCCCTCAGACAAGTGTTTCGGCCCTATTAACTCCCCTCGACATGTGTTTCGGCCCTATTAACCCCCCCCCCCAACGACAATTGTTTCGGTCCTATTAACCCCCCTCGACGTGTGTTTCGGCCCTATTAACCCGCCGACAAGTGTTTCGGCTCTATTAACCCCCCCCCCCCACCGACAAGTGTTTCGGGCCTATTAACCCCCCTCCCGGCAAGTGTTTCCGCCCTATTAACCCCCCCCCCCGACAAGTGTTTCGGCCCTATTAACCCCCTTTCCGACAAGTGTTTCTGCTCTATTAACCACTCCCCCCAACAAGTGTTTTGACTCTATTAACCCCCCACCCCCCCCCCCCGACAAGTGTTTCGGTCCTATTAACCCCCCTCCCCCTCAGACAAGTGTTTCGGCCCTGTTAACTCCCCTCCCTCTCAGACAAGTGTTTCGGCCCTATTAACCCCCCACCCCGGCAAGTGTTTCGACACTACTAACCGCCCCCCCCCCCGACAAGTGTTTCCGTCCTACTAACCCCCCATGACAAGTGTTTCGGCCCTATTAACCTCCCGCCTTAATCGACAAGAATTTCGGCGCTATTAACACCCTCTGACATGTGCTTCGGCTCTATTAACTCCCCGACAAGTGTTTCGGTCCTATTAACCCCCCCCCCCCCCGACAAGTGTTTCGACCCTATTAACCCCCCCCCCCCCGACAAGTGTTTCGGCCCTATTAACCCCACATGACAAGTGTTTCGGCACTATTATCCTCCTCCCTCACTCGACAAGTGTTTCGGCCGTATTAATCTCCCCCCTCCCCCGACAAGTGTTTCGGCCCTATTAACCCCCTCCAACAAGTTTTTCGACTATTTAACCCCCCCATAATGTTTCGGCCCTATTAACTCCCCCACCCGACAAGTGTTTCAGTCCTATTATGCCCCCGACAAGTGTTTCGGCCCTATTAACCCCCGACAAGTGTTTCGTCCTATTAACCTCCCCCGACAAGTGTTTTCGGCGATATTAACCTCCCCCAACAAGTGTTTCGGCCCTATTAATTTCTCCCCCGACAAGTGTTTCTTCCCTATTAACCCCCCTCTCCCGACAAGTGTTTCGGCCCTATTAACCCCACTCGCCACAATTGTTTCGGCCCTATTATCCCCCCTCTCCCGACAAGTGTTTCGACCCTATTAACCCCCATCCCCACAATTGTTTCGGCCTTTTTAACCCCCCTACAGACAAGTGTTTCGGCCCTACTAACCCCCCCTCGCTACAAGTGTTTCCGCCCTACTAACCCCTCCCCCCCCTATTAACCTCCCCTCCACACAATTGTTTCGGCCCTATTAACACCCCTCCCGACCAGTGTTTCGGCCCTATTAACCCCCCCCCCGACAAGTGTTTCGGCCCTATTAACCACTCTCCCGACAAGTGTTTCGGCTCTATTAACCTCCCCCTTGTCAAGTGTTTCCACCCTACTAACCCCCCACCCCCGACAAGTGTTTTTGCCCTACTAACCCCCCCCCCCCCCCCGACAAGTGATTCGGCCCTATTAACCCCCCACCCCGGCAAGTGTTTCGACACTACTAACCGCCCCCCCCCCCCGACAAGTGTTTCGGTCCTACTAACCCCCCCCCCCCCCCGACAAGTGTTCCGGCCGAATTAACCCCCCACCCCGACAAGTGTTTCGGCCCTATTAACATCCCCCCCCCCCCCCCCACCCGACAAGTGTTTCGGAACTTATAATCCCCCAGACAGGTGTTTCGGCCCTATTAACCCCCCCAGACAAGTGTTTCGGCCCTATTAACCCGCCTCGACATGTGTTTCGGCCCTATTAACCTCCCCCTCCCCCGACAAGTGTTTCGGCAGTATTAACCTCCCCTCCACACAATTGTTTCGGCCCTATAAACCCCTCTCAAGACCAGTATTTCCGCTCTATTAACCACCCTCCCGACAAGTGTTTCGGCCCTATTAAACCCGTTCCCGACAAGTGTTTCGGCCCTATTAACCTCCCCCTTGTCAAGTGTTTTGGTTCTATTAACCCCGCTCCCCCTCAGACAAGTGTTTCGGCCCTATTAACTCCCCTCGACATGTGTTTCGGCCCTATTAACCCCCACCCCCCGACAAATGTTTCGGTCCTATTAACCCCCCTCGACATGTGTTTCGGCCCTATTAAGCCCCTGACAAGTGTTTCGGCTCTATTAACCCCCCCCCCCCCAAGTGTTTCGGGCCTATTAACCCCCCCCCCCCGACAAGTGATTCGGCCATATTAACCCCCCTCCAGGCAAGTGTTTCGGCCCTATTAACCCCCCTCCCGAGAAGTGTTTCGGCCCTATTAAGCCCCCTCCCGACAAGTGTTTCGGCCCTATTACCCCCCTCCCGACAAGTGTTTCGGCCCTATTACCCCCCCCCCCCCCGACAAGTGTTTCGGCCGTATTAAGCCCCCTCCCGACAAGTGTTTCGGCCCTATTACCCCCCCCCCCGACAAGTGTTTCGGCCCTATTACCCCCCCCCCCGACAAGTGTTTCGGCCCTATTAAGCCCACTCCCGACAAGTGTTTCGGCCCTATTACCCCCCCCCCCCCCCCCCCCGACAAGTGTTTCGGCCCTATTTGCCACTGTGTATGATCTTTCTATCACTTTTCCTTTTCATGAGTGACAGGCTTCTTGACTTCTTTGGCTTGAAGCTCATGCGGCACCATATGATAAGGCTGTCCAAACGCTCTAACATCTTTCCTGCCTGTGCTTCACTGGTTGTTATTACTGTTGTGTCATCCATGAATGCTTTTAGTGGTGGCATTTGACATCCATTTCTGAATCTTGGGCCTTCTGCTGCTCTCAGGATTACTTGCATGGCTAGTATGAACAGTATGGGAGATATTGTAGACCTCATTGCAATTCCTACCTGGAGCTCAATTCATCTTGTAATATATCCTGATGTTCCAAATCTCATGAGGAACCCTGTGAAGTACATTTTCAGCATCTTCATGATTTCTTTTGGCACATGATACATGTCTACTGCTACCCATATCATCTGGTGCGGTACTGAGCCATACGCAGTGCCTAGGTCAAGCCATATTACCTGTAGATCTTGCTTTCCAGATCTTGCCTGCTGAATAGTTTCCCAAATCACTGAAGCATGCTTGAGACATCCTGGGGAATCTGGAATTCCTCCCTTCTGCACTGATGTATCAACGTAACCATTATCTAGGAGGTATGTTGTTAGTCTCCTTGCCATTACAGAGAAGAATACCTTTCCTTCCACATTCAGAAGTGAGATCGGTCTGAACTGGTTGATCTCAGTGGAATTCTGCTCCTTTGGGATGTATACTCCGTTAGCCTTTTTTTCCATTCTTTACTAATGAGTCCCTTGGTCCATACTGTTCGTAGGAGTTTATGAAACTTCTTTAGTACTTCCGGGCATCTTTTGTATAGTATGTAAGGGACACCATTTGGGCCTGGTGCTGACTTGCCTTTAGCTTTTCCTACGATGCTCTCTACTTCTTGTAAGGTTGGTGGGCTGCATTTGAATTTGCTGCCTGGTGCACAGGGCCACACTAGACCTTTCATCTGCTCAAGAGTTGTATGCTGATTTTTATCAGAGTATGTCAAGAAATCGTTGACGATCTGCAAAATGGACGCAGCAGCAGGGCATCTTGCTCACAACCGAGAGGCCTACAGGAATGCTGTTAGGGAGGCAAAGTTCCGCAAGGGGCATGCAAATGAATGAATGAATGAATGAATGAATGAATGTCTTGCTCAGATGTTCCTCGAGCACCTCCGTACCTGCTTTCAGCGTACCTGATTTTGGCTGTTCAAATAACTGCTTGGCAAACCCGAAGGGATCTCTGTAAAACTTCTCTTTTGCATATCTAGTTTCCCTCTTCCTTTTACATAGTCTTTCAGCTCTGCAAAGGACATTGTGCTGGGATTTTAGATGCTGCCAAACCTGTCTTAGTCCTTCCTTTTCTGATTCATGTGCCTTCTTGAACATTTTCCGGGCATGGTTCTTCTGCTGTCTTATTGCTTCTATTTTCCTCTGTCTTCTGGACTTTCTTGGTGTTACTTTTTTCTCTTTTTGCCTGTTTGGTTCCAAACTCTTTGTGGCAGTGAAGATATATTAAGTTACTAAATGCTTCCAGTTTTTCGGCCCTATTAACCCCCCTCCAGGCAAGTGTTTCGACCCTAATTAACACCCCTCCCGACAACTGTTTCGGCCCTATTAACCCCCATCCCCCTCAGACAAGTGTTTCGGCCCTATTAACCCCCCCCCCGACAAGTGTTTCGACCCTATTAACCCCCCCCCGACAAGTGTTTTGACTCTATTAACCCCCCCCCCTCCGACAAGTGTTTCGGCCCTATTAACCCCCCCCCCCCACAAGTGTTTCGGCCCTATTAACCCCACTCCCGACAATTGTTTTGGCCCTATTAACCCCCCTCCCGAGAAGTGTTTCGGCCCTATTAAGCCCCCTCCCGACAAGTGTTTCGGCCCTATTACCCCCCTCCCGACAAGTGTTTCGGCCCTATTACCCCCCCCCCCCCGACAAGTGTTTCGGCCGTATTAAGCCCCCTCCCGACAAGTGTTTCGGCCCTATTACCCCCCCCCGACAAGTGTTTCGGCCCTATTACCCCCCCCCGACAAGTGTTTCGGCCCTATTAAGCCCACTCCCGACAAGTGTTTCGGCCCTATTACCCCCCCCCCCCCCCCGACAAGTGTTTCGGCCCTATTTGCCACTGTGTATGATCTTTCTATCACTTTTCCTTTTCATGAGTGACAGGCTTCTTGACTTCTTTGGCTTGAAGCTCATGCGGCACCATATGATAAGGCTGTCCAAACGCT
Source organism: Achatina immaculata (assembly GCA_009760885.1). NCBI lineage: Eukaryota > Metazoa > Mollusca > Gastropoda > Stylommatophora > Achatinidae > Lissachatina > Lissachatina immaculata. The sequence goes on from CM019714.1 coordinate 2,215,769, forward strand.
CTAACATCTTTCCTGCCTGTGCTTCACTGGTTGTTATTACTGTTGTGTCATCCATGAATGCTTTTAGTGGTGGCATTTGGCATCCATTTCTGAATCTTGGGCCTTCTGCTGCTCTCAGGATTACTTGCATGGCTAGTATGAACAGTATGGGAGATATTGTAGACCTCATTGCAATTCCTACCTGGAGCTCAATTCATCTTGTAATATATCCTGATGTTCCAAATCTCATGAGGAACCCTGTGAAGTACATTTTCAGCATCTTCATGATTTCTTTTGGCACATGATACATGTCTAATGCTACCCATATCATCTGGTGCGGTACTGAGCCATACGCAGTGCCTAGGTCAAGCCATATTACCTGTAGATCTTGCTTTCCAGATCTTGCCTGCTGAATAGTTTCCCAAATCACTGAAGCATGCTTGAGACATCCTGGGGAATCTGGAATTCCTCCCTTCTGCACTGATGTATCAACGTAACCATTATCTAGGAGGTATGTTGTTAGTCTCCTTGCCATTACAGAGAAGAATACCTTTCCTTCCACATTCAGAAGTGAGATCGGTCTGAACTGGTTGATCTCAGTGGAATTCTGCTCCTTTGGGATGTATACTCCGTTAGCCTTTTTTCCATTCTTTACTAATGAGTCCCTTGGTCCATACTGTTCGTAGGAGTTTATGAAACTTCTTTAGTACTTCCGGGCATCTTTTGTATAGTATGTAAGGGACACCATTTGGGCCTGGTGCTGACTTGCCTTTAGCTTTTCCTACGATGCTCTCTACTTCTTGTAAGGTTGGTGGGCTGCATTTGAATTTGCTGCCTGGTGCACAGGGCCACACTAGACCTTTCATCTGCTCAAGAGTTGTATGCTGATTTTTATCAGAGTATGTCAAGAAATCGTTGACGATCTGCAAAATGGACGCAGCAGCAGGGCATCTTGCTCACAACCGAGAGGCCTACAGGAATGCTGTTAGGGAGGCAAAGTTCCGCAAGGGGCATGCAAATGAATGAATGAATGAATGAATGAATGAATGTCTTGCTCAGATGTTCCTCGAGCACCTCCGTACCTGCTTTCAGCGTACCTGATTTTGGCTGTTCAAATAACTGCTTGGCAAACCCGAAGGGATCTCTGTAAAACTTCTCTTTTGCATATCTAGTTTCCCTCTTCCTTTTACATAGTCTTTCAGCTCTGCAAAGGACATTGTGCTGGGATTTTAGATGCTGCCAAACCTGTCTTAGTCCTTCCTTTTCTGATTCATGTGCCTTCTTGAACATTTTCCGGGCATGGTTCTTCTGCTGTCTTATTGCTTCTATTTTCCTCTGTCTTCTGGACTTTCTTGGTGTTACTTTTTTCTCTTTTTGCCTGTTTGGTTCCAAACTCTTTGTGGCAGTGAAGATATATTAAGTTACTAAATGCTTCCAGTTTTTGCTCACGGTTTTTCCCTCTCAGCTGTTTGTCCAATTCTTTGCATAATTCAGCGTCTAGGTTTTCCCATATGCTTTTGGCACTTGCTGATGGGAAGTTAATCTTGTCTCTGGTCTCGTCGGAGAGCTGCATTGCCTCCCTGCTGCCTGACTCAACCTGAATATTCCCTGTACTGTGGATTATATCATGACAGAGACCTTCTTCTAAAGTCTTATCTGGAGCTCAATTCATCTTGTAATATATCCTGATGTTCCAAATCTCATGAGGAACCCTGTGAAGTACATTTTCAGCATCTTCATGATTTCTTTTGGCACATGATACATGTCTAATGCTACCCATATCATCTGGTGCGGTACTGAGCCATACGCAGTGCCTAGGTCAAGCCATATTACCTGTAGATCTTGCTTTCCAGATCTTGCCTGCTGAATAGTTTCCCAAATCACTGAAGCATGCTTGAGACATCCTGGGGAATCTGGAATTCCTCCCTTCTGCACTGATGTATCAACGTAACCATTATCTAGGAGGTATGTTGTTAGTCTCCTTGCCATTACAGAGAAGAATACCTTTCCTTCCACATTCAGAAGTGAGATCGGTCTGAACTGGTTGATCTCAGTGGAATTCTGCTCCTTTGGGATGTATACTCCGTTAGCCTTTTTTTCCATTCTTTACTAATGAGTCCCTTGGTCCATACTGTTCGTAGGAGTTTATGAAACTTCTTTAGTACTTCCGGGCATCTTTTGTATAGTATGTAAGGGACACCATTTGGGCCTGGTGCTGACTTGCCTTTAGCTTTTCCTACGATGCTCTCTACTTCTTGTAAGGTTGGTGGGCTGCATTTGAATTTGCTGCCTGGTGCACAGGGCCACACTAGACCTTTCATCTGCTCAAGAGTTGTATGCTGATTTTTATCAGAGTATGTCAAGAAATCGTTGACGATCTGCAAAATGGACGCAGCAGCAGGGCATCTTGCTCACAACCGAGAGGCCTACAGGAATGCTGTTAGGGAGGCAAAGTTCCGCAAGGGGCATGCAAATGAATGAATGAATGAATGAATGAATGAATGTCTTGCTCAGATGTTCCTCGAGCACCTCCGTACCTGCTTTCAGCGTACCTGATTTTGGCTGTTCAAATAACTGCTTGGCAAACCCGAAGGGATCTCTGTAAAACTTCTCTTTTGCATATCTAGTTTCCCTCTTCCTTTTACATAGTCTTTCAGCTCTGCAAAGGACATTGTGCTGGGATTTTAGATGCTGCCAAACCTGTCTTAGTCCTTCCTTTTCTGATTCATGTGCCTTCTTGAACATTTTCCGGGCATGGTTCTTCTGCTGTCTTATTGCTTCTATTTTCCTCTGTCTTCTGGACTTTCTTGGTGTTACTTTTTTCTCTTTTTGCCTGTTTGGTTCCAAACTCTTTGTGGCAGTGAAGATATATTAAGTTACTAAATGCTTCCAGTTTTTGCTCACGGTTTTTCCCTCTCAGCTGTTTGTCCAATTCTTTGCATAATTCAGCGTCTAGGTTTTCCCATATGCTTTTGGCACTTGCTGATGGGAAGTTAATCTTGTCTCTGGTCTCGTCGGAGAGCTGCATTGCCTCCCTGCTGCCTGACTCAACCTGAATATTCCCTGTACTGTGGATTATATCATGACAGAGACCTTCTTCTAAAGTCTTATCTGAGACTGGCGTCACAGTGCACTGTTAAGTATTGGGCAGTGAGAAACCACCACATCCCTTCTTCGTTCTGTGTATCTTCATGCCACGTTGAGTGTTAAATTTCCTGCCACAGATGCATGGATACTCCATCCGCTGTATAGCACAGTATAGCACGAGTTGTGATAGTTTCACCAGAGAATCAGCACAGTATAGCATGTACTCTGATAGTTTCACAGAAAGTCAGCACAGTATAGCATGTACTCTGATAGTTTCACAGAAAGTCAGCACAGTATAGCACATGCCGTGACATTCACTTTCACGAGAAAGGACTATTCACATTAGAATGTGAGGTTTTATCACAAGAAGAGATTCTTCATTACCTTCAAATATTTCGTGACAAGCACAACACTACCTTGAAAATCTGTCGTCAACGGAAGTGTCCGACAAGACAAAAAAATTCTACTTTGGCAAGGTAATCTGACACGTTTACTGCGTAAGTAAGCACAAATATATCATAGGCCAACCGCCCTTTACTTAGCAAATATTCAAACACGATCCAAGAGAAAACTACTAAAATTGTAACATTACTTGCCAGAAAAACTAATTTGTAACATTACTTGGAGACAGCTACTTAATTTGTAACATTACTTGCGATTAAGCTACTAAAATCGTAACATTCCTACGAGCAAGCTATTACAATTGTAACATTACTTGCGAGCAAGATATAACAGTATAACATTCCTACGAGCAAGCTATTTACAATTGTAACATTACTTGCGAGCAAGATATAACAGTATAACATTACTACGAGCAAGTGACTAAAATTGCAATATTAGATGTAAGTACCCCACGAAAATTTTATATTACCCATGATCACATTTCTAAAAGTATAAAACTAAACTGTGAGAACTCCACTAAAACTGTAACATTAACTGCAAAGCCTCTGCTAAAATGATAAGAATTGACTATAAGCACTATGAAAATTGTAACATTACCTATACGTAAGCTGTTAAAACCGTAACATTAACTATGAGAACTGTACTAAAACTTACATTAACTATGAGAACTCTACTAAAACTTACATTAACTATGAGAACTCTACTAAAACTTAATTTAACTATGAGAACTCTACTGCAACTGTAATGTTATCTGTGAACACGCTGCTAAACTTTTTTTTTTAAACTGTGAGCACGCTACGTCAATTGTAACATAATTTGTGAACAAAATATTCAAATTGTAATGATACTTGTGATCACACTACTAAAACTGTAAGATTACTGGTGTGCACGCTTCTAAAATGTGTACTTATTAACTGTGAGTACACTAATAAAACTGCAACATTAGCTGTGAGCGGGCTACTAAAATTGTAACACAAACTGTGAGCACAATACCTGATCAGCGAACATCGTGTAATGTTGGTTCACTACAACTGTGTACGGGCGAAGGCTGGTATCTCTCACATTTTGACAGAAGCCAAGACTCGAGTGAGTGCTGCCGTATGTCGCTAGGTCACAGACATGCACGTGTGCCCGGATATAGGGCTCACGTGACTGGCTCTGCATGAGTAGCTGGCCCACAAACAGGAGCATGACGCCAGCCCCTTGTTCAGTGTTCTTACACCACACTCACTCAACAAACCGTCACAGCATGTCACTTGTCACATGACAACTTGTTTGTATGGCGATAATTAATATTCATGAATATCGTTACTGCAAACTGTGACTCTGCACTACAAAAACAGTTTTAAAACGACATTTTCAGCAGAGAAAAGGCACAGTTTGGAGACTGAAAAATTGTTCCATCTGTATACAAGACTTGGACAACTTGTTATATCTGTATACAAGACTTGGACAACTTGTTATATCTGTATACAAGACTTGGACAACTTGTTATATCTGTATACAAGACTTGGACAACTTGTTATATCTGTATACAAGACTTGGACAACTTGTTATATCTGTATACAAGACTTGGACAACTTGTTATATCTGTATACAAGACTTGGACAACTTGTTATATCTGTATACAAGACTTGGACAATTTCCTACGTCTGTTTACAATTCTTTGACAATTTGTTGTGACCATGTACAGGATTTTGGAAACTTCTTATGTCTGTATACAAAACTTTGACAATTTGTTATCTTTGTACATATCAGTCTGACAGAGAGAAAATGCTGTGCACATCCGAACTAGGTGAAATGTTTGTGAAACAATAACTGAAACATTGATATTGCCACCGATGTTCTGGAAACTGATGACTCAGTCATCCTTTAAATTAAAAAGAAATTTCGGCAAGTATTTGCCAGACTTGATCTAGAATCTAATTAACACTGACATTGAGCACAGTCTAGATAACACAGACAAGCGTACAAAGTCTAGAGAACATTGACTGGCAAGCGCACAAAGTCTAGGGAACAATGACAAGTGCACACAGTTCTAGAGAGCGCTGACAAGTGCACACAGTTCTAGAGAGCGCTGACAAGTGCACACAGTTCTAGAGAGCGCTGACAAGTGCACACAGTTCTAGATAACACTGACAAGTGCACACAGTTCTATATAACACTGACAAGTGCACACAGTTTTAGATAACACTGACAAGCGTACGAAGTCCGAAGAACACTGACGAACGTACTAAGTCCAAAGAACACTGACAAGCGTACGAAGTCCAAAGAGCACTGACGAACGTACGAAGTCCAAAGAACACTGACAAGCGTACAAAGTCTAAAGAACACTGGCAAGCGTACGAAATCTAAAGAACACTGACAAGCGTACGAAATCTAAAGAACACTGACAAGCGTACGAAGTCTAAAGAACACTGACAAGCGTACGAAGTCTAAAGAACACTGACAAGCGTACGAAGTCTAAAGAACGAAGTAATGTATGTAGACAGATTTGCTTGGACAAAATCTCGCCTCTTTATTATTTACATTACATTTGTTAGCGACATCCAACATTTTGTACTTGTTGATGGCATTCAACATTTTGTACTTGTTGGTGGCATTCAACATTTTGTACATGTTGGTGGCATTCAATATTTTGTATTTGTTGGTGGCATCCAACATTTTGTATTTGTTAGTGACATTCAACACTTTGTATTTGTTAGTGACATTCAATATTTTGTATTTGTTAGTGACATTCAATATTTTGTATTTGTTGGTGACATTCACTATTTTATAGTTGTTGGTGACATTCACTATTTTATATTTGTTGGTGACATTCAATGTTTTATATTTGTTAGTGACATTCAATATTTTATATTTGTTGGTGACATTCAGTATTTTTATATTTGTTGGTGATATTCAGCATGTTTATATTTGCTGGTGACATTCAGTATTTTATATTTGTTGGTGACATCAGCATTCTGTATTTACTCAATTTTTTTTCATAAATTGTGGGTTACTTCCAAGAGAGTTGCAGAAACTTGAGGACAAGATTATCAAAGAGTGTAGTAAAAGATGCCTAGAGATAAACAGAAACTTGAGGACAAGATTATCAAAGAGAGTAATAAAAGATGCCTAGAGATAAACAGAAACTTGAGGACAAGATTATCAAAGAGTGTAGTAAAAGATGCCTAGAGATAAACAGAAACTTGAGGACAAGATTATCAAAGAGTGTAGTAAAAGATGCCTAGAGATAAACAGAAACTTGAGGACAAGATTATCAAAGAGTGTAGTAAAAGATGCCTAGAGCTAAACAGCAACGGGACAGAAATACTGGTAGTGTCTTTTAGAATAAACGCAGCAAAGTGCAACATCCCTTCACACGTCAAGACACTGACAGATAAATAAACGCAGCAAAGTGCAACATCCCTTCAAACGTCAAGATACTGACAGATAAATAAACTCTTTTACATTGGAACAGTGTTTCTCAAAGTGGGCGACAACATCTCCCTTTAACATTGGAAAGGTCCAGAAAGGGGCGGGGGTGGGGTGAAAGAAAAAGGTTCAGCATAGGGGGCGTTGACACACAGAAACAAATGGAGGCAAAAAGGGACAGAGAAAGACAAAGAATCCAGATACTCGACAGACTAAAAAAGTGGCTAGTACCACGGTCCAAAATACATCTTAGAGAAAAAGCAAAGGACAGGTGGTTTGGTTGTGGAAGTCAGTGACCACCGACTCCTGATAGGCATGGACCAGAGAGGGGGAGGAGAGAGGGAGGAGGCGTAGACAGAAAACGAAGCAGCAGACGGGGACAGTAATACCTTCTTTCCTAGAAGAGGAAAGTAATACCTTTCTTCTTAGAAGAGGATAGTAATACCTTCCTTCTTAGAAGAGGGCAGTAATACATTCCTACTTAGAAGAGGACAGTAATACCTTCCTTCTTAAAGGACAATAATACTTTCCTTCTTAGAAGAGGACAATAATATCTTCCTTCTTAGAAGAGGACAGTAGTACCTTCCTTCTTAGAAGAGGACAGTAATACCTTCCTTCTTAGAAGAATAGTAATACCTTCCTTCTTAGAAGAGGACAGTAATACTTTCCTTCTTAGAAGAGGGCAGTAATACTTCCCTTCTTAGTAATACCTTCTTTCTTAGAAGAGGACAATAATACCTTCCTTCTTAGGCAAGTAACACCTTTCCTCTTAAAAGAGGGTAGTAATACCTTCCTTCTTAGAAGAGGATAGTAATACCTTTCTTCATACACTTTTTCAACCTGATATTGAGAAACTTGTGTCCCTACATGAAACATCTATCACATTAAAAGCTTAGAAAACAATACAGAGGATGAGGTATAAATGTACTCCTTCATATTGTTAGATAAACTAGTTTGCTAGTTGAAGTTTCGGTTGTGTAAAGCATATCCTAGTTTAATAAGGCATTGTATTAGTAGTACATAAGGGGTGTGGGGCCATTGAGGATGTGATCTTCACAGATGGGTCCATGGCACAAGCCCTGAACAAGACTGGGAAACACTGCTCTAAATCACATGACCTTGTGATCTTCACAGATGATTCTATGTCACAAGGCCCGACCAAGCCTGGGAAACATTGTTCTAAACCACATGACCCTGTGGTCTTCACAAATGGGCCCGTGGCACAAGGATCAAGCAAGCCAGGTAAACACTGCCTAGGAACAACAATAACAGCTGATGGCAAGTTAATCGGTCATTTGTATATCCCTTGCAGAACTTTCCCTCCCTAACAGCTCTCCTGTAGGCCTCTCCTTTGCCTCCCCAACAGCTCTCCTGTAGGCCTCTCCTTTGCCTCCCTAACAGCTCTCCTGTAGGCCTCTCCTTTGCCTCCCTAACAGCTCTCCTGTAGGCCTCTTGGTTGCGAGCAAGATGGCCTGCTGCTAATGCATCCATTTGCAGATCATCAACGATGTCTTGCAGCCATCATCGTCTTGGTCTTCCTCTTTTTCTTTTTCCCATTATTTACCCTTCCAAGTCGGCCTTCTCTAAATTATCATGACGTGTAATGTTTCCAAAATATTTAAGTTTTCTCTGTTTAATCTTCCTTACTAGCCAACCTTCTTCAAATTTAAGTTCTTGTACTATAGCTATATTTGTTCTTTTTGTGTCTATGATATTTGAAGAATTCTTCTGTAGCATTTACATTCAAAGGCATTTGTGTGTTTCTCAACTGTATCACAGGCATATGGTGCTATGGGAAAGATGCATGCCCTTACAAATCATATTTGTGTATAAAAAAAAAGATGGTGGCACGCGCATGCACGAAATAAAAAGACAAAGAACTAAAGCACACACAGTTATTTATGAGAGGAAGAAGATACAAACAAACAAGAAAATGTCCCTAAAAGTCAAGAAATAAGTGTTACAGTGCTACACTGAGCCAATATCGCTGTATGGCTGACAACAAAAAGATGACACAGAAGCTGAGATCAACAAAGATGTGGTTTGGGAAAAGACGCAACAAATAACTTGAACAGACAGAAAAACAAATTAACAGGTCCTCAAAGACGTTTCGGAACAAAGAAAACTAGTTAAAATGATAAAAAAGGAGTTACAATTTCTTGGACATATTATGAGAAGACAGAAGTCAGAGAACCTTGTACTCACTGAAAAACTCAGGAACAAAGGATGAGAGGAAGGTCAAGAGAAAGATGTCTCTGTGGGCTGACCAAGTGACGTGGACAAAGATGTCTCTGTGGGCTGACCAAGTGACATGGAGAAAGATGTCTCTGTGGACTGACCAAGTGACATGGAGAAAGATGTCTCTGTGGACTGACCAAGTGGCGTGGACAAAGAAAAGCATCTGAATTAAACAAACACCAAGGACAGCACAAGATGGAGGGACATGATCGTCAACGTCAACCGGCACATAATAATAATAATTCCAAGATGGACACAGTTACGAGTCTTAGAGATGTCAGGTACAAGAAGAGAACGCATTTCTCAGAAAATCGGTGGTCAGCATGTCTATCTTTGGGCAAGCTGAAAGAGGAACTACAGACCTTACCATCCTCGAGAAAACACTCTGATACCCGCGCCTTGTCTTCCAACAGCCCGTATTTTAGTATCTTGTCAGTTCTACGCTGAACTTTAGTCATTAACATTGAACTTGTCAGTTCTACGCTGAACTTTAGTCACTAACATTGAACTTGTCAGTTCTACGCTGAACTTTAGTCACTAACATTGAACTTGTCAGTTCTACACTGAACTTTAGTCACTAACATTGAACTTGTCAGTTCTACGCTGAACTTTAGTCACTAACATTGAACTTGTCAGTTCTACGCTGAACTTTAGTCACTAACATTGAACTTGTCAGTTCTACGCTGAACTTTAGTCACTAACATTGACGTGTGCTACATGTCACGTGGGTAGGGACAACCAGACATTACTGAGAGTTGTTGACAGAAAATGTTCTTGTTGGTGTTATCTATCAGTGTAGCAGTGGATCTGGGATCTGCTGACAAGGAAAATGTTCTTGTTGATGTTATCTATCAGTGTAGCAGTGGATCTGGGATCTGCTGACAAGGAAAATGTTCTTGGTGGTGTTATCTATCAGTGTAGTAGTGGATCTGGGATCTGCTGACAAGGAAAATGTTCTTGTTGGTGTTATCTATCAGTGTAGTAGTGGATCTGGGATCTGCTGACAAGGAAAATGTTCTTGTTGGTGTTATCTATCAGTGTAGTAGTGGATCTGGGATCTGCTGACAAGGAAAATGATCTTGTTGGTGTTATCTATCAGTGTAGTAGTGGATCTGGGATCTGCTGACAAGGAGAATGTTCTTGTTGGTGTTATCTATCAGTGTAGCAGTGGATCTGGGATCTGCTGACAAGGAAAATGATCTTGTTGGTGTTATCTGTCAGTGTAGTAGTGGATCTGGGATCTACTAACGGGAAACTTGGCCGCTGTAACATGTGAGTATCTGCGTTACAGGTCTTGTTACACGGTTCCAGGCTGTATGGTACTTGCATTCTTCTACCAGACAATTTGATAGTTCTATTTTACTATTATCAGAAAAAATTTGATAGGTGTATTTTACTCATTCCCTCATTCATTTGCATGTCCTTTGCGGAACGTTGCATCCCTAACAGCTCTCCTGTAGGCCTCTCGGTTGTGAGCAAGATGGCCTGCTGCTGATGCATCCATTTGCAGATCATCAACGATGTCTTGCAGCCATCTTCGCCGTGGTCTTCCTCTCTTTCTTTTTCCCATTATGTACACTTCCAAGACGGTCTTCTCTATAATATAATGACGTTTAATGTGTCCAAAATATTTTTCTGTCTTTAATCCTCTTTACTAGTCAGCCTTCTTCAATATTAAGTTCTTGTAGTATGGATATATTTGTTCTTTTTTGTGTCCATGATATTTGGAGAACTCTTCTGTAGCATTTATATTCAAAGGCATTTATGTGTTTCTCAGCTGTTTTGTTAAGTTCCAGGTCTCACAGGCATATGCTGCAGTGGGAAAGATGCATGCCCTTAAAAATCTTATTTTTGTAGTTCTGTCTGTTCATCTCCACAGATTCTTTAGCTGTTTTACTTTCTGAAGAGCGATAGATGTCTTCCTTTTAATTTCCCTCATTGTATCTCCATTATTAGTTAGTAGTGATCCAAGATATTCAAAATTCTCCGCTTCTTCCAATTTGTCCTCATTGATACATTTTTCAGCTGCCTTGTTTGTTTTGTCAGTTATCATCAATTTGGTTTTCTTCGCATTAAGATAGAGGTTTTGCTCTTCTTTGTTCTTATGGACTGACATAATTAGTTTTTCCATTCCTTATTGTGTTGTGGACAGTAATACTGTGTCATCAGCATATCTAATCTCTGGTATTTCGTAACCTCCAATTGTTATGGCATCACAATATTCTTTGTCTACATCTTCTCTAACATTCCTCATTATATTTTCAGCATTTTACTATTATCAGAAAATTCGATAAATGTGTTCTACTACTACAAGAAAATTTATTAGTTGCAATCTACAAACACAACAAGTAATAAATTACAGATAAGAAACTAGAACATGGACATGTATTGGACAGACTGAGACAGTAAAGTGTCAGAAAAGGGACAGAAAAGAGACAGTAGAGGGACAGAAGAGGAAATCTAGCTTAGTAAAACAGGCTTTAACATGGAACCATCAAGGTAAGAGAAAATGAGGAATACATAAATAAAAGATACAACGTAGATTTTTAGGGTAAATGTCAACATATTTTCCAAGTCAAATTCTGGATCAAACTGGATTTTTCAAGCCAAAAATTGGGACATCTCATAGTTTTTTTTCCGACGTCGGTCGGGGGATGGGGGATGGGGGGAGGGGTGGGGGTGGGGGAGACGAAAATATGTTGTTAAAAAATCCATTGAGTAAATATATAAAACTTTTCCGGAGTAAAAATATAAAACTTTTAGTGAGTAAACATATAAAACTTTTAGTGAGTAAACATATAAACCTTTTCCCGAGTAAACATATGAAACTTTTCATGAATAATCATATAAAACTTTTCCTAAAAAACATTTAAAAGTTTTCCTGAATAAACATATAAACGTTTTCCCGAGTAAACATATGAAACTTTTCATGAATAAGCATATAAAGCATTTCATAAGAAAACATGTAAAACTTTTCCTGAGTAAACATATAAAACCTTTCCTGAGTAAACATATAAAACTTTTCCTGAGTAAACATATACAACTTTTCATGAATAAGCATAGAAAACTTTTCCTAAGAAAACATGTAAAACATTTCCTGAGTAAACATATAAAACTTTTCCTAAGAAAACATATAAGACATTTCCTGAGTAAACATATACAACTTTTCCTAGGTAAACATATAAAACTTTTCATGAGTAAGCATATAAAACTTTTCATAAAAAACATTTAAAAGTTTTCCTGAATAAACATATAAACGTTTTCCCGAGTAAACATATGAAACTTTTCATGAATAAGCATATAAAGCATTTCATAAGAAAACATGTAAAACTTTTCCTGAGTAAACATATAAAACCTTTCCTGAGTAAACATATAAAACTTTTCCTGAGTAAACATATACAACTTTTCATGAATAAGCATAGAAAACTTTTCCTAAGAAAACATGTAAAACATTTCCTGAGTAAACATATAAAACTTTTCCTAAGAAAACATATAAGACATTTCCTGAGTAAACATATACAACTTTTCCTAGGTAAACATATAAAACTTTTCATGAGTAAGCATATAAAACTTTTCATAAGAAAACATGTAAAACTTTTCATGAGTAAACATTTAGAACTTTTCCTGAATAAACATATAATACTTTTCCTGAGATAATATTGTTACCACCCAAGTAACCGTATAAAACATTTCCTGATTAAACATATAAAACTTTTCCTGAGATAAAACTCTTCTTACCCGAGTAAGCATATAAAACCTTTTCTTAGATAATACTTTTTTCACCCAAGTAAACATACAAAACTTTTCCTGACATAAAACTGCTACTACCCAAGTAAACATATAAACCGTTTCCTGAGATAATACCTTAGCACGTAAGTAAACATATAACACTTTTTCTGAGTAAACATATAAAACTTTTCCTTAGATAATACTTTTACCACCCAAACAAACATATACAACATTTCCTGAGTAAACATATAAAACTTTTCCTGAGATAAAAATCTTCTCACCTGAGTACACTTATAAAACGTTTCCTTAAATAGTAATGTTCTCACCCAAGTAAACATGTAACACGTTTCCTTAGTAAATATATAAAACCTTTCCTGAGTAAACATATAAAACTTTTTCCTGATATAAAACTCTCCTCACCCGTGCCTACAACTACGAGGAAGAACTAAAGCTGTTGTTTTGTTTAGAGTTTTGAATTTCTTAAATAGGTCTATCTCAGCCAGGTGCTGGCACAAGTTTCGTCACAGTTTTCTTTATAGTGTCTGCATCAAGTTGTCACTTGTCTGTGTTCTACACATCATAGTTTACTTTAGTTACTAACATTATATTCACAGTGTCTACACCAAGTTGTCAATTGTCTGTGTTCTATAAATCATAGTTTACTTTAGTTACTAACATTATATTCACAATGTCTACACCAAGCTGTCAATTGTCTGTGTTCTATAAATCATAGTTTACTTTAGTTACTAACATTATCTTCACAGTGTCTACACCAAGTTGTCATTTGTCTGTGTTCTACACATCATAGTTTACTTTAGTTACTAACAATATCTTCACAGTGTCTACACCAAGTTGTCACTTGTCTGTTTTCTACACATCATAGTTTACTTTAGTTACTAACATTATCTTCACAGTGTCTACACCAAGCTGTCACTTGCCTGTGTTTTATACATAATGGTTCACTTTAGTCATTAACATTGTCTTTACAATGTTTACACAAAATTGTCACTTGACAGTGTTGTATACATCATAGTATACTTTAGTTACTAACACTGTCTTTACAGTTTCTACATCAAACATTAGTTTTGTCGCTAGTACATTCCACTCTCTGGCACAAATGAAAAATCACTTGTACATTTCACTATCAGACACAACTGAAAAAAAAAACTTGTACGTTCCACTCTCAGACACAACTTAAATAAAACACTTGTACGTTCCACTCTCTGGTACAACTGAAAAAAACACTTGTACGTTCCACTCTATGGTACAAATGAAAAAAACACTTGTACGTTCCACTCTCTGGTACAACTGAAAAAAACACTTGTACGTTCCACTCTCTGGTACAATTGGAAAAAAAGACTTGTACGTTTCACTCTCTGGTACAACTGGAAAAAAAGACTTGTAAGTTTCACTCTTTGGTACAACTGGAAAAAAGACTTGTACGTTCCACTCTCTGATACAACTGGAAAACACACTTGTACGTTCCACTCTCTGATACAACTGAAAAAACACTTGTACGTTCCACTCTCTGATACAACTGAAAAAAACACTTGTACGTTCCACTCTCTGATACAACTGAAAAAAAAAACACTTGTACGTTCCACTCTCTGATACAACTGAAAAAAAAACACTTGTACGTTCCACTCTCTGATACAACTGAAAAAAAAACACTTGTACGTTCCACTCTCTGATATAACTGAAAAAAACACTTGTACGTTCCACTCTCTGATATAACTGAAAAAAAACACTTGTACGTTCCACTCTCTGGTACAATTGGAAAAAAGACTTGTACGTTTCACTCTCTGGTACAACTGGAAAAAAAGACTTGTAAGTTTCACTCTTTGGTACAACTGGAAAAAAGACTTGTACGTTCCACTCTCTGATACAACTGGAAAACACACTTGTACGTTCCACTCTCTGATACAACTGAAAAAACACTTGTACGTTCCACTCTCTGATACAACTGAAAAAAAACACTTGTACGTTCCACTCTCTGATACAACTGAAAAAAAAAACACTTGTACGTTCCACTCTCTGATACAACTGAAAAAAAAAACACTTGTACGTTCCACTCTCTGATACAACTGAAAAAAAAACACTTGTACGTTCCACTCTCTGATATAACTGAAAAAAAACACTTGTACGTTCCACTCTCTGATATAACTGAAAAAACACTTGTACGTTCCATTCTCTGGTACAACGAAAAAAAAATTGAGACTCGTAAACAGGGGGATTGAAATAGTCAGTGTCAATCAAACAGACATACTTATCACGTAAGTTTTCCTATTCTTTCAAACATACATACATACATATCACGTATGTTTTCCTACTCTTTCAAACAAACATACATATGTATTACTTATGTTTTCCTATTTTTTTCAAACAAACATACATACATATTACTTATGTTTTCCTACTCTTTCAAACAAACATACATACTTATCATGTATGTTTTCCTATTATTTCAAACATACATACATACTTATCACATATGTTTCCTACTCTTTCAAACAAATATACATACTTATCACATATGTTTTCCTATTCTTTCAAACATACATACATACGTATATTACTTATGTTTTGCCAAACTTTTAAGCAAACATACATACTTATTAATTATGTTTTACTAATTTTTAAACAAACATATACTTATCACGTATGTTTTCCTATTCTTTCAAACAAACATACATATGTATTACTTATGTTTTGCCAAACTTTCAAACAAACATACATACTTATTTCTTATGTTTGCTATTCTTTCAAATTAACATACATACTGAATACTTGTCAGAACGAGTTTGACTATTTTAGTTGTTACCATATAACTGATGTACCCTGTCTTCTGCTGTGCTTATCTGGGCACACACATAGGTCACATTTTGAGTACACACATAGGTCACATTTTGAGCACACACATAAGTAACATTTTGAGTACACACATAGGTCACATTATGGGCACACACACACAGGTCACATTTTGGGCACACACACACATGCAGGTCACATTTACATTACACTCTGTTATTCCACTTCTGGTATTTTCTGCCCTTCACCGGTACCTTGGGGAGCTTGGGGGAGGGGGAGGGGTGCGTCTGACAAGAATATTCCTGTATTCGTTATCTCTGTTCACTTCCATCCTAATGTTCTCTTAGCTAATGTTTTCTTAGGTAATATTCTCTTAGCTAATATTTTCTTAGCTAATGTTTTCTTAGCTAATATTTTCTTAGCTAATGTTTTCTTAGCTAATGTTTTCTTAGCTAATATTCTCTTAGCTAATATTTTCTTAGCTAATGTTTTCTTAGCTAATATTTTCTTAGCTAATATTCTCTTAGCTAATGTTTTCTTAGCTAATATTTTCTTAGCTAATGTTCTCTTAGCTAATATTTTCTGTTCATAATGTTTACTACATTAAATATTACCCATCTGTTCATAATGTTTACTACATTAAATATTACCCATCTGTTCATAATGTTTACCACATTAAATATTACCCATCTGTTCATAATGTTTACCACATTAAATATTACCCATCTGTTCATAATGTTTACCACATTAAATATTACCCATCTGTTTATAATGTTTACCACATTAAATATTACCCATCTGTTCATAATGTTTACCACATTAAATATTACCCATCTGTTTATAATGTTTACCGCTTTAAAATATTACTCATTTGTTTATAATGTTTATAACTTCAAAATATTACCCATGTGTTTATAATGTTCGACACTTTAAAATATTACTCATTTGTTTATAATCTTTTTCTTCTTCTTCTTCTTCTTCTTCTTCGTTCGCTTCTACCACCAAGACCACCCCGTGGTCCGATTGAATTTACTCCCGTGGTCTTCAATAGGTCCTGTGGTCCCAAGGACCACACGAGATTCCCGAGAGGACCACAAGAGGTTCAGAGTATCGCAGGGCTTGAGCCTGTATTCTTGGTGGGTCTCAAAAGCGGGATTGCGTGACACCGTGGTTTTCGTTGCACCAGTTTAATCCAGAGTTGGACTTTTCTCACCGGAAAACCTCAACATAATTAGGATACGCATACATCCCCTCTGGTGAGAGGTGGTTGCCTATCTAGACTGCCCTGGTCCAGTGTCTCCGACTTCAGCATTTTGTGGTCGTGGCCGCTACCCTTCCTAGTTGTGACCAGGACGGAGTTTTGGTCCAGGAGGACAAATCCTCGCCACTAGTGACTTCCACTCATGGGTTGAGCCGGTTTAGGCATATTATCCCAGTATGGGTGTGTTTACGACATGACCGACCTCTAGAGCGGAGGTACCGTGACTTGAGTAGCCATCAAGCTTCACCCCTGGTGTAAGCCGGTTTAGGCATATTTCACCAGTATGGGTGTAGAACGGACGTGGTTGACCTCAAGAGCAGAGGCATCGTGGTATGGGTGGCTCTCGCCGCGAGACTACAGGCCATAGCGATTAGACTTCACTTTATCCTTTCCGTCACCTTTTTACATCGGCGCCACACGGCAACCTTGATTGCTTTTCCTAATTTTCTTCATTGGCCGGGAGAAGTTTCATTCCACGCGCGGCATCCGAAGAGTCTCTCTAGCAATGTCTTAACCCCTGGGTTAAGCCGGATCTGTTTATAACGTTTTACCACTTTAAAATATTACCCATCTGTTTATAATGTTTTATCGTTTCAAAATGTTTGAGGCGTCTATGTACAATGTTTTGTCCTTCTAAAATGTTTGAGCTATGCACAATGTTTTGTTGCTCTAAATTGTTTGAGCCGTCTGTTTATAATGTTTTGTTGCTCTAAAATGTTTGAACTGTCTGATTGTTTCGTGATTTTACCGATGTGAGACAATAGAAGAACAAACTTGTATGTGGCATCATATAATCACACATATATTTATAACAGTCTGTCAAACTTATGTTCATTCATTCATTCATTCATTCATTTGCATGTCCCTTGCTGAACTTTGCCTCCCTAACAGCTCTCATGTAGGCCTCTCGGTTGTGAGCAAGATGCCTTGCTGCTGACGCATCCATTTGCAGATCATCAACGATGTCTTGCAGCCATCTTCGCCTTGGTCTTCCTCTCTTTCTTTTTCCCATTATGTACCCTTCCAAGACTATTTTCTCTAGATTATCATGACTTTTAATGAACTTATATGTGCCATCATATAATCACACATATTTTTATGACAGTCAGTCAGACGTATATGTCCCATCATATAATCACACATACATTTATGAAAACATAATGACAAGTGTTTTTGAAGTTATAACTGGAAAAATGTATCTTGACAGTATGATCACAATGTGTGTGATCATCATTCATTCATTTTCATGTCCTTTGAGGAACTTTGCCTCCCTAACAGCACTCCTGTAGACCTCTCGGTTGTGAACAAGACACCCTGCTGCTAATGCATCCATTTGCAGATCATCAACGATGTCTTGCAGCCATCTTCGCCTTGGTCTTCCTCTCTTTCTTTTTCCCATTATGTACCCTTCCAAGACGGTTTTCTCTAGATTATCATGACGTTTAATGTGTCCAAAATATTTAAGTTTTCTGTGTGATCATATAATTACTAATATGAATATAATCATATACTAAAAAGTGTACGTGTAATCATATAATCACTAATGGATGTATAATCATATAATGACATATGTATATGTAGGTGTACTCACATAAGGCTGTGAAGATGAGATACTGAGAGAGCTAAGATGAGATAAAATGTTTGTATGATAGTATTATTGTCTGCACATACTGTCCGGTGTTTATGGAGGAATCTATTGACTTAAGACATGCGCCAGACCTGGCATCAGTATTGATCTATGTAGATGTAGGGAAATGCTTGTGGCCCCACGCAACGCTTCTCAGAGCGAAATCATAACATCTTCAAGTCCGAGATCACGTGACTCCGGTTTACACTCTCGGGATTGGACAGAGATGAACCTGTGAACAAGCTTTTCACTCCTGGCCGTCCTCGTTTATTGAACACCCACGTCCATTATAAAATAAACTTGCACAACTGGCATTGTATTTCCTGTTATTAAGAGCAGCTCACAAGAAGAATGCCACGGAAATGTTCAGAAAATTTCTATCTGAAACATCGCGGACTATGTTAGAAAACAACACATACAACAGCATATAGACACATACACATAAACAGATAATATACAGAAGCCATTGTATGCACATTACATACAGATACATACAAGAAAACACATACACGCAGACAACATATAGACACAGACAACAAACAAGAATACACAAGCGGATACTTCCACACAGACAACACGGAAACAGACACACAGACAACAGGGGAAAAAACTGCCAGCACCGAAAAGCACAGCCTCGAGAGGTTTCTGGGAAAACCTCATTTTTCTAACATCGTTTGTGGTCTTAATTTGGCCCTACGAGATGATCAAATGTTTGTTGCCAAACGATTCTCTCCTGCCATTTTTGGTGTCTCTCTTCCCTCCGCTCTACTCCACCCTAGGGAAAAACGCGAGAATTTTTTGAAGAAGCATTCAAGAACGATAATAGATGTAACAGTAATTCCATGAACACTGATGCGTGTAGCAAACACAGAGTTCCACGAACTGTGATGAGTGTAGCAGAGGTAGATAGTGCTGCATGGTTCAGATTTGCAACAAACAAACAAAAAAACACGCAGAAAGAGTGATTAAAGTAGGCAGAAACAAGAATGGCAGAAAATAAGAAAATAAGATGAGCTTATTTATAAATGAAGAACATACAACAATCCAATATTTCGGTAAACACCCTTTTCAAGAACTAAATACAGAAACAACACAACGGATAAAAAAAAGAAACATTGATGAAATGTAAATACTTAGCTTTAAAAAAAATCCTCTTTGTAAGAAAGACGAGCACAAAACACGCCCACACAGACGTAGGTATGTACAAAGTGGAAGCAGGCGATTAGCTGAGAAATGACAAAGGGTACCATAATGTAAGAAACATGGCGTTATGCCCCAGATGACCACAGCTTTCTTCCACAAGATATCTATGTCCTAAACAAAAGGCACCTAGATGATGCAGATAATAAAAGTGAGAAGATGGTATGGGAAGAGGTGGATGAAGGAAGATTCTGAAAGAATAGAGAATAATGAGAGGACAAGACTGCTCCCATATGATGTCTAGACACGGAAGTTATCAAAACTTACTATGTCTAGAAAATGAAGCTATCAAAACTCAGGATGTCTAGACAAGTAAGCTATCAAAACTTAGGATGTCTAGACAAGGAAGCTATCAAAGCGTAGGATGTATGGACAAGGAAGCTATCAAAACTTAGGATGTCTAGACAAAGAAGTTATCAAAGCTTAGGATGTCTGGACAAGGAAGTTATCAAAGCTTAGGATGTCTGGACAAGGAAGTTATCAAAACTTAGGATGTCTGGACAAGGAAGTTATCAAAGCTTAGGATGTCTGGACAAGGAAGCTATCAAAGCTTAGGATGTATAGACAAGGAAGTTATCAAAGCTTAGGATGTCTGGACAAAGAAACTATCAAAGCTTAGGATGTCTAGACAAGGAAGCTATCAAAGCTTAGGATGTCTGGACAAGGAAGCTATCAAAGCTTAGGATGTCTAGACAAGGAAGCTACCAAAGCTTAGCATGTCTAGACAAGGAAGCTACCAAAGCTTAGGATGTCTAGACAAGGAAGCTATCACAGCTTAGCATGTCTAGACAAGGAAGCTACCAAAGCTTAGCATGTCTAGACAAGGAAACTACCAAAGCTTAGCATGTCTAGACAAGGAAGCTACCAAAGCTTAGGATGTCTAGACAAGGAAGCTATCAAAGCTTAGCATGTCTAGACAAAGAAGCTACCAAAGTTTAGTAGGAGTTACGGAAGAAAGAAGGGCCTGGGAAATTAACCTGCGGCGAGAAGGAAAAATATGGCGAAGTGAGTGGGGGTAAGACAAAGTTGATGGAGTTAAGGCGTTTAATCCTGTGATTTCTTTAAGAAATTTTAGGGAGTTAACTAGTTTAATCCTGTGAATTCTTTAAGAAAGTTTAGTGAGTTAAGGCGTTTAATCCTGTGATTTCTTTAATAAAGTGTAGTGAGCTAAGGCGTTGAATCCTGTGATTTCTTTAAGAAAGTTTTGTGAGCTAAGGCGTTTAATCCTGTGATTTCTTTAAGAAAGTTTAGTGAGTTAAGGTATTAAATCCTGTGATTTCTTTAAGAAAGTTTAGGAAGTTAAGGCCTTTAATCCTGTGAATTCTTTAAGAAAGTTTAGTGAGTTAAGGCCTTTAATCCTGTGAATTCTTTAAGAAAGTCGAGGGAGTTAAGGCATTTAATCTTGTGATTTCTGTAAGAAAGTTTAGGGAGTTAAGGCGTTTAATCTTGTGAATTCTTTAAGTTTAATGAGTTAAGGCGTTTAATCATGTGATGTCTTTAAGAAAGTCGAGGGAGTTAAGGAGTTTAATCCTGTGATTCCTTCAAGAAGGGTGAACATGATTAACAGAAATAGAAAGAGTTAGCAAGAAAGTGGAAATGCAGTTTAAAGAAAGCTGAAGTTATTGTTAATTCCAGTTGTGTGGAGACAGCTGGCCTGGACAATAGGGCGCTGTTATAGAGACTTCCGAGATCGTTGAACGAAAGGACGGGACCGGACTGTAGTTGCAGAGACGTCCTGTTTTCCTTGACGGCATACAACTATCCGGTTCGTGGCTAGATCTACGAACTCATCCTTCAGGCTGCTCTTTATTCCTCTGCTCATCGTATCTGCTGCCTGAGATCCACAAACTGGACAACCAAGAGAGGGCCATAGTTAGCTCATTTCCTACAGAACAAACCAGTGACTTTCTGGACAGCAACCAAGAGAGGGCCATAGTTAGCTCATTTCCTACAGAACAAACCAGTGACTTTCTGGACAGCAACCAAGAGAGGGCCATAGCTAGCTCCTTTCCTGCAGAACAAACCAGTGACTTTCTGGACAGCAACCAAGAGAGGGCCATAGTTAGCTCCTTTCCTATAGAACAAACCAGTGACTTTCTGGACAGCAACCAAGAGAGGGCCATAGTTAGCTCCTTTCCTATAGAACAAACCAATGACTTTCTAGACAGCAACCAAGAGAGGGCCATAGTTAGCTCCTTTCCTACAGAACAAACCAATGACTTTCTAGACAGCAACCAAGAGAGGGCCATAGTTAGCTCCTTTCCTACAGAACAAACCAATGACTTTCTAGACAGCAACCAAGAGAGGGCCATAGCTAGCTCCTTTCCTACAGAACAAACCAGTGACTTTCTGGACAGCAACCAAGAGAGGGCCATAGTTAGCTCCTTTCCTACAGACCAAACCAGTGACTTTCTGGACAGCAACCAAGAGAGGGCCATAGTTAGCTCCTTTCCTATAGAACAAACCAATGACTTTCTAGACAGCAACAAAGAGAGGGCCATAGTTAGTTCCTTTCCTATAGAACAAACCAATGACTTTCTAGACAGCAACCAAGAGAGGGCCATAGTTAGCTCCTTTCCTATAGAACAAACCAATGACTTTATAGACAGCAACCAAGAGAGGGCCATAGTTAGCTCCTTTCCTACAGAACAAACCAATGACTTTCTAGACAGCAACCAAGAGAGGGCCATAGTTAGCTCCTTTCCTACAGAACAAACCAATGACTTTCTAGACAGCAACCAAGAGAGGGCCATAGCTAGCTCCTTTCCTACAGAACAAACCAGTGACTTTCTGGACAGCAACCAAGAGAGGGCCATAGTTAGCTCCTTTCCTACAGACCAAACCAGTGACTTTCTGGACAGCAACCAAGAGAGGGCCATAGTTAGCTCCTTTCCTATAGAACAAACCAATGACTTTCTAGACAGCAACAAAGAGAGGGCCATAGTTAGTTCCTTTCCTATAGAACAAACCAATGACTTTCTAGACAGCAACCAAGAGAGGGCCATAGTTAGCTCCTTTCCTATAGAACAAACCAATGACTTTATAGACAGCAACCAAGAGAGGGCCATAGTTAGCTCCTTTCCTACAGAACAAACCAATGACTTTCTGGACAGCAACCAAGAGAGGGCCATAGTTAGCTCCTTTCCTACAGAACAAACCAATGACTTTCTAGACAGCAACCAAGAGAGGGCCATAGTTAGCTCCTTTCCTATAGAACAAACCAATGACTTTCTAGACAGCAACCAAGAGAGGGCCATAGTTAGCTCCTTTCCTACAGAACAAACCAGTGACTTTCTAGACAGCAACCAAGAGAGGGCCATAGTTAGCTCCTTTCCTACAGAACAAACCAGTGACTTTCTGGACAGCAACCAAGAGAGGGCCATAGTTAGCTCCTTTCCTACAGAACAAACCAATGACTTTCTAGACAGCAACATAGTTAGCTCCTTTCCTATAGAACAAACCAATGACTTTCTAGACAGCAACCAAGAGAGGGCCATAGTTAGCTCCTTTCCTACAGAACAAACCAATGACTTTCTGGACAGCAACCAAGAGAGGGCCATAGTTAGCTCCTTTCCTACAGAACAAACCAATGACTTTCTAGACAGCAACCAAGAGAGGGCCATAGTTAGCTCCTTTCCTATAGAACAAACCAATGACTTTCTAGACAGCAACCAAGAGAGGGCCATAGTTAGCTCCTTTCCTACAGAACAAACCAATGACTTTCTGGACAGCAACCAAGAGAGGGCCATAGTTAGCTCCTTTCCTACAGAACAAACCAATGACTTTCTGGACAGTTGTAAGAGTAGAGAAATAAACACTGCAGGCCCCGTGTTGC
Source organism: Achatina immaculata (assembly GCA_009760885.1). Taxonomy (NCBI): domain Eukaryota; kingdom Metazoa; phylum Mollusca; class Gastropoda; order Stylommatophora; family Achatinidae; genus Lissachatina; species Lissachatina immaculata. Next base: position 2,239,352 of record CM019714.1, read on the forward strand.
CCTTGCCCTACTGGTGAGTAATGTGGCCATGTACTAACTGACCTTGAAACAGGACTTGGGCTGAGAGTACGCAGTTTAGCTGGTTCCTTAGAACAGGGCCAAGGGGAAGAAACAGGAGGCGACAGAGAGCCATGGAGACCGACTGGGTGTGTGTTAGTTGGACCGACTGGGTGTGTGTTAGTTGGACCGACTGGGTGTGTGTTAGTTTGTAGTCGTCCTTCATCTTTGTATGGATGTCATTTTGTTAGTTCGTCCAAGATACTGGTGTGTGTAATGGTCAGACATCTACCCCTCCCCCCACCCCGTCTGGTGGAGGCGTGTGCACACACGATTAACTATGAAGGTTTAGTTTTGCTGCAGAGTAGGACACTACCGCCTGGAAATTAAATGTGCTGTGATCAGGACATTCAGTCACAGCTGAATTATCAATATACGCAACTTGAGTTAGATGTTACCAGACTTTCAGCATCCTGCCATCCATACAGCGTGGGCAATGTCTGAATAATCTGTAATCAGCGCTGCTACGAGGAGCTATACACTTTCTTTCAACCTCTTGTTACTAGCCTGTCTACTTATCTGAAGGACACTTTCTTTCAGCAGTGTATAAACTAGGAAAAAAGTAGGAGCAGCTTTATTACTTAACGATTACAAAGTTCCAACGTTTCGACGTGAGCCTTAATCATATAAAAACATACAGGACGAAGAAATAGAGAGAGGAAGTAAAGTGTAGATGTACATGAATGCTATTTTTAAAAACAAATTAATAATGAATAGAGCACTTAGCTGTAACTGTACGAAGATGTGGCTTGTCTGACGCTGTGTGTCAGAAATGAGCATGGTAGGGCGTAGAGACTGTTTGAATGGAGACCTGTGATGTGTGGTCGGTGGGCCGTAACTGGGGGTGGTGGATGGGGAAACCGTGAAGGGGAGAGAGAGTGGTACAATGTTAACCTAGCCAGAAGAAGGTGAATTAGATGATTATAGTTAGGGTAGAGGGGTTGTAATGTGATGCTGTGAGGAGGTTCTGAACCATGTGTAACAAGTGAGAAGGGATTGGAGCTTAGTGGAGAGGGATTATAATTGTTGAAGAGGAGAATGTTACGTGTAGCTGAATAATGAGTTTAAACCGTGTGGTTCCAGCGTCCCATAATCCTGAATGTAGCGGTTCTAAAGCGCCAGGCGGCTTGTGTCATCTGCGTGACATTGTTTTATGGCTGTTACCAGAAAATCAGATTTGTCTGTGTGGTTGTGGCCATTGAAATGATTTGGGACTGGTTTCGAAGCATGCTGGGCAATATCGTACAGATGTGTTCGCATGCGGTCCCCTAATCTGAGGCCAGTCTCACCGATATAAGTTATCCTGCATCTTTTGCAAACGATGACATATATCACATTACGGGACTTGCATGTGAATCCCTCATGAAGATTGAGGATAGTTTTGGGAAAGGTGATTGTTTTCGTTTCCCAGACTACAGGGCAGGTAACACAAGGGGGGGGGGGTTACATTTTATGGTGCCAACATATGTAAGGCTCTGCTTCAAGTGGCTGTGGACGAGGATATCCTTAAGGTTTGGCTCACGTTTGTATGCCAATAGGGGTGGATCAGAGAAAATGTCGCGAGTGTCGGAGTCGAGTTGGATTATCGGCAGATGACGATAAAGAATTTTCTTAACCATCTGACCGTGCGGGTGGAAAGGCAGTACTAACTTAACTCTGTCAGATGGGGTAACAGGCTTTTCCCTGAATACTTCTTTGCGGCTCACTAGTTGGATACGGTTGAAGGCTTCACGAAGGACCTTTTCTGGGTAGTGGCGATGACGGAAAAATTCTAATAACTTGTTAGACTGATCTATAAATTCCAAATTATCCTGACATATGCGGCGAAGAAGGAAGAGTTGGGAATATGGGATGGAGTTCTTACAGGCTTCAGGATGGGAGGAGGTGTAAAGCAAATAGGTGTGGTTGTCGGTGGGCTTGTAAAATACAGAGGTGACAAGCCTGTTTGTGCCAATAGAAATTTTAATGTCTAAAAAGTTAACAGACCTGTCAGAAATTTCATAAGTGAATTTTATGTCATTATTGAGTGAGTTGGTGAATTCAATAAATTTTTTAGGTCTTCCTGTGGCATACTTGTGATTCCAGTGTCATCATCGATGTACCTTTTATAGAATTCTGGAAGTCTGCCAGTGTAGGTTTCCCATAATTTGACTTCCAGAAAGCCCATAAATAGACATGCATAACTGGGACCCATTTCGTTCCCATGGCAACACCACATATTTGCTCGAAGTATTCACCGTTGAATTCGAAAGAATTTAGGTTTAGTACTAGCCGTATAAGTCTGATTATGGTGTCAGTGCTGGTGGTGGGGTGAGGGTCTTTGTCGAGAAATTAGCGGAGTGCTAATAGTCCATCATCATGGGGGATAGAAGTGTATAGGGAGCAGACATCAAGGAGAAAGATGTGATAGGTGTGGTGTTGAGAGAGTGTGATCGTATCAAAAGTTGTTAATGCGTGGTTGGCATCTTTCAGGAGGGTAGTTTGTGTCTATGTGATGTTCACCAAGAGACCACACACCAGCTAAATAATGTGGCGTGAGTGTGCGCCTGAGATCAACACTAGCTGTTAAGAAGTGCACCGCTGTTGGTATTACAATCTTCCTAGAGGACTAACTGTTTCGTTGAAACAGAATTTCTCGCTAGTTCAGCTTTAATGTATATGATCCAGGATCTTCTCAAACTCTGTTAAACACTAAGAAACAAGACAGCTACCCGGGTACACGACTTTTCCACTAGGACAACAACAGTATGAGTAAACTAGACTTGGCAGTCTCCAAACTTGACAACATATCAACAGAGAGGAGTAACAGAGAATAGCGTAGGTTTAACAGTAAAACATAAGTTTACTAATGTCAAAATGAGAGATGATTTTATGAAGATGGAAACAAAATACTTCCTCGTGGCAGAGTTGACAATTACAGGAAGCTACTCACCTCCCCGGCAGGAACTTCTTTCTCAAAAGATGGAGAGAGAGAGTCTAAAACAAAGAATGATCACAGCAGTAAATACTTAAGCGCCCATACTTACAGATGTGTAGATAAAATATCAACATAGCTGGAACTGACAACTCATCGCTGAAATTTCCATAAATGGAAAAACTGACCACTAGCGTAGTGTTCACCATTAAACCGACAAACTGGGCAACATCATGGCTGTCTATCTAAAATGTCCTAAGAGGACAAAAACTAGCAAGTTTCATGCTACCAACTGTCCTGAAAAAGACAAAACACACTGTATCTACATGAAACTACCAACCCGAGAACTACATTAACTTCTACTACTACTACTACTACTACTACTACTACTACTACTACTACTACTACTACTACTACTATTAATGAAGCATAATCTTCACTTCTGCTCTACATCTCAACTACCTCTCTTTTCTCTGGTCCTAAGAGTTTTTCTCTTTCTACGTCTCTACCTATCTGTTCACACTCTGGGCTCTTTTTCTTGTGTTGTTATGGTCTCAGACTCAGCGACTGGTCTGTCAAGAACTTGCGCTGTGCAACTTTGGAAAACTCATCAGACTGATGTTTGTCGCAGACATCACGTGACGCTTTTGTGTGTGTCTTTCTCTTTTTCGTTTTTTTTTTAATTGCGATTTTTTCCCTTTATTTGACTTCCAGAAAGCCCATAAATAGACATGCATAACTGGGACCCATTTCGTTCCCATGGCAACACCACATATTTGCTCGAAGTATTCACCGTTGAATTCGAAAGAATTTAGGTTTAGTACTAGCCGTATAAGTCTGATTATGGTGTCAGTGCTGGTGGTGGGGTGAGGGTCTTTGTCGAGAAATTAGCGGAGTGCTAATAGTCCATCATCATGGGGGATAGAAGTGTATAGGGAGCAGACATCAAGGAGAAAGATGTGATAGGTGTGGTGTTGAGAGAGTGTGATCGTATCAAAAGTTGTTAATGCGTGGTTGGCATCTTTCAGGAGGGTAGTTTGTGTCTATGTGATGTTCACCAAGAGACCACACACCAGCTAAATAATGTGGCGTGAGTGTGCGCCTGAGATCAACACTAGCTGTTAAGAAGTGCACCGCTGTTGGTATTACAATCTTCCTAGAGGACTAACTGTTTCGTTGAAACAGAATTTCTCGCTAGTTCAGCTTTAATGTATATGATCCAGGATCTTCTCAAACTCTGTTAAACACTAAGAAACAAGACAGCTACCCGGGTACACGACTTTTCCACTAGGACAACAACAGTATGAGTAAACTAGACTTGGCAGTCTCCAAACTTGACAACATATCAACAGAGAGGAGTAACAGAGAATAGCGTAGGTTTAACAGTAAAACATAAGTTTACTAATGTCAAAATGAGAGATGATTTTATGAAGATGGAAACAAAATACTTCCTCGTGGCAGAGTTGACAATTACAGGAAGCTACTCACCTCCCCGGCAGGAACTTCTTTCTCAAAAGATGGAGAGAGAGAGTCTAAAACAAAGAATGATCACAGCAGTAAATACTTAAGCGCCCATACTTACAGATGTGTAGATAAAATATCAACATAGCTGGAACTGACAACTCATCGCTGAAATTTCCATAAATGGAAAAACTGACCACTAGCGTAGTGTCCACCATTAAACCGACAAACTGGGCAACATCATGGCTGTCTATCTAAAATGTCCTAAGAGGACAAAAACTAGCAAGTTTCATGCTACCAACTGTCCTGAAAAAGACAAAAACACACTGTATCTACATGAAACTACCAACCCGAGAACTACATTAACTTCTACTACTACTACTACTACTACTACTACTACTACTACTACTACTACTACTACTACTATTAATGAAGCATAATCTTCACTTCTGCTCTACATCTCAACTACCTCTCTTTTCTCTGGTCCTAAGAGTTTTTCTCTTTCTACGTCTCTACCTATCTGTTCACACTCTGGGCTCTTTTTCTTGTGTTGTTATGGTCTCAGACTCAGCGACTGGTCTGTCAAGAACTTGCGCTGTGCAACTTTGGAAAACTCATCAGACTGATGTTTGTCGCAGACATCACGTGACGCTTTTGTGTGTGTCTTTCTCTTTTTCGTTTTTTTTTTAATTGCGATTTTTTCCCTTTATTTGTTCTTCCAAATCAAGTATTTGACATATTTTATTCTTGTGATAACAGTTTTTTTCCCTTTATTTGTTCTTCCAAATCAAGTATTTGACATATTTTATTCGTGTGATAACAGTTTGGCATTTTTTTCCTGCATAGGCAAGATGTTTCTGTGTGTTTATCTATGTGTTTGTCTGTGTGTGGTGGGTGTCATGTTGTATATGAGTCTGAATGTGATTTCTCTGGCTTGTGATATTTTTGCGATGGAGGTTTTGGAACGTGTCAGTGTAGCCTAGCAAGGGCTATCTGCCTCCCCTCTTAATCCTAAGGTGTAATGGCGGTGTCTGGTTTCTGTGCAAATGTTTGTATATGTGGCTTGTTTTACATAGAATGATTGTTTCGTGTCCTCGGATTGTTTATGTGCAGTTTTTGTAGAAGGGCGGTAGTGCACACAGTGGTGTGTTCTCGTGTTGGTTTGGTGGGACAAGTTTGATAGTCTAAGTCCCATGTAGTAGTGAGCTAGTGGGTGCTAGTTTGGTGGGACAAGTTTGATAGTCTAAGTCCCATGTAGTAGTGAGCTAGTGGGTGCTAGTTTGGTGGGACTAAGTTTGATAGTCTAAGTCCCATGTAGTAGTGAGCTAGTGGGTGCTAGTTTGGTGGGACTAAGTTTGATAGTCTAAGTCCCATGTAGTAGTGAGCTAGTGGGTGATAGTTTGGTGGGACTAAGGTTGGTATTGTGTATGTTTACTATGGTGCTTCTACCAAAGATTGTTGCTGTTTTATATCTGTATCGTTGTAACGTGTCTGTGATGTTTGTTATGAGGCTGTCTCATGTGGGTTTGTGTATTATGTCCGGGTGTGATGGGAAAGTGATGCCGTACAGATGGATGTTGTCTGTGCGTGTGATGGGAAAGTGATGCCGTACAGATGGATGTTGTCTGTGCGTGTGATGGGAAAGTGATGCCGTACAGATGGATGTTGTCTGTGCGTGTGATGGGAAAGTGATGCCGTACAGATGGATGTTGTCTGTGCGTGTGATGGGAAAGTGATGCCGTACAGATGGATGTTGTCTGTGCGTGTGATGGAAAGTGATGTCGTACAGATGGATGTTGTCTGTGCGTGTGATGGGAAAGTGATGTCGTACAGATGGATGTTGTCTGTGCGTGTGATGGAAAGTGATGTCGTACAGATGGATGTTGTCTGTGCGTGTGATGGAAAGTGATGTCGTACAGATGGATGTTGTCTGTGCGTGTGATGGGAAAGTGATGCCGTACAGATGGATGTTGTCTGTGCGTGTGATGGGAAAGTGATGCCGTACAGGTGGATGTTGTCTGTGCGTGTGATGGGAAAGTGATGCCGTACAGGTGGATGTTGTCTGTGCGTGTGATGGGAAAGTGATGTCGTACAGGTGGATGTTGTCTGTGCGTGTAAGACGAAAAGGAACGTCCCTTTTATCTCGCCATTTCCCTATTCCCATGACGACAGATTTCTGTATGCTGAGTTGGCTCCGCTACCTTTACCGAACTCTGTGGAGGTGTCTAAAATGTGAGTTATTGATCTGTCTGTTGGTAGGAAGAAGATCGTGTCGTCCACGTACGTAGAGAAACTTCCTCTCTCCCCTGCCAGGTAGGAAAGTCCCCTGGATTGTTGTGTCTTGTCTGATCTTCTCTAGAAGTGGTTCTAGAGTGAGTATGTACAGTAAAGGAGAGAGGGGGCAGCCCTGTCTCACTGATCTGGTTAGCCTGAAAGTCTCTGTAAGCGTGTGGTTTACTAAGACTTTGCTCTCAGGTTTGGAATAGAGAATGTGAATCCAGTCTCTGAAGTAGTTCCCTATGTTACAGTGGAGTAATGTCGTGTGCAAGGTATTTGTGTGACACTCTATCGAAGGGTTTCTCTTGATCTAAGGAGAATTGACGACTGGCAGTTCTTATGGTGTGTGTAGTGTATGTCTCGTATGAAATATGTGTGCTGATGTATGTTTCTGTTCTCTACACTACATTGTTGGTTTTCGTGTATGAGTTTGTGCATGAATGGTTTGAGGTTGTTGGTGAGCACTTTTGTAAGGATCTTGTAGTCTACGTTTAGCAGAGATATGGGTCTGTAGTTTTTTAGTTTTGTCTTGTCTGCGTTGTCTTTGGGTATGAGAGTGATGTATGATAGATTTAGACTGGATGGAAGTTCTTTGTGTTGAAAAGTCTCAGTGAAGACTTGTAAGAGAAGAGGACCTAAGAGTGGGAAGAAGTGTTTGTAGATTTCTGCTGTGAGACTTGTAAGAAAATAGGACCTAAGAGTGGAAAGAAGTGTTAGTAGAATTCTGCTGTGAGGCCGTTTTACCCTGGTGATTTTTTTTTTTTTGCACTGTTCGTAGTGTCTATACCAGGTTTTCTAATGTTAGTAGTGTGTCTAGTGCTTGCTTGTGTCAGTTTTCTAATGTTAGTGGTGTGTCTAGCGCTTACTTCTGTTAGATTTTCTAATGTTAGTGGTGTGTCTAGCGCTTACTTGTGTCAGGTTTTCTAATGTTAGTGATGTGTCTAGTGCTTGCTTGTGTCAGATTTTCTAATGTTAGTGGTGTGTCTAGCGCTTGCTTGTGTAAGATTTTCTAATGTTAGTGGTGTGTCTAGCGCTTACTTGTGTCAGTGTTTGATGACTTGGCTGTTTCTGAGTGTTTTTATCTTTGTTTGGATGTCTTGTAAGGCAGTCCCTCCGTGTAGTTTGTCTTGTATGAGAGTTTTATGTTGTATGCTGTGTACGGTGTTTGTGAAGATAAAGTTTCTGATTTGTCTGTTTATGTCCTTGATTGTCTGCTGTGGAAGGTCTAGTACTCTGGGGGCGTATATTATTGTTGGTATTGTGTATGTTTACTATGGTGCTTCTACCAAAGATTGTTGCTGTTTTATATCTGTATCGTTGTAACATGTCTGTGATGTTTGTTGTGAGGCTGTCCCATGTGGGTTTGTGTATTATGTCCGGGTGTGATGGGAAAGTGATGCCGTACAGGTGGATGTTGTCTGTGCGTGTGATGGGAAAGTGATGCCGTACAGGTGGATGTTGTCTGTGCGTGTGATGGGAAAGTGATGCCGTACAGGTGGATGTTGTCTGTGCGTGTAAGACGAAAAGGAACGTCCCTTTTATCTCGCCATTTCCCTATTCCCATGACGACAGATTTCTGTATGCTGAGTTGGCTCCGCTACCTTTACCGAACTCTGTGGAGGTGTCTAAAATGTGAGTTATTTATCTGTATGTTGGTAGGAAGAAGATCGTGTCGTCCACGTACGTAGAGAAACTTCCTCTCTCCCCTGCCAGGTACGAAAGTTCTCTGGATTGTTGTGTCTTCTCTGATCTCTAGAAGTGGTTCTAGAGTGAGTATGTACAGTAAAGGAGAGAGGGGGCAGGCCTGTCTCACTGATCTGGTTAGCCTGAAAGTCTCTGTAAGCGTGTGGTTTACTAAGACTTTGCTCTCAGGTTTGGAATAGAGAATGTGAATCCAGTCTCTGAAGTAGTTCCCTATGTTACAGTGGAGTAATGTCGTGTGCAAGGTATTTGTGTGACACTCTATCGAAGGGTTTCTCTTGATCTAAGGAGAATTGACGACTGGCAGTTCTTATGGTGTGTGTAGTGTATGATGTCTCGTATGAAATATGTGTGCTGATGTATGTTTCTGTTCTCTACACTACATTGTTGGTTTTCGTGTATGAGTTTGTGCATGAATGGTTTGAGGTTGCTGGTGAGCACTTTTGTAAGGATCTTGTAGTCTACGTTTAGCAGAGATATGGGTCTGTAGTTTTTTAGTTTTGTCTTGTCTGCGTTGTCTTTGGGTATGAGAGTGATGTATGATAGATTTAGACTGGATGGAAGTTCTTTGTGTTGAAAAGTCTCAGTGAAGACTTGTAAGAGAAGATTACCTAAGAGTGGGAAGAAGTGTTTGTAGATTTCTGCTGTGAGACTTGTAAGAAAATAGGACCTAAGAGTGGAAAGAAGTGTTAGTAGAATTCTGCTGTGAGGCCGTTTTGCCCTGGTGATTTTTTTTTTTTTGCACTGTTCGTAGTGTCTATACCAGGTTTTCTAATGTTAGTAGTGTGTCTAGTGCTTGCCTGTGTCAGATTTTCTAATGTTAGTGGTGTGTCTAGTTCTTGCTTGTCCGTGAGTTGTTTAGTGTATTTCATATTTTTGTCTTGTATGTGTGTTTGTGTTCTTTCCTCGGTGTATAGGTTCTTGTAGTATTCTCTAAAGGCTTGTACTATGTTTGTACTATCTGTCTATCTGTTCCTTGTGGTATCTATTATCTCTCTTATCTGTCTGCTCCGTTGTATGTTTTGTACTATGCTTAAATACAGCTTGGTAGGTATTTCTTGTGTGATGGTGTTGAGTTTTGTTCTCATAAGTGCACCTTGATGTCTGTGTTGTCTGTGTTTCTTCTTGTAGCGTGAGTTGATGTGATGAGTTTTTGTCTATCTGCTTTGTTAGTTTGCTTCCTTCTTCTAATATTTTTTTTCCTGTCTCAACCTTTCTCTGTGTAGCTGTGTTGAGAGCTTTTGTGCTTTGTCTCTTACTGCGTATTTTAAAGTCTCCCAGTGTTGTTGGATGTTGTGTGTGGGTATGTTATTCGTGAAAGTGTGTATCAGTTGTGTTATGTGTTCTACACATTGTATATTTTGGAGGAGTGTGTTGTTAAATGTCCAGTGTGGCGATCGTTTTAAAGGTGTACCTGTAGGTACTGTGTTAACTGTTGCTACGACTGCCTTGTGGCCTGTGTAATCTAATGTAAAAGGGAGATGTTTGACTTGTGTTATATGGCATGTACTCGGTGTGTAAATTCTGTCTGACCTAGCTTCTTTGTGCGTTGTTCTTGTGAGTGGTCTCTCTGCCTTGAGTGTGTGTGTGTGTGTCTGTATGTATCTACTAAATCATATGTGTTTACTATATCTTGCAAAAAATCTAGCTGGTGTCTCTCATATGTGTTGGTTCTAGCTAGACCTTCTATAACATCTAAATCTGATGCTACACAATTGAAATCTCCTCCTAATATAATGTTGAGTCCTCTGTATGTGTGGTTGAGTAGAGATTCCAAGACTTCGTAGAAGTTGAGCTGGTGCACGCGGTTAGGTGTATGTTGATTGTAAGTGTGTGTGTGTGTTGTTTGTTACCTCAACTACAGCATTCTCCACCCTATTATCACTATTTGTCCTGACTACCTTCCCCCACATACGTCTGATGTCTGTCCTGACTACCTCCCTCCCACTTGTCTGATGTCTGTCCTGAATCCCATCCACCTATCTGATGTCTGTCCCGACTACCCCCACACACCTGTATGATGTCTGTCCTGACTATCTCCCAACTGTCTGATGTCTGTCCTGACTACCTCCTACCTGTCTGATGTCTGTCCTAACTACCTCCCACCTGTCTGATGTCTGTCATGACTACCTCCCACTTGTCTGATGTCTGTCCTAACTACCTCCCACCTGTCTGATGTCTGTCCTAACTACCTCCCACCTGTCTAATGTCTTTCCTGACTACCTCCCACCTGTCTGATATCTGTCCTGACTACACCTCCACCTGTTTGATGTCTGTCCTGACTACACCGCCCAAACATGTCTGATGTCTGTCCTAACCACCTCCCACCCGCCTGAAGTCTCTCCTAACTACCTCCCACCTGTCTGAAGTCTCTCCTAATTACCTCCCACCTGTCCTATGTCTGTCATAACTACCCCCCCCCCCACCTGTCTGATGTCAGTCCTAACTACCTCCCACCTGTCTGAAGTCTCTCCTAACTACCTCCCACCTGTCTGATGTCTGTCTTAACTACCCCCCCCCCCCCCTGTCTGACGTCTGTCCTAACTACCTCCACCCCACCTGTCTGATGTCTGTCCTAACTATCTCCCACCTGTCTGATCTCTGTCCTAACTACTTCCAACTGTCTCAGGTCTGTCTTAACTATCTCTCACCAACCTCTCTGATGTCTGTACTACTTCCCACCTGTCTCATGTTTGTCCTAACTATCCCCTACCTGTATTATGTCTATACTACCTCCTCCCTGTCTGATGTCTATTTTAACTACCACCCACCTGTCTCATGTCTGACCTAACTACCTCCCACTTGTCTGATGTCTGTCCTAACTACCTCCCACCTGTCTGATGTCTGTCCTAACTACCTCCCACCTGTCTAATGTCTTTCCTGACTACCTCCCACCTGTCTGATATCTGTCCTGACTACACCTCCACCTGTTTGATGTCTGTCCTGACTACACCGCCCAAACATGTCTGATGTCTGTCCTAACCACCTCCCACCCGCCTGAAGTCTCTCCTAACTACCTCCCACCTGTCTGAAGTCTCTCCTAATTACCTCCCACCTGTCCTATGTCTGTCATAACTACCCCCCCCCCCCACCTGTCTGATGTCAGTCCTAACTACCTCCCACCTGTCTGAAGTCTCTCCTAACTACCTCCCACCTGTCTGATGTCTGTCTTAACTACCCCCCCCCCCCACCTGTCTGACGTCTGTCCTAACTACCTCCACCCCACCTGTCTGATGTCTGTCCTAACTATCTCCCACCTGTCTGATCTCTGTCCTAACTACTTCCAACTGTCTCAGGTCTGTCTTAACTATCTCTCACCAACCTCTCTGATGTCTGTACTACTTCCCACCTGTCTCATGTTTGTCCTAACTATCCCCTACCTGTATTATGTCTATACTACCTCCTCCCTGTCTGATGTCTATTTTAACTACCACCCACCTGTCTCATGTCTGACCTAACTATCTCCCCCTCCCAACTGTCTGATGTCTGTCCTAACTACCTCCCTCCTGTGTGATCTCTGTCCTAACTACTTCCAACTGTCTCAGGTCTGTCCTAACTACCTCCCCCCAACCTGTCTGTACTAACTACCTCTCACCTATCTCATGTCTGTCCTAACTACTTCCCAATCACCTGTCTGAAGTCTGTACTAACTATCTCCCAGTTGTTTGATGTCTGTCCTAACTACCTCCCTCCCCCCAAAAGTCTGATGCCTGTCCTAACTAACTCCCACCTGTCTGATGTCTGTCCTAACTACCTCCCCCTTACCTGTCTGATGTCTGTCATAATTACATCCCACCTGTCTGAAGTCTGTCTTAATTACCTCCCCCCACCTGTCTGATGTACGTCTTAACTACCTTCCACATATATGATGTCTGTACTAACTACATCACACCTGTCTGATGCCTGTCCTAACTACCTCCCCCCCACCTATCTGATGTGTGTCCTAACTACGTCCGACCCACCGGTCTGATGTCTGTCCTAATTACCTCCCACCTGTCTGATATCTGTCCTGACTACACCTCCACCTGTTTGATGTCTGTCCTGACTACACCCCCCAAACATGTCTGATGTCTGTCCTAACCACCTCCCACCCGCCTGAAGTCTCTCCTAACTACCTCCCACCTGTCTGAAGTCTCTCCTAATTACCTCCCACCTGTCCGATGTCTGTCCTAACTACCCCCCCCCCACCTGTCTGATGTCAGTCCTAACTACCTCCCACCTGTCTGAAGTCTCTCCTAACTACCTCCCACCTGTCTGATGTCTGTCTTAACTACCCCCCCCCACCTGTCTGACGTCTGTCCTAACTACCTCCACCCCACCTGTCTGATGTCTGTCCTAACTATCTCCCACCTGTCTGATCTCTGTCCTAATTACCTCCCACCTGTCTGATGTCTGTCATAACTACCTCCCCCACCTGTCTGATGTCTGTCCTTACTAACTCCCACCCATCTGTTTGATATCTGTCTTAACTACCTCCCAACTTGTCTTATGTCTGACCTCACTACCCCCCCCCCCCCCCACCTGTCTGATGTCTGTACTGACTACCCCCCACCTTTCCATGATTGTTTGATGTCTATCCTAACTACCTAGCACATGTCTGATGTCTAACTACCTCCCATCTGTCTCATGTCTGTCCTAACTACCTAACCCCACCTGTCTGCTGTCTCTGCTACCTACCTCCCACCTGTCTGATGTCTGTCCTATGTACCTTCCACCTGTCTGATGTCTGTCACAACTACCTAAAACCTTTCTTTTTTCTCTACTAACTACCTCACACCTGTATGATGTCTCTCTTAATTATCTCCCATCTGTTTGATGACTGTCCTAACTACCTCCCATCTGTCTGATGTCTTTCCTAACTACCTCCCACCTTTCTGATGTCTGTACTAACTACCTCCCATTTGTCTGATGTCTGTACTAACTACCTCCATCTGTCTGATGTCTTTCCTAATTACCTCCGACCTCTCTGATGTCTCTACTAATTACCTCCCATCTGTCTGATGTCTTTCCTAACTGACTCCTCCCAACCTGCTTGATGTCTGTCCTTTCTAACTCTCCTCAACCTGTCTGATATCTGTCCTAACTACATGCCACCACACCTGTCAGAAGTCTGTCCAAACTACCTCCCCCCCCCCCCTCACAACCTGTATGATATCCGTTTTAACTAGCTCTGGCTACCTGTCTGATGGCTGTCCTGACTACCTCCCCCCACACCTATCAGAAGTCAGTCCTAACTACCTCCCACCAAACTTGTCTGATGTCTGTGCTAACTACCTCCCACCACACCTGTCAGAAGTCTGTCCTAACTACCTCCCCCCCCCCACATGTCTGAAGTCTGTCATGACTACCTCCACGAACCTGTCTGAAGTCTGTCCCAACTACCTTCCTCCCACCTGTCTGATGTCTGTCCTAACTACCTACCCTCCATCTGTCTGATATTTCTCTCCTAACAACCTCCCACCTGTCTGATGTCTGTCCTGACTACACCCCACCCGTGTGATGTCTATCCTGACTACCTCCCACCTGTCTGAAGTCTGTCTTGACTACCTGCCACCTGTCTGATTTCTATCCTAATTACCTCCCCTCACCTGTTTGATGTCTGTCCTAACTAACTCCTCTCACCTGCCTGAAGACTGTCCTAACTACCTCCCACCTGTCTGATGTTTGTCCTAACAACCTTCCCCCACCTGTCTGATGTCTGTTCTAACTATCCACCACCACCTGTCTGATGTCTCTCCTAACTACCTCCCACCTGTCTGACGTCTGCACTAACTAACTCCCACCTGTCTGATGTCTGTACTAACTACCTCCCACCTGTCTGATGTCTGTACTAACTACCTCCAGCTGTTTGACGTCTATACTAACTAACTATCAACTGTCTGACGTCTGTACTAACTAGCTCCCACCTATCTGATGTCTGTACTAACTACCTCCCACCAGTCAGAAGTCTGTACTAACTACCTACCACTTGTCTGATTTCTGTTCTAACTACCTCAACCTCCACTTGTCTGATACCTGTCCTAACTACCTCCACCCGGCTTCTCTGATATCTGTGTTAACTACCTCTAACTGTAGTAAGTCTGTCCTAACTACCTCCCACCTGTCTGATGTATGTCCAAACTACCTCCCACCTGTCTGATGTATGTCCAAACTACCTCCCACCTGTCTGATGTATGTCCAAACTACCTCCCACCTGTCTGATGTATGTCCAAACTACCTCCTACCTTTCTGATGTATGTCCAAACTACCTCCCACCTGTCTGATGTATGTCCAAACAAAATCCCACCTGTCTGATGTATGTCCAAACTACCTCTCACCTGTCTGATGTTTGTCCAAACTACATAAAACCTGTCTGATGTATGTCCAAACTACCTCTCACCTGTCTGATGTTTGTCCAAACTACCTCCCACCTGTCTGATGTATGTCCAAACTACCTCCCACCTGTCTGATGTATGTCCAAACAACTCCCACCTATCTGATGTATGTCCAAACAACTCCCACCTGTCTGATGTATGTATTTATTCAACCCCCGAACAGTCTGATGTAAGTCATGACTACCTTCCGCCTGTCAGATATCTGTCCTGACTACCTCCAACGTGTCTGATGTCTGTCCTGACTACCTAACACCCGTCTGATATCTGTCCTAACTATATCCCAACTGTCTGATGTCTGTCCCGACTAACTACCTCCTGTCTGATGTTTGTCCTAACTACCCCATCACACCTGACTGATGTCTGTCATAACTACCTAACACCTGTCTGATTTCTGTCCTATCTACCTCCCATCTGCTTGATGTCTGTCCTAACTACCCCCCCACCTGTTTCATTGGCTGTTCTGACTAAAACCCAACTGTCTGATGTCTGTCCTAACTACCTCCCCCCACCTGTCTGAGGTCTTCCTAACTACCGCCGCTTCCACCTGTCTGATGTCTGTCCCGACTATACCCCCCCCCCCCACCTGTCTGATGTCTGCTCTAACTACCTCCCAACTGTCTCATGTTTATCCTAACTACCTCCCACCTGTCTGATGTTTACTAACTACCTACTGCCTATCTTATATCTATCCTAACTACCTTCCCCACCAGCTGTCTCATGTCTGTTCTAACTACCTACCACGTGTCTGATGTCTGTTCTAATTACCTCCCACATGTCTGATGTCTGTCGTAACTACCTTCCACCTGTCTGATGTCTGTCCTAATTACCCCCAGCCGTCTGAAGTCTGTCCTAACTACCTCCCACCTGTCTGATGTATGTTTTAACTACGACCCCCCACCTGTCTGATGTATGTCCTGACTACATTCCGACTGTCTGATGTCTTTCCTGACTACCTCTCATCTGTCTGATGTCTGTCCTAATTACCCCCAGCCGTCTGAAGTCTGTCCTGACTATCTCACACTTGTCTGATGTATGTTATAACTACCTCTCACCTGTCTGTTGTGAGTCCTGACTACTTCCAACATATCTGATGTCTGTCCTAATTACCTCCCACCTGTCTGATGTCTGTCCTAACTACCCCCACCTGTATGAAGTCTATCCTGACTACCTCACACTTGTCTGATGTATGTCTTAACTACGACCCCCCACCTGTCTGATGTATGTCTTGACTACTTCCGCCTGTCTGATGTCAGTCCTAACTACATCCCACCTGTCTGATGTCTGTCATAACTACCTCCCACCTGTCTGAAGTCTGTCCTAACAACCTCCCACCTGTCTGATGTCTGTCCTAACTACTCACAACCACCTGTCTGATGTCTGTCCTAACTACCTCCGCCCTGTCTGATGTCTATCCTAACTGCCACCCACCTGTCTCATGTCTGTGCTAACTACCTCACCCCCACCAGTCTGATGTCTGTACTAACTGCCTCCAACCTGTCTGATATCTGTCCTAACTATCTCCCACATGTCTCATATCTGTCCTAACTACCTCTCACCCACCAGTCTCATGTCTGTACCAACTGCCTCCAACCTGTCTGATATCTGTCCTAACTATTTCCCACATGTCTGATATCTGTCCTAACTATCTCCCACATGTCTGATATCTGTCCTAACTATCTCCCACATGTCTGATATCTGTCCTAACTATCTCCCACATGTCTCATATCTGTCCTAACTACCTCTCCCACACCAGTCTCATGTCTGTACTAACTAACTCCCACTTGTCTCATGTATGTTTTAACTACCTCCCCCCCCCCCAACTGTCTGTTGTCTGTCTTAACTACCTCCCACCTGTGTGATGTCTGTCCTAACTACCTCTCACCTACTTGTCTGATGACTGTCCTGACTACCCCCCCCCCCACCTGTTTGATATCTATCCTAACTTCCTCCCATGTGTCTGAAGTCTGTCCTAACTACCTCCCCCTCACCTGTCTGATGTCTGTAATAACTACCTCACACCTGTCTGATGTCTGTCTTAAATACCTCCACCCACCTGTCCTAACTACCTTCCACATGTCTAATGTCTGTCCTAACTGCATCCCACCTGTCTGATGTCTGTCCTAACTACCTCCCACCCATATGTCTGATGTCTGTCCTAACTACCTCCCACCCATATGTCTGATGTCTGTCCTAACTACCTCCAACATGTCTGATGTCTGTCCTAACTACCTCACCCCACATGTCTGATGTCAGTCCTTACTACCTACCACCCACCTGTCTGATGTCTGTCCTAACTACCTACCCACCTGTCTGATGTCTAACCTCACTACCCCTCCACCTGTATGATGTCTGTCCTGACTACCCCCCACCTGTCTGATGTCTGTGCTAACTAACTCCCCCCCCCCCCCCAACTCTCTGATATCTGTCCTGACTATCCCACAGACCTGTCTGATGTCTGTCCTAACAACCTCTCACCTGTCTGATGTCTGTCCTAACTACCTCCCACATGTCTGATTTCTGTCCTAACTACATCCCCCCAACTGTCTGATGTCTCTCCTAACTAATTCCCATCTGTCTGATGTCTGTCTTAATTACCTCCCCCTCAACTGTCTGATATCTGTCCTGACTACCTCCAAAACTGTCTGATGTTTGTCCTGACTACTTCACACTCCCCCCCCCCCCACTTGTCTGATGTCTGTCCTGACTAGACCCCAACCTGTCTGATGTCTATCCTAACTAACTCCCTCACACCTGTCTGATGTCTCTGCTAACTACCTCCCACCTGTCTGATGTCTCTCCTAACTACCTCCCACATGTCTGATGTCTGTCCTAACTACCTCTCACCTGTCCGATACCTCTACTAACTACCTCCCACCTGTATGACTTCTGTCCTAACTACCTCTCACCTGTCCGATATCTCTACTAACTACCTCCCACCTGTATGACTTCTGTCCTAAGTACCTCCCATCTGTCTGATGTCTCTCGTTACTACCTCTCACCTAGCTGATGTTTCTCCTAACTACTTCCCACCTGACTGATGTCTGTCTTAACTTCCTCCCACCTGTCTGATGTCTCTCCTAACTACTTCCAATCTGTCTGATGTCTGTTCTAACTGCTTCCCACCTGTCTGATGTCTGTCCTTACTACCTCCCACCTGGCGGATGTCTGTACTAACTACTTCCCATCTGTCTGATGTCTCTCCTAACTGCCTCCCACCTGTCTAATGCCTGTCCTAACTACCTCCCCCCCAACCTATCTGATGCCTGTTCTAACTACCTCCCGCCATCTGTCTGATGGATCTCTTGATTACCTCCCCCCATACCTGTCAGAAGTCTGTACTAACTAACTCTCACCACACCAGTCATAAATCTGTCCTAATCACCTCACACCATAACTGTCTGATGTATGTCCTAACTACCTCCCACCACACCTGTCAGAAGTCTGTCCTAACTACATCAACCCCCCAAATAACTTATATCTGTCCTAACGACCTACCGCCACCTGTCTGATGGCTGTCCTGCCTACCTCCCCCCCCCCACCTGTCTGATGTCTGTACTAACTACCACCACCCCCCGTCTGAATTGTGTCCTAACTACCTCCCACCCACCTGCTTGAAGTCTGTCCAGACTACCTACCCCCCCCCACCACCTGTCTGTCATGACTACCTCCACCAAACTGTCTGAAATCTGTCACGACTAAACCCCCCACCCCACCTGTCAGAATTCTGTCTTAACTACCTCCCTCCCACTTGTCTGATGTCTGTCCTAACTACATATCCCCCACCTGTCTGATGTCTGTCCTAACTATCTCACACATGTCTGATGTATGTAATAACTATCACCCCCCACTTGTACGATGTATGTCCTGACTACATTCCGCTGTCTGATGTCTGTACTGATTACCTCCCACCTGTCTGATGTATGTACTAACTACCTCCAATCTGTCTCATGTCTGTCCTAACTACCCCCACCTGTCTGATATCTGTCCTGATACCTCCCACCTGTCTAATGTAAACTATCTCCCACCTGTCTGACGTTTGTCCTAACTATCTCCCAAATGTCTCATGTCTGTACTAACTACCTCCCATCTGTCTGATATCTGTCCTGACTGACTCCAAGCTGTCTGATGTCTGTACTGACTACCTCCCACCTGTCTGATGTCTGTACTAACTACCTCCCCCCCTGTCTGATGTCTGTTCTAACTACCCCCCTCATCTGTCTGATGTCTGTCCTAACTACCTACCCCGACCAGTCTGATATCTGTCCTAACTACCTCCCACCTGTCTGATGTCTGTCCTAACTACCTCCCACCTGTCTCATGTCTGTCCTAACTACCTCCCCTCACCTGTTGATGTCTGTCCTAACTAACTCCTCTCACCTGCCTGAAGACTGTCCTAACTACCTCCCACCTGTCTGATGTTTGTCCTAACAACCTCTCACCTGTCTGATGTCTGTCCTAACTACCTCCCACATGTCTGATTTCTGTCCTAACTACATCCCCCCAACTGTCTGATGTCTCTCCTAACTAATTCCCATCTGTCTGATGTCTGTCTTA
Organism: Achatina immaculata; assembly: GCA_009760885.1. Taxonomy (NCBI): domain Eukaryota; kingdom Metazoa; phylum Mollusca; class Gastropoda; order Stylommatophora; family Achatinidae; genus Lissachatina; species Lissachatina immaculata. Next base: position 2,258,690 of record CM019714.1, read on the forward strand.
ATTACCTCCCCCTCAACTGTCTGATATCTGTCCTGACTACCTCCAAAACTGTCTGATGTTTGTCCTGACTACTTCACACTCCCCCCCCCCCACTTGTCTGATGTCTGTCCTGACTAGACCCCAACCTGTCTGATGTCTATCCTAACTAACTCCCTCACACCTGTCTGATGTCTCTGCTAACTACCTCCCACCTGTCTGATGTCTCTCCTAACTACCCCCACCTGTCTGTGTCTGTCCTAACTACCTCTCACCTGTCCGATACCTCTACTAACTACTCCCACCTGTATGACTTCTGTCCTAACTACCTCTCACCTGTCCGATATCTCTACTAACTACCTCCCACCTGTATGACTTCTGTCCTAAGTACCTCCCATCTGTCTGATGTCTCTCGTTACTACCTCTCACCTAGCTGATGTTTCTCCTAACTACTTCCCACCTGACTGATGTCTGTCTTAACTTCCTCCCACCTGTCTGATGTCTCTCCTAACTACTTCCAATCTGTCTGATGTCTGTTCTAACTGCTTCCCACCTGTCTGATGTCTGTCCTTACTACCTCCCACCTGGCGGATGTCTGTACTAACTACTTCCCATCTGTCTGATGTCTCTCCTAACTGCCTCCCACCTGTCTAATGCCTGTCCTAACTACCTCCCCCCCAACCTATCTGATGCCTGTTCTAACTACCTCCCGCCATCTGTCTGATGGATCTCTTGATTACTCCCCCCATACCTGTCAGAAGTCTGTACTAACTAACTCTCACCACACCAGTCATAAATCTGTCCTAATCACCTCACACCATAACTGTCTGATGTATGTCCTAACTACCTCCCACCACACCTGTCAGAAGTCTGTCCTAACTACATCAACCCCCCAAATAACTTATATCTGTCCTAACGACCTACCGCCACCTGTCTGATGGCTGTCCTGCCTACCTCCCCCCCCCCCACCTGTCTGATGTCTGTACTAACTACCACCACCCCCCGTCTGAATTGTGTCCTAACTACCTCCCACCCACCTGCTTGAAGTCTGTCCAGACTACCTACCCCCCCCCACCTGTCTGTCATGACTACCTCCACCAAACTGTCTGAAATCTGTCACGACTAAACCCCCCCCCACCTGTCAGAATTCTGTCTTAACTACCTCCCTCCCACTTGTCTGATGTCTGTCCTAACTACATATCCCCCACCTGTCTGATGTCTGTCCTAACTATCTCACACATGTCTGATGTATGTAATAACTATCACCCCCCACTTGTACGATGTATGTCCTGACTACATTCCGCTGTCTGATGTCTGTACTGATTACCTCCCACCTGTCTGATGTATGTACTAACTACCTCCAATCTGTCTCATGTCTGTCCTAACTACCCCCACCTGTCTGATATCTGTCCTGATACCTCCCACCTGTCTAATGTAAACTATCTCCCACCTGTCTGACGTTTGTCCTAACTATCTCCCAAATGTCTCATGTCTGTACTCTTAACTACCTCTCACCTGTCTGATGTCTGTCTTAACTACCTCCCACCTGTCGGATTTCTGTCCTAAGTCCCCCCAACCTGTCTGATGTCTGTCCTAACTACCTCCCACCTGCCTGATGTCCGTCTTAACTCCCTCCCACCTGTCTTATGTCTCTCCTAACTACCTCCAACCTGTCTCATGTCTGTCCTAACTACCTCCCACCTGTCTGATGTCTGTCTTAACTACCTCCCACCTGTCGGATTTCTGTCCTAAGTCCCCCCAACCTGTCTGATGACTGTCCAGACTACCTCTCCCCCATCTGTCTGATGTCTGTCCTGACTACCTCTCATCCACCTGTCTGATATCTGTCCTAACTACCTGCCACCACACCTGTCAGAAGTCTGTCCAAGCTACCTCCTCCCCACCTGTCTGATGTCTGTTCTTACTACCTCCCGAGACCTTTCTGATGGATGTCATGACTTCCTCCCCCCCCCCCCACACCTGTCAGAAGTCTGTACTAACTAAATCACACCACACCTGTCAGAAGTCTGTACTAACTAAATCACACCACACCTGTCAGAAGTCTGTACTAACTAAATCACACCACACCTGTCAGAAGTCTGTACTAACTAAATCACACCACACCTGTCAGAAGTCTGTACTAACTAAATCACACCACACCTTTCAGAAGTCTGTACTAACTAAATCACACCACACCTTTCAGAAGTCTGTACTAACTAAATCACACACCTTTCAGAAGTCTGTACTAACTAAATCACACCACACCTTTCAGAATCTGTACTAACTAAATCACACACACCTTTCAGAAGTCTGTACTAACTAAATCACACCACACCTTTCAGAAGTCTGTACTAACTAAATCACACCACACCTTTCAGAAGTCTGTACTAACTAAATCACACCACACCTGTCAGAAGTCTGTACTAACTAAATCACACCACACCTGTCAGAAGTCTGTACTAACTAAATCACACCACACCTGTCAGAAGTCTGTACTAACTAAATCACACCACACCTGTCAGAAGTCTGTCCTAACTACCTCCCCCCCCCCCCACCTATCTTATGTCTGTCCTGACTACCTCCCACCTGTATAATGTATGTCTTAACTACCTCCCACATGTCTGATGTCTGTCCTAACTACCTCCCCTCACCTTTATGAAGTCTGTCCTAACTACCTCACCCTGTCCTGTCTGATATCTCTCCTAACAACCTCCCCCTCCACCTGTCTGATGTTTGTCCTAACTACATCCCACCTGTGTGATGTCTGTCATAACTATCTCCCCCCACCTTTCTGAAGTCTGTTCTAATTACCTCTCCTCGACCTGTCTGATATCTGTCCTCACTACCCCCACACCTGTCTGATGTTTGTCGTGACTACCTCATCCCATCCCGCTCCTGTCTGATGTCTCTCCTAACTAGATCACCCCCCCCCCACCTGTGTGATGTATGTCTTAACTACCTCCCCCCACCTGTCTGATGTCTGTCCTGACTACATCCCACCTGTCTGATGTCTGTCCTAAATACCTCGCCCTCACCTATCTCATGTTTGTCCTAACTACCTCCCACCTGTCTTATGTCTATTCTAACTACCTCCCACCTGTCTTATTTCTGTCCTACTTAACCCACCCCCCACCTGTCTGAAGTTTGTCCTGACTACCTCCCACCTGTCTAATGTATATCTTAACTACTTCCCATCTGTGTGATGTCTGTCTTAACTATCTCCCCCCACCTTTCTGAAGTCTGTCCTAACTACCTCCCTCCGACCTGTCTGATATCTGTCCTCTCTACCCCCACACCAGTCAGATGTCTGTCGTGACTACCTCATCCCCTCTCGCACCTGTCTGATGTCTCTCCTCACTAGCTCACCCTCGCCTATCTTATTTTTCTTCTGACTAGCACCCAACATGTCTGATGTCTGTCCTATCCGCCACCTAACCGATGTCTCTCCTAACTACCTCCCACCTGTATGACGTCTGTCCTAACTACCTCCCCCCCCCCCCTGTCTGAAATCTGTCCTGACTACCTTCCCCCCACCTGTCTGAAGTCTGTCCTTACTACCTCCCCCCCCCACCTGCCTGAAGTCTGTCATGACTACCTCCACCAACCTGTCTAAAGTCTGTCCTGACTACCTCCACCCATCTGTCAGAAGTTTATATTAACTACCTCCCTCCCACCTGTCTGATGTCTGTCCTAACTGCCTACCCCCCACCTGTCTGATGTCTGTCCTAACTACATCCCACCTGTCTGATCTATGTCCTAATTATCACTCCCCACTTGTATGATGTATGTCCTGACTACCTTCCTCCTGTCTGATGTCTCCCCTGACTACCTACCACCTGTCTGATGTATGTCTTAACTACCCCCACCTGTCTGATGTCTGTCCTGACTACCTCCCACCTGTCTAATGTAAACTACCTCCAACCTTTCTGATGTTTGTCCTAACTACCTCCCACCTGTCTGATGTCTGTCCTAACTACCTCCCGCCTGTCTGATGTCTGTACTAACTACCTCCCACCTGTCTGATGTCTGTTCTGACTGCCTCCAACCTGTCTGATGTCTGTCCTGACTACCTCCCACCTGTCTGAAGTCTGTCCTAACTACCTACCACTTGTCTGATGTCTGTCCTAACTACTCTCACCTGTCTGATGTCTGTCCTAACTACCTCCCACCTGTCTTATGTATGTCCTAACTACCACCCACCTGTCTGCTGTATGTCCTAACTACAACCCCCCACCTGTCTGATGTATGTCCTGAATACCTTCCGCCTGTCTGATGTGTGTCCTAACTACCCCCACCTGTCTGAAGTCTGTACTGACTACCTCCCACCTGTCTAATGTATGTCTTAACTACCTCCCATCTGTCTGATGTCTGTCCTAACTACCTCTCCTCACCTTTCTGAAGTCTGTCCTAACTACCTCCCCACGACTTGTCTGATATCTGTCCTAACTACCTCCCCACGACCTGTCTGATATCTGTCCTAACTACCTCCCCCCCCCACCTGTCTGATGTCTGTCCTGACTACATCCCCCTCACCTGTCTAATGTTTGTCCTAACTACCTCCCTTTCACCTTTCTGATGTATGTCCTAACTACCTCCCACCTGTCTGATATATGTCCTAACTTCCTCCCACCTGTATGTCCTAACTACATCCCACCTGTTTGATGTCTATCCTAACTACCCCTCCCCACCTTTCTGATGTCTGTCTTTACTGCCTCCCACTTGTCTTATATCTATCCTGACTAGCTCCCACCTGTCTGATGTCTGTCCTAACTACCTCACACCTGTCTGATGTCTGTCCTAACTACCCCCCCCCCCCCACACCTGTTTGATGTCTGCCCGACTACCTGCATCCTGTCTGATGTGTGTCCTAACTACCCCCCACCTGTCTAATGTCTATATTATTGCTACCCCTGATCCTTCTTTTTGTGGGACTAAGCTAAAACTTGAGTGTCTGAAGCCTAGCTGTGTTGTGATCTGTGCTGATTGTCTGAAGCCTAGCTGTGTTGTGATCTGTGCTGCGTGTCTGAAGCCTAGCTGTGTTGTGATCTGTGCTGCGTATCTGAAGCCTAGCTGTGTTGTGATCTGTGCTGCGTGTCTGAAGCCTAGCTGTGTTGTGATCTGTGCTGAGTGTCTGAAGCCTAGCTGTGTTGTGATCTGTGCTGCGTGTCTGAAGCCTAGCTGTGTTGTGATCTGTGCTGCGTGTCTGAAGCATAGCTGTGTTGTGATCTGTGCTGCGTGTCTGAAGCCTAGCTGTGTTGTGGTCTGTGCTGCGTGTATGTCTGTAAGTATATTTGTTTCTTGTATGAGGATGAAATCTGGTTTGTGAATATGTGTTAAAGAGAGAATGTGCTGTGGTTTTGAGCGCAAGCCTTTAATGTTAATACTTCAAACTCTGACTTCTCCGTCCATTGAGTAAAATGAGAATGTGTTACAAGGTTTGTTAGAACAAATATAACAAATCTGTGTTGTGATGTTTGAGATATTCCACTTAATAGTGTCTTGTCGTGTCGGCCTTGCCTCTTGTTCCAACTGTTGGTTGTCGTCTGGTGTGATTGTCTGTCTCTGTCTCGTTAGCTATGTCTTACATGCTGTCTACCCAGGGCAGGTGGTGGTGTCTTGTTAGATGTGTCTACCCAGGGTAGGTGGTGGTGCCTTGTTAGATGTGTCTACCCAGGTAGGTGGTGGTGTCTCTGTCTTGTTAGATGTGTCTACCCAGGGCAGGTGGTGGTGTCTTGTTAGATGTGTCTACCCAGGGTAGGTGGTGGTGTCTTGTTAGATGTGTCTACCCAGGGTAGGTGGTGGTGTCTTGTTAGATGTGTCTAACCAGGGTAGGTGGTGGTGTCTTGTTAGATGTCTATCCATGGTAGGCAGTGGTGTCTTGTTAGATGTGTCCACCCGGGGTAGGTGGTGGTCTCTGTCTTGTTAAATGTGTCTACCCCGGTAGGTGGTAGTGTCTTCTTAGATGTGTCTACCCGTGGTAGGTGGTGGTGTCTATGTCTTGTTAGATGTGTCTACCCGGGGCAGGTGGTGATGTCTCTGTCTCGTTAGATGTGTCTACCCGGGGTAGGTGGTAGTGTCTTGTTAGATGTGTCTACCTGGGGTAGGTGGTGGTGCCTGTTAGATGTGTCTACGCAGGGTAGGTGGTGGTGTCTTGTTAGATGTGTCTACCTGGGGTAGGTGGTGGTGTCTTGTTAGAGTGTCTACCTGGGGTAGGTGGTAGTGTGTTGTTAGATGTCTGTGTCTACCCCGGGTAGGTGGTAGTGTCTTCTTAGATGTGTCTACCCGTGGTAGGTGGTGGTGTCTATGTCTTGTTAGATGTGTCTACCCGGGGCAGGTGGTGATGTCTCTGTCTCGTTAGATGTGTCTACCCGGGGTAGGTGGTAGTGTCTTGTTAGATGTGTCTACCTGGGGTAGGTGGTGGTGCCTTGTTAGATGTGTCTACGCAGGGTAGGTGGTGGTGTCTTGTTAGATGTGTCTACCCGGAGTAGGTGGTGGTGTCTCTGTCTCGTTAGATGTGTCTACCCGGTATAGGTGGTTGGTGTGTTGTTAGATGTGTCTACCCAGGGTAGGTGGTGGTCTCTGTCTTGTTAGATGTGTCTACCCAGGGTAGGTGGTGGTGTCTTGTTAGATGTGTCTACCAGGGTAGGTGGTAGTGTCTTGTTAGATGTGTCTACACAGGGTAGGTGGTGGTGTCTTGTTAGATGTGTCTACCCAGGGTAGGTGGTGGTGTCTTGTTAGATGTGTCTACCCGGGGTAGGTGGTGGTCTCTGTCTTGTTAGATGTGTCTACCCAGGGCAGGTGGTGGTGTCTTGTTAGATGTGTCTACCCAGGGTAGTGGTGGTGTCTTGTTAGATGTGTCTACCCAGGTAGGTGGTGGTGTCTTGTTAGATGTGTCTAACCAGGGTAGGTGGTGGTGTCTTGTTAGATGTCTATCCATGGTAGGCAGTGGTGTCTTGTTAGATGTGTCCACCCGGGGTAGGTGGTGGTGTCTCTGTCTTGTTAAATGTGTCTACCCCGGGTAGGTGGTAGTGTCTTCTTAGATGTGTCTACCCGTGGTAGGTGGTGGTGTCTATGTCTTGTTAGATGTGTCTACCCGGGGCAGGTGGTGATGTCTCTGTCTCGTTAGATGTGTCTACCCGGGGTAGGTGGTAGTGTCTTGTTAGATGTGTCTACCTGGGGTAGGTGGTGGTGCCTTGTTAGATGTGTCTACGCAGGGTAGGTGGTGGTGTCTTGTTAGATGTGTCTACCTGGGGTAGGTGGTGGTGTCTTGTTAGATGTGTCTACCTGGGGTAGGTGGTAGTGTGTTGTTAGATGTCTGTGTCTACCCCGGGTAGGTGGTAGTGTCTTCTTAGATGTGTCTACCCGTGGTAGGTGGTGGTGTCTATGTCTTGTTAGATGTGTCTACCCGGGGCAGGTGTGATGTCTCTGTCTCGTTAGATGTGTCTACCAGGGTAGGTGGTAGTGTCTTGTTAGATGTGTCTACCTGGGGTAGGTGGTGGTGCCTTGTTAGATGTGTCTACGCAGGGTAGGTGGTGGTGTCTTGTTAGATGTGTCTACCCGGAGTAGGTGGTGGTGTCTTGTTAGATGTGTCTACCCAGGGTAGGTGGTGGTGTCTTGTTAGATGTGTCTACCCAGGGTAGGTGGTGGTGTCTTGTTAGATGTGTCTACCCGGGGTAGGTGGTGGTGTCTTGTTAGATGTGTCTACCCGGGGTAGGTGGTGGTGTCTTGTTAGATGTGTCTACCAGGGGTAGGTGGTGGTGTCTTGTTAGATGTGTCTACCCGGGGTAGGTGGTGGTGTCTTGTTAGATGTGTCTACCAGGGGTAGGTGGTGGTGTCTTGTTAGATGTGTCTACCCGGGGTAGTTGGTGGTGTCTTGTTAGATGTGTCTACCCGGGGTAGGTGGTGGTCTCTATCTTGTTAGATGTGTCTACCCGGGGTAGGTGGTGGTGTCCTGTTAGATGTGTCTGCCCAAGCTAAGTGGTGGTGTCTTGTTAGATGTGTCTGCCCAGGGTAGGTGGTGGTGTCTTGTTAGATGTGTCTGCCCAGGGTAGGTGGTGGTGTCTTGTTAGATGTGTCTAACCGGGGTAGGTGGTGGTGTCTTGTTAGATGTGTCTGCCCAGGGTAGGTGGTGGTGTCTTGTTAGATGTGTCTACCCAGGGTAGGTGGTGGTGTTCTTGTTAGATGTGTCTACCCAGGGTAGGTGGTGGTGTCTTGTTAGATGTGTCTAACCAGGGTAGGTGGTGGTGTCTTGTTAGATGTCTATCCATGGTAGGCAGTGGTGTCTTGTTAGATGTGTCCACCCGGGGTAGGTGGTGGTGTCTCTGTCTTGTTAGATGTGTCTACCCCGGGTAGGTGGTAGTGTCTTCTTAGATGTGTCTACCCGTGGTAGGTGGTGGTGTCTATGTCTTGTTAGATGTGTCTACCCGGGGCAGGTGGTGATGTCTCTGTCTCGTTAGATGTCTACCCGGGGTAGGTGGTAGTGTCTTGTTAGATGTGTCTACCTGGGGTAGGTGGTGGTGCCTTGTTAAATGTGTCTACCCGGGGTAGGTGGTGGTGTCTTGTTAGATGTGTCTACCTGGGGTAGGTGGTGGTATCTTGTTAGATGTGTCTACCTGGGGTAGGTGGTAGTGTGTTGTTAGATGTGTCTACCCGGATTAGGTGGTGGTGTCTCTGTCTCGTTAGATGTGTCTATCCGGGGTAGGTGGTGGTGTCTTGTTAGATGTGTCTACCCGGGGTAGGTGGTGGTGTCTTGTTAGATGTGTCTACCCGGGGTAGGTGGTGGTGTCTTGTTAGATGTGTCTACCCGGGGTAGGTGGTGGTGTCTTGTTAGATGTGTCTACCCGGGGTAGGTGGTGGTGTCTTGTTAGATGTGTCTACCCGGGGTAGGGGTGGTGTCTTGTTAGATGTGTCTGCCCAGTCTAAGTGGTGTGTCTTGTTAGATGTGTCTACCCGGGGTAGGTGGTGGTGTCTTGTTAGATGTGTCTGCCCATCTAAGTGGTGGTGTCTTGTTAGATGTGTCTACCCGGGGTAGGTGGTGGTCTCTATCTTGTTAGATGTGTCTACCCGGGGTAGGTGGTGGTGTCCTGTTAGATGTGTCTGCCCAAGCTAAGTGGTGGTGTCTTGTTAGATGTGTCTGCCCAGGGTAGGTGGTGGTGTCTTGTTAGATGTGTCTGCCCAGGGTAGGTGGTGGTGTCTTGTTAGATGTGTCTACCCGGGGTAGGTGGTGGTGTCTTGTTAGATGTGTCTGTCCAGGGTAGGTGGTGGTTTCTTGTTAGATGTGTCTGCCCAGTCTAAGTGGTGGTGTCTTGTTAGATGTGTCTACCCGGGGTAGGTGGTGGTGTCTTGTTAGATGTGTCTGTCCAGGGTAGGTGGTGGTTTCTTGTTAGATGTGTCTGCCCAGTCTAAGTGGTGGTTCTTGTTAGATGTGTCTACCCGGGGTAGGTGGTGGTGTCTTGTTAGATGTGTTTGCCCAGGGTAGGTGGTGGTGTCTTGTTAGATGTGTCTACCCGGTATAGGTGGTTGGTGTGTTGTTAGATGTGTCTACCTGGTGTAGGTGGTTGGAGTCTTGTTAGGTGTGTCTACCCGGGGTAGTTGGTGGTGTCTTGTTAGATGTGTCTACCCGGGGTAGGTGGTGGTGTCTTGTTAAATGTGTCTACCCGGGGTAGGTGGTAGTATTTTGTTGGATGTGTCTACCCGGGGTAGGTGGTAGTATCTTGTTAGATGTGTCTACCCGGGGTAGGTGGTAGTATCTTGTTAGATGTGTCTACCCGGGGTAGGTGGTAGTATCTTGTTAGATGTGTCTACCCGGGGTAGGTGGTAGTATCTTGTTAGATGTGTCTACCCGGGGTAGGTGTTAGTATCTAGTTAGATGTGTCTACCCGTGGTAGGTGGTGGTGTCTCTGTCTTGTTAGATGTGTCTACCTGGGGTAGGTGGTGGTGCCTTGTTAAATGTGCCTACGCACGGTAGGTGGTGGTGTCTTGTTAGATGTGTCTGCCCAGTGTAGGTGGTGGTGTCTTGTTAGATGTGTCTGCCCAGTCTAAGTGGTGGTGTCTTGTTAGATGTGTCTACCCGGGGTAGGTGGTGGTGTCTTGTTAGATGTGTTTGCCCAGTGTAGGTGGTGGTGTCTTGTTAGATGTGTCTACCCGGTATAGGTGGTTGGTGTGTTGTTAGATGTGTCTACCCGGGGTAGGTGGTGGTGTCTTGTTAGGTGTGTCTACCCGGGGTAGTTGGTGGTGTCTTGTTAGATGTGTCTACCCGGGGTAGGTGGTGGTGTCTTGTTAGATGTGTCTACCCGGGGTAGCTGGTGGTGTCTTGTTAGATGTGTCTACCCGGGGTAGGTGGTAGTATTTTCTTGGATGTGTCTACCGGGGTAGGTGGTAGTATCTTGTTAGATGTGTCTACCCGGGGTAGGTGGTAGTATCTTGTTAGATGTGTCTACCCGGGGTAGGTGGTAGTATCTTGTTAGATGTGTCTACCCGGGGTAGGTGGTAGTATCTTGTTAGATGTGTCTACCCGGGGTAGGTGGTAGTATCTAGTTAGATGTGTCTACCCGTGGTCGGTGGTGGTGTCTCTGTCTTGTTAGATGTGTCTACCTGGGGTAGGTGGTGGTGTGTTGTTAAATGTGATTACGCACGGTAGGTGGTGGTGTCTTGTTAGATGTCTGCCCAGGGTAGGTGGTGGTGTCTTGTTAGATGTGTCTACCCGGGGTAGGTGGTGGTGTCTTGTTAGATGTGTCTGCCCAGGGTACGTGGTGGTGTCTTGTTAGATGTGTCTACCCGGGGTAGGTGGTAGTATCTTGTTAGATGTGTCTACCCGGGGTAGGTGGTGGTGTCTTGTTAGATGTGTCTGCCCAGGGTAGGTGGTGGTGTCTTGTTAGATGTGTCTGCCCGGGGTAGTTGGTGGTGTCTTGTTAGATGTGTCTACCCGGGGTAGGTGGTGGTGTCTTGTTAGATGTGTCTACCCGGGGTAGCTGGTGGTGTCTTGTTAGATGTGTCTACCCGGGGTAGGTGGTAGTATTTTCTTGGATGTGTCTACCCGGGGTAGGTGGTAGTATCTTGTTAGATGTGTCTACCCGGGGTAGGTGGTAGTATCTTGTTAGATGTGTCTACCCGGGGTAGGTGGTAGTATCTTGTTAGATGTGTCTACCCGGGGTAGGTGGTAGTATCTTGTTAGATGTGTCTACCCGGGGTAGGTGGTAGTATCTAGTTAGATGTGTCTACCCGTGGTCGGTGGTGGTGTCTCTGTCTTGTTAGATGTGTCTACCTGGGGTAGGTGGTGGTGTGTTGTTAAATGTGATTACGCACGGTAGGTGGTGGTGTCTTGTTAGATGTGTCTGCCCAGGGTAGGTGGTGGTGTCTTGTTAGATGTGTCTACCCGGGGTAGGTGGTGGTGTCTTGTTAGATGTGTCTGCCCAGGGTACGTGGTGGTGTCTTGTTAGATGTGTCTACCCGGGGTAGGTGGTAGTATCTTGTTAGATGTGTCTACCCGGGGTAGGTGGTGGTGTCTTGTTAGATGTGTCTGCCCAGGGTAGGTGGTGGTGTCTTGTTAGATGTGTCTGCCCAGGGCAGATGGCTCATGGCTTGAACGTCGTTCTATCGTTCTCGGAATCGTGTCCCAGCTCATCTTCTTCCTCGTCTCTCAGGTCGTTTTCTGTCCCAGGTTCCGGTGTTTGTGGTGCAGTGTGCTCCCGACGAACGTGCCCTTATGCTTCTTCTTTTCTCTGCCAGGGTGAAGCCACCAGCAGTCAGCCATTTCTTCTACGGTGTCCCCGGAGAGGGTTCATGCTCCTGCCCACGTGACTGTTCTGCCTCTACCCACGTGACTGTTCTGCCTCTACCCACGTGACTGTTCTCCTCTACCCACGTGACTGTTCTGCCTCTACCCACGTGACTGTTCTGCCTCTACCCACGTGACTGTTCTGCCTCTACCCACGTGACTGTTCTGCCTCTACCCACGTGACTGTTCTGCCTCTACCCACGTGACTGTTCTGCCTCTACCCACGTGACTGTTCTGCCTCTACCCACGTGACTGTTCTGCCTCTACCCACGTGACTGTTCTGCCTCTACCCACGTGACTGTTCTGCCTCTACCCACGTGACTGTTCTGCCTCTACCCACGTGACTGTTCTGCCTCTACCCACGTGACTGTTCTGCCTCTACCTGGTGTCACTTTCTTTTCTTGGTCGAGGTCGTGAGTTCTTTTATTTTTCTGTGGGCACTCGCTGGCCCACTGGTCGTCCAGACCACACCTCAGGCAGTAAAGGCATATGCCGTTTCTCTGAGATTGACTGAATACTAATGTGCCAATATGGCACTAGAAAAGATTGTATCTGTTGACTTTAAAGGTCCAGAGGAACAACTATGGATAAAAATTAGTTACTCTCTCTCTCTCTCTCTCTCTCTATCTCTCTCAGGATCAGATTAGACAGATTGATCTGAGAGACTACGATTTTGTGTTCTTTGATACACTCAGAGAGCAATACACCCAGACACGCCAGTGGAGGCTACCTTTCTGGATCTCTTTGTCCATAGTGTGGTAGAGAGCCAATGGAGGCTACCTTTCTTGATCTCTTTGTCCATAGTGTGGTAGAGAGCCAATGGAGGCTACCTTTCTGGATCTCTTTGTCCATAGTGTGGTAGAGAGCCAGTGGAGGCTACCTTTCTGGATCTCTTTGTCCATAGTGTGGTAGAGAGCCAGTGGAGGCTACCTTTCTGGATCTCTTTGTCCATAGTGTAGTAGAGAGCCAGTGGAGGCTACCTTTCTGGATCTCTTTGTCCATAGTGTGGTAGAGAGCCATTGGAGGCTACCTTTCTGGATCTCTTTGTCCATAGTGTGGTAGAGAGCCAGTGGAGGCTACCTTTCTGGATCTCTTTGTCCATAGTGTGGTAGAGAGCCAATGGAGGCTACCTTTCTGGTTCTCTTTGTCCATAGTGTGGTAGAGAGCCATTGGAGGCTACCTTTCTGGTTCTCTTTGTCCATAGTGTGGTAGAGAGCCATTGGAGGCTACCTTTCTGGTTCTCTTTGTCCATAGCGTGGTAGAGAGCCAGTGGAGGCTACCTTTCTGGTTCTCTTTGTCCGTGTGTTAGCAGTTTATTGTTAATTTTGGTATGTCGGTCTCGAACTCTCTTCCATGAAGACGCATAGTGCGTGACGTAGGTCGTCGCTGTCAGTGTCGCGCACTATCTTGTCTTGATTTCGTCGCTGTCATTGTCGCGCACTATCTTGTCTTGATTTCGTCGCTGTCATTGTCGTGCACTATCTTGTCTTGATTTCGTCGCTGTCATTGTCGTGCACTATCTTGTCTTGATTTCGTCGCTGTCATTGTCGTGCACTATCTTGTCTTGATTTCGTCGCTGTCATTGTCGTGCACTATCTTGTCTTGATTTCGTCGCTGTCATTGTCGTGCACTATCTTGTCTTGATTTCGTCGCTGTCAGTGTCGTGCACTATCTTGTCTTGATTTCGTCGCTGTCATTGTCGTGCACTATCTTGTCTTGATTTCGTCGCTGTCATTGTCGCGCACTATCTTGTCTTGATTTCGTCGCTGTCATTGTCGCGCACTATCTTGTCTTGATTTCGTCGCTGTCAGTGTCGTGCACTATCTTGTCTTGATTTCGTCGCTGTCATTGTCGTGCACTATCTGTCTTGATTTCGTCGCTGTCAGTGTCGTGCACTATCTTGTCTTGATTTCGTCGCTGTCATTGTCGTGCACTATCTTGTCTTGATTTCGTCGCTGTCATTGTCGTGCACTATCTTGTCTTGATTTCGTCGCTGTCAGTGTCGTGCACTATCTGTCTTGTCTTCGTCGCTGTCATTGTCGTGCACTATCTTGTCTTGATTTCGTCGCTGTCATTGTCGTGCACTATCTGTCTTGTCTTCGTCGCTGTCAGTGTCGTGCACTATCTTGTCTTGTCTTCGTCGCTGTCAGTGTCGTGCACTATCTTGTCTTGTCTTCGTCGCTGTCAGTGTCGTGCACTATCTTGTCTTGTCTTCGTCGCTGTCATTGTCGTGCACTATCTTGTCTTGTCTTCGTCGCTGTCATTGTCGTGCACTATCTTGTCTTGTCTTCGTCGCTGTCATTGTCGTGCACTATCTTGTTTTGTCTTCGGAACGGTGCAGGTCCGATACCACCCCCCCCCCCCCCCCTCGGTCCGACTCCAAACGGCCCAGCAATGACGCTCGAGAGAAGAGAATATGTCATCCTGGACAGCTGAGAGATAAGAGAGAAGAGAATATGTCATCCTGGACAGCTGAGAGATAAGAGAGAAGAGAATATGTCATCCTGGACAGCTCCGAGATAAGAGAGAAGAGATATGTCATCCTGGACAGCTGAGAGATAAGAGAGAAGAGATATGTCATCCTGGACAGCTGAGAGATAAGAGAGAAGAGAATATGTCATCCTGGACAGCTCTGAGATAAGAGAGAAGAGAATATGTCATCCTGGACAGCTCCGAGATAAGAGAGAAGAGATATGTCATCCTGGACAGCTGAAAGATAAGAGAAGAGAATATGTCATCCTGGACAGCTCTGAGATAAGAGAGAAGAGAATATGTCATCCTGGACAGCTGAGAGATAAGAGAGAAGAGATATGTCATCCTGGACAGCTGAGAGATAAGAGAGAAGAGATATGTCATCCTGGACAGCTGAGAGATAAGAGAGAAGAGAATATGTCATCCTGGACAGCTCTGAGATAAGAGAGAGAGAATATGTCATCCTGGACAGCTGAGAGATAAGAGAGAAAAGAATATGTCATCCTGGACAGTTCCGAGATAAGAGAGAAGAGAATATATTATCCTGGACAGCTCCGAGATAAGAGAGAAGAGAATATGTCATCCTGGACAGCTCCGAGATAAGAGAGAAAATAATATGTCATCCTGGACAGCTGCGAGATAAGAGAGAAAAGAATATGTCATCTTGGACAGCTGAGGGATAAGAGAGAAAAGAATATGTCATCCTGGACAGCTGAGAGATAAGAGAGAAGAGAATATGTCATCCTGGACAGCTGAGAGATAAGAGAGAAGAGAATATGTCATCCTGGACAGCTGAGAGATAAGAGAGAAAAGAATATGTCATCCTGGACAGCTGAGAGATAAGAGAGAAGAGAATATGTCATCCTGGACAGCTCTGAGATAAGAGAGAAGAGAATATGTCATCCTGGACAGCTGAGAGATAAGAGAGAAGAGAATATGTCATCCTGGACAGCTGAGAGATAAGAGAGAAGAGAATATGTCATCCTGGACAGCTGAGAGATAAGAGAGAAGAGAATATGTCATCCTGGACAGCTCTGAGATAAGAGAGAAGAGAATATGTCATCCTGGACAGCTCCGAGATAAGAGAGAGAGAGAATATGTCATCCTGGACAGCTGAGAGATAAGAGAGAAGAGAATATGTCATCCTGGACAGCTGAGAGATAAGAGAGAAGAGAATATGTCATCCTGGACAGCTCTGAGATAAGAGAGAAGAGAATATGTCATCCTGGACAGCTCTGAGATAAGAGAGAAGAGAATATGTCATCCTGGACAGCTGAAAGATAAGAGAGAAGAGAATATGTCATCCTGGACAGCTCTGAGATAAGAGAGAAGAGAATATGTCATCCTGGACAGCTGAGAGATAAGAGAGAAGAGAATATGTCATTCTGGACAGCTGAGAGATAAGAGAGAAGAGAATATGTCATCCTGGACAGCTCTGAGATAAGAGAGAAGAGAATATGTCATCCTGGACAGCTCTGAGATAAGAGAGAAGAGAATATGTCGTGCACTATCTTGTCTTGTCTTCGTCGCTGTCATTGTCGTGCACTATCTTGTCTTGTCTTCGTCGCTGTCATTGTCGTGCACTATCTTGTCTTGTCTTCGTCGTTGTCATTGTCGTGCACTATCTTGTCTTGTCTTCGTCGCTGTCAGTGTCGTGCACTATCTTGTCTTGTCTTCGTCGCTGTCATTGTCGTGCACTATCTTGTCTTGTCTTCGTCGCTGTCATTGTCGTGCACTATCTTGTCTTGTCTTCGTCGCTGTCAGTGTCGTGCACTATCTTGTCTTGTCTTCGTCGCTGTCATTGTCGTGCACTATCTTGTCTTGTCTTCGTCGCTGTCAGTGTCGTGCACTATCTTGTCTTGTCTTCGTCGCTGTCATTGTCGTGCACTATCTTGTCTTGTCTTCGTCGCTGTCATTGTCGTGCACTATCTTGTCTTGTCTTCGTCGCTGTCATTGTCGTGCACTATTGTCTTGTCTTCGTCGCTGTCATTGTCGTGCACTATCTTGTCTTGTCTTCGTCGCTGTCATTGTCGTGCACTATCTTGTCTTGTCTTCGTCGCTGTCATTGTCGTGCACTATCTTGTCTTGATTTCGTCGCTGTCATTGTCGTGCACTATCTTGTCTTGATTTCGTCGCTGTCATTGTCGTGCACTATCTTGTCTTGATTTCGTCGCTGTCATTGTCGTGCACTATCTTGTCTTGATTTCGTCGCTGTCATTGTCGTGCACTATCTTGTCTTGATTTCGTCGCTGTCATTGTCGTGCACTATCTTGTCTTGATTTCGTCGCTGTCATTGTCGTGCACTATCTTGTCTTGATTTCGTCGCTGTCAGTGTCGTGCACTATCTTGTCTTGATTTCGTCGCTGTCATTGTCGTGCACTATCTTGTCTTGATTTCGTCGCTGTCAGTGTCGTGCACTATCTTGTCTTGATTTCGTCGCTGTCAGTGTCGTGCACTATCTTGTCTTGATTTCGTCGCTGTCAGTGTCGTGCACTATCTTGTCTTGATTTCGTCGCTGTCATTGTCGTGCACTATCTTGTCTTGATTTCGTCGCTGTCATTGTCGTGCACTATCTTGTCTTGATTTCGTCGCTGTCATTGTCGTGCACTATCTTGTCTTGATTTCGTCGCTGTCATTGTCGTGCACTATCTTGTCTTGATTTCGTCGCTGTCATTGTCGTGCACTATCTTGTCTTGATTTCGTCGCTGTCATTGTCGTGCACTATCTTGTCTTGATTTCGTCGCTGTCATTGTCGTGCACTATCTTGTCTTGATTTCGTCGCTGTCATTGTCGTGCACTATCTTGTCTTGATTTCGTCGCTGTCATTGTCGTGCACTATCTTGTCTTGATTTCGTCGCTGTCATTGTCGTGCACTATCTTGTCTTGTCTTCGGAACGGTGCAGGTCCGATACCACCCCCCCCCGGTCCGACTCCAAACGGCCCAGCAATGACGCTCGAGAGAAGAGAATATGTTATCCTGGACAGCTGCGAGATAAGAGAGAAGAGAATATGTCATCTTGGACAGTTGCGAGATAAGAGAGAAGAGAATATGTCATCCTGGACAGCTGAGAGATAAGAGAGAAGAGAATATATCATCCTGGACAGTTCCGAGATAAGAGAGAAAAGAATATGTCATCCTGGACAGTTCCGAGATAAGAGAGAAAAGAATATGTCATCCTGGACAGCTGCGAGATAAAAGAATATGTCATCCTGGACAGCTGCGAGATAAGAGAGAAAAGAATATATCATCCTGGACAGCTCCGAGATAAGAGAGAAAAGAATATGTCATCCTGGACAGCTGCGAGATAAGAGAGAAGAGAATATGTCATCCTGGACAGCTGCGAGATAAGAGAGAAGAGAATATGTCATCCTGGACAGCTGAGAGATAAGAGAGAAGAGAATATGTCATCCTGGACAGTTCCGAGATAAGAGAGAAAAGAATATGTCATCCTGGACAGCTGCGAGATAAGAGAGAAGAGAATATGTCATCCTGGACAGTTCCGAGATAAGAGAGAAAAGAATATGTCATCCTGGACAGTTCCGAGATAAGAGAGAAGAGAATATGTCATCCTGGACAGCTGAGAGAGAAGAGAATATGTCATCCTGGACAGCTGAGAGATAAGAGAGAAGAGAATATATCATCCTGGACAGCTCCGAGATAAGAGAGAAGAGAATATGTCATCCTGGACAGCTGCGAGATAAGAGAGAAAAGAATATGTCATCCTGGACAGCTGAGAGATAAGAGAGAAGAGAATATGTCATCCTGGACAGCTGCGAGATAAAAGAATATGTCATCCTGGACAGCTGCGAGATAAGAGAGAAAAGAATATGTCATCCTGGACAGCTGCGAGATAAGAGAGAAGAGATATGTCATCCTGGACAGCTGCGAGATAAAAGAATATGTCATCCTGGACAGCTGCGAGATAAGAGAGAAAAGAATATGTCATCCTGGACAGCTGCGAGATAAGAGAGAAGAGAATATGTCATCCTGGACAGTTCCGAGATAAGAGAGAAGAGAATATGTCATCCTGGACAGCTGCGAGATAAGAGAGAAGAGAATATGTCATCCTGGACAGCTGCGAGATAAGAGAGAAGAGAATATGTCATCCTGGACAGCTCCGAGATAATAGAGAAGAGAATATGTCATCCTGGACAGCTCCGACATAAGAGAGAAGAGAATATGTCATCCTGGACAGCACCGACATAAGAGAGAAGAGAATATGTCATCCTGGACAGCACCGACATAAGAGAGAAGAGAATATGTCATCCTGGACAGTTCCGGTGCAGTCACGGTAAACAGCAGGTTCCACCCCCCCCCCCCCCCCCCCCCCCCCCGTCTTTGAAATTCTCCATTCTCTAGGTGGAGCTCTGGTTGCCACTGACCCAGTTGTCAAACCAGTATGTGGATTTTTGATAACAGAAAATAGCTTACAGTGATGAAGCTGTGAAGATTTGTTCTTTTGCCTCCTGTTATAGCAAAAGATATCGTGTGAAATGTTTTTTTCTTTCGAAATCTTAGTGAAATCGCCCTGGACTATTTCGTGTGATTTGACAGCTGTCATTCATCGGCCTGCAGAAACATAACTTTGAGGCCCAAGTTTCTTAAGATAGATTCTAACAAGGGAAGCTATTCTTTTCCCGCCCCGTGTAAAGCAATAGCCCCCTTTTTCTTGTATCTAGCCTTTTACCTATGGCTAATTCTGTCACATGGTAGTTGTCCAAACATGGACAGCCAAGAAAACCAACGAAGAAGTTTTAAGAGAGGCTGGAGTTAAAAGGCAAATTACAACAAAGATCAGAGGCAGACAAGCAAGATTTGTAGGACATTTTCTGAGAAGAGGAAAATTGGAACATGTCATGGCAACTGGAAAAATTGAGGGAAAAAGATTGATTGATTGATTGATTGATCTTTATTTCAAAAGGGTTAAGAATTGGGCACGCAGGCCCGTCTGACATTCTACCCTTTATCATACATCTTTCACTCTATTCCAGACATTCTACAAATATGCTGTTCATATAACAAACATAACTAACATTGAAGCTGAGAGACATAAAATAAAATATAACATTTACGTTTCACTCTTAAACATTCACTCAGTACAGAAGTAACTACATACATTATAAATGACTATCTACTAAACAAAATTTTCTGGACTATACAGAAAACAATTAATTGTATTCGGTGTCTGTAAGAGCAGCTTAAGATAACTTTTAAGTTTTATAATTCATGGAGGCATGTAGTCGACATCAAATAGATACTGGGAAAGCTTGTAGTTGTAGGAAGGAGTATAATTTATATTTTTTATATAGGATGGGAGGGTATTCCAAAGATAAGCAGCAGAATAACTAAAGCTTTTCTTGTAAAGATCAAGTCTAGGTTTTGGAAGACATATGTTGTTCAAGCGTTGGCTGCACTTTGGGCTAAATTTAAACAGGTTCCATAGATAAGGGAGACAGAGAGAGAAGTTACTGGATGGGCTGTCAGTGTGGCTAGGAAGAAAGTCACCAGCGATCTCATAATCAACGCAAAAGACGGGGAATTGTGGAGAGAAATGATCGCCTACGCCACGCGGCACGGCACATGATTGATTGGTCAATTCTGTCACATCAGGGATAATTCAGATAGAAGCAGTTGAGGAGAAAAGATCAGATAGAGACGATGACAGAGATAGAGATGATGACAGAGATAGAGATGATGACAGAGATAGAGATGATGACAGAGATAGAGATGATGACAGAGATAGAGATGATGACAGAGATAGAGACCATGACAGAGATAGAGACCATGACAGAGATAGAGATGATGACAGAGATAGAGATGATGACAGAGATAGAGATGATGACAGAGATAGAGACCATGACAGAGATAGAGACGATGACAGAGATAGAGATGATGACAGAGATAGAGATGATGACAGAGATAGAGACGATGACAGAGATAGAGATGATGACAGAGATAGAGATGATGACAGAGATAGAGACCATGACAGAGATAGAGATGATGACAGAGATAGAGATGATGACAGAGATAGAGATGATGACAGAGAATATGTCATCCTGGACAGTTCCGGTGCAGTCACGGTAAACAGCAGGTTCCACCCCCCCCCCCCCCCCCCCCCCCCCCGTCTTTGAAATTCTCCATTCTCTAGGTGGAGCTCTGGTTGCCACTGACCCAGTTGTCAAACCAGTATGTGGATTTTTGATAACAGAAAATAGCTTACAGTGATGAAGCTGTGAAGATTTGTTCTTTTGCCTCCTGTTATAGCAAAAGATATCGTGTGAAATGTTTTTTTCTTTCGAAATCTTAGTGAAATCGCCCTGGACTATTTCGTGTGATTTGACAGCTGTCATTCATCGGCCTGCAGAAACATAACTTTGAGGCCCAAGTTTCTTAAGATAGATTCTAACAAGGGAAGCTATTCTTTTCCCGCCCCGTGTAAAGCAATAGCCCCCTTTTTCTTGTATCTAGCCTTTTACCTATGGCTAATTCTGTCACATGGTAGTTGTCCAAACATGGACAGCCAAGAAAACCAACGAAGAAGTTTTAAGAGAGGCTGGAGTTAAAAGGCAAATTACAACAAAGATCAGAGGCAGACAAGCAAGATTTGTAGGACATTTTCTGAGAAGAGGAAAATTTGAATACATTGTGGCAACTGGAAAAATTGAGGGAAAAAGATTGATTGATTGATTGATTGATCTTTATTTCAAAAGGGTTAAGAATTGGGCACGCAGGCCCGTCTGACATTCTACCCTTTATCATACATCTTTCACTCTATTCCAGACATTCTACAAATATGCTGTTCATATAACAAACATAACTAACATTGAAGCTGAGAGACATAAAATAAAATATAACATTTACGTTTCACTCTTAAACATTCACTCAGTACAGAAGTAACTACATACATTATAAATGACTATCTACTAAACAAAATTTTCTGGACTATACAGAAAACAATTAATTGTATTCGGTGTCTGTAAGAGCAGCTTAAGATAACTTTTAAGTTTTATAATTCATGGAGGCATGTAGTCGACATCAAATAGATACTGGGAAAGCTTGTAGTTGTAGGAAGGAGTATAATTTATATTTTTTTATATAGGATGGGAGGGTATTCCAAAGATAAGCAGCAGAATAACTAAAGCTTTTCTTGTAAAGATCAAGTCTAGGTTTTGGAAGACATATGTTGTTCAAGCGTTGGCTGCACTTTGGGCTAAATTTAAACAGGTTCCATAGATAAGGGAGACAGAGAGAGAAGTTACTGGATGGGCTGTCAGTGTGGCTAGGAAGAAAGTCACCAGCGACCTCATCATCAACGCAAAAGACGGGGAATTGTGGAGAGAAATGATCGCCTACGCCACGCGGCACGGCACATGATTGATTGGTCAATTCTGTCACATCAGGGATAATTCAGATAGAAGCAGTTGAGGAGAAAAGATCAGATAGAGACGATGACAGAGATAGAGATGATGACAGAGATAGAGATGATGACAGAGATAGAGATGATGACAGAGATAGAGATGATGACAGAGATAGAGATGATGACAGAGATAGAGACCATGACAGAGATAGAGACCATGACAGAGATAGAGATGATGACAGAGATAGAGATGATGACAGAGATAGAGATGATGACAGAGATAGAGACCATGACAGAGATAGAGACGATGACAGAGATAGAGATGATGACAGAGATAGAGATGATGACAGAGATAGAGACGATGACAGAGATAGAGATGATGACAGAGATAGAGATGATGACAGAGATAGAGACCATGACAGAGATAGAGATGATGACAGAGATAGAGATGATGACAGAGATAGAGATGATGACAGAGACAGAGATGATGACAGAGATAGCAGACTCACACAAAGTCGCTCTATGAGTAAGAAAGAACAAAGTTAGATATGTTAGGAAGAACGCGAGATACTGAAAGATTAGTAGACAAAATGTAGGAAGACGGCGAGAAATGTGAAGTAGACAGTTGGCCAAGTGTTACTGCTCTAGTTCAGCATTATAGATGACATAGTTGAGCAACATGCTACTGCTCTAGTTCAGCATTATAGATGAGATAGTTGAGCATCATGTTACTGCTCTAGTTCAGCATTATAGATTACATAGTTGAGCAACATGTTACTGCTCTAGTTCAGCATTATAGATTACATAGTTGAGCAACATGTTACTGCTCTAGTTCAGCATTATAGATTACATAGTTGAGCAACATGTTACTGCTCTAGTTCAGCATTATAGATGAGATAGTTGAGCAACATGTTACTGCTCTAGTTCAGCATTATAGATGAGATAGTTGAGCATCATGTTACTGCTCTAGTTCAGCAATGCAGATTAAATAGTTGACCTACATGCTACTGCTCTAGTTCAGCATTACAGATTAGAAGTATTTTGGTACAATGTGTTAAATGCAGTAGATATGAGATTTTGTGAACTTCTTATAAATATTCCAGAGAGGATCGCAGCGAGTTGTATGTTTACTAAGCCTTATTTCATATTAAGCAGCCAAAGTGATCTTTTTTTAAAATTTTTGTTCCATCTAATTAAATGTGAACTATACTTTGATTAAATATGAACTATACTTTGATCAGTTGATTCAACTATTTGAATTTCATAGTATCTGCGAGAGTTATACGTAGTCTAGATGTGAATAGAATCGTGTCTCACAGTGTTATATCTGTCAGCTGAGAAGAGTTTGTAATGTGCATCAGCATCGTCACGGCAACAACTAGACCATGTGAAAGATGAAGACAGAGATAAACTCAGCCAGAGACAATAAAGTGAATTATAAAATGAGACTGAGATAAACTCAGCCAGAGACAATAAAGTGAATTATAAAATGAGACTGAGATAAACTCAGCCAGAGACAATAAAGTGAATTATAAAATGAGACTGAAATAAACTCAGCCAGAGACAATAAAGTGAATTATAAAATGAGACTGAGATAAACTCAGCCAGAGACAATAAAGTGAATTATAAAATGAGACTGAGATAAACTCAGCCAGAGACAATAAAGTGAGTTATAAAATGAGACAGATAAACTCAGAAAGAGACAATAAAGTGAATTATAAAATGAACTATTAGCAATGACATAGACTGACAATGAACTTCGAGTATTCAAATACAGAATCATCAAATATTTGAGGCACTTTCAACCTGGACGATTTAAATAAACATTAAAATATTATCATAAACAAGAACACTAAATATCGGCAATGAAGGTCATGGTGGCTGCCAACCTTTCATGGGGAGCCAGCACAAGATGATGATGATGATGATGAGTTTAAAAGAACATGCTGACCCACGTGATAACATAGGCTCGCTAAGATCTATCGGCAATGAAGGTCATGGCGGCTGCCAACATTCAGCAGAGGCTACTAATACTTAGGTTCCAGGGGCTGGTCCTTGCACCCATCAAATATGCTCTAGCCATCCTCACTGTCAACCCAGCTCAGATAGAAAAACTCAAAATGGTGCAAAATGAAGCCAAGCGCATTATCTTGGGGTGCATGAGAGATACCTCCTTGATCTCCAACCGTGAATCACTGAATCAAGATCTGGAGAGCGCGTGCTTACCTCAAGACAAGTACAGACAAGAAGCATCCATTGCACAAAGAGCTTCTAAAAGAAAAGGATGACAGGCTAAAGATGGGTAAATCATGGATGGGTGGAGGAGTAGATGTTATTAAGTAGGTCTGTTAACTTAACAACATCAACCCCGGTGAGGAATGGGTACCTGTGACCCAGTGTTCAGGGGCGGCTGCTCTGACACTGTCATGTTTGAGAAAAGGGGCTGAGAGCAGAATCCACTGGCCATGAATCCAGTGAAAACTCCAATGAGGCAGATGTTACCTACAGATTGGTCCGCTGCATGATATCAAAGGAGTGCGTCAGCATTCACAGCACACTCAGCAGGCAGAACAATGAAGAAAGACAGCGGTGGCCTGGCTATAACCACAAGCAGCATGACGATGAAGGTGATGGCAGTGATGAATGCATTCATGTAGCTAGACTGACAGGACTACGCCCATGTCTGCTTACTAAGTGATTCAATGAGCATAATTCGGAAGATTGAGGCAGGTTCTGTACGCAGGCAGCGGCTTGAGTTATTGCAGTGATAAATGATTCACAGTCCCCTTCATCTATGTTTATGGGCACGTGGGGATCCAGGGAAATTAGAAAGCTCATAAGTTGGCTGGTTCTGTCATCATCAATGACTCACAGAGTCCCCTTCATCTATGTTTATGGGCACGTGGGGATCCAGGGAAATGAGAAAGCTCATAAGTTGGCTGGTTCTGTCATCATCAATGACTCACAGAGTCCCCTTCATCTATGTTCCTGGGCACGTGGGGATCCAGGGAAATGAGAAAGCTCATAAGTTGGCTGGTTCTGTCATCATCAATGACTCACAGAGTCACCTTCATCTATGTTCCTGGGCATGTGGGGATCCAGGGAAATGAGAAAGCTCATAAGTTGGCTGGTTCTGTCATCATCAATGACTCACAGAGTCACCTTCATCTATGTTCCTGGGCATGTGGGGATCCAGGGAAATGAGAAAGCTCATAAGTTGGCTGGTTCTGTCATCATCAATGACTCACAGAGTCCCCTTCATCTATGTTCCTGGGCATGTGGGGATCCAGGGAAATGAGAAAGCTCATAAGTTGCGTGATTCTGCCATCATCAATGACTCACAGAGTCACCTTCATCTATGTTCCTGGGCATGTGGGGATCCAGGGAAATGAGAAAGCTCATAAGTTGGCTGGTTCTGTCATCATCAATGACTCACAGAGTCCCCTTC
Organism: Achatina immaculata; assembly: GCA_009760885.1. Taxonomy (NCBI): domain Eukaryota; kingdom Metazoa; phylum Mollusca; class Gastropoda; order Stylommatophora; family Achatinidae; genus Lissachatina; species Lissachatina immaculata. The sequence continues at coordinate 2,283,720 of CM019714.1, forward strand.
ATCTATGTTTATGGGCACGTGGGGATCCAGGGAAATGAGAAAGCTCATAAGTTGGCTGGTTCTGTCATCATCAATGACTCACAGAGTCACCTTCATCTATGTTCCTGGGCATGTGGGGATCCAGGGAAATGAGAAAGCTCATAAGTTGGCTGGTTCTGTCATCATCAATGACTCACAGAGTCACCTTCATCTATGTTCCTGGGCATGTGGGGATCCAGGGAAATGAGAAAGCTGATAGGTTGGCTGGTTCTGCCGTCCTCGATGGTCAACTACTGGATCGAGCTGATGTTGTTAACGTGCTCAGAGAGACAGGCAGAGTGAAGGACTTGGAAGTCAGTGAATCTACATCGCTGCTCAGACTGAGAGAGATAGAAGTACAGACTCTCATAGCCAAGAAAGGGAGGTATACTAGACACTCATGATGCTGATAGATATGTTGAAAAGGGCGGAACTGAGCATCTGTGGACATGTCTGGAGTACAAGGATAATGACCTAGATCATAAACTATAATAAATAGTACAATAAATGAACAACATCAACCCCGGTGAGGAATGGGTACCTGTGACCCAGTGTTCAGGGGCGGCTGCTCTGACATTGTCATGTTTGAGAAAAGGGGCTGGGAGCAGAATCCACTGGCCATGAATCCAGTGAAAACTCCAATGAGGCAGATGTTACCTACAGATTGGTCCGCTGCATGATATCAAAGGAGTGCGTCAGCATTCACAGCACACTCAGCAGGCAGAACAATGAAGAAAGACAGCGGTGCCCTGGCTATAACCACAAGCAGCATGACGATGAAGGTGATGGCAGTGATGAATGCATTCAAGTAGCTAGACTGACAGGACTACGCCCATGTCTGCATACTAAGTGATTCAATGAGCATAATTCGGAAGATTGAGGCAGGTTCTGTACGCAGGCAGCGGCTTGAGTTATTGCAGTGATAAATGATTCACAGTCCCCTTCATCTATGTTTATGGGCACGTGGGGATCCAGGGAAATGAGAAAGCTCATAAGTTGGCTGGTTCTGTCATCATCAATGACTCACAGAGTCACCTTCATCTATGTTCCTGGGCATGTGGGCATCCAGGGAAATGAGAAAGCTGATAAGTTGGCTGGTTCTGTCATCATCAATGACTCACAGAGTCACCTTCATCTATGTTCCTGGGCATGTGGGCATCCAGGGAAATGAGAAAGCTGATAAGTTGGCTGGTTCTGTCATCATCAGTGACTCACAGAGTCACCTTCATCTATGTTCCTGGGCATGTGGGCATCCAGGGAAATGAGAAAGCTGATAAGTTGGCTGGTTCTGTCATCATCAATGACTCACAGAGTCACCTTTATCTATGTTCCTGGGCATGTGGGCATCCAGGGAAATGAGAGAGCTGATAGGTTGGCTGGTTCTGTCATCATCAATGACTCACAGAGTCACCTTCATCTATGTTCCTGGGCATGTGGGGATCCAGGGAAATGAGAGAGCTGATAGGTTGGCTGGTTCTGCCGTCCTCGATGGTCAACTACTGGATCGAGCTGATGTTGTTAACGTGCTCAGAGAGACAGGCAGAGTGAAGGACTTGGAAGTCAGTGAATCTACATCGCTGCTCAGACTGAGAGAGATAGAAGTACAGACTCTCATAGCCAAGAAAGGGAGGTATACTAGACACTCATGATGCTGATAGATATGTTGAAAAGGGCGGAACTGAGCATCTGTGGACATGTCTGGAGTACAAGGATAATGACCTAGATCATAAACTATAATAAATAGTACAATAAATGAACAACTCAAAACACAAGACTTTACTGTCTGTCACAGCAGCACTGTCTTCTCTTGTGTCTGTCATAACAGCAGACTGCCTTCTCTTGTGTCTGTCATAACAGCAGGCTGCCTTCTCTTGTGTCTGTCATAACAGCAGACTGTCTTATCTTGTGTCTGTCACAGCAGCAGACTGTCTTATCTTGTGTCTGTCACAGCAGCAGTGTCTTATCTTGTGTCTGTCACAGCAGCAGTGTCTTATCTTGTGTCTGTCACAGCAGCAGTGTCTTATCTTGTGTCTGTCACAGAAGCAGTGTCTTATCTTATGTCTGTCACAGCAGCAGTGTCTTATCTTATGTCTGTCACAGCAGCAGTGTCTTATCTTATGTCTGTCACAGCAACAGACTGTCTTATCTTGTGTCTGTCATAGCAGCAGACTGTCTTATCTTGTGTCTGTCACAGCAGCAGACTGTCTTATCTTATGTCTGTCACAGCAGCAGTGTCTTCTCTTGTCTCTGTCACAGCAGCAGTGTCTTATCTTGTGTCTGTCACAGCAGCAGACTGTCTTATCTTATGTCTGTCACAGCAGCAGTGTCTTCTCTTGTGTCTGTCTCAGTGTGTGTTAGCCCACTCTTGTCTGTGCCAGCCCTCCAACCTCCTAATGACGCCGTTATGTTGTCTGTAGACAGTTATCAACCCAGTCGTCGAAAGGGGCGTGGATCCCCCACTCCATGTGGCTTAACGTCCATGAGTTTCCTGCCAACACAAACATTAGTTGAGTGTCTGGGTGCAGCTCTGACGGGGAGGATTATACTCATCCCAGGACGGAGGAAAGGAGGAGATGGCGGTATATTGGAGGTCAGATGGACTGGGAAGGGAGTAAGGGCAAATGATTGGTCCGTGTATGACCACACCCTCTGTACATACTTCATGAATATTCATCACAAAGCGACAGCCAGACTGGGCGGATCTATAAGTGGAGGCCTTTTACTGATAGTTCATGTATGTACATGAACTTACATATTACTGATTGTGTGTGTACACGAATTTACATTTTATGTATACTCTATGTGTGTACATGAACTTAAATTTTGTTGATAGTCTATGTGTGTACATGCACTAACATTTTATTGATAGTCCACGTGTGTACAGGAACTTACACTTTATTGATAGTCTGTGTGTGTACATTAACTTATATTTTATTAATAATCTGTGTGTGTATGAACTTACATTTTATTGATAGTCTATGCGTAATTTACATTTTATCGAGTCTTTATGGATATATTAACTTATATTTTATTTGATAGTCTACATGTGTGCATTGACTTATATTTTATTGACAGTCTATGTGTGTACATGAACACACATTTTTTAATAATCTATTTCTGTACATTAACTAATATTTTATTCATATTCTATGTATGTTAATTAACTTATATGTTATTGATAATCTCTGTGTGTACATTAACTTATATTTTATTGACGGTTGTGTGTGTACATTAATTTATATTTTATTGATAATCTACGTGTGTACGTGAACTTACATTTTACAGACGACCTGTGTGTATGCATGAAATTATATTTTATTGAAGGTTTATGTGTGTACATAAACTTATATTTTATTGATAGTCTATGTGTGCACATGAATTTACATTTATTGATAGTCTATGTGTGTACATGAATTTACATTTATTGATAGTATATGTGTACATGAATTTACATTTATTGATAATCTATGTGTGTACATGAAATGTGTACATTTTATTGGTAGTGTTTGCAGTCCTCGAATGAATCTGAAAAGATGTGTACGGGGCTGGGCTTTTATTAACCTACTTTTCCTTCAGTAAGATTTTTACTTTTCTGTTACTATTCTACTCTTTTTCTATTCTCTTCTGTTACTAATCTCTTCTGTTACTATTCTCCACTGTTACTATTCTTCTCTGTTACTATTCTCCTCTGTTACTATTCTTCTCTGTTTCTATCCTTCTCTGTTACTATTCTCCTCTGTTACTATTCTTCTCTGTTAATATTCTCCTCTGTTACTATTCTTCTCTGTTACTATTGTTCCTGGGCATGTGGGGATCCAGGGAAATGAGAAAGCTCATAAGTTGGCTGGTTCTGTCATCATCAATGACTCACAGAGTCACCTTCATCTATGTTCCTGGGCATGTGGGGATCCAGGGAAATGAGAAAGCTGATAGGTTGGCTGGTTCTGTCATCATCAATGACTCACAGAGTCCCCTTCATCTATGTTTATGGGCACGTGGGGATCCAGGGAAATGAGAAAGCTCATAAGTTGGCTGGTTCTGCCATCATCAATGACTCACAGAGTCCCCTTCATCTATGTTCCTGGGCACGTGGGGATCCAGGGAAATGAGAAAGCTCATAAGTTGTCTGGTTCTGTCATCATCAATGACTCACAGAGTCCCCTTCATCTATGTTCCTGGGCATGTGGGCATCCAGGGAAATGAGAAAGCTCATAAGTTGTCTGGTTCTGTCATCATCAATGACTCACAGAGTCCCCTTCATCTATGTTCCTGGGCATGTGGGCATCCAGGGAAATGAGAAAGCTCATAAGTTGGCTGGTTCTGTCATCATCAATGACTCACAGAGTCCCCTTCATCTATGTTCCTGGGCATGTGGGCATCCAGGGAAATGAGAAAGCTGATAGGTTGGCTGGTTCTGCCGTCCTCGATGGTCAACTACTGAATCGAGCTGATGTTGTTAACGTGCTCAGAGAGACAGGCAGAGTGAAGGACTTGGAAGTCAGTGAATCTACATCGCTGCTCAGACTGAGAGAGATAGAAGTACAGACTCTCATGGCCAAGAAAGGGAGGTATACTAGACACTCATGATGCTGATAGATATGTTGAAAAGGGCGGAACTGAGCATCTGTGGACATGTCTGGAGTACAAGGATAATGACCTAGATCATAAACTATAATAAATAGTACAATAAATGAACAACTCAAAACACAAGACTTTACTGTCTGTCACAGCAGCAATGTCTTCTCTTGTGTCTGTCATAACAGCAGACTGCCTTCTCTTGTGTCTGTCATAACAGCAGACTGCCTTCTCTTGTGTCTGTCATAACAGCAGACTGTCTTATCTTGTGTCTGTCACAGCAGCAGACTGTCTTATCTTGTGTCTGTCACAGCAGCAGTGTCTTATCTTATGTCTGTCACAGCAGCAGTGTCTTATCTTGTGTCTGTCACAGCAGCAGTGTCTTATCTTATGTCTGTCACAGCAGCAGACTGTCTTATCTTGTGTCTGTCATAGCAGCAGACTGTCTTATCTTATGTCTGTCACAGCAGTGTCTTCTCTTGTCTCTGTCACAGCAGCAGTGTCTTATCTTGTGTCTGTCACAGCAGCAGACTGTCTTATCTTATGTCTGTCACAGCAGCAGTGTCTTCTCTTGTGTCTGTCTCAGTGTGTGTTAGCCCACTCTTGTCTGTGCCAGCCCTCCAACCTCCTAATGACGCCGTTATGTTGTCTGTAGACAGTTATCAACCCAGTCGTCGAAAGGGGCGTGGATCCCCCACTCCATGTGGCTTAACGTCCATGAGTTTCCTGCCAACACAAACATTAGTTGAGTGTCTGGGTGCAGCTCTGACGGGGAGGATTATACTCATCCCAGGACGGAGGAAAGGAGGAGATGGCGGTGTATTGGAGGTCAGATGGACTGGGAAGGGAGTAAGGGCAAATGATTGGTCCGTGTATGATCACACCCTCTGTACATACTTCATGAATATTCATCACAAAGCGACAGCCAGACTGGGCGGATCTATAAGTGGAGGCCTTTTACTGATAGTTCATGTATGTACATGAACTTACATATTACTGATAGTCTGTGTGTGTACACGAATTTACATTTTATGTATACTCTATGTGTGTACATGAACTTAAATTTTGTTGATAGTCTATGTGTGTACATGCACTAACATTTTATTGATAGTCCATGTGTGTACAAGAACTTACACTTTATTGATAGTCTGTGTGTGTACATTAACTTATATTTTATTAATAATCTGTGTGTGTATGAACTTACATTTTATTGATAGTCTATGCGTACATTAATTTACATTTTATCGATAGTCTTTATGGATATATTAACTTATATTTTATTTGATAGTCTACATGTGTGCATTGACTTATATTTTATTGACAGTCTATGTGTGTACATGAACACACATTTTTTAATAATCTATTTCTGTACATTAACTAATATTTTATTCATATTCTATGTATGTTAATTAACTTATATGTTATTGATAATCTCTGTGTGTACATTAACTTATATTTTATTGACGGTTGTGTGTGTACATTAACTTATATTTTATTGATAATCTACGTTCCTGGGCATGTGGGCATCCAGGGAAATGAGAAAGCTGATAGGTTGGCTGGTTCTGCCGTCCTCGATGGTCAACTACTGAATCGAGCTGATGTTGTTAACGTGCTCAGAGAGACAGGCAGAGTGAAGGACTTGGAAGTCAGTGAATCTACATCGCTGCTCAGACTGAGAGAGATAGAAGTACAGACTCTCATGGCCAAGAAAGGGAGGTATACTAGACACTCATGATGCTGATAGATATGTTGAAAAGGGCGGAACTGAGCATCTGTGGACATGTCTGGAGTACAAGGATAATGACCTAGATCATAAACTATAATAAATAGTACAATAAATGAACAACTCAAAACACAAGACTTTACTGTCTGTCACAGCAGCAATGTCTTCTCTTGTGTCTGTCATAACAGCAGACTGCCTTCTCTTGTGTCTGTCATAACAGCAGACTGCCTTCTCTTGTGTCTGTCATAACAGCAGACTGTCTTATCTTGTGTCTGTCACAGCAGCAGACTGTCTTATCTTGTGTCTGTCACAGCAGCAGTGTCTTATCTTATGTCTGTCACAGCAGCAGTGTCTTATCTTGTGTCTGTCACAGCAGCAGTGTCTTATCTTATGTCTGTCACAGCAGCAGACTGTCTTATCTTGTGTCTGTCATAGCAGCAGACTGTCTTATCTTATGTCTGTCACAGCAGCAGTGTCTTCTCTTGTCTCTGTCACAGCAGCAGTGTCTTATCTTGTGTCTGTCACAGCAGCAGACTGTCTTATCTTATGTCTGTCACAGCAGCAGTGTCTTCTCTTGTGTCTGTCTCAGTGTGTGTTAGCCCACTCTTGTCTGTGCCAGCCCTCCAACCTCCTAATGACGCCGTTATGTTGTCTGTAGACAGTTATCAACCCAGTCGTCGAAAGGGGCGTGGATCCCCCACTCCATGTGGCTTAACGTCCATGAGTTTCCTGCCAACACAAACATTAGTTGAGTGTCTGGGTGCAGCTCTGACGGGGAGGATTATACTCATCCCAGGACGGAGGAAAGGAGGAGATGGCGGTGTATTGGAGGTCAGATGGACTGGGAAGGGAGTAAGGGCAAATGATTGGTCCGTGTATGATCACACCCTCTGTACATACTTCATGAATATTCATCACAAAGCGACAGCCAGACTGGGCGGATCTATAAGTGGAGGCCTTTTACTGATAGTTCATGTATGTACATGAACTTACATATTACTGATAGTCTGTGTGTGTACACGAATTTACATTTTATGTATACTCTATGTGTGTACATGAACTTAAATTTTGTTGATAGTCTATGTGTGTACATGCACTAACATTTTATTGATAGTCCATGTGTGTACAAGAACTTACACTTTATTGATAGTCTGTGTGTGTACATTAACTTATATTTTATTAATAATCTGTGTGTGTATGAACTTACATTTTATTGATAGTCTATGCGTACATTAATTTACATTTTATCGATAGTCTTTATGGATATATTAACTTATATTTTATTTGATAGTCTACATGTGTGCATTGACTTATATTTTATTGACAGTCTATGTGTGTACATGAACACACATTTTTTAATAATCTATTTCTGTACATTAACTAATATTTTATTCATATTCTATGTGTGTTCATTAACTTATATGTTATTGATAATCTCTGTGTGTACATTAACTTATATTTTATTGACGATTGTTTGTGTACATTAATTTATATTTTATTGATAATCTACGTGTGTATGTGAACTTACATTTTACAGACGACCTGTGTGTATGCATGAAATTATATTTTATTGAAGGTTTATGTGTGTACATAAACTTATATTTTATTGATAGTCTATGTGTGCACATGAATTTACATTTATTGATAGTCTATGTGTGTACATGAATTTACATTTATTGATAGTATATGTGTACATGAATTTACATTTATTGAAAGTCTATGTGTGTATATGAATTTACATTTATTGATAATCTATGTGTGTACATGAAATGTGTACATTTTATTGGTAGTGTTTGCAGTCCTCGAATGAATCTGAAAAAGATGTGTACGGGGCTGGGCTTTTATTAACCTACTTTTCCTTCAGTAAGATTTTTACTTCTCTGTTTCTATCCTTCTCTGTTTCTATCCTTCTCTGTTACTATTCTCCTCTGTTACTATTCTTCTCTGTTAATATTCTCCTCTGTTACTATTCTTCTCTGTTACTATTGTTCTCTGTTACTATTCTCCTCTGTTACTAATCTCTTCTGTTACTGTTCTCCTGTTAAAATTCTCTTCTGTTACTATTCTCCTCTGTTACTATCCTTCTCTGTTACTATTCTCCTCTGTTACTATTCTTCTCTGTTACTATTCTCCTCTGTTACTATTTTTCTCTGTTACTATTCTCCTCTGATAATATTCTCCTCTGTTACTATTCTTCTCTGTTACTATTCTTCTCTGTTACTATTCTTCTCTGTTACTATTCTCCTCTGTTACTAATCACTTCTGTTACTGTTCTCCTGTTATTATTCTCTTCTGTTACTATTCTTCTCTGTTACTATCCTTCTCTGTTACTATTCTCCTCTGTTACTATTCTTCTCTGTTACTATTCTCCTCTGTTACTATTTTTCTCTGTTACTATTCTTCTCTGTTAATATTCTTCTCTGTTACTATCCTTCTCTGTTTCTATTCTTCTCTGTTACTATTCTTCTCTGTTACTATTCTTCTCTCTAACTATTCTGCTCTTTTACTATTCTCTTCTGTTATTATTCTTCTCTGTTACTATTCTCCTCTGTTAATATTCTCCTCTGTTACTATTGTTCTCTGTTACTATTCTCCTCTGTTACTAATCTCTTCTGTTACTGTTCTCCTGTTACTATTATCTTCTGTTACTATTCTCCTCTGTTACTATTCTCCTCTGTTACTATTCTCCTCTCTTAATATTCTTCTATGTTACTATTTTCCTCTATTACTAGTCTCCTCTGTTACTGTGTTACTATTCTGTTCTGTTACTATTCTCCTATTGTTACTATTCTCCTCTGTTACTAATCTCCGCCGTTAATATTCTTATCTGTTACTAATCTCCTATGCTAATGATCTTCTCTGTTACTAATCTCCTCTGCTACTATCCTCTTCTGTTACTAATCTCCTCTGTTACTATTCTCCCCTATTCTCCTCTGTTACTATTCTCCTGTGTTACTAATCTCCACTGTTCTCTTCTGTTACTAATCTCCTCTGTTACTATTCTCTTCTGTTACTATTCTCATCTGTTACTATTCTCTTCTGTTACTAATCTCCTCTGTTACTATTCTCTTCTGTTACTAATCTCCTCTGTTACTATTCTCTTCTGTTACTAATCTCCTCTGTTACTATTCTCCTCTGTTACTATTCTCCTCTGTTACTATTCTCTTCTGTTACTATTCTCCTCTGTTACTATTCTCCGTCTTAATCAATCCCCACTTGTGTTTTATTAATGTTGGTGAAGCAATTACACAGCAAGAAGATCTTACATATATATGAGGACAATTATGTCACACCAAGTAGATCTTACATATATATGAGGACAATTATGTCACGCCAAGTAGATATTCCACCGCGTGGTACCCGGGATCTGCAAAGAATAGGACCACTGTACCCTACCACGCATGATCGTAAAAGGCGACTAAGGAGGGTTCGGCATAGGGCCAGCAACCCTATCTGGTAAAAAAACTATCAGACTGCTACAGAAACGGAAGCGAGGGAAAAATAAATGCAGGTGGAAGGAGAAATGCGTATCAGGAAACTGAGCCCATGAAGGTTGTGGATGAAAGCCAGCCACTGGAAGTCCTCAGCCCGACTGCAGACCTCCTGGAACCTAAACACAAGATGCAAATAGGCAGCTGGAATGTAAGAACACTAAACCAGACTGGAAAACTAGCACAAACCATCAAGGAAATGCACAGATACAAACTAGACATACTAGGAATACAAGAAGCAAGATGGACAGGACAAGGCAGAAGGAAATTAACAACACAGCACACAGAAGATACAATAATATGGTCAGGTAAAGAAGATCTTCATGAAGGAGGAGTAGCATTGATTATAACAAAAGAAGCATCAAGAGCATTGCTGAAATGGACCCCAATAAATGAGAGATTATTATATGCACGGTTCAACTCAAGATTCACGAAGCTGTCTATTATAGTTTGTTATGCACCAACAGAAGCAGCTGAAGAGGAATTAAAAGAAGATTTTTACAACAGCCTCCAAGCAACAGTAGAAACAATACCCAAGCATGATATGCTACTCATCTTGGGCGACTTCAATGCAAAAGTAGGTGAAGGAAATGAAGATAGAAGAGGAATCATGGGAAGAGAAGGAATCGGAGAAATAAATGAAAATGGAGAAAGACTGTGCAGTTTCTGTGAAGAAAACATGATGACCATCGGAGGGACAATTTTCCAACATAAAAACATCCATAAGGTGACTTGGAGGTCACCAGATAAAACCACAGAAAACCAAATCGATCACATACTAATAAATAACAAGTGGAAACGGTCACTACAAGATGTGCGAGCAAGGAAAGGAGCAGATGTAGGAAGTGATCACAACCTTCTGGTAGCAAAAATAAAACTAAAATTAAGGAAAGCCAAAATCGGAGAACACAGAAAGATACATTTTGATACAAGAAAACTGATAGACCAACAAAAAAGAAATGAATTCTCAGTAGCACTTAAGAACCGCTTCAGTGTCCTACAAGATGAAGCAGAAATGTCCATATTAGAGTTCAATAAAACACTACAGGAAACAGCAAAAGAGGTGCTGGGATATCGGAAAAGGAGAAAAGAGGAATGGATAAGCGAGACCACATGGGAAAAGATAGAGCAAAGAAAAGAAATCAAGAAAAAATTATTGAACACCAAATCATAACGGCTTAAAGAACGAGTTTTAAGTAATTATGCACAAAAAGACAAAGAAGTGAAGGAATCATGCCGTCAAGATAAACGTCAATATTATGACAACTTAGCAGAAACAGCAGAGAAAGCAGCATATAAAAATGACATGAAAACCATATATAAAATCACAAAGCAGATGACAGGTAACTTCAACACAAGATGTGAAAGTGCAGTAAGAACACAAAATGGACAACTGGTCAGTGGAGAAAGAGAAAAAATTGAACACTTTAACACCCTACTAAACAGAACACAAGCAGCACAAACAATAGACATACCTGAAGCAAAAACGGAACTAAACATCAATATAGGACCAATAACAATAAATGAAGTAAAGGAGGCGATAAAGAAGCTAAAATCAGACAGGGCACCAGGTGAAAATGAAATGACTGCTGAGATGCTGAAAGCAGAAGAAACAGAAATGCAGGTGGAAGGAGAAATGCGTATCAGGAAACTGAGCCCATGAAGGTTGTGGATGAAAGCCAGCCACTGGAAGTCCTCAGCCCGACTGCAGACCTCCTGGAACCTAAACACAAGATGCAAATAGGCAGCTGGAATGTAAGAACACTAAACCAGACTGGAAAACTAGCACAAACCATCAAGGAAATGCACAGATACAAACTAGACATACTAGGAATACAAGAAGCAAGATGGACAGGACAAGGCAGAATAAATTAACAACACAGCACACAGAAGATACAATAATATGGTCAGGTAAAGAAGATCTTCATGAAGGAGGAGTAGCATTGATTATAACAAAAGAAGCATCAACAGCATTGCTGAAGGGGACCCCAATAAATGAGAGATTATTATATGCACGGTTCAACTCAAGATTCACGAAGCTGTCTATTATAGTTTGTTATGCACCAACAGAAGCAGCTGAAGAGGAATTAAAAGAAGATTTTTACAACAGCCTCCAAGCAACAGTAGAAACAATACCCAAGCATGATATGCTACTCATCTTGGGCGACTTCAATGCAAAAGTAGGTGAAGGAAATGAAGATAGAAGAGGAATCATGGGAAGAGAAGGAATCGGAGAAATAAATGAAAATGGAGAAAGACTGTGCAGTTTCTGTGAAGAAAACATGATGACCATCGGAGGGACAATTTTCCAACATAAAAACATCCATAAGGTGACTTGGAGGTCACCAGATAAAACCACAGAAAACCAAATCGATCACATACTAATAAATAACAAGTGGAAACGGCCACTACAAGATGTGCGAGCAAGGAAAGGAGCAGATGTAGGAAGTGATCACAACCTTCTGGTAGCAAAAATAAAACTAAAATTAAGGAAAGCCTAAATCGGAGAACACAGACAGATACATTTTGATACAAGAAAACTGATAGACCAACAAACAAGAAATGAATTCTCAGTAGCACTTAAGAACCGCTTCAGTGTCCTACAAGATGAAGCAGAAATGTCCATATTAGAGTTCAATAAAACACTACAGGAAACAGCAAAAGAGGTGCTGGGATATCGGAAAAGGAGAAAAGAGGAATGGATAAGCGAGACCACATGGGAAAAGATAGAGCAAAGAAAAGAAATCAACAAAAAATTGTTGAACACCAAATCACAACGGCTTAAAGAACGAGTTTTAAGTAATTATGCACAAAAAGACAAAGAAGTGAAGGAATCATGCCGTCAAGATAAACGTCAATATTATGACAACTTAGCAGAAACAGCAGAGAAAACAGCATATACAAATGACATGAAAACCATATATAAAATCACAAAGCAGATGACAGGTAACTTCAACACAAGATGTGAAAGTGCAGTAAGAACACAAAATGGACAACTGGTCAGTGGAGAAAGAGAAAAAATTGAACACTTTAACACCCTACTAAACAGAACACAAGCAGCACAAACAATAGACATACCTGAAGCAAAAACGGAACTAAACATCAATATAGGACCAATAACAATAAATGAAGTAAAGGAGGCGATAAAGAAGCTAAAATCAGACAGGGCACCAGGTGAAAATGAAATGACTGCTGAGATGTTGAAAGCAGAAGAAACAGAAACACCAAAACAACTTTGCCGGATATTACAACACATTTGGGATCTAGAAAAAGCCCCAGAGGAGTGGAAAACTGGGCTTATAGTAAAACTACCAAAGAAGGGTGACATCAGAGATTGCGGGAACTGGAGAGGCATTACCCTACTGCCACTCACCAGTAAAGTATTTTGTAGAATAATCATCACCAGAATTGTACCAACACTTGAGGAAAAACTTCGGAAAGAGCAGGCAGGATTTAGGAAAGGAAGATCATGCATAGACCACATATTTGTACTTAGACAAATATTAGAACAGGCAAATGAGTGGCATAGCACAACATATGCATTATTCATAAATTTTGAGAAAGCCTTTGACAGTGTCAACAGAGATGCACTGTGGAAAATCCTAAGATGGCATGGCCTCCCCCATAAAATAGTTAATGTAATCAAAGCCCTATACGAGGGTTTTCAGTGCAAAGTTATCAGTGGAGAACATACCTCCAGCAGCTTTAGGGTACAAACAGGAGTGAAACAGGGATGTGTACTATCACCAACATTATTTATCTTGGCAGTAGACTGGTTAATGAAGGAGGCAACATCAGACAAACGCAGAGGATTACAATGGACCCTTGACACAGTGCTGGAGGACCTTGACTTTGCGGACGACATTTGTCTGTTATCAAGCAGTCACAAAGATATGCAAGAGAAAATAAACAAGCTAACTCAGAATGCAAACAACATAGGACTAAAGATCAACGTAGGAAAGACAAAGTTAATGAAACAAAATGTGAACAGCAGAAATGTACTCAGAGTAGATAACAAGTTAGTGGAGGAGGTCAATGAATTTGTATACCTTGGCAGCAGAGTAGTAGAAAATGGAGACAGCACAGAGGACATCAACAGCAGGCTTACTAGAGCAAACCAGGCTTTTGCAATGCTGCAGACTATATGGAAATCAAAAAAACTAAGCATAAATATGAAAATCAGGATATTTAAGAGTAATGTTCTAAATGTACTACTCTATGGAAGTGAATGCTGGAAAATCACCAAAACCATAGAAAACAAGTTGAATTCTTTCCAGACTAAATCTTTACGAAGAATTAGAAAAATATTTTGGCCAAACACCATAAGAAATAACATCTTATTAGCAGAAATGTAGATGAAACCACTGACAACAATTATTGAGGAAAGACGCTGGCGATGGTTGGGACATGTGCTCCGAATGACTGACAACTCACTACCAAAAATAGCACTAAGATGGACACCACAGGGGAACAGAAGTAAAGGTAGACCAAAAGAGACATGGAGAAGAACAGAAAGGATGTTGAGCAATAGAGGGCTCACCTGGGCAAGAGCAGAAAAAAAGGCGAAGGACAGGCATTTGTGGAAAACCCTTGCGGAAGCCCCATGTGCCCTGGGCACTTAAGGAGAGAGAGAGAAGTAGATATTACATATATATGAGGACAATTATGTCACTGCCAAGTAGATCTTACATGTATACGAGGACAATTATGTCACGGCCAAGTAGATCTAACATATATACGAGGACAATTATGTCACGGCCAAGTAGATCTTACATATATACGAGGACAATTATGTCACGGCCAAGTAGATCTTACATATATATGAGGACAATTATGTCACGCCAAGTAGATCTTACATATATATGAGGACAATTATGTCACGGCCAAGTAGATCTTACATATATATGAGGACAATTATGTCACGGCCAAGTTGATCTTACATATATATGAGAGCATTTTAAAAAGAAATAGTAAGGAAGTCCTCAAGGACAGAGGGTGGGTGGGGGAGACATAGGAAGAGAAAGAAGTGTAGTTGTTTGTGAGAGAGAGGGAGAAGAAAGAGGAAGACAGAGAAGAGTGTTTCTGTAAGAGAGAGTGTGTATGTGTGAGGGATAGAGAGAGAGAGAGAGAGAGAGAGAGAGGTGTATGTGTGAGGGATAGAGAAAGAAAGAAAAAAGAGAGAGAGAGGGAGAAGAAAGAGGAAGATAGAGAAGAGTGTTTCTGTAGGAGAGCGAGAGAGGTGTGTATGTGTGAGGGATAGAGAAAGAAAGAGAGAGAGAGAGAGAGAGGGGGGGGGAGAGAGAAGCAACAGAGGATAATAAGAACGCTAATTATTTTAGAAATAATGACAATAATCCAATATTTCTGTAAAAATGTCTTCACCAGGAAGAACAGAGAAGGAAAAGAAGAAGATACACTTATTATAAGACAAAGTTGGTAACTGATGAGCAAGGTTTAAGTTACAAGTTCGGTTGATGTTACGTATGATCTGGTAACTATGACATATTTTGTCTGGTAACTGTAACCAGAGGCTGTTATCCGCACACTCTGGGCATTCCTATACGTGCTCCGCCTTCCCTTCCAACATACACTGAAGAGTGTGCCTGCTGATGGAGCCAGCCACACACGGGTTAAGGGTAATAAATGGTAAACCACTTCTTTCGGATAAAACCGTCCACTTCCCATCTCCTCCACCGACTTGATCGTCCTCCTGGTATGATTGTTGTCTTTCAACCCGATGATCTCCTCCATACGCAGCCTATCCAAGCTGGCTCTTGCAATCTCTTCCTAGTCCATTTTCAGGGTTCCCTGAACTGACGCCATGCCTGCCTGGTTGTCCTCTTTCTCTCTCATGACCTTTGACTCCCGTGTGACCCAGCAGTAGATCCACGTCAGACTGGTTAACCGAAGGCCCTCTTGAAACTGGATCCACTCTGTGGGAAAGAAATGTCTCTCTGTTCTCTGTAACATGCTTTGACAGTCTGTCACGATGACCCCATGCGAGTCGTCCTGCTCCACCGGCCAGGACATTTCTTCTGATGCTGCCTGCACCCTCATTCCCATATTCGATGTGCTAGTTACACTGGGTCCTGATTTACCGGCAACCGGTTTGCCGTAAAGGTAGACAATATAGGCCCATCTACTTTATAAGCCTCGAACCTCGACCACGTCCGTGAAGGTCACAGGGTCATGTGGTTTCGAGTGATGATGCTTCAGTTCCAAGCCCAGTCTCAGTGTTCACGGCCACGCTGGCTAACGACCTGCAGTAGATTCCCCAAGGTCTAGGGATATCTGGTCTGCAGGCTGCTGACAACATCTCTTCTGCCTCTGCCATCCATGACCTCCCTCACTTGATATGTTTGCCTTTTGCTGGGTCCAGCTCTGGTAGGAGGGGGCTGTTTACCGTGCGTGAAATCCTGAGCTACATCTTCAGTTGTACGTACTTATGCTTTACTTTCACGCTGGGCATATCCAGCAAATAGTGCACAGCTATGATCAGAGTGTCCCGGGTGCATTCCAGAACTGCTCTCCCAGCCTCGATCTGGACTCCTTCAAGCCTGATTATCTGGGTCGTGACTAAAGTTAGAAGGCCAAGGCCACACTCAACCACCGATATCATCTAACAAGTATCACAGGAGTTTGGCCTTGGTGGGGTTTATCACTGAGTTGTTGTCCTCACATCAACACACGATATGGTCAATATCTTCCTGAATGTGGACAAATATATTCTGTCTACAGTTTCCATGTACATGTCAAGATATCATCTGCATTGTCTGATAATGTCTGATAACTATATTCTGTATTGTCTGATAACTTTGTTCTGTATTGTCTGGTAAAAATGTTATACACTGTCTGGTATAATATATATATAATAAATATGTCATTTATATGGTCTGGTAACAATGTATTGTCTAGTAACTATGTTATGCATTGTTTGGTAACTATGTTATGTATATATATATGTTAGGTATATATATATACATATATATATATATATATATTATATATGTCATTTATTGTCTGGTAAAATGTTATATATTGTCTAGTAACTATGTTATGTACTGTCTGGTGTTATCTGGTAACTATGTTATGCATTGTCTGGTAACTATGTTATTCATTGTCTGGTAACTATGTTATGCATTGTCTGGTAACTATGCTATGTATTGTTTAGTAACTATGTTATGTACTGCTTGGTAACTATATTATGTGTTGAATGGTAGCTGTGTTATGTGTTGTCTGGTAACTATGTTATGTGTTGACTAGTAACTATGTTATGTACTGTCTGGTAACTATATTATGTGTTGAATGGTAGCTGTGTTATGTGTTGTTTGGAAACTTATCTGTTGACTGGTAACTATGTTATGTACTGTCTTGTAACTGTTATGTGTTGTCTGGTAACTATGTTATGTTTTGTCTGGTAACTATTTTATGTGTTGACTGATAACTATGTTATGTGTTATCTGGTAACTATTTTATGTGTTGTCTGGTAACTATTTTATGTGTTGACTGATAACTATTGTATGTGTTGACTGATAACTATTTTATGTGTTGACTGATAACTATTTTATGTGTTGTTGGTAACTATTTTATGTGTTGTCTGGTAATTATTTTATGTGTTGTCTGGTAACAATGTTATGTATTATCTGATAACTATGTTATGTGTTGTCTGGTAACTATGTTATGTTTTGTCTGGTAACTATTTTATGTGTTGACTGATAACTATGTTATGTGTTGTCTGGTAACAATGTTATGTAATGTCTCTTAACAATATTTTGTATTATCTAGTAATTATGTTATGTATTGTCTGGTAACAATGTTATGTAATGTCTCTTAACAATATTTTGTATTATCTAGTAATTATGTTATGTATTGTCTGGTAACAATGTTATGTAATGTCTCTTAACAATATTTTTGTATTATCTAGTAATTATGTTATGTATTGTCTGGTAACAATGTTATGTAATGTCTCTTAACAATATTTTGTATTATCTAGTAATTATGTTATGTATTGTCTGGTAACAATGTTATGTAATGTCTCTTAACAATATTTTGTATTATCTAGTAATTATGTTATGTATTGACTGGTAAATATGTTATGTACTGTCTGGTAACTATTTTATGCATTTTCTGGTAACTATCTTGTGTATTGTCTGATAACCATGTTATGTATTGTCTGGTAACTGTATTATGTACTGTCTAGTAACCATGTTGTGTACTGTACGGTAACTATGTTATGTACTGTCTGGTAACTATATTATGTGTTGACTGGTAACTATGTTATGTGTTGACTGGTAACTATGTTGTATGTTGATTGGTAACTATATTATGTGCTGAATGGTAAATATATTGTATGTTGATTGGTAACTATGCTATGTGTTGAGTGGTAACTCTGTTATATGTTAACTGGTGACTATGTTATGTGTTGACTGGAAACTATGTTATATGTTGACAGGTACCTGTGTTATGCGTTGATTGGTAACTATGTTATGTATTGACTGTTAACGATGTTATGCGTTGAATGGTAGCTATGTTATGCTTTGACTGGTAACTATGTTATGTGTTGACTGATAACTATGTTATGTGTTGACTGGTAACTATGTTATGTGTTAACTGGTAACTATGTTATGTGTTGACTGATAACTATGTTATGTGTTGACTGATAACTATGTTATGTGTTGACTGGTAACTATGTTATGTGTTAACTGGTAACTATGTTATGTGTTAACTGATAACTATGTTATGTGTTGACTGGAAACTATGTTATATGTTGACAGGTACCTGTGTTATGCGTTGATTGGTAACTATGTTATGTATTGACTGTTAACGATGTTATGCGTTGAATGGTAGCTATGTTATGCTTTGACTGGTAACTATGTTATGTGTTGACTGATAACTATGTTATGTGTTAACTGATAACTATGTTATGTGTTGACTGATAACTATGTTATGTGTTGACTGGTAACTATGTGTGAGTAAAACAACTCCCACCACTGGAAATAGATACTTTGTTGAGTTTAGCTCATGAATAATGAATGCACCAGTACAGAGTGTACACATTTACATAATACACCAGTACAAAGTGTATGCATGTACATAATACTGAGAGACCACGTTATATGTTTGAAGTTACTGTGTTATGTTATTTATGTTTGTGAATGAAATGTTTTACTTGATAATACTGATGTGTTTGCTAATGTGAGTTCGAGTTATTGTTGATTCTAGACCAGAACCGATGAGGAAAACGACGATTGCGATAAAACTTCTAGTAACGAAGTAAGTGGAGACGTATGGTTCAGTTTTACAAAAAAGATAGAAAGAGTGAGGATAGCTGGCAGAAACAGAATGTCAGAAAGTAAAATGAGCACATACAAATAAAGAACATACAACAATTTAATATTTTGGCAAAAGCCTTTTTTTAAGGATCAGATACAAAAACAACACAACCGATAAAAACAAAAAACAAAACAAGTAAAGACTTAGCTTTCTTTTATCCTCTTTGTAAGAAAGACGGGCACAAAATGCGCCCAGATAGACATAGGTAATCACAAAATGGAAGCAGACGATTGGCTGAGAAATGAGGTAAAAAAGAGGATGACAGAGGTACCATTCAGAGGACCTCAGTCTGCACCCATCGGATAAATGTAGACTAAACAAAAGCCGCCCAGAAGGCACACATGATGGAAGTCAAAAAATAATATGGGGAGGGCTGAAAGAAGGAATGTTCAGAATGAAATATCTCAAGGTGAGGCATACCTGACCCCTGTATACATGTTCAGGTTAAAACCTATGATGAGATGGTGTGACTACTCCAGAAAGAGTTGTAATAATTCATGGCCTTCACTTACATACAGAAAATCGATACCGCCCACAGTGATCCTGACGATTGTGATTAATATCGGCCTGAAGTGAGATATATACACTGTGGCGTACCGATTATTGACTTGACCTCTTCTACTGACAAAACATACAACACGAACAGCCAAACACTCACTACAAAGATCGATTTCACTTCTACGTCCCTTTGGCCGCTAGGCCGTGTTTAGCATACTTGTGAAAGTTAATTGCTTCATTTTCTCCAGCCAATGTTTGCTATCACTGTCAGGCCTGTACAGCAGCAGTGGACAATTTGTAGACAGCAGCAGTGGACAATTTGTAGACAGCAGCAGTGGACAATTTGTAGACAGCAGCAGTGGACAATTTGTAGACAGCAGCAGTGGACAATTTGTAGACAGCAGCAGTGGACAACTGGTAGACAGCAGCAGTAGACAATTTGTAGACAGCAGCAGTAGACAATTTGTAGACAGCAGCAGTAGACAATTTGTAGACAGCAGCAGTGGACAATTTGTAGACAGCAGCAGTGGACAATTTGTAGACAGCAGCAGTGGACAATTTGTAGACAGCAGCAGTAGACAATTTGTAGACAGCAGCACAAGACAACTGGCAGAATGCAGCACTAGACAACTGGTAGAATGCAGCACTAGACAACTGGTAGAATGCAGCACTAGACAACTGGTATAATGCAGCACTAGACAACTGGTAGATAGCAGTACTAGACAATTTGTAGACAGTAGTACTAGACAATTTGTAGACAGCTGTACTAGACAACTAGTAGGCAGCAGCACTAGACAACTGGTAGACAGCAGTAATGGACAACTAGTAGACAGCAGCACTGGGCAGCTGGTAGACAGCAATAATGGACAACTAGTAGGCAGCAGTGCTAGAAAACTGGTAGACAGCGCACTAGACAACTAGTAAGCAGAAGCACTGGGCAGCTAGTAGACATCAATAATGGACAACTAGTAGGCAGCAGTGCTAGAAAACTAGTAGACAGTAGCATTAGACAACTAGTAGGCAGCAGCACTGGGCAGCTGGTGTACAGCAATAATGGACAACTAGCAGGCAGCAGTGCTAGACAACTGGTAGACAGCAGTAGTGGAGACCTAGTAGACAGCAGCACTAGACAAGTGGTAACCAGCAGCACTAGACAATTGGTAGGCAGCAGTAATGGACAACTAGTAAGCAGCAGCAGCACTAGACAATTGGTATATTGCACCACTGGACAACTGGTAGACAGCAGTACTAGACAACTGTTAGACAGCAATAGTAGGCACCTGGTAGACAGCAGCACTAGGCATCCTGCAGTAAGAACTACTAGACAACTGGTAGATTGCCGTGCTAGACAAGTGGTAGACATCAGTACTAGACAACATATAGATATCAGTACTAGACAACTTGTAGACAGCAGCAATAGACAAGTGGCAGACAGCAGCACTAGACAATTGGTAGATAGCAATACTAAACAACTGGTAGGTAGCAACGGTGGACAACTGGCAAGCAGTAGCACTGGACAACTGGTTGACAGCAGTTCGAGACAACTGGTAGACAGCAGTAATGAACAACTGATAGACAGCAGCACTGGACAACTGGTAGACAGTAGCAATGAACTACTATTAGGCAGTAGCACTAGACAACTGGTAGACAGCAGCAATTGACAACTATTAGGCAGCAGCACTGTACAACTGGCAGACAGCAGTACTAGACATTTGTTAGACAACAGTACTAGACAACTTTTAGATAGCAGTACTAGACAACTGTTAGACAACAGTACTAGACAAATGTTAGACAGCAGTCTAGACAACTGTTAGACAACGGTACTAGACAAATGTTAGACAGCAGTCTAGACAACTATTAGACAACGGTACTAGACAACTGTTAGACAGCAGTACTAGACAACTGTTAGACAGCAGCACTAGACAACTATTAGACAGCAGCACTAGACAACTGTTAGACACCAGCACTAGACAACTGTTAAAAACCAGCACTAGACAACTGTTAGACACCAGCACTAGACAACTGTTAGACAGCAGTATTAGACAACTGTTAGATTTTTCTTCTGGTTCTCGTTGCTAGTGCACACTGACCTCAGCCTCAAAGAATGATTGAAGACAAGTTTGTGTGTTCTAGTGCACACTGACCTCAGCCTCAAAGAATGATTGAAGACAAGTTTGTGTGTTCTAGTGCACACTGACCTCAGTCTCAAAGAATGATTGAAGACATGTTTGTGTGTTCTAGTGCACACTGACCTCAGTCTCAAAGAATGATTGAAGACAAGTTTGTGTGTTCTAGTGCACACTGACCTCAGTCTCAAAGAATGATTGAAGACAAGTTTGTGTGTTCTAGTGCACACTGATATCAGCCTCAAAGAATGATTGAAGACAAGTTTGTCTGTTCGTTGATTAATAAACCAGTTGTTAGCATCAAGTTGTACGTTAGTGAAAAACTGTCATGGCTAGCTCAGTGCCCACCTGCAAGACAGCAGAGAGCGTCCCCCCCCCAACAGAGGGTCTCCCCCAGCCTTGCAAGACAACAGCGAGCGCCCCACCCCAAGGCTCTTCCCCGGCCTTGCAAGACAGCATCGAGCGTCCCCCCCAACACAGGGTCTCCCCCGGCCTTGCAAGACAACAGCGAGCGCCCCCCCCCAGGGTCTCCCCCAGCCTTGTAAGACAACAGCGAGCGCCCCCCCCCCCCCGACTCTCCCCCGGCCTTGCAAGACAACAGCGAGTGTCCTCCCCCAAGGCTCTCCCCCGGCCTTGCAAGACAACAGCGAGAGTCCCCCCCCCCCCCAACACAGTATCTCCCTCGGCCTTGCAAGACAACAGCGAACGCCCCCCCCCCCCCCAAGGCTCTCCCCCTGTATTGCATGACAACAGCGAGCGTCCCCCCCCCAGGATCTCCTACTGCCTTGCATGACAACAACGTGCATCCCCCCCATGGATCTCCCCCTGCCTTGCATGACAACAGCGAGCGTCCACCCCAAGGATCTCCCACTGCCTTGCATGACAACAGTGAGCGTCCCCCCCCCAACACAGGGTCTAACCTGGCCTTGCAAGACAATAGCGAGCGTCCCCTCCCTCTCAAATAGGGTCTTCCCCGGCCTTGCAAGACAGCAGCGAGCGTCCCCCACCACAGGTCTCCCCCGGCCTTGTAAGACAACAGCGAGCGTCCCCTCCCTCCCAACACAGGGTCTCCCCCGGCCTTGCAAGACAACAGAGAGCGTCCCCTCCCTCCCACACAGGGTCTTCCCCGGCCTTGCAAGACAACAGCGAGCGTCCCCGTCCCTAACACAGGGTCTCCCCCGGCCTTGCAAGACAACAGCGACCCCAAGGCTTTCCCCCGGCCTTGCAAGACAGCAGCGAGCGTCCCCCCCAAATAACTCCACCGGCCGTGCAAGACAGCAGCGAGCTTGCCCCCCAAATAACTCACCGGCCTTGCAAGACAGCAGCGAGCTTGCCCCCCCAAGGCTCTCCCCCGACCTTGCAAGACAGCAGCGAGCGTCCCTCCAAGGCTCTCCCCCGGCCTTGCAGGACAGCAGCGAGTGTCACCCCCCCCCCAACACAGGGTCTAACCTGGCCTTGCAAGACAATAGCGAGCGTCCCCTCCCTCTCAATTAGGGTCTTCCCCGGCCTTGCAAGACAGCAGCGAGCGTCCCCCACCACAGGGTCTCCCCCGGCCTTGCAAGACAACAGAGAGCGTCCCCTCCTCCCAACACAGGGTCTCCCCCGGCCTTGCAAGACAACAGAGAGCGTCCCCTCCCTCCCAACACAGGGTCTCCCCCGGCCTTGCAAGACAACAGAGAGCGTCCCCTCCCTCCCAACACAGGGTCTCCCCCGGCCTTGCAAGACAACAACGAGCGTCCCCCCCCCAACACAGAGTCTCCCTCGGCCTTGCGAGACAGCAGCGAGCTTGCCCCCCCAACGCAGGGTCTCCCCCGCCTTGCAAGACAGCAGCGAGCGTCCCCCAACACAGGGTCTCCCCCGGCCTTGCAAGACAGTAGCGAGCGTCCCCCAACACAGGGTCTCCCCCGGCCTTGCAAGACAGCAGCGAGCGTCCCCCCAAAACAGGGTTTCCCTTGGCCTTGCAAGACAGCAGCGAGCGTCCCCCAAGGCTCTCCCCCGGCATTGCAAGACAGCAGCAAGCGTCCCCGCCCCCATCATAGGTTCTCCCTTGGCCTTGCAAGACAACACCGAGCGTCCCCCCTCAAGACTCTCTCCCGGCCTTACAAGACAACATCGACCGTCCCCCCAAGACTCTCCCCCGGCCGTGCAAGACAACAGCGAGCGTCCCCCCCCCCCGGCTTTCCCCCGGCCTTGCAAAACAACAGTGAGCATCCCCCCAAGGCTCTCCCCCGGCCTTACAAGACAACAGTGAGCATCCCCCCAAGGCTCTCCTCTGGCCGTGCAAGACAACAGTGAGCGTCCCCCCCCCCCGGCTTTCCCCCGGCCCTGCAAGACAACAGTGAGCATCCCCCCAAGGCTCTCCCCCCGCCCTGCAAAACAACAGTGAGCATCCCCGCCCCCAACACAGGGTCTCCCCCGGCCTTGTAATACAGCAGTGAGTGTCTCCCCCAAGGCTCTCTCCCGGCCTTGTAAGACAGCAGCGAGCGTCCCCCCCCCAACTGTGACCCACCTTGTAAGCAGTTAACGCCCCCACACCGCCCCTCCTCCACCCTTGCAAGATAGCAGAGAAGATTTCTTTCCCTCCCTTTGTTTCCTTCTCTGACCATCTATCTCTCCCTCTCCTCTCTCTCTCCCTCTCCTCTATCTCTCTCCCTCTCCTCTCTCTCTCCTTTCTCTATCTCCCTCTCTGGAGAAGCATAATAGCCAACCCCAGTCGGCACGGCACCTGATGATGATGATGAGTCTTGACAACACTTGCTCTGACTTCTTCAACACATGGAGGACTTTTCATGTATATAAAAGCAAGATTTAACTGTCCTGTGAAAGACTAGCTCCACTTCTCATAGCTATAAAAGCAAGATTTAACTGTCCTGTGAAAGACTAGCTCCACTTCTCATAGCTATAAAAGCAAGATGTAATGACACGTTCCACTTCTCATAGCTATACAAGCAAGATTTAACCGTCATGTAATGACACGTTCCACTTCTCATAGCTATAAAAGCAAGATGTAATGACACGTTCCACTTCTCATAGCTATACAAGCAAGATTTAACCGTCATGTAATGACACGTTCCACTTCTCGTGGCTATACAAGCAAGATTTAACCGTCATGTAATGACACGTTCCACTTCTCATAGCTATAAAAGCAAGATTTAACTGTCCTGTGAAAACTAGCTCCACTTCTCATAGCTATAAAAGCAAGATGTAATGACACGTTCCACTTCTCGTGGCTATAAAAGCAAGATTTAACCGTCCTGTAAAAGACACGCTCCAAGGTATGTCTTAATTAATGTCAGTCTAGCAGCTCGTGAATGTTAGCTGCTCGCTACTCAGGCAAGTAAACTCAGTCATATTGTCCAAGAAATCACCAACTTACAGGAATATACATTATTCCACAACCAAACATTTAACTTATGGGAAGATAAATTATTCTACAAGAGATCATTAACTTACGAAAAGATAAATTATTCTACAAGGGATCATTAACTTACGGAAAGGCAAATGCGTCAATTCTATTTACACGTTTGTATCTAATACTTACTTCAGTTTTATTTAGACGCCTTGTATTTTCTGTCTACGTCAATTCTTTTTGCAAGTCTTGAATCTGATGTCTCCTTCAGATGTATCTTATGTCTGCTTCAGTTCTAATTACATGTCTTGTATCTTATGTCTGCTTCAGTTCTAATTACATGTCTTGTATCTTATGTCTGCTTCAGTTCTAATTACATGTCTTGTATCTTATGTCTGCTTCAGTTCTAATTACATGTCTTGTATCTTATGTCTGCTTCAGTTCTAATTACATGTCTTGTATCTGATGTCTGTTTCAGTTCTAATTACACGTCTTTTATTTTATGCTTGTTTCAATTCTATTTACACGTCTTGAATCTGACATCTTATATCTTATATCCTTCCCGTGCCGTTATACGTCACATGGGGCTCGCAAAGTAGTTCGCCAATTTTTCCTGTCTTCGGCAAGTCTTTCAACCTCATCAAAGGATTTTATGGCTGTTAATTTGGCCTCTCTTAACAATGTCCTCTTCAGAGTTTCACGTGGTCTGCCTCATTTTCTTTGGCCTGTTGTGTTCCACTTGATAGCTTGTTTTGGGATTCTCTGATCATTTCTTCTCATCAAGTGACCAACATATGTCCATCTCCTTTTCCTGATCACCCATGAGACTGGTTGCTGTTCAGTCATCTGTCTTATCTCTGCATTGTTCTTGAATTTGTTCCACTTGATGCCGAGTATTTTCCTTAGGTATTTGTTTTCAAAAGAGTCTAATTTCTTTTCTGTTTCTTTAGTTGTTTTCCAGCTTTCGCATGCATAAATGAGGGTGGATATTACATTTGAATTGAATAGTCTTAACTTGGTTTTTGTGCTTATAACTTTTGAATTCCATATGTTCTCAAGATAATCTGATATCTGCTTCAGCTCTATTTTCATGTCGTGAATCTTATGTCTGCTTCAGTTCTATGTACACTTCTCTTGTACGTTATATCTACTAAAGTTCTAATTACACATCTTGTATATGATATCTGCTTCAGTTCTAATTATACGAGTTCTATCTGATGTCTGATGTGTTACTATCCACAACACAAAAAGGAATGGAAAAACTAATTATGTCAGTCCGTAAGAACAGCAAAGAGCAGAACCTCTATCTTAATGCGAAGAAAACTAAATTGATGACAACTGACATAACAAACAAGGCAGCTGAAATATATATCAATGAGCAAAAATTGGAAGAAGTGGAGAGTTTTGAATATCTTGGATCACTACTAATTAATAATGGAGATACAATGAGGGAAATTAAAAGGAGGACATCTATCGCTCTTCAGAAAGTAAAACAAATAAAGAATCTGTGGAGAGGAGCAGACAGAACTACAAAAAAAAAAAGATTTTTAAGGGCATGCATCTTTCCCATAGCAACATATGCTTGTGAGACCTGGACACTTAACAAAACAGCTGAGAAACACATAAATACCTTTGAATGTAAATGCTGCAGAAGAGTTCTCCAAATATTGTGGACACAAAAAAGAACAAATATATCTATACTACAAGAACTTAATATTGAAGAAGGCTGGCTAGTAAAGAGGATTAAAGAGAAAAAACTTAAATATTTTGGACACATTAAACGCCATGATAATTTAGAGAAGACCATATTGGAAGGATACATAATGGGAAAAAGAAAGAGAGGAAGACCAAAACGAAGATGGCTGCAAGAAATCGTTGACGATCTGCAAATGGACGCAGCAGCAGCAGCAGGCCATCTTGCTCACAACCGAGAGGCCTACAGGAGTGCTGTTAGGGAAGCAAAGTTCCGCAAGGGATATGCAAATGAATGAATGAATCTGATGTTGTTTCAGTTCTAATTACACGTAGTGTATCTTATGTTTGTTTCATTTCTAATTACACCTGTTCTATCTTATGTCTACTTCAGTTTTAATTACATGTCTTGTATCTTATTTCTGCTTCAGTTCTCCATCTCTCTCTCTCTCTCTCCCTCTCCTCTCTCTCTCCTTTCTCTCTCCCTCTCCTCACTCTCTCTCCCTCTCCTCTTTCTCTCCTTTCTTCTCATCAAGTGACCAACATATGTCCATCTCCTTTTCCTGATCACCCATGAGACTGGTTGCTGTTCAGTCATCTGTCTTATCTCTGCATTGTTCTTGAATTTGTTCCACTTGATGCCGAGTATTTTCCTTAGGTATTTGTTTTCAAAAGAGTCTAATTTCTTTTCTGTTTCTTTAGTTGTTTTCCAGCTTTCGCATGCATAAATGAGGGTGGATATTACATTTGAATTGAATAGTCTTAACTTGGTTTTTGTGCTTATAACTTTTGAATTCCATATGTTCTCAAGATAATCTGATATCTGCTTCAGCTCTATTTTCATGTCGTGAATCTTATGTCTGCTTCAGTTCTATGTACACTTCTCTTGTACGTTATATCTACTTAAGTTCTAATTACACATCTTGTATATGATATCTGCTTCAGTTCTAATTATACGAGTTCTATCTGATGTCTGATGTGTTACTATCCACAACACAAAAAGGAATGGAAAAACTAATTATGTCAGTCCGTAAGAACAGCAAAGAGCAGAACCTCTATCTTAATGCGAAGAAAACTAAATTGATGACAACTGACATAACAAACAAGGCAGCTGAAATATATATCAATGAGCAAAAATTGGAAGAAGTGGAGAGTTTTGAATATCTTGGATCACTACTAACTAATAATGGAGATACAATGAGGGAAATTAAAAGGAGGACATCTATCGCTCTTCAGAAAGTAAAACAAATAAAGAATCTGTGGAGAGGAGCAGACAGAACTACAAAAAAAAAAAAGATTTTTAAGGGCATGCATCTTTCCCATAGCAACATATGCTTGTGAGACGTGGACACTTAACAAAACAGCTGAGAAACACATAAATACCTTTGAATGTAAATGCTGCAGAAGAGTTCTCCAAATATTGTGGACACAAAAAAGAACAAATATATCTATACTACAAGAACTTAATATTGAAGAAGGCTGGCTAGTAAAGAGGATTAAAGAGAGAAAACTTAAATATTTTGGACACATTAAACGCCATGATAATTTAGAGAAGACCATATTGGAAGGATACATAATGGGAAAAAGAAAGAGAGGAAGACCAAAACGAAGATGGCTGCAAGAAATCGTTGATGATCTGCAAATGGACGCAGCAGCAGCAGGCCATCTTGCTCACAACCGAGAGGCCTACAGGAGTGCTGTTAGGGAAGCAAAGTTCCGCAAGGGATATGCAAATGAATGAATGAATCTGATGTTGTTTCAGTTCTAATTACACGTAGTGTATCTTATGTTTGTTTCATTTCTAATTACACCTGTTCTATCTTATGTCTACTTCAGTTTTAATTACATGTCTTGTATCTTATTTCTGCTTCAGTTCTCCATCTCTCTCTCTCTCTCTCCCCCTCTCCTCTCTCTCTCCTTTCTCTCTCCCTCTCCTCATTCTCTCTCCCTCTCCTCTTTCTCTCCTTTCTCTCTCTCCCTCTCCTCTCTCTCTCTCACACTCTTCTCTCTCTCCCTCTCCTATCTCTCTCTCTCTTTTCTCTCTCTACATGTCTTGTATCTTATGTCTGCTTCAGTTCTAATTACATGTCTTGTATCTTATGTCTGCTTCAGTTCTAATTACATGTTTAGTATCTTATGTCTGCTTCAGTTCTAATTACATGTCTTGTATCTTATGTCTGCTTCAGTTCTAATTACATGTCCTGTATCTTATGTCTGCTTCAGTTCTAATTACATGTCTTGTATCTTATCTCTGCTTCAGTTCTAATTACATGTCTTGTATCTTATGACTGCTTCAGTTCTAATTACATGTTTAGTATCTTATGACTGCTTCAGTTCTAATTACATGTCCTGTATCTTATGTCTGCTTCAGTTCTAATTACATGTTTAGTATCTTATGTCTGCTTCAGTTCTAATTACACGTCTTGTATCTTATCTCTGCTTCAGTTCTAATTACATGTTTAGTATCTTATGTCTACTTCAGTTCTAATTACATGTTATGTATCTTATGTCTACTTCAGTTCTAATTACATGTCTTGTATCTTATGTCTGCTTCAGTTCTAATTACATGTTTAGTATCTTATGTCTGCTTCAGTTCTAATTACATGTCCTTGTATCTTATGTCTGCTTCAGTTCTAATTACATGTTTAGTATCTTATGTCTGCTTCAGTTCTAATTACATGTTTAGTATCTTGTCTGCTTCAGTTCTAATTACATGTCTTGTATCTTATGTCTGCTTCAGTTCTAATTACATGTCTTGTATCTTATGTCTGCTTCAGTTCTAATTACATGTTTAGTATCTTATGTCTGCTTCAGTTCTAATTACATGCTTAGTATCTTTTGTCTGCTTCAGTTCTAATTACATGTCTTGTATCTTATGTCTGCTTCAGTTCTAATTACATGTTTAGTATCTTATGTCTGCTTCAGTTCTAATTACATGTTTAGTATCTTATGTCTGCTTCAGTTCTAATTACATGTTTAGTATCTTATGTCTGCTTCAGTTCTAATTACATGTTTAGTATCTTATGTCTCCTTCAGTTCTAATTACATGTTTAGTATCTTATGTTTGCTTCGGTTCTAATTCTCTCTCTCTCTGAACCTTAAGTGCCCAGGGCACATGGGGCTTCCGCAAGGGTTTTCCACAAATGCCTGTCCTTCGCCTTTTTTTCTATTCTTGCCCAGGTGAGCCCTCTATTGCTCAACATCCTTTCTGTTGTTCTTCTCCACGTCTCTTTTGGTCTACCCTTACTTCTGCTCCCCTGTGGTGTCCATCTTAGTGCTATTTTTGGTAGTGAGGTGCCAGTCATTCGGAGCACATGTCCCAACCATCGCCAGCGTCTTTCCTCAATAATTGTTGTCAGTGGTTTCATCTGCATTTCTGCCAACAAGATGTTATTTCTTATGGTGTTTGGCCAAAATATTTTTCTAATTCTTCGTAAACATTTAGTCTGGAAAGAATTCAACTTGTTTTCTATGGTTTTGGTGATTTTCCAGCATTCACTTCCAAGGAGTAGTACACTTTGAACATTACTCTTAAATATCCTGATTTTCATATTTATGCTTAGTATTGCAAAAGCCTGGTGTGCTCTAGTAAGTCTGGTGTTGATGTCCTCATGTCATCTCCATTTTCTACTACTCTGCTGCCAAGGTATACAAATTCGTTGACCTCCTCCACTAACTTGCTATCTACTCTGAGTACATTTCTGTTGTTCATATTTTGCTTCATTAACTTTGTCTTTCCTACGTTGATCTTTAGTCCTATGATGTTTGCATTCTGAGTTAGCTTGTTTATTTTATCTTGCATATCTTTGTGACTGCTTGATAACAGACAAATGTCGTCCGCAAAGTCAAGGTCCTCCAGCACTGTGTCAAGGGTCCATTGTAATCCTCTGCGTTTGTCTGATGTTGCCTCCTTCATTAACCAGTCAACTGCCAAGATAAATAATGTTGGTGATAGTACACATTCCTGTTTCACTCCTGTTTGTACCCTAAAGCTAATGCAGGTATGTTCTCCACAGATAACTTTGCACTGAAAACCCTCGTATAGGGCTTTGATTACATTAACTATTTTATGTGGGAAGCCATGCCATCTTAGGATTTTCCACAGTGCATCTCTGTTGACACTGTCAAAGGCTTTCTCAAAATCTATGAATAATGCATATATTGTGCTATGCCACTCATTTGCCTGTTCTAATATTTGTCTAAGTACAAATATGTGGTCTATGCATGGTCTTCCTTTCCTAAATCCTGCCTGCTCTTTCCAAAGTTTTTCCTCAAGTGTTGGTACAATTCTGTTGATGATTATTCTGCAAAATACTTTACTGGTGAGTGGCAGTAGGGTAATGCCTCTCCAGTTCTCGCAATCTCTGAGGTCACCCTTCTTTGGTAGTTTTACTATAAGCCCAGTTTTCCACTCCTCTGGGGCTTTTTCTAGATCCCAAATTTGTTGTAATATCCGGCAAAGTTGTTTTGGTGTTTCTGTTTCATCTGCTTTCAACATCTCAGCAGTCACTTCATCTTCACCTGGTGCCTTGTCTGATTTTAGCTTCTTTATCGCCTCCTTTACTTCATTTATTGTTATTGGTCCTGTATTGATATTTAGTTTCGTTTTTGCTTCAGGTATGTCTATTGTTTGTGCTGCTTGTGTTCTGTTTAGTAGGGTATTAAAGTGTTCCCTCCATCTTTCAATTTTTTCTCTTTCTCCACTGACCAGTTGTCCCTTTAGTATCCTTATTGCACTTCAGTTCTAATTACATGTCTTGTATCTTATGTCTGCTTCAGTTCTAATTACATGTCTTGTATCTTATGTCTGCTTCAGTTCTAATTACATGTCTTGTATCTTATGTCTGCTTCAGTTCTAATTACATGTCTTGTATCTTATGTCTGCTTCAGTTCTAATTACATGTCTTGTATCTTATGTCTGCTTCAGTTCTAATTACATGTCTTGTATCTTATGTCTGCTTCAGTTCTAATTACATGTCTTGTATCTTATATCTGCTTCAGTTCTAATTACATGTCTTGTATCTTATGTCTGCTTCAGTTCTAATTACATGTCTTGTATATTATGTCTGCTTCAGTTCTAATTACATGTCTTGTATCTTATCTCTGCTTCAGTTCTAATTACATGTCTTGTATCTTATGTCTGCTTCAGTTCTAATTACATGTCTTGTATCTTATCTCTGCTTCAGTTCTGTGTTCTGTTTTCTGGAGTAGGGTTTTACATTGTACTCTATTCTGTTTTCTGGAGTAGGGTTTTTCTTTGCATTCTTCCTGGCTGCTCTTCTTTTTTGACTAAGTCTTCCAGAGATTTTGTCCAGAAGGGGCTATATTTCTTTCTGCATCCTCAGGGGATTGTTTTGTAGGCTACTCCAAGTATGGCTTGGATTATGTTGGTTTGTGTTGTCATTTAATTTTGATAGGTTTTCATCTATTTGTGTTCTGAATTTTTTCCAATCTGCTTTTCTATAATTCCAGCGAGGGGGGGTTTGTGTGGTCTTTGGTTTCATGTATGAGAAATTTGTAGAAGAATGTGGCGATGGTCGCTTCCTATGTCATCAAGCATTCTCAGAGTGCAATCATTGTGGATGTCTGCTGAGACAATGTTGAGGTCAGGTCTGTATGTGTATCCAGTGGCTCTGTGGAGGAGTGTTGGTGGGGAGGAGGAGTCTTGCAATATTATCATGTTGCTGGTGTTGCATAGCTCTTCAATGTTGTTTCCCATAGGGTTTTGGTCTTTGTATCCTAGTGATGGTAGATGTGCATTAAAATCTTCAGCAATGATAGTTTTCTGCATGTCTGTGCTGTATATATTGATCTGACTTTTAGAATTTGGGGGACAATAATCATTATACAGAGTGTACTACAGTCCATCATGCCATACTGTTATCTCTTGGATATTATTCTCATTGCATTTTCTGTTTTAACTTCTCCTTGGATGTCATTTCTCAAGAGTGTGGCAATACCCCTGCATTCACCACATTCACATTTGTACGTGGTGTATCCAGGCACTGAGTGATCTTTTCCATATAGAAGGGTTTCTTGTATGATTGCAATATGGATGTTGACTTTTTTCAGCTGTCTGCTTAATTCTAAGGCCTTTGGCCTAAGTCCAGAAATGTTGATCTGAAGAATGTTTAGTGTGCCTCCCCCCCCCCCCCCTCCCATAGCTGATTTTTTGCTCAGGGTAGCAAACCACCTGGCGCAGACCTTTTACGAGGCAACGTCCAAGCTCGAATGGTTTTCTTTTTTGTTTCTGACATTTTCATATTGGGGTTTTTATCCTAAGATTTTCTTTCATACCCAGGAGGCCTTTCCAGTGAGAAGCTGAGATCAGGCCCCGAGTGCAACACAAACTTACACAAAAAATAAGCTCTTACACAGTTCAGCACAAACCCACACAACTCAGCACAAACCCACACAACTAGGCAAAACCCATACAACTCAGCACAAATTCACACAACTCAGCACAAACTCACACAACTCAGCACAAACTCACACAACTCAGCACAAACTCACACAACTCAGCACAAACTCACACAACTCAGCACAAATTCA
Organism: Achatina immaculata; assembly: GCA_009760885.1. NCBI lineage: Eukaryota > Metazoa > Mollusca > Gastropoda > Stylommatophora > Achatinidae > Lissachatina > Lissachatina immaculata. Next base: position 2,317,077 of record CM019714.1, read on the forward strand.
CACAACTCAGCACAAGCTCACACAACTCAGCACAAACTCACACAACTCAGCACAAATTCACACAACTCAGCACAAATTCACACAACTCAGCACAAATTCACACAAATCAGCATAAACTCACACAACTCAGCACAAACTCACACAACTCAGCACAAACTCACACAACTCAGAACAAACTCACACAACTCAGCACAAACTCACACAACTCAGTATAATCCAAGAAACTCAGCAGAAATCTAGACCAAAAAAAATAAAAACTTCCACACAAATCAGTACAAACACATACAAAAAACAAGTTCCCACACAGTTCAGTACAAACACACAAAAAAAAACAAGATTATACACAACCAAGTACAAACACACACAAAAAACAAGATTATACATAACCAAGTACAAACACAAAAAACAAGCCTATACATAACCCAGTACAAACAAACACAAAAAACAAGCTTATACATAACCCAGTACAAACAAACACAAAAAAACAAGCTTATACATAACCCAGTACAAACAAACACAAAAAACAAGCTTATACATAACCCAGTACAAACAAACACAAAAAACAAGCTTATACATAACCCAGTACAAACACACCCAAAAAACAAGTTCCCACACAATTCAATACAAATACACACAAAAAAAAACAAGCAAACACACATAGCTCTGCACAATTCTACACTAAAAAAAACAAGCAAACACACATAGCTCAGCACAATCCTACACAAAAAGAAACAAGCAAACACACATAGCTCTGCACAATCCTACACAAAAAAAAACAAGCAAACACATATAGTTCAGCACAATCCTACACAAAAAAATAAGCCCTCACACTAGTCAGTACAAACCCACATGGCCCTGTACAAACAAATACAATAAATAAGTTCCCACACAACTCAATAAAAACTCTTACAAGAAAACAAGCACCCACATAACTCAGCACAAACCCACACAACTCAGTACACACCCACACAAACACACACAAAAAACAAGAGCTCATACAACTCAGCAGACTCAACAAATCAGTACAAACTCACACAAAAAAAGCAAACACCCATAAAAGTCAGTACAAACTCACATAAAAAACAAGCTTCCATACAATTCAGTGCAAACCCACACAGAAATCAGGATCCCACATAAGTCAGCACAACCTTACATAACTCAATACCAACCCACACAAAAATAAGGATCCCACACAACTCAGCACAAACTTACATAACTCAATACCAACCCACACAAAAATCAGGATCCCACACAACTCAGCACAAACTTACGTAACTCAATACCAAATAAAATAAAAGCAGAATTTTGCAAATGTTTACTGCTATAACAGGATTCTCACTCATTTTATGGGATACACACAAATCTTACACATTCCCCTGATGCACACAAATCTTACACATTCCCTTGATACACACAAATCTTACACATTCCCTTGATACACACAAATCTTACACATTCCCTTGATACACACAAATCTTACACATTCCCCTGATGCACACAAATCTTACACATTCCCTTGATACACACAAATCTTACACATTCCCCTGATACACACAAATCTTACACATTCCCTTGATACACACAAATCTTACACATTCCCCTGACACACACAAATCTTACACATTCCCTTGATACACACAAATCTTACACATTCCCCTGATACACACAAATCTTACACATTCCCCTGATGCACACAAATCTTACACATTTCTTTGACTCAGTAAAGCTGGAGTAAGAATAGGATAGAAATGACAGTACTGAAACAATGTAAGTCTTGAAACAATGTAAATGTTGAAACAATGTAAGTGTCAAAATGATGAAAGTGTTGAAACAATGTAAGTGTCAAAATGATGAAAGTATTGAAATAATGTAATGTCAAAATGATTAAGTGTTGAAACAATGTAAGTGTCAAAATGATGAAAGTGTTGAAATAATGTAATGTCAAAATGATGAAAGTATTGAAACAATGTAAGTGTTAAAATGATGAAAGTGTTGAAATAATGTAATGTCAAAATGATGAAAGTGTTGAAACAATGTAAATGGCAAAATGATGAAAGTATTGAAACAATGTAAGTGCTGAAATGATGAAAGTACTGACATAATGCAAGTGGTGAAATGATGAAAATGTTGAAACAATGTGAGCATCAAAATGATGAAAGAATGTAAGTGCCGAAATGATAAAAGTGTTGAAGCAAATCTTAATAAGACTTTATGACAGACAAATTTAAAGACAGAAAACAGATAAGGACTTTCTGATAGGACCCTGAACAAAGTGAAACTCTTTTCAACCAGCTGAAATCTTCCAATGTTTAATAAGAAAGTTTGTGTAAAAATAGATCTAAACTACTGTAGAATAAAATATAGAGAAAACAGTTCAGACAAAAAAGTGGAAACAGCTTTACTCATCAACACCTACACTTCTGCATTGTTTCTCTTGACATTCAAAAACCTACAGGATCGAGAAACAGGACAGAAAAAGAAAATCTAAATTCACGCGTGTGACATGATATTCAACAAATAATGGAAAAATGGAGAACTTAGTTGTGACTTGTACGAAATGGTGTCTCAGAGTGTATGTGATGAAGTTTTGTGAATGTTTAAGTGAAATCTTGTAGGTGTGATACATTCACAAAGTTTCACTACTCATGCTCTCAGACAGAGTCATCGTTAAGTGCTCCATTCTTCCATACTTATTTGTTGTATAGCACTGATGTGAAATGATATTTTCTCTTCTTTTCCTACATCTTTGTCCTGTATGTTTTTGTTCAGTTAAGGTGTCAACTGAAATGTTACAATTGTGTGCTGTTAATTAATAAAGCTGTTTATACTTTTGTTTTAAATAACTCAGTACACACCCACACAAACACACACAAAAAACAAGAGCTCATACAACTCAGCAGACTCAACAAATCAGTACAAACTCACACAAAAAAAGCAAACACCCATAAGAGTCAGTACAAACTCACATAAAAAACAAGCTTCCATACAATTCAGTGCAAACCCACACAGAAATCAGGATCCCACATAAGTCAGCACAACCTTACATAACTCAATACCAACCCACACAAAAATAAGGATCCCACACAACTCAGCACAAACTTACATAACTCAATACCAACCCACACAAAAATCAGGATCCCACACAACTCAGCACAAACTTACGTAACTCAATACCAAATAAAATAAAAGCAGAATTTTGCAAATGTTTACTGCTATAACAGGATTCTCACTCATTTTATGGGATACACACAAATCTTACACATTCCCCTGACACACACAAATCTTACACATTCCCTTGATACACACAAATCTTACACATTCCCTTGATACACACAAATCTTACACATTCCCTTGATACACACAAATCTTACACATTCCCTTGATACACACAAATCTTACACATTCCCCTGATGCACACAAATCTTACACATTCCCCTGATGCACACAAATCTTACACATTCTCCTGACGCACACAAATCTTACACATTTCTTTGACTCAGTAAAGCTGGAGTAAGAATAGGATAGAAATGACAGTACTGAAACAATGTAAGTCTTGAAACAATGTAAATGTTGAAACAATGTAAGTGTCAAAATGATGAAAGTGTTGAAACAATGTAAGTGTCAAAATGATGAAAGTATTGAAATAATGTAATGTCAAAATGATTAAGTGTTGAAACAATGTAAGTGTCAAAATGATGAAAGTGTTGAAATAATGTAATGTCAAAATGATGAAAGTATTGAAACAATGTAAGTGTTAAAATGATGAAAGTGTTGAAATAATGTAATGTCAAAATGATGAAAGTGTTGAAACAATGTAAATGGCAAAATGATGAAAGTATTGAAACAATGTAAGTGCTGAAATGATGAAAGTACTGACATAATGCAAGTGGTGAAATGATGAAAATGTTGAAACAATGTGAGCATCAAAATGATGAAAGAATGTAAGTGCCGAAATGATAAAAGTGTTGAAGCAAATCTTAATAAGACTTTATGACAGACAAATTTAAAGACAGAAAACAGATAAGGACTTTCTGATAGGACCCTGAACAAAGTGAAACTCTTTTCAACCAGCTGAAATCTTCCAATGTTTAATAAGAAAGTTTGTGTAAAAATAGATCTAAACTACTGTAGAATAAAATATAGAGAAAACAGTTCAGACAAAAAAGTGGAAACAGCTTTACTCATCAACACCTACACTTCTGCATTGTTTCTCTTGACATTCAAAAACCTACAGGATCGAGAAACAGGACAGAAAAAGAAAATCTAAATTCACGCGTGTGACATGATATTCAACAAATAATGGAAAAATGGAGAACTTAGTTGTGACTTGTACGAAATGGTGTCTCAGAGTGTATGTGATGAAGTTTTGTGAATGTTTAAGTGAAATCTTGTAGGTGTGATACATTCACAAAGTTTCACTACTCATGCTCTCAGACAGAGTCATCGTTAAGTGCTCCATTCTTCCATACTTATTTGTTGTATAGCACTGATGTGAAATGATATTTTCTCTTCTTTTCCTACATCTTTGTCCTGTATGTTTTTGTTCAGTTAAGGTGTCAACTGAAATGTTACAATTGTGTGCTGTTAATTAATAAAGCTGTTTATACTTTTGTTTTAAATAATCTTACATCTTGTTATCACAGCTTCATTGCTGTGGCTTTATGTATATTTATGCATTTAGTTTTATATACTTATAACCAAAAACTACAGTTTTAAATAAAATTTTGAATATTCTTACAATTATAAAATGTTGAATCTTCTCACAATCATAAAATACTGAATATTCTCACAATTATAACATGTTGAATGTTCTAACAATCATAAAATACTGAATATTCTCACAATTATAAAATGTTGGATGTTCTCACAATCATGAAATACTGAAAATTCTCACAATTATAAAATGTTGAATGTTCTCACAATCATAAAATACTGAATATTCTTAAAATGTTGAATGTTCTTTCTTTCTTTCTATCTTCTTCAGCTTTCCAAACCATTAAGGCACAATCCTGCAGATAAAGTTTGCCTCCATTCCTCTCTATTCCTAATCTTATCTCCCCACCAATTTCTTTTATATTAATATTGAATGTTATTAGAATCATAAATTCTCACAAACATAACATTTTGAAAATCTCATAGGAAAAGAAGGTTTAGTTATATTCACCTATGATCATAACTTATTAAGCATTATAACAATAATAAAATACTGAATGTTTTCACAATCAAAAATTGCTAAGTGATTTTAACAATCATAAAATACTGAATGTTCCTACCATCATAAACTTCTGAATGTTGTCTCATAATCACAGAGTTCTGAACACTCTTTCACAATCATAAATATGAGAAATGTCTCATGCACACAGTTCTCCTTGTAACTTGTCACCAGAAAATATTTTCTCTTGTGCTATAAAATTATTGTTCATTCACTCACTTTTTACGTGAAAATAAAAATGTATAATAATTCATGACAAAACCTTCACTAAACTGATTCTTGGACAAGACTGAATGTGCGCATGTATAAATGTCTGTCCACATACAAAGGCAAAATAGACAAGGTCAGTATGTCAAACACTGGAGGAAACTGATATATGAGAACTAACATTAATAAGTAATTATTATAAATGTAAAAGTGATAACATTTGTGCGACACACTCAGAACACTAGAACCGTCACAAGCAATAACACACAAACAAGTTATCATCTGACAACATAAGTACAAAGTTATCATCTGACAACATAAGTATATGCATACATTCATTCCAGCATATTTGCTTACATGATCACATTCACCTGAGTATATGGTTACAACATTCCTGATTCATCTACACCAAGCCATCATGGCAACAAAACTCTTGATATATATTCTGCTGTAATTATTGTGTACACAGCACTGACTGCACTAATTATTGTGTACACAGCACTGACTGCACTAATTATTGTGTACACAGCACTGACTGCGCTAGTTATTGTGTACACAGCACTAACTGCACTAATTATTGTGTACACAGCACTGACTGCACTAAATAATGTGTACACAGCACTTACCACTGTAACTATTGCATACACATCACAGACTATTTTAATTAATGTGTACACAACATTAACTGCTGCAATTATTAAATACACAACACTGTTGTGATTATTGTGTATACCAAAACATGGTGCTAAAATTAATGTGTATACCAACACAATGGTGTAACTAATGTGTAAAAATCACATACCACTTGAACTAATGTGTACACCAACACAAAGATGTAACTAATGTGTATGCCAATGCAATGCTGTAACAAATGTGTACGCCAATACAATGCTGTAACTAATGTGTACGCCAACACAATGCTGTAACTAATGTGTATGCCAACACAATGCTGTAACTAATGTGTACACCAACACAATGCTGTAACTAATGTGTATGCCAACACAATGCTGTAACTAATGTGTACGCCAGCACAATGCTGTAACTAATGTGTACGCCAACACAATGCTGTAACTAATGTGTATGCTAGTAATGACTGCTGTTGTTATAGATGTATATTAATCTAGACTAATTGGAGATGTATGTTAATCTTGATTATGTTGGTCTAGATTGCTACAGTTGAGATGTGTGTTTTCTAGATTGTTACAGTTGATATGTATGTTGATCTAGATTGTTACAGTTGACATGTATGTTGATCTAGATTGTTATGGTTTAGATGTAAGTTGGTCTAGATTGCTACAATACAGATGTATGTTGGTCTAGATTGCTACAATACAGATGTATGTTGGTCTAGATTGTTATAGTTTAGATGTATGTTGGTCTAGATTGTGCAGTTTAGATGTATGTTGATCTGGATTACTACATTTGAGATGTATGTTGGTCTAAATTGCTACAGCTGAGATATATGTTGATCTAGACAGCATAATGTTGCTGTCAAAGTACTATGGAATCTCCGTAGCGCTACCAGAAAACCTCTTGCTGGCCATGGCAATGAACCTGGGTTTTCTGACCACGCTGAAGTCAGAGGTCAAGGCTTCGTACATCAGGTTCAGGAGCGAGTTCTCCAGGATCTTCTCAGCAATGTTTCCAAACTCAGGCATCCTGGGATTTACAACACAGCTTAGTTGTAACAACATCTGCAACTTACTGTTTATAAATCTATCCAACCATTCTACAGCTGCTTAAACATCAGTTTAAGAGTCCATGGAACTAGTCTAAAGGTGGCTAAATGTTTACTATGAGAATCTATGTAATTATTCTAGAAGCAGCTGAATATTAAAATATGCTAACATTTGAATCTATGTAACTAAATGTTAAAATATTCTAACATATGGATCTATGTAACTAAATGTTAAAATATTCTAACATATGAATCTATGTAACTAAATGTTAAAATATTCTAACATATGGATCTATGTAACTAAATGTTAAAATATTCTAACATATGAATCTATGTAACTAAATGTTAAAATATTCTAACATATGAATCTATGTAACTAAATGTTAAAATATTCTAACATATGAATCTATGTAACTAAATGTTAAAATATGCTAACAAAGAATCTATGTAACTTTTCTACAAGCAGCTAAATATAAACTAGGATGTACCAGCTTTTTCTTTTTCTAGAAAAGAAGTCTGTTAATTAAATTCCACAAGCATTTTGTACATTTAATCTTTTTGACCTCCAAACAGCTAGAGCTCATTATATTTAAGGAACACATTTTCCACTTTAAGGACAAAAAGAAATATTTAATTGTTCTGATGACAAAAAAATCCTTTGATGAGGTTGAAAGACTCGCCGAAGACAGGAAAAATTGGCGAACTACTTTGCGAGCCCTATGTGATGTCTAACGGCACGGGAAGGATATAAGATAAGAAGATGACAAAAACAATATTTAACTGTTCTGAGGACAAAAAGAAATATTTAACTGTTCTGATGACAAAAACAATATTTAACTGTTCTGAGGACAAAAAGAAATATTTAACTGCTCTGAGGTAAAAATGAAATATTTAACTTTTTGAGGACAAAAAGAAATATTTAACTGTTTTGTGGACAAAAAGAAATATTTTTAACTGCTCTGAGGTAAAAAAGAAATATGATTTAATTTTTTGAGGATAAAAAGAAATATTTAACTGTTTTGAGGACAAAAAGAAATATGATTTAACTGTTTTGAGGACAAAAAGAAATATGATTTAACTGTTTTGAGGACAAAAAGAAATAATTAACTGTTTTGAAAGAGAAAAAAGAAATTTTAAACAGTTATCCATTACCCTCCCCCCACTTTTTTACCCATAATTCTGAAGTCAGGAAGATAAGTTACATAAACACAGTGAAAAGTGAACTATGACCCTTTGTGATCAATGGGACAATTGGATACAATTTTAAGCTGAACTCCAGAAGAGTCCAAGATGCTAGCGGAATGAAAAACATTTTTATCACCTTCATAAATCTTATACCACATACACGTATACGCCACCAGTTATCCAAATAAGTGAGGTCAAAGTGTCATGATGAATATTAATGATCTCTAAAGAAATAAGAAGAAACATAAGAAAAGACAAAAAACAATACATACAAGATTGTTGTGAAAGAACAGAAGAATATCAAAAGTGTGGAAGAGATAGTGAAATGTTTAAAGAAATGAAGACATTGACGAGAAATGTCACACCTAAGCTAACTGTGATATGTGACGAGATGGGGAATACTTTGACAGAGACAGAGGAAATTCTAGAAAGATGGAAGGAATATGTCAAAGGAGTGTATGAAACAACTGACTATGAAAGCAGAAATCAACAGTGTGAATTATTATTGGAGGAGAAAGAACCCGAACCGACAATAGAAGAAGTTTTATGGGCAATAAAGAATCTGAAAAATGGTAAATCACCAGGATGTGATGAGATAACAGCTGAACTTATTAAAGCAGGAGGAAAGGAATGTGCAACAATCTATCATGCACTATGTAAAAAGATATTGCATTCAGGTATTTGGCCAAAAGAATGGAAAAGAACTGTATTCATACCACTGCCAAAAAAAGGGTAACCTGAAATTATGCACAAACTATAGAACTGTTGCCCTGATTAGTCATGCCAGTAAAATTCTGTTAAAAATCATAATGGGTAGACTTCAAAAGAAAATAGAAGAAGTTAATATGGTCCAAGCTGGTTTCAGGCAAGAAAAAGGTTCAAGAGATCATATATTCAATATAAGATTAATAACAGAGAAATGCAGAGAATTTAAGTTGAATTTAAATTTAACTTTTATAGACTATTCAAAAATATTTGATTGTGTACAACACCAGAAACTTTGTGAAATAATGGAAAAAATGGGATTTACAACACAACTGATACGATTAACATCACTGCTGTATCTAGACCAACAAGCAGCAGTAAGAATAAATGGTGAAACAACAACTTGGTTTGACATAAAACAAGGGGTCCGTCAGGGGTGCATATTGTCACCTTACTTATTTAACTTGTATACTGAAAATATAATGAGGAATGTTAGAGAAGATGTAGACAAAGAATATTATGATGCCATAACAATTGGAGGTTATGAAATACCAGAGATTAGATATGCTGATGACACAGTATTACTGTCCACAACACAAAAAGGAATTGAAAAACGAATTGTGTCAGTCCGTAAGAACAGCGAAGAGCAAAATCTCTATCTTAATGCAAAGAAAACTAAATTGATGACAACTGACAAAACAAACAAGGCAGCTGAAATATGTATCAATGAGGACAAATTGGAAGAAGTGGAGAGTTTTGAATATCTTGGATCACTACTAACTAATAATGGAGAAACAATGAGGGATATTAAAAGGAGGACATCTATCTCTCCTAAAAAAATAAAACAACTAAAAAATTCTGTGGAGAGGAACAGACAGAACTACAAAAATAAGATTTTTAAGGGCATGTATCTTTCCCATTGCAACATATGCCTGTGAGACCTGGACACTTAACAAAACAGCTGAGAAACACATAAATGCCTTTGAATGCAAATGCTACAGAAAAGTTCTTCAAATATCATGGACACAAAAAAGAACAAATATATCCATACTACAAGAACTTAATATTGAAGAAGGCTGGCTAGTAAAGAGGATTAAACAAAGAAAACTTAAATATTTTAGACACATTACACATCATGAGAGTTTAGAGAAGACCATCTTGGAAGGGTATATAATGGGAAAAAGAAAGAGAGGAAGACCAAGGCGAAGATGGCTGCAAGATATCATTGATAATTTGAGAATGGATGCATCAGCAGCATGGCATCTTGCTTACAAATGAGAGGCCTACAGGAGAACTGTTAGGGAGGCAAAGTTCTGCAAGGGACATGCAAGTGAATGAATGAATGAATGAATTAGTACAAGTATTCAGCTCAAACTCTGTGTGTTTACACAAGTGTCTGAAGCTTCAGTCACAAGTGAACATGTTTTTATTAATGCTTTTGTTTGGACTACTTCTGTTTTTGTGTCATCTCACTATTCAATATCCACCAAAGTCTCAGTTACTGCACAATCATGCTTATCATTAATAAAGTTATATCATGCAGTGCTGCAGAATATATGGAAATCAAATAAACTAAGCATAAATATAAAAATCAGGGTATTTAAGAGTAATGTTCTAAGTGTACTACTCTATGGAAGTGAATGCTGGAAAATCACCAAAACCATAGAAAACAAGTTGAATTCTTTCCAGACTAAATGTTTACAAAGAATTAGAAAAATATTTTGGCCAAACACCATAAGAAATAACATCTTATTAGCAGAAATGCAGATGAAACCACTGACAACAATTATTGAGGAAAGACGATGGCGATGGTTGGGACATGTGCTCCGAATGACTGACAACTCACTACCAAAAATAGCACTAAGATGGACACCACAGGGGAGCAGAAGTAAGGGTAGACCAAAAGAGACATGGAGAAGAACAACAGAAAGGATGTTGAGCAATAGAGGACTCACCTGGGCAAGAGCAGAAAAAAAGGCGAAGGACAGGCATTTGTGGAAAACCCTTGCAGAAGCCCCATGTGCCCTGGGCACTTAAGGTTCAGAGAGAGAGAGATCATGGTTTTATCACATCATTGTCATTGAATTTGGGGTCAAATGTAGTCTGGCATATGAACAGATCTGTTGTAGGGGTTAAGTGTAGTCTGGTATATGAACAGATCTGTTGTAGGAGTTAAGTGTAGTCTGGTATATGAACAGATCTGTTGTAGGAGTTAAGTGTAGTCTGGTATATGAACAGATCTGTTGTAGGAGTTAAGTGTAGTCTGGTATATGAACAGATCTGTTGTAGGAGTTAAGTGTAGTCTGGCATATGAACAGATCTGTTGTAGGGGTTAATTAAGTGTTGTCCTTCCATGTGAACAACTCTGTTGTAGGGGTTAATTAAGTGTTGTCCTTCCATGTGAACAACTCTGTTGTAGGGGTTAATTAAGTGTTGTCCTTCCATGTGAACAACTCTGGTGTAGGGGTTAATTATGTGTTGTCCTTCCATGTGAACAACTCTGGTGTAGGGGTTAATTAAGTGTTGTCCTTCTATGTGAACAACTCTGTTGTAGGGGTTAATTAAGTGTTGTCTCTCCATGTGAACAACTCTGTTGTAAAGGTTAATTAAGTATTGTCCTTCCATGTGAAAAATTCTGTTGTAGGGGTTAATTATGTGTTGTCCTTCCATGTGAACAATTCTGGTGTAGGGGTTAATTAAGTGTTGTCCTTCTATGTGAACAACTCTGTTGTAGGGGTTAATTATGTGTTGTCCTCATATGTGAACAACTCTGGTGTAGGGGTTAATTAAGTGTTGTCCTCATATGTGAACAACTCTGGTGTAGGGGTTAATTAAGTGTTGTCCTTCCATGTGAACAACTCTGGTGTATGAGTTAATTAAGTGTTGTCCTTCCATGTGAACAACTCTGGTGTAGGGGTTAATTAAGTGTTGTCCTTCCATGTGAAGATATATTAATCTACATAACCACCATACAAAGAACTATATTGTTACTGCGTATAAACCATGTAACAACTCTATAGGCAGTTAAATGTTAAAAATATATTCTACAAAAACATCACTACCATTTCAATACTCTTTATAAACATTGCAACCTGCACTGTACACTCTAAAAAACATCACTACAATCACAATAGATTTGGTAGAAAACATCACCACTATCACATGAACTTTACTTTTTGATGGCCTGTGTTGCTCTCTGAACCTGAGCTTCCATTTTCTGTTTGGAACGTTCGTCAGGGTGCAAGGACATTCTGAAAGATGTCTGCATCAACATCATATCTTGGCCTGAGAAACTCTGGCAGAGTAAAACAACTATTACTTAAGGTAAGGAAAATCTTACTGTGATCATTACTTGAGATAAGAAATATTTTACTGTGACCATTACTTGCGATAAGAAATATCTTACTGTGACCATTACCTGAGATAAGAAATATCTTACTGTGACCATTACCTGAGATAAGAAATATCTTACTGTGACCATTACTTGAGATGAGAAATATCTTACTGTGACTATTACTTGAGATGAGAAATATCTTACTGTGACCATTACTTGAGATGAGAAATATCTTAATGTGACCATTACTTGAGATGAGAAATATCTTACTATGACCATTACTTGAGATGAGAAATATCTTACTATGACCATTAATTGAGATGAGAAATGTCTTACTATGACCATTAATTGAGATGAGAAATATCTTACTGTGACCATTACTTAAGATTATAAATATCTTACTGTGACCATTACTTGAGATGTGAAAAATCTTAATGTGATCATTACTTCAGATAAAAAATATATTACTGTGACTATTTCCTAAAATAAGTAAAATCTTACTATGACCATTAAATGAGGTGAGCCATAACTTACTATGATCATTACTTGAGATTAGACATGTTACTATGACCATTACTTGAGATGAGAAATATTTTACTGTGATGATTACTGGAGATGAGAAATATGTTACTATGACCATTACTTGAGATGAGAAATATCTTACTGTGACCATTACTTCAGATAAACAATATATAACTGTGACTATTTCCTAAAATAAGTAAAATCTTACTATGACCATTAAATGAGGTGAGCCATAACTTACTATGATCATTACTTGAGATGAGACATGTTACTATGACCATTACTTGAGATGAGAAATATTTTACTGTGATGATTACTGGAGATGAGAAATATGTTACTATGACCATTACTTGAGATAAGAAATATTTTACTGTGACCATTACTTGAGATAAGAAATATTTTACTGTGACTATTACTTGCGATAAGAAATATCTTACTGTGACCATTACCTGAGATAAGAAATATCTTACTGTGACCATTACCTGAGATAAGAAATATCTTACTGTGACCATTACTTGAGATGAGAAATATCTTACTGTGACTATTACTTGAGATGAGAAATATCTTACTGTGACCATTACTTGAGATGAGAAATATCTTAATGTGACCATTACTTGAGATGAGAAATATCTTACTATGACCATTACTTGAGATGAGAAATATCTTACTATGACCATTAATTGAGTTGAGAAATGTCTTACTATGACCATTACTTGAGATTATAAATATCTTACTGTGACCATTACTTAAGATTATAAATATCTTACTGTGACCATTACTTGAGATGTGAAAAATCTTAATGTGATCATTACTTCAGATAAAAAATATATTACTGTGACTATTTCCTAAAATAAGTAAAATCTTACTATGACCATTAAATGAGGTGAGCCATAACTTACTATGATCATTACTTGAGATGAGACATGTTACTATGACCATTACTTGAGATGAGAAATATTTTACTGTGACAATTACTGGAGATGAGAAATATGTTACTATGACCATTACTTGAGATGAGAAATATCTTACTGTGACCATTACTTCAGATAAACAATATATTAATGTGATTATTTCCTAAAATAAGTAATATCTTACTATGACCATTAAATGAGGTGAGCCATAAATTACTATGATCATTACTTGAGATTAGACATGTTACTATGACCATTACTTGAGGTGAGAAATATGTTACTATGGCCATTACTTGAGGTTAGACATATGTTACTACGACCATTACATGAAGTGAGATATATGTTACTATGACCATTACATGAAGTGAGATATATGTTACTATGACCATTACATGAAGTGAGATATATGTTACTATGGCCATTACTTGAGGTTAGACATATGTTACTATGACCATTATTTGAAGTGAGACATATGTTACTATGACCATTACTTGAGGTGAGACATATGTTACTATGACCATTACTTGAGGTGAGAAATATGTTACTGTGATCATTACTTGAGGTGAGACATATGTTACTGTGACTATTACTTGAGGTGAGACATATGTTACTATGATCATTACTTGAGGTGAGACATATGTTACTATGAACATTACTTGAGGTGAAACATATGTTACTGAGACCATTACTTGAGGTGAGACATATGTTACTATGACCATTGCTTGAGGTGAGACATATGTTACTGTGACTATTACTTGAAGTGAAACATATGCTACTATGACTATTACTTGAAATGAGGTGTATATTACTGTTACCATTACTTGAAATGAGGTGTATATTACTGTTACAATTACTGAAGTTACATGTATATTACTGTTACCATTACTGAAATGAGGTGTATATTACTGTTACCATTACTGAAATGAGGTGTATATTACTGTTACCATTACTTGAAATGAGGTGTATATTAGTATTACCATTACTTGAAATGAGGTGTATATTACTGTTACCATTACTTGAAATGAGGTGTATATTACTGTTACCATTACTGAAGTTACGTGTATATTACTGTTACCATCACTTGAAATGAGGTGTATATTACTGTTACAATTACTGAAGTTACGTGTATATTACTGTTACAATTATTGAAGTTACGTGTATATTACTGTTACCATAACTGAAGTTATGTGTATATTACTGTTACCATTACTTGAAATGAGGTGTATATAACTGTTACCATTACTGAAGTTACATGTATATTACTGTTACCATTACTTGAAATGAGGTGTATATTACTGTTACCATTACTGAAATGAGGTGTATGTTACTGTTACCATTACTGAATTTACATGTATATTACTGTTACCAATTACTGAAATGAGATGTATATTACTGTTACCATTACTTGAAATGAGGTGTATATTACTGTTACCATTACTGAAGTTATGTGTATATTACTGTTACCATTACTGAAGTTATGTGTATATTACTGTTACTATTACTTGAAATGAGGTGTATATTACTGTTACCATTACTGAAATGAGGTGTATATTACTGTTACCATTACTGAAATGAGGTGTATATTACTGTTACCATTACAGAAATGAGGTGTATATTACTGTTACCATTACAGAAATGAGGTGTATATTACTGTTACCATTACTTAAAGTGAGATAGGTGGATCAAACATCCAAGACTATAGAAAAGACGTTCAGGTCTATGGATAAGATATTTAGGACTATGGATAAGACATTTAGGACTATGGATAAGATATTTAGGACTATGAATCAAATGCCTAAACCATGAGTTAAATATCTGAGATTATGGATCAAATATAAAGAAGCAGGGATCAAACATCTGATGACATGGATAAAACACTTAGAACCATGGGTCAGGCAAATGGAACTACAGATCAAACACAAGGAACCATGGATCAGACAAACAGAACCATTGATTAGACACATAGAACTATTGATCAGACACACAGAAACGTTGATTATACACACAGAACCATTGATCAGACACACAGAAACATTGATCAGACAAACACAGAATCAAGGATGAGACACACAGAAACATGGATCAGACACACAGAACTAAGGATGAGACACACAGAAACATGGATCAGACACACAGAACTTAGGATGATACATACAGAAACATGAATCAGACACATAGAACCATTGATCAGACATACAGAAACATGGATCAGACAAACAGAAACATGGATCAGACACACAGAAACATGGATCAGACACACAGAAACATGGATCAGACACACAGAACTAAGGATCAGACACACATAAACATGGATCAGACAGACAGAGCCAAAGATCAGACACACAGAACTAAGGATGAGACACACATAAACATGGATCAGACAAAGAAAGATGACAGCAGAAATGACAGAAAACAAAGAAAGATGACAGCAGAAATGACAGAAAAAAAAGCTGACAGCAGAAATGACAGAAAACAAAGAAAGATGACAGCAGAAATGACAGAACACAAAGAAAGATGGCAGCAGAAATGACAGAAAAAAAAGCTGACAGCAGAAATGACAGAAAACAAAGAAAGATGACAGCAGAAATGACAGAAAACAAAGAAAGATGACAGAAGAAATGACATAACACAAAGAAAGATGGCAGCAGAAATGACAGAAAACAAAGAAAGATTACAGCAGAAATGAGAGAAAACAAATAAAGATGACAGCAGAAATGACAGAAAACATATATTTATATTATGAACTTTTCTCATATATTTCCAGATTATCAGGACAAAGACTATCTTCCATTCTGGGTCTGTTTACTCCATCATGTGGGCTCACCATTTCCCGATCGTGCGCCACAACAAACGAGGGGGTTTCTTCTTGAAGATTTCCGACTACATCAGATGCTGCGATAGAAAATGCTGTCTGACTCTCTCCCTCATCAGTTACAGACCCCGCCTCCTGTCATACAACAGACAAGGTCAAAGTTCATCATGGAATGACAAGTGTATGCTGGGAACAAAACAACAAACCTACAAAAACTTATAGAGAGAAAGAAAACAACAAACCTACAAAAACTTATAGAGAGAAAGAAAACAACAAACCTACAAAAACTTATAGAGAGAAAGAAAACAACAACCTACAAAAACTTAGAAAGAAACAACAAAATAAAGCAAAGAATTTTCACAAATGTCTTTTTAAAGAAAGCAGTGATGACCAAAAACAACATGCAAGAGGAAGAGGTAAACTAAGATCATTTAAATGCGGCCAAAAATTCACAGGTGAGGGGCAATGGGAGAGCAGACACACTGCCATGGTACAGAATTCAGCTTTTGTTTCTCCACTCTTCAAGTCTCATCCATCACACTGCCTCTCTGAGATGTTTCACGATGCTCAAGTACAACTGTCTGTTGACTGACAACAGAGAACAAACTCATGATGAACAATGGCCATCCACTCAAAGAAGACAATCAACATGGCTCTTACTTTTCATGTGCTTGGTCACAGTGATGGCTGTTCTATCTAGTGTGACAGTTGTGCTTTACTTTGATACTGAATTCATACACTTGACATGTTTCATCACCTGTTATGACATGTTTCATCACCTGTTATGACATGTTTCATCACCTGTTATGATATGTTTCATCACATGTCATGACATGTTTCATCACCTGTAATGACATATTTAATCACCTGTTATGACATGTTTCATCACCTGTCATGACATATTTAATCACCTGTTATGACATGTTTCATCACCTGTTATGCCATGTTTCATCACCTGTTATGACATGTTTCAGAAAGTTTTCATGATCAAACAGCTCATGGCTGACTGTGACATTTGAAGATCTAACAGCTCCTGGCTGACTGTGACATTTGAAGATCTAACAGCTCCTGGATGACTGTGACATTTGAAGATCTAACAGCTCATGGCTGACTGTGACATTTGAAGATCTAACAGCTCCTGGCTGACTGTGACATTTGAAGATCTAACAGCTCCTGGCTGACTGTGACATTTGAAGATCTAACAGCTCCTGGATGACTGTGACATTTGAAGATCTAACAGCTCCTGGATGACTGTGACATTTGAAGATCTAACAGCTCCTGGCTGACTGTGACATTTGAAGATCTAACAGCTCCTGGATGACTGTGACATTTGAAGATCTAACAGCTCCTGGCTGACTGTGACATTTGAAGATCTAACAGCTCCTGGATGACTGTGACATTTGAAGATCTAACAGCTCCTGGCTGACTGTGACATTTGAAGATCTAACAGCTCCTGGCTGACTGTGACATTTGAAGATCTAACAGCTCCTGGATGACTGTGACATTTGAAGATATAACAGCTCCTGGCTGACTGTGACATTTGAAGATATAACAGCTCCTGGCTGATTGTGACATTTGAAGATCTAACAGCTCCTGGCTGACTGTGACATTTGAAGATCTAACAGCTCCTGGATGACTGTGACATTTGAAGATCTAACAGCTCCTGGATGACTGTGACATTTGAAGATCTAACAGCTCCTGGCTGACTGTGACATTTGAAGATCTAACAGCTCCTGGCTGACTGTGACATTTGAAAGATCTAACAACTCCTGAATGACTGTGACATTTGAAAGATCTAACAACCCCTGACTGACTGTGACATTTGAAAGATCTAACAACTCCTGACTGACTGTGACATTTGAAAGATCTAACAACTCCTGACTGACTGTCACCATATGGTTCACTGTTTGCCCACTTGTCAAGAGAAGCACCATAAATTATGCAGCAGCATGACGCTGACGTCTGCTTATCCAGCAACTTCACAGACAGCTAAGAGATGTTTCAGAAAGTTTTCATGATCAAACAGCTCCTGGCTGACTGTGACATTTGAAGATCTAACAGCTCCTGGATGACTGTGACATTTGAAGATCTAACAGCTCCTGGATGACTGTGACATTTGAAGATCTAACAGCTCATGGATGACTGTGACATTTGAAGATCTAACAGCTCCTGGATGACTGTGACATTTGAAGATCTAACAGCTCCTGGATGACTGTGACATTTGAAGATATAACAGCTCCTGGCTGACTGTGACATTTG
This sequence comes from Achatina immaculata, assembly GCA_009760885.1. NCBI lineage: Eukaryota > Metazoa > Mollusca > Gastropoda > Stylommatophora > Achatinidae > Lissachatina > Lissachatina immaculata. The sequence continues at coordinate 2,335,902 of CM019714.1, forward strand.
AAGATCTAACAGCTCCTGGATGACTGTGACATTTGAAGATCTAACAGCTCATGGATGACTGTGACATTTGAAGATCTAACAGCTCCTGGATGACTGTGACATTTGAAGATCTAACAGCTCCTGGATGACTGTGACATTTGAAGATCTAACAGCTCCTGGATGACTGTGACATTTGAAGATCTAACAGCTCCTGGATGACTGTGACATTTGAAGATCTAACAGCTCCTGGATGACTGTGACATTTGAAGATCTAACAGCTCCTGACTGACTGTGACATTTGAAGATCTAACAGCTCCTGACTGACTGTGACATTTGAAGATCTAACAGCTCCTGACTGACTGTCACCATATGGTTCACTGTTTGCCCACTTGTCAAGAGAAGCACCATAAATTATGCAGCAGCATGACGCTGACGTCTGCTTATCCAGCAACTTCACAGACAGCTAAGAGATGATCTTGCCTACTTATCCAGCAACTTCACAGACATCTAAGAGATGAACTTGCCTACTTATCCAGCAACTTCACAGACATCTAAGAGATGATCTTGCCTACTTATTCAGCAACTTCACAGACATCTAAGAGATGATCTTGCCTACTTATTCAGCAACTTCACAGACATCTAAGAGATGAACTTGCCTACTTATCCAGCAACTTCACAGACAGCTAAGAGATGATCTTGCCTACTTATCCAGCAACTTCACAGACAGCTAAGAGATGATCTTGCCTACTTATCCAGCAACTTCACAGACATCTAAGAGATGAACTTGCCTACTTATCCAGCAACTTCACAGACATCTAAGAGATGATCTTGCCTACTTATCCAGCAACTTCACAGACATCTAAGAGATGATCTTGCCTACTTATCCAGCAACTTCACAGACAGCTAAGAGATGATCTTGCCTACTTATCCAGCAACTTCACAGACAGCTAAGAGATGATCTTGCCTACTTATCCAGCAACTTCACAGACAGCTAAGAGATGATCTTGCCTACTTATTCAGCAGCTTCACAGACATCTAAGAGATGAACTTGCCTACTTATCCAGCAACTTCACAGACAGCTAAGAGATGATCATGCCTACTTATCCAGCAACTTCACAGATAGCTAAGAGATGATCTTGCCTACTTATCCAGCAACTTCACAGACAGCTAAGAGATGATCTTGCCTACTTATCCAGCAACTTCACAGACAGCTAAGAGATGATCTTGCCTACTTATCCAGCAACTTCACAGATAGCTAAGAGATGATCTTCACAAATGAGGGCATGCACATCTCAATATGACCAATGTCTATTGATATGGAAGGTGACTCAGTTCTGAGATCATCACTGATGAACTTTATGCCCATTTGAAATGTCAGTACCATTCATAACACCACGTGCAGCTTAAATTTTCATAAGCTTGCTGCCACATCTGAAAAGTCACCATAATTTTTACTAATTTCACAGAAACATGTTGCTATTCAAGATCCTTCCTCTTTCAGCCTGCAGAAAATCTTAGATGGCACAGAAGATAAGTTCATTCTGCTGCATGTACTTGATGGCATACTGATGTGGCTTGATTGAGCAAGTAGGAGGTTAAAACTCAAGGTCACCTACTACACACTACTGCAAATCTATTGTGTTGGCACCCTATTTAATAACTTTGTTTCTTTTGTTGGGGTGCACGTATGCTTGCATGTATAACTTTTGTTGGGGTGCATACATGCTTGCATGTATAACTTTTGTTGGGGTGTACACATGCTTGCATGTATAACTTTTGTTGGGGTGCACACATGCTTACATGTATAACTTTTGTTGGGGTGCACACATGCTTACATGTATAACTTTTGTTGGGGTGCACACATGCTTACATGTATAACTTTTGTTGGGGTGCACACATGCTTACATGTATAACTTTTGTTGGGGTCCACACATGCTTACATGTATAACTTTTGTTGGGGTGCACACATGTTGGGGTGCACACATGCTTACATGTATAACTTTTGTTGGGGTGCACACATGCTTGCATGTATAACTTTTGCTGGGGTGTACACATGCTTGCATGTATAACTTTTCTTGGGGTGCACACATGCTTGCATGTATAACTTTTGTTGGGGGCACACATGCTTACATGTATAACTTTTGTTGGGGTGCACACATGCTTACATGTATAACTTTTATTGGGGTGCACACATGCTTACATGTATAACTTTTGTTGGGGTGCACACATGCTTACATGTATAACTTTTGTTGGGGTGCACACATGCTTACATGTATAACTTTTGTTGGGGTGCACACATGCTTACATGTATAACTTTTGTTGTGGTGCACACAAGTTGGGGTGCACACATGCTTACATGTATAACTTTTCTTGGAGTGTACACATGCTTACATGTATAACTTTTGTTGGGGTGCACACATGCTTACATGTATAACTATCTCCAACATCCTGCTGTGTGCATATGTGTGTACGTATGGGTGTATATATAAATTTGAGATACCTAATAAATTAATCAATTTGACCAGAATATGTATGGAGGATGCACAAAATATAGTGATATATAAAGGAAGAAAGTCAGAACCTTTCTGTATAAGAACTGGTTTAAAACAAGGTGATACATTATCTCCATTATTATTCAACCTAGTACTAGAAAAGGTCATCAGAAAAGTGAAAGAAGAAAGCAGTACAGAAGAACAAGCTAAAATACTAGGATACGCTGATGACATCGACCTGGTGGGGGAAACTATGCATGAAGTCGTCAATACCTGCATACACCTGAGAGATGTGGCATATTAACCAAGGTAAGACAGAGTATATGAAGATATCAAGAGACCAGGGGCAGAATGATCCAGATTATATAAATGTTGGATAGATGATTTATTAAGAAAGCAGAAACATACAAATATCTAGACACAACCTTCAACAGAAGCAACACAGTAAGTGAGGAAATTAAAATCAGAGTACAGATATGGAATAAAATATGCTTTGCCTTGAAATGCCTGTTAAAATCCAAAATCTTGTCCTAAAACATCAAATAGCAATCTACAAAACTATAATAAGACCAGCCATCATGTATGGATCAGAAACATGGAGTACAACAAAGAAAGATGAACAACATTTGCAGATCTTTGAGAACAAGATCCTAAGAAGAATCTTTGGGCTGATAAAGGATACCAACAGTGGAGAATGGAGAGCTAGAAAGAACTCTGAACTGAACAGCTTATTTAAATCCCAACAAATTATAAATGTCTTGAAACTGAACAGACTACACTGGCTGGGCATGTAGAAAGAATGAAAGAGAACAGACAAACAAAAATGATGTATGCACAAGAGATGAGGGAAACAAGACCAAGGAGTAGACCAAGACAGAGATGGAAAGACAACATAGAAGAGGATATAAAAGAAATTGGTGTCACCAAATGGAGAGAGAAGATTGGGAATAGAAAGGAATGGAGGTGAACTTTATCTGCAGCAATGAGCCTCAATGGCTCGGAAAGCTGAAGAAGATACTGAACATTCTGCTTGACATTTTTCCAATGATCAGTCCACTGAAATAGTAGGAGTTCTTACTGTAAACTTAGAAATACTTATGGAAGAGTGTGGCACTTACTTAATGTTAAACTACTCATTTTAAAGTTTGTTTAACAATTATAAGCTCACTATTTCTGTCCATTGACTGTTTACTCACCTCTATAAAATTTGTTTTTATGTTCATTTGACTTTACTACACAGCCACTGGAATAGAAATCAGTTGGAAGGTCAAGGTCTATAAGTATATATCTGGGGTTGGTGAAAAAGTTATTAGTCTGACCAAGAAGGGAATGAAACGTTCATGTTTATCCACATATACAGGCACAAGTTCAACACACTTGGCACACTGTTTCTCAAGTCTTTAACTCTTGAATATGTAGAATGTGTTCCCATATTTATATTGGAGTGCTTGTTTATAGCATGAGTGTTATTAAGTTTTGTCCCTTGTGTCAAGGATTTAGCTAGTCAATGTTTCTGGCCAGCATGAGGTTTTCACGAGGCAGGGAGTACAGGTTGCTGAAGCAGTGTATGGTTGTATCTTGAGCTGTGTGGATGTGAAGTTGTTGCACTGTCTAGTAATGTCAAATAACGCTGGATTCTGCAGAAGATGAAGAGGGACCAAAAGTAATCAGAAATTTAATGTTGGATGCAAGAGCTTTGGATTTAAGAATCAAGCACTACAGTTTCCCATGTCAGTTTGCCCAGTGCATAATTCTGTGCAAAGTTGTTTGTTTGACAGCTTTCTGTGTACTTCTACAAGTGGTATTCAGTGATTTTTGTGATGGCTGACAAGAGGGAAAGGAGAGTGCATGTGAAGTTTCAGATGAAACTGTCAACATGTTTCAGCAGGATAGGGACTGGGGATGAGACTTGGTGCTATATGATCCAGAAACAGGCTTCAGGCCAGTGGAAACATTCACCAAGAGCCAGCACATCAAGTTGGATCTGATGTTAAGATAGTGATGGTGTGACGTGAATGGAAATGTTCATAAGAAATGTGTTCCAGCAGGACAGACAGTAAACATTATTATCTCAAGGTTGTGAATCTGTTGTGTGAAAGTGTCTGACAAAAAACAGCCAAATTTGTGCAGAAGTGGAGACTGGTTACTACTCCATGATAATGGTCCTGCCCACACAGTCTTGTCTATCCAACATTTCTTGGCTAAAAACAAACAACATGGCATTTGTTCCTCATCCTCCATACTCACTAGATCTCACTCCGTGTTTCTTTTTTTAATTTCCACTGATTAAGAAAAATATGATTTGCCTTGAAATGCCTGTTAAAATCCAAAATCTTGTCCTAAAACATCAAATAGCAATCTACAAAACTATAATAAGACCAGCCATCATGTATGGATCAGAAACATGGAGTACAACAAAGAAAGATGAACAACATTTGCAGATCTTTGAGAACAAGATCCTAAGAAGAATCTTTGGGCTGATAAAGGATACCAACAGTGGAGAATGGAGAGCTAGAAAGAACTCTGAACTGAACAGCTTATTTAAATCCCAACAAATTATAAATGTCTTGAAACTGAACAGACTACACTGGCTGGGCATGTAGAAAGAATGAAAGAGAACAGACAAACAAAAATGATGTATGCACAAGAGATGAGGGAAACAAGACCAAGGAGTAGACCAAGACAGAGATGGAAAGACAACATAGAAGAGGATATAAAAGAAATTGGTGTCACCAAATGGAGAGAGAAGATTGGGAATAGAAAGGAATGGAGGTGAACTTTATCTGCAGCAATGAGCCTCAATGGCTCGGAAAGCTGAAGAAGATACTGAACATTCTGCTTGACATTTTTCCAATGATCAGTCCACTGAAATAGTAGGAGTTCTTACTGTAAACTTAGAAATACTTATGGAAGAGTGTGGCACTTACTTAATGTTAAACTACTCATTTTAAAGTTTGTTTAACAATTATAAGCTCACTATTTCTGTCCATTGACTGTTTACTCACCTCTATAAAATTTGTTTTTATGTTCATTTGACTTTACTACACAGCCACTGGAATAGAAATCAGTTGGAAGGTCAAGGTCTATAAGTATATATCTGGGGTTGGTGAAAAAGTTATTAGTCTGACCAAGAAGGGAATGAAACGTTCATGTTTATCCACATATACAGGCACAAGTTCAACACACTTGGCACACTGTTTCTCAAGTCTTTAACTCTTGAATATGTAGAATGTGTTCCCATATTTATATTGGAGTGCTTGTTTATAGCATGAGTGTTATTAAGTTTTGTCCCTTGTGTCAAGGATTTAGCTAGTCAATGTTTCTGGCCAGCATGAGGTTTTCACGAGGCAGGGAGTACAGGTTGCTGAAGCAGTGTATGGTTGTATCTTGAGCTGTGTGGATGTGAAGTTGTTGCACTGTCTAGTAATGTCAAATAACGCTGGATTCTGCAGAAGATGAAGAGGGACCAAAAGTAATCAGAAATTTAATGTTGGATGCAAGAGCTTTGGATTTAAGAATCAAGCACTACAGTTTCCCATGTCAGTTTGCCCAGTGCATAATTCTGTGCAAAGTTGTTTGTTTGACAGCTTTCTGTGTACTTCTACAAGTGGTATTCAGTGATTTTTGTGATGGCTGACAAGAGGGAAAGGAGAGTGCATGTGAAGTTTCAGATGAAACTGTCAACATGTTTCAGCAGGATAGGGACTGGGGATGAGACTTGGTGCTATATGATCCAGAAACAGGCTTCAGGCCAGTGGAAACATTCACCAAGAGCCAGCACATCAAGTTGGATCTGATGTTAAGATAGTGATGGTGTGACGTGAATGGAAATGTTCATAAGAAATGTGTTCCAGCAGGACAGACAGTAAACATTATTATCTCAAGGTTGTGAATCTGTTGTGTGAAAGTGTCTGACAAAAAACAGCCAAATTTGTGCAGAAGTGGAGACTGGTTACTACTCCATGATAATGGTCCTGCCCACACAGTCTTGTCTATCCAACATTTCTTGGCTAAAAACAAACAACATGGCATTTGTTCCTCATCCTCCATACTCACTAGATCTCACTCCGTGTTTCTTTTTTTAATTTCCACTGATTAAGAAAAATATGATTTGCTGCTGCAGATGAAGTGAAAGAAAAATCACTGCAGGCCATAAACAATATTCCACTGGAAGAGTTCCAGAAATGTTTCCACCAATGGAAGAAATGTTTCCAGCAGTGGAAGAAATGTTTCCAGCAATGGAAGAAATGTTTCCAGCAATGGAAGAAATGTTTCCAGCAATGGATGAAATGTTTTTCCAGCAATGGAAGAAATGTTTCCAGCAATGGAAGAAACATTTTGATAGGTGTATTTAATCAGGTGGAGAGTATGCTGAAGGAGACTAGAAAGTGAACTTATTATCATTACTACTTTTTTGTTTCTAATAAATTTCGGTTACTTTTGGGCCCACCGTCATACATCTTGTTGACTGATGTTATGCTTGTTTGTTATGGCTCTTAGTCAATGGCTGATTCATCATCTAGCTTTTATATTGATGAAGTTGGCCTGATCAAGATTTGTTGCTGTATTTGTCATCTAGCTTTTACAAGGTCCAACAATTAAGTAATGAGACTGATTTTATTATGGCCAAGACAAAAATGCCATCTATGAAGCAAAGCATGGAATCAAAAGAGGCAACCTTCATCTACGATCTGGCAACTTTTCATTACTGCCCGATAAGCAGACAACAAACAAGCCGCCATTTTGTTGACCTAGTCAGAAGTGCATTGTTGTGAAATGAGCATGGAGCAAAAAGCTAACATTAAATTCTGTTTAAAACTTGGAAAAAGTGCCACTGAGACAGTTGAATTGATGCGACAAGTTTATAGGGATAATTGTTTATCTCGTGCACAGATATTTAGGTGGTATTCATGATTCAAAAGTGGTGTGGAAATGATTACAAATGCAACTAGACATGGACGCCAATTTCTGTTTGTAATGAGGGACTCACTGCAAAAGTCAGAGAACGGATACAAGAAGATCGTTGTTTGACTGTGATGATGATGGCAGATGAATCTGTTGTGAACTGAGAGACCATTCGTAAAATTTTTGTGGAAGATTTGGGGAAGAAAAAAGTTTCTTGCCTGTTTGTACTACATTCGTTGTCTGATGACCAAAAACATCAGCGTATTGAGTATGCAAAAGACATCATCAAAACGTGTTGCAGGAATACACATTTCTTTAATCTGATTGCTGCAGATGATGAAACATGGATTTTCTGCTACGATCCCACAACTAAATGTAGAAGTGCTCAGTGGAAGTCATCATCATCATCACCAATAGGCAAAAAAATTCGTCTTCAAAAGTCAAAAGTGAAGACAATGTTGGTGTGCTTCTATGACAGCAAGGGAGTTATTCACATAGAATTTATTCCAGAGGGACAGACTGTCACTGCCAAAGTTTATTTAAGTATTTTGAAATGCCTATTAAAAAGGATTATCCGAGCCTGACCTGAGTATTCAACACCTGGCAGTTTTTTCCTTCTTCATGATAATGCACTGGCTCACCGGGCGGTAGTTTGACAGGAATTTTTGGCTCAAAAACAAGTGTGTTCTCTCAACCATCCACCCTAGTCCCCAGATTTGTCTCCCTGTGATTATTTTCTACTCCCAAAATTAAAGTTACCATTGAAAGGACACTTCTTTGATGATACTGATGATATCCAAAGGCTGTATCATCGATTTTAAGGGCCATACCAACAAAAGAACTGCAGAGGTCATTCCAGTGTTTGTTAGATCATGCCACTCACTGTATCAATGCACAAGGGGCTTACTTTGAATAAAATACAGGTTATATCTTCAACTGTTGTTTATTTTATTTTTAATAAATTTCGGTTACTTTTGGGCCCACCGTCATACATCTTGTTGACTGATGTTATGCTTGTTTGTTATGGCTCTTAGTCAATGGCTGATTCATCATCTAGCTTTTATATTGATGAAGTTGGCCTGATCAAGATTTGTTGCTGTATTTGTCATCTAGCTTTTACAAGGTCCAACAATTAAGTAATGAGACTGATTTTATTATGGCCAAGACAAAAATGCCATCTATGAAGCAAAGCATGGAATCAAAAGAGGCAACCTTCATCTACGATCTGGCAACTTTTCATTACTGCCCGATAAGCAGACAACAAACAAGCCGCCATTTTGTTGACCTAGTCAGAAGTGCATTGTTGTGAAATGAGCATGGAGCAAAAAGCTAACATTAAATTCTGTTTAAAACTTGGAAAAAGTGCCACTGAGACAGTTGAATTGATGCGACAAGTTTATAGGGATAATTGTTTATCTCGTGCACAGATATTTAGGTGGTATTCATGATTCAAAAGTGGTGTGGAAATGATTACAAATGCAACTAGACATGGACGCCAATTTCTGTTTGTAATGAGGGACTCACTGCAAAAGTCAGAGAACGGATACAAGAAGATCGTTGTTTGACTGTGATGATGATGGCAGATGAATCTGTTGTGAACTGAGAGACCATTCGTAAAATTTTTGTGGAAGATTTGGGGAAGAAAAAAGTTTCTTGCCTGTTTGTACTACATTCGTTGTCTGATGACCAAAAACATCAGCGTATTGAGTATGCAAAAGACATCATCAAAACGTGTTGCAGGAATACACATTTCTTTAATCTGATTGCTGCAGATGATGAAACATGGATTTTCTGCTACGATCCCACAACTAAATGTAGAAGTGCTCAGTGGAAGTCATCATCATCATCACCAATAGGCAAAAAAATTCGTCTTCAAAAGTCAAAAGTGAAGACAATGTTGGTGTGCTTCTATGACAGCAAGGGAGTTATTCACATAGAATTTATTCCAGAGGGACAGACTGTCACTGCCAAAGTTTATTTAAGTATTTTGAAATGCCTATTAAAAAGGATTATCCGAGCCTGACCTGAGTATTCAACACCTGGCAGTTTTTTCCTTCTTCATGATAATGCACTGGCTCACCGGGCGGTAGTTTGACAGGAATTTTTGGCTCAAAAACAAGTGTGTTCTCTCAACCATCCACCCTAGTCCCCAGATTTGTCTCCCTGTGATTATTTTCTACTCCCAAAATTAAAGTTACCATTGAAAGGACACTTCTTTGATGATACTGATGATATCCAAAGGCTGTATCATCGATTTTAAGGGCCATACCAACAAAAGAACTGCAGAGGTCATTCCAGTGTTTGTTAGATCATGCCACTCACTGTATCAATGCACAAGGGGCTTACTTTGAATAAAATACAGGTTATATCTTCAACTGTTGTTTATTTTATTTTTAATGTAATTAGTCTCATTACTTAAATGAAGGAGCCTGTGTATTGTGAGCAGGCCACATTGTCCTGCAAAATTAGAAAGCCTTTCTGCAATCTGTTTTTCTTTCAGTTCATTTTTTAACTGACACAGCAAGTTAGAGTCAAATTTTGCATTTGACCTTCCAAAAAAGTCAATCACCAAAATACTTTTCTTATCCCAAAGAATAGTGGCAATGACCTTTCTTAGTGACATTTGGGTCTTGAAATTCTTCAGCCGTGGAGAACCTGAGAGCCACCTCTATAAGGACTGTAGAGTTTGGTCTCAAGATAAACAGTGGTGTAACCATATTTCATCAAACAGAGGTTGTGACATGGGCAGAAACTGAGTGCTCCCTCTATAAAGACTGTAGAGTTTGGTCTCAAGATTAAGGTGGTGTAGCCATATTTCATTGGTGATGAGTCCTACAAAAAAGTTATAACTAGATCGCTCAAAATGCTGCAAAATAAACTTGGAAGTGTCTGGTCAATTTTGTTTCTCATCTGCATTCAAACATTTGGATAACCACTTGTCTGACAGTTTCTGCATAACTAAATGCTCATGAGTTATAAATCCAACATGTTCTCTGGATATCTCTAGTGTCTTATTCGTTGTTTTAGCTGAAATTGGTCAATTTGCCAAAATCAGGTAATGAATATAATCAAAAATTTCTGGAGTTGATGCTGTTGAAGTCCTTCCATATCTTGCTGCATCTTTGGTCTCAAAATCTCCACACTGAGACCAAACATATCACTTCTTCACAGTTAAATATGATTGATACTTGTCACTCAATGTCTGTTGCATACACTCATGGATTTTCTTTTGGGGTTTTTTTCTACAGGAACAGGAACTTCATGATCATCTGGAATTCCACATTTGAAAATTCCACACTTGAAAACTCTACACTTGAAAATTTCACATTTGAAAATTCCACACTTGAAAATTCTACACTTCAAAATTCTACACTTGAAAATTTCACACTTGAAAATTCTACACTTGAAAATTTCACACTTGAAAATTCTACACTTGAAAATTTAACACTTGAAAATTCTACTCTTGAAAATTTAACATTTGAAAATTCTACACTTGAAAATTCTACACCTGAAAACTTCACACTTGAAAATTCCACACTTGAAAATTTCACACTTGAAAATTCTATACTTGAAAATTTCACACTTGAAAATTCTATACTTGAAAATTTCACACTTGAAAATGCCACACTTGAAAATTCTACACCTGAAAATTTCACACTTGAAAATGCCACACTTGAAAATTCTACACCTGAAAATTTTACACTTGAAAATTCTACACTTGAAAATTCCACACCTGAAAATTTCACACCTGAAAATTCCACACTTTTTGTTGACACTGATCTGAAAAAAAGTACAAAACTAGCGGTTTGATCCTGAAAACTGCATTTTACTAAAAGAAAATGATGCTCTCTCAGGCTACATTGACAAAGTTATGCTCATACTTTGAGATGTGAGTTGACCTTGACAAAGTTATGCTCATACTTTGAGATGTGAGTTGACCTTGACAAAGTTATGCTCATACTTTGAGATGTGAGTTGACCTTGACAAATTTATGCTCATACTTTGAAATGTGATTGACTTTGACAAAGTTATGCTCATACTTCAAAATGTGAGTTGACTTTGACAAAGTTATGCTCATACTTTGAGATGTGAGTTGACTTTGACAAAGTTATGCTCATACTTCGAGATGTGAGTTGACTTTGACAAAGTTATGCTCATACTTTGAGATGTGAGTTGACCTGTAACTCTTTGGAACTCCCACATGTGTGTAGTATATGTACACATATATAAAATATAATATGAGCCTGGAATATGATGTGAGCATAAGAAGGAGTTAGAAAATGTCATCTGAGCTCTAAAAACAACACACTCTTGCCTCATCTAGTTTGGGTGTATCATGAACTTCAGCTGCCACTGTGACATTTCCACTGTCCGGTACATCTGGCTGCAAGTCTGCAAACTGACGGAAATATGGTATTGGCTCCTGCATGACTTTCTTGACTGCTTGTATGAAGTGAGCATCATCAAGTAAACCACTGCAATAACATCAGATATGCAACTTTATATTATACATACCCAACATTCATTTATAAAATTTTAAAATCATAACAAAATCTTACATAAATAAACAACATCAATTATCCAGCACTAATATTTTATATATATATAAATGCCAAACTTCAATTATCCATATTGAAGTCTTATGCAGAAAGTATCCAACATTTGCATGCAACATCAGTTATCCATATTGAAATCTTATACACAGAATATTCAACATTTGTGAGCAACATCAGTTATCCTAAATTTAAAACTTACACACAGTATTTAGTCAATATTCACTCATAATAAGCAGCAGTGAGACAACTACATCAAAGATAATAACCAATAATGCTATAACATCAAACACAACAGTATGAGACACAAACATCAACTACAACAGCATTAGACACTAACATCAAAGACAACTTGGAGTACCTGGTAATGAAGTGGCAGACAGACTTGCTGGACAGGCTAAAATAAATGCCAGACTGACAATGGACAAGGGGGACATTGCTAAGGCAGTACTGGACAGGCTGCAGGAAAATGAAGAGCGAGAATGGAAGAACAATGTAGTTGTGAGTGCTGGAAAAATTAAAATGCTGGCAGGAAATCCGACCTGTGTAGCAGACTGTAAACAACCAACATTTGACAGCAACTATTAGCAAGCATACTCTTGGATGGATGCTGCGGCGTGCAGTGGAGCATATATGGGGCTGTCCTGAATGCAATGAAACTGGAGTCTGATTTTGAACCTTTAATCAAAGAGAACAGCATAAGAGGCAATAACAACATCAAACACAACAACATGAATCATTAACATCAAACATAACAGCATGCAACACTACCAAAACACAACAACATGAATCATTAACATCAAACATAACATCATGAAACACTACAACATCAAATACAACAGCATGCAACACTGATATCAAACACAGCATGAGAAATTAACCTCAACCATAAGAGCATGAGACACTATAACAACAAACATAACAGTATGAGACACTATAACAACAAACACTATGGGACGCTACAACAACAAACACAATAATATGAGACACTATAACAACAAACACAAGAGCATGAGACATTATAACAACAAACATAATAGTATGAGACACTATAACAACAAACATAATAGTATGAGACACTATAACAACAAACATAATAGTATGAGACACTATAACAACAAACATAATAGTATGAGACACTATAACAACAAACACAATAGTATGAGACACTATAACAACAAACACAATAGTATGAGGCACTATAACAACAAATACAATAGTATGGGACACTATAACAACAAACATAATAATATAAGACACTATATCATCAAACATAACAGCATATGATACTAACATAAAAAAGTCAACAGAGTAAGACACTAACATCAAAAACTCAACAGAGTAAGACACTAACATCAAAAACTCAACAGAATAAGACACTAACATAAAAAACACAACAGCATGAGATGAACACCAAAATCAACAGCATTGGACACTATAATAATAAACAAAATACCATGAGACACTAACATCAAACAGAATAGTATGAGACATTATAACATCAAATACATCCAACTGAGGCACTATAACATCAAACAAGTCAGCATGAGACTATAACATCAAACAAAACAGCATGAGACATGGTAATATCAAACACATCAGTATGAGACACTATAACATAAAACACAACAGCATGAGCCATTATTACACAGATGATTATTTACTAAACATTACATACAGCACACACAGATGTTAATTTATTAAACATTACATGCAACACACACAGATGATGATTTATTAAAATATGACATACAGCACACACAGATGTTGATTTATTAAACATTACATGCAACACACACAGATGATGATTTATTAAAATATGACATACAGCACACACAGATGTTGATTTATTAAACATTACATACAGCACACACAGATGATGATTTACTAAACATTACATACAGCACACACAGATGATGATTTATGAAACATGACATAAAACACTCTAAACTAGCAGAAAAAAAAGAAAGTAAAAAGTCAGCTACCGTAGACAGTTGCCCAGTACACCAGCAATAATGTCTGACTCTGCTAAGCTACATACTACAGGCTGTTGGGGCACATTTTCCTGCTTTTTCTGCTGTTGACTGTGCTCACTAAGGATACGGTCAATGTAATAATGATCAAACTCATCTGCAAAGTTTGTCTGTAGTGAAACAATAAAGCACTGAATAAACAATTGATACATACAACTTCTTCAGACAAATAACATCATCATCACAAATAAACTTCAGACAAATATGTTTTCATTACACATAAATTTGAGACAAATATATTATTATTACAAATAAATTTAAGGCAAATATATTATCATTAAACTTAAGACAAATATATTATCATTTATATATATATAAAATGTATGCATGTGTGTGTGTATGCTCCAGCATAACTTTGGAACGCCTGGAGAAATTTCAACCAAACTTGGTACACATGTGACTTACAGTCTGGAGAAAAGTACTTTGGGGGTATGACATACCTAGTAACCCTAGGGATAGGGTGGGAAGGAGGTGACATACTATTCACTTAGTTCAAGAATTTAAAAAATTGATCTAAGGGAGATAATCCTGAAATAGAGTGATTTTTGGTCTAATAGCAGCATTTATGACCTCCCATGGCAAGTCTCATATGGTAACTGGGGCTCATATCTAAGTCTGGAGAGACAAGAATAGGACTACTGCCATCTTCCACGTATGTCATAATAGGTGACTAAGGAAGTTGGGGGATAGGCCAACGACCTGTTCCCTGTAAAAAAAACTGGAATGTTACAGAAACACGGAAAGGAAAACCAGTGGACTGGCCACACTCTGAGGAAACCTGACACCAGCAAAGCAAGTCAGGCACTGACATGGAATCCTCAAAGAAATTGAAAATGAGGAAGACCTAGACTTACTTGGAGAAGAGACATTATGACAGTGCTCAGAGACAAGGGATGCACATGGAAGGAAGCAGAGAAAGATTCCAAAAACAGGGATAACTGAAGAGCATGGTGATGGTGATGGCAAGTCTAAATAATTTTGATGGTCTCTTAATCAGCCCCCATCGCCATGGGGGTGAGAAAGGGGTGGGGGTGGGATGGGGGTTACATATTAGTGTCGAGTCCATAGTTCTAGGGGCTACAGAGATGAATAGTGACACTCCTGATGCTGTTTACGTTCATGTTCAGCCCCTATCAGCATGGGGGGGATGAGAGAGGGGTGGGATGGGGGTGACATGTAAAAGTAATAAAAAAAGACCAATATTAGTGTCGATTCCATAGTTTTCGGGGTTGCTGAGACAAGTAGTGACACTCCTCCTGATGTCGTTTACGTCCAAGTTCAGACCCCATTGGCATGGGGGTGAGAAGGGATGAAAATTTAGCGTGGGATCTCCAATTATTTTACTACGGAACCTTGACCCATCAAAACTTTGCAACGGCACAAGGCTGTGTGTAAAGAGGATGCTGGGCAATGTAGCTGAAGTGGCTATCTTAACAGGACAGGGAAAAGGTGAAGCAGTATTTATGCCACAGATATCACTTATTCTGACAGATCTCCTTTTTTTTGCAATATCCAGTGAGACTTGCACTCTCGATCACGATCAACAAGTCACAGGGGCAGTCTACACATTACAGAGTAAAGTCTTTTACAAATTCACTATAATAGTAATTTAACTCAAAACTTGATTATATACAACAGTTTTAGTTTCACCTATAGGAGCAAGAATAAATAATTTCTTGGGTGAACCCACCCTTGAGAAAGCAACATAAAGTTGTCCGTGGGAGAAACATGGCCATCTCAAATCCACTCCGTAGTATTAATAATTAATCAATTCCCAAGCAATGCTGGGTAATCAGCCAGTGCACATATAAATTTAAGACATACATTATCATTACAAATAAAGTTGTGACAAACGATAAATAATATTATCATTATAAATAAAATTGATATAAATGATATTATACTCATACACAATATGTCTGCTCACATATGTTGAGACGACTAATGTCAGCTCACATACAGCTGAGATCACTAATGTCTACTCACATAAAGCTGAGACCACTAATATCTGCTTACATACATTTGAGACCACTAATGTTTGCTTATATACAATTGAGATCACTAATGTCTGCTTACATACAGCTGAGACCAGTAATGTCTGCTTATGTACAGTTGAGACCACTAATGTCTGCTCACAGTTATCTTAAGCTGCTCTTACAGACACCGAATACAATTAATTGTTTTCTGAATAGTCCCGAAAATTTTGTTTAGTAGACAGTCATTTATAATGTATGTAGTTACTTCTGTACTGAGTGAATGTTTAAGAGCGAAACGTAAATGTTATTTTTTATTTTATGTCTCTCAGCTTCAATGTTAACTATGTTTGTTATATGAACAGCATATTTGTAGAATGTCTGGAATAGAGTGAAAGATGTATGATAAAGGGCAGAATGTCAGACGGGCCTGCGTGCCCAATTCTTAACCCTTTTGAAATAAAGATCAATCAATCAATCAATCACATAAAAATGAGATCACTAATGTCTGCTTACATACTGTATAAGATTGAGACTGATCTATTCTTAGATGACTAGGTGAGTATTGTTTTAGTATTTTTTTTTAATATCCCAAACATTAACAAAAATTCAACATTCTTGTTTCCCAAAAGTGATAACTAAAGATGAAATATTCAAGTTCACTAATTATCATACACATTTTAATATTCATATGAAACTAAACAGAAAAAAAAAAAACATTTAGATACTCTCACATTCATTAGGTCTGCTGCATTTTATAAGGTATAAAATATTGGCCATACATTTAAGTCACTATCAAATTCAACCGTTGTCAAAACCAGCCACTGACAATTTTGTTCTGACTCAACCAGATACTGTCACATTTATTTAGTTACAATCAAATGCTGTCACATTCAATCACAGTCACAATCAAACACTAACACATTCACGAACAGTTACAACACTGTCACATTTACTGATTATCACAACAGACACTGTCACATTTAATCATTATCACAACAGGCACTGTCACATTTACTCATTATCACAACAGACACTGTCAAATTTACTCATTACCACAACAGACACTGTCACATTTACTCATTATCACAACAGACACTGTCAAATTTACTCATTACCACAACAGACACTGTCAAATATCTTCATTATCACAACAGACACTGTCACTTTCACTCATTATCACAACAGACATTGTCACATTAACTCATTATCACAACAGACACTGTCATATTAATTTCCCAGCTCAATCAAAGAGACACGTTACATTCTTATGAAGAGAAGATTCAGAAATGTTCTCCAAGTAACTAGAGCAGATAGTCACACTGACTACAGCTTAGCAACAGCAAAGCTAAGACTGTCTGAACTATGACCACAGACTCAAAGCTAAGACTGTCCGAACTATGACCACAGACTCAAAGCTAAGACTGTCCGAACTATGACCACAGACTCAAAGCTAAATACAGACGTGTTAGGAACAGATGAAGAAATACAAGAGAAATTCACTCTTCTTATATCTTATATCCTTCCCATGCCGTTAAATGTCACATAGGGCTCACAAAGTAGTTTGCCAATTTTTCCTGTCTTCGGTGAGTCTTTCAACCTCATCAAGGAGTTTTATGCCTGTTAATTTGGCCTCTCTTAACAATGTCTTCTTCAGAGTTTCACACGGTCTGCCTCTTTTTCTTTGGCCTATTGTGTTCCACTTGATAGCTTGTTTTGGGATTCTCTGATCATTTCTTCTCATCAAGTGACCAACATACGTCATCTCCTTTTCCTGATCACCCATGAGACTGGTTGTTGTTCAGTCATCTGTCTTATCTCTGCATTGTTCCTGAATTCATTCCACTTGATGCTGAGTATTTTCCTTAGGCATTTGTTTTCAAAAGAGTCTAATTCAGTCTAGCAGTAGAAAAATAGGTTGATGCATCATATTATTTCCAAGTGGGCAATCCTAATTAAAGGGGTAATTTTAACTAAAAGCATTTCCACCAAGCATTAGAGACATCAGTATGAAGAGAACAGAGACAAGCCAAGAACAGGTGTCTGACAGATGATACTGTAGAACTGATGCAGATGAGAAGGATGAACAAAGTAACCAAACAATATATGAAGAGATTAACAAAGAAATAAGAAGGTAATGTATGGAAGAGAAAGAGAGGTGGATGTTAGAATAATGTTATGGGTTTGAAAAACAGTTTTATAATGGCAAAAAAATTCACAAAAAGATAAAGAACTTTGTATGGAAAGAACATGCAAAGCAACAGGGAATTTGAAAACAAGGGAGAAAACAATGATAACACTTGCCCGTTTGTTGTCGAGGCTAGCCAGATCTCCTCCCTGAGTCCCCATTATCAGTTCTGGAGTGCTTCACTTGTGCTTCACGCAATGTTATTTATGCTATTATGTGCAAACGTTCTGATATGAAGTATATAGGTGAGACCGGTTTACGTTTAGGAGATTGTTTTCATCAACATCTTAACGACACTTCTAAGAGGGTTTAGACACCTGTGGCTAAACATTTTTGCCATAGCAACCACAGGGGAAAACAGGACGTTTCTGTTAGTGTGATCTGCTCTTGTTCTGCTGATGTATGATCTTGGAGGGTCCTAGAACAGCGCCTCCACCCAGCTGGAATTAACAATGTCTTCAGTTTTCTGTAACTTCTTTAGTTTTCCACTTTTTTTCTGCAATTTATACTCTACTTTCTTGTTTCTTTCTCCTGGATTCCCTCCCCCTCCCACCACCACCTTCTCTTCTTCTCTGGTGGCCTATAGATGTTTATTGCCCCTATGGGTCTTGTTCTTCATTCACCAGTTTCATAGTATCTTCCTCCTTCCCTCATCCCTCAGTTCTTCGTTCATTATTTCTCTGTTTTCCCTTCCCCCCCCCCCTTTTTTCTCTATTATATGTGTCAATTGCCTTTCCCTTCCCCCACCCCACCTGTTTCTCTCCCTTTCCCTGCTCTAATTTCTGACTGGCTTCATCTGCTATCCTTTGTCCTTTGTGGCCCCCGCTACAAAAATACAAAAAGAGATAAAGGGTACAAGTAACACAGTTTTTTATACTAAGAGCAATAACGGAGTGATCTCTAGATTTATATTTGTACTTCATGGATTATACAAAAGCTTTTGACAGAGTTGAATGAAGATATGAAACAAGTGCTTGAAAACCTTAGGTTAGATGGTCAAGATATGAGAACTATTAAGAATATGTATCGGAATCAAAGAGCAACAATAAGGACAAACGATGAGATAACTGTAGATAAGTATCAAGATACCAGGATGAGTCAAAAGTTCATCCTGTTTGTGCGCTGTCTCACTGCTGCACAAAACCAAGCAGCATAACAGCAGTGTTTTTAGTGGTACGTATTGTTAATAACGATGTAACTTCGCTCTTCAAAATACAGTCCATAACTTTCAGTGGTCTTCTGCCATCACTCAGCCAATGCCAGGAGCCCTGTGTAGTAGCACTTGGAAGCCTCTGAGATGAAGAGATCTCTCACACCGACTTCAACTTCTTCCAATGAACTGAATTTTCATTCTTGAAGAAAGTGTGTCATCGCGTGGAATAGATGGCAGTCAGGGATGCAAGGTTCAGACTGTACGGTCGATGAAGCAGAACCTCGATTCCTTTCATTTCCATCAGCTGTCCATGGACCACGTTGGAAGTGCGTGCTGACATGTTGTCATGCTGGAGAAGTACCCTCTTCCTGTTGATGAGTGCAGGGTATCATGCAGTCGCTTCACCTGCTCAGAGTACAGATTTCTGTCTACTCACTGATCAAGTGGAACCGATTCCCAGCGCAGAGGCCCCTCGAAGTTCCACCAGATGCAAAGCATAAACTTCTTTATGAACCAGTCTCATCAGACAACCGCCTCTGTCATCTGGCCTGGCTGGAGCCATTTGGGTACCTGTGTTAGGGCACCATAGAAGAATTTACTTTCATCCTCAGTGATGGTACAGCAGAAGAATCTTTTGTCATGTGAGTTTGCCAATAGTTGGTGACAGATGTCAACATATCTCTGTACTTGCTGGGATGTGAGTCTGCCAATAGTTGGTGACAGATGTCAACTTGTCTCTGTACTTTCTGGGATGTGAGATTGTGGGGATACAATGAGACTGCCTGCTGCTGAAGTGGAGCTCATGTAAATGCCAAACTTTGATGCTTTGAGAAGTGCCGAGTTGGACTGACAAGCACTAAGTACTGGTTCTAAGACTGCCTTCAGCTCTATGCAGGGCTTCTTCACTCCTGGTTAAGGGGCACTCTGACCTGGCCTTGTCTTTGATGTTGGTGTCCCCAGACCTGAACCTTTGAAACCAGTTCCTTGCATTGCTGTCATCAAATGTTTCTTCCCCTTCCATCATCATCATCATCATCATCATCATCATCATCACCATCAGGTGCCATCCAACTGGCATTGGCTATTATGCTTCTCCAGAGTACAAGATCCTTTTATGCAGGCCATCAGCTCAGTTGGTGATCTCCTCTCACACCATCCCTTCAGACTGTCTAGTATCATTTCTTTTGATCTTCTTCCTTCTATTTTTCCTCAATGCTCCCTCTTCTCATTGCATGTCCTATGGAAGTACATTGTCTCTCTCTTATCTTTTTGACAAGGTTTTTTGTCTCTCCAGCTCTTCTCATACATTCTTCATTAGTTATTTTTGCTGTCCAGGGGATTCGCAACATTCTTCTAATAAACCACATTTCTGCTGCTTCCAATGATTTTTGTGCAGACTTGCCTATTGTCCATGATTCACTTCCATATAACAAGATAGGTTCAATATAGCATTTTAGGACTCGTTTTCTAACATTCATTGATAAGGATGTGTTAGCTAATATGTTTCTCATTCTCTGAAATGCAGTCTTTGCTTGGCCTATTCTGTTCCTATTTTCTGTTCTGCATTTCTCATCTGAAGTTATTACTGCTCCAAGGTATTTGAATATCTGCACCTACTTTAGAATAGCTCCGTTTAATTTTATACTGCATGCTGGTGGATTCTGTTTCTTAGATATAACCATAGTCTCTGTCTTTTTTTATGTTTAAAGTAAGGCCTTTCTGTTCACTTTCTTTGGCGACTTTATCCAAGAGATTTTGCAGGTCTTGTTGGTTCTCAGCTATTAGTACTGTGTCATCAGCATACCAAAGGTTGTTAATATTGTATCCTCCAATTTTTGTGCCTGGTTCTGTGATGATCATTCTTAGAATATTCTCACTGTACAGAGAAAAAAGGTCTGGAGATAGTACACATCCTTGTCATACCCCTTGTTCTATAGGTTGATATTTTACAGTTCTATTTTCAACTCGAACTGCTGCTTCTTGCTGCCAATATAGATGTTTTACAATCCTCAGGTCTTTGCTGTCTATACTGATGTCTTCAAGCATTTTAATAATTTCACTATGTTTCACCTTGTCAAATGCCTTGGTGTAATCAATGAAGCATAAGTAGAGATCTTTCTGTACTTCTAAAGCTCTTTCTGTTAGTGTTCGTAAAGCATAAATGGCATGTGTGTTCCCTTTCCTTCAACAAATCCAAACTGTTCATCTGCTATTTCCATTTTTATCTTTTTCCTTGTTCTTCTCATAATGGTTCTCAGAAGTAGCTTCATTATGTGACATGAGAGGCTGATAGTCCGGTGGTCGTCACATTCCTTTGCACTTGGTTTCTTTGGTAGTGCTATAAACGTGGATTTAAGCAAGTCACTGGGCATATAACCTCTGTTGTAAATGTCACTCAGTAACTTGGTTATTATTTTTATTCCTATCTCCTCTAGTGCCTCTATTTCTTCTATTATTATATTATCAGGCCCAGTCACTTTTCCTTCCTTTATGTATATGTCTGCATGTGTATGTGTGCGTGAGTGCTATTTTATTAGGTTAATTACTTCTTCTCTTTTACTTTGAATGTAGTAGTTAAATCTGACACTCTTTTGATATGTTTTTCCTAATTTAATTTGTATTTTTGTACTAAATCAAGTGTGTGGGAAGAATGAAAGATGGAGTGATGAAGGGCAGAATGTAAGACGGGCCTGCATGCCCAATTCTTAACCCTTTAAAAATAAAGATTATTCATTCATTCATTCATTCATTCATTCATTCCTTTATGTGTTTGATGGCATCTATGATTTCATCTTCAAGTATTGGTGGTCCATCACAGTTTTCAGTATCTGGTGTTAATTCTGGTCTTTCTCCTCCATATAGCTCATCAATATACTCTGTCCATCTGTCCACAACGTCTTCTTTCCCCATTAACATTTTACCTTCTTTTGATTTCAGGCATTCTGTGTTATATTTGTTTTCCTGCCTGTGAGTTCACTAATTTGTTTGTGCATGTTTTTGCTGTCTTTATTATGAGAGTCCTCTATCTGTCTGCACTGTTCATTTAACCACACTTCCTTTGCTTCTCTGCATTTGCGTCTTATTTCTTTATTTATCTTGCTATATTTTCTTGGTTATTTTTGCTCCTCCTCCTCTTGTCCATCAGTCCTAAGATGTTGTCTGTCATCCATTTATTTTTAGGGGCTTCTTTTTTCGGTGGTATTATCTCCTTAACAGTTTGGTGAATAGAATCTCTTAACATTGCCCATTGTTGACCTATACTATTTATCTTTGCTATTGCGTTGTATCTATTTGTTATAATAACTTTGTATTGTTCTCGCAGTTCTTGGTCATTTTTTAAAGGAGTTTTGTACTCAGTTTGATGTTTCTCACTTTTCTGCCTGCTTTCTTTAGCTTTATTCTAATTTTTCCACAGAGTGGGTCATGGTCACTATTGCAGTCAGCTCCTGGCATGGTTTTTGTTGTCAGTAATGCATTGCGGAATCGTTTGTTGATTAATATGTAGTCTATCTGGTTAAAAGTCTTTTTGTCTGGGCTGCACCACGTTGCCAGTCTTCGGGGATGTTGTTTAAACCAGGTGTTTCCTACAACCATGCTGTGTATTCTTGCCCATTCAATTAATTTACTACCTCTGTCATTCCTCTCCCCCAGTCCATAGTCACCAACGATGTCTGAAGTTCTTCCTTTACCAACTTTGGCATTAAAATCTCCCATGTGAAGTAACTTCATGTGACTTTGGATGTTTCAAGGTTGTCTCTATGTCATTATAAAATAGCTGTATATCTTCTTCAGAACTTTCAAATGTTTGAGCGTACACTTGTATAATATTTATGTTTATTGGTCATCCTTTCAGTTGGGCTAGCAGGACTCGGTCCGAGACGTTCAAATATCCTACAATTGTCCTTGCTGTCTGTTCGTCAAATATTATTCCTACCCCATGTTCATGTTTCTCACTTCCTGAATATATTATTGTATATTTATCAGAGTTTATCTTCCCTGCGCCTGTCCCTCTAACCTAACCCCTTCCATGCTGCAGACTTCACAGGCAGCTACTGAGATACTGAGCCCTTTCTTCCAGTAATGCCTCAGGAGGACGTGAACAGCAGTCTTGCTGTCCACCATATTTCCTTCTGCTGATCATTTATCTTGTAAAGTGATAATGGGTATGCATGCTTTCAGAATGATGCAACACATGACATCAGCACAATGTTACAAATGCTAGTACAGTGTATAAGACAGGAACCTTGACTGATATCTTATATCTTATATCCTTCCCGTGTCGTTAAACATCACATAGGGCTTGCAAGGTAGTTTGCCAATGTTTCCTGTCTTTGGCGAGCTTTTCAACCTATCAATGGATTTTATGCCTATTAATTTGGCCTCTCTTAACAATGTCTTCTTCAGAGTTTCACAAGGTCTGCCTCTTTTTCTTTGGCCTGTTGTGTTCCACTTGATAGCTTGTTTTGGGATTCTCTGGTATTTCTTCTCATCACGTGACCAACATATGTCCATCTCCTTTTCCTGATCACCCATGAGACTGGTTGTTGTTCAGTCATCTGTCTTATCTCTGCATTGTTCTTGAATTCGTTCCACTTGATGCCGAGTATTTTCCTTAGGCATTTGTTTTCAAAAGAGTCTAATTTCTTTTCTATTTCTTTAGTTGTTTTCCAGCTTTCACGTGCATAAATGAGGGTGGATATTACATTTGAATTGAATAGTTTTAACTTGGTTTTTATGCTTATAACTTTTGAATGCTATATGTTTTTCAAATTCTTGAAGATCGATGCTGCTTTTGGAATTTTAATTCTAACTTCCTTTCTGGTGTCACCATCCTGGTCTATGTAGCTGCCATGGTATGCAAATTGTTTGACTTCTTCAATATCTGTCCCTTCTACATGTATTTTTCCATTCTGATTATTGGGAAGTTTCATTATTTTTGTTTTGTCCTTGTTAATTTCAAGTCCTATTTTGCAAGCCAGTGAAGACAGGATATCTTTTTTTTCTTGTATGGAATTCACATTATTACTGATAAGAGTTATGTCATCAGCAAAATCAAGATCCTCTAGTTGGGTCCCATGTACCCAATCAATACCTGTGTTACCTGTGCAGCATTTTTTTCATTATGAAGTCTATTTTAATTCCAAAAAGGAAAGGAGACAGTATACATCCTTGTTTCACACCTGTTTCAATCTGGAACCATTCACTCATCCCTTCTTCTATTTTGACTGCACAAACATATCCATTGTAGAAGTCCTTAATGATGTTGACAATTTTAGATGGTATTCCATATAGTCTTAAAATTCTCCACAGTGAATCTCTGTGTATGCTATCAAATGCCTTTTTAAAATCTATGAAGTTCAGTATTAATGGTTCCTGCTTTTCAATATGTTCTTCAAGTATTATTCTTAGAGTGAAGATCTGGTTGAGACAGCTTCTCCCTTTTCAAAATCCTGCTTGTTCTTCTCTCATTGCGGTATCCACTATATCTTTAAGTCTATTCAAAATGACCTAGCAAAATACTTTTCACACAGCTGATATTACGGTATCAAAAAAAAAACATGATGACTCTATATAAAAAGAGGAATGAGACAAGGGTGTGTACTATCAACTGATCTATTCTCATTATACAATGTACTGTCAACTGAACTATTCTCATTATACAATGTACTGTCAACCAATCTATTCTCATTATACAATGTACTGTCAACCAATCTATTCTCATTATACAATGTACTGTCAACCAATCTATTCTCATTATACAATGTACTGTCAACCAATCTATTCTCATTATACAATGTACTGTCAACCAATCTATTCTCATTATACAATGTACTGTCAACTGATCTATTCTCATTATACAATGTACTGTCAACCGATCTATTCTCATTATACAATGAAAACATCATAGGAGGATTTAAAAACTTGAAATAAATAAAAATGGGAGAGCACAATCTGGTATAAGCAGGCAAATGAAACTAGTAAACAAAGACTATCAAAGAGAACAATAAAAGTAGGATGAAAGTTAAAAAGCAACAAGTTGGAAACAACAGTTATATTAAAAACTTACAAGGTGCAGCAAATAGGAAGATGGCAAGTACCCAGCAGATGACAAACAGGAAAGACAAAAGGGGCTTTTTATGACATGAAGAAGATACAAATAGAAGTTGTCCATAAAACTGAGGAAAAGAGAATCACAGTGTTATATGAGGTTCGACACAAAAAAAGGAGACTGAATCTGTATCTCACTTGACAAAGCAAGTTGAGAAAGCTCAACCTCCTTGAGAAGAGACCCCATCTGAGATGACATAAAGCTGCATGTGATGCTGTCAACATTCCTTGCAGTTCTGCAGATCGTTTTTTGAAAGGCTGTTGAGGACCTCCGTCATTTTTGCTTCCACATTTTCCTCTTATTTACATCTTACATCTTTCCCGTGGTGTTAAATGTCACACATGGCTCGCATGGTGTTAAATGTCACAGGGGCTTGCATGGTGCTAAATGTCACATAGGGCTTGCATGGTGTTAAATGTCACATAGGGCATGGCATGGTGTTAAATGTCACATAGGGCATGCATGGTGTTAAATGTCACATAGGGCTTGCATGGTGTTAAATGTCACATAGGGGTTGCATGGTGTTAAATGTCACATAAGGCTTGCATGGTAATTTGCCAAGTTTTCCTATTTTCAGCAAGCTTTTCAGGATTTTATGAACACTAATTTGGCTTCTCTTAGCAGTGTCCTCTTTACAGTTCCACATGGTCGACCTATTTTACTTTGGCCTGTTGTGTTCCACTTGATAGCTTGTTTTGGGATTCTCTGACTGTTTCTTCTCAATACATGGCCGACATTTGTCACATCTTCTACTGACAAAAAATGGGTTCCTTTAAGCATCAGCTTGATCTCTGGGTTAGGCAGAAGTTATACCCAGGCCTGGCGAATATGGCGCACGCTTGGGCACAGAGATGTGATTTGCTAAAAACTGCCTCACAGACAAAGCACTTTGGGGTGGCACATTGTCTTGGTGCAAAATCCAACCGATGGTCTTCATCTTTCACACTTTCTCCAACTTCCAAAAAATCATTTGTGCCATTCAAAAATGTGTGCATGAGTTAAGCTGTCATCACTGTAAGCCTCCATCAATAACTAAAGTTTCCTTCATGGATTTCTTCAACTTTACAGGGCACTTGATGTTAGCTTCAATCTTGCCTCTGCCATTTTCCAACCAAGCGTAGATATATGTCTCGCATTTGAACACACACCTGCTGGTGCTGAGTGGAGTTCAGTCTTGTCTTAGTGATCTGTTAGAACATGCACTATAACCACCTCTTTGTCTTTCTTCTTCCATTCTTGGTTCTCAAGCTAAAGAGTCAATCTCATTTTTGTTGTGTCAGACCTCATACAGGGCCAGTATTTTTGTTGTGTCGGACCTCATATAGGGCCATATTTTTGTTGTGTTGGACCTCATAAAGGGCCAGTATTTTTGTTGTGTCAGACCTCATATAGGGCCAGTATTTTTGTTGTGTCAGACCTCATATAGGGCCAGTAATTTTGTTGTGTCAGACCTCATATAGGGCCAATATTTTTGTTGTGTCAGACCTCATATAGTGCCAATATTTTTGTTGTGTCAGACCTCATATAGGGCCAATATTTTTGTTGTGTCGGACCTCATATAGGGCCAGTATTTTTGTTGTGTCAGACCTCATATAGGGCCAATATTTTTGTTGTGTCGGACCTCGTACAGGGCTAATATTTTTGTTGTATCAGACTCGTATAGGTTTTTGTTGTGTCAGACCTTGTATAGGGTAATATTTTTGTTGTGTCAGACCTTGTATAGGCTAATATTTTTGTTGTGTCAGACCTTGTAAAGGCTAGTATTCCTACATGGCTGTTAAACTCGGACAGTCAACAGAAAGATATTAGAGAAACTGGAAGCAACAGAAAAGTCATTTTAGAGAAAGATGCACCAAATATCCTGGACAGACAGAAAAACAAACAAGAAAGGTCCTCAAAAAAGTTTCACAACAAAGAAAACTAGTTTAACTGATAAGAAAAAAGACTGAAAATTTCTTGGACATTTCATGAGAAGACATAAGTTGGAGAACCTAGTAATGACTGGAAAATTCAAGAGGAAAGGGACAAGAAGAAGGCCAAGAGAAAAATATCTGACTGGGCTGACCAAGTGGCATGGAGAAAGATGTCTCAGTGGGCAGACAAAGTGGTGTGGAGAATGATGTCTCAGTGGGCAGACAAAATGGCGTGGAGAAAGATGTCTCAGTGGGCAGACAAAATGGCGTGGAGAAAGATGTCTCAGTGGGCAGACAAAATGGCGTGGAGAAAGATGTCTCAGTGGCAGACAAAATGGCGTGGAGAAAGATGTCTCAGTGGGCAGACAAAATGGCGTGGAGAAAGATGTCTCAGTGGGCAGACAAAATGGCATGGAGAAAGATGTCTCAGTGGGCAGACAAAATGGCATGGAGAAAGATGTCTCAGTGGGCAGACAAAATGGCGTGGAGAAAGATGTCTTAGTGGGCAGACAAAGTGGCGTGGAGAAAGATGTCTCAGTGGGCAGACAAAGTGGCATGGAGAAAGATGTCTCAGTGGGCAGACAAAGTGGCATGGAGAAAGATGTCTCAGTGGCCTGACCAAGTGACATGGAGAAAGATGTCTCAGTGGGCTGACAAAGTGACATGGAGAAAGATGTCTCAGTGGGCAGACAAAGTGACATGGAGAAAGATGTCTCACTGGGCTTACCAGGTGGCGTGGAGAAAGATGTCTCAGTGGGCTGACAAAGTGGCATGGAGAAAGATGTCTAAGTGGGCAGACAAAGTGGCATGGAGAAAGATGTCTCAGTGGGCAGACAAAGTGGCATGGAGAAAGATGTTTCAGTGGGCAGACAAAGTGGCATGGAGAAAGATGTCTCAGTGTGCTGACAAAGTGGCGTGGAAAAAGAGAAGCATCTAAATGAATTTGAAATATCAAGGGCCTCACAAGATGGAGAAATGTGATCGGCAATACTATCCAGCATGGCACAAAATACATGTACGCAACCAAACACGGACATATTTATTCAGTGCCACAACACTTTTCATATTTACTCACAGTCACAATCAAATACTGTCACAATTACTAAGTCACAATCAAACACTATCACATTCATTTTCTGGCACAATCAGACACTGTTAAATTCACTGGCCGTGACAGAACAACAAAATGATCACACTTATGAAACTGACCTGAAACTGATGATGATCATGTGTCCTAGCTGTGACTCCAAGATGTAGCATGAAAGGTTTTTGTGGTAGTGGTTTCTGCCAAAGTTGTGACAACTTCTTCATTCTTCTCCTGTTCATCTCAAGCTGATCAAAAACAGTCAGCTTGCGTCCTATTGATGGCAGAGCCTATACAGCCAAGACAGAAACAGCTTTAGTCAATTATCACTCAAGTCTGTCACCTACAACAGCTTTAGTCAATTATCACTCAAGTCTGTCACCTACAACAGCTTTAGTCAATTATCACTCAAGTCTGCAACCTACAGCAGCTTTAGTGAATTGTCACTCAAGTCTGCAACCTACAGCAGCTTTAGTCAATTATCACTCAAGTCTGTCACCTACAACAGCTTTAGTCAATTATCACTCAAGTCTGCAACCTACAGCAGCTTTAGTCAATTATCACTCAAGTCTGTCACCTACAACAGCTTTAGTCAATTATCACTCAAGTCTGCAACCTACAACAGCTTTAGTCAATTATCACTCAAGTCTGCAACCTACAACAGCTTTAGTCAATTATCACTCAAGTCTGCAACCTACAGCAGCTTTAGTCAATTATCACTCAAGTCTGCAACCTACAGCAGCTTTAGTCAATTATCACTCAAGTCTGCAACCTACAACAGCTTTAGTCAATTATCACTCAAGTCTGCAACCTACAGCAGCTTTAGTCAATTATCACTCAAGTCTGCAACCTACATCATCATCAATCACTGTAGCTTGAGGTACTATACCATAGACCATTCAGACTTTTATGATGCAGGCTGCCTGCTCTTCCATCATAACAGACTTTTATGCTGGAGGCTAGCCAGTCTTCTATCAAGACAAACTGTTTTATGACACTTCAAATGTTCTTATCAAAGTAAAGGCTTCATTAAATTTCAATGTTACAAATATTTCATAACTGGTTTATTTTTAATACTAGATATTCAGGTGAATCATTTACCTTTTGTTGCTTATTTCAATGCCATCAATAATGAGCTAAATCAAGTCACTGATGTATGGCCATGTTTTCATGTTTCATTCTTAGTGTTGCCTTTCTTACCAAAATAAATGCCTGTCCACCTCATATTTTACAATACCCCTATTTCTGTCAAATAAATTGATGGAAAATAATTTTGTCATTTACTTTTTTTTCTTGAAAAAAAGTTTTGATTCTGTTTTATCACAAAATCTGATGAATTTGTAAATGCTTCCTCAGAATGCAAGAAAACTGGTTAGTTTAGTCTGCCATCAGTCACATCAGATGGTAACATACCACACCATCAGTCACATCAGACTGTAACATATCAGACCATCAGTCATATCAGATGGTAACATACCACACCATCAGTCACATCAGACTGTAACATACCAGACCATCAGTCACATCAGATAGTAACATACCACACCATCAGTCACATCAGATAGTAACATACCAGACCATCAATCATATCAGACTGTAACATACCAGACCATCAGTCACATCAGACCATGAAATATCAGACAATCAGTCACATCAGACCATTAAATATCAGACCATCAGTCACATCAGACTATTAAATATCAGACCATCAGTCACGTCAGACCATTAAATACCAGACCATCAGTCAAATCAAACTGTGACACACCAGACCATCAGACCATGACACACTTTGTGATCAGTCACACCAGACAGTGACACACTTGGCCATTAGTCACACCAGACAATGATAAACTTTGCCATCAGTCACACCAGAAAATGACACACTTGACTATCAGTCACACCAGACAATGACACACTTGACTATCAGTCACACCAGACAATTACATAATTGATTATCAGTCACACCAGACAATGACACACTTTGTGATCAGTCACACCAGACAATGACACACTTGACTATCAGTCACACCAGACAGTGACACACTTGTCCATCAGTCACACCAGATAATGACATAATTTGTGATCAGTCACACCAGACAATGACACACTTGGCCATCAGTCACACCAGACAATGACACACTTGGCCATTAGTCATAACAGACCATGACACATTTGGCCATCAGTCACACCTGACATTGACACAATTGTCAATCAGTCACACCAGACAATGACACACTTTGCCATCAATCACACAGACAATGACACATTTTGTGATCAATCACACCAGACAATGATACACTTGACCATCAGTCACACCAGACAATGACATACTTTGTTATCAGTCATGCCAGACAATGACACACTTTGTTATCAGTCATTCCAGACAATGACACACTTTGCCATCAGTCACACCAGACAATGACACACTTTGTTATCAGTCACGCCAGACCATGACACACTTTGCCATCAGCCACATCAGACAATGACACACTTTGCCATCAGTCACATCAGACAATGACACACTTTGCCATCAGTCACACCAGACAATGACACAGCCATCAGTCACACCAGACAATGACATAAATAGCCATCAGTCTACCAGACAATAACACACATAGCCATCAATCACACCAGACAATGACATACATATTCATCAGTCACATCAGACAATGACACACATAGCCATCAGTCAAATCAGACAATGACACACATAGCCATCAGTCACACCAGACAATGACACACATAGCCATCAGTCACACCAGACAATGACACACTTTGCCATCAGTCACATCAGACAATGACACACTTTGCCATGAATCATGACACACTTTGTTATCAGTCACACCAGATTATGACACACTTTACCATCAGTCACACAATCTCTGCTTGAAATAAATAACACTAACTTTCTTCTCTTAATAAATCAGATGCAACATCTCACAACCTATCACCCCTACAACATCTCACAACCTACCACCCCTACAACATCTCACAACCTATCACCCCTACAACATCTCACAACCTATCACTCCTACAACATCTCACAACCTACCACCCTTACAACATCTCACAACCTATCACCCCTACAACATCTCACAACCTACCACCCTTACAACATCTCACAACCTATCAAATCTACAACATATCACAACCTATCACTCCTACAACATCTCACAACCTATCACTCCTACAACATCTCACAACCTACCACCCCTACAACATCTCAAAACCTATCACTCCTACAACATCTCACAACCTACCACCCTTACAACATCTCACAACCTATCACCCCTACAACATCTCACAACCTACCACCCCTACAACATCTCACAACCTATCACTCCTACAGCATCTCACAACCTATCACCCTTACAACATCTCACAACCTATCACCTCTACAACATCTCACAACCTACCACCCCTACAACATCTCACAACCTATCACCCTTACAACATCTCACAACCTACCACCCCTACAACATCTCACAACCTATCACCCTTACAACATCTCACAACCTAGCACCCCTACAACATCTCACAACCTATCAGCCTGACAGTCACCTTGTACTTGTGGAGATTAAAACGTCTAGGATCCATGTGTCTCTCGGCCAGCTCTTCCATTAAAGACAACCGTCCACTCAGAGGACCACCCTAAATCAGAAAAGAATTGCTTCATAACCTGTCAGTCTGATAACCTTTCTGTCTGATAACCTGTCAGTCTGATAACCTTTCTGTCTGATAACCTGTCAGTCTGATAACCTTTCTGTCTGATAACCTGTCAGTCTGATAACCTTTCTGTCTGGTAACCTGTCTGTCTGATAACATGTCTGTCTGATAACCTGTCTGTCTGATAACATGTCTGTCTGATAACCTGTCTGTCTGATAACATGTCTATCTGAGAACCTATCAGTCTGATAACCTGTTTGTCCAATAACCTGTCTGATAATCTTTCTGTCTGATAACCTATCTGATAACCTGTCTGTCTGATAACCTGTGTCTTTGATAACCTGTCTCTCTGATAACCTGTCTCTCTGATAACATGTCTGTCTGATAACATGTCTGTCTGATAACCTTTCTGTCTTATAATCTTTCTGTCTGATAACCTTTCTGTCTGATAACCTGTCTTGATGTGACTACTTTACTCAGACTAAAATAATTTGTAAAGACTTGGCTTGGTCTTGGCTTGAAGAAGAAGAATAATGACTCAGATTGAACTTGAAATCTTGTGGTCAACTGACTCAACTGGTACATGTACTTTCTACAAAGTGATGTGTTTGATGCCATAATTAGAGGGAACTAACAACAAAGCAACTTTGTCTAATGGATACTGATGGTATGCAGAAGGTTAATACTGTATTCCATCAATTTATTACCCTGTGTACAGTGCAAATCATTTTGAGATACCTGATAAAGTGAAAGACATATATCATGTCACTTTTATTTACTTTCTTCACTTTCACAACTTACTGTCATAAATATATGTTGTAACCTGAACAGAGTCTCTTTACATTCTGACCCATAGACTTGAGACTAGACTTGAAACTGGGACTTGAGACTTGAAGCTGCTTTCAAGGACTTGACTTGAAACTTGACTTGAAGCTGCTGTCAAGTACTTGACTTGAAACTTGACTTGAAGCTGCTGTCAAGTACTTGAGACATGACTACAGACTTGACTTGAAGCTGCTTTTGAGATTTGACTTGAAGCTGCTGTCAAGTACTTGAGACATGACTACAGACTTTACCTGAAGCTGCTTTCAAGGACTTGACTTGAGACTTGCTATGAAGGACCTGAATGCATCTCGGGTGATAATCTGTCTAACTAACAATCCATGAATAGGACAGTCTGTGCCTCTGACAAACTATGTGTTTTACAATCTATATGTTTTACCATCTGTGTTTTATAATCTTTCTGTCTGATAACCTTTCTGTCTGATAACCTGTCTTGATGTGACTACTTTACTCAGACTAAAATAATTTGTAAAGACTTGGCTTGGTCTTGGCTTGAAGAAGAAGAATAATGACTCAGATTGAACTTGAAATCTTGTGGTCAACTGACTCAACTGGTACATGTACTTTCTACAAAGTGATGTGTTTGATGTCATAATTAGAGGGAACTAACAACAAAGCAACTTTGTCTAATGGATACTGATGGTATGCAAAAGGTTAATACTGTATTCCATCAATTTATTACCCTGTGTACAGTGAAAATCATTTTGAGATACCTGATAAAGTGAAAGACATATATCATGTCACTTTTATTTACTTTCTTCACTTTCACAACTTACTATCATAAATATCTGTTGTAACCTGAACAAAGTCTCTTTACATTTTGACCCATAGACTTGAGACTAGACTTGAAACTGGGACTTGAGACTTGAAGCTGCTTTCAAGGACCTGACTTGAAACTTGACTTGAAGCTGCTGTCAAGTACTTGAGACATGACTACAGACTTGACTTGAAGCTGCTTTCAAGGACTTGACTTGAAACTTGACTTGAAGCTGCTGTCAAGTACTTGACTTGAAACTTGACTTGAAGCTGCTGTCAAGTACTTGAGACATGACTACAGACTTGACTTGAAGCTGCTTTTGAGATTTGACTTGAAGCTGCTGTCAAGTACTTGAGACATGACTACAGACTTTACCTGAAGCTGCTTTCAAGGACTTGACTTGAGACTTGCTATGAAGGACCTGAATGCATCTCGGGTGATAATCTGTTCTGTCTAACTAACAATCCATGAATAGGACAGTCTGTGCCTCTGACAAACTATGTGTTTTACAATCTATATGTTTTACCATCTGTGTTTTATAATCTATGTTTTACAATCTGTCTGTTTTACAATCTATATGTTTTACAATCTGTGTTTTACAATCTATGTTTTACAATCTGTCTGTTTTACAATCTATATGTTTTACAATCTGTGTGTCTGACAATGTGTTTTACAGTCTGTGCATCTGAAAATCTGTATGTTTTACAATGTGTGTCTGACAATCTCTGTGTTTTATGATCTGTGTGTCTGACAATCTGTGTGTTTTATGATCTGTAATGCTTTACAATTTGTGCATGTGATGATCTGTGTTTTACAATATGTATGTTTTACAACCTGTGTGTGACAATCTGTGTAAGAAAATCTGTGTTTTACAATCTATATGTGAGACAATCTGTGTGTTCTACAACCTGTGTGTGAGACAATCTGTGTGTTTTACAATCTTTCATTGATAATTTGTGTGTTTTATAATCTGTGTTTGACATTCTGTGTGTTTGACAATCTTGTGTTTGACAATTTGTGAGTCTGGCAATCATGTGTTTTACAATCTGTGAGTTTTATAACCTGCTTTGCGTTTTGAAATCTATATGTTTGACTCTTCTTCTTCTTCGTTCGCATATATGTTTGACAACTATATGTTTGACAATTGTATGTTTGACAATCATGTGTTTGGCAATCTGTATGTGTGACAAATCTGTCTCTAACTCCTTGCCTAACAATCTATCTGACAACCTGTTCATTTAACAGTTAACTGATTGCTTGTTTATGGCTGTAAGTTTAGCTGTCTGATTGCCTGTTTATGACTATAAGTTTAACTATCTGCCTATTTATGACTAAGTTTAACTGTCTGATTGCCTGTTTATGACTATAAGTTTAACTATCTGCCTATTTATGACTGTAAGTTTAACTGTCTGATTGCCTGTTTATGACTGTAAGTTTAGCTGTATGATTGCATGTTTATGACTAAGTTTAGCTGTCTGATTCCCTGTTTTATGACTGTAAGTTTAACTGTCTGATTGCCTGTTTATGGCTGTAAGTTTAGCTGTATGATTGCCTGTTTATGACTGTAAGTTTAGCTGTCTGATTCCCTGTTTTATGACTGTACATTTAACTGTCTGACTGCCTGTTTATGACTGTAAGTTTAACTGTCTGATTGCCTGCTTATGATTGTAAGTTTAACTATATGACTGCCTGTTTATGACTGTAAGTTTAACTGTCTTATTGCCTATTTAAGACTGTAAGTTTAACTGTCTGACTGTCTGTTTATGACTGTAAGTTTAACTGTCTGGTTGCCTGTTTATGACTATGAAAAATGATTGTGGTGATGAAATAATCCTTTTCAAAGTGTCATATTTATCTGAACACAGCTTCACTATGAGATGAGAATAGCTATCTTCTTCTTCTTTGTTCGCTTCTACCACCAAGACCGCCATATGATCCTACTGAATTTATGCCTGTGGTCCTCGATAGGTCCAGTGGTCCCCCGTGTGGTCCCCGAAACGAGATCCCCGAGAGAACCACAAGAGGTTCAGAGTATCGCAGGGCTTGAGCCTGTATTCTAGGTGGGTCTCAGAAGCGGGAATGCGTGACACCGTGGTTTTCGTTGCACCAGTTTAGTCTAGAGTTGGACTTCCTCACCAGAAAACCTCGACATGTTTGAGATACCCGTGTATCACCGCCGGGTGAGAGGTGGTTGCCCATCCAGTCCAGTGTTGGACTTTCTCACTGGAAAACTTCAACATGATTAAGATACCCATACATCCCCGCCGGGTGAGAGATGGTTGCCTATCTAGACTGCCCTGGTCCAGTGTCTCCGACTTCAGCATTTTGTGGTCGTGGCCGCTACCCTTCCTAGTTGTGACCAGGACGGGGCTTTTGTCCAGGAGGACGAATCTTCGCCATTAGTGACTTCCACCCCTTGGTTGAGCCGGTTTAGGCATTTTATCACAGTATGGGTGTATTTAGGACATGACTAACCTCTAGAGCAGAGGTATCGTGACATGCGTAGCCATGAAGTTTCACCCCTGGTGTAAGCCGGTTAAGGCATATTTCACCAGTATGGGTGTAGAACGGACGTAGCCGGCCTTTAGAGCAGAGGTGTCGTGGTATGAATATCTCTCGCCGCGATACTACTGGACATACCGATTAAGCTTCACTTTATCCTTTCCATCACCTTTTCACTTCGGCGCCACACAGTAACCCTTTTCCGCATTTTCTTCTTTGGGCGGGAGGAGCTTCACTCCACGCACGGCATCCGAAGAATCTGGCCAGCAGTGTCTTAACCTCTGGGTTAAGCCGGTTCAGGCATTTTGCCCGATACGTGTGCACTTAGGACGTGGACGACCTCCAGACCAGAGGTGCCGTGATTTGAATACTGTTTACTTCGCTTTATCCTTTCTTTCACCTTTTCCTCAGTGGTGCTGCATGGCAACCCCATTTGCACCTTTCTTCACTGGCCGGGAGGAGCCCCGCTCCACGTACGGCAGCTGAAGAATCTCGCCAGCAGCAGTAAATGAGCTACCAAACATGACTCTCATGTACCCGAAACGTCTGGTTTTCTTCAGGCGCCAGATATTCGCCTTCGCCCTTTCTCGTCAGTTTAAACAGTTCTGCCACGAGAAGGCTAGGAGCTGGACTTGACTGTCAGAGGCTGTTTAAGACGCACGCCTTTGAGTGGAAAGCGCATCCTCCACCCCACCTCCGGCAATAACAGTCCTTAGAACCAGAATAGCTATCTGAACACAGCTTTACTATGAGACGAGAATAGCTATCTTCTTCTTCTTTGTTCGCTTCTACCACCAAGACCGCCATATGATCCTACTGAATTTATGCCTGTGGTCCTCGATAGGTCCAGTGGTCCCCCGTGTGGTCCCCGAAACGAGATCCCCGAGAGAACCACAAGAGGTTCAGAGTATCGCAGGGCTTGAGCCTGTATTCTAGGTGGGTCTCAGAAGCGGGAATGCGTGACACCGTGGTTTTCGTTGCACCAGTTTAGTCTAGAGTTGGACTTCCTCACCAGAAAACCTCGACATGTTTGAGATACCCGTGTATCACCGCCGGGTGAGAGGTGGTTGCCCATCCAGTCCAGTGTTGGACTTTCTCACTGGAAAACTTCAACATGATTAAGATACCCATACATCCCCGCCGGGTGAGAGATGGTTGCCTATCTAGACTGCCCTGGTCCAGTGTCTCTGACTTCAGCATTTTGTGGTCGTGGCCGCTACCCTTCCTAGTTGTGACCAGGACGGGGCTTTGGTCCAGGAGGACGAATCCTCGCCACTAGTGACTTCCACCCCTGGGTTGAGCCGGTTTAGGCATTTTATCACAGTATGGGTGTATTTAGGACATGACTAACCTCTAGAGCAGAGGTATCGTGACATGCGTAGCCATGAAGTTTCACCCCTGGTGTAAGCCAGTTAAGGCATATTTCACCAGTATGGGTGTAGAACGGACGTAGCCGGCCTCTAGAGCAGAGGTGTCGTGGTATGAATATCTCTCGCCGCGATACTACTGGACATACCGATTAAGCTTCACTTTATCCTTTCCATCACCTTTTCACTTCGGCGCCACACAGTAACCCTTTTCCACATTTTCTTCTTTGGGCGGGAGGAGCTTCACTCCACGCACGGCATCTGAAGAATCTGGCCAGCAGTGTCTTAACCTCTGGGTTAAGCCAGTTCAGGCATTTTGCCCGATACGTGTGCACTTAGGACGTGGACGACCTCCAGACCAGAGGTGCCATGATTTGAATACTGTTTACTTCGCTTTATCCTTTCTTTCACCTTTTCCTCAGTGGTGCTGCATGGCAACCCCATTTGCACCTTTCTTCACTGGCCGGGAGGAGCCCCGCTCCACGTACGGCAGCTGAAGAATCTCGCCAGCAGCAGTAAATGAGCTACCAAACATGACTCTCATGTACCCGAAACGTCTGGTTTTCTTCAGGCGCCAGATATTCGCCTTCGCCCTTTCTTGTCAGTTTAAACAGTTCTGCCACGAGAAGGCTAGGAGCTGGACTTGACTGCCAGAGGCTGTTTAAGACGCACGCCTTTGAGTGGAAAGCGCATCCTCCACCCCACCTCCGGCAATAACAGTCCTTAGAACCAGAATAGCTATCTGAACACAGCTTTACTATGAGACGAGAGAGCAAGTTGAAGGAATCATCGTGTTTATGTATGTTGTACTCTTTTAAGCATTACAACAGCCTCACTACGTGTGATACAAAATGCTTTTCCGTTGTTGCTGGTCTTTGAACATGTTCAGGATCACTTCTTTTCTACTGTCCTGACAGATGCCGAGCACCTACATCATTATCTATGTGCATCTTTATTACATTTCACGAGTCTCAAAAGTCTGTCTGCCATTCATTCGTACATGAGGTTGGTCAGCTGTTCATCAGGTGCTCATTCATGTCAAATAACAGTCCAGCATAAAATTCATTTTACATATCTGTAAAGCTCATGTTTTGGAGCTGAATCATTATCATGCCTGAGTAGCTGTTATGTGACAAACTGCCATTCACTGACCCAAAAGATGAGGGGACAGACAGAAAAACATAAAGTTGTGGGAACAACAAAATAAAGCAAAAGATGTGGGAACAAACAAAATAAAGCAAAAGATGTGGGAACAAACAAAATAAAGCAAAAGATGTGGGAACAAACAAAATAAAGCAAAAGATGTGGGAACAAATAAAATATAGCAAAAGATGTGGGAACAAACAAAATAAAGCAAAAGATGTGGGAACAAACAAAATAAAGCAAAAGATGTGGGAACAAACAAAATAAAGCAAAAGATGTGGGAACAAATAAAATATAGCAAAAGATGTGGGAACAAACAAAATAAAGCAAAAGAAGTGAGAACAAACAAAATAAAGCAAAAGATGTGGGAACAAACAAAATAAAGCAAAAGATGTGGGAACAAACAAAATAAAGCAAAAGATGTGGGAACAAACAAAAAAGCAACAGATTTGGGAACAAACAAAATAAAGCAAAAGATGTGGGAACAAATAAAATATAGCAAAAGATGTGGGAACAAACAAAATAAAGCAAAAGATGTGGGAACAAACAAAATAAAGCAAAAGATGTGGGAACAAACAAAATAAAGCAAAATGTGGGAACAAACAAAATAAAGCAAAAGATGTGGGAACAAACAAAAAAGCAACAGATTTGGGAACAAACAAAATAAAGCAAAAGATGTGGGAACAAATAAAATAAAGCAAAAGATGTGGGAACAAACAAAATAAAGCAAAAGATGTGGGAACAAACAAAATAAAGCAAAAGATGTGGGAACAAACAAAATAAAGCAAAAGATGTGGGAACAAACAAAAAAGCAACAGATCTGGAAACAAACAAAAAAGTAACAGATGTGGGAACAAACAAAAAAGCAAAAGATGTGGGAACAAACAAAAAAGCAACATATTTGGGAACAAACAAAAAATTGTCATTCAGTGAGGCAAAAGGTCGGAGGACAAACTACACTCTGATGTGATACTACTTCCAGAATTAAAGATAACTACACTCTGATGTGATACTACTTCCAGAATTAAAAATAACTACACTCTGATGTGATACTACTTCCAGAATTAAAAATAACTACACTCTGATGTGATACTACTTCCAGAATTAAAGATAACTACACTCTGATGTGATACTAAGTCCAGAATTAAAGATAACTACACTCTGATGTGATACTACTTTCAGAATTAAAGATAACTACACTCTGATGTGATACTACTTCCAGAACTAGAGATAACTACACTGTGATGTGATACTATTTTCAGAATTAGAGATGACTACACTGTGATGTGATACTATTTTCAGAATTAGAGATGACTACACTCTGATGTGAAACTACTTCCAGAACTAAAAATAACTACACTGTGATGTGATATTACTTCCAGTATTAAAGATAACCACACTCTGATGTGATACTCTTCCAGAATTAAAGACAGCTACACTCTGAATTAAACCTTTCAACCTACCAACCACAGACTCATTCATTCATTTGCATGTCCCTTGCCGAACTTTGCCTCCCAAACAGCACTCCTGTAGGCCTCTCGGTTGTGAGCAAGATGGCCTGCTGCTGATGCATCCATTTGCAGATCATCAACAATGTCTTGCAGCCATCTTCGCCT
Source organism: Achatina immaculata (assembly GCA_009760885.1). Lineage (NCBI taxonomy): Eukaryota > Metazoa > Mollusca > Gastropoda > Stylommatophora > Achatinidae > Lissachatina > Lissachatina immaculata. The sequence goes on from CM019714.1 coordinate 2,376,178, forward strand.
TGGTCTTCCTCTCTTTCTTTTTCCCATTATGTACCCTTCCAAGATGGTCTTCTCTAAATTATCATGACGTTTAATGTGTCCAAAATATTTAAGTTTTCTCTATTTAATCCTCTTTACTAGCCAACCTTCTTCAATATTAAGTTCTTGTAGTATAGGTATATTTGTTCTTTTTTGTGTCAATGATATTTGAAGAAATTTTCTGTAGCATTTACATTCAAAAGCATTTATGGCTTTCTCAGCTGTTTTGTTAAGTGTCCAGGTCTCACAGGCATATGTTGCAATGGGAAAGATCCATGCCCTTAAAAATCTTATTTCTATAGTTCTGTCTGTTCCTCTCCACAGATTCTTTAGTTGTTTTACTTTCTGAAGAGCGACAGATGTCCTCCTTTTAATTTCCCTCATTGCATCTCCACTATTAGTTAGTAGTGATACAAGATATTCAAAACTCTCCACTTCTTCCAGTTTTTCCTTATTGATACATATTTCAGCTGCCTTGTTTGTTTTGTCAGTTGTCATCAATTTAGTTTTCTTCGCATTAAGATAGAGGTTTTGTTCTTCACTGTTCTTACGGACTGACATAATTAGTTTTTCCATTCCTTTTTGTGTTGTGGACAGTAATACTGCGTCATCAGCATATCTAATCTCTGGTATTTCATAACCTCCAATTGTTATGGCATCGTGATATTCTTTGTCTACATCTTCTCTAACATTCCTCATTATATTTTCAGTATACAAGTTAAATAAGTGTATACAAGTTAAATAAGTAAGGTGACAATATGCATCCCTGACGGACCCCTTGATTTATGCCAAACCAAGTTGTTGTTTCACCATTTATTCTTACTGCTGCTTGTTGGTCTAGATACAGCAGTGATGTTAATTGTATCAAATGTGTTGGAAATCCCATTTTTTACATAAGTTTCTGTTGTTGTACACAGTCAAATGCCTTTGAGTAGTCTATAAAGGCTAAATATAGATTCACATTAAACTCTCTGCATTTCTCTATTATTAATCTTATATTGAATATATGATCTCCCTTGCCTGAAACCAGCTTGGACCATACTGACTTCTTCTTCTATTTTCTTCTGAAGTCTACCCATTATGATTTTTAACAGAATTTTACTGGCATGACTAATCAGGGCAACAGTTCTGTAGTTTGTGTATAATTTCAGGTTACCCTTTTTTGGCAGTGGTATGAATACAGTTCTTTCCCATTCTTTTGGCCAAATACCTGAATGCCATATCTTTTTACACAGTGCATGATAGATTGTTGCACATTCCTTTCCTCCTGCTTTAATAAGTTCAGCTGTTATCTCATCACATCCTGATGATTTACCATTTTTCAGATTCTTTATTGCTCATAAAACTTCTATTGTCGGTTCAGATTCTTTCTCTTCCAATAATAACTCACAGACTATGGGGGGTCAGTTTAGGTAGTGATGAGTTCTGCATTCTACATCAGACCTATAATTTGAATTTCCACAAGTACAGATTCTGGGAAACATTTAACTCTTTCTATGCCTTTTTGTGTTGTGGACAGTAATACTGCGTCATCAGCATATCTAATCTCTGGTATTTCATAACCTCCAATTGTTATGGCATCGTGATATTCTTTGTCTACATCTTCTCTAACATTCCTCATTATATTTTCAGTATACAAGTTAAATAAGTGTATACAAGTTAAATAAGTAAGGTGACAATATGCATCCCTGACGGACCCCTTGATTTATATCAAACCAAGTTGTTGTTTCACCATTTATTCTTACTGCTGCTTGTTGGTCTAGATACAGCAGTGATGTTAATTGTATCAAATGTGTTGGAAATCCCCTTTTTTCCATAAGTTTCTGTTGTTGTACACAATCAATTGCCTTTGAATTGTCTATAAAGACTAAATATAGATTCACATTAAACTCTCTGCATTTCTCTATTATTAATCTTATATTGAATATATGATCTCCCTTGCCTGAAACCAGCTTGGACCATACTGACTTCTTCTTCTATTTTCTTCTGAAGTCTACCCATTATGATTTTTAACAGAATTTTACTGGCATGACTAATCAGGGCAACAGTTCTGTAGTTTGTGTATAATTTCAGGTTACCCTTTTTTGGCAGTGGTATGAATACAGTTCTTTTCCATTCTTTTGGCCAAATACCTGAATGCCATATCTTTTTACACAGTGCATGATAGATTGTTGCACATTCCTTTCCTCCTGCTTTAATAAGTTCAGCTGTTATCTCATCACATCCTGATGATTTACCATTTTTCAGATTCTTTATTGCCCATAAAACTTCTATTGTCGGTTCAGATTCTTTCTCTTCCAATAATAACTCACAGACTATGGAGGGTCAGTTTAGGTAGTGATGAGTTCTGCATTCTACATCAGACCTATAATTTGAATTTCCACAAGTACAGATTCTGGGAAACATTTAACTCTTTCTATGCCCTTGACATATGTTGCATGGATGGGATCCATATAAGTTATGCCTACCCACATCTAATGCACTGGGATACACTGGTCTTTAATTTTGAATTTATCCTAACTATTTTTAAAAATCTGGCAAAGCCGGTAGTATTATTAGTCATATTGAATACAAGTTTAACAGTTTGATTGCCTATATATGACTGAAGGTTTAACTGTTGGACTGCCTGCCTATAATTGTCTGTTAGACTACCTGACTGCTTGTCTATGGCTGAAAGTTTAACTTTCTGACTGTAAGATCAGCTTTCTAATTGCCCGCCTGTAACTGGAAATATAACTGAATGGCTGCTTGATTATGACTGTAAGTTGAACTCTCCGACTACCTTTCTTTTTCCTAAAACTCACCACTAAGTTAATGACATCTGGGGTCCTCATATCTGCGCTAGGATCAGACTCGGTGACGGTAAACTCGTTAAGCTGTTTCTCGTACTCTGCCTCCCACGCTGCCAGTTCCTGCCGGTAGTTTGTGTATTCCAGCAGATCAGAAATCTGTACAATTTACAGAAAAAAACAACTTACACAGACTTCTTTGCCTGTTTATGAGTTTAATGGTCTGACTGACTATTTATGGCTGAATATGATTGTCTGATTGACTGTTTATGATTGTGAGAAATCATTGTCGTGATGAAATATTCCATTTCAAAGGTCAACAGATCAGATTACCAGGTCAAGAGATCAGATTACTAGATCAAGAGATCAGATTACTAAGTCAACAGATCAGATTACCAAGTCAAGAGATCAGATTACTAAGTCAACAGATCAGATTACCAAGTCAAGAGATCAGATTACTAGATCAAGAGATCAGATTACTAGGTCAAGAGATCAGATTACTAGGTCAATAGATCAGATTACTAAGTCAATAGATCAGATTACTAGGTCAATAGATAAGATTACTAGGTCAATAGATAAGATTACTAGGTCAACAGATAAGATTAATAGGTCAAGATATCAGATTACTAGACCAACAGATCAGATTATCAAGTCAACAGATCAGATTACCAGATCAACAGATCAGATTACTAGGTCAACAGATCATATATTTATTCTTGTTGAAGTGTTAAAACTTTTCACCCAACAACTGATTCTCACAAAGGCCATTTGGATGGCCTCTTCTGAAAACAGTTGGCTTGCTGAAACACCAGTGAATCTTGCTATATTAACACAAGTTTACACTCTAAAGCTTAGAAAATTTATTTACATGAGATCATATTATGCAAATAAATAAATCATTGTTGTCCTAGAACATAAATAAAGTATGGAAATTTGTTGGCAAAGTTTTTCTTAGAAACAAGATAAATTCTTATATATCTTCAATATTTTAGTTTCTAAAGCAGACACAAAGCTTGCTGCTTCTCTGTAAGTGCTTTCACCAATCAGAATCAATGAACATATGAGAGCCCATCTGGTCAACATTCTAAACCAAATGGAAACTGAAAAACACAAATAAGTTTGTAAATGCGAGAATTTCCCTTTGTTTAGTAATTTACATGTCTCCGTCCTCTAGTTAACAGGTCCAAAAAATATGAAATATAGCTCTTTAGATTGATGATTTAAGGATGATCTGATCATCTGTTTACAGCTTTACTGATGCTATCTTGAGTAAAACTATAGGAACTCCACACTTGCAAATGAGTTTCTGAACATGGGGATTTCCACTGGTCACTGCGGTCTAACTGGGCAGTCCATTTAGATCAACTTTTCTTCGTTTGAATTAAGAAATACAAGGTACAGGTGGACTAAAAATCTTTTATGTATCATTGCTTTTTGAGTTAGAGTTGACTCCCATCTTCTGCATAATATATGGCCTTATTGTAGGAAACAAGTCACGATTAACTATCTGTCGGTGTATACTTACATGATTTTCACACTGCATAAAGTCAGTGACAGACTATTTTCACACTATGTAAAGTTTGTAACTGACTATTTTCACACTATGCAAAGTTTGTGACTGATTGTTTTCACACTATGCAAAGTTTGTGAATGATTATTTTCACACTATGCAAAGTTTGTGAATGATTATTTTCACACTATGCAAAGTTTGTACCTGATTATTTTAACACTGTGCAAAATTTGTGACTATTTTCACACTATGTAAAGTTTGTAACTGATTATTTTCACACTATGTAAAGTTTGTAACTGATTATTTTCACACTATGCAAAGTTTGTACCTGATTATTGTCACACTATGTAAAGTTTGTAACTGATTATTTTCACACTATGTAAAGTTTGTAACTGATTATTTTCACACTATGTAAAGTTTGTAACTGATTATTTTCACACTATGCAAAGTTTATGACTGATTATTTTCACACTATGCAAAGTTTGTGACTATTTTCACACTATGTAAAGTTTGTAACTGATTATTTTCACACTATGTAAAGTTTGTGAATGACTATTTTCACACTATGTAAAGTTTGTAACTGATTATTTTCACACTATGTAAAGTTTGTGAATGACTATTTTCACACTATGTAAAGTTTGTGACTGACTATATTCACACTATGTAAAGTTTGTGAATGACTATATATCAGTGTATACTTACACTATTTTCACACTATGTAAAGTTTGTGAATGACTATATATCAGTGTATACTTACACTATTTTCACACTACAAAAAAATGATATTTTAAAAATATTTTTGCAATATCATCTTTCACTTCAGTCATTGATATATTTACATATATAAGACCTTTATCACTTCTGAAATTAAATTTAAAAAAAAATTAGGTCATTTCATAACAATGTGAAAAAAACTGTTAGACAAGAAAGATCACTCTCAACAAACATGAAGAAAAAGTAATGTAGAATATTTTGCTGTGCAAACTATCTGCATAGCTACCACTATAACTACCAGCATAACTACCAGCATAACTACCAACATAACTATCAGCATAACTACCACTATAACTACCAGCATAACTACCTGCATAACTACCAGCATAACTACCAACATAATTACCAACATAACTACCAACATAACTACCAACATAATTGCCAGATAACTACCAGCATAACTACCCTGATAAGGAGTATAACAAAAATGGCCAGCTCTTCACTAAAGTACTTGTAATGTTCCTGTTGATGTTCCTGCCCAACGTGCAGCTGAATAAATCACAGCATACACAGAATGAGGCAGTGAGAGTGGTCTTGGGTTGTATCAGGGACACTCTGGTGCTGGCCATGAGCTTCCTGCTTGATCTGCAAGTTTCATGGCTCTAGGTCACTGCCCTCCTTTGTTGGGCTGATCAGTTTTTCTGCAGCCTTTCACATATTGATGATCAAGATGCAAGAACAATTAACAAAACAATGCTGAACCCTTTCACATATTGATGATCAAGATGCAAGAACAATTAACAAAACAATGCTGAACCCTTTCACATATTGATGATCAAGACACAAGAACAATTAACAAAACAATGCTGAACCCTTTCACATATTGATGATCAAGACGCAAGAACAATTAACAAAACAATGCTGAACCTCATACACATCTGGCTTCTCTGGGAATTTAAGACATGATTATGCTGGAAAATATATCTGCCACGTGGGTTCTTAGGTTAACCACACAAAACAGAGATTTACAAACAGACGACTAAGATACAATCATCCATACAGCCATTAACCACACAAATCTGAGATTACAATTATGTACACAATGGAGAAATGGGTCACAATTTCAAGAACTTACTTCACAGACCAGGTCAAGGTCACAGAAGGCAGGGGTGTCAGCAGCAATGAATGTCACTCTACACATCCTGTACTCACCAGGACCAATCTTCCCTTGAGCAGGGTACACATTCAACAACTACAAGGCAGACATCAAAATAATCTCAGACAAATGCTGACATCTTTGACAAACATTTATGTTAACATCTTTGACAAACATGTATGTTAACATCTTTGCCAAACATTTATGTTAACATCTTTGCCAAACATTTATGTTAACATCTTTACCAAACATTTATGTTAACATCTTTACCAAACATTTATGTTAACATCTTTACCAAACATTTATGTTGACATCTTTACCAAACATTTATGTTAACATCTTTAACAAACATTTATGTTGACATCTTTACCAAACATTTATGTTAATATCTTTACCAAACATTTAAGTGATGCACTGTCAACTAATATTATAAGAAAATTTCAAATAAAGCTTCTGAATGAGAAAATAAACTTGACACTTCTCTTTCCTCAAACTTGACAACTCTTTTTCCTCAAACTGGACACTTCTTTTTTCTCAAACTTGACACTTCTATTTTCTCAAACTTGACCCCTTTCTTTGATCAAACCTGACACTTCTATTTCCTCAAACTTGACACTTCTCTTTCCTCAAACTTGACACTTCTCTTAACTCCTTGACACTTCTCTTTCCTCAAACATGACACTTCTCTTTCCTCAAACTTGACACTTCTCTTTCCTCAAACTTGACACTTCTCTTTTCTCAAATTTGACACTTCTCTTTCCTCAAACTTGACACTTCTCTTTCCTCAAACTTGACACTTCTCTTAACTCAAACTTGACACTTCTCTTTCCTCAAACTTGACACTTCTCTTTTCTCAAATTTGACACTTCTCTTTCCTCAAACTTGACACTTCTCTTTCCTCAAACTTAACACTTCTCTTTTCTCAAATTTGACACTTCTATTTTCTCAAACTTGACCCCTTTCTTTGATCAAACCTGACACTTCTATTTCCTCAAACTTGACACTTCTCTTTCCTCAAACTTGACACTTCTCTTAACTCCTTGACACTTCTCTTTCCTCAAACATGACACTTCTCTTTCCTCAAACTTGACACTTCTCTTTCCTCAAACTTGACACTTCTCTTTTCTCAAATTTGACACTTCTCTTTCCTCAAACTTGACACTTCTCTTTCCTCAAACTTGACACTTCTCTTAACTCAAACTTGACACTTCTCTTTCCTCAAACTTGACACTTCTCTTTTCTCAAATTTGACACTTCTCTTTCCTCAAACTTGACACTTCTCTTTCCTCAAACTTAACACTTCTCTTTTCTCAAATTTGACACTTCTCATATAGAAACTATATTTCTCATAACACAAACTTAAAACAGCTCTTTATATAGACTTGGCATTTCTATCTATAAGAACTTGGCATTTCTCTCTACAGAGACTTGGCATTTCTCTATACAGGAACTTGGCATTTCTCTCTATAGAATAACACTTGATATCTTTTTTTGACTTAGCCATCAAAATGTAGATACAATATCACTCGGGCAAGATGTCTGCAGACAAAATGATTATCTGATATCAGCTCAAAGAGTCAGTACCAATGTGTGCTCTACTAACTAACCAGTGTCTGCTCTACTAACTAATCAGTGTCTGCTCTAATATCTAACCAGTGTCTGCTCTAATATCTAAGAGTGTGTTCTCTACTAACCAAAGTCTGTGTTCTATTAACTAATTAGTGAGTGTGTTCTATACTAACCAAAGTGTGTGTTCTATTAACTAATTAGTGAGTGTGTTCTCTACTAACCAAAGTGTGTGTTCTTTTAACTAATTAGTGAGTGTGTTCTCTACTAACCAAAGTGTGTGTTCTGTTAACTAATTAGTGAGTGTCTTCTCTACTAACCAAAGTGTGTGTTCTGTTAACTAATTAGTGAGTGTGTTCTATATTAACCATAGTGTGCTCTGTTAACTAATTAGTGAGTGTTTTCTATATTAACCATAGTGTGTGCTCTTTTAACTAATTAGTGAATGTGTTCTATACTAACCAAAGTGTGTGTTCTGTTAACTAATTAGTGAGTGTGTTCTATATTAACCATAGTGTGCTCTGTTAACTAATTAGTGAGTGTGTTCTATACTAACCAAAGTGTGTGTTCTGTTAACTAATTAGTGAGTGTGTTCTATACTAACCAAAGTGTGCTCTTTTAACTAATTAGTGAGTGTGTTCTATATTAACCATAGTGTGTGCTCTTTTAACTAATTAGTGAGTGTGTTCTATACTAACCAAAGTGTGCTCTTTTAACTAATTAGTGAGTGTGTTCTCTACTAACCAAAGTGTGTAGCAGAAATGCAGAAAATAGTTGGTGTTCAAGCGCTAAAGGAATGTAGAGACACAAAGGTCATGACCATGGGAGAGAAATTCCTTAGCTCTGTAAGCCATCCCCTGAAAGAGAGATTCAATAACTTGGCACTGAGACAGCTTAAAAGAAGCAGCTTCATTAATCAGGCCAAGCGTATGCGTAAGCTGATACCTGACCTTCCAACTGTAGTCGCTCCATTATCATCTGTACCAGAGCATACACCATGGAAAGAAGCAGATTATACACAAATAACTATTCAGACTGAAGTGAAAGGTGTGCAGAATGGTGAGATGCAGAGCAGTCTTGTAAGATCAACAGCCACACTTAGTGTGCTAGATGACAAATATCCATGTGACACCTGGATACATGTGTATACAGATGGATCTGCACATAATGCCATAAAGAATGGAGGGGCATGAGCACATACTGAATATCCAAACAACACCACTGACAAGATTTCCATACCCACTGGTAAATACTGCAACAACTTTGATGCAGAAGTTAGGGCAGTTATTGCTGCAGTTGAAAAACTATCAGACTCCAGAACTGATACATGTCCCGTAGTAATTCTCACAGATGCAAGATCAGTACTGGAAGCTCTTCAGTGCAACAAACTACCAGACCTTAAGGATGCCTTGTCAAAAACTGGCTTACAACATGGAGTCACTTTGCAATGGATTCCCTCCCACTGTGGGATACCAGGCAATGAGAAAGCTGACCATCTGGCCAAAGAGGGCACTGAAATGGAGCGACCAGACATACCAGTCACCTATAATCAGAAGAAAAGCATGATAAAAACCTACAGGAAGCCACAAACACCACCACATGATGACTATCATATGCTAAACAGAAAGGAACAAGTCACCATCTTCCGTCTCCGAACAGGACACAGCCGATTCCGAAGTCATATGTATACAAAGTTTAAGGTTGGTACTACTAATCTATGTACATGTGCCCAGGTGCCCCAAACTGTGGAACATATCCTCCAGAACTGCACCAACTATGAGACACTGAGAAATAATTACTGGCCCAGTGAAACCACTAAAGAAGATAAGCTCTATGGTTCCATACATGAATTACAAAAACAGTGAAATTTATCCAAGAGACAGGACTGCAGATATAACAGACAATGCGAACGAAGAAGAAGAAGAAGACTAATTAGTGAGTGTGTTCTCTACTAACCAAAGTGTTTGCTCTTTTAACTAATTAGTGAGCTCTCTAGCAGCCAGTCAGTGTACACTTGCTGATTACAACACAATCAATTAACAGAGAAAAATAAATTATTACTCAATAGAAATTATATATATATATATATATATATATATATATATATATATATATATATATATATATATCAGTATTGTACATCATATTATAATGCAATAAAAAGACAAAAAATAATCAAAAATTAAAAATGAAGATTCAACTATCATTAAAAAAAACACAGAATAGTGAATTATGAAATAACAACCACAGAACAGTAAATTATCAATGAAAGAACACATAGCAACATATTAATAAATAAGAAATGCAGATCATATTAGACAGAAAGCAATATGTTCAGTTTAAACAGTGATGCCCTGAGTCTGAACATTAGGGAAAATAATATAAAACAAGAAATACAAAAATCATAGCAGCAAAGAAAACAAAACATGTAGGAAGAAGCACAACACTTAAAACTATAACACACAAAGTTATAACACATAAAACCATAACACATACAATTATAACACATAAAACTATAACACATAAAGCTATAACATGTAAAACTATAAAACATAAAACCACAACACATAAAAGAAAACATAAAACTATAGCACATAAAACTATAACACATAAAACTATAACACATAAAGCTATAACATGTAAAACTATAAAACATAAAACCACAACACATAAAAGAAAACATAAAACTATAGCACATAAAACTATAACACATAAAACTATAACACATAAAACTATAACACATAAAAAATAACAAATAAAACCATAACACATAAAACTATAGCACATAAAACTATAAAATGTAAAACTATAGCACATAAAACTATAACACATAAAACTATAGCACATAAAACCATAACACATAAAACTATAACACATAAAGAGAAGCAGCAAGAAATAAAAAGCAAAACATCAAAGAAAAAAGAATGCAGCAAGAAACTAAAACAAGAGCTCACAAACAACAAATCTTATAGCAAGAAACTAAAAAAAGTACAAAATAAAAAACATGAAACAACAAAAACAAAAGGGTGGAACTAGAAAGACAAAAACAGGAAGCCACAATAACATGGAGCAAGAAAAACAAAAACATAGAGCATGAAAAACAAAAACATAGAACAAGAAAAACAAAAATATAGAGTAAGAAAAATCAAAAACATGGAGTATGAAAAATAAAACCATAGTGTAAGAAAAACAAAAACATAGAGCAAGAAATAAAAAAGATAGAAAAACAAAAACATGGAACAGGAAAAACAAAAACATAGAACAAGAAAAACAAAAACATAGAGTAAGAAAACAAAAAACATGGAAAAATAAAAAAGATGGAGGAAGAAAAACAAAAACATAGAGTAAGAAAAACGAAAACATAGAGTAAGAAAAACAAAAACATGGAACAAGAAAATAAAACGATGGAGGAAGAAAAACAAAAGCAAAGAGTAAGAAAAACAAAAACAAGGAACAAGAGAAACAAATACACTGACTAAGAAGAACAAAAAAAAGAAGTTTTGAAGCACAGCTTCTGACCTGTGAATCATTTAATGACTTCACATGCCACTCAAAGAAGATAGACCTGTCACTGGACCTGTTTGTGACAAAGATCATTCGGCGGGCTTGTGAGAACACTGGCACGTTTCCAAATGACATTCTGTCCATGGACAGATAACCAAGCTGTAGGTAAGATAAGAAATAATAATTTAATTTAGAAATAAAGATAATTAATACACCAGATAATTTATAAATTATTCTGAGAACCAAATAGAGGGGGTTCTAGATGAGGAAAAAAAGGAACTGTTATGGAAACTTGCAACAAAACCAACCAAGTCAAGTGTGACGCATCAGGGATACCAACTCTGAAGAGCTCAGACAAAGATAGAAAGTATGCACTCATGGACCCCAAGTATTCTGGATTGTAATAATAATGGCAGCACTATCAAAAACTGTTCAAGTAATCCAAGAAATAGATAGATACCAGCTAGATGTACTGGGCATCAGTGAAATGTGATGGCCATAAGCAGGGAAAAGAATGGTGGAAAATCTTAAGTTAATAATACTTTCAAGCAGAGAGGATGGGAAATACCAAGAAGGAGTGGGTATAATTATGTCCACTGTAGCACCAAAGAGTCTTACAGAATGGGAACCAGTGAACAGTTGTATAATAAGAGCACAATACAAACTAAGACATGGAAGAATGACAATCATACAGTGTTATGCACCCATGAGCGATACAGATGATGAAATAAAAGATGATTTCTATCACAATGAAATAAAAGATGATTTCTATCACCAACTACAACAACTCATTAACAAAGTCCCTAAACACGACATCTTAGTTGTCATGGGTGACTTCAACACCAAGGTAGGAAAAGACAAACTGATGTAAAAAAAGTAATGGGGAAAGAAGGAATTGATGTGGTAAATCAAAATGGAGAAAGATTAGTTGAATTATGACTAACAGTGGCCATGGTATTTGGAAGAACAGTATTTCCACACAAAGAGATACATAAAACAACATGGATATCTCCAGATGATAGAATGAACCAGATAGACAATTTTTGTATTAGAAAGCAATTCAGAACATCTCTGATAGATGTAAGAGCATAAAGAGGTGCAGAGTGATCACAACCTGTGTATAGGGAGGATAAGAGTTAAACTGAAAAGCCAACACAAGAAATCAGTACACAGAAAGATAAACAGCCACAGCCTACAAGAAGAAAATACTAACAGTAGTTTCAGTCTTGAGCTTACCAAACATTTCACAGCACTCAGTGAGGTAGAAGAGACAGATATAGATGAATTATGGAATTATTACAGCACATCTATAATCACAGCAGCAAAAGCAAGAGCTGGACTGAAAAAAAATAAGTAGAAAAGTATAGATATCAGAAAACATATCAAAATACATACAAGAAAGACAACCAGTCATATGAGCCATTTTGAATGTAAAGACAGATCTTGGAAAAGATTTGGCTAGAGCAACATACAAAGAACTAGACAATAAAGTAAAAAGTTGAGATAGAAGAGATAAACGAAAATACATGGACAATATGGCAAAAGAAGCAGAGAAGGCAGCAAAAACAGGTGACAGCAAAACTCTATATAACATATAAAAGAGGCCAACAGGTATTATTTCATTCAAATTAAGACCAATCTTTAGCAAAATTGGCACACTATTAACATCAAGTAAAGACCAAAAGCAAAGATGGGCCAAACACTTTAAAGAAATACTTAATCGACCACACCCAAAAGAACTGATAAACCTTGAAACCAACTTACCAAACCCACAACTAAATGTCAACCTAGATGAAATTATATTGAACGAAATTGAAACAGCAGTGAATCTAATGGCTAACAACAAAGTTGCAGGTGAAGATGAAACAACAGCTGAAATGTTAAAAGCTATTAAGAGTGACAATATGGGCCATGTGATAGTATAAGACTTTTTCTTAATATCAGATATAGATAAAGGGATATAATCAATAGAATAGTTAAGTTAGGCAGAGTTGGTTCTTGCTTTTACTCACCGCTTCACCTAATGTTCTAATAATAGATTGTATTCAGCTCACATAACCTTGACGTCTGGCAAAATTCACAAGACAGTTAGGAGAAGTCGTTAAGTGTCAAACAGCGGAATGTCCGTATTGACACAAACGGACAAAATTAGTAACATAAAACTATTTTGGGGACATGTTTTTGTAGGAAGATTTTGAAGGCCGGATAAACAGACAGCTTGAGTTTTTCTCGTGAAGAAAGTTCAGGAAACTTTTTGTCAGAAAATGTACTTCATATTTAAGGGACAGCTTTCTCGGAGAAAGCTTTCAGTTTAGTCTGAGTTTATGATGATTGTGAGAATTTATGTAGGGAACAGCGTAGGGAAAAGCATGATGTGATTTTGTGGCATCAGCTTGGCTAGGATGATTGATCTAGCTGTTACTGTAGATGTTTGTGCTGTGCTGTCAGCTTGGCTAGGATGATTGATCTAGCTGTTGCTGTAGATGTTTGTGCTGTGCTGTCAGCTTGGCTAGGATGATTGATCTAGCTGTTGCTGTAGATGTTTGTGCTGTGCTGTCAGCTTGGCTATGATGATTGATCTAGCTGTTGCTGTAGATGTTTGTGCTGTGCTGTCAGCTTGGCTAGGATGATTGATCTAGTTGTTGCTGCAGATGTTTGTGCTGTGCTCAGTTTGCCTTATATTTTTTGTTCAGCAGAAAGTGTAAAACTAGAGAATGTAGAATAATTATGTTTTGAGATTGTTAACAAAAGAATGTAGAGTTAGTTTCTTATTAAGATTTTGTTAAAGAACCAATGGTTCTAAAAATGTTTTAGTGGAACTCAGTGGGATATTCATGACATTCAGTGGAACTCAGTGGTGTATTCATGACATTGAGTGGAACTCAGTGGTGTAATCATGACAATCAGTGGAACTAAGTGGTGTATTCATGACATTCAGTGGAAATCAGTGGCGTATTCATGACATTCAGTGGAACTCAGTGGTGTATTCATGACATTCTGTGGAACTCAGTGGCGTATTCATGACATTCAGTGGAACTCAGTGGTGTATTCATGACAATCTGTGGAACTCAGTAGTGTATTCATGACATTCTGTGGAACTCAGTGGTGTATTTATGACATTCAGTGGCATATTCATGACATTCAGTGGAACTCAGTGGTGTATTCATGACATTCTGTGGAACTCAGTGGCGTATTCATGACATTCAGTGGAACTCAGTGGTGTATTCATGACATTCAGTGGAACTCAGTGGCGTATTCATGACATTCAGTAAGTTGTATCTTTTGTTAACTATGACTGCTGTTTGTCTGGGTATGAATGTAGATCACCCACTTTGTCTGGGTGTGAATGTAGATCACCCACTTTGTCTGGGTGTGAATGTAGATCACCCACTTTGTCTGGCTGTGAATGTAGATCACCCACTTTGTCTGGCTGTGAATGTAGATCACCAACTTTGTCTGTGTGTGAATGTAGATCACCAACTTTGTCTGTGTGTGAATGTAGATCACCAACTTTGTCTGTGTGTGAATGTAGATCACCCACTTTGTCTGGCTGTGAATGTAGATCACCCACTTTGTCTGGAGGTGAATGTAGATCACCCACTTCCTATGTGGCAAATTTCTGTCTTCCTGGGGTAGAGACTAAGTGTACTTCTTGTTTAATATTCTTTACCTCCTTCCTGGGGGTAGAGACTAAGTATACTTCTTGTTTAATATTCTTTATCTCCTTCCTGGGGGTAGAGACTAAGTATACTTCTTGTTTAATATTCTTCACCTCCTTCCTGGGAGTAG
This sequence comes from Achatina immaculata, assembly GCA_009760885.1. Classification (NCBI taxonomy): domain Eukaryota; kingdom Metazoa; phylum Mollusca; class Gastropoda; order Stylommatophora; family Achatinidae; genus Lissachatina; species Lissachatina immaculata. Next base: position 2,391,224 of record CM019714.1, read on the forward strand.
AGACTAAGTGTACTTCTTGTTTAATATTCTTTATCTTCTTCCTGGGGGTAGAGACTAAGTATACTTCTTGTTTAATATTCTTTATCTTCTTCCTGGGGGTAGAGACTAAGTATACTTCTTGTTTAATATTCTTCACCTTCTTCCTGGGGGTAGAGACTAAGTATACTTCTTGTTTAATATTCTTTACCTCTATCCTGGGAGTAAAGACTAAGTGTACTTCTTGTTTAATATTCTTTATCTTCTTCCTGGGGGTAGAGACTAAGTATACTTCTTGTTTAATATTCTTTATCTTCTTCCTGGGGGTAGAGACTAAGTATACTTCTTGTTTAATATTCTTTATCTTCTTCCTGGGGGTAGAGACTAAGTATACTTCTTGTTTAATATTCTTCACCTCGTAAGTCACCTATCATTAGTACTCATAAATAAAACCCGTTTGCAATCCACATCTTGTCAATTCACTACACGATATTATCTGTAGTTTTGTCTCAGATATGTCAGAGGTTCTCATACTGTGCTGCTGTGATCTATGTTGGAGATGTGGCTTAGGTATGTTCATCTCTCTATGTATATCAAAGAAACAGTTGCTTATACTATCAGATTTAACAGTAAAATTGACTATAACTTGCTCCACTTAACTTCATAAAGCAGTAGCATACACAACTTCAGTATTGTCATCACTTAAAAGCAGTCAATACTATTTTAGTTGGTGCCATTTGGGTATGTCAGCACTCAGGCCCAATGACGCATCCTATTTTAGCCAACTACAGAGAAAGTTTAATAAAGTTTGGAAAGAAGAAAAGCTCCCTTCTAAATAGATAAAAGGAATTATTGTTAAAATACCAAACAAAAAAAAAAGGCAACCTTAGAGACTGCAAAAACTGGAGAGGAGTAACCTTACTATCAGTTGTGTCAAAAGTATTTTGCAAAGTCATTCTGAATAAAATTAAAGATATTGTGGATACTGTAATGTGAGAAGAATGAGTAGGATTTCCAAAAGGGAGAAGCTGTCTCGACCAGATCTTTATTCTAAGAATAATACATATTGAAAAGCAAGACCTATTAGTTCTAAACTTCATAGACATTAAAAAGGCATTTGATAGCATACACAGAGATTCACTGTGGAGAATTTTAAGACTATATGGAATACCATCTAAAATTGTCAACATCATTAAGGATATCTACAAAGGATATTTTTGTGCAGTCAAGACAGATGAAAGAATGAGCGAGCTGTTCCAGATTGAAACAGGTGTGAAACAAGGATGTATATTATCTCCCTTGCTTTTTGGAATTGCCATAGACTTCATAATAAAAAAATATTGCAATGGTAAAACTGGCATTGATTGGATACATGGGACCTAAATAGAAGATCTTGATTTTGCAGATGACATAACTCTTATCAGCGACAATATGAACTCGATGCAAGAAAAAACAGATACTCTGTACTCACTGGCTAGTAAAATAGGACTTGAAATTAACAAGGAAAAAATAAAAATAATGAAACCTCTCATTAATAAAGAAGGAAAAATATATGTAGAAGGAACAACTGCTGAAGAAGTAAACCAATTTGCATACCTCGGCAGCTACATAGACCAGGATAATACACCAGAAAGGAAGTTAGAATTGCAAAGCTTCAAGTATCTTAAGAACATATGGCACTCAAAAGTTATAAGCACAAAATCTAAGCTAAGATTACTCAATTCAAACGTAATATCCACCTTCATTTATGCATGCAAAAGCTGGAAAACAACTAAAGAAACAGACAACAAATTATATGCATAAACTAGGAAAAAAGTAGGAACAGCATTATTACTTAACGAGTACACAGCTGTGACGTTTTGGCATGAGTCTTAATCATACAAAAACATACAGGATGAAGAAAGAAAGAGAGAAGATAAAGTATAAATTCATATGTTTGATATGTTTTAAAAAAATGAAAGAAAATGAGTACAGCACTTACGAGGGGTGATTGATAAGTTCTTGACATAAGGTACAACAGATTATTTGTGGACAACTTTTTTGGGTTACTTCTCAACAAGTCCCCTTGCAAGTTTATGCATTTAGTTCAGTGATCTTGGAGCATACGGATCCCTTCTTTGTAAAAGTCAGCATCTTGTGCCAGTAGAAAGTGGTCTACAGCGTGAATGATGTCATCATCTGAAGCAAATTTGCGACCACTGAGCTCCTTTTTTTAGTTTGGTAAACAGGTAATAGTCTGAAGGGGCCAAATCTGGGGAATAAGGAAGGTGTTCAAGAAGCTGGAAGCCGTATTCATGAATGGCAGCCATGGCCACCGCACTTGTGAACTGGAGCATTGTCTTGATGAATGATGACCCCTCTCATCAATTTCCCTGAATGGTTTTCCTTCAATATGATCTGCAATTGCTTCACAGGATTAGAGTAATAGGCCCCGGTGACCGTTCTGCCCTTTTGAAGATAGTCTACCAATAGCATATCTTCTGAATCCCAAAGATAGAAGCCATCACTTTGTCTGCAGACACCCTTGCTTTCTTTGGAGGTGGGGATCCATGATGTTTCCACTGCTTTGATCTATGTTGGAGATGTGGCTTAGGTATGTTCATCTCTCTATGTATATCAAAGAAACAGTTGCTTATACTATCAGATTTAACAGTAAAATTGACTATAACTTGCTCCACTTAACTTCATAAAGCAGTAGCATACACAACTTCAGTATTGTCATCACTTAAAAGCAGTCAATACTATTTTAGTTGGTGCCATTTGGGTATGTCAGCACTCAGGCCCAATGACGCATCCTATTTTAGCCAACTACAGAGAAAGTTTAATAAAGTTTGGAAAGAAGAAAAGCTCCCTTCTAAATAGATAAAAGGAATTATTGTTAAAATACCAAACAAAAAAAAAAGGCAACCTTAGAGACTGCAAAAACTGGAGAGGAGTAACCTTACTATCAGTTGTGTCAAAAGTATTTTGCAAAGTCATTCTGAATAAAATTAAAGATATTGTGGATACTGTAATGTGAGAAGAATGAGTAGGATTTCCAAAAGGGAGAAGCTGTCTCGACCAGATCTTTATTCTAAGAATAATACATATTGAAAAGCAAGACCTATTAGTTCTAAACTTCATAGACATTAAAAAGGCATTTGATAGCATACACAGAGATTCACTGTGGAGAATTTTAAGACTATATGGAATACCATCTAAAATTGTCAACATCATTAAGGATATCTACAAAGGATATTTTTGTGCAGTCAAGACAGATGAAAGAATGAGCGAGCTGTTCCAGATTGAAACAGGTGTGAAACAAGGATGTATATTATCTCCCTTGCTTTTTGGAATTGCCATAGACTTCATAATAAAAAAATATTGCAATGGTAAAACTGGCATTGATTGGATACATGGGACCTAAATAGAAGATCTTGATTTTGCAGATGACATAACTCTTATCAGCGACAATATGAACTCGATGCAAGAAAAAACAGATACTCTGTACTCACTGGCTAGTAAAATAGGACTTGAAATTAACAAGGAAAAAATAAAAATAATGAAACCTCTCATTAATAAAGAAGGAAAAATATATGTAGAAGGAACAACTGCTGAAGAAGTAAACCAATTTGCATACCTCGGCAGCTACATAGACCAGGATAATACACCAGAAAGGAAGTTAGAATTGCAAAGCTTCAAGTATCTTAAGAACATATGGCACTCAAAAGTTATAAGCACAAAATCTAAGCTAAGATTACTCAATTCAAACGTAATATCCACCTTCATTTATGCATGCAAAAGCTGGAAAACAACTAAAGAAACAGACAACAAATTATATGCATAAACTAGGAAAAAAGTAGGAACAGCATTATTACTTAACGAGTACACAGCTGTGACGTTTTGGCATGAGTCTTAATCATACAAAAACATACAGGATGAAGAAAGAAAGAGAGAAGATAAAGTATAAATTCATATGTTTGATATGTTTTAAAAAAATGAAAGAAAATGAGTACAGCACTTACGAGGGGTGATTGATAAGTTCTTGACATAAGGTACAACAGATTATTTGTGGACAATTTTTTGGGTTACTTCTCAACAAGTCCCCTTGCAAGTTTATGCATTTAGTTCAGTGATCTTGGAGCATACAGATCCCTTCTTTGTAAAAGTCAGCATCTTGTGCCAGTAGAAAGTGGTCTACAGTGTGAATGATGTCATCATCTGAAGCAAATTTGCGACCACTGAGCTCCTTTTTTTAGTTTGGTAAACAGGTAATAGTCTGAAGGGGCCAAATCTGGGGAATAAGGAAGGTGTTCAAGAAGCTGGAAGCCGTATTCATGAATGGCAGCCATGGCCACCGCACTTGTGAACTGGAGCATTGTCTTGATGAATGATGACCCCTCTCATCAATTTCCCTGAATGGTTTTCCTTCAATATGATCTGCAATTGCTTCACAGGATTAGAGTAATAGGCCCCGGTGACCGTTCTGCCCTTTTGAAGATAGTCTACCAATAGCATATCTTCTGAATCCCAAAAGATAGAAGCCATCACTTTGTCTGCAGACACCCTTGCTTTCTTTGGAGGTGGGGATCCATGATGTTTCCACTGCTTTGACTGTTCTTTGGTTTGTGGTTGAAAATGATGAACCCAAGTCTCATCCATAGTCACAAATTGCTGAAGAAACTTTTCAGGATTTGCAAAAGAATGGCCAAGATTGTCTCTTGACATGTTGAGATGCTGTCATTTGTGATCAGCTCCAAGAAGTTTCGGGACCCATCCAACAGAGACCTTTGTCATTTGAAGATGATTGTGAATAATGCCATGAACAAATTCCTCGGAGATGCCCAACTCAGTAGCAACATACCGCTCAGTTAGTCATCAATCCTCCATTATAATTGAAACACCTCTTTATGCTTTTATTATGATCTAAAGCAGTGCTTCTTAGTCTCTTTCTGGTCTGAGAACAGCTGTTAATCCTCTTTCCAGACTGAGAACAGCTGTTGATCCTCTTTCCAGAATGAGAACAGCTGTTGATCCTCTTTCCAGAATGAGAACAGCTGTTGATCTTCTTTCCACAATGAGAACAGCTGTTGATCCTCTTTATAGCTTAAGAACAGATGTTGATCCTCTTTCTGGACTGAGAACAGCTGCTGAACTTATTTCTGGATTGAGAACAGCTGTTGATCTTCTTTCAGGATTGAGAACAGCTGTTGACCCTTTTTCTGGACTGAGAACATCTGTTGATCCTCTTTCTGGACTGAAAACAGCTGTTGATTCTTTTTCTGGACTGAAAACAGCTGTTGACCCTCTTTCTGGACTGAGAACAGCTGTTAATCCTCTTTCTGGACTGAGAATAACTGTTAATCCTCTTTCTGGACTGAGAACAGCTGTGGATCCTCTTTCTGGACTGAGAAAAGCTGTGGATACTCTTTCTGGACTGAGAACAGCTGTGGATCATCTTTCCAGACTAAAATAACCCTCATTAGAAATAAAGCAGTAAGTATAACCATAATGATGTTAAGATTTTTTAACTGAACTAGTCCATTTGCTGTTCTGCAGACCCTAAAAAATCCTAATGTGGATCCCCTGGAAGTCAATGGACCTTCAAAAATTCTTCTACAGATACCCTGGAATCCATATACACCAGGTCAAGAACCACAGGTAAAAAGTGTAATTTTAATCATGGCGGTGATTAGTTTTTGCTCTCAGTCTGCTGTCTAAAGTTTGTGTATGGTGTTCTATGCTACCTGCTGTCTAAAGTTTGTGTATGGTGTTCTATGCTACCTGCTGTCTAAAGTTTGTGTATGGTGTTCTATGTTACCTGCTGTCTAAAGTTTGTGTATGGTGTTCTATGCTACCTGCTGTCTAAAGTTTGTGTATGGTGTTCTATGCTACCTGCTGTCTAAAGTTTGTGTATGGTGTTCTATGCTACCTGCTGTCTAAAGTTTGTGTATGGTGTTCTATGCTACCTGCTGTCTAAAGTTTGTGTATGGTGTTCTATGCTACCTGCTGTCTAAATTTTGTGTGTGGTGTTTTGAACTACCTGGTGTCTGAAGTTTGTGTATGGTGTTCTATGCTACCTGCTGTCTAAAGTTTGTGTATGGTGTTCTATGCTACCTGCTGTCTAAAGTTTGTGTATGGTGTTCTATGCTACCTGCTGTCTAAATTTTGTGTGTGTGTTTTGAACTACCTGGTGTCTGAAGTTTGTGTATGGTGTTCTATGATACCTGTTGTCTAAATTTTGTGTATGATGTTCAACGCTATCTGGTGTCTAAAGTTTATGTACGGTGTTCTATGCTACCTGCCATCTAAAGAGACTGACGGACAAGGTAGCTCCTTGTTTTGGTCTGATCCCATTTATGAAGTATTCCATGTCTAACAGCTGTTTCACCAGCCACCATCTTGTGAATGCATCTGACAGAAAGTTAGCCTCCTCCCAAAAGAGTCAGAAACAGACATTAAATCACAGAATTTAGAAACATCATCAAACAGACTTTAAATTACAGAATCTAGAAACATCATCAAACATTTCAGACTGACCACACTAGCACTTTCATGCATGTGGAAAGTCTTGTATTTGAGCATAACATTTTCTGAGAGAAAAACATGTTTTTAGACATGCTCTTGTGATATAATACAAGATCACATAATACATCCACCACTTGGAAAAAAAATAGTCTAGTGACAGGACAACATGGTCAGCATCATCATCATCATCAGGTGCCGTTCCGACTGCCATTGGCTATTATGCTTCTCCAGAGTACACGATCCTTCATGCAGGCCATCAACTCAGTTGGTGATCTCCTCTCACACCATCCTGTCAGACTGTCCAGTATCATTTTTCTCGGTCTTCCTCTTGATCTTCTTCCTTCTATTTTTCCTGTTGTTATAATATTTTAAATGCCCCCTATTCTCATTGCATGTCCTATGAAAGTACATTGTCTCTCTCTTATCTTTTTTGACATGATTTTTTTTTGTCTCTCCAGCTCTTCTCATGCATTCTTCATTATTTATTTTTGCTGTCCAGGGGATTCGCAACATTCTTCTAATAAACCACATTTCTGCTGCTTCCAATGATTTTTGTGCAGACATGTCTGTTGTCCATGATTCACTTCCATATAACAAGATAGGTTCAATATAGCATTTTAGGACTCGTTTTCTAACATTCATTGATAAGGATGTGTTAGCTAATATGTTTCTCATTCTGTGAAATGCAGTCTTTGCTTGGCCTATTCTGTTCCTAATTCCTGTTCTGCATTTCCCATCTGAAGTTATTACTGCCCCAAGGTATTTGACTTGGTCTAGTGATAGAGGAAAACAAAGTCTACTTGTGGGGAAATATAATCTAATGATGGAGAAGCATGGTACCATAGTGGGGAAAGCATGGCACAGTAGTGGGGAAAGCATGGTATTGTAGTGGGAAACATGGTATTGTAGTGGGAAACATGGTATTGTAGTGGTAAACATGGTATTGTAGTGGGAAACATGGTATTGTAGTGGGAAACATGGTACAGTAGTGGGGAAAGCATGGTTCAGGAGTGGGAAAGCATGGTTCAGGAGTGGGAAAGCACGGCACAGGAGTGGGAAAGCATGGTACAGTAGTGGGAAAATATGGTACAGGAGTGGGAAAGTATGGTACAGGAGTGGGAAAGTATGGTACAGGAGTGGGAAAGCACGGCACAGTAGTGGGAAAGCATGGTACAGTAGTGGGAAAATATGGTACAGGAGTGGGAAAGTATGGTACAGGAGTGGGAAAATATGGTACAGGAGTGGGAAAGTATGGTACAGGAGTGGGAAAGTATGGTACAGGAGTGGGAAATCATGGTATTGTAGTGGGAAAATATGGTACAGGAGTGGGAAAGTATGGTACAGGAGTGGGAAATCATGGTATAGGAGTGGGAAAACATGGTACTGTGGTGGGAAAGCATGTAGTTGTGGTAAAGCTTTGCCTATGGTGGTGACAAAGGAAAGTGCCAAAGAATGACCAAAACATATCAAACAATGTTACAAGCAAAACAAAACAATGTTATAAACATATTCAACCAATATTACAAGCATAACAACAGATATTACAAATAAAAACAATGTTATAGACATATTCAAATGATGTTAGAAACATAACCAAATGATGTCTAAAACATAATGAAATGATGCCTAAAACATAATAAATTGATGGCACAAACAAAATAAAATGATGGTATAAACATAATAAAACAATGGTACAAATATAATAAAATGATGGTACAAACAATAACATGATGGTACAAATGAAACCAAATGATGTTGTTCAACATATCCTACCTGGCCAGGTAAGTCGGCAGTCTGAACATTGGGCACGCCAGATGTGGCTTCTTCGTCTGACAGTGGCATGGTATCCCCCATAAGTCTCTGATCAAAGCCAATGCCGCTGAAACTGATGATGGATGTGTCTCCATCATGAACTTTGATTGGGATATCAACCTCAAAAATGGAAACAAGATTTAATCATCAGTTTAGGGATTTCCAGAAGATAATACATAACACTCAGACATGGATTATAAAATACAATAACACATAAGATATAATGCATAACATGGAAAATATATGTAAAATATATTAAACAACACACAAAAATAAGTTACAGCATGTAAAATTTAAAACAAAACTTTAAAGTATAACAACATATACAATACAGTATGTAGAATCGCAGTAAACAAATATATGGACAAGTAGGACACAAAATAAGACATACAGAAAACAACATACTAGATTGTATGTAAAAATAAAGAATGTATGACAGAATATACAAGGTAATATACACGAGCTAACAAACAGGATATAATACATAATAACAAAATGGAGGACACAGAATACAACATTAAAGGTTGTCATTACACTCTAAATATCATCATAAAAGCACCACTCACAATCTAGATATCTTCACAGCGGCACCACTCACAATCTACATATCATCACAAAGGCTGCTCTCACAATTTAGATATCATCACAAAGGCACTACTCACAATCTAGATATCATCACAAAGCCTGCACTAACAACTGGATATCATCACAAAGGCACCATTAACAATCTAGATATCTTCACAAAGCCTGGTCTCACAATCTGGATATCATTACAAAGGCACCACTCACAATCTAGATATCTTCACAAAGCCTGCACTCACAATCTAGATATCTTCACAAAGGCATCATTAACAATCTAGATATCTTCACAAAGGCTTCACTAACAATCTAGATATCTTCACAAAGTCTGTACTAACAATCTAGATATCTTCAAAAAGTCTGCACTCACAATCTAGATATCTTCACAAAAGTACCACTCACAATCTAATCACAAAGCCTGCACTCACAATCTAGATATCTTCACAAAGCCTGGTCTCACAATCTAGATATCTTCACAAAGGCATCATTAACAATCTAGATATCTTCACAAAGGCTTCACTAACAATCTAGATATCTTCACAAAGTCTGTACTAACAATCTAGATATCTTCACAAAGTCTGCACTCACAATCTAGATATCTTCACAAAAGTACCACTCACAATCTAATCACAAAGCCTGCACTCACAATCTAGATATCTTCACAAAGCCTGGTCTCACAATCTAGATATCTTCACAAAGCCTGCACTCACAATCTAGATATATTCACAAAGCCTGCACTCACAATCTAGATATATTCACAAAGCCTGCACTCACAATCTAGATATCTTCACAAAGCCTGCACTCACAATCTAGATATATTCACAAAGCCTGTACTCACAATCTAGATATCTTCACAAAGCCTGCACTCACAATCTAGATATCTTCACAAAGCCTGCACTCACAATCTAGATATCTTCACAAATGCACCACTAACAATCTAATATCTGCACAAAGACTGCACTCACAATCTAGATATCATGACCTCTGCAGCACTCACACAATAAATTATACTATTTGTTCTGTATGCGACAAAGTATACAATAACTGTCTGTCCTACACATAAAAAAAACTATACATTTTGTCCTGTATATAACAAAACATACAATAACTGTCCATCCTACACATAAAAAACTATACATTTCATCCTGTATATAACAAAACATACAATAACTGTCCATCCTACACATAAAAAACTATACATTTCATCCTGTATATAACAAAACATACAATAACTGTCCATCCTACACATAAAAAACTATACATTTTGAGCTGTATATAACAAAGAGTAAAGAAATGTGTCTTGTATGTTGAAGCTGTGAGAAAACTAACTGACCATGTAAGTTTTTGCTTCCAGGGGGGAGAACCTCCACTCCATGGCCAGGGTTTGGCCAGGAAGTATCGTCCCTGACGGTGTCAAACACTCAAAGATATGCTGGTCATAGTTTTCCTGATAAAGTTATTACACACAAAATAAATACAAGTTAAACATAATAAATGCAGCACAATCTCTCTTAATCAGCAACAACTGGATTTCACCAATTCCGGATACAGAATTGTCCAGATAATTGAATATATATTCGGAAAACATACCTGTTTATGTCTTGTGATGCCATCTGTAGAATCTGCAGAACGCGAAGTTCATTGGTCATGTTTTGTTCAAACTTCTTCTTCATTTTCCAAACCATGAAGGCTCGTTGCTGCAGATAAAGTTCACCCCCATTCTCCTCTGTTCCTAATCCTCCCTCTCCAGCTGCTGACAGCAATTTCCTTTATATCCTCTTCTATGTTGTCTTTCCGTCTCTGTCTTGGTCTACCGTTTGGCCTTGTTTCCCTCATCTCTTGTGCACACATCATTTTCATTTGTCTGTTCTCTTCCATTCTTCCTACATGCCCCAGCCAGCGTAGTCTTTCTGAACTATCCACCATAATTAAATAAATGACAAAAAAATCGTGGGCATTTTTTAAAAACTGAAAACACATACTCATAATTTTATATTTCACATTATCAATTTAAATTGCATTGAAAAATTGCAGTATGTATTACCACATGAAAGTTGTGAATTTATTAGTGTGACAACATAACATAACTAGGAATGTTTGTCTGTATTAGTGTGACAATATAACATAACTTGAAATGTTTGTATTAATGTGACAATATAACTTGGAATGTCTGCCTCAGCAAATCTTATGTGCTGCATTTTCCATCTGAAGTTATTACTGCTCCAAGGTATTTGACTTGGTCTAGTGATAGAGGAAAACAAAGTCTACTTGTGGGGAAATATAATCTAATGATGGAGAAGCATGGTACCATAGTGGGGAAAGCATGGCACAGTAGTGGGGAAAGCATGGTACAGTAGTGGGAAACATGGTATTCTAGTGGAAAACATGGTATTGTAGTGGGAAACATGGTACAGTAGTGGGGAAAGCATGGTTCAGGAGTGGGAAAGCATGGTTCAGGAGTGGGAAAGCATGGTACAGTAGTGGGAAAATATGGTACAGGAGTGGGAAAGTATGGTACAGGAGTGGGAAATCATGGTATTGTAGTGGGAAAATATGGTACAGGAGTGGGAAAGTATGGTACAGGAGTGGGAAATCATGGTATTGTAGTGGGAAAATATGGTACAGGAGTGGGAAATCATGGTATTGTAGTGGGAAAATATGGTACAGGAGTGGGAAATCATGGTATTGTAGTGGGAAAATATGGTACAGGAGTGGGAAATCATGGTATTGTAGTGGGAAAATATGGTACAGGAGTGGGAAAATATGGTACAGGAGTGGGAAATCATGGTATTGTAGTGGGAAAATATGGTACAGGAGTGGGAAAGTATGGTACAGGAGTGGGAAATCATGGTATAGGAGTGGGAAAACATGGTACTGTGGTGGGAAAGCATGTAGTTGTGGTAAAGCTTTGCCTATGGTGGTGACAAAGGAAAGTGCCAAAGAATGACCAAAACATATCAAACAATGTTACAAGCAAAACAAAACAATGTTATAAACATATTCAACCAATATTACAAGCATAACAACAGATATTACAAATAAAAACAATGTTATAGACATATTCAAATGATGTTAGAAACATAACCAAATGATGTCTAAAACATAATGAAATGATGCCTAAAACATAATAAATTGATGGCACAAACAAAATAAAATGATGGTATAAACATAATAAAACAATGGTACAAATATAATAAAATGATGGTACAAACAATAACATGATGGTACAAATGAAACCAAATGATGTTGTTCAACATATCCTACCTGGCCAGGTAAGTCGGCAGTCTGAACATTGGGCACGCCAGATGTGGCTTCTTTGTCTGACAGTGGCATGGTATCCCCCATAAGTCTCTGATCAAAGCCAATGCCGCTGAAACTGATGATGGATGTGTCTCCATCATGAACTTTGATTGGGATATCAACCTCAAAAATGGAAACAAGATTTAATCATCAGTTTAGGGATTTCCAGAAGATAATACATAACACTCAGACATGGATTATAAAATACAATAACACATAAGATATAATGCATAACATGGAAAATATATGTAAAATATATTAAACAACACACAAAAATAAGTTACAGCATGTACAATTTAAAACAAAACTTTAAAGTATAACAACATATACAATACAGTATGTAGAATCGCAGTAAACAAATATATGGACAAGTAGGACACAAAATAAGACATACAGAAAACAACATACTAGATTGTATGTAAAAATAAAGAATGTATGACAGAATATACAAGGTAATATACACGAGCTAACAAACAGGATATAATACATAATAACAAAATGGAGGACACAGAATACAACATTAAAGGTTGTCATTACACTCTAAATATCATCATAAAAGCACCACTCACAATCTAGATATCTTCACAGCGGCACCACTCACAATCTACATATCATCACAAAGGCTGCTCTCACAATTTAGATATCATCACAAAGGCACTACTCACAATCTAGATATCATCACAAAGCCTGCACTAACAACTGGATATCATCACAAAGGCACCATTAACAATCTAGATATCTTCACAAAGCCTGGTCTCACAATCTGGATATCATTACAAAGGCATCATTAACAATCTAGATATCTTCACAAAGCCTGCACTCACAATCTAGATATCTTCACAAAGCCTGCACTCACAATCTGGATATCATCACAAAGGCACCACTCACAATCTAGATATCTTCACAAAGCCTGCACTCACAATCTAGATATCTTCACAAAGGCATCATTAACAATCTAGATATCTTCACAAAGGCTTCACTAACAATCTAGATATCTTCACAAAGTCTGTACTAACAATCTAGATATCTTCACAAAGTCTGCACTCACAATCTAGATATCTTCACAAAAGTACCACTCACAATCTAATCACAAAGCCTGCACTCACAATCTAGATATCTTCACAAAGCCTGGTCTCACAATCTAGATATCTTCACAAAGCCTGCACTCACAATCTAGATATATTCACAAAGCCTGCACTCACAATCTAGATATCTTCACAAAGCCTGGTCTCACAATCTAGATATCTTCACAAAGCCTGCACTCACAATCTAGATATATTCACAAAGCCTGCACTCACAATCTAGATATCTTCACAAAGCCTGCACTCACAATCTAGATATCTTCACAAAGCCTGCACTCACAATCTAGATATCTTCACAAATGCACCACTAACAATCTAATATCTGCACAAAGACTGCACTCACAATCTAGATATCATGACCTCTGCAGCACTCACACAATAAATTATACTATTTGTTCTGTATGCGACAAAGTATACAATAACTGTCTGTCCTACACATAAAAAACTATACATTTTGTCCTGTATATAACAAAGAGTAAAGAAATGTGTCTTGTATGTTGAAGCTGTGAGAAAACCAACTGACCATGTAAGTTTTTGCTTCCAGGGGGGAGAACCTCCACTCCATGGCCAGGGTTTGGCCAGGAAGTATCGTCCCTGACGGTGTCAAACACTCAAAGATATGCTGGTCATAGTTTTCCTGATAAAGTTATTACACACAAAATAAATACAAGTTAAACATAATAAATGCAGCAGAATCTCTCTTAATCAGCAACAACTGGATTTCACCAATTCCGGATACAGATTTGTCCAGATAATTGAATATATATTCGGAAAACTTACCTGTTTATGTTTTGTGATGCCATCTGTAGAATCTGCAGAACGCGAAGTTCATTGGTCATGTTTTGTTCAAACTTCTTCTTCATTTTCCAAACCATGAAGGCTCGTTGCTGCAGATAAAGTTCACCCCCATTCTCCTCTGTTCCTAATCCTCCCTCTCCAGCTGCTGACAGCAATTTCCTTTATATCCTCTTCTATGTTGTCTTTCCATCTCTGTCTTGGTCTACCGTTTGGCCTTGTTTCCCTCATCTCTTGTGCATACATCATTTTCATTTGTCTGTTCTCTTCCATTCTTCCTACATGCCCCAGCCAGCGTAGTCTTTCTGAACTATCCACCATAATTAAATAAATGACCAAAAAATCGTGGGCATTTTTTAAAAACTGAAAACACATACTCATAATTTTATATTTCACATTATCAATTTAAATTGCATTGAAAAATTGCAGTATGTATTACCACATGAAAGTTGTGAATTTATTAGTGTGACAACATAACATAACTAGGAATGTTTGTCTGTATTAGTGTGACAATATAACATAACTTGAAATGTTTGTATTAATGTGACAATATAACTTGGAATGTCTGCCTCAGCAAATCTTATGTGCTGACATAGATGAACATTGCTCGGCAAATCTTATGTGCTGACATAGATGAACATTGCTCGGCAAATCTTATGTGCTGACATAGATTAACATTGCTCGGCAAATTTTATGAAAGTCAACAAACTTTCTTGAGCTTCCTTCCTCGTAATTTCTTAGCCTGCGTGAAGTCGTCCTCATCTTCATCCTCACCCTTGTCATCTTTCTTCTTTCCCAGAACTTGTTTGATTATTATCTCATCATCAAGAGAGAGAAAGAGAGAGAGAGAGAAAGAGAGAGAGAAGAGAGAGAGAGAGAGAGAGAGAGTGGCAGGAATGGAATTGTCTACATCCACCCAAGCCATCAAATCCTCTTCACTAACACTCTCTGAATGTGTTATTAAATTCAAGATGCTGGACATGGGACACTAAACTTCTCTGAATGTGTTATTAAATTCAAGTTGCTGGACATGGGACACTAAACTTCTCTGAATGTGTTATTAAATTCAAGTTGCTGGACATGGGACACTAAACTTCTCTGAATGTGTATTAAATTCAAGATGCTGGACATGGACACTAAACTTCTCTGAATGTGTTATTAAATTCAAGATGCTGGACATGGGACACTAAACTTCTCTGAATGTGTTATTAAATTCAAGATGCTGGACATGGGACACTAAACTTCTCTGAATGTGTTATTAAATTCAAGATGCTGGACATGGGACACTAAACTTCTCTGAATGTGTTATTAAATTCAAGTTGCTGGACATGGGACACTAAACTTCTCTGAATGTGTTATTAAATTCAAGATGCTGGACATGGGACACTAAACTTCTCTGAATGTTATTAAATTCAAGATACTGGACATGGGATATGTTTTAAAACAAGGAAAATCTTATACTGTCTAATTTGACTTGTATATAACAAAGAGTAAAGAAATGTGTCTTGTATGTTGAAGCTGTGAGAAAACCAACTGACCATGTAAGTTTTTGCTTCCAGGGGGGAGAACCTCCACTCCATGGCCAGGGTTTGGCCAGGAAGTATCGTCCCTGACGGTGTCAAACACTCAAAGATATGCTGGTCATAGTTTTCCTGATAAAGTTATTACACACAAAATAAATACAAGTTAAACATAATAAATGCAGCAGAATCTCTCTTAATCAGCAACAACTGGATTTCACCAATTCCGGATACAGATTTGTCCAGATAATTGAATATATATTCGGAAAACTTACCTGTTTATGTTTTGTGATGCCATCTGTAGAATCTGCAGAACGCGAAGTTCATTGGTCATGTTTTGTTCAAACTTCTTCTTCATTTTCCAAACCATGAAGGCTCGTTGCTGCAGATAAAGTTCACCCCCATTCTCCTCTGTTCCTAATCCTCCCTCTCCAGCTGCTGACAGCAATTTCCTTATATCCTCTTCTATGTTGTCTTTCCATCTCTGTCTTGGTCTACCGTTTGGCCTTGTTTCCCTCATCTCTTGTGCATACATCATTTTCATTTGTCTGTTCTCTTCCATTCTTCCTACATGCCCCAGCCAGCGTAGTCTTTCTGAACTATCCACCATAATTAAATAATGACCAAAAAATCGTGGGCATTTTTTAAAAACTGAAAACACATACTCATAATTTTATATTTCACATTATCAATTTAAATTGCATTGAAAAATTGCAGTATGTATTACCACATGAAAGTTGTGAATTTATTAGTGTGACAACATAACATAACTAGGAATGTTTGTCTGTATTAGTGTGACAATATAACATAACTTGAAATGTTTGTATTAATGTGACAATATAACTTGGAATGTCTGCCTCAGCAAATCTTATGTGCTGACATAGATGAACATTGCTCGGCAAATCTTATGTGCTGACATAGATGAACATTGCTCGGCAAATCTTATGTGCTGACATAGATGAACATTGCTCGGCAAATTTTATGAAAGTCAACAAACTTTCTTGAGCTTCCTTCCTCGTAAATTTCTTAGCCTGCGTGAAGTCGTCCTCATCTTCATCCTCACCCTTGTCATCTTTCTTCTTTCCCAGAACTTGTTTGATTATTATCTCATCATCAAGAGAGAGAAAGAGAGAGAGAGAGAAAGAGAGAGAGAGAGAGAGAGAGAGAGAGAGAGAGTGGCAGGAATGGAATTGTCTACATCCACCCAAGCCATCAAATCCTCTTCACTAACACTCTCTGAATGTGTTATTAAATTCAAGATGCTGGACATGGGACACTAAACTTCTCTGAATGTGTTATTAAATTCAAGTTGCTGGACATGGGACACTAAACTTCTCTGAATGTGTTATTAAATTCAAGTTGCTGGACATGGGACACTAAACTTCTCTGAATGTGTTATTAAATTCAAGATGCTGGACATGGGACACTAAACTTCTCTGAATGTGTTATTAAATTCATGATGCTGGACATGGGACACTAAACTTCTCTGAATGTGTTATTAAATTCAAGATGCTGGACATGGGACACTAAACTTCTCTGAATGTGTTATTAAATTCAAGATGCTGGACATGGGACACTAAACTTCTCTGAATGTGTTATTAAATTCAAGTTGCTGGACATGGGACACTAAACTTCTCTGAATATGTTATCAAATTCAAGATGCTGGACATGGGACACTAAACTTCTCTGAATGTTATTAAATTCAAGATACTGGACATGGGATATGTTTTAAAACAAGGAAAATCTTATACTTGTCTAATTTGACTTGTCATCTTCAAACAAATGTAGTTTGTTGGCTCAGTATACAAAAAACCCATGTGATCTCTCTTAGCCAATGAGCCACAATTCTACTGGCACAAGATGCTGACTTTTACAAAGAAGGGATCCATATGCTCCAGGATCGCTGGACTAAGTGCATAAACTTGCAAGGGGACTATGTTGAGAAATAACCCAAAAAAACTGTCCACAAATAATCCATTGTGCATTATGCTGATAACTTATCAATCACCCCTTGTATATGTGTATGACTGTCTTCTGCATGCTGACACTGTTCATATGTGTATATGTGAAATGGTATCTTCAAGCAAGTTTGCATTATATATATGTGTGTGTGTGTACGTCTAACTTCTGTATGGTTTTTTTCTGTAAACCTGCATTTGTCCATCTTCTGCCTGCTTACACTGTTTATGTTCAAGCTGTGTCTGATTACTGAAATAAACTCAAGATCCCTTAATCCAGCACCCGCCTACAGCATACTAAAACAAAGCCACCACTTCAAAGGTTTTCATCTTATTAGTGATATCCCTCCAAGAACCACAAAGTCACCACTTCAAAAGTTCTCACCTTATTAATGATATCCAGGGGCATAAGGTTAACCTCAAAACTCACGGGCACTGCCCCACCATTGTACAAATCATAAACTTGCTTGGGACTGATCTTTTCTCCGATGGGAACGGGAGTGAACGAATGTTTGTTGGAGGCAAAGTGGATATAATGACAATCACGGTCAACAGTTGCTCCAATAAAGTTCAGCTGTGGATATAAATTCAATACAGCAATCAAGATATCTAATATAAAAATCAGTCTATACCATTACAGCAGTCAAGACATCCAGTGAATAAAACAATTAATGTAACTCATTACAGCAGTCAAGACATCCAGTGAATAAAACAATTAATGTAACTCATTACAGCAGTCAAGACATCCAGTGAATAAAACAATTAATGTAACTCATTACAGCAGTCAAGACATCCAGTGAATAAAACAATTAATGTAATTCATTACAGCAGTACAAAAAGTAAAGGAATATAATTAAAACTATAATTTTTTTGTAAAATTCTGAAATCAGACAAGCATTTTTAAAAAAGTCTTAAATTATATTTCCACATTCTAAGACCGAGACTCTTATAGAGTAGAGGACAAGTTTTATGGAGCAGAGGACAAGTTTTATGTTGTAGAGGACAAGTTTTATGTCATAGAGGACAAGTTTTATGGAGCAGAGGACAAGTTCTATGTTGTAGCGGACAAGTTTTATGTTGTAGAGGACAAGTTTTATTGAGAGTAGGGCAAGTTGTTGAGTAGAGGGCAAGTTCAGTTCGGAGTGGTGCACATCAATGAGATGTCTCTATTTAAAGTAAGACAACTTGTGTGGAGTGGTGCACTAAACTTCTCTGAATGTGTTATTAAATTCAAGATGCTGGACATGGGACACTAAACTTCTCTGAATGTGTTATTAAATTCAAGATGCTGGACATGGGACACTAAACTTCTCTGAATGTGTTATTAAATTCAAGATTCTGGACATGGGACACTAAACTTCTCTGAATGTGTTATTAAATTCAAGATGCTGGACATGGGACACTAAACTTCTCTGAATGTGTTATTAAATTCAAGATGCTGGACATGGGACACTAAACTTCTCTGAATGTGTTATTAAATTCAAGATGCTGGACATGGGACACTAAACTTCTCTGAATGTGTTATTAAATTCAAGATGCTGGACATGGGACACTAAACTTCTCTGAATGTGTTATTAAATTCAAGATTCTGGACATGGGACACTAAACTTCTCTGAATGTGTTATTAAATTCAAGATGCTGGACATGGGACACTAAACTTCTCTGAATGTGTTATTAAATTCAAGATGCTGGACATGGGACACTAAACTTCTCTGAATGTGTTATTAAATTCAAGATGCTGGACATGGGACACTAAGCTTCTCTGAATGTGTTATTAAATTCAAGATGCTGGACATGGGACACTAAACTTCTCTGAATGTGTTATTAAATTCAAGATACTGGACATGGGATATGTTTTAAAACAAGGAAAATCTTATACTTGTCTAATTTGACTTGTCATCTTCAAACAAATGTAGTTTGTTGGCTCAGTATACAAAAAACCCATGTGATCTCTCTTAGCCAATGAACCACAATTCTACTGGCACAAGATGCTGACTTTTACAAAGAAGGGATCCATATGCTCCAGGATCGCTGGACTAAGTGCATAAACTTGCAAGGGGACTATGTTGAGAAATAACCCAAAAAAACTGTCCACAAATAATCCATTGTGCATTATGCTGATAACTTATCAATCACCCCTTGTATATGTGTATGACTGTCTTCTGCATGCTGACACTGTTCATATGTGTATATGTGAAATGGTATCTTCAAGCAAGTTTGCATTATATATATGTGTGTGTGTGTGTACGTCTAACTTCTGTATGGTTTTTTTCTGTAAACCTGCATTTGTCCATCTTCTGCCTGCTTACACTGTTTATGTTCAAGCTGTGTCTGATTACTGAAATAAACTCAAGATCCCTTAATCCAGCACCCGCCTACAGCATACTAAAACAAAGCCACCACTTCAAAGGTTTTCATCTTATTAGTGATATCCCTCCAAGAACCACAAAGTCACCACTTCAAAAGTTCTCACCTTATTAATGATATCCAGGGGCATAAGGTTAACCTCAAAACTCACGGGCACTGCCCCACCATTGTACAAATCATAAACTTGCTTGGGACTGATCTTTTCTCCGATGGGAACGGGAGTGAACGAATGTTTGTTGGAGGCAAAGTGGATATAATGACAATCACGGTCAACAGTTGCTCCAATAAAGTTCAGCTGTGGATATAAATTCAATACAGCAATCAAGATATCTAATATATCAGTCTATACCATTACAGCAGTCAAGACATCCAGTGAATAAAACAATTAATGTAACTCATTACAGCAGTACAAAAAGTAAAGGAATATAATTAAAACTATAATTTGTTTGTAAAATTCTGAAATCAGACAAGCATTTTAAAAAAAGTCTTAAATTATATTTCCACATTCTAAGACCGAGACTTTTATAGAGTAGAGGACAAGTTTTATGGAGCAGAGGACAAGTTTTATGTTGTAGAGGACAAGTTTTATGTCATAGAGGACAAGTTTTATGGAGCAGAGGACAAGTTCTATGTTGTAGAGGACAAGTTTTATGTTGTAGAGGACAAGTTTTATGGAGCAGAGGACAAGTTTTATGTTGTAGCGGACAAATTTTATGTTGTAGAGGACAAGTTTTATTGAGAGTAGGGCAAGTTGTTGAGTAGAGGGCAAGTTCAGTTCGGAGTGGTGCACATCAATGAGATGTCTCTATTTAAAGTAAGACAACTTGTGTGGAGTGGTGCACATCAATGAGATGTCTCTATTTAAAGTAAGACAACTTGTGTGGAGTGGTGCACATCAATGAGATGTCTCTATTTAAAGTAAGATAACTTGTGTGGAGTGGTGCACATCAATGAGATGTCTCTGTTTAAAGTAAGATAACTTGTGTGGAGTAGTGCACATCAATGAGATGTCTCTATTTAAAGTAAGACAACTTGTGTGGAGTGGTGCACATCAATGAGATGTCTCTATGTGTTGAGTGGTGCACATCAATGAGATGTCTCTATGTGTGGAGTGGTGCACATCAATGAGATGTCTCTATGTGTGGAGTGGTGCACATCAATGAGATGTCTCTATTTAAAGTAAGATAACTTGTGTGGAGTAGTGCACATCAATGAGATGTCTCTATTTAAAGTAAGACAACTTGTGTGGAGTGGTGCACATCAATGAGATGTCTCTATGTGTGGAGTGCAAAGTTTCTGAGAGGAGAACATGTTCTGTTAAGAGTATGGCATGTTGTTGAGTGGAAAACAAGTTCTGTCAAGAGTAGGGCAAACCAGTGAGAGAAGGGGAAGTTCTGTCATGAGAAAGGCAAATTAGTGAACAGAAGACAAGTTCTGTCAAGAGAGGGGGCAAACAAGTGAGTGAAAGACAAGATCTGTCAAGAGAGGGAGCAAACAAGTAATTTAAGGGTGAGTTCTGTCAAGAGAGGGGGCAAACAAGTGAGTGAAAGACAAGATCTGTCAAGTAGGACAAACTAGTGAGTGAGGGGCAAGTTCTGTCAAGAGAGGGGGCAAACAAGTGAGTGAAAGACAAGTTCTGTTAAGAGAAAGGCAAATTAATGAATAGAAGACAAGTTCTGTCAAGTAGGACAAATTAGTGAGTGAAGGGCAAGTATGTGTCAAGAGAGGGGGCAAACAAGTGAGTGAAGGATAAGTTCTGTTTTGATGATAACAATTTTGTTAAAAAGAGGATACACACAGCATGTAGACCTCCCAGGATACACACAGCATTTAGATTTCCCAGGATACACACAGCATTTAGATTTCCCAGGATACACACAGCATTTAGATTTCCCAGGATACACACAGCATTTAGATTTCCCAGGATACACACAGCATTTAGATCTCCCAGGATACACACAGCATTTAGATCTCCCAGGATGCACACAGCATTTAGATCTCCCAGGATGCACACAGCATTTAGATTTCCCAGGATGCACACAGCATTTAGACTGGCAGTAGTATCAGAGAGTGAGGTGAGGTTGTAGGTTCTACTACTCCTATAAAGTGCCTCGTGCTCAGTGAAGGGAATGCCAGGTGGGTAAGAGGCAGCTTAAAACCTCTCGCTCCCGCTGACTTGCGGGTAGGATAGGGAGTTCAAAGGCTAGCTGAGAGTCCGTACACAAACTGACAGAGGGCAACAGGAAGATCAATATATATGGCAAAGACCTGAGGATTGTAAAACATCTATACTGGCAGCAAGAAGCAGTAGTTCGAGTTAAAAATAAAACTGGAAAATATCAACCTATAAAACAAGGGCTGCGACAAGGATGTGTACTATCTCCAGACCTTTTTTCTCTGTACAGTGAGAATATTCTAAGAACGATCATCACAGAACCAGGCATGCTGAACTATCCTAATGCATGTGCAGAAATTCAAATACCTTGGAGCAGTAATAACTTCAGATTGGAAATGCAGAACAGAAATTAGGAACAGAATAGGCCAAGCAAAGACTGCATTTCAGAGAATGAGAAACATATTATCCAACACATCCTTATCAATGAATGTTAGAAAACTAGTCCTAAAATGCTATATTGAACCTATCTTGTTATATGGAAGTGAATCATGGACAATAGGCAAGTCTGCACAAAAATCATTGGAAGCAGCAGAAATGTGGTTTATTAGAAGAATGTTGCAAATCCCCTGGACAGCAAAAATGACTAATGAAGAATGTACGAGAAGAGCTGGAATGACAAAAAATCTTGTCAAAAAGATAAGAGAGAGACAATGTACTTTCATAGGACATGCAATGAGAAGAGGGGGCATTTAAAATATTATAACAACAGGAAAAATAGAAGGTAGAAGATCAAGAGGAAGACCAAGAGAAATGATACTAGACAGTCTGACGGGATGGTGTGAGAGGAGATCACCAACTGAACTAATGGCCTGCATGAAGGATCGTGTACTCTGGAGAAGCATAATAGCCAACGCCAGTCGGCACGGCACCTGATGATGATGATGATTTACTGCATGTCACAGATGTTTTGCTGATTTTGAGCTGTTGTCAAATTATTCATGTTTATTATTTTCAGAACGTGCTGCTTCTTCTTCTGATGGTTTTTGCCTCCAGTGAGTTGATCATCATCACACGGCTTCCCCTATCTGTGCATGCACTTCATGTCTCTATGTCACATTCTGACAATTCTTGCAATATTTCAAACTTTTATTATTTTGAAACTGAGCCTATTAATAACCTTACAAAGCCCCCCCCTCTCCAAGTGTGCAAGTGAAAAGATGAGACATATGGCTGTCACTTGAAACCTAAAGCTAGAAATGATTAACATTAGTCAAAAAGTCATGTCAGACAGCAGGAGATCAACTGAAAATTAGGTGGAATGTTGGCCACGCTCAGTCACCAGTATCAAGACGAGACTCACTCTCCATTAGCAAAAGATTACAATTTGCTGAAGGATCAGATGATAAATATGGGCATTTTTAACAACAAAATATTTTTCTTCTCAAAATTGTTCTTCCACACTTAGGCCTGTAGTACATTTAACAGACTATAGCATAAACATGATGTTAGGTTTTTGCACATAACAGACTATAGCATAAACATGATGTTAGGTTTTTGCACATAACAGACTATAGCATAAGCATGATGTTAGGTTTTTGCACATAATAGACTATAGCATAAGCATGATGTTAGGTTTTTGCACATAACAAACTATAGCATAAGCATGATGTTAGGTTTTTGCACATAACAGACTATAGCATAAGCATGATGTTAGGTTTTTGCACATAACAGACTATAGCATAAGCATGATGTTAGGTTTTTGCACATAACAGACTATAGCATAAGCATGATGTTAGGTTTTTGTATGTAACAGACTATAGCATAAGCATGATTTTAGGTTTTTGTATGTAACAGACTATAGTATAAACATGATTTTAGATTTCTGTACTTAAAGGACTATAGTATAAGCATGATTTAAGGTTTCTGCATGTAACAGACTATAGTATAAACATGATTTTAGGCTTTTGTACATAACAGACTATAGTATAAACATAATTTTAGGCTTTTGTATGTAACAGACTATAGTATAAACATGATTTTAGGTTTCTGTACTTAAAGGACTATAGTATAAGCTTGATTTTAGGTTTTTGCACATAACAGACTATAGTATAAACATGATTTTAGGTTTCTGTACTTAATGGACTATAGTATAAGCTTGATTTTAGGTTTTTGCACATAACAGACTATAGTATAAACATGATTTTAGTCTTTCGTACATAACAGACTATAGTATAAGAATGATTTTAGGTTTTTGTACGTAACAGACTATAGTATAAACATGAGTTTAGGTGTATGTGTGTATTGGGAGGCCAACAAATAAAAACAGTTACAACCTGTAGTATGGAGATGGTATGAACCTAAACCTACAACACCCAAGATAATGATGGTAGATGTGGAAATAATGCATTTCTCTTTCTTAACATGCCAGTGTATAGGCGCATACACACACACACAAGTAAATGCTTACCATGATTTCTCTCCCCCTGGCAATCTTAAAAATGACAGGCAGATGGTCTGTGCCAGACACGCTGTGAAGATATGTCATTGTTACTGTCACAGACTCTCCTGGCTGGAGAGTTCCTTTCCTGGGAGTTACATCAAAAAGTTTGTTGTCCATCGCCTTCACCTGTAGGAAAAAACATCACTACATCACACACAATAATTAATATATAACTATACAACTATACATGAGGCACTGCAGGAAAGCTGTGATACCAAAATGTATAAACAAGGAAAAAAGTAGGAGCGGCTTTGTTACTTAATAACTACAAAGTTGTGATGTTTCAGCATGAGTCTTAATCATACAATTATTTTTTTTTTCACATATAATTCATGTGAATCTATACTTTATCTCCTCTCTCTATTTCGTTGTCCCGTACGTGTTTGTATGATTAAAGCTCATGTTGAAACATCACAACTTTGTAGTCATTAAGTAATAAAGCTTATCTACTTGTTTCCTAGTTTAGACACTACATCACACTTACATTATGTGTGCTGTGCATATGGCTCTGAGTGTAGTGTGTATGTCTGTAAGTGTGTGCAGTATATATATATGTGTGTAATGTGTGTGTGAGAGTGTGTGTGTGTGTAAGAGAATGAGACTGTTTAAGTGGTGAAATAGTGAGAAACAGTATTTGTAAGGCTGTGAGAGTGTGTGTGGGAGACAATGTGTGTGAAACAGTGGAAGACAGTATTTGTAAGTCTGTGAGAGTGTGTGTGGGAGAGAGTGTGTGTGAAACAGTGGAAGACAGTATTTGTAAGGCTGTGAGAGTGTGTGTGGGAGACAGTGTGTGTAAAACAGTGAGAGACAGTATTTGTAAATGTGTGTGGGAGAGTATGCGTGAGATAGTGTGTGTGGGTGTGATAGTGTGTATGGGAGAGAGCATATGTGAGATAGTGTGTGAGAGAGAGTGTGGAAGAAATTGTGTGAGAGAGTGTGAGAGTCTGTGGGAGAATGTGGATGAAATAGTGTGTGAGAGAGTGTGAGAGTCTGTGGGAGAATGTGGATGAAATAGTGTGTGTGAGAGTGTGTGTCTGTGAGAGAATGTGGATGAAATAGTGTGTGTGGGAGAGTGTAGATAAAATAGTGTGCATGAGAGAGAGTGTGTGTGGATGGAATACTGTGTGTGTGGGAGAGTGGATGAAATAGTGTGTGTGGGGGAGAGTGGATGAAATAGTGTGTGTGGATGAAATAGTGTGTGTGGAGGAGAGTGGATGAAATAGTGTGTGTGGATGAAATAGTGTGTGTGGGGGAGAGTGGATGAAATAGTGTGTGTGTGGATGAAACAGTGTGTGTGAAAGAGTGTCTGTGGGAGGGAGTGTGGGTGAAAGTTTGTGTGAGTGTGAAAGACTGTGTGTGTGAGAAATGTGAGAGTAAGAGTGTTAGAGAATGTATGGGATAATGAGTATGAAAGTATGTGTGAGAGTATGTGAGAGAAAATGTGTGACACAGTCTGTATCAGAGAGTGTTACAATCTTGTGAGAGAGAGTTCATGTGAAACAGACAGTGTGTATGAGTGCGTGTGAGAGAGAGTTCATGTGAAACAGACTGTGTGTATGAGTGCGTGTGAGAGAGAGTTCATGTGAAACAGACTGTGTGTATGTGAGAGAGAGTTCATGTGAAACAGACTGTGTGTATGAGTGCGTGTGAGAGAGAGTTCATGTGAAACAGACTGTGTGTATGAGTGCGTGTGAGATAGTTAGAGTCTGTGTGAACGAGTGTGAGAACTTGTGTGTGAGATAGTTTGCATGAGAGTATGTATGTAATAAAGAATGTATGTGTGAGAGAGTATGAGAGGACGTGTATGAGAGTTTATATGTAAGAAAGAATGTATGTGTGAGAGAGGACGTGTATGAGAGTTTATTAGAGATTTTATGTAAGAATGTGTGAAAGAGTATGAGAGATTTCATGAAAGAAAGAATGTCCTGTTTTACCCTGTGGTTGCCAAGGCAAAAATGTTTAGCCACAGGTGTCCAGGCCCTCTTAGAAATATCACTGAGAAGCTGGCGAAATCGATCTCCTAACCGTAAGCCAGTCTCCCCTATGTACTTCAAACCGCAACATTTTCGGTTAGTGCGATCCGCTCTTGTTCCGCAGATGTACGATCTCGGAGGGTCCTAGAACAGCGCCTTATTTTCCAGACTGGCTGTCTCCACCCAGCTGAAATTAACAATGTCTTCAGCTTTCTGTAACTTATTTATTTTTCCACTCCCCTTTTTTATACTCTACTTTCTTTCTCTATGCTACCCCTCCCTATCACCACCCTATTTTCTTCTCTGCCAACATATTGGTCTTGTCCTATCCACCAGTTTCACATTTCCTCCCTGTAGGTGTTTAAGTTCTTCATTCATTATCTCTCCGCGTCCCCTTTTCTCTCCCCTTCCCCCTCCCCCCCCCCCCCCCGACACATCTAGCGGCTATCATGTTTCTATTGCCTTCCCCCAACCCCTTTCTCCCACTTGTTCTCCTCCTCTCTCTCCGCTTCTTCGTTATGATTGGCTATATCGGGAATCTTTTGTTTGTAGGCAGAGTGGTTTTTTTTTCCTCCTCCTTCTTCTTCCACACACATTTCTGCTTCTCACTCGGAGCAAGACTTCAGATAAGTTCTATGTGTTTGTATTTCGTTTTGTATGTATCCTCAAATAAGGCTCACGGTGAAATATCGGATGTTGTATGTTTTTCATTTATACATTCTCATACTTTCTATTCGTTTTTTTCTCACCTTGCTCACTCCCTCCCTCACTTTGTAAAACTGCACCATACACCTCTATCTACCTTATTTATTTAAACCAGTTTAACTGCAGTCGCCATCCCTTTTATCTGAGAGTATGAGAGAACGTGTATGAGAGTTTATGAGAGAGTACATATAAGAAGGAATCGATGTGGGAGAGAGAGAGTATAAGATGACATTATGACAATGTACGTGAGAGAGAGAGAGAGTATGAGCAGACGTTATGAGAGTTTATGAGAGAGTACATGTAATAAAGAATGTATGTATGAAAGAGTATGAGAAGAATACATGTAAGAAAGAATGCATGTGTGAGAGAGAGTATGAGAGAACGTATACGAGAGTTTATGAGAGAGTACACATGACTGAATGGATGTGAGAGAGAGTATAAGATGACGTTATGACAATGTACGTGAGAGAGAGAGTATGAGAGGACGTGTATGAGAGTTTATGAGAGAGTACATGTAAGAAAGAATGTATGTGTGAGTGTGTGAGAAAAGTATGTGAGAGAAAATGTAACAGAGAATGTGAGAGAGAATCTGATAGCGTATGTCATAGAGTATATGAGAGAGTATGTGCAAATGTTTGTGAGAAAGTGTGCATGAAAGAGTGTGTGAGAGTGTATTAAAGAGACCCGACACAGAAGAGTGTGTGCATGACTAAGAATAGGTGTGGGAGAGTCTGAGAGAGTGTGTGTATGGCTAAGAATAGATGTGGGAGAGTCTGAGAGAGTGTGTGCATGACTAAGAATAGGTGTGGGAGAGTCCGAGAGAGTGTGTGCATGACTAAGAATAGATGTGGGAGAGTCTGAGAGAGTGTGTGTATGACTAAGAATAGGTGTGGGAGAGTCCGAGAGAGTGTGTGTATGACTAAGAATAGGTGTGGGAGAGTCCGAGAGAGTGTGTGTATGACTAAGAATAGGTGTGGGAGAGTCTGAGAGAGTGTGTGTATGACTAAGAATAGGTGGGGGAGAGTCTGAGAGAGTGTGTGTATGACTAAGAATAGGTGGGGGAGAGTCAGAGAGAGTGTGTGTATGACTAAGAATAGGTGGGGGAGAGTCAGAGAGAGCCTGTTCATGACTAAGCATAGGTGTGGGAGAGTCAGAGAGAGTCTGTTCATGACTAAGAATAGGTGTGGGAGAGTCAGAGAGAGTCTGTTCATGACTAAGCATAGGTGTGGGAGAGTCAGAGAGAGTCTGTTCATGACTAAGCATAGGTGTGGGAGAGTCAGAGAGAGTCTGTTCATGACTAAGCATAGGTGTGGGAGAGTCAGAGAGAGTCTGTTCATGACTAAGCATAGGTGTGGGAGAGTCAGAGAGAGTCTGTTCATGACTAAGCATAGGTGTGGGAGAGTCAGAGAGAGTCTGTTCATGACTAAGCATAGGTGTGGGAGAGTCAGAGAGAGTCTGTTCATGACTAAGCATAGGTGTGGGAGAGTCAGAGAGAGTCTGTTCATGAC
This sequence comes from Achatina immaculata, assembly GCA_009760885.1. Lineage (NCBI taxonomy): Eukaryota > Metazoa > Mollusca > Gastropoda > Stylommatophora > Achatinidae > Lissachatina > Lissachatina immaculata. The sequence goes on from CM019714.1 coordinate 2,419,922, forward strand.
TAAGCATAGGTGTGGGAGAGTCAGAGAGAGTCTGTTCATGACTAAGCATAGGTGTGGGAGAAGATATATTAGAAAATGTGTTTGTTTATAGTGTGTGAAAGGGAAAAGTGTGTGAAATAATGTAAAAGAGGATGTGAGAGATTCTGAGACAGCGTGAGAGAGAAATTATGAGGTAGCGAGTATGTGGGTGAGAGTGTGAGAAATTATGAGGTAGCGAGTATGTGAGTGAGAGAGTATGAGAGAGAAATTATGAGGTAGCGAGTATGTGAGTGAGAGAGTGTGAGAGAGAAATTATGAGGTAGCGAGTATATGCGTGAGAGAGTGTGACAGAGAAATTGTGAGGTAGCGAGTATGTGAGTGAGAGAGTGTGAGAGAGAAATTATGAGTTCGCGAGTATGTGAGTGAGAGAGTGTGTGAGAGAAAATACAAAACAATTTGTACAATAAATCATTCCTCTGACAACTCAGTGGATATCATATTTGGTGCATTCAGAGAGAAAGAAACAGAATCCACCAGCATGCAGTATTAAATTAAACGGAGCTATTCTAAAGCAGGTGCAGAAATTCAAATACCTTGGAGCAGTAATAACTTCAGATGGGAAATGCAGATCAGAAATTAGGAACATAATAGGCCAAGCAAAGATTGCATTTCACAGAATGAGAAACATATTAACCAACATGAATGTTAGAAAACGAGTCCTAAAATGCCATATTGAACCTATCTTGTTATATGGAAGTGAATCATGGACAATAGGCAAGTCTGCACAAAAATCATTGGAAGCAGCAGAAATGTGGTTTATAAGAAGAATGTTGCGAATCCCCTGGACAGTAAAAATAACTAATGAAGAATGTATGAGAAGACCTGGAGAGACAAAAAACCTTGTCAAAAAGATAAGAGAGAGACAATGTACTTTCATAGGACATGCAATGAGAAGAGAGGGCATTGAAAATATAACAACAGGAAAAATAGAAGGTAAAGATCAAGAGGAAGACCAAGAGAAATGATACTGGACAGTCTGACGGGATGGTGTGAGAAGAGATCACCAACTGAGCTGATGGCCTGCATGAGGGATCGTGTACTCTGGAGAAGCATAATAGCCAACGGCAGTCGGCACGGCACCTGGTGATGATGATGATGATTTCAGACAGAGAGAGAGAGAGAGAATAGATGGTGTAGTTCAGAGAGAGAAAGAGAGAGAGGGAATAGATGGTGTAGTTCAGAGAGAGAAAGAGAGAGAGAGAGAATAGATGGTGTAGTTCAGAGAGAGAGAGAGAAAATAGATGGTGTAGTTCAGAGAGAGAAAGAGAATAGATGGTGTAGTTCAGAGAGAGAAAGAGAATAGATGGTGTAGTTCAGAGAGAGAAAGAGAATAGATGGTGTAGTTCAGAGAGAGAAAGAGAGAGAGAAAATAGATGGTGTAGTTCAGAGAGAGAAAAGAGAGAGAGAGAATAGATGGTGTAGTTCAGAGAGAGAAAGAGAGAGAGAATAGATGGTGTAGTTCAGAGAGAGAGAGAGAGAGAGAATAGATGGTGTAGTTCAGAGAGAAAAAGAGACAGAGAGAATAGATGGTGTAGTTCAGAGAGAGAAAGAGAAAGAGAATAGATGGTGTAGTTCAGAGAGAGAAAGAGAGAGAGAATAGATGGTGTAGTTCAGAGAGAGAGAGAGAGAATAGATGGCGTAGTTCAGAGAGAAAAAGAGAGAGAGAGAATAGATGGTGTGGTTCAGAGAGAGAAAGAGAGAGAGAGAGAATAGATGGTGTAGTTCAGAGAGAGAGAGAGAGAATAGATGGTGTAGTTCAGAGAGAGAGAATAGATGGTGTAGTTCAGAGAGAGAAAGAGAGAGAGAGAATAGAGAGAGAGAGAGAGAGAGAGAGAGAGAGAGAGAGAGAGAGATGATAGGCCAAATGCGAGAGAGAAAGCTTAAAGAGAGAGAGAGAGAAGATAGGTCATACAGCACAGAGAGAAAGGTCACATAGCTTAGAGAGATAGAGAGAGAAGATAGGTCACATAGGTCTAAGAGAGGTTCTATAACTCTAAGAAAGAGAGGAGATCAGTCATATAGGTCTAAGAGAGAGATGATAGGCCATATGAGAGAGAATTAAAATTTAAAGAGAGAGAGAAAATAGGTAATATAGCACAGAGAGAAGATAGGTCACATAGCTCTAAGAGAGGTCATATAGCTCTGAGAAAGAGAGAAGATAGTCATATAGCTTTAAAAGAGAGATGATAGGCCATATGAGAGAGAAGATTAAAGCTTAAAAAGAGAGACAGAGAGAAGATAGGTCATATAGCACAGAGAGAAAGGTCACATAGTTCAGAGAGAGGTAATACAGCACAATAAGATAAAGTATAGCTCAAAGATGATAGATTATATAGCTCAAAAAAGAGAGAGAGAGAAAGGTTATATAGCTCAAAAAGAGAAAGAAGATAGGTTATAGCTCAAAAGAAAGAGGATAGGTCATATAGCTGAGAGAGTGAGAAAATAGGTCATACAGCTCAAAGTGAGAGAGAAGATAGGTCATACAGCTCCAAGTGACAGAGAAAATAGGTCATACAGCTCAAAATGAAAGAGAAGACAGGTCATGCAGCTCAAAGCGAGAGAGAAGACAGGTCATACAGCTCAAAGCGAGAGAGAAGACAGGTCATACAGCTCAAAGTGAGAGAGAAGACAGGTCATACAGCTCAAAGCGAGAGAGAAGACATGTCATACAGCTCAAAGCGAGAGAGAAGACAGGTGATGTAGATGAGTGAGGGAAGACAGGTGATGTAGATGAGTGAGAGAAGACAGGTGATGTAGATGAGTGAGAGAAGAGAGGTGATATAGATGAGTGAGAGAAGACAGGTGATGCAGATGAGTGAGAAAAGACAGGTGATGTAGATGAGTGAGAGAAGACAGGTGATGTAGATGAGTGAGAAAAGACAGGTGATGTAGATAAGTGAGAAAAGATGTCATTCAGAAAAAGAAAGTATAGGCGGTGTAGTAAAGATGTAAGTGAACAAATAAAAATAGGTATTGTAACTAATAAAAACAAGTATTGTAACTAGTATAAACAAATAAAAACAAGTATTGTAAGTAATATAAACAAATAAAAACAAATATTGTAACTAATACAAATACAAACAATTAAAATGAAATAAAAAAGCTGACACAAGCAGCCAGGCACAAGTAATCAAAGAGAAAACAGCAAACCAAGCAGACACAGACAAAACTAATACAAGTAGAAAGTTTCAATGTTACTTCATGCAACTCATCCTCACGGTTGTCCCCAGACTCCGTCCAATGTGCCATCTCCATCTGTACATCTTTAGGAAGAAGAAATGCCCTAGAACACAACATACAAGCATGGATTTCTTAACATGCATGTATTAAATGTTTTAATATACAAGGATAAATGCTTTAACATACGAGGGTTGACTGATAAACTTGCGGCCTAAAATACAAATACTTGAAATGCACAGCTGATATTAGGTGCATTTGTAGATCAGATTAATATAAGATTAAACACCATGTTTCAGGAAATTAACTGCAACCAGTTTTTTAAGCAGACTACTGAAGTGGTAAGGGGTGGCAGAAATTGAGAAAATGGATACAATTTCTCATAGAGCAGTCATTCGCTACCTCTGCATCAAGGGCTTATCATTGAAGGAGATCCATGAGGATATGGTAGAGACTCTAGGGGAGAGTGCCCCTTCTTACAGCAAGGGAAGAAATGGGCAGCTCAGTTCAAAAGTAGAAGGGAGAGTCTGGAAGATGATCCTTGTCCAGGAAGACCAAGAATGGTAACCACTGATGAAACCACCAGCAAATTCATGACATGATAATGGAGGATCGACGACTAACTGAGCGGTACATTGCTACTGTGTTGGGCATCTCCTAGGAATGTGTGTTCATGTCATTATTCACAATGATCTTCAAATGACAAAGGTCTCTGCTCGATGGGTCCCGAAACTTCTTGGAGCTGATCACAAATGACAGCATCTCAACATGTCAAGAGATAATCTTGGCCATTTTTCTGCAAATCCTGGAAAGTTTCTTCAGCAATTTGTGACTATGGATGAGACTTGGGTTCATCATTTTCAACCAGAAACCAAAGAACAGTCAAAGCAGTGGAAACATCATGGATCCCCACCTCTAAAGAAAGCAAGGGTGGTTCTATCTGCAGACAAAGTGATGGCTTCCATTTTTTGGGATTCAGAAGGTGTGCTATTGGTAGACTATCTTCAAAAAGGCAGAACGGTCACCAAGGCCTAATACGCTAATGTTGTGAAGCAACTGGCGGTCAAACTGAAGGAAAAGCGTGGAGGGAAATTGACGAGAGGAGTCATCTTTCATCAAGACAGTTCACAAGTCAGCAGTGGCAATGGCTGCCATTCATGAATGCGGCTTCCAGCTTCTTGAATATCCTCCTTATTCCCCAGATTTGGCCCCTTCGGACTATTACCTGTTTACCAAACTGAAAAAGGAGCTCAGTAGTTGCAAATTTGCTTCAGATGATGATGTCATTCATGTCATAGACCACTTTCTACTGGCACAAGATGCTGACTTTTACAAAGAAGGGATCCGTATGCTCCAGAATCGCTGGACTAAGTGCATAAACTTGCAAGGAGACTATGCTGAGAAATAACCCAAAAAAGTTGTCTACAAATAATCCGTTGTACCTTAGGCTGCGAACTTATCAAACATCCCTCGTACAAGCATGAAATATTTTAACATACAAGCATTAAATGTTTTAACATACAAGCATAAAATATTTTAACATACAATCAGAAACACTATATCATACCAGCATGAAATGTTTTAACATACAAACTAGAAATGTTTTAACACACAAACATGAAATGTTTTAACACACAAACATGAAATGTTTTAACATACAAGCATGAAATGTTTTAACATACAAGCTTAAAATGTTTTAGCATACAAGCATGAAATGTTTTAACATACAATTGGAAACACTATATCATACAAGGATGAATGTTTTAACATACAATCAGAAACACTATATCATACAAGGATGAAAGTTTTAAGCTCAGGCACTGCATACACAAGGAAGCCTGTGTGTGATTTGTTTAGTCATCTCTTGCAAGACATTAGGGCTTGTGTGTGTAAGAGACTTTGTTTAGTCAATGAAAGCAAAACATTAGGGCTTGTGTGTGTAGGAGACTTTGTTTAGTCACTGAAAGCAAGACATTAGGGCTTGTGTGTGTAGGAGACTTTGTTTAGTCAATGAATGCAAGACATTAGGGCTTGTGTGTGTAGGAGACTTTGTTTAGTCATCAATTGCAAGACAGTAGGGCTTGTGTGTGTAGGAGACTTTGTTTAGTCATCAATTGCAAGACAGTAGGGCTTGTGTGTGTAGGAGACTTTGTTTAGTCAATGAAAGCAAGACATTAGGGCTTGTGTGTGTAGGAGACTTTGTTTAGTCATCAATTGCAAGACATTAGGGCTTGTGTGTGTAGGAGACTTTGTTTAGTCATCAATTGCAAGATATTAGGGCTTGTGTGTGTAGGAGACTTTGTTTAGTCAATGAAAGCAAGACATCAGGGCTTGTGTGTGTGTAGGAGACTTTGTTTAGTCATCAATTGCAAGACATTAGGGCTTGTGTGTGTAGGAGACTTTGTTTAGTCAATGAAAGCAAGACATTAGGGCTTGTGTGTGTAGGAGACTTTGTTTAGCCAATGAAAGCAAGACATTACGGCTTGTGTGTGTAGGAGACTTTGTTTAGTCATCAATTGCAAGACATTCGGGCTTGTGTGTGTAGGAGACTTTGTTTAGTCACTGAAAGCAAGACATTAGGGCTTGTGTGTGTAGGAGACTTTGTTTAGTCAATGAAAGCAAGACATTACGGCTTTTTTGTGTAGGAGTCAATGAAAGCAAGACATTAGGGCTTGTGTGTGTAGGAGACTCTGAGACGTTCAAATGACCGAGAGTTTCGGTATTGTCTGAGAGAATGTAGGCACTTATCATTGACAAAGCTGTAGAAATAGGTACCTGACTTCTTCTGGAGTTGGGGAAGGAAAGGCAGCCAGGCGTGATACTGACCACATCACCCTCTAGTGTGCTGACAGGTCAAGGAAAATATAGATAAGGTAGATAGAGGTGTATGGTGCAGTTTTACTGCAGTCGCCATCCCTTTTATAAGGAAAATATAGGCACTAACACCATATCCCTATGTGCCTCTAAGGCATGACAGGATTAACTTTACCTTACTGTTGACAACAATAGAAGTATTGCAAGCTGCCTGTCTCCATATTTCATGTGTTTTATATTTCTAACAGTCCTAGTGAGGAACAGGAATTTATGTTCAACCAGACTGAGATGTTGCTTGACCACACACTGAATCATCACCATCAGCTTGATCCATACATTACATTTTGTTGATGTTGCTTGACCACTTCACCACACACTGAATCATCATCATCAGCTTGATCCATACATTACATTTTGTTGATGTTGCTTGATTACTTCACCACACACTGAATCATCATCATCAGCTTGATCCATACATTACATTTTGTTGATGTTGCTTGACTACTTCACCACACACTGACTCATCATCATATTAATCCATACACTACATTTTGTTGATGTCAATGAGTGGCTTTTGTGGGTACTCCACGTCTGTTGTGCACAATTCTAGTGTGAAATGTGGGAAAGGAGCTGTAAGAGAGTTTATATAGCAGGACTTATGTTAGTTGTTGTCTGTAACTACAAGGTTATCTAGCAGGAACAACTTATGTTAGTTGTTGTCTGTAACTACAAGGTTATCTAGCAGGAACAACTTATGTTAGTTGTTGTCTGTAACTACAAGGTTATCTAGCAGGAACAACTTATGTTAGTTGTTGTCTGTAACTACAAGGTTATCTAGCAGGAACAACTTATGTTAGTTGTTGTCTGTAACTACAAGGTTATCTAGCAGGAACAACTTAAGGCCATGGCTGACTTGGTCCCTATGACCTATGTTTTGTAATTGGTACAGTCCAGATAGAGAAATGAAGCATGGCTACTTGCCTCTATTTTTATTTTAATGGCTTTAGAAGGAATGGCTGTAGAATACAGAAGTGTGAAGTATGATGTTACTATAGAGAAGTGTGAAGTATGATGTTACTATAGAGAAGTGTGAAGTATGATGTTACTATAGAGAAGTGTGAAGTATGATGTTACTATAGAGAAGTGTGAAGTATGATGTTACTATAGAGAAGTGTGAAGTATGATGTTACTATAGAGAAGTGTGAAGTATGATGTTACTATAGAGAAGTGTGAAGTATGATGTTACTATAGAGAAGTGTGAAGTATGATGTTACTATACAGAAGTGTGAAGTATGATGTTACTATACAGATGTGAAGTATGATGTTACTATAGAGAAGTGTGAAGTATGATGTTACTATAGAGAAGTGTGAAGTATGATGTTACTATACAGAAGTGTGAAGTATGATGTTACTATACAGAAGTGTGAAGTATGATGTTACTATAGAGAAGTGTGAAGTATGATGTTACTATAGAGAAGTGTGAAGTATGATGTTACTATACAGAAGTGTGAAGTATGATGTTACTATACAGAAGTGTGAAGTATGATGTTACTATACAGAAGTGTGAAGTATGATGTTACTATACAGAAGTGTGAAGTATGATGTTATGAAGGAAACTCTGCTGTAGAGAGCGGAACAACAACACAACTCATTCAGATCATCAGAGGAAATACCCCCCCCCCCTCAGACAAGTGTTTCGGCCCTTTAAATTCCTGACACTCTGGGATGGGGGGTGTGTGGGGGGTGGGCCCCTCTGAGTCATGAGTCCCAGAGGTCTTGTGAGCTGTTGCTTTTTCGTCCTGAGATTGAGCTGGCACTGCACTTTTGAAGTGCGCCTTTAGCAATTTAGCTATGGAGGACTGGTATTGGTTGTGGCAAATGAAATTACTTATGTTCTCAATGCTTGTTTCGCATACTCCACAGCCAGCATGAGGCCTTTTCTGCTGTTTCTGAAAGGCTTTTCAATCCCCTTGCTCTTGCTTGTCCCTTTATGCCCAGTTGCTTACATAGGTCGTATGCTGATGTTGCTATGAATCCTCTCGCTCCCACTTCTACAGCTATCACTTTTGCCCTGAATCCTGCCCTCTGCCTCAGTTGCTTGACCAGGTCATTGTACTTCTCACATCTGAACAGATGCTGCTCCTCTATTCTTGTTTCGTATGGAACCGTAAGCTCGATCATTATTAGTTCCTGTTTTTCTATGGAGTACACTACAATGTCCAGTCTTACTCTTGTGTTCTTAATGGCAGTCGATTACATGAGCTTCACTTCTTATCATCTGTTTATAAGACCTTTGTTTCTTATCTTTTTTTTATAAGACCTTTGTTTCTTATCATTTGTTCATAAAACCTATGTTTCTTATCATTTGTTCATAAAACCTATGTTTCTTATCATTTGTTTATAAGACCTTTGTTTCTTATTGCTGCTTCGTATGTATACTGTGACAACTTGCCAACATCCTGAGATCAACTCACCATCTAGGTCATCTACATTAAACTGATGGTCCATGACAAGATGGTCCTGCATGTCTTTCTTTCTCCGGTGTGAGCATAGCAGTGTGAGAGTTAGGTTCCTGTCACATAGAACAACTGCCACAGGTTGCCTCATGGAACTATGCCTGACAACCAGTATTACACCCTAGTCACATACTACATGCAGGTTCTCTCCTGTCACATAGAACAACTGCCACAGGTTGCCCCATGGATCTATGCCAGACAACTAGTATTAAACCTAGTCACATACTACATGCAGGTTCTCTCCTGTCACATAGAATAACTGCCAACGGTTGCCCCATGGATCTATGCCAGACAACTAGTATTAAACCCTAGTCACATACTACATGCAGGTCCTCTCCTGTATTTTATTTTAATGGCTTTAGAAGGAATGGCTGTAGAATACAGAAGTGTGAAGTATGATGTTACTATAGAGAAGTGTGAAGTATGATGTTACTATAGAGAAGTGTGAAGTATGATGTTACTATAGAGAAGTGTGAAGTATGATGTTACTATAGAGAAGTGTGAAGTATGATGTTACTATAGAGAAGTGTGAAGTATGATGTTACTATAGATAAGTGTGAAGTATGATGTTACTATACAGAAGTGTGAAGTATGATGTTACTATAGAGAAGTGTGAAGTATGATGTTACTATAGAGAAGTGTGAAGTATGATGTTACTATAGAGAAGTGTGAAGTATGATGTTACTATACAGAAGTGTGAAGTATGATGTTACTATACAGAAGTGTGAAGTATGATGTTACTATAGAGAAGTGTGAAGTATGATGTTACTATACAGAAGTGTGAAGTATGATGTTATGAAGGAAACTCTGCTGTAGAGAGCGGAACAACAACACAACTCATTCAGATCATCAGAGGAAATACCTCCCCCCCTCAGACAAGTGTTTCGGCCCTTTAAACTCCTGACACTCTGGGATGGGGGGTGTGTGGGGGGTGGGCCCCTCTGAGTCATGAGTCCCAGAGGTCTTGTGAGCTGTTGCTTTTTCGTCCTGAGATTGAGCTGGCACTGCACTTTTGAAGTGCGCCTTTAGCAATTTAGCTATGGAGGACTGGTATTGGTTGTGGCAAATGAAATTACTTATGTTCTCAATGCTTGTTTCGCATACTCCACAGCCAGCATGAGGCCTTTTCTGCTGTTTCTGAAAGGCTTTTCAATGTCCTTGCTCTTGCATGTCCTTTTTATGCTCAGTTGCTTACATAGGTCGTATGCTGATGTTGCTATGAATCCTCTCTCTCCCACTTCTACAGCTATCACTTTTGCCCTGACTCCTGCCCCCTGCCTCAGTTGCTTGACCAGGTCATTGTACTTCTCACATCTGAACAGATATTGCTCCTCTATTCTTGTTTCGTATGGAACCGTAAGCTCGATCATTATTAGTTCCTGTTTTTCTATGGAGTACACTACAATGTCCAGTCTTACTCTTGTGTTCTTAATGGCAGTCGATTACATGAGCTTCACTTCTTATCATCTGTTTATAAGACCTTTGTTTCTTATCTTTTTTTTATAAGACCTTTGTTTCTTATCATTTGTTCATAAAACCTATGTTTCTTATCATTTGTTCATAAAACCTATGTTTCTTATCATTTGTTTATAAGACCTTTGTTTCTTATTGCTGCTTCGTATGTATACTGTGACAACTTGCCAACATCCTGAGATCAACTCACCATCTAGGTCATCTACATTAAACTGATGGTCCATGACAAGATGGTCCTGCATGTCTTTCTTTCTCCGGTGTGAGCATAGCAGTGTGAGAGTTAGGTTCCTGTCACATAGAACAACTGCCACAGGTTGCCTCATGGAACTATGCCTGACAACCAGTATTACACCCTAGTCACATACTACATGCAGGTTCTCTCCTGTCACATAGAACAACTGCCACAGGTTGCCCCATGGATCTATGCCAGACAACTAGTATTAAACCCTAGTCACATACTACATGCAGGTTCTCTCCTGTCACATAGAACAACTGCCACAGGTTGCCCCATGGATCTATGCCAGACAACTAGTATTAAACCCTAGTCACATACTACATGCAGGTTCTCTCCTGTCACATAGAACAACTGCCAACGGTTGCCCCATGGATCTATGCCAGACAACTAGTATTAAACCCTAGTCACATACTACATGCAGGTCCTCTCCTGTCACATAGAACAACTGCCACAGGTCGTCCCATGGAACTATGCCAGAAAACCAATAAAACACCCTAGTCACATACTATATGCAGGTCCTCTCACATACTACATACAGGTTCTCTCACATACTACATGTTGGTCCTCTCACATACTACATGTTGGTCCTCTCACATACTACATGTTGGTCCTCTCACATACTACATGTTGGTCCTCTCACATACTACATGTTGGTCCTCTCAATACTACATACAGGTTCTCTCACATGCTACATGCAAGTCCTCTCACATACTACATGCATGTTCTCTCACATACTACATGATGGTTCTCTCACATGCTACATGCAGGTTCTCCCACATACTACATGCACATTCTCTCACATACTACATGCTGGTCCTCTCACATACTACATGTATGTTCTCTCACATACTACATGCTGGTCCTCTCACATACTACATGCATGTTCTCTCACATACTACATGCTGGTCCTCTCACATACTACAGCCATGTCTGCTTACATATTACATGCAGGTTCTCTCACATACTACATGCAGGTCCTCTCACATACTACATGCATGCATGTTCTCTCACATACTACACCCATGTCCTCTCACATACTACATCCATGTTCTCTCACATACTACATCCATGTTATCCCACATACTACATGCATGTTGTCTCACATACTACATGCATGTTCTCTCACATACTACATGCAAGTTCTCTCACATACTACACGTATGTTCTCTCACATACTACATGCATGTCATCTCACATACTACATGCATGTTCTCTCACATACTACATGTATGTCCTCTCACATACTACATGTATGTCCTCTCACATACTACATGTATGTCCTCTCACATACTACATGTATGTCCTCTCACAAACTACATGCATGTCCTCTCACAAACTACATGCATGTTCTCTCACATACTACATGTATGTCCTCTCACATACTACATGTATGTCCTCTCACAAACTACATGTATGTCCTCTATTATATTACCGTGTCCACAACACCCCATCTCATGATAATTCAGGTATTCTGGTCTTTGTTAGCATGTTCTCTCTCTCTCTCTCTCTCTCTCTCTCGGAACCCAAGTGCCTAGGGCACATGGGGCTTCCGCAAGGGTTTTCCACAAATGCCTGTTCTTTGCCTTTTTTTCTGCTCTTGCCCAGGTGAGCCCTCTATTGCTCAACATCCTTTCTGTTGTTCTTCTCCATGTCTCTTTTGGTCTACCCTTACTTCTGCTCCCCTGTGGTGTCCATCTTAGTGCTATTTTTGGTAGTGAGTTGCCAGTAATTCGGAGCACATGTCCCAACCATCGCCATCGTCTTTCCTCAATAATTGTTGTCACTGGCTTCATCTGCATTTCTGCCAACAAGATGTTACTTCTTATGGTGTTTGGCCAAAATATTTTTCTAATTCTTCGTAAACATTTAGTCTGGAAAGAATTCAACTTGTTTTCTATGGTTTCGATGATTTTCCAGCATTCACTTCCATAGAGTAGTACACTTTGAAAATTACTCTTAAATATTATGATTTCCATCTTCATGCTTTGGTTTTTAGATTTCCATATAATCTGCAGCATTGCAAAAGTCTGGTTTGCACTAGTAAGTCTGCTGTTGATGTCTTCAGTGCTGTCTACATCTTCTACTACTCTACTGCCAAGGTATACAGGGTGTTTTTAAAGTCTCACTGCACTTTCTATGTAAAAATGAAGAAAATGACATCATAAAAAATGTGCTGCACAGTCAGTCATGAAGAAAAAAATGCAGTGAATGGTTGTCATCTGCTGGAGTAATTTTTAGCACTCAAAACAGAATGGCATTATCAATGGAAGAAAGGATTTTTTTGGTTGAACAAGTGTTTCAAAATGGCAGTCGATACACACGGATGGTTGTTCAAAGATTTATAGCAACATTTCCTGATAAACAACCTCCTCATCACACAACGGTTAGAAATTTGTTGAATAAATTTTGTGATATGGGAACTGTGGAAGATGCTCCACGATCTGGTAGGCCTGCAGTGTCTGAAGAAAAATGTCTAGATATCCAAGACAGAATCCTGAAAAGTCCATGAAAGTTTTTAAGGAAAATGTCTCAAGAAGTGAATGTATCACTGAGCACAGTGCACAAAATTCTTAAACATCAGTTAAATTTTCATCCATACAAGATTTCTGTTGTGTCTGAACTAAAAGAGTGTGACAATCAATCCAGAGTCAACTACTCCACGTCGTTTCAAGCATTTTTAGCTGAAGAAGAAGGGTCAATTCTCAGTTTAACATTCTTCTCTGATGAGGCATGGTTTCATCTATCTGGATACGTTAATAGCCAAAATAATTGTATTTGGAGCAGTGTTAATCACAATGCATTTCATGAAGTGCCACTACTACACGATGTAAAAATTGGGATATGATGGGCTGTCAGTAGAAAACGTTTAATTGGACCAATTTTCTTCAACAACACTATAAATACCGATCGGTACCATATTGACATTCTGGAACCTTTTTTAGAACAGCTGAATGAACTTGAAATTGAAGAAGTGTGGTTCCAGCAAGATGGTGCAACTGCACACACAGCTAGAGCAACACATGTTTTTTTTTAAGAAATTTTCGCAAATCACATAATATCTGGTGGAATCTGGCCTGCTCGTTCTCCAGATCTAAATCCATTAGATTATTATCTATGGGGTTTCTTGAAAGGAAATGTTTACAAAAATAAAGTACAAACAACTGAAGATCTGAAAGAAACAACCTGAATTACCATTCACGAAGTAACAACAGACACGTTGCATTTGACAATATGAAGAGACATGTACAGTCATGTCTTGAAGCCCGTGGTGGACATTTCCAACATCTGCTATAATGAATATTTCAGTGGTACATTCCAGCTAACCTAAAACAGCGTTGTATCATTGCAGTCACTATTGTAACTAATTAAATGACTTTTTTTAGCACATTTTGTGATGATGTCATTAACTTCATTTTTCAATTTCTTTTTTTTTTCATAGAAAATGTAGCGAGACTTTAAAAACACCCTGTACAAATTCACTGACCTCCTCCACTAACTTGCTATATACTCTGAGTACATTTCTGTTGTTCACATTTTGCTTCATTAACTTTGTCTTTCCTACGTTGATCTTTAGTCCTATGTTGTTTGCATTCTGAGTTAGCTTGTTTATTTTATCTTGCATTTCTTTGTGGCTGCTTGATATCAGACAAATGTTGTCCACAAAGTCAAGGTCCTCCAGCACTGTGTCAAGGGTCCATTGTAATCCTCTGTGTTTGTCCGATGTTGCCTCCTTCATTAACCAGTCCACTGCCAAGATAAATAATGTTGGTGATAGTACACATCCCTGCTTCACTCCTGTTTGTACCCTAAAGCTGCTGGAGGTATGTTCTCCACAGATCACTTTGCATTGAAAACCCTCATATAGAGCTTTGATTACATTCACTATCTTATACTTTACCTCCTCTCTTTATTTCTTCCTTCTTTGTGCTTTTGTATGATTAAGGCTCACGCCAAAATGTCACAACTGTGTACTCATTAAGTAATAAAGCTCTTCCTATTTTTTTTTCCTGGTTTATACATTCACTTCATGTAGAGAGGGAGTATTCATTTAGAGTATTAACTTAACATGGAAAAACAGTATTCACTTAATATGGAGAGAGAGTATTCAACTAATATGGAAAGACAGTTTTCATCTAACACAGGCAATAATTTTCATATAACATGAGTATACAGCACTCAACAAATATGGAAAGAAAATATTCACCTTATATTAAATAAGAGTATTCACTTAATATGGAATGATAGTATTTACTTCATATGGAATGACATTATTCACTTAATATGGGATGACAGTATTCATTTAATATATGGAATGACAGTATTCACTTAATATGGGATGACAGTATTCACTTAATATCTTATATCTTATATCTTATATCCTTCCCGTGCCGTTAGACGTCACATAGGGCTCGCAAAGTAGTTCGCCAATTTTTCCTGTCTTCGGCGAGTCTTTCAACCTCAACAAAGGATTTTATGCCTGTTAACTTGGCCTCTCTTAATAATGTCCTCTTCAGAGTTTCACGCGGTCTGCCCCTTTTTCTTCGGCCTGTTGTGTTCCACTTGATAGCTTGTTTTGGGATTCTCTGATCATTTCTTCTCATCAAGTGACCAACATATGTCCATCTCCTTTTCCTGATCACCCGTGAGACTGGTTGTTGTTCAGTCATCTGTCTTATCTCTGCATTGTTCTTGAATTCATTCCACTTGATGCCAAGTATTTTCCTTAGGCATTTGTTTTCAAAAGAGTCTAATTTCTTTTCTATTTCTTTAGTTGTTTTCCAGCTTTCGCATGCATAAATGAGGGTGGATATTACATTTGAATTGAATAGTCTTAACTTGGTTTTTGTGCTTATAACTTTGGAATTCCATATGTTCTCAAGATTCTTGAAGATTGATGCTGCTTTTGCAATTCTGATCCTAACTTCCTTTCTAGTGTCACCATCCTGGTCTATGTAGCTGCCAAGGTATGCAAATTGATTGACTTCTTCAATATCTGTCCCTTCTATGTGTATTTTTCCATTTTGATTGATGGGAATTTTCATTATTTTTGTTTTGTCCTTGTTAATACATTCACTTCATGTAGAGAGGGAGTATTCATTTAGAGTATTAACTTAACATGGAAAAACAGTATTCACTTAATATGGAGAGAGAGTATTCAACTAATATGGAAAGACAGTTTTCATCTAACACAGGCAATAATTTTCATATAACATGAGTATACAGCACTCAACAAATATGGAAAGAAAATATTCACCTTATATTAAATAAGAGTATTCACTTAATATGGAATGATAGTATTTACTTCATATGGAATGACATTATTCACTTAATATGGGATGACAGTATTCATTTAATATATGGAATGACAGTATTCACTTAATATGGGATGACAGTATTCACTTAATATCTTATATCTTATATCTTATATCCTTCCCGTGCCGTTAGACGTCACATAGGGCTCGCAAAGTAGTTCGCCAATTTTTCCTGTCTTCGGCGAGTCTTTCAACCTCAACAAAGGATTTTATGCCTGTTAACTTGGCCTCTCTTAATAATGTCCTCTTCAGAGTTTCACGCGGTCTGCCCCTTTTTCTTCGGCCTGTTGTGTTCCACTTGATAGCTTGTTTTGGGATTCTCTGATCATTTCTTCTCATCAAGTGACCAACATATGTCCATCTCCTTTTCCTGATCACCCGTGAGACTGGTTGTTGTTCAGTCATCTGTCTTATCTCTGCATTGTTCTTGAATTCATTCCACTTGATGCCAAGTATTTTCCTTAGGCATTTGTTTTCAAAAGAGTCTAATTTCTTTTCTATTTCTTTAGTTGTTTTCCAGCTTTCGCATGCATAAATGAGGGTGGATATTACATTTGAATTGAATAGTCTTAACTTGGTTTTTGTGCTTATAACTTTGGAATTCCATATGTTCTCAAGATTCTTGAAGATTGATGCTGCTTTTGCAATTCTGATCCTAACTTCCTTTCTAGTGTCACCATCCTGGTCTATGTAGCTGCCAAGGTATGCAAATTGATTGACTTCTTCAATATCTGTCCCTTCTATGTGTATTTTTACATTTTGATTGATGGGAATTTTCATTATTTTTGTTTTGTCCTTGTTAATTTCAAGTCCTATTTTGCTAGCCAGTGAAGATAGGCTATCTGTTTTTTCTTGCATGGAATTCACATTATTACTGATAAGAGTTATGTCATCAGCAAAATCAAGATCTTCTAGTTGGGTCCCATGTACCCAGTCAATACCTGTGTTACCTGTGCAGCATTTTGTCATTATGAAGTCTATTGTAATCCCAAAAAGTAAAGGAGACAGTATACATCCTTGTTTCACGCCTGTTTCAATCTGGAACCATTCACTCATCCCTTCTTCTGTCTTGACTGCACAACCATATCCATATTCACTTAATATGGGATAACAATATTCACCTAATATGGAATGATAGTGTTCACCTTATATGGGATGACAACATTCACCTAATATAGAATAACACTATTCATTTTATATGGAGCAACAGTATTTGCAGAATATGGAATAACATTATTCACTAAATATAGAATGACAGTATTCACTAAATATGGAATGACAATATTCACTAAATATGGAATGACAGTATTCACTAAATATGGAATAACAGTAATCACTTAATATGGAATGACAGTATTCATTTAATATATGGAATGACAGTATTCACTTAATATGGGATGACAGTATTCACTTAATATCTTATATCTTATATCTTATATCCTTCCCGTGCCGTTAGACGTCACATAGGGCTCGCAAAGTAGTTCGCCAATTTTTCCTGTCTTCGGCGAGTCTTTCAACCTCAACAAAGGATTTTATGCCTGTTAACTTGGCCTCTCTTAATAATGTCCTCTTCAGAGTTTCACGCGGTCTGCCCCTTTTTCTTCGGCCTGTTGTGTTCCACTTGATAGCTTGTTTTGGGATTCTCTGATCATTTCTTCTCATCAAGTGACCAACATATGTCCATCTCCTTTTCCTGATCACCCGTGAGACTGGTTGTTGTTCAGTCATCTGTCTTATCTCTGCATTGTTCTTGAATTCATTCCACTTGATGCCAAGTATTTTCCTTAGGCATTTGTTTTCAAAAGAGTCTAATTTCTTTTCTATTTCTTTAGTTGTTTTCCAGCTTTCGCATGCATAAATGAGGGTGGATATTACATTTGAATTGAATAGTCTTAACTTGGTTTTTGTGCTTATAACTTTGGAATTCCATATGTTCTCAAGATTCTTGAAGATTGATGCTGCTTTTGCAATTCTGATCCTAACTTCCTTTCTAGTGTCACCATCCTGGTCTATGTAGCTGCCAAGGTATGCAAATTGATTGACTTCTTCAATATCTGTCCCTTCTATGTGTATTTTTACATTTTGATTGATGGGAATTTTCATTATTTTTGTTTTGTCCTTGTTAATTTCAAGTCCTATTTTGCTAGCCAGTGAAGATAGGCTATCTGTTTTTTCTTGCATGGAATTCACATTATTACTGATAAGAGTTATGTCATCAGCAAAATCAAGATCTTCTAGTTGGGTCCCATGTACCCAGTCAATACCTGTGTTACCTGTGCAGCATTTTTTCATTATGAAGTCTATTGTAATCCCAAAAAGTAAAGGAGACAGTATACATCCTTGTTTCACGCCTGTTTCAATCTGGAACCATTCACTCATCCCTTCTTCTGTCTTGACTGCACAACCATATCCATATTCACTTAATATGGGATAACAATATTCACCTAATATGGAATGATAGTGTTCACCTTATATGGGATGACAACATTCACCTAATATAGAATAACACTATTCATTTTATATGGAGCAACAGTATTTGCAGAATATGGAATAACATTATTCACTAAATATAGAATGACAGTATTCACTAAATATGGAATGACAATATTCACTAAATATGGAATGACAGTATTCACTAAATATGGAATAACAGTAATCACTTAATATGGAATGACAGTATTCACTAAATATGGAATAACAGTAATCACTTAATATGGAATGACAGTATTCACTAAATATGGAATAACAGTATTCACTTAATATGGAATGACAGTATTCACTAAATATGGAATAACAGTAATCACTTAATATGGAATGACAGTATTCACCTAAAATGGTATGACAGTATTCACCTAAAATTGGATGACAATATTCACCTAAAATTGGATGACAATATTCACTTAATATGAAATGACAGTATTTGCTTAATATGGAATAACAGTATTTGCTTAATATAGAATAACAGTATTCACTTAATATGGAATGACAATATTCACATAATGTGGAATAACAGTATTTACTTAACATGAAATGTCAGTATTCTCTTAATATGGGATGACAGTATTCACCTAATATGAAATGATAGCATTCACTTAATGTGGGAAACAGTTTGTGTTTAAAGCAGTGATTCTGAACTTGAGATCCATGGAAGGATTTTTGAGGACTCACAGATATCACAAAGATCTGCTCAATTAAAAAAATCTTCTCATCATCTGGGCTCTACTGGGCTATTTTTAAAGGAAGGCGAGTCCAAGCTGTTCTCAAACTACAAAGGGGGTCCAAGCTGTTCTCAAACTACAAAGGGGGTCCAAGTTGTTCTCAAACTACAAAGGGGGTCCAAGTTGTTCTCAAACTACAAAGGGGGTCCAGGTTGTTCTCAAACTACAAAGGGGGTCCAAGTTGTTCTCAAACTACAAAGGGGGTCCAGGTTGTTCTCAAACTACAAAGGGGGTCCAAGTTGTTCTCAAACTACAAAGGGGGTCAAAGCTGTTCTCAAACTACAAAGGGGGTCCAAGTTGTTCTCAAACTACAAAGGGGGTCCAAGTTGTTCTCAAACTACAAAGGGGGTCCAAGCTGTTCTCAAACTACAAAGGGGGTCCAAGCTGTTCTCAAACTACAAAGGGGGTCCAAGTTGTTCTCAAACTACAAAGGGGGTCCAAGTTGTTCTCAAACTACAAAGGGGGTCCAAGTTGTTCTCAAACTACAAAGGGGGTCTAAGTTGTTCTCAAACTACAAAGGGGAGTCCAAGCTGTTCTCAAACTAGAAAGGGGCTCCAAGTTGTTCTCAAACTACAAAGGGAGTCCAAGCTGTTCTCAAACTACAAAGGGGGTCCAAGCTGTTCTCAAACTACAAAGGGGGTCCAAGTTGTTCTCAAACTACAAAGGGGGTCCAAGCTGTTCTCAAACTACAAAGGGGGTCCAAGCTGTTCTCAAACTACAAAGGGGGTCCAAGCTGTTCTCAAACTACAAAAGTGGTCCAAGCTGTTCTCAAACTACAAAGGGGGTCTAAGTTGTTCTCAAACTAGAAGGAGATAACATATAATGAATTACACACTATGTGATGTTATGTTACATGTAAGTGTATGTAAGAAAACTGACTAACCAGAACTACTATGTTAGACATATAAGCATATGTAACATAATGAAAACTATCACCAACCATTCACAGAGAACCGTCCTATTGTTCTGAAACATGATGGTGATGATACATGGCTCGGAGCCTACGGGAGCCGCAGAAAAGTTGAAGTCTAAGATAGTTCTGGACGCGCTGCTCTTATGATGACAAAAACTGCTGCGTGTAAGAGAGTAAAGTAAACTGTTATTTCTTTTCTCAGGCTCTTGTCAGAAGAAATCACATCTTTTTTTGTAAAAGTATTGCTTGTCGTGGCAGGAGATACAAAATAAGGGTTACATATCCGCTGTGTAAGCCTACTGCTTGTCATAGAAGAAGATACAAAATAAGATTACATATCTCTTTTATAAGACTACTGCTTGTCATAGAAGAAGATACAAAATAAGATTACATATCTCTTTTATAAGACTACTGCTTGTCATAGAAGAAGATACAAAATAAGATTACATATCTCTTTTATAAGACTACTGCTTGTCATAGAAGAAGATACAAAATAAGATTACATATCTCTTTTATAAGACTACTGCTTGTCATAGAAGAAGATACAAAATAAGATTACATATCTATTTTATAAGACTACTGCTTGTCATGGGAGGAGATACAAAATAAGCTTACAAATCCTTTTTGTAAGATTACTAATCATCATGGGAGGAGATTTTTTTTAAAAATAAGGTTACAAATGCTTTTTTGTAAGACTACTACTTGTTATGGGAGGAGATACAAATTAAGCTTACAAATGCTTTTTTATAAGACTACTACTTGTTATGGGAGGAGATACAAATTAAGCTTACAAATGCTTTTTTGTAAGACTACTACTTGTATGGGAGGAGATACAAATTAAGCTTACAAATGCTTTTTTGTAAGACTACTACTTGTTATGGGAGGAGATACAAATTAAGCTTACAAATGCTTTTTTGTAAGACTACTACTTGTTATGGGAGGAGATACAAATTAAGCTTACAAATGCTTTTTTGTAAGACTACTACTTGTTATGGGAGGAGATACAAATTAAGCTTACAAATGCTTTTTTGTAAGACTACTACTTGTTATGGAGGAGATACAAATTAAGCTTACAATGCTTTTTTGTAAGACTACTACTTGTTATGGGAGGAGATACAAATTAAGCTTACAAATGCTTTTTTGTAAGACTACTACTTGTTATGGGAGGAGATACAAATTAAGCTTACAAATGCTTTTTTGTAAGACTACTACTTGTTATGGGAGGAGATACAAATTAAGCTTACAAATGCTTTTTTGTAAGACTACTACTTGTTATGGGAGGAGATACAAATTAAGCTTACAAATGCTTTTTTGTAAGACTACTACTTGTTATGGGAGGAGATACAAATTAAGCTTACAAATGCTTTTTTGTAAGACTACTACTTGTTATGGGAGGAGATACAAATTAAGCTTACAATGCTTTTTTGTAAGACTACTACTTGTTATGGGAGGAGATACAAATTAAGCTTACAAATGCTTTTTTGTAAGACTACTACTTGTTATGGGAGGAGATACAAATTAAGCTTACAAATGCTTTTTTGTAAGACTACTACTTGTTATGGGAGGAGATACAAATTAATGTATGCCTGACCACCCCCAGAGCTATACCAGCGGGAGTTTACTCCGGGCAGGTCTAACCAAGCTGGGAAGGTCTGTGCGGGTAGGGGTCAGATGAAACTTGCACCGTGGTCCTCCACAGTGGGGGTTGGAGCATGAGGCCAACGACCCCATCTCCGTGAAAAAGATTAGTGTTACGGAACAGATAGAGAAGCCTCAAAATTGGATGGATAAATCATCAAAAGTATTATGAGATTTGGAACATGGAATATAAGAAGTTTATACAGACATGGGGCAGCTAAAGAATTAGCTGAGCTATATGACATGGATGTTACAGCATTACAGGAAATCAGGTGGCTTGGAAAAGATATAACAGTCATAGGAGAAATGATACTGGTATACAGAGATATTACCAATGGAAGACATGAACTTGGGACAGGGTTTGCTGTCAAGATAAAAGTAAGGGACTTCAGTGCCACCAATGAAAGAATCAGCAGACTTTGCATCACGGGAACAAAGAAAAATATAACAAAGATTAATGTGCATGCACCAACAGAAGATACAGAGGATGAAGTCAAAGATGAATTTTACAACACGTTAGAAAGAGTAATAGAGAAGACCCAGAAACATGATACATACTGATAATACTAGGAGATTTCAATGCAAAGATAGGAAAGGAAGAGTCACACAGACACATCACAGGAAAAGAAAGTCTGCATAAAACATCTAATGATAATAGATCTTACATCCTTCCCATGCAGTTAAAGATCACATAGGGCTCGCATGGTAGCTTGCCAAGATTTCCTGTTTTCAGCGAGCTTTTCAACCTCATCAAGGGATGTTATTCCTACTAAACTGGCCTCTCTTAACAACGTCCTCTTTAGAGTTTCACGTGGCCGACCTCTTTTTCTTTGACCTGTTGTGTTCCACTTGATAGCTTGTTTTGGGATTCTCTAGTTGTTTCCTCTCAGCACCTGACTGACATATGTCCATCTTCTTTTTCCTGATCACCCATGAGGCAAGTTGATAATGATGATAGATGGAGACTAATAAATATGGCAGAAACTTATAAAATGAGAATAAGCAGCACATGTTTTCAAAATAAGAACATCCATAAACAAACATGGAAATCCCCTGATAATCTAACATATTTTAACTGATATCAAGCACACAGCAAACATACTTCAGATCAAAAGTTACAGAGAGGCGGAATGTAGCACCGACCATTATCTTGTGGGAGCTAAATTAAAATTCAGACCGAAGAAAAATTTTTATAGTAAATTAAATAAAAGCTCAGTAATAAATAGAGATGCTTTGAAAAGAGAAGCACACTAAAGAAATATTCAGAAAAGAGCTAAACCTTAAGATAAACACAAGAGGGAATGTAGAAAATAAAACCATTGATGACAGATGGGAAGATATAAAACCATTATAAAGAACACAGCGGAAGAATGTCTAGGAGTCAAGACCGTAACTAAAAAAAAAAAAAAGAACTGGTTCAGTGATGTCTGCAGAGAGGGAGTCAAAAGAACATCATCATCATCATCATCATGTGCCGTGCCGACTGGCGTTGGCTATTATGCTTCTCCAGAGTACACGATCCTTCATGCAGGCCATCAGCTCAGTTGGTGATCTCCTCTCACACCATCCCGTCAGACTGTCCAGTATCATTTCTCTTGGTCTTCCTCTTGATCTTCTTCCTTCTATTTTTCCTGTTGTTATAATATTTTCAATGCCCCCTCTTCTCATTGCATGTCCTATGAAAGTACATTGTCTCTCTCTTATCTTTTTGACAAGGTTTTTTTGTCTCTCCAGCTCTTCTCCTACACTCTTCATTAGTTATTTTTGCTGTCCAGGGGATTCGCAACATTCTTCTAATAAACCACATTTCTGCTGCTTCCAATGATTTTTATGCAGACTTGCCTATTGTCCATGATTCACTTCCATATAACAAGATAGGTTCAATATAGCATTTTAGGACTCGTTTTCTAACATTCATTGATAAGGATGTGTTGGTCAATATGTTTCTCATTCTCTGAAATGCAGTCTTTGCTTGGCCTATTCTGTTCCTAATTTCTGTTCTGCATTTCCCATCTGAAGTTATTACTGCTCCAAGGTATTTGAATTTCTGCACCTGCTTTAGAACAGCAAGACAGATATGGTTGACTGACATGAACAACAAAACAAATCAGGAGAAGTACCACACACAATGTAGAGAAACTCAAAAAGTTATTCGGTAACAATGACAATATATGAAGGACATGGTAAGCGAGATGCAGACATGCCATCAAAATAAGAAAAGCAGGGAATTTTATAAAGAACTGCGAACAGTAAAGCAAGGGTATAAACAACCTCTGCAGAGCTTGAAGGATAGCAATGGAAACATGATAAATAATGAAGAGAAAATCTGTACCAGATGGAAAGAATATTTTGAAAAACTAATAAACTGTGAAATTGCATTACCATGCGAAGAAATACAGACTTGTGAACCTGAAATAGAGGAACCAGACTTACAAAAAGTCATCTACAGCATCATGTTTCTATGAAACAACAAAGCAACTGGTTCAGATGGAACTGCTGCAGAACTGATTAAGGAAGGAGGACTAAATATACATGAACAGATATATGCACTATTACAACAAATATCTTACATCTTACATTCTTCCCATGCTGTTAAATGTCACATAAAGACCGCATGGTAGTTCACCAAGATTTCCTGTCTTCGGCAAATTTTTCAATCTCATCGATAGATGTTATGCCCACTGAACCGGCCTCTCTTAAAAATGTCCTTTTTAGAGCTTCACTTGGTTGACCTTTTTTTCTTTGGCCTGTTGTGTTCTACTTGACAGCTTATTTTGGGATCCTCTGATTATTTCTTCTCATCACATGGCCAACATACGCCCATCTTCTTTTTCTGATCACCCATGAGACAGGTTGTTGTTTGCTCATCTGTCTTATCTCTGTGTTGTTCTTGAATTCATTCCACTTTATACCAAGTATTTTCTTTAGGGATTTGTTTTCAAAAGAGTCTAATTTCTTGTATAATACTTTAGTTGTTTTCCAGTTTTCATATGCATAATGAGGGTGGATATTACATTTGAACTGAATAATCTTAACTTGGTTTTTGTGCTTATAACTTTTGAATGCCATATGTTCTCAAGATTCTTGAAGGTCAATGCTGCTTTCGTAATTTGAATTCTAACTTCCTTTCTGGTGTCATCATCCTGGTCTATGCAGCTGCCAAGATATGCAAAATGATTTACTTCTTCAACAGCTGTTCCTTCTACGTATATTTGTCCTTCGTGGTTAATGAGAAGTTTCATTATTTTTGTTTTTTTCCTTGTTAATTTCAAGTCCTATTTTACTAGCCAGTGAAGACAGGCTATCTATTTTTACTTGCACTGATTTCACATTGTCACTGATAAGAGTTATGTCATCTGCAAAATCAAGATATTCTAGTTGGATCTCACGTACCCAATCAATGCCCATTTTACCAGTGCAATATTTTTTCATTATGAAGTCTATGGCAATTCCAAAAATCAAGGGAGATAACATACATCCGTGTTTCACGCCTGTTTCAATCTGGAACCATTCGCTCATTCCTTCGTCTGTGTTGATTGCACAAACATATCCACTGTAGAGGTCTCTAATGATGTTGACAATCTTAGATGGTATTCCATATATTCTTAAAATTCTCCACAATGATTCTGTGTGTAGTGTATGCTATCAAATGCCTTGTTAAAGTCTATGAAGTTCAAGACTAATGGTCTTTGCTTTTCAATACGTTGCTCAAGTATTAGAGTAAAGATGTGGTCGAGACAGATTCTCCCTTTTCGAAATCCTGCTTGTTCTTCTCTCAGTGCAGCATCCACTATATCTTGAATCCTATTCAGAATAACTTTGCAAAATACTTTTGACACAACTGATAGTAAGGTTACTCCTCTCCAGTTATTGCAATTACTAAGGTTGCCTTTTTTCAGTATTTTAAAAATGATTCCTTTTTTTCCATTTAGAAGAGACTTTTGTAAGACTACTGCTTTTCATGGGAGGATATTACATTTGAACTGAATAATCTTAACTTGGTTTTTGTGCTTATAACTTTTGAATGCCATATGTTCTCAAGATTCTTGAAGGTCAATGCTGCTTTCGTAATTTGAATTCTAACTTCCTTTCTGGTGTCATCATCCTGGTCTATGCAGCTGCCAAGATATGCAAAATGATTTACTTCTTCAACAGCTGTTCCTTCTACGTATATTTGTCCTTCGTGGTTAATGAGAAGTTTCATTATTTTTGTTTTTTTCCTTGTTAATTTCAAGTCCTATTTTACTAGCCAGTGAAGATAGGCTATCTATTTTTACTTGCACTGATTTCACATTGTCACTGATAAGAGTTATGTCATCTGCAAAATCAAGATATTCTAGTTGGATCTCACGTACCCAATCAATGCCCATTTTACCTGTGCAATATTTTTTCATTATGAAGTCTATGGCAATTCCAAAAATCAAGGGAGATAACATACATCCGTGTTTCACGCCTGTTTCAATCTGGAACCATTCACTCATTCCTTCGTCTGTGTTGATTGCACAAACATATCCACTGTAGAGGTCTCTAATGATGTTGACAATCTTAGATGGTATTCCATATATTCTTAAAATTCTCCACAATGATTCTGTGTGTAGTGTATGCTATCAAATGCCTTGTTAAAGTCTATGAAGTTCAAGACTAATGGTCTTTGCTTTTCAATACGTTGCTCAAGTATTAGAGTAAAGATGTGGTCGAGACAGATTCTCCCTTTTCGAAATCCTGCTTGTTCTTCTCTCAGTGCAGCATCCACTATATCTTGAATCCTATTCAGAATAACTTTGCAAAATACTTTTGACACAACTGATAGTAAGGTTACTCCTCTCCAGTTATTGCAATTACTAAGGTTGCCTTTTTTCAGTATTTTAAAAATGATTCCTTTTTTTCCATTTAGAAGAGACTTTTGTAAGACTACTGCTTTTCATGGGAGGATATTAAAAAAATAAGGTTTCATTATCTTTCTTATAAGAGCACTGCTTGTCTTGAGAGGAAAGAAAATGATAAGGTTTTATGTTATCTTTCATATATTTTAGCTCATGACATATGTCTACAAACTTCTGTCTCTCATCGAGTTTCTAGCTTTCATGAAATTTGTTTGGTCTATGTCTCTCATCAAGTTTCTAGTTTTCACATTTCCTTTTTGTTTGTTTGTTTGTTCTATGTCTCTCATCAAGTTTCTAGCTTTCATAAAATTTCTTTTTAGTAAATTTGCCACTTTATTTGCTCATTCATTCATTTGTTCATCCATTTATTCATTTCTTCATTTATTCATTTCTTCATCCACTTACTCATTTGTTCATTCATTTATTCATGAGTGAGCAAGTGAGTGAGTACTTACTTGAGTTGGGTTCATTTATTCATGAGTGAGCAAATGAGTGAGTACTTAATTGGGCTGGGTTCATTTATTCATGAGTGAGCAAGTGAGTGAGTACTTACTTGGGTTGGGTTAATTTATTCATGAGTGAGCAAGTGAGTGAGTACTTAATTGGGCTGGGTTAATTTATTCATGAGTGAGCAAGTGAGTGAGTACTTAATTGGGCTGGGTTCATTTATTCATGAGTGAGCAAGTGAGTGAGTACTTACTTGGGTTGGGTTCATTTATTCATGAGTGAGCAAGTGAGTGAGTACTTAATTGGGCTGGGTTCATTTATTCATGAGTGAGCAAGTGAGTGAGTACTTACTTGGATTGGGTTAATTTATTCATGAGTGAGCAAGTGAGTGAGTACTTAATTGGGTTGGGTTCATTTATTCATGAGTGAGCAAGTGAGTGAGTACTTACTTGGGTTGGGTTCAATTATTCATAATTGAGCAAGTGAGTGAGTACTTACTTGGATTGGGTTGATGAACCATGAAGGACCTCACCAGCACCTGGGTCTGAATTGAGATATGTATTCAGTCTGTAGAGAGAAGTAAAACATAAGAAAAGGCCATACTACTTATAGCTGGAGTGAGATATATGTTCAGGCTGTAGAGAGAAAGAAAAGGCCACACTACTTATAGCTGGAGTGAGATATATGTTCAGGCTATAGAGAGAAAGAAAAGACATACTACTTATAGTAGGAGTGAGACATATGTTCAGGCTGTAGAGAGAAAGAAAAGACATACTACTTATAGCTGGAGTGAGATATATGTTCAGGCTATAGAGAGAAAGAAAAGACATACTACTTATAGTAGGAGTGAGATATATGTTCAGGCTATAGAGAGAAAGAAAAGACATACTACTTATAGTAGGAGTGAGATATATGTTCAGGCTGTAGAGAGAAAGAAAAGACATACTACTTATAGTAGGAGTGAGATATATGTTCAGGCTGTAGAGAGAAAGAAAAGACATACTACTTATAGTAGGAGTGAGATATATGTTCAGGCTATAGAGAGAAAGAAAAGACATACTACTTATAGTAGGAGTGAGATATATGTTCAGGCTGTAGAGAGAAAGAAAAGACATACTACTTATAGTAGAGTGAGACATATGTTCAGGCTGTAGAGAGAAAGAAAAGACATACTACTATAGTAGGAGTGAGATATATGTTCAGGCTGTAGAGAGAAAGAAAAGACATACTACTTATAGTAGGAGTGAGACATATGTTCAGGCTATAGAGAGAAAGAAAAGACATACTACTTATAGCTGGAGTGAGATATATGTTCAGGCTGTAGAGAGAAAGAAAAGACATACTACTTATAGTAGGAGTGAGATATATGTTCAGGCTGTAGAGAGAAAGAAAAGGCCATACTACTTATAGTAGGAGTGAGACATATGTTCAGGCTGTAGAGAGAAAGAAAAGGCCATACTATGTATAGCTGGAGTGAGACATATGTTCAGGCTATAGAGAGAAAGAAAAGGCCATACTATGTATAGCTGGAGTGAGACATATGTTCAGGCTGTAGAGAGAAAGAAAAGGCCATACTACGTATAGCTGGAGTGAGATACATGTTCAGGCTGTACGGAGAATTGATGGCAGAAATCACTTGCTTACCCCAGCACTTCCTGGCCCAGTCTAGACATGAGTAAGTCAAGTTTCTCACAAACATACAGTCTAGACCAGCTGTACAACCAGACACAGCTACACTAGGTCTCTTTCACAAACATACAGCCTCAGACCAGCTGTACAACCAGACACAGCTACACTAGGTCTCTTTCACAAACATACAGCCTCAGACCAGCTGTACAACCAGACACAGCTTTCAGTATTTTAAAAATGATTCCTTTTTTTCCATTTAGAAGAGACTTTTGTAAGACTACTGCTTTTCATGGGAGGATATTAAAAAAATAAGGTTTCATTATCTTTCTTATAAGAGCACTGCTTGTCTTGAGAGGAAAGAAAATGATAAGGTTTTATGTTATCTTTCATATATTTTAGCTCATGACATATGTCTACAAACTTCTGTCTCTCATCGAGTTTCTAGCTTTCATGAAATTTGTTTGGTCTATGTCTCTCATCAAGTTTCTAGTTTTCACATTTCCTTTTTGTTTGTTTGTTTGTTCTATGTCTCTCATCAAGTTTCTAGCTTTCATAAAATTTCTTTTTAGTAAATTTGCCACTTTATTTGCTCATTCATTCATTTGTTCATCCATTTATTCATTTCTTCATCCACTTACTCATTTGTTCATTCATTTATTCATGAGTGAGCAAGTGAGTGAGTACTTACTTGAGTTGGGTTCATTTATTCATGAGTGAGCAAATGAGTGAGTACTTAATTGGGCTGGGTTCATTTATTCATGAGTGAGCAAGTGAGTGAGTACTTACTTGGGTTGGGTTAATTTATTCATGAGTGAGCAAGTGAGTGAGTACTTAATTGGGCTGGGTTAATTTATTCATGAGTGAGCAAGTGAGTGAGTACTTACTTGGGTTGGGTTCATTTATTCATGAGTGAGCAAGTGAGTGAGTACTTAATTGGGCTGGGTTCATTTATTCATGAGTGAGCAAGTGAGTGAGTACTTACTTGGATTGGGTTAATTTATTCATGAGTGAGCAAGTGAGTGAGTACTTAATTGGGTTGGGTTCATTTATTCATGAGTGAGCAAGTGAGTGAGTACTTACTTGGGTTGGGTTCAATTATTCATAATTGAGCAAGTGAGTGAGTACTTACTTGGATTGGGTTGATGAACCATGAAGGACCTCACCAGCACCTGGGTCTGAATTGAGATATGTATTCAGTCTGTAGAGAGAAGTAAAACATAAGAAAAGGCCATACTACTTATAGCTGGAGTGAGATATGTGTACAGTCTGTAGAGAGAAAGAAAAGACATACTACTTATAGCTGGAGTGAGATATGTGTACAGTCTGTAGAGAGAAAGAAAAGACATACTACTTATAGTAGGAGTGAGATATATGTTCAGGCTATAGAGAGAAAGAAAAGGCCATACTATGTATAGCTGGAGTGAGACATATGTTCAGGCTGTAGAGAGAAAGAAAAGGCCATACTACGTATAGCTGGAGTGAGATACATGTTCAGGCTGTACGGAGAATTGATGGCAGAAATCACTTGCTTACCCCAGCACTTCCTGGCCCAGTCTAGACATGAGTAAGTCAAGTTTCTCACAAACATACAGTCTAGACCAGCTGTACAACCAGACACAGCTACACTAGGTCTCTTTCACAAACATACAGCCTCAGACCAGCTGTACAACCAGACACAGCTACACTAGGTCTCTTTCACAAACATACAGCCTCAGACCAGCTGTACAACCAGACACAGCTACACTAGGTATCTCTCATAAACATACAGCCTCAGATCAGCTGTACAACCAGATGCAAGGTCTCTCTTACAAACATACAAAGTCAGACCAGCTGTACAGATCTCTATCACAAACATACAATGGCAGACCAGCTGTACAGATCTCTATCACAAACATACAATGTCAGACCAGCTGTACAGATCTCTCTTACAAACATACAATGGCAGACCAGCTGTACAGATCTCTCTTACAAACATACAAAGTCAGACCAGCTGTACAGATCTCTATCACAAACATACAATGGCAGACCAGCTGTACAGATCTCTCTTACAAACATACAATGGCAGACCAGCTGTTCAGATCTCTATCACAAACATACAATGTCAGACCAGCTGTACAGATCTCTATCACAAACATACAATGTCAGACCAGCTGTACAGATCTCTATCGCAAACATACAAAGTCAGACCAGCTGTACAGATCTCTATCACAAACATACAATGGCAGACCAGCTGTACAGATCTCTATCACAAACATACAATGGCAGACCAGCTGTACAGATCTCTATCACAAACATACAATGTCAGACCAGCTGTACAGATCTCTATCACAAACATACAATGTCAGACCAGCTGTACAGATCTCTATCACAAACATACAATGTCAGACCAGCTGTACATATCTCTATCACAAACATACAATGTCAGACCAGCTGTACAGATCTCTATCACAAACATACAATGGCAGACCAGCTGTACAGATCTCTCTTACAAACATACAGTGTTAGACCAGCTGTACAGATCTCTATCACAAACATACAATGGCAGACCAGCTGTACAGATCTCTATCACAAACATACAATGTCAGACCAGCTGTACAGATCTCTATCACAAACAACAATGTCAGACCAGCTGTACATATCTCTATCACAAACATACAATGTCAGACCAGCTGTACAGATCTCTATCACAAACATACAATGGCAGACCAGCTGTACAGATCTCTCTTACAAACATACAGTGTTAGACCAGCTGTACAGATCTCTATCACAAACATACAATGGCAGACCAGCTGTACAGATCTCTATCACAAACATACAATGTCAGACCAGCTGTACAGATCTCTATCACAAACATACAATGTCAGACCAGCTGTACAGATCTCTATCACAAACATACAATGTCAGACCAGCTGTACAGATCTCTATCACAAACATACAATGGCAGACCAGCTGTACAGATCTCTATCACAAACATACAGTGTTAGACCAGCTGTACATATCTCTATCGCAAACATACAATGTCAGACCAGCTGTACAGATCTCTATCACAAACATACAATGTCAGACCAGCTGTACAGATCTCTATCACAAACATACAATGTCAGACCAGCTGTACAGATCTCTATCACAAACATACAATGTCAGACCAGCTGTACAGATCTCTATCGCAAACATACAAAGTCAGACCAGCTGTACAGATCTCTATCACAAACATACAATGGCAGACCAGCTGTACAGATCTCTATCACAAACATACAATGGCAGACCAGCTGTACAGATCTCTATCACAAACATACAATGTCAGACCAGCTGTACAGATCTCTATCACAAACATACAATGTCAGACCAGCTGTACAGATCTCTATCACAAACATACAATGTCAGACCAGCTGTACATATCTCTATCACAAACATACAATGTCAGACCAGCTGTACAGATCTCTATCACAAACATACAATGGCAGACCAGCTGTACAGATCTCTCTTACAAACATACAGTGTTAGACCAGCTGTACAGATCTCTATCACAAACATACAATGGCAGACCAGCTGTACAGATCTCTATCACAAACATACAATGTCAGACCAGCTGTACAGATCTCTATCACAAACATACAATGTCAGACCAGCTGTACATATCTCTATCACAAACATACAATGTCAGACCAGCTGTACAGATCTCTATCACAAACATACAATGGCAGACCAGCTGTACAGATCTCTCTTACAAACATACAGTGTTAGACCAGCTGTACAGATCTCTATCACAAACATACAATGGCAGACCAGCTGTACAGATCTCTATCACAAACATACAATGGCAGACCAGCTGTACAGATCTCTATCACAAACATACAATGTCAGACCAGCTGTACAGATCTCTATCACAAACATACAATGTCAGACCAGCTGTACAGATCTCTATCACAAACATACAATGGCAGACCAGCTGTACAGATCTCTATCACAAACATACAGTGTTAGACCAGCTGTACATATCTCTATCGCAAACATACAATGTCAGACCAGCTGTACAGATCTCTATCACAAACATACAATGTCAGACCAGCTGTACAGATCTCTATCACAAACATACAATGTCAGACCAGCTGTACAGATCTCTATCGCAAACATACAATGGCAGACCAGACACACAACAACACAAACACATACTCAGAGAGAGAGAAACCAGACACACAACAACACAAACACATACTCAGAGAGAGAGAAACCAGACACACAACAACACAAACACATACTCAGAGAGAGAGAAACCAGACACGCAACAACACAAACACATACTCAGAGAGAGAGAAACCAGACACACAACAACACAAACACATACTCAGAGAGAGAGAAACCAGACACACAACAACACAAACACATACTCAGAGAGAGAGAAGAGCTTCCACAAGCTCTTCTTGCTGATGCCCACTGCACTGCCCTGTGATCGTATGTCCCTAACAGTGATGGATGGATACACTCCAGTGGCCAGAAGGTGCACCAAATGCTGCGGTTCAAGGACTGCAGAGTTCATTACCTTATCTATGTGAGGTAAAAGAGAACAAAGAAGAGTGAATCTCAACAAGTGATGAGGAGGGCTGGAATGTTTACAACATGTGATGAGGAGAGCTGGAATGTTTACAACATGTGATGAGGAGAGCTGGAATGTTTACAACATGTGATGAGGAGAGCTGGAATGTTTACAACATGTGATGAGGAGAGCTGGAATGTTTACAACATGTGATGAGGAGGGCTGGAATGTTTACAACATGTGATGAGGAGAGCTGGAATGTTTATAACATGTGATGAGGAGGCCTGGAATGTTTACAACATGTGATGAGGAGAGCTGGAATGTTTACAACATGTGATGAGGAGAGCTGGAATGTTTACAACATGTGATGAGGAGAGCTGGAATGTTTACAACATGTGATGAGGAAGGCAGGAATGTTAACAGTTAAGGATGAACAAGAGTGGCAAATTAATGAAACAAGATAAGGAACAGCTGTATGTTAACAGAGAAAAAATGAAATGTTGGCTTGTTAACAGAATAAGATGGAAGAAGGCGGGACATTAACACAACAATATGGTGGCACGTTAACAGGGCAAGAATTGAGATGATGTCTCATTAAAAGATGAGAAACAGTGGCATGTTAACAGTAAATGATGAACATGTTAACATTAAATGATGAGCATGTTAACAGTAAGGCAAATGAGTGGCATAGCACAACATATGCATTATTCATAGATTTTGAGAAAGCCTTTGACAGTGTCAACAGAGATGCACTGTGGAAACTCCTAAGATGGCATGGCCTCCCCCATAAAATAGTTAATGTAATCAAAGCCCTATACGAGGGTTTTCAGTGCAAAGTTATCTGTGGAGAACATACCTCCAGCAGCTTTAGGGTACAAACAGGAGTGAAACAGGGATGTGTACTATCACCAACATTATTTATCTTGGCAGTAGACTGGTTAATGAAGGAGGCAACATCAGACAAACGCAGAGGATTACAATGGACCCTTAACACAGTGCTGGAGGACCTTGACTTTGCGGACGACATTTGTCTATTATCAAGCAGTCACAAAGATATGCAAGATAAAATAAAAAAGTTAACCCAGAATGCAAACAACATAGGACTAAAGATCAACGTAGGAAAGACAAAATTAATGAAGCAAAATGTGAACAACAGAAATGTACTCAGAGTAGATAACAAGTTAGTGGAGGAGGTCAACGAATTTGTATACCTTGGCAGCAGAGTAGTAGAAAATGGAGACAGCACAGAGGACATCAACAGCAGACTTACTAGAGCAAACCAGGCTTTTGCAATGCTACAGAATATATGGAAATCAAATAAACTAAGCATAAATATGAAAATCGGGATATTTAAGAGTAATGTTCTAAGTGTACTACTCTATGGTAGTGAATGCTGGAAAATCACCAAAACCATAGAAAACAAGTTGAATTCTTTCCAGACTAAATGTTTACGTAGAATTAAAAAATATTTTGGCCAAACACCATAAGAAATAACATCTTATTGGCAGAAATGCAGATGAAACCACTGACAACAATTATTGATGAAAGACGCTGGCGATGGTTGGGACATGTGCTCAGAATGACTGACAACTCACTACCAAAAATAGCACTAAGATGGACACCACAGGGGAACAGAAGTAAGGGTAGACCAAAAGAGACATGGAGAAGAACAACAGAAAGGATGTTGAGCAATAGAGGGCTCACCTGGGCAAGAGCAGAAAAAAAGGCGAAAGACAGGCATTTGTGGAAAACCCTTGCGGAAGCCCCATGTGCCCTGGGCACTTAAGGTTCAGAGAGATGTTAACAGTAAATGATGAAAACAAGTGGTAGAAAGGGGTGGGGGGAAGGCAATAGAAACATGATAGCCGCTAGAGAAGGTGTCGGGGGGGGGGGTGAAGGGGACGCAGAGAGATAACGAATGAAGAACATAAACACCTGCAGGGAGAAAATGTGAAACTGCTGAATAGGACAAGACCCTATAAACACTAATATGTTGCCAGAGAAGAAAAGAGGGTGGTGGTAGGGAGGGGTAGCTAGGAGAAAGAAAGTAGAGTAAAAAAAAGGGGAGTGGAAAACTAAAGAAGTTACAGAAAGCTGAAGACATTGTTAATTCCAGCTGAGTAGTAACAGTCAGCCTGGAAAATAAGGCGCTGTTCTAGGACCCTCTGAGATCGTACATCAGCAGAACAAGAATGGATCACACTATCAGAAATGTCCTGTTTATCTCTGTGGTTGCTAAGGCACAAATGTTTAGCCATAGGTGTTCAGGCCCTCTTAGAAATATCATTAAGATGGTGGCAAAAACAATCTCCTAACTGTAAGCCAGTCTCCCCTATGTACTTCAAACCGCAACATTTGCACATAATAGCATAAATAACAATGCGTGTCTCAGGCTCGGTCTGGAGGAGATGGAGATGGCGAAACAGTATGTTTTTAACTGCCAAGCTATGAGGGTGGTGCGTGAGTACCAGTTTAACTCTGTCTGAGCTACAGTGGGGTTTAGGAGTGAGGGCTTGTTGCCGCAATACATGGCTGATGCGGTTCCAAGATGACGAGAGAACATGTTCTGGATAGCCGCGTTGATGGAATAAATCTAGCATTTTATGGCCTTGATCCTGGAAATCCAAATCCTCACTGCATAAACGTCGCAACCTAAGAAGCTGGGAAAAAGGAATAGAGTCCTTACACGATCTGGGATGGGAGGAAGAGTACAAGAGATAGCTGTGAGAGTTTGTAGGTTTATAGTGGATAGAAGTAGTAAGCCCGGAAGGGCCGATAGTAACGGCAATGTTGAGAAAGTTAGCGGAAGTAGCAGAGATATGGGAGTTGAAAGAAATGACAGGATTGTACTCCTTAACAAAACTGATAAAGTTGTCAAGATCTTTTCAACGTATGCGCTGTGTCGTTGAGGGACACATTAAACTACTCTCGGATCTTGATAGTCAGATCGTTCAACTCTCTGCCCGTCTTCACCAAGATACACAAGATAATTACCTCATTTATTGCCTGATCCGCGAGATTATTCACTCCAGCAACAGACAATTCTACCTGCAGCTTTCTTCTCTCAAAAAGCAGAAACTTTCTGCTATCCTTCCCTCTACAGCATCTCCCCGACGCACCAGCGCTTGTGCTCCCACTAAGGTAGTTTGTATCCCTCCTGATATTTCACTTTCGGCTGATGAATTGTCTGTCCTGGGGAAAGGTTTACAGTTTGTTCCCCTCCGTCCTTCTGCTGACCAGTTCTCACTCCTTCAAGATGTCCACCGTTTCTATGGCAGACTGCGTTTGAAGTTCCATATCCAAGATGCGTCCCAACCTTCATCATTCCAATCCACCCCCGATGATGACCCTTTCTCTCGCTTCTCTAAACAACCATCCACCTGGACACCTTCAGCAGGAGCGTCTCGTTCCTTGGACTTCTACATTGATCACACTCTCCATAAAATCCGCAAGCTTCGCCTTCCCCGTGTACGACACTCTAACCTGACCCCCGGGGAGCAGCGCGCACTTTCTCAACTCCAGCGCAGGCAGGATATTGTGATCAAGAGTGCATACAAGGGCGGGGCCATTGTTTGCTGGAAGAAAGAATTGTACATCCAGGAGGCCATGGGCCAGCTGAGCAACACTAAATTTTATGCCACTCGCCCACAAGATCCGACTCTGGCCAACAACCACCATATTCGTGACACGATCAACGAACTCATCCACAAGACTGGACTTTCTCCCTTGGCTACTCATTTTCACATCCGCGACAACTGTTTAGGGAAGCCATCCTTTTATCTACTCCCTAAGATTCACAAACCAAGCAACCCAGGAAGGCCCATGGTGTCCGTTTGTTCCTGCCCTACAGAACAAATCTCTGACTTTCTTGACACTATCTTTCAACCTCTGGTCACTAGTCTGCCCACTTATCTTGAGGACACCAATCATGCTCTCATTACTTTTGAGACCCTTACACTCCTGCCTGGTCACACCTACCGTATCTTCACCCTTGATGTAGTGTCCTTATACACATCCATCCCACATGATCAGGGACTTCAGGCCTAAAAGTTCTTTCTGAACAAAGACGCAATCCCTCTATTTCTACGTCTACTATTCTGCGCCTTACATGACCTGTCCTCCAACTTAATTCTTTTGAATTCAATGGCCTTCACTTCGACCAGAATAGTGATGTGGCCATGGGTACCAAAATGGGCCCCAGCTACACATGTCTGTTCATGGGCCACTTAGAACACAAGGTTCTGAGAGCCTTTAGAGGCCCATTTCACGCCTTCTATAGACGCTACATAGATGACAGCATTGGGGTCACATCAATGCCAGAGGAAGATCTTGACAACTTTATCAGTTTTGTTAAGGAGTACAATCCTGTCATTTCTTTCAACTCCCATATCTCTGCTACTTCCGCTAACTTTCTCAACATTGCCGTTACTATCGGCCCTTCCGGGCTTACTACTTCTATCCACTATAAACCTACAGACTCTCACGTCTATCTCTTGTACTCTTACTCCCATCCCAAATCGTGTAAGGACTCTATTCCTTTTTCCCAGCTTCTTAGGTTGCGACGTTTGTGCAGTGAGGATTTGGATTTCCAGGATCAAAGCCATAAAATGCTAGATTTCTTTCGTCAACGCGGCTATCCAGAACATGTTCTCTCGTCATCTTGGAACCGCATCAGCCATGTATTGTGGCAACAAGCCCTCACTCCTAAACTGCACTGTAGCTCGGATAGAGGTAAACTGGTACTCACGCACCACCCTCATGGCTTGGCAGTTAAAAACATACTGTTTCGCCATCTCCATCTTCTCCAGACCGAGCCTGAGACACGTGAACTTTTCCCCAGCCTACATACGGGACAAGAACATCGGGGACCTTTTAATTCGTAGTCATCTTAAGACAGATGACACTTTTTATGGTACCAGACGCTGAGGACACCTTAGATGCAACATTTGTCTGTTTGTTGCTGAGGCTAGCCAGATCTCCTTCCCCAAGTCCACGTTATCAGTTCAGGAGGGTTTCACTTGTACTTCACGCAATGTTATTTATGCTATTATGTGCAAATGTTGCGGTTTGAAGTACATAGGGGATACTAGTTTACGCTTAGGAGATCAATTTCGTCAGCATCTTAATGATATTTCTAAGAGGGCCTGAACACCTGTGGCTAAACATTTGTGCCTTAGCAACCACAGAGATAAACAGGACATTTCTGTCAGTGCGATCCACTCTTGTTCTGCTGATGTACGATCTCAGAGGGTCCTAGAACAGCGCCTTATTTTCCAGGCTGACTGTTACCACTCAGCTGGAATTAACAATGTCTTCAGCTTTCTGTAACTTCTTTAGTTTTCCACTCCCCTTTTTTTTACTCTACTTTCTTACTCCTAGCTATCCCTCCCTACCACTCCCTCTTTTCTTCTCTGGCAACATATTGGTGTTTATAGGGTCTTGTCCTAGTCAGCAGTTTCACATTTTCTCCCTGCAAATGTTTATGTTCTTCATTCATTATCTCTCTGCTTCCCATTCCCCCCCCCCCCCCCCGATACCTTCTCCTCTAGCGGCTATCATGTTTCTATTGGCTTTCCCCCCACCCCTTTCTACCACTTCTTTTCCTCCTCTCTCTCCACCTCTTCTTTACAATTGGCTCTATCGGCTTATCCTGTGTGTGGCCCGCGAGGTCCCTATGCGTCTTCTAAGATACGCATTTCTGTTTCATACTTCTGGAGGAGGCCATATTAAGATAAGTTCTCTATTTAGTTATTTGTTTGTCTCATTGTGCATGTAATCCTCGAAAAAAACTCACGCCTAAATATCGGATGTTGTATATATTTCATTTATTCATTCTCATACTTTCTATTCGTTTTTTCTCACTTTACTCACTCCCTCCCTCACTTTGTAAAACTTTTTCTACACTGATATCTTCTAGTGCCAATTCTCTTGTGAAGTTATCAGGTCCTTGTACCTTCCTTGCCTGCACTTCTTACTTCCATTTCCAGTACTGGTGGTCCTTCATTATTCATCCTAACACTGAACTGCTCATTTCTCTGCTCATTGTACAGCTCTGTTGCTTGCTCTGACCATCTCTCCATGATTTTCTCATTTTCCATAATAACTTTACCTCATTTGTTTACAAACAGCCTGTTGCTTTGTTTGTTCTTTTCACACAAAGTTATTTTATCATTTTTGAAATTCCTTATAAAATTGTTTTTCAATCAAATACGTTCTCATTTCTTTGTTAATTTCTCCATACATTTTTTGGTTACTTTTGTTCTTCCTTCTCTTCTCAATCACCTCTAGAATGTCATCTGTCCTCGGCTTGTCTCTGTCTTTGGTCCTGATGCCTCTGATGTTTGGAAATAACTGACGGCTAGCATATGGCAGAATAAGAAATCAGCATACAAGTAACTGATAAGATTACGAAGAAATTTATACTAGTTGTTGGTTAAAAGAAATCATTCACGCAGACACATATGCACAACGATGATAATCAGAACTGTGCAGTCAGAGGGTTGGAGTCATGGAGTCAGAGTTTTGAGTTGGAGTCACAGAATCAAAGTTTTGGAGTTGGAGTTAAAGAATCAGAGTTTTGGAGTTGAGGTCAAAGAATCAGAGTTTTGGAGTTGAGGTCAAAGAATCAGAGTTTTGGAGTTGGGGTCAAAGAATCAGAGTTTTGGAGTTGGGGTCAAAGAATCAGAGTTTTGGAGTTGGGGTCAAAGAATCAGAGTTTTGGAGTTGGAGTCAAAGAATCAGAGTTTTGGAGTTGAGGTCAAAGAATCAGAGTTTTGGAGTTGGGGTCAAAGAATCAGAGTTTTGGAGTTGGGGTCAAAGAATCAGAGTTTTGGATTTGATTTACTGGACTAGGCTGTCTGATATGTGTCATGGTCAGAAGTGGGACAAATATAACATGTATGAAGGTGTCATGGTCAGAGGTGGGACAAATATAACATGTATGAAGGTGTCATGGTCAGAGGTGGGACAAATATAACATGTATAAAGGTGTCATGGTCAGAGGTGGGACAAATATAACATGTATAAAGGTGTCATGTTCAGAGGTGGGACAAATATAATATGTATTAAGGTGTCATGGTCAGAGGTGGGACAAATATAACATGTATGAAGGTGTCATGGTCAGAGGTGGGACAAATATAACATGTATGAAGGTGTCATGTTCAGAGGTGGGACAAATATAACATGTATGAAGGTGTCATGGTCAGAGGTGGGACAAATATGCATGAAAGTGTTAGGGTCAGACAGCAGAAAAATAAGGAAGTTTGAGATATGGACTATTGGATTCACAACCATGATGATGATGATGATGATGATGATGATGATGATACATGTATGAAACTGACTGTTTGGTATGACCAGCTGATAGCTGACAGCGAACTGGTACAGCATGCGTCTCATAGGTTTGATGGTAGCAGTGATTGAGCACTTGCCTCTTGCTGGTACGTCACCTTCCATTGAATCAAACTCTACACCTGCTGGAATCAAAGAGTGACTGATTTACTGGACTAAGTTATCTGATTTACAGTACTAGGCTGTCTGATTGGTTTGATTTACTGGACTAAGTTGTCTGATATGATTTATTCGACTAGACTCTCTGATATGATTTAGTGGACTAGACTAACAGATACTGGACTAAACTGACTAATTTTATTTACTGGACTAGACTGTCTGATTGATTTACTTGACTATGCTGGTGTCTGACTAATACAGTGCAGTGTCTGGCTGACACTGGTTTTTTCTTAGTACAATCTGGCTGATTTAACAGAATAGGCCAACTTATTTGGTTTATTGCACTTGACTGTCTTACAGATTTGGTTTACTGACTATCTGACAGATTTGGTTTATTGACTGACAGATTTGTTTTAGTTATGGCATTATGGCCATGGTCCAAGAGAGGTAACTAGATTAAGTGTTAGTTGTTACTTGTTCTTTCAAGCCACAACATGTCTACCAAATGTTTACTTGTACTTTCAAGCCACAATATATTTATCACATGCTTACTTGTTCTTTCAAGCCACAATATATTTATCACATGCTTACTTGTTCTTTCAAGCCACAATATATTTATCTAATGCTTACTTGTACTTTCAAGCCACAATATATTTATCTAATCCTTACCTGTTCTTTCAGCCCAAAACATATTTATCTCATACTTACCTGTTCTTTCAGCCCAAAACATATTTATCTCATACTTACCTGTTCTTTCAGCCCAAAACATATTTATCTCATACTTACCTGTTCTTTCAGCCCAAAACATATTTATCTCATACTTACCTGTTCTTTCAGCCCAAAACATATTTATCTCATACTTACCTGTTCTTTCAGCCCAAAACATATTTATCTCATACTTACCTGTTCTTTCAGCCCAAAACATATTTATCTCATACTTACCTGTTCTTTCAGCCCCCAATATATTTATCTAATACTTACCTGTTCTTTCAGCCCACAACATATTTATCTAATACTTACCTGTTCTTTCAGCCCTACTAATGAACTTAGCCAGGCTACAGCAGATTTAGCCACTGCTTATCTGTTCTTTATGAAAGGATCAGATGGTGCCCAACTATTCACCCTACAGAAATAAAGATCATTTGTTCATTCTCATTCCACAAAAGTCTACCAAATGCTTCCAGGTTCTTTGCTCACAGCAAGTTTACCTAGTGTTTACTTGTTATGTCAGCCCACAGCAGGATTATCCAGTGTTTATATCTTCTGTCAGCCCCAACAAGTTTACTCAGTGTCTACTTGTTCTGTCAGCCAACAGCAAGTTTACTCAATATTTGCCTGTTCATTTAGGCTTCAAAATGTTTACCCAATATTTACCTGTTCTCTCAGCTATATTAGTGAACTTCTCCTGACCATCTTCCTTGTCTAGACTGTCAATGATCAGTCGGAAGTGCAGGCTGCAGTTGCTGTTATTGTATATGTTGATGGGACAAGTCGCTGAGCTTCCCACTAAAATATCTCCAAAATGCAAGAACTTTTGGTCTGACTGAGGAGAGAAAATGTTAACAAATCTGTAGGTCAATAATTGCTTCAGAGAAATCATGAATGTATGCAGGCAATTTCAAAATCAACCTCTACTTGGCTGGTACAAATAAACTGGTTGCCATGGCTAACACAGTGCATTTCCTGTAGAAACCAGTAAAATGCTGCCTTGCTAAATGCCTACCCACAGTTCATTTTGTTCAGTTATGCATGAGCAGTAACTGAGTATACATGAAATCTGTAACCAGCTGTGAGATTCTCATGCAATTTGTTTTTTACAAGCTGAAGGACACAGCATCACTGAAATTCATTGTCAATTGCATTATGATAACATTATGATAACATTATGATAACATTATGAATGACAATTCTGTGAGGAATTGCTGCAGGAAAGTCAAGGATGGGTCCACAGATGTACACAATGAGGGACTGAGGATGATGGTTAATAGTAACTGATGAACTCATTCAGAAAGTCAATCAAGTCAAGCATCCTTTCATGATTTCAGATCTAAAGAATTTCTATAAATTGTGAGGACTAGTCTGTTTTGAGACTGGGTTACCAATAAGGAGCTCCTGGACAGAGTATATGTCTGGTTGGCACCTTAATGGCACCATGACACAAGTGGCTGAATCTGAGTGCCACATGTATGAAAAACTAATGCAAGTTTTGTATGTACGTTTTTTTTATGTAAATCTTTTTGTTTTATTTTCTATGTAATAACATTTTTTTCTCTATTTTGAACTTTTTTTTATTTTTGACACACAAGCAGAGGCTGATATTTTGGACTAGCCCTGGTATTATAATCAGTGCAGTCATACATTTTTTAAATAGTCCTGGTATTATAATCAGTGCAGTCATATATTTTTTAAATAGCCCTGGTATTATAATCAGTGCAGTCATACATTTTTGAAATAGCCCTGGTATTATAATCAGTGCAGTCATACATTTTTGAAATAGCCCTGGTATTATAATCAGTGCAGTCATACATTTTTGGATAACTCCTTTATTACAGGGTGTTCCATAAGTAGCTGTGCACTAACCCAGTACTGATTCCAGTATTGTAGTGATATCTTAATGTCTGCCATGTCTAGCTGCATATACCTGCCATGGCTGGAGTCGCCGATTGCGCGTGCTGATTAGAAAATGTTACCTATTATAAGCTAATCAGACATGTAACTTATAACAAATGTTGAAAGTGATGTCCTTGTGCGTCTATGCAACCTTGAACATGTTTAATTTTATTAGCAAACACTTTTATTAGTTCTGCTGGTGAAATGTTTCTTATGTAGGCAGTTACTGCAGTTTTTAATTCATTCTGAGCGCATGGGTGATTTCGATAAACTTCTGATTTAGCTGCTCCCCACAGGTAAAAGTCTGGTGGATTTAGATCCAGTGAGTGAGGAGCCCATAGGTTTTTAGAGTTTTTAGAGATGATACAATCTCCGAAAATCTCATCCAGAAGTTTCAAGGAACTTTTAGCTGTATGCGCAGTAGTGCCATCTTGTTGTAACCATGAGTAGGTGATTTCTTCTTCCTCAAGCAGGCCGATGAAATCATGGAGTATTGAACAATAACATTCACTGCTGACTGTATCTTCCTCAAGCAGGCCGATGAGATCATGGAGTATTGAACAATAACATTCACTGCTGACTGTATCTTCCTCAAGCAGGCCAATGAAATTGTGGAGTATTGAACAGTAACGTGCACTGCTGACTGTATCTTCCTCAAGCAGGCCGATGAGATCCTGAAGCATTGAACAATAGCATTCACTGCTGACTGTCACTTCAAAGAATATGGGGCCGACAATGCATCGTCCAGATATCACAATCCACACTCCAACTCTGGCCATGCAAGGGTGTTTCATGCACAGCATGAGGATTCTCTGATGACCACAATCGTGTATTTTATGTGTTAGCATAACCCATGAGGAGAAACCAGGCCTCATCTGTTAAAAAAGGTAACGTCAAGAATATCAGCAGTTTTAGTTTGAATAAAATTTGTAAACCATTCACAGTAACAGTTTTTCATGATCGCCGGCAGCAACTGTTGGACCACAGTTACTTTATATGAGAAAAGTTTCAAATTTTCTCTGACCGCTTTATGCGCTGTTATAAGCCCGATACCTTCCTGTTTTGCCAACTTATACAAAGCCTTTGATGGACTCTGAAGCATAGAGTCAGAAAGGTCTGATAACTTAAGTTTAAATAGTCTCTCACTATGTTGTGCATCTGACACCGAGCCTGTTTCACGAAATTTCTCGATAAGTTTATAAACTGTACTGCGATGAGGTACAGGTGTTCCTGGGCATTTTTCAACAAAATGCTCCTGCACTAAATCAGTGTAGGTACTGCCTTCTTGTATTATGTGCTCAACAAGAAAAATACACTCGTCTACTGAAAAGAACCACAGTGAATAAGCAGATTTAAACAATTCGCATGTCGTGTGCTTCACTAAATGTTTCGCTACTTAACAAATGAATACATAAAGACAGGCTGAATACAGTGAATGTTACACAACAGCATATTCAACACACTAACGTACGTAAGTGGATGTGGCAAGATATGGCAGACAT
Organism: Achatina immaculata; assembly: GCA_009760885.1. Taxonomy (NCBI): domain Eukaryota; kingdom Metazoa; phylum Mollusca; class Gastropoda; order Stylommatophora; family Achatinidae; genus Lissachatina; species Lissachatina immaculata. Next base: position 2,464,311 of record CM019714.1, read on the forward strand.
TAAAAAATAACTACAATGCTGGAATCGATACTGGGTTAGTGCATAGTTACTTACGGAATGCTCTGTATAATCAGTGCAGTCATAAACATTTGAACAACCCATGTATTATAATCAGTGCAGTCAAAAACTTTTGGACAACCCATGTATTATAATCAGTGCAGTCTTAAACTTTTGGACAACCCATGTATTATAATCAATGCAGTCTTAAACTTTTGGATAACTCCTGTATTATAATCAGTGCAGTCTTAAACTTTTGGACAACCCATGTATTATAATCAGTGCAGTCTTAAACTTTTGGACAACCCATGTATTATAATCAGTGCAGTAATAAATGATGTGGAGATACATGCTGTGTGTTACTCTGGTGTAGATGAGTGATGTCCATGGCTTGCTCAATCTTTTCTGTGTGTGATGTTAACTGCTATGGAGATACATGTTGTGTGTTACTCTGGTGTAGATGAGTGTGGTGTTCAGTGTTGTCAATAAACCTAACTTTATCTGCCTTGATAAATCTACGCCTCCTGAGTAGCTAGTTATATTGTTGTTGGAGCAAGCGGAGGATGAGATAATAACTTATTTTCCAAGCAACCAAAAGCCACGTAGGGAGCTCAGACAGACAACAAATGAGAGGCCAAGAAAATCCTGGGTTGTGGATCATCAGGAGCGGTGCAGCTACTGACAGCGTTCCAGGTAAAGCTGTACTTCACTGGGCACTAAACTCGGTAGAATAAGGCCATCAATTTAAACCAGGAGCAGCAGAGAATCTCCATTGATGATGATGATAAAAGATCAAGAAGAAAGATAAGAAATAAAGAAGCAAGATGGAAAAGAAGAGATAAGAAGTTGATAGATCAACACCTAAGCACTGGTACATATTTTACTAAAATGACAAGCTGACCAACAAAGAGACACTAGCAACTAATGGTGCAAACTTGTTACATCAAAAAGACTGAAAGAGCAAAACTGTTACCTGGCAGTTAAACCCATCTGATGCTACAGAGGAATGTTACGCTAGACCTGCATACAGAATACTGACGTGCCAACACGGCACCAGCTAGACCCATATTGTACTGTATGATTAGTCTTCTACAATTTTTCATTATAGAAATGACTTCTTGTTGCTGGTGCTAAAAGACAACCTAATTCTCTCTGTTACATGCTAAGAAAATCCAACAAGACTCCCAGGCTCTCAACTCCATGGAAAAACTCTTCTAACTACCAGCTTCAACTGCCTCAACCAAATCACTTCATCTTATCTAGAAACTACATCTACCAAAAGCTATAACTACTAAAAAAAACTTGTCTTCAACAAGACACTCAAAACACGTAAGGCTTCTTCTTCTAGCACATGGTAAGACTCCTCTTTTGCTAACCGTGAGCGGTATTTATGCTCTTCCTACCCACTCAGTTCTTCATGCCGCACGCTTATCTCAAGACCCTCACCTACGCTCTCATCTAAAACACCTTTCAACCAAGGGTACTCATTCTATTAATTGTTTCATGAGTACCAATACTGCCTATATATATCCCATAGTTAAGAGAATATTGTAATACAGTGACAATGAACAAACTGTAAAATGAGAGTGACAAATGAACTTGTGACATGAAAGTAACAAATGACTTCTGACATGAGAGTGGTCAAATGAACAATCTTGAAACATGACAGTGACTAATGAACAAACCTGTAACATGAGAATGACAAATGAACAAAACACAGGACATGGCTCTAACAAATGAACAAACTTTTGACATGACAGAGACAAATGAACAACCTTGGAATATGACAGTGGCAAATGAACAAACTAGTGACATGAGAGTAGCCAAGCTACCTTGTGACAGAAGAGTGACAAATGAACAAATGTGACAAGAGTAACACATGAACAAATATGACATGAGAATGGTAAATGAAAAGTGTGATATGACAGTAACAAATGAACAAATGTGACATGATAGGGACAAATGAACAAATTCATGATGTAACAGTGGCTAAAAGAGGCTATCTTTAAGAGACAGTATCTGACCTGTAAATCTCCATATGACCCTTCACCTATGACACGCAAGGAAAAATATTGTTTCTTGCTTTCAGAAGAGACTGCAGTGAGACCATGAGCCCATGCCACAAGACTAGCCTTCAGTACATACTTTCTCTCCTCTGTTGGAGTAAATGTCCAAGTCTGACTCTGGCAAAATTGGAGAAAACTGGCAGTAAAAGACTTTCATTTAATCAGGACAAAACATGCAATCCTTCTTGCATTTCATTGCAGATGCTGAGATAAGACAAATTTCTAACACAATAACAGATTAAAAGTCATGATAAAAAACATAAATAGTATCACAATTATCTTCATCAACAAACACAAACAATATCACAATGATCTTTATCAACAAACACAAACAATATCACAATTATCTTCATCAACAAACACAAACAATATCACATGATCTTTATCAACAAACACACACACAATAACATGGTGATCTCGATGACTAAACAAACAACAAAACAAACGAGTGTACTAACCACAGACTCATTAGCCTGGACAACTCCACTGCTTGGCTCCACTGTTAGATACTTTTCATCCTCTTTATTCAACTTCCACTGAAATCTGTGGACAAACCATGAAACATCACTGACAATGGTGATGAAAACTCACACAAAAATGATGAAGATGTAAGCAGAATATGTCAAACATCAACAATAGCATCATCATCACCTAGTGCAGTATCTGTAAGTGTCAGCAACCACACTTACCAATTTTCTGCAGCACTTTACCATCTGTACTTTACCGTCTGTACTTTACCATCTGTACTTTGGATCCAATTCTTTTATTGTCCTGTCACATTAGATTAGTTCCTCCAGATATTCTTTTTTGTTTTCTTCCTTCTCTTCTATTCTGAAAACTTTGCTGTGACTATAAGACTCTCCAACTTGCATTTTCTTCTCTCCTGGAAGAAAAGACATGTATAAACTCTTGGAAGAAGAAAAGATATGTCTAAACTCTTGGAAGAAGAAATGACATGTCTAAACTCCTGTTAGAAGAGAAGACATGTCTAAACTCCTGTTAGAAGAGAAGACATGTATAAACTCTTGGAAGAAGAGAAGACATGCCTAAACTCCTGGAAGAAGAGAAGACATGCCTAAAATCTTGGAAGAAGAGAAGACATGGCTAAACTCTTGGAAGAAGAGAAGACATGCCTAAACTCCTGGAAGAAGAGAAGACATGCCTAAACTCTTGGAAGAAGAGAAGACATGCCTAAACTCCTAGAAAAAGAGAAAACATGTATAAACTTCTGAAAGAAGAGAAGACATGTATAAACTCTTGGAAGAAGAGAAAACATGTATAAACTCTTGGAAGAAGAGAAAACATGTATAAACTCTTGGAAGAAGAGAAAACATGTATAAACTCTTGGAAGAAGAGAAAACATGTATAAACTTCTGAAAGAAGAGAAGACATGTATAAACTCTTGGAAGAAGAGAAAACATGTATAAACTCTTGGAAGAAGAGAAAACATGTATAAACTCTTGGAAGAAGAGAAAACATGTATAAACTCTTGGAAGAAGAGAAGATATGCCTAAACTCCTGGAAGAAGAGAGGACATGTCTAAACTCCTGGAAGAAGAGAAGATATGCCTAAACTCTTGGAAGAAGAGAAGACATGTCTAAACTCCTGGAAGAAGAGAAGACATGCCTAAACTCCTGGAAGAAGAGAAGACATGCCTAAACTCCTGGAAGAAGAGAAGACATGCCTAGACTCCTGGAAGAAGAGAAGACATGCCTAAACTCCTAGAAGAAGAGAAGACATCCCTAAACTCCTGGAAGAAGAGAGGACATGTCCAAAGACTTTTTAATAGCTTTATCTTATAGGTTTTCCATGTTCTGAGACTGCTCCAGGAACTTGCTGTTGTTGTTGTTGTTGTTATTGTTGATGTTTTGTTGTTGTTGAGGCTGTCTGGGGTACCTCAGGTTAGTTACAAACAAGAACATGCAACTATACAACCTAGGAACACACAATAACTAGTGCATTAGTATATAACTATACATGGAGCCACTGCAGTAAAGCTGTCATACCAAAATGTATAAACTAGGAAAAAAGTAGGAACAGCTTTATTACTTAATGAGTACACAGTTGTGACATTTCCGCATGAGCCTTACTCATACTAAAACACATAGGACAAAGAAATAGAGAGAGGGGATAAAGTATAAATTCACATACATGCTATGTTATAAAAAAATAATAAAATGAATAGAGCACTTAGCTGTAACTTGTAAGAAGCTGTGGCTTGTCTGATGCTGTGTGTCAGAAATGAGCATGGTGGAGTGTAGAGAGTATTTAAATGGAGACTTGGGAAGTGTGATAGGTGGGTCGTAACTGAGGGTGGTGGGTGGGGAAACTCTGGGGAGGGGGGGAGAGAGTGATACAATGGTAATCTAGCTGGGAGAAGGTTAAATGTGTGATTATTCATGTGAATTCATACTTTATCTCCTTTCTTTATTTCTTTGTCCTGTGTGTTTTAGTATGATTAAGGCTCACGCCAAAATGTCACAACTGTGTACTCGTTAAGTAATAAAGCTCTTCCTACATTTTTTCCTAGTTTATACATATATACAACATATGAGAATGTGACCTCAGTGAGACTGAAGCTGTAGGTAAAAAGCTTACCTCAGTGCTGTCTGTGAGACTGAAGCTGTAGGTACAAAAGCTTACCTCAGTGCTGTCTGTGAGACTGAAGCTGTAGGTACAAAAGCTTACCTCAGTGCTGTCTGTGAGACTGAAGCTGTAGGTACAAAAGCTTACCTCAGTGATGTGTGAGACTGAAGCTGTAGGTAAAAAGCTTACCTAGTGCTGTTCTAGAAATGTTCTTGAAGCCGTAGGTAAAAAGCTTACCTCAGTGCTGTTCTGGAAATGTTCTTGAAGCTGTAGGTAAAAAGCTTACCTCAGTGCTGTTCTGGAAATGTTCTTGAAGCTGTAGGTAAAAAGCTTACCTCAGTGCTGTTCTGGAAATGTTCTTGAAGCTGTATGTCCTGGAGGAAGAAGTTCCAGCACAAGTGGGCTTGAAGTACATGTTACCTTCTGAGTCTAGAACAATCTCAGCACATTCAGCAGACCCACACAGGTGAATCATCTGTTCAAAGATTTCATGAATTCATATCAGTAGTAACAGGGAGATCTATGACTGACAACATCAGTAGTGGCAGGGAGATTTATGACTGACAACACCAGCAGTGGCAGGGAGATCTATGACTGACAATATCAGTAGTGGCCGGGAGATTTATGACTGACAATATCAGTAGTGGCAGGGAGATCTATGACTGACAATATCAGTAGTGGCAGGGAGATTTATGACTGACAATATCAGTAGTGGCAGGGAGATCTATGACTGACAATATCAATAGTGGCAGGGAGATTTATGACTGACAACATCAGTAGTGGCAGGGAGATCTATGACTGACAACACCAGCAGTGGCAGGGAGATCTATGACTGACAACACCAGTAGTGGCAGGGAGATTTATGACTGACAATATCAGTAGTGGTGAGGAGATCCATGACTGACAATATCAGTAGTGGTGAGGAGATCTATGACTGACAACATCAGTACTGGCAGGGAGATCTATGACTGACAATATCAGTAGTGGCAGGGAGATCTATGACTGACAATATCAGTAGTGGCAGGGAGATCTATGACTGACAATATCAGTAGTGGTGAGGAGATCTATGACTGACAATATCAGTAGTGGCAGGGAGATCTATGACTGACAATATCAGTAGTGGCAGGGAGATCTATGACTGACAATATCAGTAGTGGCAGGGAGGTCTATGACTGACAATATCAGTAGTGGCAGGGAGATCTATGACTGACAATATCAGTAATGTTGCAGAGATCCATGACTGACAACATCAATAATGTTGGGGAGATCTATGAGTGATATCATCAGTAGCAGGTTATATTCAACCACACTAAGACATGGATAATATGATGAAGATGACGATGATGATAGCAATGATGATGATGATGATTATTTTGATGATAAAAAAAATACCTGGTCATACTTCTCAAGGTCATTGAGTCGAAGAAGAAGGTCACTTGAAAACCTGTTGATGGCTGTTGGGGTCATGCGTACAGTAATCACCTGGTAGCCAGATCTGAGCAGCCCCTTCCTCGGCTTGATCAGAAACACACTGGAGGATTGTGGGATACCAAAGTAAAATTGTTACAGAAACACAGTATGACTGTTGTCAGGGTCTTAGCAAGTATAAATACTAGGGCTGTTGTCAGGGTCTTAGCAAGTATAAATACTAGGACTGTTGTCAGGATCTTAGCAAGTATAAATACTATGGCTGTCGTCAAGGTCTTCATTCATTCATTCACTTGCATGTCCCTTGGGGAACTTTGCCTCCCTAACAGCACTCCTGTAGGCCTTTCGGTTGTGAACAAGATGCCCTGCTGCTGATGCATCCATTTGCAGATCATCAACGATGTCTTGCAGCCATCTTCGTCTTGGTCTTCCTCTCTTTCTTTTTTCCATTATGTACCCTTCTAAGACGATCTTCTCTAGATTATCATAACATTTAATGAGTTAAAAATATTTAAGTTTTCTCTCTTTAATCCTCTTTACTAGCCAGCCTTCTTCAGTATTAAGCTCTTGTAGTACAGATATATTGTTCTTTTTTGTGTCCATGATATTTGGAGAACTCTTCTGTAGCATTTACATTCAAAGGCATTTATGTGTTTCTCAGCTGTTTTGTTAAGTGTCCAGGTCTCACAGGCATATGTTACGATGTGAAAAATGCATGCCCTTAAAAATCTTATTTTTGTGGTTCTGTCTGCTTCTCTCCACAGATTCTTTAGCTGTTTTACTTTCTGAAGTGCGATAGATGTCCTCTTTTTAATTTCCCTCATTGTATCTCCATTACTAGTTAGTAGTGATCCAAGATATTAAAAACTCCACTTCTTCCAGTTTTTCCTCATTGATATATATTTCAGCTGTCTTGTTTGTTTTGTCATTTGTCATCAATTTAGTTTTCTTTGCATTAAGATAGAGGTTTTGCTCTTCACTGTTCTTATGAACTGATATAATTAGTTTTTCCATTCCTTTTTGTGTTGTGGACAGTAATACTGTGTCATCAGCATATCTAATCTCTGGTATTTCATAACCTCCATTTGTTATAGCATCGTAATACTCTTTGTCTACATCTTCTCTAACATTCCTCATTATATTTTCAGTATACAAGTTAAATAAGTAAGGTGACAATATGCACCCATGATGGACCCCTTGTTTTATGTCAAACCAAGTTGTTGTTTCACCATTTATTCTTACTGCTGGCTGTTGGTCTAGATACAGCAGTGATGTTAATTTGTATCAAATGTGTTGGAAATCATATTTTTTCCATTATTTCCCAAAGTTTCTGGTGTTGTATACAATCAAATGCCTTTGAGTAGTCTATAAAGGATAAATATAGATTCACATTAAATTCTCTGCATTTCTCTATTATTAATCTTATATGGAATATATGATCTCTTGATCCTCTTCTTTGCCTGAAACCAGTTTGGACCATATTGATTTCTTCTTCTATTTTCTTTCGAAGTCTACCCATTATGATTTTTAACGTTATTTTACTGGCATGACTAATCAGGGCAACAATTCTGTAGTTTGTGCATAATTTCAGGTTACCCTTTTTTGGCAGTGGTATGAATACAGTTCTTTTCCATTTTTTTGGCCAAATACCTGAATGCCATATCTTTTTACAAAGTGCATGATAGATTGTTGCACATTCCTTTCCTCCTGCTTTTCAGCTGTTATCTCATCACATCCTCGTGATTTACCATTTTTCAGATTCTTTATTGCCCATAAAACTTCTTCTATTGTTGGTTTCGGGTTCTTTCTCCTCCAATAATAATTCACACTGTTGATTTCTGTTTTCACAGTCAGTTGTTTCATACATTCCTCTGCAATATTCCTTCCATCTTTCTAGAATTTCCTTTGTCTCTGTCAAGGTATTCCCCATCTTGTCACAAATTACATTTAGCTTAGGTGTGACATTTCTCATCAATGTCTTTATTTCTTTAAACATTTCACACTCTCTTCTACACTTCTGATGTTCTTCTATTCTTTTACAACAATCTTGTATGTATTGTTTTTTGTTTTTTCTTATGTTTCTTCTTACTTCTTTTGTTAAAGATTTATATTCCTCTTTGTTGTTGTTTGTCACTTTCAATTGTGTCTTCATTTCTCTACATTGTTTTATCAGTTCTAGTGTAAGTGCTGTAATCCATCCATTCTTTTGTGTTTTCTTTACTGGAATGTCTTTAGCTGTTGTTATTAAGATATCTCTGCCCTGCATAGCCAGTTCATCTGGTATCATCTCCTCCTGTACAGCCATCAGGATTTCGAAATGGTTCTTCACTTCTATAACGTATTGTCATGGTAAAGCGGAGTGGTCTTGACCTCGTAACTGTCTTTTTTATCTTTATTTTCATGTCTGCTATTAATAACTCATGGTCTGTGTCACAATCAGCACCTAGTAAAGTTTTTGCTGATGTTACACTTGATCTCCACCTTTTTTGCACTAAAATGTAATCTATTTGATTCTTGGTTTTCCCACCAGGTGATGTCCATGTGTAAAGTCTTCTTGGATGTTTAAAAAGTGTGTTAGCAATCACTGGCTCATTTTCCATGCAAAACGCCATTAGATCATCACCTGCCTCATATCTATGTCCTATGCTATTTTTTGCCTACAACATATCCTTCATCATCTGCTCTTTCTGTACCAATCTTTGCATTAAAATCCCCCATTATTAATACAATATCATTTTCCCGTACCTGGTTTATTGTCATTTGCAGTGTGTTATAAAAGTCTTCTACTTCCTCTTCTTCTGCTGCTGATGTATGTGAATGTATTCCCCATCTTGTCACAAATTACATTTAGCTTAGGTGTGACATTTCTCATCAATGTCTTTATTTCTTTAAACATTTCACACTCCTTCTACACTTCTGATGTTCTTCTATTCTTTACAACAATCTTGTATGTATTGTTTTTGTCTTTTCTTATGTTTCTTCTTACTTCTTTTGTTAAAGATTTATATTCCTCTTTGTTGTTGTTTGTCACTTTCAATTGTGTCTTCATTTCTCTACATTGTTTTATCAGTTCTAGTGTAAGTGCTGTAATCCATCCATTCTTTTGTGTTTTCTTTACTGGAATGTCTTTAGCTGTTGTTATTAAGATATCTCTGCCCTGCATAGCCAGTTCATCTGGTATCATCTCCTCCTGTACAGCCATCAGGATTTCGAAATGGTTCTTCACTTCTATAACGTATTGTCATGGTAAAGCGGAGTGGTCTTGACCTCGTAACTGTCTTTTTTATCTTTATTTTCATGTCTGCTATTAATAACTCATGGTCTGTGTCACAATCAGCACCTAGTAAAGTTTTTGCTGATGTTACACTTGATCTCCACCTTTTTTGCACTAAAATGTAATCTATTTGATTCTTGGTTTTCCCACCAGGTGATGTCCATGTGTAAAGTCTTCTTGGATGTTTAAAAAGTGTGTTAGCAATCACTGGCTCATTTTCCATGCAAAACGCCATTAGATCATCACCTGCCTCATATCTATGTCCTATGCTATTTTTTGCCTACAACATATCCTTCATCATCTGCTCTTTCTGTACCAATCTTTGCATTAAAATCCCCCATTATTAATACAATATCATTTTCCCGTACCTGGTTTATTGTCATTTGCAGTGTGTTATAAAAGTCTTCTACTTCCTCTTCTTCTGCTGCTGATGTATGTGAATGTATCTGGATGATTGTTACATTTCTAGGAGTGCCCTTAAGTCTGATTGTGAGGATTCTATCACTTACTGGATTATAACCTAGTAATGCTTTTGATGTTGATTTGTCCAAGTAAAGAGCCACTCCATTCTTTCCTCCTACTTCTCCACCAGAGTATATAAAGATATTATCATTCTCGCTCTTGAAGTGTCCTGATCCTTTCCATCGATGTTCGCAGATTTCCAAAATATGTATCCCCGTTATTTTCATCTTGTCACTTATTGTTTGATACTTTCCCTCATCCATACTTCTTACATTCCATGTTCCTACTCTTATTTTTCTTTTTAGTTTGATGCAGGGGTTTTCCTTAGTAACACCGTCAGGATTTTGTCCGTCATCACAATTACTAGTACTGACCTCTGTCTCACACTCTTCCCCAGTGTTAAAATTAGATCTATCTGGCCTGGGGGTCTCACCACCAGATTTCCTATTTGACTTTTCCATGTTGCTGTTTGGGTTTCTTGGTATATTTTCAGAAGATAGTTTACCATTGCTTTCCTTCCGGCCAGTGACTGTACTAGTCAGTGATCATAGCCATTGTCCCTACATTGAGATCATCTGCCTACCATCATAGAATGGTAACCATAACCAATGTCAGGATCTTAGCAAATATAAATACTAGGACTGTTGTCAGGATCTTAGCAAGTATAAATACTAGGACTGTTCTCAGGATCTTAGCAAGTATAAATACTAGGACTATTCTCAGGATCTTAGCAAGTATAAATACTAGTACTGTTCTCAGGATCTTAGCAAGTATAAATACTAGTACTGTTCTCAGGATCTTAGCAAGTATAAATACTAGTACTGTTCTCAGGATCTTAGCAAGTATAAATACTAGGACTGTTCTCAGGGTCTTAGCAAGTATAAATACTAGTACTGTTCTCAGGATCTTAGCAAGTATAAATACTAGTACTGTTCTCAGGATCTTAGCAAGTATAAATACTAGGACTGTTGTCAGGATCTTAGCAAGTATAAATACTAGGACTATTCTCAGGATCTTAGCAAGTATAAATACTAGTACTGTTCTCAGGATCTTAGCAAGTATAAATACTAGGACTGTTCTCAGGATCTTAGCAAGTATAAATACTAGGACTGTTGTCAGGATCTTAGCAAGTATAAATACTAGTACTGTTCTCAGGATCTTAGCAAGTATAAATACTAGGACTGTTGTCAGGATCTTAGCAAGTATAAATACTAGTACTGTTCTCAGGATCTTAGCAAGTATAAATACTAGTACTGTTCTCAGGATCTTAGCAAGTATAAATACTAGGACTGTTGTCAGGATCTTAGAAAGTATAAATACTAGGACTGTTGTCAGGATCTTAGCAAGTATAAATACTAGTACTGTTGTCAGGATCTTAGCAAGTATAAATACTAGTACTGTTCTCAGGATCTTAGCAAGTATAAATACTAGGACTGTTGTCAGGATCTTCATTCATTCATTCCTTTGCTTGTCCCTTGCGGAACTTTGCCTCCCAAACAGCACTCCTGTAGGCCTCTCGGTTGTGAGCAAGATGGCCTGCTGCTGCTGCATCCATTTCCAGATCATCAACGATGTCCTGCAGCCATCTTCGTCTCGGTCTTCCTCTTTTTCTTTTTCCCACCATGTATCCTTCCAATACGGTCCTCTCCAAAGTATCATGACGTTTAATGTGGCCAAAATATTTAAGTTTTCTCTCTTTAATCCTCTTCACTAGCCAGCCTTCTTCAATATTAAGCTCCTGTAGTATAGATATATTTGTTCTTTTTTGTGTCCACGATATTTGGAGAACTCTTCTATAGCATTTACATTCACAGGCATTTATGTGCTTCTCAGCTGTTTTGTTAAGTGTCCAGGTCTCACAGGCATATGTTGCGATGGGAAAGATGCATGCCCTTAAAAATCTTAGCAAGTATAATACTAGTACTGTTCTCAGGATCTTAGCAAGTATAAATACTAGGACTGTTGTCAGGGTCTTAGCAAATATTAATACTAGTACTGTTCTCAGGATCTTAGCAAGTATAAATACTAGGACTGTTGTCAGGATCTTCATTCATTCATTCCTTTGCTTGTCCCTTGCGGAACTTTGCCTCCCAAACAGCACTCCTGTAGGCCTCTCGGTTGTGAGCAAGATGGCCTGCTGCTGCTGCATCCATTTCCAGATCATCAACGATGTCCTGCAGCCATCTTCGTCTCGGTCTTCCTCTTTTTCTTTTTCCCACCATGTATCCTTCCAATACGGTCCTCTCCAAAGTATCATGACGTTTAATGTGGCCAAAATATTTAAGTTTTCTCTCTTTAATCCTCTTCACTAGCCAGCCTTCTTCAATATTAAGCTCCTGTAGTATAGATATATTTGTTCTTTTTTGTGTCCACGATATTTGGAGAACTCTTCTATAGCATTTACATTCACAGGCATTTATGTGCTTCTCAGCTGTTTTGTTAAGTGTCCAGGTCTCACAGGCATATGTTGCGATGGGAAAGATGCATGCCCTTAAAAATCTTAGCAAGTATAAATACTAGTACTGTTCTCAGGATCTTAGCAAGTATAAATACTAGGACTGTTGTCAGGGTCTTAGCAAATATTAATAGGGCTGTTGTTCATTTAAAAAATGTAATTGTAATTAATCATATAATACAAATTTTGAACTGTAAATTAAGTGCATATCAATTTAAAGTGTACACATTTCTTTCAAGTATATTAATATTGTTCTATAAAGCAGAAATAGCTCAAACAACAACAGTTTTAAGAAGCCTGTTCAATTATTCTAGTTTGTTACATAACAATTTTGTCTAACATAAGCAACTGAACAAACAATACTAATTAGTCAACAGCTAAAACTAACTTTTTTTTTTTAACCACGTCACAATGCAGTAATGTTGTCTTTAAAATGATATGAAGATGAAAGTTAACTAATTCTCTGAGTATGAAATTATTTATTCAGCCAATTGTTTAAGAAGACCAGATTATTTACACTGGTCAGGTCAAGGGACACGCTTTTTTTGTTGTTGTTGTTGTTATTAACATGTTGAGAAACAGAAAATACACAATCACAAGACAGCAGTGGCGGAGACAACCTAGCCAGAACTGGGTATGTGTCCTCATACAGCTTTCAGTGTAACGGACTCAGGCCAGCATCACGTTTTTGTTGAAGCCTGCATTACCCAACAACTGTTTTCATGGGGGGGGGGGGGGGGTATCAATGGCTCATCTTCTAAGTCTGATGACAGTTCATGCATACTCATTTTCTTTCTGCATGGTGTGTGTTGATCACATTCTCTGAGTCTGATGACAGTTCATGCATACTCATTTTCTTTCTGGCTGGTGCATGTTGATCACATCTTCTAAGTCTGATGACAGTTCATGCATACTCATTTTCTTTCTGCATGGTGTGTGTTGATCATTATCAAGTTGGCCAGAATTTCCCAAAACTTGCAGCTATTGCCAACCTCCATTCTTTTGTCCTTCCTCAAGCATTTAAGATTGTTAAAATGAGCATCCAGAGCAGTTACTCTGAACTTCAAACAGCGCAGTCTCATGCTATGCCAATTCAGTGTTGGTGGGTGATGTGGCTGACGTCAGCTACTCTAGTAAAACATGAAAGGATCTTTTGTTTGCAGATGATAATTCAGGGATGAACTGCCGCATCTATTTGCACATGGCAACATCACTAGTTTTAAAGATAAACTTTCCATTCAAAATCATTTGTTCCACTTATGATTCCATATTGATTTATCTTAAATAAGACAGACATCACAATTTGTTACAACATAACACACAGAAATTGTAACTTGTTACAACATAACAGATAGGCATTGTAACTTGTTACAACATAACTGATGTATCATTCATATAACAGACACTTTTATTCAGTCATTAATACAACTTTCACTCAGTCCAAACATGGAGATAATATTTGTAAACAATGCACAGACCTAATCTTGATATGTCCTTTCTAACATTAGCACGTTTTTGAAACCCGCATGTTTAATTAACCCATTCTTATGACATCATTTGTCTGACCCGAATCGGCAGACTTTAGGGCATCATAGAATATCTCCTAGGATCTATCACTGGATTGGCCTGCATCTGAGTAATGCAAAGGTGTGATACGTCCATCTTTCATAAAATTCAGAACTTCCCACAACTAGGAGATACACACTTAAATCTACTGGCTCTTCAATGTCTATTACATTACTGACCTTCAGTTAATTTGTCTTGTACTACCATTTAAGAGAAGAGTTTGGCAAACAAAAGCTTGTGCCCAAATATTCTCTTTTCTGTTTGTCAAGGATCACTACACCCCTGTTCTGTAACTAATGCATTTTGGTTCAACTAGTCGTTGCAGCATTTTTTAATGCATTAACAGCACCTAATCAGCACCCCTAAAGAATACACAATCACAGCACAGGTATAATACACAATCACAGCACAGGTATAATACACAATCACAGCACAAGTATAATACACAATCACAGCACAGGTATAATACACAATCACAGCACAAGTATAATACACAATCACAGCACAGGTATAATACACAATCACAGCACAGATATAATACACAATCACAGCACAGGTATAATACACAATCACAGCACAGATATAATACACAATCACAGCACAGGTATAATACACAATCACAGCACAGGTATAATACACAATCACAGCACAGCTATAATACACAATCACAGCACAGATATAATACACAATCACAGCACAGATATAATACACAATCACAGCACAGCTATAATACACAATCACAGCACAGATATAATACACAATCACAGCACAGATATAATACACAATCACAGCACAGATATAATACACAATCACAGCACAGATATAATACACAATCACAGCACAGCTATAATACACAATCACAGCACAGATATAATACACAATCACAGCACAGATATAATACACAATCACAGCACAGGTAAATCTTTTGATACATTCAACCTAAAGCCACATTCAGTCTGATGACACACTCTGTCTGATGACATGCACGGTCTGATGACACACTCTGTCTGATGACATGCATAGTCTGATGTCACATGCAGCTTGGTAATGCAAACAGTCTGCTGACACATTCCATCTGATAATATATAAAATTGAATGTTTCTATCGGACAACACTTCCTCTGCCTACATATGCTGCCATAGCTGCTGTCTGGCAGTCTATGAAGATATGTCCCTGTCTAGAGTCTGGTGTTCGATGTGTCAAGCAGTTTGTGAGGATATGTCCCTGTCTACAGCCTGGTGTGTCAAGTAGTTTGTGAGGATATGTCCCTGTCTAGAGCCTGGTGTGCTGATGCGTCAAGAAGTTTGTGAGGATATGCCCTGTCTACAGCCTGGTGTGTCAAGTAGTTTGTGAGGATATGTCCCTGTCTAGAGCCTGGTGTGCTGATGTGTCAAGAAGTTTGTGAGGATATGTCTCTGTCTAGAGCCTGGTGTGTCAAGTAGTTTGTGAGGATATGTCCCTGTCTAGAGCCTGGTGTGCTGATGCGTCAAGAAGTTTGTGAGGATATGTCCCTGTCTACAGCCTGGTGTGCTGATGTGTCAAGTAGTTTGTGAGGATATGTCTCTGCCTAGAGCCTGGTGTGCTGCTGTATCTAGTAGTTTGTGAGGATATGTCCCTGTCTAGAGCCTGGTGTGTCAAGTAGTTTGTGAGGATATGTCCCTATCTAGAGCATGGTGTGCTGATGTGTCAAGTAGTTTGTGAGGATACATCCCTGGTGTGATGCTGTACCTAGTAGTTTGTGATGATATGTCTCTGTCTAGAGCCTAGTGTGCTGCTGTACCTAGTAGTTTGTGAGGATATGTCCCTGTCTAGAGCCTGGTGTGCTGCTGAACCTAGTAGTTTGTGATGATATGTCTCTGTCTAGAGCCTGGTGTGCTGCTGTACCTAGTAGTTTGTGATGATATGTCTCTGTCTAGAGCCTGTGTGGTGCTGTGCCTAGTAGTTTGTGAAGATACATCCCTGTCTAGAGCCTGGTGTGCTGCAGTACCTAGTAGTTTGTGAGGATATGTCCCTGTCTGGAGCCTGGTGTGCTAATGTACCTAGTAGTTGTGAGGATATGTCTCTGTCTGGAGCCTGGTGTGCTAATGTACCTAGTAGTTTGTGAGGACAGGCCCCTGTCTAGAGCCTGGTGTGTTGCTGTACCTAGTAGTCTGTGAGGACATGCCCCTGTCTAGAGCCTGATCCGCTGTTTGACCTGTCGGCCATGATATTTGATTTCTCCTTCATGTCTTTAACTCCATGTTCCATCTTAATCTGGGACATCATCTGCTTCTGACTGTTTTCATTCTGATGTAATAGGTCCTTCAGCTGTTTAACTGTGATTGTTCTGATGTTACAAGTTCTTCAATGGTTTAACTTTGATTGTTCTGATTTTATAGGTCCTTCGGCTGTTTAACTGTGTTTGCTCTGGTGTTATAGGTCCTTCGGCTGTTTAACTGTGTTTGCTCTGGTGTTATAGGTCCTTCTGTTGTTTTATCTGGGATTGTTCTGGTGTTATGGACTGTTTATCTGGTATATGTTGGATTATTCTCATTCTGTCCACTCTTCAATTGGTTTTATCTGAGATTATTCTTGTTAAAATGTCCAGACCATTTTATTCATTATTTTTCTGTATTATGACTGGTGTCATGCTGGCTGTCTCTGTATTATGACTGGTGTCACAGTCTTTTTTTAACTTTTGTGCAATTTTAGAAATTAAATGCAAGCAGCCAGGAAACAGAGAGAAAGTGAGAGAAAAAGAGAGAAAGAGGAAAGAAGAGAGACTGTGTGGGTGTGTGAGAGGAGGTCACATACTTGTTCTCTTCACTGACTGTGCACCTGAGCCTGGCTTGACCTGCGCTGCTCACTCCTGGCCTCAACTCATACAATATGGGCGTATCTCCTGTGTTTCTCAGTAGCACAGACTGACAGGCACTTTCTCCGACATTGACCGCGGGAAACACCACAACTCTGGGTTCCACAGTCAGCCGAGGCAGAAATGTGTCGTTGTTCGGCATGAACGTATGACCTAAGTCAACAGTTTACATTACAAAATCATTAAATAAAACAAACTTCACCAATGAACAAAACATAAAAAAACAGTGGTAGCATGATCAAGATGTTGACTGGTCAAGTTGTTTGTTGGATGTATCATGATCAAGATGTTGACTGGTCAAGTTGTTTGTTGGATGTATCATGGTCAAGGTGTTGACTAGTCATGTGGTTTGTTGGATGTATCATGGTCAAGATGTTGACTGGTCAAGTTGTTTGTTGGATGTATCATGGTCAAGATGTTGACTGGTCAAGTTGTTTGTTGGATGTTACATGGCCAAGATGTTAACTGGTCAAGTGGTTTGTGATGATATGTCTCTGTCTAGAGCCTGGTGTGCTGCTGTACCTAGTAGTTTGTGATGATATGTCTCTGTCTAGAGCCTGGTGTGCTGCTGTACCTTGTAGTTTGTGATGATATGTCTCTGTCTAGAGCCTGGTGTGCTGCTGAACCTAGTAGTTTGTGATGATATGTCTCTGTCTAGAGCCTGGTGTGCTGCTGTACCTTGTAGTTTGTGATGATATGTCTCTGTCTAGAGCCTGTGTGGTGCTGTGCCTAGTAGTTTGTGAAGATACATCCCTGTCTAGAGCCTGGTGTGCTGCAGTACCTAGTAGTTTGTGAGGATATGTCCCTGTCTGGAGCCTGGTGTGCTAATGTACCTAGTAGTTTGTGAGGATATGTCTCTGTCTGGAGCCTGGTGTGCTAATGTACCTAGTAGTTTGTGAGGACAGGCCCCTGTCTAGAGCCTGGTGTGTTGCTGTACCTAGTAGTCTGTGAGGACATGCCCCTGTCTAGAGCCTGATCCGCTGTTTGACCTGTCGGCCATGATATTTGATTTCTCCTTCATGTCTTTAACTCCATGTTCCATCTTAATCTGGGACATCATCTGCTTCTGACTGTTTTCATTCTGATGTAATAGGTCCTTCAGCTGTTTAACTGTGATTGTTCTGATGTTACAAGTTCTTCAATGGTTTAACTTTGATTGTTCTGATTTTATAGGTCCTTCGGCTGTTTAACTGTGTTTGCTCTGGTGTTATAGGTCCTTCGGCTGTTTAACTGTGTTTGCTCTGGTGTTATAGGTCCTTCTGTTGTTTTATCTGGGATTGTTCTGGTGTTATGGACTGTTTATCTGGTATATGTTGGATTATTCTCATTCTGTCCACTCTTCAATTGGTTTTATCTGAGATTATTCTTGTTAAAATGTCCAGACCATTTTATTCATTATTTTTCTGTATTATGACTGGTGTCATGCTGGCTGTCTCTGTATTATGACTGGTGTCACAGTCTTTTTTTAACTTTTGTGCAATTTTAGAAATTAAATGCAAGCAGCCAGGAAACAGAGAGAAGTGAGAGAAAAAGAGAGAAAGAGGAAAGAAGAGAGACTGTGTGGGTGTGTGAGAGGAGGTCACATACTTGTTCTCTTCACTGACTGTGCACCTGAGCCTGGCTTGACCTGCGCTGCTCACTCCTGGCCTCAACTCATACAATATGGGCGTATCTCCTGTGTTTCTCAGTAGCACAGACTGACAGGCACTTTCTCCGACATTGACCGCGGGAAACACCACAACTCTGGGTTCCACAGTCAGCCGAGGCAGAAATGTGTCGTTGTTCGGCATGAACGTATGACCTAAGTCAACAGTTTACATTACAAAATCATTAAATAAAACAAACTTCACCAATGAACAAAACATAAAAAAACAGTGGTAGCATGATCAAGATGTTGACTGGTCAAGTTGTTTGTTGGATGTATCATGATCAAGATGTTGACTGGTCAAGTTGTTTGTTGGATGTATCATGGTCAAGGTGTTGACTAGTCATGTGGTTTGTTGGATGTATCATGGTCAAGATGTTGACTGGTCAAGTTGTTTGTTGGATGTATCATGGTCAAGATGTTGACTGGTCAAGTTGTTTGTTGGATGTTACATGGCCAAGATGTTAACTGGTCAAGTGGTTTGTTGGATGTATCATGGTCAAGATGTTGACTGGTCAAGTGGTTTGTTGGATGTATCATGGTCAAGATGTTGACTGGTCAAGTTGTTTGTTGGATGTTACATGGTTAAGATGTTGACTGGTCAAGTTGTTTGTTGGATGTATCATGGTCAAGATGTTGACTGGTCAAGTGGTTTTTTTGGATGTTACATGGTCACGATGTTGACTGGTCAAGTTGTTTGTTAGATGTTACATGGTCAAGATATTAACTGGTCAAGTGGTTTGTTGGATGTTACATGGTCAAGATGTTGACTGGTCAAGTGTTTTTTTTTTATGTTACATGGTCACGATGTTGACTGGTCAAGTTGTTTGTTGGATGTTACATGGTCAAGATATTAACTGGTCAAGTTGTTTGTTGGATGTTACATGGTCAAGATGTTGACTGGTCAAGTGGTTTGTTGGATGTTACATGGTCAAGATGTTGACTGGTCAAGTGGTGTTTTTGAATGTTACATGGTCACGATGTTGACTGGTCAAGTTGTTTGTTGGATGTTACATGGTCAAGATGTTTGTTGGATGTTACATGGTCAAGATGTTAACTGGTCAAGTGGTTTGTTGGATATTACATGGTCAAGATGTTGACTGGTCAAGTGGTTTGTTGGATATTACATGGTCAAGATGTTGACTGGTCAAGTGGTTTGTTGGATGTTACATGGTCAAGATGTTGACTGGTCAAGTTGTTTGTTGGATGTTACATGGTCAAGTGGTTTGTTGGATGTATCATGGTCAAAGTGTTGACTGGTCAAGTTGTTTGTTGGATGTTACATGGTCAAGGTGTTGACTGGTCACGTGGTTTGTTGGATGTATCATGGTCAAGATGTTGACTGGTCAAGTGGTTTGTTGGATGTTACATGGTCATTCCTCATTATATTTTCAGTATAAAAGTGGCCTCACAGCTTCAGCTAAATATCTAGACTCAAGACAATCTGTTTTAGTTGTGGCCTCACAGCTTCAGCCTAATGCATAGACATTATGTCTTGGTCCAGCCACACAAGCCAACATTTACATCATTTTTAACTGTGTGACATCAAACACTCACATCTCATTTAATGTACCAACCACTAAAGAACCACATCACTAACATCACAAATAACTTCAAATTATAAAACACTTGAATCTAAACTATTTCAGACAAATATCACAATTTTGTTTTCTTGAAAACAATAAATTTGACAACTAGATTAACAAAAAGAAGTTCCAAAGTCATACCTGCTTGACTACAAGCACCCAGCCTTATACCTACCTGTTTGACTACAAGCACCTACCCTCATAACCTGCTTGACTACAAGCACCCAGCCTTATACCTACCTGTTTGACTACAAGCACCTACCCTCATACCTACCTGTTTGACTTGACTACAAGCACCTACCCTCATACCTATCTGTTTGACTACAAGCACCTACCCTCATACCTACCTGTTTGACTACAAGCACCTACCCTCATAACCTGCTTGACTACAAGCACCTACCCTCATACCTACCTGTTTGACTTGACTACAAGCACCTACCCTCATACCTACCTGTTTGACTACAAGCACATACCCTCATATCTACCTGTTTGACTACAAGCACCTACCCTCATACCTACCTGCTTGACTACAAGCACCTACCCTCATACCTACCTGCTTGACTACAAGCACCTACCCTCATACCTACCTGCTTGACTACAAGCACCTACCCTCATACCTACCTGCTTGACTACAAGCACCCAGCCTTATACCTACCTGCTTAACTACAAGCACCTACCCTCATATCTACCTGACTACAAGCACATACCCTCATATCTACCTGACTACAAGCACATACCCTCATACCTACCTGCTTGACTACAAGCACATACCCTCATACCTACCTATCTGACTACAAGCACCTACCTTCATACCAACCTGTTTGACTACAACCACACACCCTCATACCATAATGTCACTGACAAGCTGATAGTCTCTCATACCTACCAAGACATCTGACAGTCAGACACCAAGGTGGACACATGCTCATGTCACTGACAAGCTGATAGTCTCTCATAGACTTGTAGAAGACAAAACATTCCAGCTCATTCCCATAGATTTTATTTGGAGCATTCTGGTGCAATAACAAAACCTTGTTAACATACATGGACAGAACATTGTTAACATACATGGACAGATAAAAAAATATAACACTGTTAACATACATGGACAGATAAAAAATATAACATTGTTAACAGCATGGGCAGATCAAAAATATAACACTGTTAACATACATGGACAGATCAAGAATATAACACTGTTAACATACATGGACAGATAAAAAATATAACACTGTTAACATACATGGACAGATAAAAAATATAACATTGTTAATACATGGACAGATCAAGAATATAACATTGTTAACACACATGGACAGATAAAAAATATAACACTGTTAACATACATGGACAAAACAACAATGTAACATTGTTAACACACATGGACATATAAAAATATAACACTGTTAACATACATGGACAGAACAATAAAACATTGTTAGTACACATGGATAGATCAACAAAATAATGTTAGAACACATGACACAAATCAACAATATAATGTTGTTAGTATAAATGGACAGATTAACAATATGTCATCATTAGCTGTTAACTGCACACTCACAGAGACAGACTTCTTGAAAAGAAGATAGACAGACACACATGGTGACAGAGATAGACACACATGGCAACACAGACAGACACACATGGTGACACAGACAGACACACACCGTGACAGAAACAGACACATAGTGGCAGAGATAGACACACATGATGACACAGACACACATGGTGACACACACAGTGACAGAAACAGACACATCATCATCATCATCATCATCAGCTGCCATGCCGATTGGCATTTGCTATTATGCTTCTCCAGAGTACACGATCCTTCATGCAGGCCATCAGTCCAGTTGGTGATCTCCTCTCACACCATCCCGTCAGACTGTCCAGTATCAGAAACAGACACACATGGTGACTGACATAGATAGCCACACATGGTGACATAGACTGACATAGCCACACATGGTGGCACAGACTGACACAGACAGCCACACATGGTGACATAGACTGACATAGATAGCCACACATGGTGACATAGACTGACATAGATAGCCACACATGGTAATACAGACTGACATAGACAGCCATACATGGTGGCATAGACTGACATAGATAGCCACATGTGGTGACATGGAGACTGACATAGATAGCCACATGTGGTGACATAGACTGACATAGATAGTCACACGTGGTGACATAGACTGACATAGATAGCCACACATGGTGACACAGACTGACATAGAAAGCCACACATGGTGACATAGACTGACATAGATAGTCACACACAGTGGCATAGAGAGACACACACACAGTGACACAGACAGACACAGTGACATAGATAGCCACATATGGTGGCTTAGACAGACACAGTGACACAGACAGACACACACAGTGACAGAGACAGACACATATGGTGACACTGACATAGACACACATGGTGACAGAGAGTAACAGACATGGTGACAGAGAGTAATAGACATGGTGACAGAGAGTAATAGACATGGTGACAGAGAGTAATAGACATGGTGACAGATAGTGACAGACACGGTGACAGAGAGTAACAGACATGGTGACAGAGAGTAATAGGCATTGTGACAGAGAGAAACAGGCATGGTGACAGAGAGAAACAGGCATGGTGACAGAGAGTAATAGACATGGTGACAGAGAGTAACAGACATGGTGACAGAGAGTAATAGACATGGTGACAGAGAGTAATAGGCATGGTGACAGAGAGTAACAGACATGGTGACAGAGAGTAATATACATGGTGACAGAGAGTAACAGACATGGTGACAGAGAGTAATAAAGTAACAGACAGTGACAGAGAGTAACAAACTAACAGACATGGTGACAGAGAGTAACAAAGTAACAGACACGGTGACAGAGAGTAATAAAGTAACAGACAGTGACAGAGAGTAACAAACTAACAGAGAGTGACAGAGAGTAACAAACTAACAGACAGTGACAGAGAATAACAGACAGTAACAGACATGTTGACAGAGAGTAACAGACATGGTGACAGAGAGTAACAGACTAACAGACAGTGACAGAGAGTAACAGACATGGTGACAGAGAGTAACAGACATGGTGACAGAGAGTAACAGACATGGTGACAGATAGTGACAGACATGGTGACAGAGAGTAACAGACATGGTTATGGAGACAAAGTGACGGACATGGTGACAGAGAGTGACAGACATGGTGACAGAGTGACAGGCATTGTTATGGAGACAAAGTGACATACATGGTGACAAATAGTGACAGACATGGTGAAAGAGTGACAGACATTGTTATGGGGACAACATGACAGACATGGTGACAGTGACAATGTGACTGACATGGTGACAGTGACAATGTGACTGACATGGTGACAGTGACAATGTGACTGACATGGTGACAGTGACAATGTGACTGACATGGTGACAGTGACAATGTGACTGACATGGTGACAGTGACAATGTGACTGACATGGTGACAGTGACAATGTGACTGACATGGTGACAGTGATAATGTGACTGACAATGTGATATTGGCAAAGAGACCTACTGGTCTGAATGTGACTCTGAAAGAGCAGGACTTGAGTGGAGGAATGTCAAGGTTGTCTGGACTCACAGAAAAAACATGGCTGGCATCTGAGGACAAGGCCAGACCAAATCATCCCCCATTGATATATGATTTGTGTTACCTGATATCACATCTGTACTAGCTGATATTTAACATATGCCATTCAATGTTTGCTGACATATGCTAGCTGATATTTAACATATGCCATTCAATGTTTGCTGACATATGCTAGCTGATACTCAAACCTCAAAGTCACAAATTAACACACTAAAGCTCACTAAACTTCAAAATCATAAACTAACACACTAAACCTCAAAGTCACAAACTAACACACAAAATCACACTAAACCACAAAAGTCACAAACTAACACACAAAATCTGACTAAACCTAAAAGTCACAAACTAAAACACATAACAATAAACCTCAAAGTCACACAAAATCACACTAAACCTCAAAGTCACAAACTAACACACAGAAACACGCTAAACATCAAAGTCAGAAACTAACACACAAAACCACACTAAACCTCAAAGTCACAAACTTACACACAAAACTACGCTAAACCTCAAAGTCACAAGCTAACACACAGAATCACGTTAAACCTCAAAGTCATAAACTACGAGGGTCATACCAAAATTCGTGAGCAATTTTGTTTTTAAAAAATCAGAATTTATAGACTGAGAAAATATAAATGTACCACCTTAAACTGCGTCCTTTGCACTTGATGCAGAGGTCACATGACATCACCATCATGTGTCACGTAACCAAAATGGCCTGTGCTGAAGTTTCGTTTCGTCAACGTGCTAATATTGAGTTCCTCATTTAAGAGGAAATCCCCGCTGCTGAAATTCACCAAAGACTTCAACTTGCTTATGGAGATGTGTGTATGGATGCTAGCAGTGTTAGGAGGTGGGTGAAACATTTCAAAGATGGAAACATGAGCATCTAAGATATGCCTCGCAGCAGTCGCCCTCGAACTGCCTCCACTGAACGCAAAGTGGAAAAGGGTTGACGACATCATTAAACAAGACAGACATGTTAAAACAGAATTTTTGTTTCTTCATGTGTTGGTTCTTTCTACAGGCACATTACTGTACCTCTAATGATGTGTTCTTGATTGTTTTCTTCTTCTATGCTGATGGCTGAAATTGTTAACTTGTTGAAGACTTTGGTCTCTGTGATTGATCTAACAGCCTCATTTCCATTACACTGATATTCTCTGTGTAACATGACATAAGCCAGGAACAATTAGGCTAGAGTTCATACACGACTGTGGATTGTTTAGAGAAATCACCTAAACGTGTCACTTCACAGTTGCGCTACAACATAAATCAACCACCAGCTAACTCTGGGTACTACAGGAGAAATCTAATTTATTCATGAAAGCCATTTGTTGTGGATGTTGCTAGAATGGAAGTATGTGAAAGGACTGATGAAGTTTGACAATAATATGAGATGGAGTCCGGGCGACTTGCCGTCGCCATGGGACGACCTCTACAACAAGATGATGAGGGATATTGGTTGTTACAGATATTCTACACTCTAAACTAATGAATCTGAGAAACTGTCCTAAAAAG
Source organism: Achatina immaculata (assembly GCA_009760885.1). NCBI lineage: Eukaryota > Metazoa > Mollusca > Gastropoda > Stylommatophora > Achatinidae > Lissachatina > Lissachatina immaculata. The sequence continues at coordinate 2,489,378 of CM019714.1, forward strand.
GACAGATCTTGACAACCACTATGTATATTGTCCAAAAAAAGAAACACACAGAATATATAAGCTTCATTTTTAATATGTTATGACCAAAAATTTTTCCCTGGTATCTCAAACCAAACCAAAATTTGTCACCAAGATATCAGGTCCATGTTTTAGAGTGAATTTTGCTATTCTCATGTATAGTTTGAGGGCAGTAGCTGCCCTTGCTAATCACGCAATTTTTTACCATAACTCACGTTGTGTTTATGTTTCATGATTTTTGTGGTGAACACAACTCACTTCCCACGCAAATGAAACCTTATAAAAGGATGAGGTTACATAAACAAATTCAGTTAATTTTCAAGCTGACAATTATGGCGTGTCTATTGTAAAATTTACGAGACACTGCTATTGGTCGCCTACAAGGAGGTGAAAGTCAAAGTCAGGTTGCCAGGCATTTATACGTGCAGCAGAGTACCATCAGTTGACTTTGGTACTGTTTCCAAGCCACTGGCTCAGCTGAAGACCAGCACCGCAGTGGACGACCCAGGGTGACAACAGCAGCTGATGATCACTTTATTCTGGTTCATCACCTCAGAAACAGGTTTACAGCAGCTTCCTCAAGTGCCCAGTCTTTGCTTGCAGGATGTCGTGTGTTTGATCAAACTGTCAGGAATAGACTGCATGAAGCTGGACTGGTGGCATGACTTCACAGGGGTTCTGTCTTAACGAGACGCCATCTCCAAAATTGACTTGTTTGGACCAACCAGCATCGGCCCTGGACAACTGACAATCAATGGAGACGTGTCTGGCTTAGTGATGAATCTTCCTTTTTTGTTGCACCACCATGATATGTGGAGAAGGGTCTACCGTAGGCCAAATTAACGTTTTGCCCAAAATTGCATTGATGAAGCTCCGCCACACGGTGGTGGAGGTGTAATGGTATGGGGAATGATCAATTTCAACAGAAAGAGTCCATTGGTGCAGATTGAAGGAGGCTTGAATGTGCAACGATACGTCAGTGAAATTCTTCAACCCCATGTCCTTCCATTTCTGGCTGCACAAAGGTCTGTTTTTTAACAGGACAACGCCAGATCCCATTCTGCATGGTTCACCACACACCAATCTGCCAACAACATTCTTGTCCTTTCTTGGCCATCCCTGCTCCAGACATGAATCCAATTGAGCACCTATAGGATGTGCTGCAAAGTCGTGTTTGTTGCCAAAACGTTTCTCCAGCCAAATGTCGTGATCTGTGCAGGCACTCCAGGAAGTGTGGGCAGCCATCCCACAGGTGCACATCAGATATCTATGCCCAGGAGATGCCAGTTGCTGAACGATGCAAGCGGAGGCCACACACTATACTAACTTGAGAACACCTGGGACTAACAAATTCTAGTCACAGATATACAAGAAATTGTCAAGTGAGTGTTTTTATACCCTTAGGTATTATTGTGTGCAATTTCAAAATTGTATTCACTCAATTTAAAAAGCTATAGAAAAGTTATGGCTAAAATTGGGTCATCAGTAGTTATGCGTTTCTTTTTTTGGACAGTATATTTCTATAAGGATAGACTACAATAAGCTTACTATCATTACAAGAACTGAACTACTACCATCAAGGAAACTTCTCTGAATCTACACATTGTGAAAGAATATCACTTTGTCCCCGTCCTAACCATCCCTTTCCTACATGTCGTTTGCTTCTACCAATGTGTTCATTACAAGTAAAAATGCATGCAACTTTACAACAGATTTTCCCGCTGCGCGCCTACAAATCCAAACTTGACTCTCTACACAGGAGACCACTATCTTACTATATATATATATATATATATATAACCCTATTTCCTAATCTTATACTGTTACATAGTGACAGTATCTGAATTCACCGTAAATCTTGGAATAGGACACAATGCAGTACAGGAAATGACTGAAACCCTAGGCTATAGAAAAGTTTGTGCCCGCTGAGTCCCATGTTTGTTGATTGAAGATCACAAAGCTGTGAGAAAAACTCTGCTCGCTGGACAAGTGAGGAAATTCAGAAAATAGGCTGGGAAATTCTTCACGCCCTGCCTCTAGCCCCAACCAGGCATCCAGCGATTACCATCTTTTCTGTTTAGTGAAAGAACAAATGCGAGGCCATCATTACGACACAGGAGAGAACATCCAGAAAGCAGTGCGTCTGTGCCTTTGTCAGCTGGAACGGAATTCTACTGAGAGGGTATTTTCACACTTGCAGAGCGATGGGAAAAGATGTGTACAGGGAAATGGAGATGATGTTGACAAGTGAAGAAAAGGATGCAGTTGAGGTGATACATTTATATTTTCTCTATCTAGAATTCTGATTTTAAAAAAAATTTTGTTCATGACTTTTGGTATGACCCTTATAACACACAAAACCACACTAAACCTCAAAGTCACAAACTAACACACTAAACCTCAAAGTCACAAACTACACACTAAACCTCATGTCATGAACTAACACACAGAGCCACACTAAACCTCATGTCACAAACTAACACACACAGCCACACTAAACCTCATCTCACAAATTAAAACTCTAGTCAAGGCCTGGTATTTAATACTCTGGTCATTGATTGTTCTTCTGTATTTTTGTCATGACCTGTTCTTCCATATTTTGGTCATAACATGTTCTTCCATATTCTGGTCATAACATGTTCTTCCATGTTTTGGTCATAACATGTTCTTCCATATTCTGGTCATAACAAGTTCTTCCATATTCTGGTCATAACATGTTCTTCCATATTCTGGTCATAACATGTTCTTCCATATTCTGGTCATAACATGTTCTTCCATATTCTGGTCATAACCTGTTCTTCCATATTCTGGTCATAACCTGTTCTTCCATTCTGGTCATAACCTGTTCTTCCATATTCTGGTCATAACATGTTCTTCCATCTCTCTCTCTCTCTCTGAACCTTAAGTGCCCAGGGCACATGGGGCTTCCGCAAGGGTTTTCCACAAATGCCTGTCCTTCGCCTTTTTTTCTGCTCTTGCCCAGGTGAGCCCTCTATTGCTCAACATCCTTTCTGTTGTTCTTCTCCATGTCTCTTTTGGTCTACCCTTACTTCTGTTCCCTGTGGCGTCCATCTTAGTGCTATTTTTGGTAGTGAGTTGTCAGTCATTCAGAGCACATATCCCAACCATCGCCAGTGTCTTTCCTCAATAATTGTTGTCAGTGGTTTCATCTGCATTTCTGCTAATAAGATGTTATTTCTTATGGTGTTTGGCCAAAATATTTTTCTAATTCTATGTTCTTCCATATTCTGGTCATAACATGTTCTTCCATATTCTGGTCATAACCTGTTCTTCCATATTCTGGCCATAACATGTTCTTCCATATTCTGGTCATGACCTGTTCTTCCATACTCTGGTCATAACCTGTTCTTCCATATTCTGGTCATAACCTGTTCTTCTATATTCTGGTCATAACATGTTCTTCCATATTTTGGTCATGACCTAATCTTTCATATTCTGGGCATGGCTTGATTTTCCATATTTTGGTCGTGACCTGATCTTCCATATTCTGGTCATGATCTGTTCTTCCATATTCTAGGCATACCCTGCTCTCCCATTTTCTGATCATTGTCTGATCTTCTATATTCAGGCCATGACTTCTTCCATAAACTGATCATTGTCTGTTCCATTTCTTACTACAAGACACAAATGAACATTCACCAGATCCAGTCCATGTAAATGTAGCAATATAACCAGCTCAAGGAATTCTAGATCTACTCAACAAAGACCTCATTATGTACTTAACACAGAGCTTTGCATCTACTTAATATGTGTCTACTTAACAATAAGATCTGTATATACTTAACAATGAGATCTGTATCTAATTAACAATGAGATCTGTATCTACTTAACAATGAGATCTGTATATACTTAACAATGAGATCTGTATCTACTTAACAATGGAATTTGTGTGACTTCACAATGGGATCTGTATCTACTTAACAAAGAGCTCTGTATGTATACCACTGAGATCTGAAACTCATAAGGACAGGCTGTGTCTACTTAATGATGGGCTCTCCATCTACTTAATGACAATTTATGTTTCTATTTATCTACCTAACGATGAACTCTCTATGTACTTAATGATGTGCTCTGTTCATTCATTCATTCCTTTGCATGTCCCTTGCGGAACTTTGCCTCCCAAACAGCACTCCTGTAGGCCTCTCGGTTGTGAGCAAGATGGCCTGCTGCTGCTGCATCCATTTCCAGATCATCAACGATGTCTTGCAGCCATCTTCGTTTCGGTCTTCCTCTTTTTCTTTTTCCCATTATGTATCCTTCCAATACGGTCTTCTCTAAATTATCATGACGTTTAATGTGGCCAAAATATTTAAGTTTTCTCTCTTTAATCCTCTTTACTAGCCAGCCTTCTTCAATATTAAGCTCTTGTAGTATAGATATATTTGTTCTTTTTTGTGTCCACGATATTTGGAGAACTCTTCTATAGCATTTACATTCAAAGGCATTTATGTGCTTCTCAGCTGTTTTGTTAAGTGTCCAGGTCTCACAGGCATATGTTGCGATGGGAAAGATGCATGCCCTTAAAAATCTTATTTTTGTGGTTCTGTCTGCTCCTCTCCACAGATTCTTTATTTGTTTTACTTTCTGAAGAGCAATAGATGTCCTCCTTTTAATTTCCCGCATTGTATCTCCATTATTAGTTAGTAGTGATCCAAGATATTCAAAACTCTCCACTTCTTCCAGTTTTTCCTCACTGATACATATTTCAGTTGCCTTGTTTGTTTTGTCAGTTGTCATCACTTTAGTTTTCTTTGCATTAAGATAGAGGTTCTGCTCTTCGCTGTTCTTGCGGACTGACATAATTAGTTTTTCCATTCCTTCTTGTGTTGTGGACAGCAATACTGTGTCATCAGCATATCTAATCTCTGGTATTTCATAACCTCCAACTGTTATGGCATCGTAATATTCTTTGTCTACATCTTCTCTAACATTCCTCATTATATTTTCAGTATACAAGTTAAATAAGTAGGGTGACAATATGCACCCCTGACGGACCCCTTGTTTTATGTCAAACCAAGTTGTTGTTTCACCATTTATTCTTACTGCAGCTTGTTGGTCTAAATACAGCAGTGATGTTAATTGTATCAAATGTGTTGGAAATCCCATTTTTTCCATTATTTCCCAAAGTTTCTGGTGTTGTACACAATCAAATGCCTTTGAGTAGTCTATAAAGGATAAATATAGATTCACATTAAACTCCCTGCATTTCTCTATTATTAATCTTAGATTGAATATATGATCTCTTGATCCTCTTCCTTGCCTGAAGCCAGCTTGGACCATATTGACTTCTTCTTCTATTTTCTTTCGAAGTCTACCCATTATGATTTTTAACAGAATTTTACTGGCATGACTAATCAGGGCAACAGTTCTGTAGTTGGTGCATAATTTCAGGTTACCCTTTTTTGGCAGTGGTATGAATACAGTTCTTTTCCATTCTTTTGGCCAAATACCTGAATGCCATATCTTTTTACATAGTGCATGATAGATTGTTGCACACTCCTTTCCTCCTGCTTTAATAAATTCAGCGGTTATCTCATCACATCCTGGTGATTTACCATTTTTCAGACTCTTTATTGCCCATAAAACTTCTTCCATTGTCGGCTCGGGTTCTTTCTCCTCCAATAATAATTCACACTGTTGATTTCTGCTTCCACAGTCGGTTGTTTCATACATTCTTTTGCAATATTCCTTCCATCTTTCCAGAATTTCCTCTGTCTCTGTCAGGGTATTCCCCATCTCATCACAAATTCCATTTAGCTTAGGTGTGACATTTCTCGTCAATGTCTTCATTTCTTTAAACATTTCACTATCTCTTCCACACCTCTGATGTTCTTCAATTCTTTCACAACAATCTTGTATGTATTGTTTTTTGTCTTTTCTTATGTTTCTTCGTACTTCTTTTGTTAAAGTTTTATATTTATCTTTATTGTTGTTTGTCACTCTCCATTGCGTCTTCATTTCTCTACATTGTTTTATCAGTTCTAGTGTACCTGCTGTGATCCATCTATTCTTTTGTGTTTTCTTTACTGGAACCATGTCTTTAGCTGTTGTTACTAAGATATCTTTGGCCTGCGTAGCCAATTCATCTGGTGTCATCTCTTCCTGTGCTCTGTATCTGCTTAATTATGGGTCTATTACAAAGGGAACTGTTTCTGCTGGTTCAATAATTTTCTATCACCATCACTTTTGTGTCACCACCAATTCTGTGTCACCATCAATTTTGTGTTGCTATCATCTTTATGTTACCACCAGCTTTGTGTTATCACCAACTTTGTGTCACCACCAACATTGTGTTACCACCAACTTTGTGTCACCACTACCTTTGTATTACCACCAACTTTGTGTTACCACCAACTTTGTGTTACCATCACCCTTGTGTTACCACCAACTTTGTGTTACCATCACCCTTGTGTTACCACCAACTTTGTGTTACCATCACCCTTGTGTTACCACCAACTTTGTGTTACCACCAACTTTGTGTCACCATTACCTTTGTGTTACCAACAACTTTGTGCTACCAACAACTTTGTGTTACCACTAACTTTGTGTTACCAACAACTTTGTGTTACCACCAACTTTGTGTTACCAACAACTTTGTGTTACCACCAACTTTGTGCCATAACCAACTTTGTGTTACCACCAACTTTTTGTTACCACCAACTTTGTGCCATAACCAACTTTGTGTTACCACCAACTCTGTGTCATAACCAACTTTGTGTTACCAACAACTTTGTGTTACCAACAACTTTGTGCCATAACCAACTTTGTGTTACCACCAACTTTGTGTCATAACCAACTTTGTGTTACACCAACTTTGTGTCATAACCAACTTTGTGTACCACCAACTTTGTGCCATAACCAACTTGTGTTACCACCAACTTTTTGTTACCACCAACTTGTGTCATAACCAACTTTGTGTTACCACCAACTCTGTGTTACCAACAACTTTGTGTTACCAACAACTTTGTGCCATAACCAACTTTGTGTTACCACCAACTTTGTGTCATAACCAACTTTGTGTTACCACCAACTTTGTGTCATAACCAACTTTGTGTTACCACCACCTTTTGTCACCATCAACTTTCTGTTACCACCAACTTTGTGTCATAACCAACTTTGTGTTATCACCAACTTTGTGTCATAACCAACCTTGTGTTACCACCAACTTTGTGTCATAACCAACTTTGTGTTACCACCACCTTTTGTCACCATCAACTTTCTGTTACCAAAGATTTTATATGTGTAAAGAAATATGAACATTTAAAAGAAGTTGTCAGTATTCCCATCACTCCACAACCATTTTCTGTCAGTATTCCCATCACTCCACAAGCATTTTCTGTCAGTGTTACCATCACTCCACAAGCGTTTTATGTCAGTGTTCCAATCACTCCACAAATGTTTTCTGTCAGTATTACCATCACTCCATAAGTGTTTTCTGTCAGTGTTCCAATCATGCCACAAGCATTTTCTGTCAGTGTTCCAAACATGCCACAAGCATTTTCTGTCAGTGTTCCCATCACTCCACAAGTAACACTCTGTCACACCTGTTGTTCTGACTGCTTACCTCCCATCCACTGGGCCATGACCTTGCCTCGTGTGTGATTTGTTATGTTCACAGTCTGAAAACACAAATATGGAATCAGCAAGTTTCAACAAAATAAACTTGATTTTTCTGTTATTTATCTCATGAAAGCTATATCCCATAATGTCAGTTCAGCACTTTATAACACTTGTTCTACATTATATAACATCAGTTCTATGCCTCATAACATCAGTTCCATATTTTATCAACATCAGCTCTACACTACTGAGTCATCCTTTTCAGACTTGTCCTCACTCCTTTTTTTTCATTTTTACAAGCCTCCACACCCTCTCTTCTGTCAAGGTCTGCTTCTCTTCTGCTAAGGTCTACTTCTCTTATGTCAAGATCTGCTTCTCTTATGTCAAGTTCTGTTTCTCTTATGTCAAGGTCTGCTTCTCTTCTGTCAATGTCTACTTCTTTTCTGCTTCTCTTCTGTTGAGGTCTAATTCTCTTCTGCTTCTCTTCTGTCAAGGTCTACTTTTCTTCTACTTCTCTTATGTCTAGGTCTGCTTCTATTATGTCAAGGTCTACTTATCTTCTGTCAAGATCTCTTCTCCTACATCAAGGTCTGCTTCTCTTATTCTTATGTCAAGATTTGCTTCTCTTCTGTCAAGGTCTGCTTCTCTAATGTCAGATTCTGCTTCTCCTATGTCAAGGTCTACTTCTATTATGTCAAGATCTGCTTCTCTTATGTCAAAGTCTATTTCTATTATGTCATGATCAGCTTCTCTTTTATCAAGGTCTGGTTCTCTTCTGTCAAGGCCTACTTCTCTTTTGCTTCTCTTCTGTCAAGGTCTACTTCTCTTTTGCTTTTTCTCTGTCAAGGTCTAATTCTCTTTTGCTTCTTTTCTGTCAAGGTCTAATTCTCTTTTGCTTCTTTTCTGTCAAGGTCTACTTCTCTTTTGCTTCTTTTCTGTCAAGGTCTACTTCTCTTTTGCTTCTTTTCTGTCATGGTCTACTTCTCTTTTGCTTCTTTTCTGTCAAGGTCTATTTCTCTTTTGCTTCTTTTCCATCAATGTCTTTTTCTCTTCTGCTTCTCTTATGTCATGGTCTGCTTCTCTTCTGCCAAGGTATACTTCTCTTCTGTCAAGGTCTACTTCTCTTCTGTCAAGGTCTGCTTCTTTTATGTCAAGGTCTAGTTCTCTAATGTCAAGGTCTGCTTCACTTATGTCAAATTGTGCTTCTATTCTGTCAAGGTCTGCTTCTTTTCTGTCAATGTCTACTTCTCTTATGTCAAGGTCTGCTTCTCTTATGTCATGATCTTCTTCTCTTGCATCAAGATCTACTTCTCTTCTGTCAGGGTCTGCTTCTCACACATCAAGGTCTACTTCTTTTATGTCAAGATCTATTTCTCTTTTGTCAAGGTCTACTTCTCTTATGTCAAGGTTTGTTTCATTTCTGTCAAGGTTTACTTCTCTTACATCAAGGTCTGTTTCTCTTCTGTCAAGGTCTCCTTCTCTTCTGTCAGGGTCTACTTCTCTTCTGTTTCTCTTCTGTCAACGTCTACTTCTCTTCTGTCAAGGTCTGCTTCTCTTATGTCAAGATCTACTTCTATTCTGTCAAGGTCTGCTTCTCTTCTGCCAAGGTATACTTCTCTTATGTCAAGATCTACTTCTATTCTGTCAAGGTTTGCTTCTTTTCTGTCAATGTCTACTTCTCTTATGTCAAGGTCTGCTTCTATTATATCAAGGTCTGCTTCTCTTCTGTCAAGGTCTGCTTCTCTTATGTCATGATCTTCTTCTCTTGTGTCAAAATCTACTTCTCTTCTGCTAAGATCTACTTCTCTTCTGTCAAGGTCTGGTCTACATCTGACTATTCAGACTTTACAACACAAACCAAAAATGATTCTTGTGCTACTCATACTGTGACAATATTCTGGTCAAGGATAAGTAACTCTTGATATAACTCTGAATCAGTATCTCAGAGTTAGGCCCATGATGGGTGTATGTTTTGTAGAATCTTCTAGATTGTTTTGTCTGTGATTCAAGTTTATTCTTTGCTTGTGAAAAGTATATTTTGTGGTCTGGTTGTGAAACAAAAGTTTCAGCTCAGATCATTCAGAGTTTGACTATGGAAAGTTAGAAATGTTACTGTGCAAGTTAGTGTAAGTTTAAAAATGTGTGGATAGATGAAAGTTACTTGATTCTTATGGCGCTAACTTAGTATTAGCTAGCTAGCAGCCCAGAATCTTATTCGTGATGGAACTCTGTATTGTTGGAGATGCACTTGATATACTTTGTCTGCTCAATTCATCTTCATCATCATCATGTTCCATATAATAAAGAGTTGCGAGCGCTAAGATAATGCGGTCTTCTACATGCCAATCTGTGAATGTCCTGGGGTTGTCCTGTGAAGAGCATATCATGACAGGGAATCTTTGTTGTGTTGTGACTGCGCATCTGCAACTTAATCAAACCACAGTGTGACACACTCAACGTATGTGTTTAGCACTAGCCCTCAATACAACACATACTGTTTCAATATCAATCTCTTGCCAACACTTTTACCTGTCTAATGACATCACTTCTTCATGCTACCTGTCTGATGACATCACTTCTTTTCACTACCTGTCTGATGACATCACTTCTTCTCACTACCTGTCTGATGACATCACTTCTTTTCACTACCTGTCTGATGACATCACTTTTTCATGCTACCTGTCTGATGACATCATTTCTTCTCACTACCTGTCTGATGACATCACTTCTTCATGCTACCTGTCTGATGACATCACTTCTTCTCACTACCTGTCTGATGACATCACTTCTTCTCACTACCTGTCTGATGACATCACTTCTTCTCACTACCTGTCTGATGGCATCACTTCTTCTCACTACCTGTCTGATGACATCACTTCTTCTCACTACCTGTCTGATGGCATCACTTCTACTTGCTGGATGACATCACTTCTTTTCACTACCTGTCTGATGACATCAATACAAGATAGAAACACAGACATACATGATACAAGATACATAAACAGACATACATGATACAGGATACAAACACAAACATACATGATAAAAGATACAAACAGACATACATGATTCAAGACACATGTACAGACATGCATGATACAAGATATAAACACAGACATACAAGATACATAAATAGATATACATGATACAAGATACAAACACAAACATGCATGATAAAAGATATAAACACAGGCATACATGATACAACATACAAACACAGACAAGCACAATACATGATAGAAACAGACATACATGATACAATATAAAATGCAGACAAACATGATACAATATAAAATGCAGACATACATGATACAAGATACAAACACAGACATACATGATACAAGATATAAATGCAGACATTCATTCATTCATTCATTTGCATGTCCCTTGCGGAACTTTGCCTCCCAAACAGCACTCCTGTAGGCCTCTCAGTTGTGAGCAAGATGGCCTGCTGCTGTTGCATCCATTTCCAGATCGTCAACGATGTCTTGCAGCCATCTTCGTCTCGGTCTTCCTCTTTCCATGATTGCTGCTTGGGTTTCTTGGTATGTTTCCAGAAGATAGTTTACCATTGCTTTCCTTCCGGGCAGTGACTGTACTAGTCAGTGATCGTAGCCATTGTCCCTACATTGAGATCATCTGCCTACCATCATAGAATGGTGACCATAACCAACATTATCTGTCAGCTGCTCTCCCATTCCATCCACCACCTGCTCCCATGGCTTCACGTCACCCTGATCGGGGGGCTATACGGGTACTCCACCTTGCCCAAGAGTGTCCCGTAGACTGACGGAGGTAAGGAGGCGTCTTACTTCTCCTTTGATAGGGGATACCCCTACCCCGCTAACCACAATGCAGACATACATGATACAAAATACACATACAGACATACATGATACAAGATACAAACACAGACATACATGATAAAAGATACAAACAGACATACATGATTCAAGACACATGTACAGACATGCATGATACAAGATATAAACACAGACATACAAGATACATAAATAGATATACATGATACAAGATACAAACACAAACATGCATGATAAAAGATATAAACACAGGCATACATGATACAACATACAAACACAGACAAGCACAATACATGATAGAAACAGACATACATGATACAATATAAAATGCAGACAAACATGATACAATATAAAATGCAGACATACATGATACAAGATACAAACACAGACATACATGATACAAGATACAAATGCAGACATTCATTCATTCATTCATTTGCATGTCCCTTGCGGAACTTTGCCTCCCAAACAGCACTCCTGTAGGCCTCTCGGTTGTGAGCAAGATGGCCTGCTGCTGTTGCATCCATTTCCAGATCGTCAACGATGTCTTGCAGCCATCTTCGTCTCGGTCTTCCTCTTTCCATGATTGCTGCTTGGGTTTCTTGGTATGTTTCCAGAAGATAGTTTACCATTGCTTTCCTTCCGGGCAGTGAATGTACTAGTCAGTGATCGTAGCCATTGTCCCTACATTGAGATCATCTGCCTACCATCATAGAATGGTGACCATAACCAACATTATCTGTCAGCTGCTCTCCCATTCCATCCACCACCTGCTCCCATGGCTTCACGTCACCCTGATCGGGGGGCTATACGGGTACTCCACCTTGCCCAAGGGTGTCCCGTAGACTGACGGAGGTAAGGAGGCGTCTTACTTCTCCTTTGATAGGGGATACCCCTACACCGCTAACCACAATGCAGACATACATGATACAAAATACACATACAGACATACATGATACAAGATACAAACACAGACATACATGAAACAATATACAAACACAGACATACATGATACAAGATACAAACACAGACATACATGAAACAATATACAAACACAGACATACATGATACAAGATACAAACACAGACATACATGAAACAATATACAAACACAGACATACATGATACAAGATACAAACACAGACATATTCTACTCACTTTCTGTTCAGCCACCTTTATGTTGTGAACATTTCCAAAATCCAAGACATTCACATCCAGACTAACATGTTGGAGAATATTCTGTCAGTAGAACAAAAGTGATAAAGATGAGGCAGAATATTCTGTCAGTAGAACAAAAGTGATAAAGATGAGGCAGAATGTGCTGTCAGTAGAACAACAGTGATAAAGATGAGGCAGAATATTCTGTCAGTAGAACAAAAGTGATAAAGATGAGGCAGAATGTGCTGTCAGTAGAACAACAGTGATAAAGATGAGGCAGAATATGCTGTCAGTAGAACAACAGTGATAAAGATGAGGCAGAATATTCTGTCAGTAGAACAACAGTGGTAAAGATGAGGCAGAATATTCTGTCAGTAGAACAACAGTGATAAAGATGAGGCAGAATGTGCTGTCAGTAGAACAACAGTGATAAAGATGAGGCAGAATATGCTGTCAGTAGAACAAAAGTGATAAAGATGAGGCAGAATATTCTGTCAGTAGAACAACAGTGATAAAGATGAGGCAGAATATTCTGTCAGTAGAACAACAGTGATAAAGATGAGGCAGAATATGCTGTCAGTAGAACAACAGTGATAAAGATGAGGCAGAATATGCTGTCAGTAGAACAACAGTGATAAAGATGAGGCAGAATATTCTGTCAGTAGAACAACAGTCCCCCGTGTGGTACCCGGGATCTGCAAAAAATAGGACCACTGTACCCTACCATGCATGATCGTAAAAGGCGACTAAGGAGGGTTCAGCATAGGGCCAGCAACCCTATCTGGTAAAAAAACTATCAGACTGCTACAGAAACGGAAGCAAGGGAAAAAGCAAATGCAGGTGGAAGGAGAAATGCGTATCAGGAAACTGAGCCCATGAAGGTTGTGGATGAAAGCCAGCCACTGGAAGTCCCCAGCCCGACTGCAGACCTCCTGGAACCGAAACATAAGATGCAAATAGGCAGCTGGAATGTAAGAACACTAAACCAGACTGGAAAACTAGCACAAACCATCAAGGAAATGCACAGACATACTAGGAATACAAGAAGCAAGATGGACAGGACAAGGCAGAAGGAAATTAACAACACAGCACACAGAAGATACAATAATATGGTCAGGTAAAGAAGATCTTCATGAAGGAGGAGTAGCATTGATTATAACAAAAGAAGCATCAAGAGTTTGCTGAAATGGACCCCAATAAATGAGAGATTATTATATGCACGGTTCAACTCAAGATTCACGAAGCTGTCTATTATAGTTTGTTATGCACCAACAGAAGCAGCTGAAGAGGAATTAAAAGATTTTTACAACAGCCTCCAAGCCACAGTAGAAACAATACGCAAGCATGATATGCTACTCATCTTGGGCGACTTCAATGCAAAAGTAGGTGAAGGAAATGAAGATAGAAGAAGAATCATGGGAAGAGAAGGAATCGGAGAAATAAATGAAAATGGAGAAAGACTGTGCAGTTTCTGTGAAGAAAACATGATGACCATCGGAGGGACAATTTTCCAACACAAAAACATCCATAAGGTGACTTGGAGGTCACCAGATAAAACCACAGAAAACCAAATTGATCACATACTAATTAACAACAAGTGGAAACGGTCACTACAAGATGTGCAAGTAAGGAAAGGAGCAGATGTAGGAAGTGATCACAACCTTCTGGTAGCAAAAATAAAACTAAAATTAAGGAAAGTCAAAATCGGAGAACACAGAAAGTTACATTTTGATACAAGAAAACTGATAGACCAGCAAACAAGAAATGAATTCTCAATAGTTCTTAAGAACCGCTTCAGTGTCCTACAAGACGAAGCAGAAATGTTCATATTAGAGTTCAATAAAACACTACAGGAAACAACAAAAGAGGTGCTGGGATATTGGAAAAGGAGAAAAGAGGAATGGATAAGCGAGACCACATGGGAAAAGATAGAGCAAAGAAAAGAAATCAAGGGAAAATTACTGAACACCAAATCATAACGGCTTAAAGAACGTGTTTTAAGTAATTATGCACAAAAAGACAAAGAAGTGAAGGAATCATGCCGTCAAGATAAAGGTCAATATTATGACAACTTAGCAGAAAAAGCAGAGAAAGCAGCATATACAAATGACATGAAAACCATATATAAAATCACAAAGCAGATGACAGGTAACTTCAACACAAGATGTGAAAGTGCAGTAAGAACACAAAATGGACAACTGGTCAGTGGAGAAAGAGAAAAAATTGAAAGATGGAGGGAACACTTTAATACCCTACTAAACAGAACACAAGGAGCACAAACAATAGACATACCTGAAGCAAAAACGGAACTAAACATCAATGCAGGACCAATAACAATAAATGAAGTAAAGGAGGCGATAAAGAAGCTAAAATCAGACAGGGCACCAGGTGAAGATGAAGTGACTGCTGAGATGTTGAAAGCAGAAGAAACAGAAACACCAAAACAACTTTGCCGGATATTACAACAAATTTGGGATTTAGAAAAAGCCCCAGAGGAGTGGAAAACTGGGCTTATAGTAAAACTACCAAAGAAGGGTGACCTCAGAGATTGCGGGAACTGGAGAGGCATTACCCTACTGCCACTCACCAGTAAAGTATTTTGCAGAATAATCATCAACAGAATTGTACCAACACTTGAGGAAAAACTTCGGAAAGAGCAGGCAGGATTTAGGAAAGGAAGATCATGCATAGACCACATATTTGTACTTAGACAAATATTAGAACAGGCAAATGAGTGGCATACCACAACATATGCATTATTCATAGATTTTGAGAAAGCCTTTGACAGTGTCAACAGAGATGCACTGTGGAAAATCCTAAGATGGCATGGCCTCCCCCATAAAATAGTAAATGTAATCAAAGCCCTATACGAGGGTTTTCAGTGCAAAGTTATCTGTGGAGAACATACCTCCAGCAGCTTTAGGGTACAAACAGGAGTGAAACAGGGATGTGTACTATCACCAACATTATTTATCTTGGCAGTAGACTGGTTAATGAAGGAGGCAACATCAGACAAACGCAGAGGATTACAATGGACCCTTGACACAGTGCTGGAGGACCTTGACTTTGCAGACGACATGTGTCTGTTATCAAGCAGTCACAAAGATATGCAAGATAAAATAAACAAGCTAACTCGGAATGCAAACAACATAGGACTAAAGATCAACGTAGGAAAGACAAAGTTAATGAAGCAAAATGTGAACAACAGAAATGTACTCAGAGTAGATAATAAGTTAGTGGAGGAGATCAACGAATTTGTATACCTTGGCAGCAGAGTAGTAGAAAATGGAGACAGCACAGAGGACATCAACAGCAGACTTACTAGAGCAAAACAGGCTTTTGCAATGCTGCAGAATATATGGAAATAAAAAAAACTAAGCATAAATATGAAAATCAGGATATTTAAGAGTAATGTTCTAAGTGTACTACTCTATGGAAGTGAATGCTGGAAAATCACCAAAACCATAGAAAACAAGTTGAATTCTTTCCAGACTAAATGTTTACGAAGAATTAGAAAAATATTTTGGCCAAACACCATAAGAAATAACATCTTATTGGCAGAAATGCAGATGAAACCACTGACAGCAATTAATGAAGAAAGACGCTGGCGATGGTTGGGACATGTGCTCCGAATGACTGACAACTCACTACCAAAAACAGCACTAAGATGGACACCACAGGGGAACAGAAGTAAGGGTAGACCAAAAGAGACATGGAGAAAAACAACAGAAAGGATGTTGAGCAATAGAGGGCTCACCTGGGCAAGAGCAGAAAAAAAAAAGGTGAAGGAAAGGCATTTGTGGAAAACCCTTGCAGAAGCCCCATGTGCCCTGGGCACTTAAAGTTCAGAGAGAGAGAGAGAACAACAGTGATAAAGATGAGGCAGAATGTGCTGTCAGTAGAACAACAGTGATAAAGATGAGGCAGAATATTCTGTCAGTAGAACAACAGTGGTAAAGATGAGGCATGAGAATGATAAATTTATGTAAATACTAAAAGGTTAATTCAAATCAATAATAGATTTGCGCAGACTGAAGGTTAATGGATGTTACTGATAGGTCTATGTACATAGAGAAGATTAATGAAAGTCAGTGATAGGTCTATGTTCACAGTGAAGATTAATGAAAGTCAATGATAGATCTATGTTCACAGTGAAGATTAATGGATGTCAGTGATAGGTCTGACACACAGTGAAGATTAATGGAAATTATAAATGATGAGAATGAATGACTGTAGAAACTCACAATACGGTCTGTGTGAAAACCATCACCGAAATATTCATCCTCAGAGCAGATATCTCGTGGATTAGGGTTGGGGGTTAGACTAATCTAAAATTAGAGTGGAGAAAATTCAGTGATTTATGACTGAATATGATTTCTTTTTACATAAAATCAGTATGTGACATTTATATTCATCTCAGATTTTTTTAACTAAATATGAAATGATCTGATGATTAATTCACTAACACATATTTTCTTATCTTAGCAATTGGATACAATAACTGTGGAAAAATTATAAGGCACAATACAAATTGTGGAAAAATTATAAGACACAATACAAATTGTGGAAAAATTATAAAACACACTACAAATTGTAGAAAAAATTATAAGCCACAATACTAATTGTGGAAAAAATTATAAGACATAACACAAATTGTGGAAAAATTATAAGACACAATACAAATTGTGGAAAAATTATAAGACACAATACAAATCGTGGAAAAAAATTATAAGAAAACATAAACTGAGGAAAAATTACAAGATACAACACAAGTTCTGGAACAATTATAACATACAACACAAGTTGTGGAAGAATTATAACATACAACACAAGTTGTGGAAGAATTATAACATACAACACAAGCTGTGGAACAATTATAACATACAACACAAGCTGTGGAACAATTATAACATACAACACAAGTTGTGGACTAATTATAACATACAACACAAGTTGTGGAAGAATTATAAGATACAACACAACTTGTGAAACAGTTATAAGATACAACATGAGCTGTGGTAGAATTTTAAAATATTTTTAATGGTAAGATTTGTGGTAAGTTCAAACTAAAAATCTTAATGGTCTAAGTTAAATTCACACTAAAATTCTTAGTAGTAGTGTTAAAGTTCACAAATAAAACTTTTAATGGTAATGTTTAAGTTTACTTAATGGTAGAGTTAAAGTTTAAGTTCACTTAATGGTAGAGTTAAAGTTTAAGTTCACTTAATGGTAGAATTAATGTTAAGGTTGCTTAATGGTAGAGTTAATGTTAAGTTTACTTAATGGTAGAGTTAAAGTTTGTTCACTTAATGGTAGAATTAACTCTTTGTACCCTTTGAGACGCGTCCTGCATGTTTTTTTCCCCCTCAGTACCCCATTCTTCACGCAGTGCAATGACGGTTTGTAGCTCTCTAATTTTGAAAATAATCAAAGTATACTTAAAACCAGTAGTTGGAATTCCTTCTGGAATCCATTTGTCGACACAAGGCGCATGTTTTGGCTGATTTCAGTGTGGTAGTGTCAATTTAATGAGTTTTTGTCGAAGTTTATCGTTGCTAGGCTTTTGTTTATCAACAAATATAGCTTCCAGCGGTAGTTTATTTTGTCCAGAGCAGCATATTTCTGCATTACAAGCTCAGAATTTAATTTTAAAATGTCTAGACTGCGGTGAAGAGAATGCAGTGATTTATGACTGAATATGATTTCTTTTTACATAAAATCAGTATGTGACATTTATATTCATCTCAGATTTTTTTAACTAAATATGAAATGATCTGATGATTAATTCACTAACACATATTTTCTTATCTTAGCAATTGGATACAATAACTGTGGAAAAATTATAAGGCACAATACAAATTGTGGAAAAATTATAAGACACAATACAAATTGTGGAAAAATTATAAAACACACTACAAATTGTAGAAAAAATTATAAGCCACAATACTAATTGTGGAAAAAATTATAAGACATAACACAAATTGTGGAAAAATTATAAGACACAATACAAATTGTGGAAAAATTATAAGACACAATACAAATCGTGGAAAAAAATTATAAGAAAACATAAACTGAGGAAAAATTACAAGATACAACACAAGTTCTGGAACAATTATAACATACAACACAAGTTGTGGAAGAATTATAACATACAACACAAGTTGTGGAAGAATTATAACATACAACACAAGCTGTGGAACAATTATACAACACAAGGTGTGCAATAATTATAACATACAACACAAGTTGTGGACTAATTATAACATACAACACAAGTTGTGGAAGAATTATAAGATACAACACAACTTGTGAAACAGTTATAAGATACAACATGAGCTGTGGTAGAATTTTAAAATATTTTTAATGGTAAGATTTGTGGTAAGTTCAAACTAAAAATCTTAATGGTCTAAGTTAAATTCACACTAAAATTCTTAGTAGTAGTGTTAAAGTTCACAAATAAAACTTTTAATGGTAATGTTTAAGTTTACTTAATGGTAGAGTTAAAGTTTAAGTTCACTTAATGGTAGAGTTAAAGTTTAAGTTCACTTAATGGTAGAATTAATGTTAAGTTTGCTTAATGGTAGAGTTAATGTTAAGTTTACTTAATGGTAGAGTTAAAGTTTGTTCACTTAATGGTAGAATTAACTCTTTGTACCCTTTGAGACGCGTCCTGCATGTTTTTTTTTCCCCTCAGTACCCCATTCTTCACGCAGTGCAATGACGGTTTGTAGCTCTCTAATTTTGAAAATAATCAAAGTATACTTAAAACCAGTAGTTGGAATTCCTTCTGGAATCCATTTGTCGACACAAGGCGCATGTTTTGGCTGATTTCAGTGTGGTAGTGTCAATTTAATGAGTTTTTGTCGAAGTTTATCGTTGCTAGGCTTTTGTTTATCAACAAATATAGCTTCCAGCGGTAGTTTATTTTGTCCAGAGCAGCATATTTCTGCATTACAAGCTCAGAATTTAATTTTAAAATGTCTAGACTGCGGTGAAGAGAATGCAGTAGCAGAGATTTTGAATTTTTGGACCCAAGTGGTGCTGATTCAAAGGATGAGGATGTTTTTTAATTTGGTCCAGCAGCAAAATGTGCTAGAAGGGTAGCTGGTGATACTACTTCTCAGCTTTTTGCTAGTACTAGCTGTAATATCACAGTAAGTAATGCTGGAGATTGTGTCATTTCAAAAATTAAATGTTGTAGAATGCTTCAAATTAAAAAAAAAACACACAATGGCCTGTTTTCTGGTAAATATTAGTCAATGCCTGCCCACTTTTTTTCATGTAAATATTACCTACCCACTTGGTGTTTTTAGTTTACTGTAAATGCATAATTATCCCAAAACAAGCTATCAAGTGGAACACAACAGGCCGAAGAAAAAGAGGCAGACCATGTGAAACTCTGAAGAGGACATTATTAAGAGAGGCCAAATTAACAGGCATAAAATCCTTTGATGAGGTTGAAAGACTCGCTGAAGACAGGAAAAATTGGCGAACTACTTTGCGAGCCCTATGTGACGTTTAACGGCACGGGAAGGACATATAAGATATATAAGATAAGAAATGCATAATTAGTGTATGTTTTTATGTAAATTTTGGAGGATATATGAAGAAAAGGTGTTTGTGTACATTTTTATTAATTATGGAATTATATGACCAACTACAGTTGGGTAAGTGAAAAAAACATTATTCCAATTTCTTCATTTTCCACTCTTTCTTCTCAGTTCATAGCTCTTTTTTTTTTTTTTTGTATACTAACAACATGCTAAAAATTTTATTAGAAAAACAAAATACATTTTTTCTTCTTTAAAATAATGTATAATATATGATACCATTCAATTCAAATGAAATATCCACCATCATTTATGCATGCGAAAGATGGAAAATAATTAAAGAAACAGAAAAGAAATTGGACTCTTTTTAAAACAAATGCCTAAGGAAAATACTCGACATCAAGTGGAATGAATTCAAGAACAATGCAGAGATAAGACAGATGACTGAACAACAACCAGTCTCATGGGTGATCAGGAAAAGGAGATGGACATATGTTGGTCACTTGATGAGAAGAAATGATCAGAGAATCCCAAAACAAGCTATCAAGTGGAACACAACAGGCCAAAGAAAAAGAGGCAGACCGCGTGAAACTCTGAAGATGATATTGTTAAGAGAGGCCAAATCAACAGGCATAAAATCCTTTGATGAGGTTGAAAGACTCGCCGAGGACAGGAAAAATTGGTGAACTACTTTGCGAGCCCTATGTGACATTTAACGGCACGGGAAGGATATAAGATATAAGATAAGATATGATACTATAAATCAGATTATGCCTTTGTCATTCTTTTAAATGTGACAACCATCCCATTCCACATTGTGAAATTTACCCCCCTTGGTCTTTTGAGGGAAATACCCCCAGTATACAAAGAATTAATGTTAAGTCTGCTTAATGGTAGAGTTAATGTTAAGTTTACTTAATGGTACAGTTAACGTTAAGTCTGCTTAATGGTAGACTTAATGTTAAGTTTACTTAATAGTAGAGTTAATGTTAAGTTTACTTAATGGTAGAGTTAATGTTAAGTTTACTTAATGGTAGAGTTAATGTTTAAGTTCACTTAATGGTAGAGTTAATGTTAAGTTTGCTTAATGGTAGAATTAATGTTAACTTTTAGAAGACGAGAGATCCCTAAAAGGATCGTTGTGCGCCGGGCCGTTCCCAACCGAGAGGCCTATAAGGCTCAGACTTTCTTTCATTAAAAGTAACACGATGTTACTTTTCATTTAACCAGCTAGAACTCTTCCGAATCCAAAGTTAAACTAATGTTTTAAGCATGAAGGATAAAGACACCATTTTGGATACATATACATAGATGGGGGGCAAAATTCAAGTTTATTTTGAGATTGAGTGGTAGAATGGTCACACCGACTGACTAGACCTATCTTACTATATGTGTTAGATTTATCAGATGTCACAAACATTGATAAATACTAATTTTTCTGTGTTGAGATTTGAATGACTACATATTCTATATTGGATAATGACACAGTTAAGGTAAGTATAAAGTAGATTTTATTGTTCAGCCCTAACATTTTTTTAGCGCCAAAAAATTATTCCATCGTTTCACACCAGTTTTTTCTTTTCTTTGTTTTTTTTTTTTTTTTTAATGACAAAAACTTCATTTATGGAATCTTCATTCATTTCCACTTATTTTAACTCTGCCTCAGAAAAAAATGTGAATGTTTCCGTATGTGCCACACAAAATGTGCCGGTCTTGATATGTATATGGGGTATAGTTGTAAAAGTGAATGTACAAAGTATTTCCACTTTAAAAGTATACATATTATGCATGAAAATAGTTCTAAATGTAAGATTTCATAAATGAAGAGTTTTTTTAGGAAAAAATAAGTAATGTGATGATTTTAGCTGATACGTGTGTAGTCCTTACCATCGGCGATGCCTAGATGTACAATGTTTACCATCGGCAATTTCCAGATCTACTTAAATTTACATCTGATCTCTTCGAGTGGTGGCATTCTCACTAAAATAAGGTCTGAAATAACCTTATAACTACTTCTCTAGTCCATTTAATAGGTCTAGATATACTTGGGGTACATTTAGGAACAGCGTTTGGGTCATCTCTCTCTCTCTGAACCTTAAGTGCCCAGGGCACATGGGGCTTCCGCAAGGGTTTTCCACAAATGCCTGTCCTTCACCTTTTTTTTTCTGCTCTTGCCCAGGTGAGCCCTCTATTGCTCAACATCCTTTCTGTTGTTCTTCTCCATGTCTCTTTTGGTCTACCCTTACTTCTGTTCCCCTGTGGTGTCCATCTTAGTGCTATTTTTGGTAAGGAGTTGTCAGTCATTCGGAGCACATGACCCAACCATCGCCAGCGTCCTTCCTCAATAATTGTCGTCAGTGGCTTCATCTGCATTTCTGCCAATAAGATGTTATTTCTTATGGTGTTTGGCCAAAATATTTTTCTAATTCTTCGTAAACATTTAGTCTGGAAAGAATTCAACTTGTTTTCTATGGTTTTGGTGATTTTCCAGCATTCACTTCCATAGAGTAGTACACTTAGAACATTACTCTTAAATATCCTGATTTTCATATTTATGCTTAGTTTTTTTGATTTCCATATATTCTGCAGCATTGCAAAAGCCTGGTTTGCTCTAGTAAGTCTGCTGTTGATGTCCTCTGTGCTGTCTCCATTTTCTACTACTCTGCTGCCAAGGTATACAAATTCGTTGATCTCCTCCACTAACTTGCTATCTACTCTGAGTACATTTCTGTTGTTCATATTTTGCTTCATTAACTTTGTCTTTCCTACGTTGATCTTTAGTCCCATGTTGTTTGCATTCTGAGTTAGCTTGTTTATTTTATCTTGCATATCTTTGTGACTGCTTGATAATAGACAAATGTCATCCGCAAAGTCAAGGTCCTCCAGCACTGTGTCAAGGGTCCATTGTAATCCTCTGCGTTTGTCTGATGTTGCCTCCTTCATTAACCAGTCTACTGCCAAGATAAATAATGTTGGTGATAGTACACATCCCTGTTTCACTCCTGTTTGTACCCTAAAGCTGCTGGAGGTATGTTCTCCACAGATAACTTTGCACTGAAAACCCTCGTATAGGGCTTTGATTACATTAACTATCTTATGGGGGAGGCCATGCCATCTTAGGATTTTCCACAGTGCATCTCTGTTGACACTGTCAAAGGCTTTCTCAAAATCTATGAATAATGCATATGTTGTGCTATGCCACTCATTTGCCTGTTCTAATATTTGTCTAAGTACAAATATGTGGTCTATGCATGATCTTCCTTTCCTAAATCCTGCCTGCTCTTTCAGAAATTTTTCCTCAAGTGTTGGTACAATTCTGTTGATGATTATTCTGCAAAATACTTTACTGGTGAGTGGCAGTAGGGTAATGCCTCTCCAGTTCCCGCAATCTCTGAGGTCACCCTTCTTTGGTAGTTTTACTATAAGCCCAGTTTTCCACTCATCTGGGGCTTTTTCTAGATCCCAAATTTGTTGTAATATCCGGCAAAGTTGTTTTGGTGTTTCTGTTTCTTCTGCTTTCAACATCTCAGCAGTCACTTCATCTTCACCTGGTGCCCTGTCTGATTTTAGCTTCTTTATCGCCTCCTTTACTTCACTTATTGTTATTGGTCCTGTATTGATGTTTAGTTCAGTTTTTGCTTCAGGTATATCTATTGTTTGTGCTGCTTGTGTTCTGTTTAGTAGGGTGTTAAAGTGTTCCCTCCATCTTTCAATTTTTTTCTCTTTCTCCACTGACCAGTTGTCCATTTTGTGTCCTTACTGCACTTTCACATCTTGTGTTGAAGTTACCTGTCATCTACTTTGTGATTTTATATATGGTTTTCATGTCATTTGTATATGCTGCTTTCTCTGCTGTTTCTGCTAAGTTGTCATAGTATTGACGTTTATCTTGACGGCATGATTCCTTCACTTCTTTGTCTTTTTGTGCATAATTACTTAAAACTTGTTCTTTAAGCCATTGTGATTTGGTGTTCAGTAATTTTTTTCTGGATTCTTTTCTTTGCTCTATCTTTTCCCATGTGGTCTCGCTTATCCATTCCTCTTTTCTCCTTTTCCGATATCCCAGCACCTCTTTTGCTGTTTCCTGTAGTGTTTTATTGAACTCTAGTATGGACATTTCTGCTTCGTCTTGTAGGAAACTGAAGCGGTTCTTAAGCACTATTGAGAATTCATTTCTTGTTTGCTGGTCTTTCAGTTTTCTTGTATCAAAATGTATCTTTCTGTGTTCTCCGATTTTAGCTTTCCTTAATTTTATTTTAAGTTTGCTACCAGAAGGTTGTGATCACTTCCTACATCTGCTCCTTTCCTTGCTCACACATCTTGTAGTGACCGTTTCCACTTGTTATTTATTAGTATGTGATTGATTTGGTTTTCTGTGGTTTTATCTGGTGACCTCCAAGTTACCTTATGGATGTTTTTGTGTTGGAAAATTGTCCCTCCGATGGTCATCATGTTTTCTTCACAGAAACTGCATAGTCTTTCTCCATTTTCATTTATTTCTCCGATTCCTTCTCTTCCCATGATT
Organism: Achatina immaculata; assembly: GCA_009760885.1. Lineage (NCBI taxonomy): Eukaryota > Metazoa > Mollusca > Gastropoda > Stylommatophora > Achatinidae > Lissachatina > Lissachatina immaculata. The sequence continues at coordinate 2,514,030 of CM019714.1, forward strand.
CTTCTTCTATCTTCATTTCCTTCACCTACTTTTGCACTGAAGTCGCCCAAGATGAGTGGCATATCATGCTTGGGCATTGTTTCTACTGTGGCTTGGAGGCTGTTGTAAAAATCTTCTTTTAATTCCTCTTCAGCTGCTTCTGTTGGTGCATAACAAACTATAATAGACAGCTTCGTGAATCTTGAGTTGAACCGTGCATATAATAATCTCTCATTTATTGGGGTCCATTTCAGCAATGCTCTTGATGCTTCTTTTGTTATAATCAATGCTACTCCTCCTTCATGAAGATCTTCTTTACCTGACCATATTATTGTATTTTCTGTGTGCTGTGTTGTTAATTTCCTTCTGCCTTGTCCTGTCCATCTTGTTTCTTGTATTCCTAGTATGTCTAGTTTGTATCTGTGTATTTCCTTGATGGTTTGTGCTAGTTTTCCAGTCTGGTTAAGTGTTCTTACATTCCAGCTGCCTATTTGCATCTTGTGTTTAGGTTCCAGGAGGTCTGCAGTCGGGCTGGGGACTTCCAGTGGCTGGCTTTCATCCACAACCTCCATGGGCTCAGTTTCCTGATAAGCATTTCTCCTTCCACCTGCATTTGTTTTTTCCCGTTTCTGTAGCAGTCTGATAGTTTTTTTTTTCCAGATAGGGTTGCTGGCCCTATGCCAAACCCTCCTTAGTCGCCTTTTACGATCATGCGTGGTTGTTTGGGTCATAGGACATATCTTTATGCCTCTGAAATCACAATAAATACTAAAATTTCTCTGTTAATTCATCGCTTTCGCTCGGTTGTTAGCCACGCTTTTGACTGAACTATGAAAGGTCACCAGACATGCGCAGATAAATCGTGTACAATAAAAAGTTTTACAATAGTTTTATGTTGCAATGAAACAAAATCACTATAATGACAATGGCAGTCGCTAGACTAACAAGAAGTTATCATGATATTGACACTGGCAGTTGAAGAGTTAATGGTAGAGTTAATGTTAAGTTTACTTAATGGCAGAGTTAATGCTAAGGTCACACTAAAACTCCTACTCATATGGGCACTGTTAGAGTTGAGTTCCTTTAAAATTCTTAAAATTCTCCATGTATAGAAGACAACAAAACAGCAGAACATTTTTCATTTCAGCAAGATAATAAAACAGCAGAACATGTTTTCTGAATGTTCACCCTTTGAAGAAGACAAGAAAATAACAGAACATGTTCTCTAAGTGTCAACCCTAAGAGAGAGAACAATTTCAAACACAAAAGGTGGATGCTGAACATGGAAGTCAACAGCTCATTATTACAAGGCCAGTAACTGAGATTTTACAATATTAAATGATAGTGATATTGAAACTGTACTGTTACTGATTCAGAAAGTAACTACATTATAACTTCCTCTCTTATCCCAATACCATCCTGACCTTGACCTTAGGTATATCATGACCTCTCACCTTATCCTCAGGGAAAATAGCAAACAAGCACCCATTCTGATCCAGCTTCAGTCTGCCAGCTTTCAAAAGCTCGTTCAAATTCTAAAAATAACAAGAAATTGAAACAACTTTAATGAACAAAATTTCAAGACCACATGAAGTTATTTTTAGAGGTACTTAAGATCCAGAGAAATTAAAACTAAAATCAAACAATTCAGATATCAACAAACTAAAACAAGCAATTCAGATATCAACAAACCAGATATCAAATAAATGAGATATCAAACACACCAGATATCAAACAAATGAGATATCAAACAAACCAGATATCAACAAACTAAAAATAAACAATTCAGATATCAAACAAACCAGATATCAACAAACTAAAAATAAACAATTCAGATATCAAACAAACCAGTTATCAAGCAACCTGACTACTTTGACTTTGACTTTTCTGATCCCCAGGTTTACAAGTTTTCACTCTTTTCCCCTTGTGTCAGATAATGAAACGTACAAGTCCTCTTCAGCTCTTCTACATCTCCATACAAAATGTTGATGACCGAGGAGTTTGGTGGTATCAAATTCTTCCGAAGGTCCTTCAATGCACTGCAGTCCAGCAGATGGTGTTTAACAGTTTCTTCTTCTTGTCTGTTGCAGTGCATGCAGTATGGTGTGTAGTCAGCGGTCACTCTGTGTAAGTGCTTATTGAAGGTAATGTGTCCTGTTCTCAACCTGAAAATTGTGCATTGGTCTCTACGACATAAGCTGTTGATGTGGTCTCCAGGGTTAGGCTTTGGCAGGTGTGTATACAGGGATCTTTCAGTTGGATTACTGGCCCAGCCGTCCATCCACTGCTGCTTGTAGTTGTTGTGTATAATGTGTTAGCTGTTCTCATGTTGGTGGAGATGTGGGGCTGTGACATGGTGGCTCCACTCTTTGTCAGCCTGTCAGCACATTCATTTCCTCTGATGTCTATGTATCTGTGTGCCCTGGTATCCACTGTAGGGTGGTCTTGATGTCATAGGAGGTGAGTTGGTTTATTGCACTGAGTATGTCAGTTGTAATGTGATCAGCTGATGCTATCCAGTTTTCAAGGGCAGTGAGAAAATACAATTTTTTTTTGGGTGGGAGGCAGTGTTTTTGTATTTGGTGGTGGTGGCAGCCAGGGCTGCTAATATTGCCTGCATCTCTGCATCATAACTGGAGCAGCAAGATCCAGAAGGAGCAGAAATGTGACTTGTTGTCTTGTCTGGAAACAGTTTGAGTACCCCATCTTCTGCATTGTCTGTTTCCTTGAACACTGACCCATCAGTGTATGCATGGATCCAGTCCTTTGGGGTAAGATTCTATGGTCTCCAGTTCACACAACTTTAGAGTGTTGGGATCTGATGATTTGTTCAGTGACTTGCACACATCACCATAACAAACCTTCACATTTTGGAACTTCCTACTCCACACATAAACTTACTACAGTGACTTCCACATATCACCATAACAAACCTTCACATTTTAGAAGTTCCTACTCCACACGTAAATTTACTGCAGTGACTTGCATACATCACTATAACAAATCTTCACAATTTAGAACTTCCTACTCCACACATAAACTTACTGCAGTGACTGTACTGATCCATCTTTACAGGGTTGACACTTCCAATATCAGAATGTTGCTCCACTTTCAACCATGCTCCAGAGAAGCATCCATCTTTACAGGGTTGACACTTCCAATATCAGAATGTTGCTCCACTTTCAACCATGCTCCAGAGAAGCATCCATCTTTACATTTTTGACACTTTCAATGTCAGAATGTTGCTCCACTTTCAACCATGCTCCAGAGAAGCATCCATCTTTACATTGTTGACACTTCCAATGTCAGAATGTTGCTCCACTTTCAACCATGCTCCAGAGAAGCATCCATCTTTACATGATGTCATGTAACTCACTGGCACCATGCTGTCACCTGTAAGACATCTTACATCACTAGTAAAGATGATGTCACCTGTAAGACATCTTACATCACTAGTAAAGATGATGTCACCTGTAAGACATCTTACATCACTAGTAAAGATGACGTCACCTGTAAGACATCTTACATCACTAGTAAAGATGATGTCACCTGTAAGACATCTTACATCACTAGTAAAGATGATGTCACCTGTAAGACATCTTACATCACTAGTAAAGATGACGTCACCTGTAAGACATCTTACATCACTAGTAAAGATGCTGTCACCTGTAAGACATCTTACATCACTAGTAAAGATGATGTCAACTTTCATGACTTTCTAGTGCAGTCTGAAGGGTTTCATCCTCATAAAGTCAATTATAAACAGTTTGCTACAAACACATGACATGTGCATGATCTGCGGTTACCTCTGGTGGGATGAGAGAGAGACCCCTTTCTACATGAGTCAAGTAGTGTGCCAAATGATGATGACGGAGTATAGCAGGTTTGACGGCATCAGAATGACAGGTGCCCAGAAGGTCAATATAAAGTGGTAACTGCAAATGTAGAAAACATTATTGAGAGTCCATGTCTTTTCTTCTTTTACTTCTCTCATTTAAACCACAAAACCTAAAAAATGACAATCTGCATTTATCTGCAGTTTTCTCTGTCATTTTTTGACTTTTTTAAAATCTATTCTAGCTGCTAGTCTGGTGCTAATGCTGATAAATATTACATTATAAAAAACAAATATTACATTATAAAAAAACATACTCAACTAAAACTCAATGATGCCAAGTCACTCAACACAAATACAGACTCAACTAAAACTTGATGATGCCGAGTCACTCAACATAAACACAGACTCAACTAAAACTTGATGATGCCGAGTCTCTCAACATAAACACAGACTCAACTAAAACCTGATGCCGAGTCAACCAACACATACACATACTCAACTAAAACTTGATGATGCCGAGTTACTCAACACAAACACAGACTCAACTAAAATTTGATGATGCTGAGTCACTCAACACAAAAACAGGCTCATATAAAACAAGATGATGTTGAGTCACTCTGTACAATGTAACCTGATGACATTCAGTCACTCTCACACATGCACAAAAATAACTTGATGATGTACAAAGAAAGGAAGAAGACGTATGGATGCAATTTTTTCAAACGCAAACCGGAGAAATTAAATGAACTGATTATCACAGACAACCAAAGCTTAATACACCCACAAACTCACATCAGCAGCTTTGACAGCAGCTGCAAAGAATACAGTATGAAAATAAATATAGAGAAAACAGAAATAATGGCAATAAGAAGCCTAGGAGAATGTACGAGGGTTGACTGATAAGTTCGCGGCCTAAGGTACAAATATTTGAAACACACAGTTCTTCTTCTTCGTTCGCATTGTCTGTCTATATCTGCAGTCCTGTCTCTTGGATACATTTCACTGGTTTTTTTGTACTTCATGTATGGAACCGTAGAGCTTATCTTCTTTAGTGGTTTCACTGGGCCAGTAATTACTTCTCAGTGTCTCATAGTTGATGCAGTTTTGGAGGATATGTTCCACAGTTTGGGGCACCTGGGCACATGTACATAGATTAGTAGTACCAACCTTAAACTTTGTATACATATGACTTCGGAGACGGAAAATGGTGACTTGCTCCTTTCTGTTTAGCATGTGATAGTCATCATGTGGTGGTGTCTGTGGCTTCCTGTAGGTTTTTATCATGCTTTTCTTCTGATTATAGGTGATTGGTATGTCTGGTTGCTCCATTTCAGTGCCCTCTTTGGCCAGATGGTCAGCTTTCTCATTGCCTGGTATCCCACAGTGGGAGGGAATCCACTGCAAAGTGACTCCATGTTGTAAGCCAATTTTTGACAAGGCATTCTTAAGATCTGGTAGTTTGTTGCACTGAAGAGCTTCCAGTACTGATCTTACATCTGTGAGAATTACTACGGGACATGTATCAATTCTGGAGTCTGATAGTTTTTCAGCTGCAGCAATAATTGCCCTAACTTCTGCATCAAAGTTGTTGCAGTATTTTCCAGTGGGTATGGAAATCTTGTCAGTGGTGTTGTTTGGATATTCAATATGTGCTCCTGCCCCTCCATTCTTTATGGCATTATGTGCAGATCCGTCTGTATACACACGTATCCAGGTGTCACATGGATATTTGTCATCTAGCACACTAAGTGTGGCTGTTGATCTTACAAGCCTGCTCTGCATCTCATCATTCTGCACACTTTTCACTTCAGTCTGAATAGTTATTTGTGTATAATCTGCTTCTTTCCATGGTGTATGCTCTGGTACAGATGATAATGGAGCGACTACAGTTGGAAGGTCAGGTATCAGCTTATGCACATGCTTGGCCTGATGAATGAAGCTGCTTCTTTTAAGCCGTCTTAGTGCCATGTTACTGAATCTTTCCTTCAGGGGATGGCTTACAGAGCTGAGGAATTTCTCTCCCATGGTCATGACCTTTGTGTCTCTACATTCCTTTAGTGCTTGATCACCAACATTTTCTGCATTTCTACTATTGGTGTGGACCTCATGGCACCTGTGATAATCCGTAGTGACTGATTTTGAACCTTGTCTAGATTATGCAGTGTAGTGTTTGATGCTGTGCACCAAGCTGTTGAGCCATATTCTAAATGTGATAGAATACTTTGCTGATAGACATTCTTGAGGATTCTTTCACTAACTCCCCATGTGGTTCCACTCAGTTTTCTTAATATGGCTAGTTTTCTTCTGGCTTTTGCTTCTGCACTGTTGATGTGTTGCTTCCAGGTCAGTTTTGAGTCAAGAGTCACTCCTAAGTAAGTGGGTTGGTTGTCCATCCTTAAGGATATTTCATTTACAAACATCTTACCTGCTTTCTGTTTAGATGAGAGAGTGAACAGAGTGGTACTTGATTTCTCTGTGTTGATACTTACACACCATTTGTTTGTCCATGATGTCAAGATGTCTGCTGCTCTTTGGAGTCTCTGTGTAGCAACTGTTGATTATTCATCTGTACACCACATGACCAGATCATCTGCATACAGTGCCGCTTTGATTCCATAGGGAAGTTCCTTGACCAGGTCATTAATGAATACCAGAAATAGTGTAGGTGAAAGAACTTCTCCTTGTGGTACACCATTTTGCATAGGCAGCTAGTGAGACTAATTGGCCTGTAGTTGGAGGCTATATCACTGTTTATCCCTGACTTTAGCAGTGGTACCATGCTTGCTTCCTTCCAGATTTGAGGTAACTTACCTGTGCTCCAGCAAATACTGAAAATATCCAACAACTTTCCCATTGCTGCCATTTCCAGGTTCTTGATCATTTCATTGGACACTCCATCTGGTCCTGGTGATTTCCTTGGTTTCAGTTTACTGACTGCTAGGTCTAACTCACTGCGTGTGATTGGTGCATCCATGACCTCCACTTTTCTGCCTTGTTCCTCTTCTTTCTGTGGGTCAGTGCACACTGTACGCTCTTTCTCTGGATGGATATCAATGTTGCAGTCTTGCGCAAACAGGCAAGCAAAATGACCTGCTACCTGCTTACCTGTAAGAGTTTTCCCATCCTCTGTTAGTGTAATCTTTGTACTTCTTCCAGTGCTCTCATTGTTTAACTGTTTGATTAGTTTCCACAGTTTCCTTCCATCCTTTTCAAACTTTAGGGACTGTTTTCTCTCTCCAACTTTCCCATCTGGCTTGCAGCTTGGCTCTCTGAAATTTGGCCTTAGCATGTTGGTAATTATTGTGATGTTCTTGGCATTGTCTATTTTCTGCTTGCTTTCGAGCTGTTTCCACATCATCATGGAATTTTCCCAGCTCACTAGACCTTACGAGCTCCTCTGGGAATGGTTTCATGGGCGGTCTGAGGGATACAAGCATTGAATTCCTTCACTATGCTGTTAATATCCCTACCTTCCATGGACAGCTGTCCCACCAGGATACCTGTACGATGTCTGTACATTGTCCAGTTTGCTTTTTTATAGTTCCATCTGGGGAGAAGGCTACTGGTGTTAAGGAGTTCATTTTCTATTGTCAGGAAGACTGGTCAATGGTCGCTACCTCCAAGTTGTTTTCCAACTTCACGTGTAATGTTCCACTTCAGATCTGGAGAATGGAATGCCAGATCTGGTGTTGAGGTTGTATGTCAGTCTCTTGAGTAAAATTTTGGGGGATCTAATGGGTGTTTGATAAGGAGAAGTCCATTATCATCCTGCCAGCTCTCAACTTCCTCTCCTCTCTTGTCTATGTGGTCATAGCCCCAGCTCTGGGAATGGCTGTTAAATCTTCACAGACCATCAGTCTCTCTTTGTGTGGGATTGTTCCTAAAGCAAGTGGGCGGTCATTAGGACAGTAATAGTTAAGGAGGTGGAAGTCTGTATTACTGGTTTTTAGATGGATCATCTGGTATTTGGCTCCTTCCATGTACACTCCCACCTGACATGCGCTGATATTATTCTTAACAAGTGTGAGTACTCCTCCTTTTCATCTGTCCTGTCGGTCTGATCTAAAACACTGGTAGCCTCTGATTTTAAAGGCGGCATCTTTGGTTAGGTATGTTTCCTGCATGCAGCATATACTTACTTGCTCTGCAAAGAGTATGTTCTCTAGTCCCACCTTTTTGCTATAGCCATCTCTAACACCGCTGACACCCTCAGCATTTCACTGCATTATTTTAAGTTCTTGCTTTTTGGCTGTTTTCTTCCATTGTATTTTTTGGCCAGTAGCTCTACTCTCATGTCTCCTGACTCCACAAGATGAACTGAGAGGACCTCCAGTAGCATTGGGTGGACCTTTTCGAGGCAAGAGGCCCGGCACTGCACCTGCCTGGTTAGTCTTCACAGGGCGAGCACCATGTTTGAAAACTGCAGATAGAGACATTTCATTAGCGATAATGCGTGTTACTTTGATTTTTGTGATGCACCTTTTGGCTGGGTACCTCCAACTTCAGCACCTTTCCTTGCTAGGGCAGACTGTGGTCTTGCTCGGACTGCCATGAAGACAATGGTGTAGGCCGGCCTGGCCAAAACTTTGTTTTCCAGACTCTGGTGGCTGTACTTAAGTCCCTTCTCCATGTCAGACGGTTTTGAGACAGTTCCACAAAGACACTCTGACTTTGAGATGAGGAATCTGATGAGTGCTTCAATGATATCCATTCCCCGCCACCTATAGTATGCTGGCTCTGTTTTGTTTACATCATTCTGATAGCCATTGTTGTAAAGACCCATAGGTTTGTCTCGTCCTGGATTCATTGGTTTCACACCAGATTTTCCTCATCCCTGCTGGAGATCTCCATGTCCCCATCCGTCCACCAACCTGACATTACATTTTACAAAAATAACATTTACAATTAGTGTTGATTGCTACAAGTTTCTGGGCTGCAGAAGTAGGTCAGATGTTTCAAGCAAACAGATCTATGTTCAGTGTCTCACAAACACTATGTTAAGATAAGTGTGCTCTTAACACATTTGTTCCCAGGGGAGAAACACACAGTTGATATTAGGTGCATTTGTATATCAGTTTAATGTAAGATTAAACACCAAGTTTCAGGAAATTAACTGCAACCAATGTTTTTTTACAGGCTACTGAAGTGGTAAGGGGTGCCAGAAATTGAGAAAATGGATAAAATTTCTTATCGAGCCGTCACTCACTACCTCTGCATCAAGGGCTTATCATCGAAGGAGATCCATGAGGATATGGTAGAGACTCTAGGGGAGAGTGCCCCTTCTTACAGCACAGTGAAGAAATGGGCAGTTCAATTCAAACATGGAAAGGAGAGTCTGGAAGATGATCCCCGTCCAGGAAGACCAAAAATGGTAACCACCGATGAAACCATCGACAGAATCCATGACATGATAATGGAGGATCGACAACTAACTGAGTGGTACGTTGCTACTGAGTTGGGCATCTCCCAGGAAAGTGTTCATGTCATTATTCATAATCATCTTCAAATGACAAAGGTCTCTATTCGATGGCAACTTCTTGGAGCTGATCACAAACAACAGCGTCTCAACATGTCAAGAGACAATCCAGGCCATTTTTCTGAAGATCCTGAAAAGCTTCTTCAGCAATTTGCAACTACAGATGAGACTGGGTTCATCATTTTCAACCAGAAACCAAAGAACAATCAAAGCAGTGGAAACATCATGCAGGTTACTGAATTCTAATATCTAGAAAGCATATTTGCACAGGATGGAAAACAGACAAAGAAATTTAATGTAGAATTCATAAAGCAAAACACTGTTACTTATCAATATTAATCAATCCTAAAACATTCAATCATCTTTATAGACACCAAAAAAACAACTCTTTCCAACAATATTCACCCCAGTCTGTGCTATCAATGTTAAACATTGACACTCACCAAATACCAATACAAAAAGATTACACCATGTGAGATGAAAAGCTTCAGAAAAACGCTAAACGAGACAAGAAGGGATCAAGTGCAAAATGAAACAATCCAGCAAATGAGAATAAGGACTACATCAAAATATCAGAGTTAAGTGGTTTAGCCATTTGATATGCATGAATCCAGAACAACCAGCGGCAAGCACAAACAACTCGAAAACATCTTGATATAGGGCATGAGGACGACCAAGGAAGAAAGTGGATAGATGGGGTGAAAGAGGAAACATACATGACAGCTACCCAAGCCTCTAACCTGGCAGCTACCCAAGCCTCTAACCTGGCAGCTACCCAAGCCTCTAACCTGGCAGCTACCCAAGCCTCTAACCTGGCAGCTACCCAAGCATCTAACCTGGCAGCTACCCAGGCCTCTCACCTGGCAGCTACCCAAGCATCTCACCTGGCAGCTACCCAAGCATCTCACCTGGCAGCTACCCAAGCCTCTAACCTGGCAGCTACCCAAGCCTCTCACATGGCAGCTACCCAAGCCTCTAACCTGGCAGCTACCCAAGCATCTCACCTGGCAGCTACCCAGGCCTCTAACCTGGCAGCTACCCAAGCATCTCACCTGGCAGCTACCCAAGCCTCTCACATGGCAGCTACCCAAGACTCTCACCTGGCAGCTACCCAAGACTCTCACCTGGCAGCTACCAAAGCCTCTCACGTGGCAGCTACCCAAGACTCTCACATGGCAGCTACCCAAGCCTCTCACATGGCAGCTACCCAAACCTCTCACATGGCAGCTACCCAAGCCTCTCACATTGCTCTGGATTGTTGTCTGAAACTTCATAGGAAGCTAATGGCATAAACAAACAGATTTAGAAAAAGAAGATATACAAGAAAATCACACTCTCATAAACAGAAGCACAAACTTTCTTCATGATATACAAGAAAATCACACTTTCATAAACACAAGCACAAACTTTTTTCATGATATACAAGAAAATCACACTCTCATAAACACAAACACAAACTTTCTTCATGATATACAAGAAAATCACACTCTCATAAACACAAATACAAACTGTTTTCATGATAAACAAGAAAATCAAACTCTCATAAACACAAGCACAAACTTTCTTCATGATATACAAGAAAATCACACTCTCATAAACACAAGCACAAACTTTCTTCATGATATACAAGAAAATCACACTTTCATAAACACAAGCATAAACTTTTTTCATGATATACAAGAAAATCACACTCTCATAAACACAAACACAAACTTTCTTGATGATATACAAGAAAATCATACTCTCATAAACACTAACACTGATATTATCTGATTACTGACACTGATATTATATGATTACTGACCCCAATATTATCTGATTACTGACACTAATATTATCGGATTATATGCTAGGATCTTATTTACCTACATCAAACTAAGATTACCTTGTTATGTACTATAAACAACACCTGCATATAAACTTACAGAAAGTAATAATACTATGTTATGCTAGTTACAGACACTGATATTACCATGTTATGTACTAGGAGAAATATCTTCACATATACTTAGAGACATTGATATTACCTGGTTAAGTACTAGGAGAAATATCTTCACATATACTTAGGGACATTGATATTATCTGGTTATGTATTAGGAGAAATATCTTCACATATACTTAGGGACATTGATATTATCTGGTTATGTATTAGGAGAAATATCTTCACATATACTTAGGGGCATTGACATTACCTGGTTATGTACTAGGAAAACCACTCTCCTGTAATAAATTATGGGATGTTGAGGCAGAAATTGGAGCAACACTGTCTGCTTTGATCTGGGAGCTACCACACCGCTCGTATCTGGAAACTTGAACACAGATTCCTCACAGTCCAGCTCAAACTATCAGTGGCAGAAACAAATATTTATCATTATTTGCTTGTGAGAGAAATAACTGTTGATCATTTATAAACAGCTGCAAGTGAGAGAAACAACTGCTGATAATGTATAAATATCAGCTGCAAGTGAGAGAAACAACTGTTGATCATTTATAAATATCAGCTGCAAGTGAGAGAAATAACTGTTGATCATTTATAAATATCAGCGGCAAGTGAGAGAAACAACTGTTGATCATGTATAAATATCAGCTGCAAGTGAGAGAAACAACTGCTGATCAGCTGCAAGTGAGAGAAACAACTGCTGATCAGCTGCAGTCTAAACAGTGTACCCAGCCTGCAGCCAGTGACAGGGACATTAGGCTGTGAACTCTGTTTAATACACAACTTGTTGCAAAGATATTTTTCAGTTAGTTCGGTGGGAGAGCCATCATGTGGATGTGGTTGGCTCTTGATATTGAAGTATGTGCAGTGTTATTGTGCCTAGCATTAATTATGTTGTAAGTATATGTGATATGTGGTTGTTTGCTATGATCCCATCGAGCCCCTGGACTCTGGTTGGTTGTGTATGAGTTTGGTTAGCAGAGATGTTTTTGTTAGAATGATAGTGCATGTGTTGGGTGGTGCACCCATAGGTATGTGTGGCAAGATTGTGGTATAAGTTGTGATGATAGTGCATGTGTTGGGTGGTGCACACATAGGTATGTGTGGCAAGATTGTGGTATAAGTTGTGATGATAGTGCATGTGTGGGTGGTGCACACATAGGTATGTGTGGCAAGATTGTGGATAAGTTGTGATGATAGTGCATGTGTTGGGTGGTGCACACATAGGTATGTGTGGCAAGATTGTGGTATAAGTTGTGATGATAGTGCATGTGTTGGGTGGTGCACACATAGGTATGTGTGGCAAGATTGTGGTATAAGTTGTGATGATAGTGCATGTGTTGGGTGGTGCACCCATAGGTATGTGTGGCAAGATTGTGGTATAAGTTGTGATGATAGTGCATGTGTTGGGTGGTGCACCCATAGGTATGTGTGGCAAGATTGTAGTATAAGTTGTGATGATAGTGCATGTGTTGGGTGGTGCACACATAGGTATGTGTGGCAAGATTGTGGTATAAGTTGTGATGATAGTGCATGTGTTGGGTGGTGCACCCATAGGTATGTGTGGCAAGATTGTAGTATAAGTTGTGATGATAGTGCATGTGTTGGGTGGTGCACCCATAGGTATGTGTGGCAAGATTGTGGTATAAGTTGTGATGATAGTGCATGTGTTGGGTGGTGCACACATAGGTATGTGTGGCAAGATTGTAGTATAAGTTGTGATGATAGTGCATGTGTTGGGTGGTGCACACATAGGTATGTGTGGCAAGGTTGTAGTATAAGTTGTGATGATAGTGCATGTGTTGGGTGGTGCACACTAGGTATGTGTGGCAAGATTGTAGATAAGTTGTGATGATAGTGCATGTGTTGGGTGGTGCACACATAGGTATGTGTGGCAAGGTTGTAGTATAAGTTGTGATGATAGTGCATGTGTTGGGTGGTGCACACATAGGTATGTGTGGCAAGATTGTAGTATAAGTTGTGATGATAGTGCATGTGTTGGGTGGTGCACCCATAGGTATGTGTGGCAAGGTTGTAGTATAAGTTGTGATGATAGTGCATGTGTTGGGTGGTGCACACATAGGTATGTGTGGCAAGGTTGTAGTATAAGCTGGGCTGACAGTGCATGTGTTGGGTGGTGCACACATAGGTATGTGTGGCAAGGTTGTAGTATAAGCTGGGCTGACAGTGCATGTGTTGGGTGGTGCACACATAGGTATGTGTGGCAAGATTGTAGTATGAGTTGGGCTGGTCTTAATTATATACAGCTGATATAGGTTGACATAAAATAATGCTTTTGGTTTATGCTGATAATATATGATTTAAGGAGACTTTGAACGATGGTTCATTTATGCACATTATTTTGCCATGAGTTTGATGTCATTGTCATGCACATATAGTATATATGTAATGTTGAGATTTGATATGATGCTTATTAACATAAGGAGTGATGGCTTGCTATGTTCTAGTGTTTATGATAAAGGTGTTATGAATGCCCTCAATCTTTTGATAATGATTTAATTGTGTGTGATGTTAATATTCAATGCATTGCTGAAAATATGTATGTATGTACGTATGTATGTATATATATATATATATATATATATTATATATATATATATATATATATATATATATATATATATATAAATTAATATGGTCCCTATATGTGGAATGTGTGCATGCAGGAAACTCTCTACTGTAGAGAGCAGAACAACATCACAACTCCTTCAGATCATCAGAGGAGGTAACCCCCCCCCCCTCAGACAAGTGTTTTGGCCCTATTAAACTCCTGACACTCTAAGGGCGGGCCCTCTGGGTCATGACTCCCAGAGGTCTTGTGAGTTGTTGCTTTTTTTTTTTTTTTTATTTTCTTCCCGGGATTGAAACCATGATCTTCCAATTGGCACAGCACTTTATTGATCCAGCCACAGTGGACCGGTATTGGTTGTGACAAACAAAATTATTTATGTTCTCAATGCTTGTTTTGGATACTCCACAGCCAGCATGAAGTCTTTTCTGCTGATTCTGAAAGGTTTTTCAATGCCCTTGTTCTTGCTTGTCCCTTTATGCCCAGTTGCTTACATAGGTCATATGCTGATGTTGCTATGAATCCTCTCGCTCCCACTTCTACAGCTATCACTTTTGCCCTGATTCCTGCCCCCTGCCTCAGTTGCTTGACAAGATCATTGTACTCCTCCAATTTGAATAGATACTGCTCCTCTGTTCTTGTTTCGTATGGAACTGTAAGCTCGATCATTATTAGTTCCTGTTTTTCTATGGAGTACACTACAATGTCCGGTCGCATTCCTGTGTTCTTAATGGCAGTCAGGTATTCTCTTCTTCCTGGAAGGTCCACTATCACATCCCAGTCATTTCCACTATCTAGCAGTGATGGTAAGGGGATGTCCCTGATTTCAATATTCGATGTCATACCAGTACCTATGAAGTATTTAGGTGGAACCTCAACTCTTTTGCTGTTATTTGCTTTATCTTTTGCCCTGTCCATAATGGCTACTAGTTCCTGCAGCACTCTGTTGTGCTACCAGATGTAGCATCCTTGGGCTAATGATACTCTGTGTGCTGACAGCACGTGTTCCACTGTTTGCCTTTCTGATACACCCCATTTGTAGGCAGAAGGTCATAAGTAGCTCTGACAATAAAGCTGAGTCTCAAGGGTGCCATTTTCCAAATGTCATTCCATGTTAGTGATCTCTGCAGGACCTCCTCCCATGTTAGTGATCTCTGCAGGACTTCCTCCCATGTTAGTGATCTCTGCAGGACTTCCTCCCATGTTAGTGATCTCTGCAGGACTTCCTCCCATGTTAGTGATCTCTGCAGGACTTCCTCCCATGTTAGTGATCTCTGCAGGACTTCCTCCCATGTTAGTGATCTCTGCAGGACTTCCTCCCATGTTAGTGATCTCTGCAGGACCTCCTCCCATGACGTCCACTGACCTTGCTGTACCTGTTGGACACTCTTGTTATCCTCTGAATTCCTTAATTCACTGATGATCATATCCCTTCTTTCCTTACAGGAGGCCTTTGACCACAATTTGATTTCACCATGACCAAATCACCTTCTGTTGGAATGGGTGTATCCTATTACTTCTTTCAGCTCCTGTGTTTCCCTGGTTGCGGTCACTTCTTCACTTACTTTCCACTTTCGTCCAGTTTTAAGTGTTGGCTGCACTTCTCGTACTATTGGATCTGTAGATTCTTGTAGCATCATTGCAAGCCTTGTCTTTCCTACCTTGTACTCTTCGACCACAGATTTGAATGGTAGCTGCAGTTTGCCCTTCTTGCAGTACAGTGTTACATCAGTTAATCCTGGTGGTACACCCAGCCACTTTCTTATGGCTTTATTTATCTTTCTTTCGACTGCCTCTACTGTGCTGGTACTTACTTCGTAGATGAGTAGTGGCCACATCAGTTTTGGAATCAGCATGAACTGGAGGCACCATATTTTGAACTTACCCAGTAGCCTGCTTTTGTCTATGATGTTCAGTCCATTCTGTGCCATTTCCATGAATTGCTTCATCACGTGTGAGTCTTTCATGGAAGCATCATATACTCTGCCAAGGCTCTTCACTGGCTCTTCCCTTACGTAGTCTTTTAGCTTTGCAAAGGGCACTGTGCTGGGAATTTGATGCTGCCAAATTAGTCCTTCCTTTTCTGATTCATGTGCCTTCTTGAACATTTTCTGGGCATGGTTCCTCTGCTGTCTTATTGCTTCTATTTTCCTCTGTCTTCTGGACTTTCTTGGTGTTACTTTTTCTCTTTTTGTCTGTTTGGTTCCAAACTCTTTGTGGCAGTGAAGATATATGATGTTACCAAATGCTTCCAGTTTTTGCTCAAGGATTTTTAGTATTCGAGTGGTGAGGAAGTAGAGTGATATCTATGGGGTGAACAAGGATCTGGGAACCAGGATGGTTGTGGTCAGATTTTCTTCAAAATTAGGGTTGGGGGTCACACTATGACCTCACTCCCCTCATTCTCTTCCTTACAGTATGTCAGAGAAACAGCTGTTGATCATTTATAAACATTAGTTGCATGTGAGAGAAACAGCTGTAGATCATTTATAAACATTAGTTGCATGTGAGAGAAATGACTGTTGTTCATTTATAAACAGTATTTGCATGTGAGAGAAATGGCTGTTGATCATTTATAACCATTAGGTGCATGTGAGAGAAATGGCTGTTGATCATTTATAACCATTAGGTGCATGTGAGAGAAATGGCTGTTGATCATTTATAAACATTAGTTGCATGTGAGAGAAACAGCTGTTGATCATTTATAAACATTAGTTGCATGTGAGAGAAATGGCTGTTGATCATTTATAACCATTAGGTGCATGTGAGATAAATGGCTGTTGATCATTTATAAACATTAGTTGCATGTGAGAGAAATGGCTGTTGATCATTTATAACCATTAGTTGCATGTGAGAGAAATGGCTGTTGATCATTTATAACCATTAGTTGCATGTGGGAGAAATGGCTGTTGATCATTTATAACCATTAGGTGCATGTGTGAGAAATGGCTGTTGATCATTTATAAACATTAGTTGCATGTGAGAGAAACAGTTGCTAATAGAAACAAACATGGTCACCTCAGCTGTTGTAAAAAGAATCAAACATAAGTGTTCTTACTATAACAGTAAAACATTAACATAAGTGTTCTTACTATAACAGTAAAACATTAACATAAGTTTTCTTGCTATAACAGTAAAACATTAACATAAGTGTTCTTACTATAACAGTAAAACATTAACATAAGTGTTCTTACTATAACAGTAAAACATTAACATAAGTGTTCTTGCTATAAAACATTAACATAAGTGTTCTTGCTATAACAGTAAAACATTAACATAAGTGTTCTTGCTATAACAGTAAAACATTAACATAAGTGTTCTTGCTATAACAGTAAAACATTAACATAAGTGTTCTTACTATAACAGTAAAACATTAACATAAGTGTTCTTACTATAACAGTAAAACATTAACATAAGTGTTCTTGCTATAACAGTAAAACATTAACATAAGTGTTCTTACTATAACAGCAAAACATTAACATAAGTGTGCCTGCTATAACAGTAAAACATTCATATCAGTTGCTGGAGATAAGAGAAATGACAGTTGTAGTAAAACTGGTTCTAGGAATAAAGATAGAGGTTTATGGTTCTGTTTTACAAAAAGATAGAAAGAGCGAGGAAAGAAGGCAAGAATGAGAGCAGCAGAAAGTGAGATGACCACGTATAAATGGAGAACACACAACAATCCAATACTGTGGCAAAAGTCTTTTTCAAGATCATACACAAAAACAACACAAGAGATAAAAACATGAAAAAAGATGACAAATTAAACATAGTAGTTTGGCCTCCTAAGATGAGCACGTATAAATGAAGAACATACAACAATACAATATTCTGGAAAAAGTCTTTTTCAAGATCATACACAAAAACAACACAAGAGATAAAAACATGAAAAAAAAGATGACAAATTAAACATAGCAGTTTGGTCTCCTAAGATGAGCACATAATGTGTAAAAAAATACACATATTCATATGACATCTGTGACAAATCTGCATGTCTTCAATTATAAACTGACATTTTAAAAATTTGCAAATTTTCACATGAAATCTAATATGAAAATGCATTTATTCACATGACATGTGATTTGAAAAACACATATCCACATGACAAATGACACACAGAAGTGCACATGACACAAAACTGTACATATCAACATGATATTGATACAAAAATGTATATCTTCACATACTTGACATAAAAACTTGACAACTTTACATGAATTCTGACATTAAAAACTTACACAGTTTCACATTACACCTGCCACACAAACTGTACATATTTATGTGAAATAAGACAAAAATATTTCCTGTGACATCTGGCATAACATACACCTACAATCTTTACATGGTGCTTGACATAAAAACTTGCACATCTTCACATTACATCTGACATTTTAAAAACTGCACATCTTCACATAACATCACACAAAAAAACTGCACATCTTCATATAACATAAAACAAAAAACTGCACATCTTCACATAGCATCAAACAAAAATTGTGTATCTTCAAATGACATTTTTAAAAATTCACATTTTAACATGACATCAAACAAAAATTGCACACTTTAATATAACAACAGATCAGAAACTGCACACCTTCACATAACACCAAACAAAAAACTGCAAACTTTAAAATGGCATGAAACAAAATAATGACATCTGGCATAGAAAGCTGCACATAGTCACATGATGTCAAAATGAGTAAAACTGCACGTCCACATGACATAAATAAAAAACATTGCTGATCTTGACATCAAACAGAAACACTGCAAATCTTGACATGACATCAAACAGAAACGCTGCTAATCTTGACATGACAGCAAACAGAAACACTGCCAATCTTGACATGACAGCAAACAGAAACACTGCTAATCTTGACATGACAGCAAACAGAAACACTGCTAATCTTGACATGACAGCAAACAGAAACACTGCTAATCTTGACATGACAGCAAACAGAAACACTGCTAATCTTAATACATGGTGTTTGAAATTAATTACAAAACAGCTTCTGAGCCAGTATTTTGTAAGAAGAAGAAGAGAGCTCGACCTGATAGACTGCCTCCACATCAGAATTGTTGATGACATCAAGCGCTTTCACACATGAACAGCCCACATCTATTTGCTTGAAGTTAATGCTGTATGTGCTCAGCTCAACATTAGGTCCTGTAATCATGAGAAAAAATGACTTTCTGGACAAACTAGATAACTCTTTCTTGCTTACCTTATATAGCTTCAATTAGTTCCCTTACTATTGTAACAGTACATATGTCAGTTAACTCCCTTACATTTATCATGGCACATATGTCACTTAACTCCCTTACATTTATCACAGCACATATGTCAGTAAACTCCCTTACATTTACTGTAGTACATATGTCAGTAAACTCCCTTACATTTACCACTAAACATATGTCACCTAACTACTTTACATTTATCACAGTACATATGTCACTTAACTCCCTTACATTTATCACAGCACATATATCAGTTAACGCCCTTACATTAATAACAGTACATATGTCAATTAACTCCCTTACATTTATCAAAGTACATATGTCATTTAACTTACATTTATCATGGTACTTATGTCACTTAACTCCCTTATATTTATCACAATACATGCTGGTTAATATCCTTACATTTATCAGTGTATTTATGTCATTTAACTCCCTTACATTTATCACTATACTTATTTTAGTTCACTGACTAATTTAAAAGATATATTACAATGTAGGTATACACTGACCTATTACAGAAGAGATTACAATGTATGTATTCACAGACCTTTTGCTGTACCAATACATTTGATGATACTGTGGCTAATATCACTGACCGACATGACAAGAAAGTAGTCAATGCTGGTCATGTTGACAGTTACTGGACTGAAGGTCAGCTGAATATCAGATAAAAGTATCATCAACATCAAAATTTATCAGTTAGGTAAAAATTATTTATTACTTAAGGAGTACAAAGTTGTGATGTTTCGGTGTAAGCCTTAATCATACAAAAACACACAGGACAAATAAATAGAGAGAGGAGAAAAGTTATAACATGGTCACAGATAAGAGAAAAGTTATAACATGGTCAGAAATAAGAAAAACATTATAACATGGTCAGAGATAAGAGAACAGTTATAACATGGTCAGATATAAGAGAAAAGTTATAACATGGTCAGAGATAAGAGAAAAGTTATAACATGGTCAGAGATAAGAGAACAGTTATAACATGGTCAGAGATAAGAGAAACAGTTATAACATGGTCAGAGATAAAAGTTATAACATTGTCAGAGATAAGAGAAACAGTTATAACATGGTCAGAATAAGAGAAACATAACATGGTCAGAGATAAGAGAAAGTTATAACATGGTCAGAGATAAGAGAAACAGTTATAACATGGTCAGAGGTAAGAGAAACAGTTATAACATGGTCAGAGATAAAAGTTATAACATGGTCAGAGATAAGAGAAAAGTTATAACATGGTCAGAGATAAGAGAAAAGTTATAACATGGTCAGAGATAAGAGAAAAGTTATAACATGGTCAGAGATAAGAGAAAAGTTATAACATGGTCAGAGATAAGATAAACAGTTATAACATGGTCAGAGATAAGAGAAAAGTTATAACATAGTCAGATATAAGAGAAATCACCACTGAAGTAAAACTTCTAGTGAAGGAGTTTTTATGAGTGTGTTTATGGAAGGTCAGAAAGAGCGAGGAAAGTAGGAAAGAACAGGAATGGCAGGAAGCAAGATGAGCACATATATATGAAGAACATGCAACAATCCAATATTTCAACAAAAGCCTTTTTTCAAGGATCACATACACAAACAACACAACAGATTAAAAACATGAAAACAGATGAAAAATTTAACACTTAGCTCTTTTTTGGTACTCTCCTTGAAAGAAAGGCACAAAACGTGCCTGGATAGATGTAGGTAGGCACAAAGCAGAAGCTGGGTATTGACTGAGAAATGCAATAAAGAGATGATGACAATGGGTATGAGATAGCAAACAAAGCAGAAGCTGGATGTTGGCTGAGAGATGATGACAATGGGTATGAGATAGCAAACAGCATGATGCTACATAAGAATATGTCATATGTCATGATAGCATCAGCTAGCTCCCATTAGACAACCATGGCCTTACCAAAAGCTGCCCAGACAGTGAAAATAATCAAATTGGGAAAACAATATAGAGACAGGGGGGATGAAGGAAGGTTCAGAATGATTAAAGATTACTGAAAAGACAAGACTGCTCACTTAGGGTGGCTAGAAAAGGAAAGTGTCCAAGCCCTCAGCAAGCTACAGAATAAGAACAGAAAGGGCTGGAAAATTAACATGATACTGCCCATGGCAAGAATAAGAACATGAAGTGAGCAAGATAGACAAGCAGGCTGGGCATCAAGAGAAGAAACAGACAACAAGCAGAAATGTAATGTAATTTAAAGAAAGCTGAACTTATTAGTTCCAGCGGGATGGAGACAGACAGCATAAAAACAGAGCGCTGTTCCAGAACTTTTCCTATATTGTTCAATGGAAGAACACAAGCAGCCTGCAGTGACAGAATGTCCCGCTTTCCTTGGGGCTCTCCTTGACAACCAGTGTCAGTGCTATCTTGAATACGTTGCTTGGATAAGCAATCTCCTAAGTGCAAGCTGGTCTCTTACACATGACGGCATAAATGAGACTGCCAGAAGTGTAAGTAAAGTTCTTCTTCCATCTCTTGTGTGCCTCTTTCTATGTGATCCTTCAAAAAGACATTTGCTGAACTATTCAGTTGTTGTATCATTTTCCTTCATATGTGCTCCATCTTACTTTCTGCCATTTTTATTCTTGTCCACTTTCATCACTATTTCTATCTTTTTGTAGAACTCAAACATACACCTCATTCTATCTTTTTGTAGAACTCAAACATACACCTCCTTCTATCTTTTTGTAGAACTCAAACATACACCTCCTTCTGTCTTTTTGTAAAACTCAGACTTATACCTCCTTTTATCTTTTTGTAGAACTCACATACACCTCCTTTTAATTTTCTTTTTAAGAACTCAAACATAATACTTCCTTCTATCTTTTTGTAGAACTCAAGCATACACCTCCTTCTATCTTTTTGTAGAACTCAGACATACACCTCCTTCTATTTTTTTGTAGAACTCAGACATGCACCTCCTTCTATCTTTTTGTAGAACTCAGACATGCACCTCCTTCTATCTTTTTGTAGAACTCAGACATGCACCTCCTTCTATCTTTTTGTAGAACTCAAACATACACCTCCTTCTATCTTTTTGTAGAACTCAAACATACACCTCCTTCTATCTTTTTGTAGAACTCAAACATACACCTCCTTCTATCTGTTTGTAGAACTCAAACATACACCTCCTTCTATCTTTTTGTAGAACTCAAACATACACCTCCTTCTATCTTTTTGTAGAACTCAAACATACACCTCCTTCTATCTTTTTGTAGAACTCAAACATACACCTCCTTCTATCTTTTTGTAGAACTCAAACATACACCTCCGAAAGAACAGGAATGGCAGGAAGCAAGATGAGCACATATATATGAAGAACATGCAACAATCCAATATTTCAACAAAAGCCTTTTTTCAAGGATCACATACACAAACAACACAACAGATTAAAAACATGAAAACAGATGAAAAATTTAACACTTAGCTCTTTTTTGGTACTCTCCTTGAAAGAAAGGCACAAAACGTGCCTGGATAGATGTAGGTAGGCACAAAGCAGAAGCTGGGTATTGACTGAGAAATGCAATAAAGAGATGATGACAATGGGTATGAGATAGCAAACAAAGCAGAAGCTGGATGTTGGCTGAGAGATGATGACAATGGGTATGAGATAGCAAACAGCATGATGCTACATAAGAATATGTCATATGTCATGATAGCATCAGCTAGCTCCCATTAGACAACCATGGCCTTACCAAAAGCTGCCCAGACAGTGAAAATAATCAAATTGGGAAAACAATATAGAGACAGGGGGGATGAAGGAAGGTTCAGAATGATTAAAGATTACTGAAAAGACAAGACTGCTCACTTAGGGTGGCTAGAAAAGGAAAGTGTCCAAGCCCTCAGCAAGCTACAGAATAAGAACAGAAAGGGCTGGAAAATTAACATGATACTGCCCATGGCAAGAATAAGAACATGAAGTGAGCAAGATAGACAAGCAGGCTGGGCATCAAGAGAAGAAACAGACAACAAGCAGAAATGTAATGTAATTTAAAGAAAGCTGAACTTATTAGTTCCAGCGGGATGGAGACAGACAGCATAAAAACAGAGCGCTGTTCCAGAACTTTTCCTATATTGTTCAATGGAAGAACACAAGCAGCCTGCAGTGACAGAATGTCCCGCTTTCCTTGGGGCTCTCCTTGACAACCAGTGTCAGTGCTATCTTGAATACGTTGCTTGGATAAGCAATCTCCTAAGTGCAAGCTGGTCTCTTACACATGACGGCATAAATGAGACTGCCAGAAGTGTAAGTAAAATTCTTCTTCCATCTCTTGTGTGCCTCTTTCTATGTGATCCTTCAAAAAGACATTTGCTGAACTATTCAGTTGTTGTATCATTTTCCTTCATATGTGCTCCATCTTACTTTCTGCCATTTTTATTCTTGTCCACTTTCATCACTATTTCTATCTTTTTGTAGAACTCAAACATACACTCCTTCTATCTTTTTGTAGAACTCAAACATACACCTCATTCTATCTTTTTGTAGAACTCAAACATACACCTCCTTCTGTCTTTTTGTAAAACTCAGACTTATACCTCCTTTTACCTTTTTGTAGAACTCACATACACCTCCTTTTAATTTTCTTTTTAAGAACTCAAACATAATACTTCCTTCTATCTTTTTGTAGAACTCAAGCATACGCCTCCTTCTATCTTTTTGTAGAACTCAGACATACACCTCCTTCTATTTTTTTGTAGAACTCAGACATGCACCTCCTTCTATCTTTTTGTAGAACTCAGACATGCACCTCCTTCTATCTTTTTGTAGAACTCAGACATGCACCTCCTTCTATCTTTTTGTAGAACTCAAACATACACCTCCTTCTATCTTTTTGTAGAACTCAAACATACACCTCCTTCTATCTTTTTGTAGAACTCAAACATACACCTCCTTCTATCTTTTTGTAGAACTCAAACATAATACTTCCTTCTATCTTTTTGTAGAACTCAGACATGCACCTCCTTCTATCTTTTTGTAGAACTCAAACATACACCTCCTTCTATCTTTTTGTAGAACTCAAACATACACCTCCTTCTATCTTTTTGTAGAACTCAAACATACACCTCCTTCTATCTTTTTGTAGAACTCAAACATACACCTCCTTCTATCTTTTTGTAGAACTCAAACATATACCTCCTTCTATCTTTTTGTAGAACTCAAGCATACACCCCTTTCTATCTTTATGACTATAACATATCTCTGGTACTAGTAAATATAATGACACACCATCATGAGTATCTCTAATGTTGACAGTAGAGGTACAGGTACTCTACAATCACATGTACTCTACAATCACATGTACTCTACAATCACATGTACATCACAAGTGCCATCAGTTATGACAAAATAACAGGTATCATTAATTACTGCAAAATTATGGGTATCATCAACTATTATAACCTTACACCTACCATCACTTTTTACCAGTATCATCAACTACTATAACATTAGAAGTATCATCAATTATTACAACATTAGAAGTATTATAAACTACTACAACAGTAGAAGTATCATCAACTATTACAACATTACAGACTAATACAACATTACAGACATCCACTACTACAACATTTAACATTATTAACTATTACAACATTACAGACACAAACCACTACAACATTTAGTATTATCAATTATTACAACATTACAAAACATTATAAACTACTACCGCATTACAGCCATCAACTATAACAACATTATAAGTATTATCAACTATTACAACATTCATGTATCATCAACTTTTACAACATTCAAGTATCATCAACTATTACAGCATTCAGGTATCATCAACTATTTCAACATTATAACTGTTATCAACTATTACAACATTCAAGTATCATCAATTATTACAACATTCAGGTATCATCAACTATTACAAGCATGATGAAATATTGGACTATTACACTTATCACAGATATGACAACATCACAGTTTCACACTACGAGGAAACAATTTTTACTCTTTACAGCACCACTAACATCAGCAGTATCATAAGTGTCACTAGCATCACTAGCATCAGCAGTATAATAAATATCTCTAGCATCACTAACATCAGCAGTATAATTTGTATCACTAGCATCACTAACATCAGCAGTATCACTAGCATCACTAATACCAGCAGTATCATATGTATCACTAACATCAGCAGTATAATAAATATCTCTAGCATCACTAATATCAGAAGTATCATAAGTATCACTAGCATCCACAGTATAATAAACATCTCTAGCATCATTAACATCAGCAGTATCATTTGTATCACTAACATCACTAACATCAGCAGTATCATATGTATCACTAGCAACATGAACATCAACAGTATTACTAGCATCACTAACATCAGCAGTATAAGTAGCATCACTAACATAAGCAGTATCATTAGCATCACTAAAATTAGAATTATCACTAGTATCACTAACATCAGCAATATCACTAGTATCAATAACATCAGCAATATCACTAGCATCACTAATATCAGCAGTATCATAAGTATCACTAGCATCCGCAGTATAATAAATATCTCTAGCATCATTAACATCAGCAGTATCATTTGTATCACTAACATCACTAATATCAGCAGTATCATATGTATCACTAGCAACATGAACATCAGCAGTATCACTAGCATCACTAAAATCAGCAGTATCATTAGCATAATTAACAACAGCAGTACCACTAGCATCACTAAAATCAGCAGTATCATAAGATCCACTAGCATCATTAACATCAGCAATATCACTAGTATCACTAACATCATAAGTATCACTAGTATCACTAACATCAGCAGTATCACTAGTATCACTAACATCAGCAGTATCATAAGCATTACTAATATCAGCAGTGTCACTAGCATCACTAACATCAGCTGTATCAATAGCATCACTAACATCAGCTGTATTGCTAGCATCACTAGCATCAGCAGGATCACTAGCATACTAACAGTAGCAGCATCACTCAAACATACACTAGAATCACTAGCATTACTAGAATCATTAGCATCACTAGTATCAATAGCATCACTAACATCATTAGCAGCATCACTAACATCATTACCAGCATCACTAACGTCACTAGTTTCACTAACATCACTAACAGCAGCAATAACATCATCACTGCCATTAACATCACTAACAGCAGAACTAACATTCCTAACAGCAAACTAAAATCACTAAAACCAGTGTTAACATAACTAACAGCAGCACTAACATTACTAGAGTCACAAACATCACCAACAGCACCAATAACATCATTACTGTCACTAACATCACTAACAGCAGCACTAAAATCACTATCAGAAGAACTAACATTACTAACAAAGAACTAACATTACTAATAGCAGAAATAACACAACTAGTGTAACTAACATCACTAACAGCAGCACTAACATCACTATTATTACTAACATCACTAGTGTCACTAACATCATTAACAGCAGGACTAACATCACTACCAGCAGCACTAACATCACTACCAGCAGCACTAACATCATTACTGTCACTAACATCACTAACAGCAATACTAACATCACTAACAGCAGCACCAACATCACTAGTGTCGCTAACATCACTAACAGTAGCACTAACATCACCACTGTCACTAACATCACTAACAGCAGCATTAACATCACTAACAGCAGCAGTAACATCACTAACACAGAAATAACATCACTAGTGTCACTAACATCAGAACTAGCATCACTAACAGCAGAACTAACATCACTAGTATGACTAACATCACTAATAGCAGAATTAACATCACAAATAGCAGAACTAGCAACACTAGTGTCACTAACATCACTTAACAGCAGAATGAAAATAACTAGCAGCATCACTAACATCACTAACATCAGCACTAACATCACTAGTGTCACTGACATCAGAACTAACATCACTAACAGCAGACCTAACATCACTAACAGCAGAACTAATATCACTAACATCACTACTGTCACTAATATTACTACCAGCAGCACTAACATCATTAGTGACACTAACATCACTACTGTCATTAATATCACTAACACCAGCACTAATATTGCTAGTGTCACATGCAGCATAATTAACATCACTATTGTCACTAACATCACTAACAGCAGCACTAACACCAATACTGTCACTAATATCACTAACAGCAGCACTAACATCACTACTGTCACATGCAGCATAACTAACATCACTAGTGTCACATGCAGCATAACTAACATCACTACTGTCACATGCAGCATAACTAACATCACTACTGTCACATGCAGCATAACTAGCATCACTAGTGTCACATGCAGCATAACTAACATTGTTAGTGTCACATGCAGCATAACTAACATCACTACTGTCACATGCAGCATAACTAACATTGTTAGTGTCACGTGCAGCATAACTAACATCACTACTGTCACATGCAGCATAACTAACAGCACTAGTGTCACATGCAGCATAACTAACATCACTATTGTCACATGCAGCATAACTAACATCACTACTGCCACGTGCAGCATAACTAACATCACTAACATCACTACTGTCACATGCAGCATAACTAACATCACTACTGTCACATGCAGCATAACTAACATCACTACTGTCACATGCAGCATAACTAACATCACTAACATCACTACTGTCACATGCAGCATAACTAACATCACTAACATCACTACTGTCACATGCAGCATAACTAACATCACTAGTGTCACATGCAGCATAACTAACATCACTACTGTCACATGCAGCATAACTAACATCACTACTGTCACATGCAGCATAACTAACATTGCTAGTGTCACATGCAGCATAAGTAACATCACTACTATCACTAACAGCAGCACTAACATCACTAGTGTCACTAACAGCAGCACTAACATCACTGTTAGTGATGCTGTTAGTGATAGTAGTGATGTTACTAACTAGTGATGTTTAGGTAAATGCAGCCATGCATGACACTGACCAGATCACACCTTCATGCACTGATGCTCTCAGGAACATGCTCCTAACACTATATCCCCAGTATGTCTTAATGGCATGGAAGCCAGAATGTTTCTTTTTTTTTTATTTTAGTATTACAACATAACTACTACAATAAAACTAATACAAAATTACAACACTACTATATAATTATATCAAAATTATTTCACAATTACATGTTTAACATTATAATATTACAAGTTCAACATAATTATTACAGTATTACAAGTACAGCATAACTAATATTACATGTACAATATCACTAACATAATATTACAAGTAAAACATAACTAATGTAATATTATACATACAACATAACTGATGTAATATTACATGTACAACATTAATATAATATTGCAAAATCAAGAGTTTAACATTACAAGTACAACACATCTAGTATACCACTGTAAGTACAACACAACTAGTATAACACTGTAAGTACAACACAACTAGTATAACACTGTAAGTACAACACAACTAGTATAACACTGTAAGTACAACACAACTAGTATAACACTGTAAGTACAACACAACTAGACAACTAGCATGACACTGTAAGTACAACTAACATAATACAAGGTGATCATAAAATCCTTCCTTAATTAAGAAAACTCGTGTCTTACAGCCTAAGCTAGATAGAAACGTGGATGTTGTGGCATTATGTGGGAGGTTCTTGTAGTTTTTTTTTTTCTGTATAGGTAGCACTGCAGTCACCAGTATCAGATTGGTGACCATGAAAGAGGAAGCCCAGTGTGTTTCGTGGTACTGAGAAACAAAAAGTTAAAATTCAGTTAAGGTAATGTTACCTGGACATGTTGGAGCTTTGCACTGCACCTCAATTAGAAGAATTTCAGCTATGAGTAGATTTCCAACAAGATGGTGCACCACCATACTAGAGTTCAGCTGTCTGTCAGTTTTTGAATTCCAGCTTTCCAAGCCAAAGGATTCCAAAACCTTGGCCACCATGTTCACCAAACATTATCCCTCTTGATGTTGAGTGTTTACTACAGACAAAGTGCTCAGTCCACCATGTTCACCAAACATTATCCCTCTTGATGTTGAGTGTTTACTACAGACAAAGTGCTCAGTCCACCATGTTCACCAAACATTATCCCTCTTGATGTTGAGTGTTTACTATAGACAAAGTGCTCAGTCCACCATGTTCCTGGCACTGAAACTCTGAAGGCAAGGATAACGGACGCTTTAGTGATGGCGACTAAAGAAATGTTGGAGAATATATGGCAAGAAATTGAGTGCCACTAAAATGTTCTCCAGCAACACATGAAGCACACATTGAAGTGCACTGAATAAAGTTAAAAGAAAACTTTTACAGTTGAAGCTAAATATGCACACACACACAAAAATCACATGTCCATAGTTTTTGTGCAATAAATGTTTGGAATCAAGGAAAGACTATATGTTCACACTGTATTATAACATAACTTATATAATATGACAAGTACAACATGGCAACATTACTAGTTGCAAGACCTACTGGAATCTTCACAAGACTGAAAGGGGGCACAATTCCTTGAGTCTCGGTACATCGGAACACAGTCTCAATTCGGTTCATACCTGGAACTCTCTCGACATGGAATGGTGTTTGCACCTGTCCCATAAAATAAAACATAACATTCTTGGAGTTTTCCAATTTTATAAGATAATGACACAAAATACTCTGCTTGTATTAAAGATATAAATCTTCCCTTTTTTAGAATAATGAACAAAAATATTCCATGTTCAAGACACAATGGAAACAAATGTTCCATGTCTATGGGGTGGTTGACAAAAATATTCTATGTTCAAGACACAATAGAAACAAATGTTCCATGTGTATGGGATAGTGGACAAAAATATTCTATGTTCAAGACACAATAGAAACAAATGTTCCATGTTTATGGGGTGGTGTACATACATAAATATACTAGTAAGTAATGGCTCTCTCTGAAGATGGTAGTTAAGCAGACAGATATTTGCCATTTGTGGAACTTACTGAGCAGCTACTTTCATCGGTGATGCTACCAAAACTGGACTGGCAGAACTGATCATGTTAGGAACAAACCATGTTCTGAAAGGTCCAATTTTGTTTTTCTTGAATCTTCTGTGTCCAGTTCTGACCCTCTTCAAATAACACAGTAGCATTAAACAGATGAACACAGAATTTTGTGATTAGAAACATCGTGGACATTTATGCTATGTATAACATGTCAGCCATGAAGCTGATTCTGTGCATCAATAGTCTGAGTGAGAATATTTGCTATTATTTGAGAGAGCAAAATAAACAAACATTCCAACAAAATCCAGTCAATAATAGCAAAAGATATTTTGTGTATTCAGTCACCATGTTCAGAAAACATCAAGTATACACAAAATCATAATCAGACATCATGTGCAGACAAAGTCATAATCAGACATCATGTCCAGATAAAATCATAATCAGACATCATATGCAGACAAAATCATAATCAGACATCATGTCCAGATAAAATCATAATCAGACATCATGTGCAGACAAAATCATAATCAGACATCATGTCCAGATAAAATCATAATCAGACATCATGAGCAGACAAAATCATAATCAGACATCATGTCCAGACAAAATCATAATCAGACATCATGTCCAGACAAAATCATAATCAGACATCATGTCCAGATAAAACCATTATCAGACATCACATCAAGACAACATCATGATCAGACATCATGTCCAGGCAACATGATATCCTCACAACATCATTACAAGACATCCTGTCCAGGAAAAATCAAGATCAGACACCATTTGTCATGAGAGAAAAAGGTGATTAGTGATATCGAAATAGAAATTACTTGCCAAAGTATTTCACAATCAGACATGTCCATACAATAGTATGACCAAACAACACCACAGACAACATTATGTTCAAACAACAACATCATATTAGGCAACAGCTTGTCCTGACAACATCATGTCTAAGCAAAATTATGTCTAGACAACATCACAATCAGGCAACATCTCCAAACAACATCACAATCAGGCAACATCACAATCAGACAACATGTCCAGGCAACAGGTCCAGACATCATGAAAGATACATTAGAAATATAACATATAAATCAGATGAAAAATCATGTCAGAGACCACCACCCTGACTTGTACAAGTGTTCATGAGCTACTTTGGCCAGTAATTTCTGTTTATAATCTTTCTCTTCCCATACTCAGCCTTTCTTTCCTTCAATATGGAGTCCAGTCATCTCCTGCATATACAGTGACCATGACAATTATCAGTAAGTTACCAACAAAAAAAGACAAACAAAACTTGTTTGAAGGCTCTCTCACCAGTTTTTATTATCAAAGAGCAACCAGCAAAATAGGCAAGAGGACAATCAAGCCAGCAGGAGGACAATCAATCAGCAGGAGGACAATCAAGTCAGCGGGAGGACAATCAAATCAGCAGGAGGACAATCAAGCCAGCAGGAGGACAATCAAATCACAGGAAGACAAGCCAGCAAGAGGACATTCAAGCCAGCAGGAGGATAATCAATCAGCAGGAGGACAATCAAGCCAGCAGGAGGACAATCAAACCAGCAGTAGAACAATCAAGCCAGCAGGAGGATAATCAAGCCAGCAGGAGGTTGATCAAACCAGAAGGAGGACAATCAAGTCAGCACAAGGATAATCAAATCAGCAGGAAGACAATCAACACAGCAACAGGACATTCAAGCCAGCAGGAGGATAATCAAGCCAGCAGGAGGATAATCAAGCCAGCAGGAGGATAATCAAGCCAGCAAAAGGATAACCAAGACAGCAGGAGGACAATCAAGCCAGCAGGAGGACAATGAACCCAGCAGAGGGATAATCAAACCAGAAGGAGGACAATCAAATCAGCAGGAAGACAATAAAGCCAGCAGGAGGATAATCAAGCTAGCAGGAGGATAATCAAGCTAGCAGGAGGATAATCAAGCCAGCAGGAGGATAATCAAGCCAGCAGGAGGATAATCAAGCCAGCAGGAGGATAATGCTCAATTTACATGAAGGAGAATCAGCCAGTTTTGACTTTGGTTCAGTTTGTGAGCATTTTGTCAAGATTAAATCTGGCCACAAAAAAAAAAAAAAACATTTCACATGAACATTTGTAAATCCTGCTGACATTTGTAATATCTGCTGACATTTGTAATATCTGCCGACATTTGTAAATCCAGCTGACATTTGTATTGTTCTTGATGTTTTTCATTTTAAATAAATGAAAGGAGTTTAAAATACTGAAAGCTGTATTGACAAAACTGGTAGTTCAGAAAGTGTATGTATGTGTGCGCGCGCGCGCACGCACGCACGCACGCACGCACGCACGCACACACACACACACCAAGAGAACATATATGTGTGTGTGTGTGTATATATACATACAATACATATACATATATATAAATTTTACATATAACATTCACTCTATGTTTCCTTCCTTTCAAGGAAAGGTGTTATTCTTTGGTTTATTCAAATTTATAACATTTCTTTTTCTAAATTTTTTGTTTAATATCTGTGTTTTTGTACTTTAGTGACGTGTGGATAACAAGTGTCATTTCTGTTCTGGTGCTGTTTGCTAGGAGGTAAGAATTCTTATCCCTTGACCAAAGTGAATCCATTTCTGGTGCTGTTTGCCAGGAGGTAAGAATTCTTATCCCTTAACCAAAGTGAATCCACTTCTGGTGCTGTTTGCTAGGATGTAAGAATTCTTATCCCTTAACCAAAGTGAATCCACTTCTGGTGCTGTTTGCTAGGATGTAAGAATTCTTATCCCTTAACCAAAGTGAATCCACTTCTGGTGCTGTTTGCTAGGATGTAAGAATTCTTATCCCTTAACCAAAGTGAATCCATTTCTGGTGCTGTTTGCTAGGAGGTAAGAATTCTTATCCCTTAACCAAAGTGAATCCACTTCTGGTGCTGTTTGCTAGGAGGTAAGAATTCTTATCCCTTAACCAAAGTGAATCCACTTCTGGTGCTGTTTGCTAGGATGTAAGAATTCTTATCCCTTGACCAAAGTGAATCCATTTCTGGTGCTGTTTGCTAGGAGGTAAGAATTCTTATCCCTTGACCAAAGTGAATCCACTTCTGGTGCTGTTTGCTAGGAGGTAAGAAATCTTATCACTCAACCAAAGTGAATCCACTTCTGTTCTCTTTTTGATTTCCATCATCTTGTGTCTAAGCTGTGTCAAATATTTTTTTTAAATGGCTGAAATATTTTGTCATTTATTCTTATACTTTTTTTAACTTCCTCATTAATGACAATAATTATTACACAGATTTTTCTTCATCTCTGTTTGCTTCAGTTGTTATTTTATTTGATCATTTATTGTCCAAGTCTCAGTAAGAAAGTAACAATAAGCACAACACACTTTTCCTACCAGCATACACGTACCGCTGAAAGATTATGTAGCTCCACATACATGGCTGCTGTAAATGCTACAGCAACCTTCCCAAAGTTAACTTCTGTCTCTGGTGCAGCCATCATGTCCAAGTTGTTTGTGTGAGGGTTCATGCCAGGACAAGAGACCAGCAAGTGAGGAAACTTACCTGGCAAATGTTAAACATTAAAGTTCTCTCTGCTCATAACACACAATGCACAACACATATAATATAATACACAGTACACAACACACATAACATAACACACAATGCATAACATATATAACACAACACACAATACATAATACACAATAAACACCACACATACTGTATAACATAACACACAATACACAAGACAGAAGATTTACATCCTTCTTGTACCATTAAATTTCACTTGAGAGTTGCAGTGTATTTCTCCATGTTCTTCTAGTTCTGACAAGTTTTCAACTTCATCACTGGATCTCATGCCCACTAATTTAGCCTCTCTCAACACAAAATACACAACACACAATACACACTGTGTACAACAATGAAAACTCTTGTTATAATTTAAAGACTATCTACAGACAATAATGTCCAACCACTTTTTAAAAATGCTTTAGCAATTCCCACAACACTTAACACATCTAAGAAACTGCCCATTTAGACAAATCTTCTTTGATAAAAAGCGGTGCTGTTATTCTCTCTCTCTCTCTCTCTCTCTCTCTCTCCCTCTCTCTCTCTCTCTCTCTCTCTCTCTCATTTGCTTTTTTTCACTAATACATTGTTTATTGTCAAGATTTCTCTCTTTCTTGTTTATCTCTTGATAATCAGGACTGTACATTTAAGCAGACTCAGTATCAAGTGTGACTCTGATGACTTACCAAAGAGTAAGACTACATTCCTTATTACTGATTACCAAGGAGTAAAACTACATTCCTTATTAATGATTACCAAGGAGTAAAACTATATTCCTTTTTACTGATTACCAAAGAGTAAGACTACATTCCTTATTAATGATTCTTATCTTATATCTTATATCCTTCCCGTGCCGTTAGACGTCACATAGGGCTCGCAAAGTAGTTCGCCAATATTTCCTGTCTTCGGCGAGTCTTTCAACCTCAACAAAGGATTTTATGCCTGTTAACTTGGCCTCTCTTAATAATGTTCTCTTCAGAGTTTCACGCGGTCTGCCCCTTTTTCTTCGGCCTGTTATGTTCCACTTGATAGCTTGTTTTGGGATTCTCTGATCATTTCTTCTCATCAAGTGGCCAACATATGTCCATCTCCTTTTCCTGATCACACGTGAGACTGGTTGTTGTTCAGTCATCTGTCTTATCTCTGCATTGTTCTTGAATTCATTCCACTTGATGCCGAGTATTTTCCTTAGGCATTTGTTTTCAAAAGAGTCTAATTTTTTTTCTATTTCTTTAGTTGTTTTCCAGCTTTCGCATGCATAAATGAGGGTGGATATTACATTTGAATTGAATAGTCTTAACTTGGTTTTTGTGCTTATAACTTTTGAATTCCATATGCTCTCAAGATTCTTGAAGATTGATGCTGCTTTTGCAATTCTGATCCTAACTTCCTGTCTAGTGTCAC
Organism: Achatina immaculata; assembly: GCA_009760885.1. NCBI lineage: Eukaryota > Metazoa > Mollusca > Gastropoda > Stylommatophora > Achatinidae > Lissachatina > Lissachatina immaculata. The sequence goes on from CM019714.1 coordinate 2,549,025, forward strand.
CACCCTGGTCCATGTAGCTGCCAAGGTATGCAAATTGATTGACTTCTTCAATATCTGTCCCTTCTATGTGTATTTTTCCTATTAATGATTACCAAGGAGTAAAACTATATTCCTTTTTACTGATTACCAAAGAGTAAGACTATATTCCTTATTAATGATTATCAAAGAATAAGACTATATTCCTTATTAATGATTACCAAATAGTAAGACTATATTATTTTAATGATTACCAAAGGCTATATTCCTTATTACTGATTACCAAAGAGTAAGACTACATTCCTTATTACCGATTACCAAAGAGTAAGACTATATTCTTTACTAATGATTACCAAAGAGTAAGACTATATTCCTTATTACTGATTACCAAAGAGTAAGACTACATTCCTTATTAATGATTACCAAAGAGTAATACTGTATTCCTTGTTACTGATTACATTTTTTTAAATGGGTAAGTCACTATTAGAAAGTGAAGAACAATCTGTATATATCATCTTTTATTTATTTTAGTTTACTTTCTTCTTTTCTTCACAATTAACAACATTTTGTGCATGCAGCAGTAAATCACAGCTGATCTGGTAACTGAAGACACCAGATATTCTGTACTTTGACTCACAGATTCACAAACTGACTAACTGAAGACAACAGAAATTCTGTACTTTGACTCACAGACTCACAAACTGACTTGAAACTAAACCTGACACTGTTTGCAGGAACTTAACACTTGACCTCAGACTAAACTTGAAATTATTTGCAGGAACTTAACGCTTGAAACTTGAGAAAGTAGTGATTTGATATTTGACTTGAGAATTGTCATAAATTTCTGCCATTATTACTCTGAGATAAAATTAAAAGACAAGATAAAAACAAACTGACCAACTCCAAAAAACGTTGTCTGTCCAGCAAACTCTAGATCCTTGCCAAACCTGCAGATAGCTGTCACTTCATACACAAAGGCAGCCTTAAAAAACAGAAACAATATCAGAGATCATAAAACAATATATCAGAGGTCATAAACCAATCTATCAGAAATCATAAAACAATCTATCAGAGATCATAAAACAATCTATCAGAGATCATAAAACAATATATCAGAGATCATACAACAATCTATAAGAGATCATAAAACAATCTATAAGAGATCATAAAACAATCTATCAGAGATCATAAAACAATCTTACATCTTAAATCCTTCCCATGCCATTAAACATCACATAGGGCTTCCATGGTGGTTCGCCAACTGTTTTTGGAAAGCTTTTCAACCTCATCAAGGGATTTTATGCATACTAACCTCACCTCTCTTAACAATGTCCTTTTTAGAATTTCAAGTGGTCGACCTCTTTTTCTTCAGCCTGTTGTGTTCCATTTGATAGATTGTTTTGGGATTCTCTGCTTCTTCTCATCATGTGACTGACATATGTCCATCTTCTTTTTCTGATCACCGATGAGACAGGTTATTGTTCAGTCATCTGTCTTATCTCTGTGTTGTTCTTGAATTCGTTCCACTTGATGCCGAGTATTTTCCTTAGGCATTTGTTCTCAAAAGAATCTAATTTATTGTCTTATTTTTTTAGTTGTTTTCCAGCTTTCACATGCATAAATGAGGGTGGATATTACATTTAAACTGAATAGTCTTAACTTGATTCTTGTGCTTATAACTTTTGAATGCCATATGTTCTCATGATTCTTGAAGGTCAATGCTGTTTTTGCAATTCTAACTTCCTTTCTGGCGTCACCATCCTCGTCTATGTAGCTGCCAAGGTATGCAAACTGCTTTACTTCATCAACACTTCTACGTGTATTTTTCCCTCTTGATTAATGAGAAGTTTCATTATTTTTATTTTTTCCTTGCTAATTTCATATCCTATTTTACTTGCCACTGAAGACAGGGTACCTGTTTTTTCTTGTGTCAATTTCACATTGTCACTGATAAGAGTTATGTCATCAGCAAAATCAAGATCTTCTAGTTGTTTCCCACGTACCCAATCAATGCAGTTTTACCTGTGCAACATTTTTTCATCATGAAGTCTACGGCAATTCCAAAAATCAAGGAGGGAGATAATATACATCCTTGATTTATGCCTGTTTCAATCTGGAACCATTCACTCATTCCTTCTTCTGTGTTGACTGCACAAACATATCCATTGTAGAGGTCTCTAATGATATTGACAATCTTAGATGGTATTCCATGTATTCTTAAAATTCTCCACAATGAAACTCTGTGTATGCTATCAAATGCCTTTTTAAAGTCTATGAAGTTCAGTATTAATAGTTTCTGCTTTTCAATATGTTCTTCAAGTATTATTCTTAGAGTAAAGATCTGGTCGAGACAGCTTCTCCCTTTTCAAAATCCTGCTTGTTCTTCTTTCATTGCGGTATCCACTATATCTTTGAGTCTATTCAGAATAACTTTGCAAAAATACTTTTGACACAACTGATAGTAAGGATACTCCTCTCCAATTGTTACAGTTACTAAGGTTGCCTTTTATGGGTATTTTAACAATGATTCTTTTTAAAACAATAGAGAACTAAATATCAGAAAACAATACAACAACAAAAAAATATACATAACTTAACAATATAAAAACAACTATTAAATATCTGTGAATAGTAAAAATAACAAATGAAAGATGTCATAGAGCAGGATACAAAGATATATCAGATACTAGAGATTTTTAGCATTAGAAATAGAGAAAGATCTTTTTTTTTATGCTTTATAGACTGCACTAATCAATCAATCAATCAAATGCCATGCCGCGTGGCGTAGGTGATCATTTCTCTCCACAATTCCCTGTCTTTTGCGTTGACTGCACTAAGGCATTCGATAAAGTCAGACATCAGGAAGTTATTGAAATGTTGGAAGACAGATGTCCACAGCAAAGATGTTAGAATAATTACAAATATATACTGGAAACAAGCATGATAGTAGTCTCTAATAAATGGGAAATAAGCAGTATTGGTACTCAGGAATCAATTAATAGAGTGAATACCCTTGATTGAATACCCCTGATTATCTTAGTTAAGGGCACAGGAAATGGTCTTGAGCATGTGGCATGAAACCTGAGTGGGTAAAGTTATGATATGAATACCACACAAGATTAGGTTAGACGGGGAGCCTTACTATGTTTTGGAAAAGACAGCCTTACTTGTTTTGGAGAGCATTACTATGTTTGGTTAGGAGAATGTCTTGCTTTGGATAGAGTTTTTGTGGTAGTAACAGTTTTTGGTAGAGGCAGTTTAGGTTAAGATGAAGTGGCTAGTTTTTGAGACAGTTGAAGAGTTTGTTGTTAGAGGAGCTTTTTCTGTTGGAATCTTTCTAAGTATGTCTTTTTTTTTGTTGCAGGTAAATTGTAAAGTTTCTTCCTACATGGTGTTGAATATCTCACGCCGTGAATTGTCACTGTATTTGTCTTTCCAACCTGATGGGCTACGTTTCCATCCTCATAATATCATCTATCACTTTACCCATTAATAAATGTGGTATTTTTAAAGCAGTAGCTTTGTTTAGTTTCTTGTGGAATGTTACATGTTGCTGAAGTTGATTGACTGCAGGTTTCAATGTAGTACAGTTATTACTTGGTATTCTGTTGTAGTACTGTGGAGAGCCTGGTGTTCTTGTTGTGTTGCGGTCCAAATAGTTAAGCAACAGACTTTGCAAACTTGGCTCAACATCAAAGCATTTGATAATAATTAATAGCAACAAGAGGAGAAAGTAACAAAAAAGTAATAGTTAGGCAGCAGAGTGGAATAGTATATCGGTTTTTGGTGGCTTTATTACAATTAAAGGGAAGTACATTGAACTGATAGTAGGCTTGGCAGGTTTTTGGTGGCTTTATTACAATTAAAGGGAAGTACATTGAACTGATAGTAGGCTTGGCAGGTTTTTGGTGGCTTTATTACAATTAAAGGGAAGTACATTGAACTGATAGTAGGCTTGGCAGGTTTTTGGTGGCTTTATTACAATTAAAGGGAAGTACATTGAACTGATAGTAGGCTTGGCAAGTCCCGCTTAATTTACCTCTTTAGGTAATGTAAAAAAAAAAAAAAAAGTACTCAGCCCAATTGGCCTTGACATCTGGTAGATCTCAGTGATGGTTAGGACAAGTCGTGAAGTGTCAAAAAGTGTAATGTCTGGGTCAACATAACCAGACGAAAGGAGAATTATTAATATTTTTTTAAAAGTGTGTCTAGACTGGCTAAATTTAGTGAAAATGTAGGCCTTGGAATGTTTTATTTTTTTAACTTAAGGTCAGTTATGATATGTTAGCTTCATGAGACATCATGAGCTGTCTAGAACAGTTATATTTAGTAACAAAATATTTAAACTTTGGAATTTTTTTTAACTCAAGGTTAACTTTGACACATTATTACCCAAGGTCAGTAGACAGATGACACGTGAAGGCGAGACTTGTCCAGACAGAAGTTTCTAAATTGGGGCTGGGAAAATTTCAGTCATATAAAAGAGGCAGAGCTGGCCAAGAATTATGATTATGAGACAGAAATGAGATTAGATCAAGAAGTCATTTTTAGAGTAGAAGTTGGTAGTGAGTTTTAGGCATGCTTTAGTTTTTTTTGCTGTAACATTTGTCCTTTTAGACCAAACTTTTGCCTAGTGTAGAATGTAGATAGTTTTGTAGCACTGTCCTGGTTAGGACTGAAAATGTGATGTAGTGATTCATCTTTTGGAAGTTGTGTAGGTGTGTACATTATTTGGAATTCTGTAATATTGTAAGTAGAAGTTTTTTTGTAACACTTACACTAGTTTTATAACTGAGGACTTAGTTTTTTACTAGTTTAGGTTTTCAACGAACTTAATTTCTCAGACTCTAAATGTGCAGGTACACAGACAATATAACAGTTTGAAGACCACTGACACTCGAATTTTATGGAATCAAATAAACTACGTATTTATTGTGAAAAGAATGGGCAGTGATCAGTGAGGATGAAGAATATTGATTGTAATAAATGAACAAACCACTCCTAACCTTGACGAGAGCTTGTTCGCCGTATAAGGAAGGAGTGGGCTACACTACACTCTCAGACCAGCTGCCAGACATACAGCACTACACTCACACTCAGACCAGCTGACAGACATACAGCACTACACTCACACTCAGACCAGCTGCCAGACATACAGCATGAATGCACATAAATGCCAACTTACAGTCTCACAAGAAGCCTTTCCATGGATCAGTAAGAAAACAACACAAGTATCCGACCTTATAAGTCCTACAATGCTTCAAAAGAACTGTTACAAGTCAACATACCTGGATCCATGGAAGGAAAACTCAACTCACATTCCCTCACAAATTACTACACAATTTCCTAGAACACTTTCTAACCCATAATATTATCAAATCTCTCAACTATCTATATAATAATCTCATTCAATATAACCACATAACTCAATCAGTAATCACAATGATTCTCACACTTCTATCTTCTATCCTAAATCTCACATTCTAATCTCCGTCTAAACAATAATCTATCATCCTACGTAAAAGTTCAGCCTTAAATATCATCAACAATTTCTACTTTCCTATTTTCATGAACATTCACCCATGAGAAAGTCTAAACTTTGAAAATCCCCTGTTTAAGACCTTGGACTAGTCTCTGAAAAACAATCTAATTTTAGCTAGCCATAAAAACAAGTCTAGAGAAAGTTCAGTCAAAATCTCGGGACTTCAAAGTCCAAAAATAACTTTCAGTGACAAACTAACTTGATTCCAAATTCAACTTTTAATAAAAACATGTCAGGATAAAATTCGCTACTCTCCAAAATTTTCCAAGGTCTTAACTATGCTTGAGTAAAAAAACATGTCAAGGTAAAGTTCATCAAATCTGATCATAAATCTTGGGATTTGCAAAGTGTCAAGAATGACCTTCCTTTACACCAACAATCTATATCATAATTAAATAAGGGATTTAATAAGTTAGCCAAAATACCAAATTTACCACGAATTATATCCCTTAGATAGAATATGTTACACACTCATGATTGTAATAATTCATACTGCTCGGTTGTTAGATTCACTTCTTCATGGCATTGACTTCGTGCCCGGGAAGTTCTGCTGTATGTTTTTCTGGTCTCTGCCGTGTGGCAGCGGTTTTCAAGCCATTTGGCTTCATCATATCACTCATCAGTTCACCGCTCATTTCCTCCATCAATAAATCTTGCCAATGTTAAATTTAGCTGGAGTTCTTGAGTGGTTGGAACTTCTTCTGTTAGTCTCGTTGAGTGAGTGGGAGTTCTGTACAAGTTTTCATTACGTGACACTGTTGTTTTTGTTGTGGCAATTGCGAACCTGGCATTGTTGTTGTGTCACTCAGGGTATATCAAAGTGACAAGTTGGCCTTTTTGGTAAAGTAGTGTTACCAACTCTTACAGGCAACAACAACATGTAAGTCTTTCTAATACAATTAAAGTCCACAAACAGTCAATATCTCTGACCCTCTGTGTACTGCCACAGAGGCATACGTCTATAGCTGATGCCGTGTTGGCACAATTTGTAATATATCATACATGAAGAAATCCTTTTACAGTTAGTAATATATGTCATCCTCGAAGGAATTCTTCTACAAGAGACACACCCTGTAAAAGATTCAGTCTTCATTCCAGTTTTTTATTCAAGTCTAACAGTCAGATAACAGATATACCTCTTCAGAAGTAGCAGTAGAGAATAAAATAGAAAGATACCAGGCAATCAAGCAGGCAGTTAGACTAGGGTGTGTTATATCACCTTTCTGTTATCTCTTTATAGTTTAAGTAGAGAATAAAATAGAAAGATACCAGGCAATCAATCAAGGAGTTAGACTAGGGTGTGTTATATCACCTTTTTGTTATCTCTTTATAGTTTAAGTAGAGAATAAAATAGAAAGATACCAGGCAATCAATCAAGGAGTTAGACTAGGGTGTGTTATATCACCTTTCTGTTATCTCTTTATAGTTTAAGTAGAGAATAAAATAGGAAGATACCAGGCAATCAATCAAGCAGGCAGTTAGACTAGGGTGTGTTATATCACCTTTCTGTTATCTCTTTATAGTTAAAGTAGAGAATAAAATAGGAAGATACCAGGCAATCAATCAAGGAGTTAGACTAGGGTGTGTTATATCACCTTTCTGTTATCTCTTTATAGTTAAAGTAGAGAATAAAATAGGAAGATACCAGGCAATCAATCAAGGAGTTAGACTAGGGTGTGTTATATCACCTTTTTGTTATCTCTTTATAGTTTAAGTAGAGAATAAAATAGGAAGATACCAGGCAATCAATCAAGGAGTTAGACTAGGGTGTGTTATATCACCTTTTTGTTATCTCTTTATAGTTTAAGTAGAGAATAAAATAAATAATTAGCACCAGAGTACTTGATCATCAACATCATCATGTTCCACAAACATGCTTATAGTGGTATCACTGCAATTTTTATATACAGAACCAGTGACACAGTGAGGATGGTTGCATGTTCTTCTTTCACAATAGCTCGGGGCTCTCTCTTAAGATGTCTGTGGACAAGGTTCTCGTTCAGGTTTGGTTGCTATTTCTAGTCTAAAAGGGGAGGTTCACAGAGATGTAGTGAAGGTCAAGGTTGAGCTGTAGTAATGGTAGATGACGACACAGAACTATTTTAACCACCTGACCAGTATGCAGGAAACTCTCTACTGTAGACAGCGGAACAACAACACAACTTCTTCAGATCATCAGAGGAAGTACACCCCTCAGACAAGTGTTTCGGCCCTTTTAAACACCTGACACTCTAAGGGGGGTGGGCCCCTCTGGGTCATGACTCCCAGAGGTCTCGTGAGTTGTTGCTTTTTTTTTTGTCCCGGGATTGAGTTGGCACTGCGCTTTTGAAGTGCGTCTTTAGCGATTTAGCCACGGAGGACTGGTGTTGACTGCAACAAGCGAAATTATTTATGTTCTCAATTCTTGTTTCGCATACTCCACAGCCAGCATGCAGCCTTTTCTGCAGTTTCTGAAAGGCTTTTCAATGCCCTTGCTCTTGCTTGTCCCTTTATGCCCAGTTGCTTACATAGGTCGTATGCTGATGTTGCTATGAATCCTCTCGCTCCCACTTCTACAGCTATCACTTTTGCCCTGACTCCTGCCCCCTACCTCAGTTGCTTGACCAGATCATTGTACTTCTCACATCTGAACAGATGCTGCTCCTCTATTCTTGTTTCGTACGGAACCGTAAGCTCAATCATTATTAGTTCCTGTTTTTCTATGGAATACACTACAATGTCTGGACGCATTCCTGTGTTCTTAATGGTAGTCAGGTATTCTCTTCTTCCTGGTAGGTCCGCTATCACATCCCAGTCATTTCCACTATCTAGCAGTGATGGTAAGGGAATGTCCCTGATTTCAATATTCAATGTCGTACTAGCACCTATGAAGTATTTAGGTGGGATCTCAACTCTTTTGCTGTTATTTGCTTTATCTTTTGCCCTGTCTACAATGGCTACTAGTTCCTGCAGCACTCTGTTGTGCCACCAGGTATAATGTCCTTGACCTAATGATACTCTGCATGCTGACAGCACATGTTCCAACGTTTGCCTTTCGTTGCAGAGAGGTCAATTTGTGTCTTCTGATAAACCCCATTTGTATAGGTTGGAGCCTGTAGGCAGAAGGTCATAAGTAGCTCTGATGATAAAGCTAAGTCTCAAGGGTACCATTTTTCAGATGTCATTCCATGTTAGTGATCTCTGCAGGACTTCCTCCCATGATGTCCACTGACCTTGCTGTGGCTGTTGGACACTCTTGTTATCCTCTGAATTCCTTACTTCGCTGATGATCATATCCCTTCTTTCCTTACAGGTGGCCTTTGACCACAATTTGATTTCACCATGACCAAATCACCTTCTGTTGGTCTGGGTGTATCCTGTTACTTCTTTCAGCTCCTGTGTTTCCCTGGCTGTGGTCACTTCCTCACTTACTCTCCACTTTCATCCAGTTTTAAGTGTTGGCAGCACTTCTTCTACTACTGGACCCGTGGATTCTTGTAGTATCATTGCAAGCCTTGTCTTTCCTACCTTGTACTCTTCAACCACAGATCTGAATGGTAGCTGCAGTTTGCCCTTCTTGCAGTACAGTGCCACATCAGTTAATCCCGGTGGTAAGCCCAGCCACTTTCTTATGGATTTATTTATCTTTCTTTTGACTGCCTCTACTGACCATGAGAATGGGAAGGGAACATTAAATCACCTGACCACAAGAATAGGAAGGGAATATTAAATCACCTGACCACAAGAATGGGAAGGGAACACTAAATCACCTGACCACAAGAATGGGAAGGGAACACTAAATCATCTGACCACAGGAATGGGAAGGGAACACTAAATCATCTGACCACAGGAATGGGAAGGGAACACTAAATCACCTAACCACAAGAATGGGAAGGGAACACTAAATCATCTGACCACAGGAATGGGAAGGGAACACTAAATCATCTGACCACAAGAATGGGAAGGGAACACTAAGTCCACATGGTCAGATGAGTCATTGGCAGTTTGTTCCCAGCAGCAGCGCTGAAGTTTTTCAAGACAGCTCAGGCTCACGCTGGCACAGATGGTGAAGATGGATGGGCTGAGAGAATGGGATGGAGTCTTTGTGGAGTTTGGGTCAGGAGAAAGTGTAAAGAGAAACATGCAGCTGTCTGAAAGTTTATAAAGCACAGAAATAGAAAGACTAGAAATAGAAATAGAATAAGAAGTTCATTTCTCAATGCTGATTCTAAAATAGCCTACTTGTTTGTTTTCATAATGTACATGTCACCTTCCGCCAATCCTCTGATTTACACAGTTATGGTAAATATAACTTTCTGCCAATCCTCTGATTTACACAGTTATGGTAAATATAACTTTCTGCCAATCCTCTGATTTACACAGTTATGGTAAATATAACTTTCTGCCAGTCCTCTGATTTACACAGTTATGGTAAATATAACTTTCTGCCAATCCTCTGATTTACACAGTTATGGTAAATATAACTTTCTGCCAGTCCTCTGATTTACACAGTTATGGTACATATAACTTTCTGCCAGTCCTCTGATTTACACAGTTATGGTACATATAACTTTCTGCCAGTCCTCTGATTTACACAGTTATGGTACATATAACTTTCTGCCAGTTCTCTGATTTACACAGTTATGGTACACATAACTTTCTGCCAGTCCTCTGATTTACACAGTTATGGTACACATAACTTTCTGCCAGTCCTCTGATTTACACAGTTATGGTACATATAACTTTCTGCCAGTCCTCTGATTTACACAGTTATGGTACATATAACTTTCTGCCAGTCCTCTGATTTACACAGTTATGGTACATATAACTTTCTGCCATGCTCTGAATTATACAGTTATGGCATTATGTCACCTTCTGCCAGTGCTCTGAATTACACAGATATGGCACATGTCACTTTCTGCCAGTGCTCTGAATTACACAGTTATGGCATATGTCACCTTCTGCCAGTGCTCTGAATTACACAGTTATGGCATATGTCACCTTCTGCAGTGCTCTGGCCTCCCCTGGGAACAACTGTGTTAAGAACACACTTATTTTAACATAGTCTTTGTGAGACAGGGAACATAGATCTGTTTGCTTAAAAACTCCAACCTACTTCTGTAGCCCAGAAACCTGTAGCAATCAACACTAATTGTAATTGTTATTTTTGTAAAATGTAATGTCAGGTTGGTGGACGGATGGGGACATGGAGATCACTGGCGGGGATGTGGGAAGTCTGGTGTGAAACCAATGAATCCAGGACGTGACAAGCCTATGGGTCTTTACAACAATGGCTATCAGAATGATGTAAACAAAACAGAGCCAGCAGACTATAGGTGGCGGGGAATAGATATCGTTGAGGTATTCATCAGATTCCTCATCCCAAAGTTGGAGTGTCTTTGTGGAACTGTCTCAAAGCCGTCTGGCCAGCCAAGGTTGCATGCTTGATCTGACATGGAGAAGAGGCTTAAGTACAGCCACAAGAGGCTGGAAAACAAAGTTTTAGCCAGGCCAGCTTACACCACTGTCTTCATGGCAGCTCAAGCAAGACCACAATCTGCCCTAGCAAGGAAAGATGCTGAAGTCGGAGGTACCCAGCATAAATCAGGGTACCATACATCATCACCAGTGTGCATACAAAGAAGAAGAAGAAGAGGACTGGCAGAAAGTTATGTGTACCATAACTGTGTAAATCAGAGGACTGGCAGAAAGTTATGTGTACCATAACTGTGTAAATCAGAGGACTGGCAGAAAGTTATGTGTACCATAACTGTGTAAATCAGAGGATTGGCAGAAAGTTATGTGTACCATAACTGTGTAAATCAGAGGACTGGCAGAAAGTTATGTGTACCATGACTATGTAAATCAGAGGACTGGCAGAAAGTTATGTGTACCATGACTATGTAAATCAGAGGACTGGCAGAAAGTTATGTGTACCATGACTATGTAAATCAGAGGAATGGCAGAAAGTTATGTGTACCATGACTATGTAAATCAGAGGACTGGCAGAAATTGACATGTGACATAACTGTGTAAATCAGAGGACTGGCAGAAAGTTATGTGTCATATGCCATAACTGTGTAAATCAGAGGACTGGCAGAAATTGACATGTGACATAACTGTGTAAATCAGAGGACTGGCAGAAATTGACATGTGACATAACTGTGTAAATCAGAGGACTGGCAGAAATTGACATGTGACATAACTGTGTAAATCAGAGGACTGGCAGAAATTGACATGTGACATAACTGTGTAAATCAGAGGACTGGCAGAAAGTTATGTGTACCATAACTGTGGAAATCAGAGGACTGGCAGAAATTGACATGTGACATAACTGTGTAAATCAGAGGACTGGCAGAAATTGACATGTGACATAACTGTGTAAATCAGAGGACTGGCAGAAATTGACATGTGACATAACTGTGTAAATCAGAGGACTGGCAGAAACTGTGTAAATCAAAGGACTTGTGGAAAGTGACATTTGCTGTAAATAACTTTCTGCCAATCCTGATTTACAGTTATGGTACACATAACTTTCTGCCAGTCCTCTCATTTAGACAGTTATGGTAAACATAACTTTTTGCCAGTCCTCTGATTAATAGAATCACAATACACATCCTAATAAAGTGATTTCTCTCACACAAAAAACTGACTATGGGACTCACTGTTGGCTTAAACGCTGCTCGGAACTTCATGCTACCCTGATGCTTGAGCTCTGCTTCTACTGGCTCAACACTGAATGGCTCAGACACCTCCCACCTCAGGGCTGTGTCCACATCACTGTAAGAGCAGCAGTGTAAAGTAAGTCAATAATACACTGACAGACATGACATGAGAAACCCTGATGTGGCATACTATAAAAAGCATGAGAAACCCTGATGTGGCATACTATAAAAAGCATGGAAATTTGACTTTAATAAGTTTGGCATCAAAAAGAGAAAAACATACAACAAAAACTTACTACAAACAGGTTCTTCATGTAAACATTCAGCCAATAAAATCTTCATCTACACATTCAGACAACAATATCTTCATTTAAACACTAAAATAAACAATTTCCACATCTACACACTAAACAAACAAATTCCCCATCTACACAATAAATGTGGATCCACATATATATACTAAACAAGTTATTAATCTACACACTAAACAAACAAGATCTTCATCTACACACTAAAAACACATCATTTTTGTACTAAAACATAAGCATCTCCTCTATATACTAAACAAACAAGTACCTCATTTACAGGATAAACAAACACGTATCTCATTTACAGAATAAACAAATAAGTACCTCATTTAGAGACCAAACAAACAAGTACCTCAACCATACACAAAAATATAAGTGTTTAAGCCATACACTGAACAAACATATGTTGTGACATCTTATATCTTATATCCTTCCCATGCCATTAAACGTCACATAGGGCTCGCAAAGTAGTTTACCAATTTTTCCTGTCTTCAGTGAGTCTTTCAACCTCATCAAAGGATTTTATGCCTGTTAATTTGGCCTCTCTTAATAATGTCCTCTTCAGAGTTTCATGCAGTCTGCCTCTTTTTCTTCGGCCTGTTGTGTTCCACTTGATAGCTTGTTTTGGGATTCTCTGATCATTTCTTCTCATCAAGTGACCAACATATGTCCATCTCCTTTTCCTGATCACCCATGAGACTGGTTGTTGTTCAGTCATCTGTCTTATCTCTGCATTGTTCTTGAATTCATTCCACTTGATGCATTTGTTTTCATAATAGTCTAATTTCTTTTCTATTTCTTTAGTTGAGAAAAATATAGCAAGATAAATAAAGAAATAAGACACAAATGCAGAGAAGCAAAGGAAGTGTGGTTAAATGAACAGTGCAGACAGATAGAGGACTCTCATAATAAAGACAGCAAAAACATGCACAAACGAATTAATGAACTCACAGGCAGGAAAACAAAATATACCACAGGATGCCTGAAATCAAAAGAAGGTAAAATGTTAATGGGGAAAGAAGACATTGTGAACAGGTGGACAAAACACATCAGTGAGCCATATGGAGGAGGCAGATAGAGGTGTACGGTGTAGTTTTACAAAGTGAGGGAGGGAGTGAGTAAGGTGAGAAAAAACATTTTTTCTCACCTTACTCACTCCCTCCCTCATTTTGTAAAACTGCACCACACACCTCTATCTGCCTTTTTTATTTAAACCAGTTTTACTGCAGTCGCCATCCCTATTATATGGAGGAGAAAGACCAGAATTAACACCAGATACTGAAAACTGTGATGGACCACCAATACTTGAAGATGAAATCATAGATGCCATCAAACACATGAAGAAAGTAAAAGCAACTGTGCCTGATAATATAACAATAGAATAAATAGCAGCATTAGAGGAGACAGAATAAAAATAATAACCAAGTTACCGAATGACATTTACAACAGTGGTTATATTCCCAGTGACCTGATTAAATCCACGTTTATAGCACTACCAAAGAAACCAGGTGCAAAGGAATGTGATGACCACCAGACTATCAGCCTCTCATGTCATATAACGAAGCTACTTATGAGAATCATTATGAGAAGAACAAGGAAAAAGATAAAAATGGAAATAGCAGATGAACAGTTTGGATTTGTTAAGGAAAGGGAACATATAATGCCATTTATGCTTTACAAACACTAACAGAAAGAGCTTTAGAAGTACAGAAATATCTCTACTTATGCTTCATTGATTACACCAAGGAATTCGACAAGGTGAAACATAATGAAATTATTAAAATGCTTAGAGACATCAATATAGACGGCAAAGACCTGAGGATTGTAAAACATCCATACTGGCAGCAAGAAGCAGCAATTTAAGTTGAAAATAGAACTGGAAAATATCAACCTGTAAAACAAGGGGTGCAACAAGTATGTGTACTATCTCCAGACCTTTTTTCTCTGTACAGTGAGAATATTCTAAGAATGATCATCACAGAAACAGGTATAAAAAATTGGAGGATACAATATAAACAACCTTCGGTATGCTGATGACACAGTACTGATAGCTGAGAACCAACAAGACCTGCAAAATCTCTCGGATAAAGTCGCCAAAGAAAGTGAACAGAAAGGCCTTACTTTGAACATCAAAAAGACAGAGACTATGGTTATATCTAAGAAACAGAATCCACCAGCATGAAGTATAAAATTAAATGGAACTATTCTAAAGCAGGTGCAGAAATTCAAATACCTTGGAGCAGTAATAACTTCAGATGGGAAATGCAGAACAGAAATTAGAAACAGAATAGGTCAAGCAAAAACTGCATTTCAGAGAATGAGAAACATATTAGCCAACATATCCTTATCAATGAATGTTAGAAAGCAAGTCCTAAAATGCTATATTGAACCTATCTTGTTATATGGAAGTGAATCATGGACAACAGGCAGGTCTGCACAAAAATCATTGGAAGCAGCAGAAATGTGGTTTATCAGAAGAATGTTGCGAATCCCCTGGACAGCAAAAATAACTAATGAAGAATGTATGAGAAGAGCTGGAAAGACAAAAAACTGTGTCAAAAAGACGAGAGAGAAAATGTACTTTCATAGGACATGCAATGAGAAGAGGGGCATTGAAAATATTATAACAACAGGAAAAATAGAAGGAAGAAGATCAAGAGGAAGACCAAGAGAAATGATACTGGACAGTCTGATGGGATGGTGTGCGAGGAGATCACCAACTGAACTGATGGCCTGCATGAAGGATCGGGTACTCTGGAGAAGCATAATAGCCAACGCCATTCGGCACAGCACTGATGATGATGATGATGATGATGATGACTTGCTTTTGCTGCTGTGATTATGGCTGTGCTGTAAGAACTCCATAATTCATCTATACCTATCTCCTCTACTTCACTGAGTGTTATGGAATGATTGGAAAGTTCCTGATTGAAATTACTGTTAATATTTTCTTCTTGCAGGCTGTGGCTGTTTATCTTTCTGTATATTGATTTCTTCTGTTGGCTTTTCAGTTTTAGTTTTATTTTCCCTATACACAGGTTGTGATCACTGTTAACATCTGTACCCCTTAAGTCCTTACACCTGTCAGAGATGTTCTGTATTGCTTTCTAATACAAAAATTATCTATCTGGTTTCTAGTTCTATCATCTGGAGATATCCATGTTGTTTTATGTATCTCTTTGCATGGAAATATTGTGCCTCCAATGACCATGCACTCTGTTAGACATATTTCAATTAATCTTTCTCCATTCTGATTAACCTTTCAATTCCTTCTTTTCCCATTACTTTTTCAACGTCGGTGTTATCTTTCCCTGCCTTAGCGTTGGAAGTCCCCCATAGCAATCAGGATGTCGTGTTTAGGGACTTTGTTGATGATTAGTTGTAATTGGTGATAGAAATCATCTTTCATCTCATCATCTGCATCATTTGTGAGTGCATAACACTGTATTATTGTCATTCTTCCATGTCTTAGGTTGTATCGTGCTCTTATTATATAACTGTTCACTGGTTCCCATTCTACAAAGCTCTTTGCTGCTACATTTGACATAATTATACCTATCCCCTCCTGGTGTTTCTCTTCCTCTCTGCCTGAATGTATTAGTAACTTACCATTTTCATCTGATCTTTTACCTACTTCTGGCCATCGCATTTCACTGATGCCAAGTATGTCTAGGTGGTACCTCTCCATTTCTTTGATGACCTGAGTAGTTTTTGTTAGTGCTGCTATTGTTCTTACATTCCAGAATCCAATCTTTGTCACATGTTTGGGGTCGACGAATGAGCTCTTCAGAGTAGGCATCCCTGATGCTCGGTTGGTTTCTCTGCGAGTTTCCGTAATGATATCTTTTTTTCCCATCTGGAGTTGCCTCTAGATAGGTCCCAGGATAAGGTTGTTAGCTTTATGCCAAACTCCCGGTACATGTTTATGACATACTCAGTATTAAATACATCAAACACTGACAACATGTTGTGACATACCCAATATTAAATACATCAAACATGATGAATATGCTGTCCTTGACCGCACACATTTTGAAGTCTAGATTTATGGGCAAACTGATGTCCATCTGAGGCAATGTAGCCATCAATGGGATCTCAAACTCTGACCCATCCTGTGAGAAATAACTTAAGAACTGATCATTATGATTTGCATTAAGTTTTACTATAACAATTTATGTTTAGCAGCAAATGTGACTGTAACAATTTATGTTTAGCAGCAAGTTTTACTGTAACAAATTTATGCTTAACAGCAAATTTTGCAGTAACTACAAGGGTCATACCATAAGTCATGAGCAAAGATTTTTTTTTTAAATCAGAATTTATAGATAGAGAAAATATAAATGTATCACCTTAACTGCATCCTTTTCTTCACTTTTCAACATAATCCCCATTTCTCTGCACACATTTTTCCCATCACTCTGCAAGTTTCAAAATACCCTCCCGGTAGAATTCCATTCCAGCTGACTGACGGCACACACGCACTGCTTTCTGGACGTTCTCTCATGTTGGACCCTGCTGGCACAAACTTTTCTATAGCCTAGGGTTTCAGTCATTTTCTGTACTGCACTGTGTCCTATTCCAAGATTTATAGTGATTTCAGAAACTGTGACACGTCTGTCTTCTTTAATGATGTCGTCAACCCTTTCCACATTGCATTAAGTGGAGCCAGTTCAAGGGCGACCACTGCAAGGCATATCTTGGATGCTTGTGTTTCCATCTGTGAAATGTTTCACCCACCTCCTAGCATTCCTAGCACCCATACACATATCTCTATAGGCAAGTTTCACCCACCTCCTAACATTCCTAGCACCCATACACATATCTCTATAAGCAAGTTTCACCCACCTCCTAACATTCCTAGCACCCATACACATATCTCTATAAGCAAGTTTCACCCACCTCCTAACATTCCTAGCACCCATACACATATCTCCATAAGCAAGTTTCACCCACCTCCTAACATTCCTAGCACCCATACACATATCTCTATAAGCAAGTTTCACCCACCTCCTAACATTCCTAGCACCCATACACATATCTCCATAAGCAAGTTGAAGTCTTTGGTGAATTTCAGTGGTGGAGAGTTCATTTTTAATAAGGAACTCAATAACACCACACTGACAAAACGAAACTTCAGCACCTGCTATTTTGTTTGTTCTCTGTGTGGTCATGTGACACATGATGGTGACATCATGTGACTTCCACATGAAGTGCAAAGGATGCAGTTTAAAGTGATACAGTTATAATTTCTCTATCTATAAATTCTGATTTTAACAAATTTTTGCTCACAACTTTTGGTATGACACTCATATTTATACTAAGCAGCAAGTTTTACTATAACAATGTATGTTTAACAGTATGTTTTACTGTAACAATTTATGTTTATGAACATGTTTTACTGTAACAATTTATGTTTAACAGCATGCTTTACTGTAAAAGTTTATGTTTATGAAAATGTTTTACTGTAACAATTTATGTTTAGTGGTAAGTTTTACTGTAACAATTTATAACCTATTTACTCATTCATTTTTTTAAATGAATACATTTGTAACATTAATAGTTTCAGTATGAGATAATTCTGTCCCTTGAGATACAAGGATGTGTGTAAATCATTTCTGTGAGATACAAGGATATATGTAAATCACTTATGTGAGATACAAGGATGTGTGAAAATCACTTATGTGAGATACAAGGATTTGTGTAAATCATTTATGTGAGATACAAGGATGTGTGTAAATCATCAATTACAGATTTATGTGTCAGTTATGTGAACCTCCAAAGACTGAACAACTTGAGGAGTGACTCTGTGACAGAGTGAAGAGGATTTTGGGGTAGAAATAAGAGCCAAAACTGAAGATTAAAATCTCAGCAAATGATAACTAGAGCTTGCAGAACAACAAGATAACTGGAACTTGCAGAACAACAGGGACTTGCAGAACAACAAGGTAAATGGAACTTGCAGAACAACATAATAACTGGAGCTTGAAGAACAACAGGATAACTGGAGCTTGCAGAACAACAGGATAACTGTAAAGTAAGAGAACAAATATTGTAGGATTAAACCTCGAAAAAATCGTAGACAAAGCACTTTAGTGAGACGTGAGAGAAAGAAAAATCACAAAAGAATTACCTGGGATTCGAACACGGACTCCGGTAGGACGAGCAGCCGTCTAGCCACGAGAGAACAGTGTACTATCGAAAATTGGCTAAGTCGATAGTACGGTGTTCTCTCGTGGCTAGACGGCTGCTCGTCCTACCGGAGTCCGTGTTCGAATCCCAGGTAATTCTCTTATGATTTTTCTTTCTCTCACGTCTCACTAAAGTGCTTTGTCTACGATTTTTTCGAGGTTTAATCCTACAATATTTGTTCTCTTACTTTACCGTACCAAAACCTCGTAGTTTCCTATTTATAAAAAATTGTTCCTTAAAACAGGATAACTGGAACTTACAGAACAACAAGATAACTGGAGCTTGCAGAACAACATAATAACTGCAGCTTGAAGAACAACAAGGTAACTGGAGCTTGTAGAACAACATGATAACTGGAACTTGCAGAACAACAAGGTAACTGGAGCCTGCAGAACAACAAGATAACTGGAGCCTGCAGAACAACAAGATAACTGGAACTTGCAGAACAACAAGGTAATTGGAGCTTGTAGAACAACAAGGTAACTGGACCTTGTAGAACAACATGATAACTAGAGCCTGTAGAACAAAAACTGTTGTATTGTAAATAACAGTCAACCATGTTCAATAAGAAATTCCATAACACTTAACATATACCTACCTCCAACCTGCCCTCCACAACACCTGGCATCTACCTTCATCTACCTGCCTACAATCTTCCTTCCATAACATCTACCATCTACCTATCTCCAACATGTCTTCCACAACACCTACCATCTACCTGCCTCTAACCTGTCTTCCACAACACCTACCATCTACCTGCCTCTAACCTGTCTTCCACAACACCTACCATCTACCTGCCTCTAACCTGTCTTCCACAACACCTACCATCTACCTGCCTCTAACCTGTCTTCCACAACACCTACCATCTACCTGTCTCTAACCTGTCTTCCACAACACCTTCCATCTACCTACCTCTAACCTGCCTTCCACAACACCTACCATCTACCTACCTCTAACCTGTCTTCCACAACACCTACCATCTACCTGCCTCTAACCTGCCTTCCACAACACCTACCATCTACCTGCCTCCAACCTGTCTTCCACAAAACCTTCCATCTACCTGTCTCTAACTTGTCTTCCACAACACCTTCCATCTACCTACCTCTAACCTGCCTTCCACAACACCTACCATCTACCTGCCTCTAATTTGTCTTCCACAACACCTTCCATCTACCTGCCTCCAACCTGTCTTCCACAACACCTACCATCTACCTGCCTCTAACCTGTCTTCCACAACACCTACCATCTACCTGCCTCCAACCTGTCTTCCACAAAACCTTCCATCTACCTGCTTCCAACCAGAAATTTACTATTATTATTATCATTAACAATAATAATTTTAAAAGAAATGACTTTTGCAGCAATGCCTACCTTTAATGTGAAGATTATTCTGTCCATGTACTCAATGTTCTCCAAGGGCCTGAAAGTAACTGGCAAAGCAAAACTTGCCCCAGCGCTCAGAAAAATTGGTTTTGGGTAAAGTGTTGAGAAAAATCTGCTCTCTGGAATTCTGGAGAAATTCATATCACAAATATGAGACAAATTTCATTTCAAAAATAAAATCAATTTCTCATCCAATCCAGACCTTCTGCGAACAGAACAAAAAACCTTCAAGCAATTCCAAGAAATATTACACAGAAGTGATCTACAACCTATATTACATGAACAAACATTTGAGATAAAGCTGTTACTACAAGCCATAACATGTACAGACAGACACATCTCAGATAAACCTGTTATTACAAGCCATAACATGTATACAAACGCCTGAGATAAAGCTGTTACCACAAGTTATAATATGTACACAAACATCTGAGATAAGGCTATTACCACAAGTTATAACATGTACACAAACATCTGAGATAACGCTATTACCACAAGTTATAACATGCACACAAAAACTTGAGACCATATGGCACGGAGCTTGGATGTTTGTGTTTGGAGAGTAAAGAATACAGCCTTGACAACCTTCCATGCATGTCGTAATGGGGGCTGTGTGCAGGATAGACAACTCTTGTCACAGAAAAGTTTTTAACTTAGCATGTTACAGAAACGCCACTGAATAATTATGTAGGTTTTGCCATTATCTTGAAGAAAGGTATAGAAAGAGCATTATTAGAGTGGACACCCACAAATAACAGGTTGATAAAAATAAGGGAGATTCACCAACATTACTAGTGCTATGAACCAACCAATAACAGCAATGAGTATAAACAAGAAGAATTCTATCTACAACTAAAACAAATGCAGCAAATACCAAAACTGTATACAGTACTTAATCAACCACAACCAAAAGAACTGACAGACTTTGAAAGAGACAAACCAACTCCACAGTTAAATGTCAATCTGGATGAACTCATTTTGAATGAAACTGAAACAGCCATCAACCTTATGACTAACAACAAAGCCGCAGATAGAGATTAAATAACACCGAAATGTTAAAAGCTATTAATAGTAACAACATGAGCCAATGACAGAGAATGTTTAATAAAATTTGGAAAGAAGAAAAAGTCCCTTCAAAATGGAAAAAAGGAATCACTGTTAAAATATCAAAAAAAGGCAACCTCAGTGACTGCAGTAACTGGGAGGAGCAACTTTAGCATCAGTTGTGTCAAAATCATTCTGAATAGAATCAAATATGTGGTGGATACTGCAGTGACAGAAGAACAAGCAGGATTTCAAAAAGAGAGAAGATAACTCGACCAGATCTTTACTCTAAGAATAATACTTGAAGAACATATTGAAAAGCAGAAACCATTAATCCTGAACTTCATAGACTTTAAAAAGGCATTTGATAGCATACACAGAGAATCATTATGGAGGATTTTAAGAATATATGAAATACCATCTAAGATTGTCAACATCATTAGTAACCTCTACAATGGATATGTTTGTGCGGTCAATACAGAAGAAGGAATGAGTGAATGGTTCCAGATTGAAACAGGCATGAAACAAGGATGTATATTATCTCCCTTGCTATTTGGAATTGCCATAGACTTAATAATGAAAAAATGTTGCAACGGTAAAACGGGCATTGATTGGGTACATGAGATCCAACTGGAAGATCTTGATTTTGCTGATGACATAACTCTTATCAGTAACAACTCCATACAAAGAAAAACAGATACCCTGTCTTCACTGGCTAATAAAACAGGATTTGAAATTAACAAGGAAAAAAACGAAAATAATGAAACTTCCCATTAATCAAGAAAGAAAATTATATTTAGAGACAATAGCTGTTGAACAAGTAAACAAGTTTGCATACCTTGGCAACTATAGAGAGCTGGATGATGACACCAAAAAAGAAGAACTAGTGAGACAAGCTGAGGATACAGCATAGGAACAAAATAACCAACACTATCAGTGGAAGACACAGGACAATCAACAAAGTGATATGCATGGAAGGTCAAAAACATCAGAAAATTGGCAACAAGAAAGTTAGGCTGAGCACTTTAAATAACTACTCATTAAGAAACACATCAACAACATAGACAGACATCCCTGAAGCTGAGTGAGATTTAAATAAAAACATAAACATCCCTGAAGCTGAGTGAGATTTCTATAAAAACATAAACATCCCTGAAGCTGAGTGAGATTTCTATAAAAACATAAACATCATTGAAGCTCAGAATGATTTACATATAAATATAAAGCTGAGTGAGATTTCTATAAAAACATAAACATCCCTGAAGCTGAGTGAGATTTCTATAAAAACATAAACATCCCTGAAGCTCAGAACAATTTACATATAAATATTCACATCTCTGAAGCTGAGAATTATTTATATATAAATACTGACATCTCTGAAGCTGAGGATTATTTATATATAAATATTCACTTCCCTGAAGCCGAGCAAATGTATATATAAACACAGACATCCCTGAAACTGAGTGAGATTTATATATAAACATAAACATCCATGAAACTGAGCATGACTTATATATAAATATTGACATCCCTGAAGCTGAGAATGATTTATATATAAATATTAACATCCTTGAAGCTGAGAATTTTTTATATAAAAATATTGACATCCCTGAAGCTGAGAATGATTTATATATATACATAAACATCCTTGAAGCTGAGCGAGATTTAAATATAAACATAAACATCCCTGAAGCTGAGAACAATTTATATATAAATACTGACATCTCTAAAGCTTAGAATTATTTATATATAAATACTGACATCCCTAAAGCTCAGAATTATTTATATATAAATATTGACATCTGTAAAGCTGAGAATGATTTATATATCACCATAAACACACATGAAGCTGAGCAAGATTTATACATAAACATAAACATTCCTGAAGATGAGTATGATTTATATACAAACATAAACATCCCCAAAGCTGAGAATGATTTATATATAAATACTGACATCCTAAAAACTGATAATGATCTATATATAAATATTGATATCTTTGAAGATGAGCATGGTTTATATATAAATATTGATATTCATATATATGAAAATACTCGGCATTAAGTGGAACGAATTCAAGAACAATGCAGAGATAAGACAGATGACTGAACAACAACCAGTCTCATGGGTGATCAGGAAAAGGAGATGGACATATGTTGGTCACTTGATGAGAAGAAATGATCAGAGAATCCCAAAACAAGCTATCAAGTGGAACACAACAGGGCAAAGAAAAAGAGGCAGACCGTGTGAAACTCTGAAGAGGACATTGTTAAGAGAGGCCAAATTAACAGACATAAAATCCTTTGATGAGTTGAAAGACTCGCCGAGAACAGGAAAAATTGGTGACCTACTTTACGAGCCCTATGTGACATTTAACGGCACGGGAAGGATATAAGATATAAGATTGATATTCATGTAACTGAGATTGATTTATATATAAATACTGACATCCCTGAAGCTGAGAATGATTTATATATAAACACAGACAGAACACAGACAGACATCCCTGAAGCTGAACATAATTTACATATAAACATAGGCAGACATCCCTGAAGCTGAACATAATTTATATATAAACATAGGCAGACATCCCTGAAGTTGAACATAATTTATATATAAACATAGACAGACATCCCTGAAGTTGAACATAATTTATATATAAACATAGGCAGACATCCCTGAAGCTGAACATAATTTATATATAAACATAGGCAGACATCCCTGAAGCTGAACATAATTTATATATAAACATAGACATCCCTGAAGCTAAACATAATTTATATATAAACATAGACAGAAATCCCTGAATTTGAGCACAATTTATATAAAAACATATATAGACATCCCTGAAGCTGAACACAATTTATATATAAACTCGGATAGACAATCCTGAAGCTGAGAATAATTTATATATAAATATTGACATCCTTGAAGCGGAGAATTATATATATATATATATATAGACATTGTTGAAGCTGAGTATAATTTATATGTATATAAATACTGACATCCCTGAAGTTGAGAATTATTTCTATATAAATATTGACAACACTGAAGCTGAGAATTATTTATATATAAACATAAACAGACATCTCATAAGCTGAGCATGATTTATATATAAACATAAACAGACATTCCTGAAGCTGAACATAATTTATATATAAACATAGATAGATATCCCAGAAGCTGAGCATGATTTATATACAAATACAGATAGACATCCCCAAAGCTGAGCGTGATTTATATATAAACATAGACATCCCTGAAGCTAAGTATGATTTATATATAAATATAAACATAGACATCCCTGAAGCTGAGCATGATTTATATATAAACACAGACAGACATCCCAGAAGCTGAGCATGATTTATATATAAACATAGACAGACATTCCTGAAGCTGAACATAATTTATATATAAACATAGACAGACATCCCTGAAGCTAAGTATGATTTATATATAAACATAGATAGACATCCCTGAAGCTGAGTATGATTTAAACACACATACACCAGGTAAGAAAAAAATCATTCCAGCAATCAAATGACCAAAACAGAGGAAAGCTCCAGAGCAGGACAACTTGAGTGAAGAACTTTTCAAAATAGATGCAGAACTAGCAGCAGAACTGCCATTGTTTAAAGAAATCTGAGAAGCTGCAAGAATTCTCATGGAATGGAACAGGGAAGTTATAATTAAAATACCAAAAAATGAGACCTTACATATTGTAACAACTGGAAAGGAATTACTCTGTTCAAAGTATAATATAAAGAAAGATTATCAACAATAGAATCTCAACAGGAATAATTTACATGTAACATATGATGCATAGACCACATATTCACACTAAGAAACATAATAGGACAATGCTCAGAATGCCAGAGACAGCTATATATAAACTTTATTGATTCTGAAAAAGTGTTTGATAGTGTACATAAAGAAAGAATGTGAAGAATTTTGAGAGCTTATGGAACACCTTGCCATCTTGTAGCAATAATCAAAAGTTTCTATCCCAACTTTATTTGTAGTGTTGGTCAAAGTCATATAAATTTTGAGATGGAAACAGGGGTCAGACATGGATGTACAATGTCAGCTCCTTTTTTCATCATTGTTACTGACTGGGTCTTGAACAATACAACAGAAGTCATCCAAAGATGGACAATGTTTTCCATGCTTCACGATTGCACTGTTAACCTCCACATACAGGAGAAAACAAGCACTCCAGAGACAATCAGCAGACAAGTGGGGCTGAACATCAATATCAAGAAGTCAGAAATAATGAAAGTAAATACGGACAACTAAGCAGCAATTAAAATTAATTATCAAAACCTAACAGAAATAGATACCTTCACATACCTTGGTGACATACTAAAACCAGATGGAGGAACAAATAAAGATATAAAGAGTACAATAAATAAAGTGAGAACAACTTTCAATAATCTTAGAAACTTCTGGAAGTCCTCCCAGTACAGAACTAGAACTAAAATAAACCTGTGCCTAAGTTGAGTGTTGTCATACTCCTCTATGGAGTAGAAGGCTGGAGAACAAATGAAAAGGAAATGGGCAAATTATCCTCAATCCACACAACCAGCCTCAGAAAGATTTTAAATATATACTGGCCACAGTAATAGGAACCTACTTTCTCAATGTGAACTAGAAGACATGCTTGTTATAACTGCAAAAAAACTGCTGGAAATGAATTGGTCATGTGCTCCAAAAGGACCCAAGCAGCATCACTAAAACAATGGTGGGATGGACGCCCAAGGAAAAAAGAGAGGCCGATCAAAGGCTAACTGGTGGAGAACTTTAGGAACAGAAATTAGCAGCATGCAACACAGGTGAGGCACAGCACAAAGGCAGACTGTGAGAAACGGAGATAATTTGTTGCTGCCCTGCAAGACACTGCAAAGTGTAGCAGTTGCTGCCCTGCAAGACACTGCAAAGTGTAGCAGTTGCTGCCCTGCAAGACACTGCAAAGTGTAGCAGGTGATGATTGCTTACTTTATCACTGATCTATAGATGGGTGGATGTTCCATGTTTCTGTTATAGTTTGACTTTATTTCTTGCATCACTCATATCCCAACTATATCTCACCTATATATGAACTATATATGAACTATATATGAACTATATCCAAACCATATTATCTGTTACATGGCTGAATATCTGATAATTTTCTTTTCTACATCGCTATATGTTCTAGAAGGGACAACTGTTGAAAAAATCAAATAATTTGCATACCCTGGCAGCTACATAGACCAGGATGGTGACACCAGAAAGAAAGTTAGAATTAGAATTGCAAAACCAGCATTGACCTTCAAGAATCTTGAGAACATATGGCATTCAAAAGTTATAAGCACAAAAATCAATTTAAGACTACTCAATTTAAATGTAATATCCACCCTCATTTATGCATGCGAAAGCTGGAAAACAACTAAAGAAATAGACAAGAAATTAGAATCTTCTGAAAACAAATGCCTAAGGAAAATACTCTGCATAAAGCGGAACGAATTCAAGAACAACGCAAAGATAAGACGGATGAGCAAACAACAACCTGTCTCATGAGTGATGGAAAGGGAGATGGACATATGTCAGTCACATGATGAGAAGAAATGATCAGAGAATCCCAAAACAAGCTATCAAGTGGAACACAACAGGCAGAAGAAAAGAGGTTGACCACGTGAAACTCTAAAGAGGACATTGTTAAGAGAGGCCAAATTAGTGGGCATAACATCCCTTGATGAGGTTGAAAAGCTCACCAAGGACACGAAAACGTGGCAAACTACCATGCAAGCCCTAAGTTATGTTTAACGGCAAAGGAAGGATTTAAGATGCAATATTTCAAATATTAATCTTTTTTTTTCACTTGAACATTTATTTAGCCTGATCTACCACAGTGTCATGCAGGTTCTATAAATACAGAGTTACACTAAAATAAAGAAGGATACTAACTTATATCAAGATATACTAAACTATAAAAAGATATACAAATTTTTAACAAGATACACCAACTTATAAAGAGAGGTTAGCATATAAAAATATGCAGTAATTTACAAATATACTAACTATAAAAACACACAAATTTATATAAAGACTAACTTATGTAAAGATACTAACTAACTTATATAAAGACACACTAACTTATATAAAGATAAACTAACCTATATGAAGAAACACTAACTTATAAACAGATAAACTAATGTATGCACTAACTTCCAAAAAGATGCACTAAATAACAGAATGATACACAAAAAGAATATAAAGGAAAGGATACATTAATAAAATAATATACTAATAGACACATACACCAACATATAACACTAACACACACATACACTGACTTATAGAACACTAACACACACATACATTGACTTATAGAACACTAACACACACACACACATACACTGACTTATAGAACACTAACATACACATACAATGACTTATAGAACACTAACACACACATACACTGACTTATAGAACACTAACACACACACACACACGTACACTGACTTATATAAAGGTACAGAAACATGTAGAAAGTTGACCAAACATCAGAATGATGGACTAACTTATAGACAGATGTAGAAACGTATGAAAAGGTGCACTGACTTATGGAAAGATGGATTAACTTACAGAAAAATCCACAAACTTATATAACCATGCACCAACTAACTTATAGGAAGATGCAGAACCTTACAAAAAAGTGCACTAACATAATGAAAGCTGCATTAATGTACAGAAAAACAGACCAATTTATTGATAGATACACTAACATAAGAAGATGCATGAACTTACAGATCGATGCTCAAGCTTATATAAAGATACACAAACGTATATAAATGTGGACAAATTTATATAAATATGCACCAGCTTATAGAAAGATGCATAAATTAATATAAACATGCACCAACTTATAGAACAATGCACAGATTTATAAAAAGATGCATCAACTTATAGAAAGATGCACCAACTTACAGAAAGATGCACAGGTTTATAGAAAATAAAGAACAGTTTTGTAGGATTAGGCCTCTTTACCCTACGAAAGCCTCGTTGTTTCCTATTTATAAAAAATTTCATCCTGAAACTTACTTCATGTAAAAAGTATTCGCTCATTTGCTGTTGTTGTTGTTCAAGTATGCACCAGACATGGCAGGAGACCGTGTGTATGTTTGTCTAAAGTTGATACCTGCTAGAGATACTGAATCTAAGCTACGGAGTTTCTGTGTCATGATCCTCATGTCGACTGAACAGTTACTAATGACTTCACTTTCAAACGCATTTTTTTGGAGTTGCGAGAAAACGCAGTTTGTTAGTACGCTGCTCTCTCATAGCTAGATGGCTGCTCAATCTACCAGAGTCCATGGTTCGAATCCCAAGTAATTCTCGTGTGATTTTTCTTTCTCTTATGTCTCACTAAACTGCTTTGTCTATGATTTTTTCTAGGTCTAATTCTACAAAACTGCGTTCTTTACTTTACTGTAAGAAAGCCTCGTTGTTTCCTATTTATCAAAAGATTTACAGAAAGATGCACCAAGTTGCACAGATTTATAGAATGATGCACTAACTTGTATTTTAACTTAAGAGTTTTGATGCCCAAGTTCTTGAGTACAAGTGTTTTGATGTACTCTCTCCCTGGTTCCCAGATCTTCCACATGAGTCTGTTCACAACTTCAATTCCATAAAAGTTTATTTTGTCACACAACGCTAGCTTGAGCGACGAAGTGCTCTGAGAAAAGCCATCTCTCATCTTTTCTCGACTCCCTCCCACTTCCAGGGCGGGGTGGGCAGCAATCTCTCCACTTGGCATGGTTGCTACACTCAAATAAACTGCTTACACAACAATACCCACAACCAGAATCATATATAGAATCTGAAAAAAAAAAGGATTACACCAAGTTACATATTCATTTTATTTTAAATGAATCTTCTTCTGAGATCCTTTATGTCATGTCAGGAAGAAAAAGAAGACACTGAATTAAAAGACAAGACTCAATCTTCATCAATGTACCAGGGTGAATTCAAAAATTCTACACATTTCAATGGTTACATCCCTTGATCTGCAGTTACTTTTTTACTTGTCCTCATAAACTCTGCCAATGGTTGTCAGTTTTTGTTTTCTCTCCCATGTCTCTTTTATGAAATGGAGTCAAGTGTGAGTTACTGTAGCACTTTGTGAGAGAGTCAAGTGTGAGTTAATGTAGCATTTTGTGAGATGATTAGTAGAGTTAAGTGTGAGTTACTGTAGCACTTTGTGTGATGATTAGTAGAGTTAAGTGAGAGTTAGTGTAGCACTTTGTTAGATGATTAGTAGAGTTAAGTGTGAGTTACTGTAGCACTTTGTGAGATGATTAGTAGAGTTAAGTGAGAGTTAGTGTAGCACTTTGTGAGAGAGTCAAGTGTGAGTTAGTGTAGCACTTTGTGAGATGATTAGTAGAGTTAGGTGTGAGTTACTGTAGACTTTGTGAGAGAGTCAAGTGTGAGTTAGTGTAGCACTTTGTGAGATGATTAGTAGAGTTAAGTGTGAATTACTGTAGCACTTTGTGAGAGAGTCAAGTGTGAGTTACTGTAGCACTTTGTGAGATGATTAGTAGAGTTAAGTGAGAGTTAGTGTAGCACTTTGTGAGAGAGTCAAGTGTGAGTTAGTGTAGCACTTTGTGAGAGAGTCAAGTATGAGTTAGTGTAGCACTTTGTGAGATGATTAGTAGAGTTAAGTGAGAGTTACTGTAGCACTTTGTGAGATGATTAGTAGAGTTAAGTGAGAGTTACTGTAGCACTTTGTGAGATGATTAGTAGAGTTAAGTGAGAGTTAGTGTGGCACTTTGTGAGATGATTAGTAGAGTTAAGTGAGAGTTAGTGTGGCACTTTGTGAGATGATTAGTAGAGTTAAGTGAGAGTTAGTGTGGCACTTTGTGAGATGATTAGTAGAGTTAAGTGAGAGTTAGTGTGGCACTTTGTGAGATGACCAGTAAAGTTAAGTGTGAGTTAGTGCAGCACTTTGTGAGATGACCAGTAAAGTTAAGTATGAGTTAGTGCAGCATTTTATGAGATGACCAGTAAATAATCCTTGGCACCATCATCTAACAACATCATCATTTGACAAATCTTAAGATAATATCATCTCTAGCATATCAGCTTATGATAATATCATTTCTGACAAATCAGCTTAAGATAATATCATCTCTAACAAATCAGCTTAAGATAATGTAATCTCTAACAAATCAGCTTAAGATAATATCATCTCTAACAAATCAGCTATCATCTCTGACAACCTTGTTCTCGCCCACTGGAACATGCACCTACATACATCAAAATGCATACGATGTCATTCGGATCACATGTGGTATGAAATAAAACTTTAAAGCGTGCTATGAAGTAATACACAGACAAAATAAACTCTGCGTGTATAATTTACGGAAAGTAACACTTGCCTCTTTAGTACAGAAACAACATCCAACGAAGTTTTTGCCATTTGTCCGCCATGTTGCGTTCCACAAACAATGGCTACTAGTCCTAGCAACAGGGGAAGCAACTGTTATAAGCATCGTCCAGTACTATCAGCATGTAGACGTACGGATAGGAAGATCTCAGCTAAAGTTATGGCAACCAATCAAATATTTCCCTAAGTTGTCATTTGTCATTGTAAGAATCATAGTAAATCTCTTAGAATATTAATGTTAAAACTATCTGAAACAAAAGTAGAAACAGCTTTATTAGTTATGGTGCACACTGTTACAATATTTTATCTTACATCTTGTTACATAATTCCCGTGCCGTTAAACGTCACATAGGACTCACATAGTTTGCAAAATTTTCCTGTTCTCAGAGAGTCTTTCAACCTCGTCAAGGGATGTAATGCCCACTAAACTGGCTTCTCTTAACAATGTCCTCTCTAGAGTTTCACTTGGTTGACCCTTTTTCTTCGGCTTGTTGTATACCACTTAATAGCTTGTTTTGGTATTATCTGATTGTTTCATCTCATCACATGGCCTACATATGTCCATCTTCATTCTCTGATCACCCATGAGACAGATTGTTGTTTGCTCATCGACTTATCTCTGCATTGTTCTTGAATTCGTTCCACTTGATGCCGAGTATTTTCCTTAGGCATTTGTTTTCAAAAGAGTCTAATTTCTTGTCTATTTCTTTAGTTGATTTCCAGCTTTCGCATGCGTAAATGAGGATGGATATTACATTTGAACTGAATAATCTTAACTTGGTTTTTGTGCTTATAACTTTTGGAGATAATTGCACCTGTTAGCTTCTTCTATATGTTATATAGAGTTTTGCTGTCTCCTATTTTTGCTGCATTTTCTGCTTCTTTTGCCCTATTGTCTATATATTCTCTTTTGTCTCTTTTAGCTGAACTTTTTACTTTATTGTCTAATTCTTTGTATGTTGCTTTTGCCAAAACGTTTCCAAGATCTGTCTTTACATTCAACAATGCTAATTTGGCTGCTCTTTTTTCATGTATGGATTTCCATGTGTTTTCTGATGTCCATGCTTTTCTACTAGTTAATTGCAGTCCCACACTTGCATTTGCTGCTATGATTATGGCTGTGCTGTATGAATTCCATAATTCATCTATATCTGTCTCGTCTACCTCTTTGAGTGCTGCGAACTGTTTGGTAAGTTCCAGATTGAAATCACTTGGTATTTTCTTCTTGTAGGCTGTGGCTGTTTACCTTTCTGAGTATTGATTTCTTGTGCTGGCTTTTCAGTTTAAGTCTTATCCACCCTGTACACAGGTTGTGACCAACTCCTTCCTGGTATTTCCCATCATCTCTGCCAGAATATATTATTAACTTACAGTTTTCCGCCATTCTTTTCCCTGCTTCTGACCATCACATTTCACTGATACCCAACACATCCAGGTGATATCTGTCCATTTCTTTTATTACCTGAGCTGTTTTTGTTGCTGCGGCCATCGTTCTTACATTCCAAAATCCAATTTTTTTTATGCATTTGGGGCCAATGAATTTTTGATCGTTGTCAAAGGCACGCAGAGTTGGTGACCTTGATGTCAATATTTCAGTTGACACCTTAATCATACAAATGCATACAGGAGAAAGAAACAGGGAAAGAAGATAATTATAAACTCACATGAATGATTTCCAACAAATAAGAATGAAAGAAAGGAAGCTTTTAGCTGTG
This sequence comes from Achatina immaculata, assembly GCA_009760885.1. Taxonomy (NCBI): domain Eukaryota; kingdom Metazoa; phylum Mollusca; class Gastropoda; order Stylommatophora; family Achatinidae; genus Lissachatina; species Lissachatina immaculata. The sequence continues at coordinate 2,581,259 of CM019714.1, forward strand.
ACTTGTGAGAAGCTGTTCACTCTCAGATATAGGTCACAGCTAAGTGGTCACTTCTTTTTTTTCCAATTTTTTTTCATTCTTATTAACACATCTTATATTTTATATCCTTCCCATGCCGTTAAACATCACATAGGACTCGCATGGTACTTCGCCACGTTTTCTTGTAATCGGTGAGCTTTTCAATATCATCAAGGGATTTTATGCTGACTAAACTGGCCTCTTTAGAGTTTCACGTGGTTGACCTCTTTTTCTTTAGCCTGTTATGTTACAACTTGATAGCTGGTTTTGGGATTATCTAACTGTTTCTTCTTAACACATGACTAACATGTGTCCATCTCCTTTTTCTGTTGTTCCCTCATCTACCTTATCTCTGTAGTGTTCTTGAATTCATTCCACTTTATACTGAATATTTTCCTTAGGCATTTGTTTTCAAAAGAGTCTAATTTCTTGTGTATTTCTTTAGTTGTTTTCAAGCTTTCACATGCATAAATGAGGGTGGATATTACATTTGAATTGAATACAGTATAGTGACCTACGCCTGGGAAGAGTTAAGACACCTCCTTACTTCCATCAGTCTAAGGGACACCCTTGGGCAAGGTGGAGTACCCGTATAGCCCCCTGATCAGGGTGATGTGAAGCCATGGGAGCAGGTGGTGGATGGAATGGGAGAGCAGCTGACAGATAATGTTGGTTATGGTCACCATTCTATGATGGTAGGCAGATGATCTCAGTGTAGGGACAATGCCCACAATCACTGACTAGTACAGTCACTGGCCGGAAGGAAAGCAGTGGTAAACCATTTTCTGAAAATATACCAAGAAACCCAAACAGCAACATGGAAAGTCAAATAGGAAAAAGATCTGGTGGTGAGGCCCCCAGGCCAGATAGATCTAATTTTAATACTGGGGAAGAGTGTGAGATGTAGATTAGTACTAGTAATTGTGATGACGGACAAAATCCTGACGGTGTTACTAAGGAAAACCCCTGCATCAAACTAAAAATTAAAATAAGAGTAGGAACATGGAATGTAAGAAGTATGTATGAGGGAAAGTATCAAATAATAAGTGACGAGATGAAAAGAATGATATACACATTTTGGGAATCCGCGAACATTGATGGAAAGGATCAGGACACTTCAAGAGCAAGAATGATAATATCTTTATATACTCTGGTTGAGAATTAGGAGGAAAGAATGGAGTGGCTTTTTACTTGGACAAATCAACATCAAAAGCATTACTAGGCTACAATCCAGTAAGTGATAGAATCCTCACAGTCAGACTTAAGGGCGCTCCTAGAAATGTAACAATCATCCAGATATATGCACCTACAACAGCAGCAGAAGAGGAAGAAGTAGAAGACTTTTATAACACACTGCAAATGGCCATAAACCCGGTACAGAAAAATGATATTGTATTAATAATTGGGGATTTTAATGCAAAGACTGGTAGAGAAAGAGCAGAAGATGAAGGACATGTTGTAGGAAAATTTAGCATAGGACATAGAAATGAGGCAGGTGACAATCTAATGGCGTTTTGCATGGAAAATGAACTAAATGGTTGCTAACACACTTTTTAAACAACATTCAAGAAGACTTTACACATAGACATCGCCTGATGGGAAAACCAAGAATCAAATAGATTACATTTTAGTGCAAAGAAGGTGGAGATAAGTATAACATCAGCAAAAACTTTACCAGGTGCTGATTGTGACACGGACCATGAGTTATTAATAGCAGACATAAAGATAAAGATAAAAAAGACAGTTAGGGGATCAAGACCACTCCGCTTTGATCTTACACAAATACCAGAACAATATGATATAGAAGTGAATAACTGTTTCGAAATCCTGATGGCTGTACAGGAGGAGATGACACCAGATGATTTGGCTATGCAGGCCAGAGATATCTTAATAACAACAGCTAAAGACATGGTTCCAGTAAAGAAACACAAAATAATGGATGGATTGCAGCAGGCGCACTAGAACTAATAAAACAATGTAGAGAAGTGAAGATGAAATGGAAAGTGACAAATAACAACAAAGAGGAAAATAAATCTTTAACAAAAGAAGTAAGAAGAAACATAAGAAGAGACAAAAAAAACAACACATACAAGATTGTTGTGAAAGAGTAGAAGGACATCAGAAGTGTGGAAGAGATAGTGAAATGTTTAAAAAAATGAAGACATTGACGAGAAATGTCACACCTAAACTAAATGTAATTTGTGACAAGATGGGGAATACCTTGACAGAGACAAAGGAAATTCTAGAAAGATGGAAGGAATATAGCAGAGGAATGTATGATACAACTGACTGTGAAAGCAGAAATCAACAGTGTGGATTATTATTGAAGGAGAAAGAACCCGAACCGACAATAGAAGATGTTTTATGAGCAATAAAGAACTGAAAAATGGTAAATCATCAGGATGTGATGAGATAACAGCTGAATTTATTAAAGCAGGAGGAAAGGAATGTGCAACAATCTATCATGCACTATGTAAAAAGATATGGCATTCAGGTATGTGGCAAAAAGAATAGAAAAGAACTATATTCATACCACTGGCAAAAAAGGGTAACTTGAAATTATACACAAACTACAGAACTGTTGCCCTGATTAGTCATGCCAGTAAAATTCTGTTAAAAATCATAATGGGTAGACTTTGTAATAAAATAGAAGAAGTCTATATGGTCCAAGCTGGTTTTAAACAAGGAAGAGGAACAAGAGATCATATATTCAATATAGGATTAATAACAGAGAAATCAAAGAGTCAAAGAAATTAGACTGTTTTGAAAACAAATGCCTAAGGAACATACTCGGCATCAAATAGAATGAATTCAAGAACAATGCAGAGGTATGACAGATGACTGAACAACAACCAGTCTCATGAGTGATCAGGAAAAGGAGATGGACATATGTTGGTCACTTGATGAGAAGAAATGATCAGAGAATCCCAAAACAAGCTATCAAGTGGAACACAACAGGCTGAAGAAAAAGAGGCAGACCGTGTGAAACTCTGAAGAGGACATTGTTAAGAGAGGCCAAATTAACAGGCATAAAATCCTTTGATGAGGTTGAAAGACTCGCCGAAGACAGGAAAAATTGGTGAACTACCTTGTGAGCCCTATGTGACGTTTAACGGCATGGGAAGGATATAAAATAAGATAAGAATAGAGAAATACAGAGAATTTAATGTGAATCTATATTTATCTTTTATAGACTATTCAAAGGCATTTGATTGTGTACAAGACCAGAAACTTTGGGAAATAATGGAAAAAATGGGATTTCCAACACATTTGATACAATTAACATCACTGCTGTATCTAGACCAACAAGCAGCAGTAAGAATAAATGGTGAAACAACAACTTGGTTTGACATAAAACAAGGGGTCTGTCAGGGGTGCATATTGTCGCCTTATTTATTTAACTTGTATACTGAAAATATAATGAGGAATGTTAGAGAAGATGTAGACAAAGAATATTACAATGCCATCAAAATTGGAGGTTAGAAAATACCAGAAATTAGATATACTGATGGCACAGTATTACTGTTCACATCACAAAAAGGAATGGAAAAACTAATTATGTCAGTCCATAAGAACAGTGAAGAGCAAAGCCTTTATCTTAATGTGAAGAAAACTAAATTGATGACAGGTGACAAAACAGATATGACAGCTGAAATATGTATCAATGAGGAAAAATTGGAAGAGGAGGAGAGTTTTGAATATCTTGGATCATTACTAACTAATAATGGAGATACAATGAGGGAAATTAGAAGGAGGACATCTATCGCACTTCAGAAAGTAAAACAACTAAAGAATCTGTGGAGAGGAGCAGACAGAAGCACAAAAATAAAATTTTTAATGGCATGCATCTTTCCCATCGCAACATATGCCTGTGAGACCTGGACACTTAACAAAACAGCTGAGAAGCACATAAATGCCTTTGAATGTAAATGCTACAGAAGAGTTCTTCAAATATCATGGACACAAAAAAGAACAAATATATCCATACTACAAGAACTTAATATTGAAGAAGGCTGGCTAGTAAACAGGATTAAAGAGAGAAAATTTAAATATTTTGGACGCATAAAATGTCGTGATAATTTAGAGAAGACTGTCTTGGAAGGGTACATATTGGGAAAAATAGAGGAAGACCAAAGCGAAGATGGTTGCAAGATATCGTTGATAATCTGCAAATGGATGCATCAGCAGTAGGGCTTCTTACTTAAACCAAGAGGCCAACAGGAGCTATTAGGGAGGCAAAGTTCTGCAAGGGTCATGAAATGACTGACTGACTGTCCTCAGTCTTTCTATCTCTTTTTTTTTTTTTTTGGAAAAATGAATTATACACCTCTGTCTACATTTATTGCTAGAACCAGTTTTATTGTAGTCATCAATTGTCTTATCTCCTCCTGTTTTATCATGATCATCATTTCTCTTATCTCTCTCCAGTTTTGTCATGGTGATCATTTCTCTTATCTCTCACCAGTTAAATCATGGTCATCATTTCTCTTATCTCTCTCCATAAGTGAAGAAATCACACAGTTGAACTTTAACCCAAGATGAAGGCAGGGACAGAGATACCAATGATTGTCATTAATCAAGTTAATTCTTTGACAAGAATGAGTTAAATTGAGTGATGTCACTAGAGTCTGGAAAACAGGGCTCCAAACTCCACGTGGCCACTAATATAATGCTTAAACTGCAATAAACTTCACCATCTATTTTTGATTCATATCTTTTTTCCTGTTTACTTCGTGAGCCAACAACCAAAGATACTACACTATTTAAATAACGTTCAGCTGTACTACATCTGCAGTTAGACATGAGGTTAACAGTGTGTAGATTTAAATGAAGTTAACAGTGTATAAATTTAAATGAGGATAACAGTTTGTAGATTTAATTGAGGTTAACAGTGTGTATATTTAATTGAGGTTAAAAGCGTGTAGATTTAATTGAGGACAGCAGTGTGTAGATTTAATTGAGGATAACAGTCTGTATATTTAGTTGAGGATAACAGTCTCTAGATTTATTTGAGGATAACAGTCTCTAGATTTATTTGAGGATAATAGTCTGTAGATTTAGTTCAGGATAACAGTCTGTATATTTAGTTGAAGGTAACAGTCTGTATATTTAGTTGAGGATAACATTCTGTATATTTAGTTGAGGATAACAGTCTGTATATTTAGTTGAAGGTAACAGTCTGTATATTTAGTTGAAGGTAACAATGTGTATATTTAGTTGAGGATAACAGTCTGTATATTTAGTTGAAGGTAACAGTCTGTATATTTAGTTGAAGATAACAGTCTGTATATTTAGTTGAAGGTAACAGTCTGTATATTTAGTTGAGTATAACAGTCTGTATATTTAGTTGAAGATAACAGTCTGTATATTAATTGAGGATAACAGTCTGTATATTTATTTGAAGATAACATTCTGTATATTTAGTTGAGGATAACAGTGTGTATATTTAGTCGAAGATAACAGTCTGTATATTTAGTTGAGGATAACAGTCTGTTCGATTTAGTTGAGGGTAACAGTTTGTAGATTTAGTTGAAGGTAACAGTCTGTATATTTAGTTGAAGGCAACAGTCTGTATATTTAGTTGAAGGTAACAGTCTGTATATTTAGTTGAAGGTAACAGCGTGTATATTTAGTTGAAGGTAACAGTCTGTATATTTAGTTGAAGGTAACAGTCTGTATATTTAGTTGAAGGCAACAGTCTGTATATTTAGTTGAAGGTAACAGTCTGTATATTTAGGTGAAAATAACGGTCTGTATATTTAGTTGAGGATAACAGTCTGCATATTTAGTTGAAGATAACATTCTGTATATTTAGTTGAAAGTAACAGTCTGTATATTTAATTGCAGATAACAGTCTGTATATTTAGTTGCAGATAACAGTCTGTATATTTAGTTGAGTATAACAGTCTGTATATTTAGTTGAAGATAACAGTCTGTATATTAATTGAGGATAACAGTCTGTATATTTATTTGAAGATAACATTCTGTATATTTAGTTGAGGATAACAGTGTGTATATTTAGTCGAAGATAACAGTCTGTATATTTAGTTGAGGATAACAGTCTGTTCGATTTAGTTGAGGGTAACAGTTTGTAGATTTAGTTGAAGGTAACAGTCTGTATATTTAGTTGAAGGCAACAGTCTGTATATTTAGTTGAAGGTAACAGTCTGTATATTTAGTTGAAGGTAACAGCGTGTATATTTAGTTGAAGGTAACAGTCTGTATATTTAGTTGAAGGTAACAGTCTGTATATTTAGTTGAAGGCAACAGTCTGTATATTTAGTTGAAGGTAACAGTCTGTATATTTAGGTGAAAATAACGGTCTGTATATTTAGTTGAGGATAACAGTCTGCATATTTAGTTGAAGATAACATTCTGTATATTTAGTTGAAAGTAACAGTCTGTATATTTAATTGCAGATAACAGTCTGTATATTTAGTTGCAGATAACAGTGTGCATATTTAGTTGACGATAACAGTCCATAGGTTTAGTTGAGGATAACAGTCTGTATATTTAGTTGAAGGTAACAGTCTGTATATTTAGTTGAAGGTAGCAGTCTGCATATTTAGTTGAAGGTAACAGTCTGTATATTTAGTTGAAGGTAACAGTCTGTATGTTTAGTTGAGGATAACAGTCTGTATATTTAGTTGAAGGTAACAATGTGTATATTTAGTTGAAGGTAACAGTCTGTATATTTAGTTGAGGATAACACTCTGTATATTTAGTTGAGGATAACAGTCTATATATTTAGTTGAAGATAACAGTCTGTATATTTAGTTGAAGATAACAGTCTGTTCGATTTAGTTGAGGGTAACAGTTTGTAGATTTAGTTGAGAATAACAATCCGTAGATTTAGTCATAAACATATCCTGCCTTCTAAAAGAAATGTCAACTGTAGAAAAGTCATGTGGTCTTTTGTTAGATGTGGCACTAGTTTATCAAGTTCAAAATATTATATATTAAAAAAAATATTATAGAAATGCAAATAGACTACAAATCGAAAGGAAACATTGCAAATTGAGAAGTGTGAATAAAGTCACCACTGGTTATTTACTGAAAAGTTCAAACACTAACAAATTCATTCAGTCAAGCTGACATGTCAGTCTTGCTTTTATGTTTGGTTGGCTATTTGCAAACTTTATAGAAATATCATGATAAATAGTCAGAAATATATAGGGTAGAAATGAAACACCCGACAGCTTTCAGAATGAAATAAATAGGCATCATTTTGTATAAATGAATCTTTAATGGTGTAGTTATGATCTACAGAGAAAGGAGAATTATCTTGAACAGAAAATTATTAGCTCTTACATCTTCTATATCTACTTAAAAATTATGTTTTTTCAAATGGTTTCAACTGCACTGCACACAGTGCTGAAGTCGATTTTTGGAAGCTTGGTATTAACCGCTGTGGCATATCCTGTGCAACGTTTTCATTCTTTTGTATTATGTTTAATTAGAAATCATTCGTTGTGGCTGGTTTTGTGTGTCACAACACTTTTTAAATAACCCCAAAGGAAAGGTCTGGAGGTAAAATATCTGGATACTAGATGGCCAGTTCACATCTCCACATTGTGAAATGACATGACATTCTCTGATAAGAAAAGAATTTTTGTCTTTGTCCCAGGAGTGAAAACGTGCAGAGATGACCACCCTTGACAGTGCCCAAATGTTGGTGGACAAATCAAATAGATACTATCCACTTCAGTGAACAAATCAAACGAATACTACCCACTTCAGTGAACAAATCAAATGAATACTACCCACTTCAGTGAACAAATCAGACGAAAACTACCCACTTCAATGAACAAATCAGATGAATACTACCCACTTCAGTGAACAAATCAGACAAATACTACCCACTTCAGTGAACAAATCAGATGAATACTACCCACTTCAGTGAACAAATCAGATGAATACTACCCACTTCAGTGGACAAATCAGATGAATACTACCCACTTCAGTGAACAAATCAGATGAATACTACCCACTTCAGTGGACAAATACAAACAATAAAGAACTAAAACACTCTAATGGGTGAGAATTTCAATGGATTATGTTGTTATCTAACATTGATGGCATATGTTGTTATCTAATGTTCATGGCATATGTTGTTATCTAATGTTCACAGCATATGTTGTTATATAATGTTGATTGAATATGTTGTTATATAATGGTTATGGAATATGTTATCTAATGTTGATGGAATATTGTGTTATCTAGTATTGATAAAAATATTACTTCAGTAAAAACTTTTTTTTTCTGATCCTGGAGATGAAAAAGTGAGGAAAGCGTCTGATCGTGTGAAACTTTCTTCATGTTGTTGCTTAGCAAAACTATAAACTGGTCACATCTTATCAACTGTACAAAGTTAATCTTGTTTTACTGTGTGTAATGGTGTGGATTTCTTGTTAAAGTGTATGATGTGTGTGGATTAGTTGTTAAAGTGTGTGATGTGTGTGAACTATTTGTTAAAGTGTGTGATGTATGTTAACTAACTGTTAAAGTGTGAGATGTATGTGAACTAACTGTTAAAATGTGTGATGTATGTGAACTACCTGTTTGAGTGATGTATGTGAACGACCTGTTAAAGTGTGTGATGTATGTGAACTACCTGTTAAAGTGTCTGATGTATGTGAACTACTTGTTAAAGTGTGTGATATATGTGACTTATCTGTCAAAGTGTATGATGAATGTGGATTACTTGTTATGTGATATATATGGATTACTTGTCTGGGATGTATGTTGATTGAGTAATGCATATGGATTACTTTTTAAAATATGTAATGCAGATGGATTACTTGTTAAATTATGTCATATATATGGATTACTTATTAAAGTGTGTAAGGCCCAGTGACCTGCTTAAATCCACGTTTATAGCACTACCAAAGAAACCAGGTGCAAAGGAATGTGATGACCATCGGACTATCAGCCTCTCATGTCACATAACGAAGCTACTTCTGAGAATAATTATGAGAAGAACAAGGAAAATGGAAATAGCAGATGAACAGTTTGGATTTATTGAAGGAAAGGGAACACACAATGCCATTTATGCTTTATGAACACTAACAGAAAGAGCTTTAGAAGTACAGAAAGATCTCTAATTATGCTTCATTGACTACACCAAAGCATAACATAATGAAATGATTAAAATGCTTCAAGACATCAATATAGACGGCAAAGACCTGAGGATTGTAAAACATCTATACTGGCAGCACAAAGCAGCAATTCGAGTTGAAAATAGAACTGGAAAATATCAACCTATAAAACAAGGGGTGCGACAAGGATGTGTTCTATCTCCAGACCTTTTTTCTCTATACAGCGAGAATATTCTAAGAACAATCATCACAGAACCAGGCATAAAAATTGGAGGATACAATATTAACAACCTTCGGTATGCTGACGACACAGTACTGATAGATGAGAACCAACAAGACCTACAAAGTCTCTTGGATAAAGTCGCCAAAGAGAGTGAACAGAAACGCCTTACTTTGAACATCAAAAAGACAGAGACTATGGTTATATCTAAGGAACAGAATCCACCAACATGCAGTATAAAATTAAATGGAACTATTCTAAAGCATGTGCAGAAATTCAAATACCTTGGAGCAGTAATAACTTCAGATGGGAAATGAAGAACAGAAATTAGGAACAGAATAGGCCAAGCAAAGACTGCATTTCAGAGAATGAGAAACATATTAGCCAAAACATCCTTATCAGTGAATGTTAGAAAACGAGTCCTAAAATGCTATATTGAACCTATCTTGTTATATGGAAGTGAATCATGGACAATAGGCTGGTCTGCACAAAAATCATTGGAAGCAGCAGAAATGTGGTTTATTAGAAGAATGTTGTGAATCCCCTGGACAGCAAAAATAACTAATGAAGAATGTATGAGAAGAGCTGGAGAGACAAAAATCTTTGTCAAAAAGATAAGAGAGAGACAATGTACTTTCATAGGACATGCAATGAGAAGAGGGGGCATTGAAAATATTATAACAGGAAAAATAGAAGGAAGAAGATCAAGAGGAAGACCAAGAGAAATGATACTGGACAGTCTGACGGGATGGTGTGAGAGGAGATCATCAACTGAACAGATGGCCTGCATGAAGGATCTTGTATTCTGGAGAAGCATAATAGCCAACGGCAGTCAGCACGGCACCTGATGATGATGATGATGATGAAAGCACATGGATTACATGTTAAATTGTGATTATGTGTAATACTTTCTAAATTATGTCATGAATAGTTAAATTGTGTAATGTATATGTGTTACTTGTTACATTATGTAATTATGTGGGTTGCTTATTAAATTATTTGATTACGCGGGTTACTTGTTAAATTATGTGATTATGTGGGTTACTTGTTAAATTATTTGATTATGTGGGTTGTTAAATTATAATATTATGTGGCTTACTTATTAAATTATTTGATTACGTGGGTTACTTATTAAATTATTTTATTCTGTGGGTTATTTGTTATATTATTTGATTATATGGGTTACTTGTTAAATTAATTGATTATGTGGGTTATTTGTTAAATTATTTGATTATGTGGGTTACTTGTTAAATTATATGATTATGTGGGTTACTTATTTGAGCTTTAGCTGTTTTTTTCAGTGACTGAACAAGTAAATTACTGTGCCTTGCCCCTGGCTGCTGCTTCAAGGTAACCACTCAGCAATAGATAATAAAAGCATGATAAGAAAAGAAAAGATAAGAAAATTGGAACCATATCACAAGTACGAGCTTGGAAATTATTTTTAAAACTAGCAAACCTACAATACAAGTTTGGCGTGGGGGGGTAAAGAGGTTCATTCCAGTAAATTCCAGTAAAGTACAGAGTAGATCAGTCAGTCATTTTATTGATGTAGTGAAGTTTTATTGACATGTTGTAATAGTATATAACAAATATTTTAACCAGATTGATGCCAAAAAAATCTGTAATGTTGTAGATTGGTACCAGCAAGCCTGTAATGTTGTAGATTTGTACCAGCAGGTCTGTAATATTGTAGATTGATACCAGCAGGTCTGTAATGTTGTAGATTGATACCAGCAGGTCTGTAATGCTGTAGATTGATACCAGCAGGTCTGTAATGCTGTAGATTGATACCAGCAGGTCTGTAATGCTGTAGATTGATACCAGCAGGTCTGTAATGGACAATCTTGTGAGAAAGTCACCACTGTTGGCAATAATTGGTTGACTGAAACATGGACAAATAAACATTTTCATCACAGACTTGTTCATGTAATAGACATGTTCATATCACAATTATGTTCACATTATAGACATATTCATACCACAAACATGTTCATATCATAGATACACTCATATCACAAACATGTTCATATCATAGATACACTCATATCACAAACATGTTCATATCATAGATACACTCATATCACAAACATGTTCATATCATAGATACACTCATATCACAAACATGTTCATATCATAGATACACTCATATCACAAACATGTTCATATCATAGATACACTCATATCACAAACTTTCAGGTACCTATTTCTACAAGTGGATGACTGGGGTGCCTCTGGCCGGATTCGAACCCACAACTTTTGCCATGAGAGACCAGTGCACTAATCACTTCACCATTCAGATGCTCATCTTCCAATATAATGAGCAGAATTTCTGCTTCGATTGTGAGCAGCTTCAGAGAGAACATTTTAATGCTGGGTGTAAAATTAATGATATTTATCTCCAAAAGAAAAAAAGAGGACTGATTGGAAAAAAAAAAAAGATTACATGTGCAACTATGCAAAAGAAACAATCCCCAGGTTAAAAAAAAATACATATGGAATGTTAAAAAGTTATGTGCACACTATTTTTCAACATAATAACTAAGTTGATTAAGATATCTGTCTGATCGCAGGACCAGCTTTTCCATCCTGACTCTACAGAAGTCATATCCCTGCTGATTTAGCCATTTGTGTGATTTTCTGATCCTCATATAACACATGTGGTACCCATTTGGCACAAACTGTTGTGTAGCGCAACACATCCACCACGAGGTGTTGAACACTGCCATAGCTCAGTCCCATCTGGGACACAATATGATGCAAAGTTATCCTTTGACCCTGTTGAATCAGTTTGTCAACACATGCTGCACTGACTTTTGCTGTCAATGAATTTCAACTTCCACTATTTCCAGTATCTGCCTTCTATATCAAACTTGCTGGACTGAAACAAGTGACACCATTTTGCCATGTGCTGTCTACTCATAACTTTTTCACCAGAAATATCGACAAGCTGGTGGTCAATTTCAGCTGCAGACACATTCTTTGCCTACAAAAATCTTATCACACCTCCTGTGGACACATTCTTTGCCTACAAAAATCTTATCACACCTCTCACTTCAGTGAGAGACCATTCTTCCAGATGCTGACCATTTTGATGTGTAACTACAAATCTGCAGCTCACAGCACATGGTTAAAACATTTACCCTGACAACTAGTGCCACCTAGTGAATATCCTGGTCAAAAATTACATATATCAGTTAACGTGTCTTTAAATTATGGCTCTTGTAACCTTTTTTTTCTGATAAGTCTATGTACATTGTTCAGTGCCAGCTGTGAAAATTACAACATGTATATTTTTTAAAAAGCACTAATAATGAACAAAAGGAGCAGCATGAAAACTGAACATACTGGAATAAGACTGGTTAGAAATGACTTGGCAGTTAGCTGCATACTGAGAGTTGATCAAACATTGAGAAAGTAGATATGTATAGAGCAATCATGTTAAACACCATCCCTCAAACAAGAAACAGACAAACATGCTCCGTCCATCATCCTCTTTGCACAATTTTCCAGAGCTATAAGTGCATGTATCTTGTATTTTTTTCCTTGTGTTTTTCTATCAACATGAAATGGATATCTCACGATTTAGCTACAGCACTGACGATGACATGGAGGGTGGTCAGGAGGAGCAGTATGGAACCCTCGTCACTATCGTGAGTGGACAAAACGCTACAAGAGTGTCATACAACCCACTTACCGCCTTACAGCCAAATTCTGTCAGAAATTCTTCTACAATTTACACAATTTTTTTTTATAAATAGGAAACGATGAGACTTTCATATAGTAAAGTAAGAGAACACAGTTTTGTAGGACTAGACCTCGAAAAAATCATAGACAAAGCACTTTAGTGAGACGTGAGAGAAAGAAAAATCACAAGAGAATTACCTGGGATTTGAATCAGACTCCAGTAGGGTGAGCAGCTGCACAGACATGAAATAACACCGTACTAACCAAGTCTGCCAACTAGCAAACCCCTCCCCCCCCCCACTCAACAAAGGTGTTTATTAGCATAGTCATTAGTAACTGTTCAGTAGGCAGGAGGGATCGTGACACAGAAATTCCATAGCTTAGATTCAGCCTCTCTAGCAGGTACCAACTTTTAGACAAACATACACACGGTCTCCTGTCATGTCTGGTGCATACAAGATCAACAATAACAAATGAATGAATACTTATTACATGAAGCTAGTTTCAGGAACAATTTTTTTATACATAGGAAACAATGAGGTTTTCGTACAGTAAAGTAAGAGAACACAGTTTTGTAGGATTAGGCCTTGAAAAAATTGTAGACAATACACTTTAGTGAGACAAGAGAGAAAGAAAAATCACAAGAGAATTACTTGGGATTTGAACATGGACTCCGGTTTTATAGGTTGATATTTTCCAGTTCAATTTGAGTTGAAAATAGAACTAGAAAATATCAACCTATAAAACAAGGATGTGTACTAACTCCAGGCCTTTTTCTCTGTTACAGTGAGAATATTCTAAGAATGATCATCACAGAACCAGGCATCAAAATTGGAGGATACAATATTAACAACCTTTGGTATGCTGATGACACAGTACTGATAGCTGAGAACCAACAAGACCTGCAAAATCTCTTGGATAAAGTAGCTAGAGAAAGTGAACAGAAAGGCCTTACTTTGAACATCAAAAAGACAGAGACTATGGTTATATCTAAGAAAAAGAATCCACCAGCATGCAGTATAAAATTAAATGGAACTATTCTAATGCATGTGCAGAAATTCAAATACCTTGGAGCAGTAATAACTTCAGATGGGAAATGAAGAACAGAAATTAGGAACAGAATAGGCCAAGCAAAAACTGTCTTTCAGAGAATGAGAAACATATTAGCCAACACATCCTTATCAATGAATGTTAGAAAGCAAGTCCTAAAATGCTATATTGAACCTATCTTGTTATATGGAAGTGAATCATGGACAATAGGCAAGTCTGCACAAAAATCATTGGAAGCAGCAGAAATGTGGTTTATTAGAAGAATGTTGCAAATTCTCTGGACAGCAAAAATTACAAATGGAGAATGTATGAGAAGTGCTGGAGAGACAAAAATTCTTGTCAAAAAAATAAGAGAGAGGCAATGTACTTTCATAGGACATGTAATGAGAAGAGAGGGCATTGAATATGCAGGAAACTCTCTACCGTAGAGAGCGGAACAACAACACAACTCCTTTAGATCATCAGAAGAAGTACCCCCCCTCAGACAAGTGTTTCGGCCCTTTAAACTCCTGACACTCTAAGGGGGGTGGGCCCCTCTGGGTCATGACTCCCAGAGGTCTTGTGAGTTGTTGCTTTTTTTTTTTTTTTCGGTCCCGGGATCGAACCCATGATCTTCCAGTTGCCACGCGTCTTTAGCGATTTAGCTATGGATGACTGGTATTGGTTGTGGCAAATGAAATTACTTATGCTCCCAATGCTTGTTTCGCATACTCCACAGCCAGCATGAGGCCTTTTCTGCTGTTTCTGAAAGGCTTCTCAATGCCCTTGCTCTTGCTTTTCCCTTTATGCCCAGTTGCTTACATAGGTCATATGCTGATGTTGCTATGAATCCTCTTGCTCCCACTTCTACAGCTATCACTTTTGCCCTGATTCCTGCCCCCTGCCTCAGTTGCTTGACCAGATCATTGTACTTCTCCAATTTGAATAAATGCTGTTCCTCTATTCTAGTTTCGTATGGGACCGTAAGCTCGATCATTATTAATTCCTGTTTTTCTGTGGAGTACACTACAATGTCCGGTCGCATTCCTGTGTTCTTAATGGCAGTCGGGTATTCTCGTCTTTCTGGAAGGTCCGCTGTCACTTCCCAATCATTTGTACCATCTAGCAGTGATGGTAAGGGAATGTCCCTGATTTCAATATTTGATGTCGTACCAGCACCTATGAAGTATTTAGGTTGGACTTCAACTCTTTTGCTGTTATTTGCTTTATCGTTTGCCCTGTCTACAATGGCTACTAGTTCCTGCAACACTCTGTTGTGCCGCCAGGTGTACCGTCCTTGCCCTAAAGACACTCTACATGCTGACAGCACATGTTCCAATGTTTGCCTTTCGTTGCAGAGAGGGCACTTTGTATCTTCTGATACACCCCATTTGTATAGGTTGGAGCCTGTAGGCAGAAGGTCATAAGTAGCTCTGATGATGAAGCTGAGCCTCAAGGGTGCCATTTTCCAGATGTCATTCCATGTTAGTGATCTCTGCAGGACTTCCTCCCATGTTGTCCATTGCCCTTGTTGTGATTGTTGGACTGCCTTCTGGACCCGCTTGTCATCCTCTGAATTCCTTACCTCGCTGATGATCATATCCCTTCTTTCCTTGCAGGAGGCCTTTGACCACCACTTGATTTCTCCATGACCAAATCCCCTTCTGTTGGTCTGGGTGTACCCTATTACTTCTTTCAGCTTGAAAATATTATAACAACAGGAAAAAATAGAAGGAAGAAGATCAAGAGAAATGATACTGGACAGTCTGACGAGATGGTGTGAGAGGAGATCACCAACTGAGCTGATGGCCTGCATGAAGGATCTTGTACTCTGGAGAAGCATAATACCCAATGCCAGTCGGATGATGATGATGATGATGATGATGACTCTGGTAGGACGAGCAGCCATCTAGCCATGAGAGAACACCGTACTAACATGCCAGCTAGCACCCCCACCCCCAACAAGGTGTTTATTAGCATAGTCATTAGTAACTGTTCAGTAGACACGAGGGATTATGAGACCAGGAAAGAAATGAGGTCATTGACACAGAAATTCCTTAGCTCAGATTCAGTCTCTCTAGCAGGTACCAACCTTTAGACAAACATACACATGGTCTCCTGCCATGTCTGGTGCATTTTTTCAAGGTCTAATCCTACAAAACTGTGTTCTCTTACTTTACTGTACGAAAACCTCGTTGTTTCCTATGCATAAAAAAAATTGTTTCTGAAACTAACTTCATGTATTAAGTATTTATTCATTTGTTATTGTTGTTCAAGTATGTTCTCATGGCTAGATGGCTGCTTGTCCTTCCAGAGTCCGTGTTCGAATCCCATATAATTCTCTTGCGATTTTTCTTTCTCTCACATCTCACTAAAGTGCTTTATCTACAATTTTTTCAAGGTCTAATCCTACAAAACTGTGTTCTCTTACTTTACAGTCTTACACAAGGTTTTTAATGAAGCCTTTGATAGAAAAGAATTACCCAACTGTCTCAACCAGTCATTAATAACACTCTTAAAGAAAAACAAGGCAGACACAACCCAGGTAACGAACTACAGACCTATCTCATTACTCAACGTAGACTACAAAATCCTAGCAAAATCCCTAACTATGAAACTTAAACCAGTCATGCACATACTTGTACACGAAGACCAGCAATGCAGTGTCACCGACAGAAACATAAATATGCATTTACATTTCCTAAGAGATGTTATTCAGTACTCTCACGACAAAAAAGGCCAGTCAGCAATCTTATCACTGGACCAAGAGAAGGCTTTCTACAAAGTTTCACATTCCTTCCTCTAGAAAACTTTGCCAAATGTAATCTTCAAAACTATTTTAGAGACTGGATCAAAATTCTATATAACAAACCAGAAAGCAGAATTTTAATAAACCCCACCCTAAGTGAACCAATACGGTTAACCAGATCTGTACGTCAGGGCTGCCCACTCTCACCCCTGTTGTACATACTAACTCTAGAGCCACTTCTGGAGAGAATCAGACAGGAAACACTAGTCAAAAGAATCTTTATTCCTGGGATGGGAGAGAGACAGCTGTTGGCCTACGCTGATGACACAATCTTCTTCCCGTCCATTATATCCTCTATCAGGAATATACTAGACAGATTTACAGAATTTGGACAAGGCTGCAGGGCCAAAATAAAAAACATTCACAATAATACATAATGAGTTTAGGCAGATGGGCCAACAAAACAGACTTCCCATTCACGTTAATAAAGTCAATGAAATAAAAAATATACAGAATTTTGATTACAGCCATGCCGTCAAATAACAGTGAGGCAAGATAGCGAATTATAATTGAGAAAATAAAAAGCAGACTGGTAATATACAAATATAAAACCACCACTATATTCAACAGAAGTGTCGCAGTCAACACCCGTGTCATCCCCAACTGATATACACAGCAAACATCTTCTCCTTACCTACAGTCAACACCTGTGTCATCCAACAACTGATATACACAGCAAACATCTTCTCCTTACCTACAGTCAACACCTGTGTCATCCAACAACTGATATACACAGCAAACATCTTCTCCTTACTTACAGTCAACATCTATGTCATCCAACAACTGATATACACAGCAAACATCTTCCCCCTGTCTAAACAGTCACAGAAATAAACTCAGTGATTAGCAGCTTTATTTTCCGACACACCGTACACAGCATCAAACAAAAAAACCTTGATGTAACACAAGAAAAGAGGAAGCATTTCCTGACAAGACATAAAAACAAAGATCCTAGCACTCAGGATTAAATAAGTGGGACAGATCATCCAACAGCCACAAAAACACACACTAGCCCACTGCTACATTGAAGCTGAGACTAATCAAACTTTGTAAATTAATCATCGCACATCCCCATCACTTTGGAACAAGGCCACTGTTCTACAGACAATGCATACAACGTGTAACTGGACATGAACATTTAATACATATGAAAACATCAAACATCTACAAATACCTGGTCAAAAAACAGGTGTCACCATTACAGGACAAAATAAAGAGAGGATCCATCACTGACTACACACAATCATTTCAAAACCTACACAGAACAGGAATGACGCCAAGTGCACAAGAGATAACATACAGACTATTGTTCAACATAACATCGACCACACAAGGGGTCGCTTGCAGATCCAACAAACTTATCAGATGTAGACTATGTAGAAAAAACACACAAGAAACAGAATAACACATCTTCTTTGAGTGCAAAACTGTTTCTTTAGAAGAAAGAGACTCAAGAGATAGCAACAAGAACAACAGAGAAAGTAGATATGTATAAAGCAGTCATATTGAACACCATCCCTTGGACATAAATAGATGAACATACACAGTCCAGCATCCACCTTGCAGAATTTAGGCATCTTGTTTGGTTATGCAGAAATAAGGCAATGTTTGAAAACAGGTTTTTTTACAAAAGAAAATTTTTTTTCTGTTCTCTTTTGTTTATTCATTTTACTAAATGTGTAACTTTTTTATTAGTCAAAGTAGACTGTGTGTAAATATGTTACTAGTCAAAGTAAACTGTATCATGTCAACAGTGTCATGCTAACTATGTCATATTGACTTGTGTAATGTTGTGTCATGCTATGCCATGTTAACTGTGTAATGTTACGTTATGCTATGCATTGTTATCAGTGTAATGTTGTGTCATGCTATGCATTGTTATCAGTGTAATGTTGTGTCATGCTATGCATTGTTATCAGTGTAATGTTGTGTCATGCTATGCCATATATAATGCTGAGTAATGCCATGTTATCTCATGCCAAGTTAACTGTAATGATATGTAATACTAGCTGTGCTATGTAAACTATGTAACACTGTGTCATAATGACATTATCATCTTAACTGACTGTTAAAATAACTTACTGTGAATCGGCCATTAATTTTGGCTGAATAATTCAAAATCTCATGCTGCTTCATGATCTTGAAACTCTTCCTTTGAAATATAGAAGTAAGAGTGATTAGAAAAATCTGTAGCATCATTTACAGTCTCTCATTTATCGGTTTTCTTTCCTTCTCCCAAATGAACATTGACAGCTTACTCCAAACATCACCAGTAAATGAACAAAAATATAATGTTCACATGTCAGGACAGGTCTATGACAAAAATAAAATGTTCACATGACAAGACAATTCATTCATTCAGCTTTTCAAGGCACTGCAGCTCATTGCTGCAGACTTGTCTCCATTCCTCTCTGTTCTTATCTTCTCTTGCCAGATGTCCACTCTGAGGGCAAGTAGGTCTTCTTCCAGGTTGTCACACCATCGTTGTCTCCGTCTGCCTCTTGGTCTGTCTCCATTAATCACTTCTGTATAAGCCTTTTCATCTGTCTATTCTTGTCCATCCTCCAGTATCTAAGCCATCTCAATCTGTTGTTTTTCATAATGCTAGTTATAAGTGGAGAATGGAATAGCATGTGTATAGTATTTCTAATTTTCCATTCTTGTGATATAGGATCTCTAATTTCTCCTAAAATTCTTCTCAGGATTCTGTTCTCACAGATCTATGGCTGTACTTCATCTTGTTTTGTAGTGCTCCATGTTTCTGATCCACACAAGATAACTGGTCTAATCTGTGTCTTGTATATATTTAGTTTGGTGTTGTGGGACAGGATTTTGTTTTATTGCAATAAGTGTCCAAGGGCAAAATAAGTGCTGTTTCCTGCTTGTATCCTAGCTCTAATCTCATCTCTCACAATGCTGGGGCTACTGAACACTGCCCCCCTCCCCAGTATTTATATGAATTTATTATTTTAATCCTTATATCTTCTATTTGGATCTGGTTGTTTTGTTTTTAATTTGTTGCCCTTATTATTCTCATGTGTTCAGTTTTTTCATAATTTCTCTTTAGCCTCACTTTTTCTGCTTGCACTTGCAAATGTTTGAAGACTTCTGTGATCTCTTGCAAAGTTTCTCCTTCATTCATTCATTTGCATGTCCCTTGCGGAACTTTGCCTCCCTAACAGCACTCTTGTAGGCCTCTCAGATGTGAGCAAGATGGCCTGCTGCTGATGCATCTGTTTGCAGATCATCAACGATGTCTTGCAGCCATCTTCGCCTTGGTCTTCCTCTCTTTCTTTTTCCCATTATGTACCCTTCCCAGACAGTCTTCTCTAGATTATCGTGACATTTAATGTGTCCAAAATATTTAAGTTTTCTCTCTTTAATCCTCTTTACTAGCCATCCTTCTTCAATATTAAGTTCTTGTAGTATGGATATATTTGTTCTTTTTTGTGTCCATGATATTTGAAGAACTCTTCTGTAGCATTTACATTCAAAGGCATTTATGTGCTTCTCAGCTGTTTTGTTAAGTGTCCAGGTCTCACAGGCATATGTTGTGATGGGAAAGATGCATGCCCTTAAAAATCTTATTTTTGTAGTTCTGTCTGTTCCTCTCCACAGATTCTTTAGTTGTTTTACTTTCTGAAGAGCGATATATGTTCCTCTTTTAATTTCCCTCACTGAATCTCCATTATTAGTTAGCAGTGATCCAAGATATTAAAAAATCTCCACTTCTTCCAGTTTTTCCTCATTGATATATATTTCAGCTGCCTTGTTTATTTTGCCAGTTGTCATCAGTTTAATTTTCTTTGCATTAAGATAGATGTTTTTCTCTTCACTGTTCTTACAGACTGACATAATTAGTTTTTCCATTCCTTTTCGTGTTGTGGACAATAATACTGTGTCATCAGCATATCTAATCTCTGGTATTTCATAACCTCCAATTGTTATGGCATCGTAATATTCTTTCTCTACATCTTCTCTAACATTCCTCATTATATTCTCAGTATACAAGTTAAATAAGTAAGGTGACAATATGCACTCCTGACGGACCCCTTGTTTTATGTCAAACCAAGTTGTTGTTTCACTATTTATTCTTACTGCTGCTTGTTGGTCTAGATACAGCAGTGATGTTAATTGTATCAAATGTGTTGGAAATCCCATTTTTTCCATTATTTCCCAGAGTTTCTGGTGTACACAATCAAATGCCTTTGAGTAGTCTATAAAGGATAAATATAGATTCACATTAAACTTTCTGCATTTCTCTGTTATTAACCTTATACTGGATATATGATCTCTTGATCCTCTTCATTGCCTGAAACCAGCTTGGACCATATTGACTTCTTCTTCTATTTTCTTACGAAGTCTAGCCATTACGATTTTTAATAGAATTTTACAGACATGACTAATCAGGGCAACAGTTCTGTAGTTTGTAAGTTTCTCCTACAATATCTATATTGCCTGTATGTCCTAATATTCTCAGTCTGTCATTGATGATTTGCTCTTTATTTATTGTTCTTCTGATGTTTTTCTAGGACCAGACAAACAGTGCTGGGAACAGGGCATCACTTAGTTTCAGGCCTGTTCTTATCTGGAATGGTTTTGATTTTCTTCCCTTATATAACACCATGTTTTCTGTTTCCTCCATGTGTAGTTTATTTATGTTAATGTATTTCTTAGGTATCCCAGACTCCTTCATTATATTCATAAGGCTGTTAACAAGATATAAGCTGAATAAAAACTTATTGTTCACATGATAAAATAGAAGCTGAACAAAAACTAACTGTTCACATGATAAAACTGAAGATGAATAAAATCTTAGTGTTCACATATAAAAACATAAAATTGATGTTTAAGATCAGAAGAGGAATTATATGACACAATGGAAATTAGCATAAACTGGACTGATAAACAAATAAAAACAAGATAGATCAACCATTTTTTCCATATCATCTTATGAGATTTATCAACAAACAGTACTAGAACTAGAATTTATTTGCTTCCTCTATCAGATGCACTATACAAATAACTATAGTCACAGAGCACAAACATTCCACATACAGCTACATACTGAACAATATGAGTAGCTCCAGTCAGAGCACAAGCACTTCATAAACAGCTACGTACTGAACAACATAAGTAGCTCTAGTCAGAGTACAAACACTCTGCATATAGCTACATATAGAACAACACGAGTAGCTCTAGTCAGAATACAAGCACTTCACATACAGTTACATACTGAACAACATGAGTAGCTCTAGTCACACACGGAGTACAAGCACTTCACATACAGCTGCATAACAAAACTGTACATTGTCTGCTCATGAGACAGATCATGACAGTGACATATTGATTTACTAACTAGAAACTAACTATGACTTATGCCATTTTCATTCAATATGTCAGTCTTAATCTGTGTCACTGATAATGTTTCTTGTGTAATAAATGATGTAACAGACCTGATGAAATGCACTTCAGCATCAGCAACACATCAGAGAGTTCAATGCTTGAAACACACTTCAGCATCAGCAACACATCAGAGAGTTCAATGCTTGAAACACACTTCAGCATCAGCAACACATCAGAGAGTTCAATGCTTGAAACACAGTTCAGCATCAGCAACACATCAGAGAGTTCAATGCTTGAAGCACAGACAGAACTATACTCTCTGAGACATAATTTTCTCCTCTAGTAATTCTGTTGCCCTGCCTGCTGATGACGGCTCTCGTGCTTTTCTGTACTTCCCTGCTCCGAGTGCTGATTATAAGCTGTGCTGGTGTTCTTTCCCATCTAGTTAGTCCATTCAGCAGTTTATCTCTCTGTCTACCTTGATCTTTTTTTGCCTTCTACCTTTCCTGTTGTCACAATGTATTCTAGCTTGCCTCACTGTAGAACATGTCATAATAATTTGGATTCTCTTTTTCTGACTTTTGTTAATGTTTGTCTCGTCTCGCCAGCCTCTCTCAAAACCTCTTCATTTGATTTCTTTGCCGTCCGTAGTATTCTCAGCATTCTTCTAAGGAACTACATTGCAGTGACTTCCAGATGGCATTGTACTTCATTAGTGACTGACCTCACATCCGTAAAATAAAATTTGGCTTATTGAGGTACTCTTTTCCTCACTCCCAACGTCAGTGATTTATTACACAGAATGCTCTTCATTTTCTGAAACATTATTTTGGCTCGCATTATTCTGCTCTTTATCTCAGGCATCTTCAATCTGAGGTCAGTAGTGTCCCCAAATATCTAAGCTTGTCCACCTTTTTCAGCATTGTGCCATTTACTGTTATTTTACATTCAGGAATTAATTTTTTTTCTTTGAGATGACCATCATGACTTCTTTTTTTTTTTTTTTTTTGTTCAAAGTAAGGCCCTTGTTCTACTATATCCAGCAGTTCTTGCAGTTCTTTTTCACTCTTTGCTATTAAGACTGTAGCATTTGCATATCTCAGGTTGTATAAGTTATATTCCCCCCCCCCTCCCACTGATATTCCAGGTAGTTCATCCATCATGCAGAACACAGAAGACAGGTAGTAATTCTACTGCCTAACAATATCTCTGAATTCTTTTATTTAATCCTATATTCATTACACAACTCTTACATTATACATCCATTACACACAGCTCTTACACCATACATCCATTACACACAGCTCTTACATCACACATCCATCACAAATAGACACTTGTCTTGTCCTGTCTCCTTGCTCATCTACCTTTCAGTGGACACACAGATGCCTTGATAGGGCTCAGTGATTTACTTAATGGGACATTTAATGCTTCTGTAACTTTCTTTATCTCTTGTGTGGGGGATCTCCTCTGTTGCCTACAAATCTTATTGTGAACGTTTTCTGTGATCTTCTGTCTGGTGGTAACTGTGTAACATGGCCAGACCATTTGTCTTGCTGTTTCTGGATATAATGTAATCCTGGTGTTACTCCAACCTTTGCCCTGATGATGTCATTTCTTATTTGGTCTCTTCTTGTCACATTTAGTATTCTCCTTAAACATCTTGTGATGATTTTCTTTTGTTTTTGACTGTTAGTGTCCATGTTTGACATTGATGGCATAGAGCTGGAGGAAAATTGTGTTGTACAGTGCCCTTTTTGTTTCAGTTTTGATGTATTTTTCAACTGTAAAAAATGTGAAAAACTGTGAAAAATACAAATACACATAAAATTATTTTTAGCTCCAGCATGTTCACATAAACTTACTTATCATTTTGAGCATACTCAGATTTTCTGCAAAATCTCCTGCTCATGAGTAGAGGATTTTCACCACCTGAACAACATCCAGATTTCTCCTGAGGTGAGAGAAAGTATATCTTTGCTTGCTGCTCATATTTACAATGTGTCCAAATTAAATAAAACATCACTCTGGCTGCCACAGCTCACATTTATTATGTGTCAGTAAATTAATACATCTCTCTGGCTGCTACTTCTAATATGCTATGTGTTTAGTGTTCCTGGATTATTGAGAATAGATGGAAGTGTATGGTTCTATTTTACAAAAAGATAGTGTGGAAACTGAGCAGAAACAAGAATGGTAGAAAGTAAGATGGGCACACATATTTAAGTATAAATGAAGAACATACAACACTTAAATATTTCTGCAAAAGAAAGGGATCTCATACAAAAAATACAGCAGATAAAAACATAAAAAATAGATGAAGAATTAAAAATTCAACTTTTTTGAAATCCTCATTGTAAGAAAGATGGACACAAAATGTGCTCAGATGGACATAGGTAAGCACAAGTGGAAACAGGCTACTGACTGAGAAATGAGGTAAAAGGAGGTCGACAAAAGGTACCATATGGTGAACAACATAGCATCATGCCCCAGATGGCCCAAAGCTTGGTCCATTCAGACACCTATGGCCTGAACAAAAATTGTTCAGATGGTATAGATAATAAAAGTAAAAAAAACAGATGGTATAGATAATAAAAGTAAAAAAACAGATGGTATAGATAATAAAAGTAAAAAAACAGATGGTATAGATAATAAAAGTAAAAAAACAGATGCTATAGATAATAAAAGTAAAAAAACAGATGGTATAGATAATAAATGAAAAAAAACAGTATAGATAATAAGAGTAAAAAAGCAGATGGTGTAGATAATAAAATTAAAAAACAATGTGGGAGCAGGGAGTGGGTGAAAGAAGGTTCAGGTGAGTTGAGGACACTGAAGCATTTTAAGCAGTCTTGCTATTTCAGTGTTCTTTATTTACACTGAAGCTTCTTAAGCAGTCTTGCTATTTCAGTGTTCTTTATTTACACTGAAGCTTCTTAAGCAGTCTTGCTATTTCAGTGTTCTTTATTTACACTGAAGCTTCTTAAGCAGTCTTGCTACTTCAGTGTTCTTTATTTACACTGAAGCTTCTTAAGCAGTCTTGCTATTTCAGTGTTCTTTATTTACACTGAAGCTTCTTTCATCCACCCTTCACCACAAGATCCTGATTTTATACTAGAATCAGATTGAGTAAGCCACACAAAATTTCATCTTTCCAGACCACTTCCCATGGCCTATTGGGCTACAGGATGTACTGGTTGGTGGGTCAAGGAGACAGGTCATTTCCATGTGGTATTGGTTATGTAGCTGATGGGATATTTGGATATACTACTGGACAAAAGTTAATGGCCGGTTTTTTTTTCAATTCTTACAAAAACAAAATCAACTGACTAACAAACAAGCCATTAGTACCAAAGAAAACAACATTTAAAACTGAACAAATTCAATAATTTCATTTGCAGATCAGAATATACATACAACAAGGTGATGAAATCACTCACTCCTCATCCAAAAATTCACAAGAGTGGTTTTCAAACAACAAACATGTCAGTATCGCGTGTAGCCACAGTTTGCTGCCAGACACTCGATGTACCGTTGCCTCATCGAGTTAACCAGGGTTGTTAGGACATTCTGTGGAATGCCTGTCACTCTTGTTGAAGGAAAAGAGTCAGCTGGGTGACATCAACAGGTGGAGGATGATTTGTCGAAACCCATCTGCCTAAGACATCCCAAATGTGCTCAATGGGTGACCAAGCTGGCCAGTCGATTCTAATGATCCTTTGCTGTTAAAAAAACTTTTCTATGACACGACCCCCATGTGGTCTTGCATTATCATCTTGTAGGATTGCCCCTGCACCTATGGCTTGCACGATAGGCTGGACAATGGGTTGCAGAACTTCATTCAGGTATCACTGGGCGGTTAGGGTGCCATGAATGACATGGAGGAGAGTACTGCTGTGGCTGATGATGCCGCCCCAGACAATGATTGATCCCTCTCCATAACGATCCACCTTTTGGATAGTGGCGTCATGGAACCATTCCCCTGGCTTTCTCCAAACACGGATTTTGCCATCATTGAAGGACATACTGAAGCGGGATTCATCCGTAAAAAGAATTTCACCCCACTGGCACCTCGTCCAATGGATGTGCTGCTGGCACCAGGCAACTCTAGCTCTGTGGTGACCTGGAGTAAGAGGCATTCTTATTGCTGGTCATCGTGAAGCCAGCCCAGATTCCCTTAAATGCCTGCAAATTGTTCTGCCACTAACATTGACGTTTGCCATATTCATTAGCTGGTTTCTGAGAGTGGAAGATGCTACTGTCCAGTTGCGAAGTGTTGACAGCTGCAGGTATCTGTCATTTTGTCTACTTGTGCAGCAAGGTTGGCCTGAACAATGCCTGTCTTCTGCTCCTTTGGTTGTGCAAAATCGCTCCAAATGCCTTTGGATGGTAGAATGGGACATCCCCAAAATGCCGTGCACCTTCACAGCAAGATAAACGGCTTTCAACCAAGGCTGTGACCTAATTATGCTCAAAAGTATTAAAATGCCTTTGTGGTGGCTTGGTGTTTTTAAAATGACAAAAATACCCCTAAACCGCTTTAATAAAAATGATTGGAAAGTGAGAAGTGTTCACTAAGGATGCCTCTTGCACGTGCAGCACAAATCAGCACGATTTAATTACCTGCTGGGTCATGCTGACACTTTTAAAAATGCCCTAACATTTTGTCTAGGACGATGCTACTGCACGTGATTTTTATACTTGTTGTGATGAACAATTGGTGTTGTTTATGCCCTGACTGCATAGAGGACTGCCTGAGAATGCAATTTAATCAAGATTCTACAATAAATTTATTTACAGTTTTAGTATGGCAATCAAAATAAACATATGCTTGAAATTAATGACCAGCCCTTAACTTTTGTCCAGTAGTAGTTCAAGGTCCACTTATTTTGACATTCCATACTCAAAGGAGGCACCATGCAAAAATGACCATCACCATACAAAAATGGCCATCATCACCATGCAAAATGACCATCACTTGTGTGATCTGTAGGCTCTTGTCATATCATAGAAAAGGTGGAAGGCATTTACCATTCTTTATTACTAAACCAGCCACAGAAATACATAACATATAAAATATAGCAAATATATTGTGTCTTGGTCTCCTAACATACAACCAAAATAATGGTGAAATGCTGTCTTGATTAAGGAAGTAATTGCACGTTTCTGAGATGAAGAGATTATTTCATCACACATAACAGAAATTATCAACACTGTTTATGCACTTCTGTGACATTTTGAAAATGAAATCCAAAACAAAGAGGTGTTTAAAAGTGACAAAAGCTTCACAAAAAAACCAGGTTAGTGCTATCTCGACAAATAAAGTACTGTACATGTAAACAATATGGCTTCTATTTAAATTCCATGCTTGGACTCAGTGAATACATCTCACAATCCTAAAACAAGCCACATCAAGAAAGCTAGAACTATCAAAGACTTTTAAATGCAGTATTCTTTTTTCTTATATCAAAATTAATAAGATTTTGGAGACACAAACTCTTCTCACATTGACTAGTGTAACCTTGGAAAAAGCTATTTATCAGATTCATCTTTTTCAATCACCCAAAACATTGACTAGTGTAACCTTGGAAAAAGCTATTTATCAGATTCATCTTTTTTCAATCACCCAAAACATTGACTAGTGTAACCTTGGAAAAAGCTATTTATCAGATTCATCTTTTTCAATCACCCAAAACACTGACTAGTGTAACCACCCAAAACACTGACTAGTGTAACCTTGGAAAAAGCTATTTATCAGATTCATCTTCTTCAATCACCCAAGAACTGCAAGCTAGTGTTCTTTGCAGCCATTGTGCTGAAGATGTTGAAGTATGGTAGTGTTCATCTTGGGAGTGCTTATGGCAGCTATTTTTCTCAATTCCAGAGTGAAGTTATAAAGCACGGGGTATGCAATACTTCTTGAGCAGACTCCACTACCATGGGACTATGGTGATTCCTGTTCTATTAGTCTGGCTGGGTTTGTTACTAGGAATACAAATGGAGGCATGGGACAGGATCTTGGTCAGCTATGGATCACCGACCCTAATGCTAGCATGTCAGTTGTGGGTCACTGACTGTGTACAAACAACTATACAAGACAAAATGGGGCAAAAAGGAGATAAATATGAAGATGTAAGAAGATGGGAATGGTATGATGATTTACTACCGTTATTACCATTCTTATTTAGTGAGGTTCCTAATTTCAGCAAAAAAAAAAGTTGTACTTTGGTCTGCTTTTACATAATCAGCTCCCTGATGTGTTGGTGTTACTATTTTATCATATCTGCTAGCAGAGTAACCAACCACAGTCAGTTGTAATAATGACCAGTAAAGAATTCATTTGTAAATGTTCAAAATGGTGGTTGGGTTTAAATAAAGGGTGAATCTGCTTAAGATAAAAATACTTAACAACAGCATAATACCAATCATTTTTGCCAGCTCCATATCAGATTTTAAATGAAGCATTGTCTTTCTGTCATACTGGCAGTATAAAGAGGTGAAATCCTAATAAGGTATTAGACTAAAGAAAGACAACAATCTCTCACTTTGATAGACACCTCAGACAAAGCAAGAGATGTATTATTCTAACCTGTAGTGATTGCATGTTATCTATACATTTTAATCATACAACACTGTGTTCTGTTACTTTACATGTTATCTGTAGAGCAGTCAGCACATTTACTATAATAACAGTAGCAAACTCCTCTGACATTGTGACTTTTTGAAAAAAAAAAACTGAATGCAAACAATTCTAGATATACCAAAATTATTAATAGTATTGTCTTCTATTCTAGACATGCCAAAATTGTTAATATTATTGTATTCTATTGCATTATATTCTATGGAAATCAACCAGTCTACTCAATCAAAGACTTGATGGATTTAAGAACAAATATCTCCGTAGACTTTTGAACATCATATGGTCCAACTTTAAATCGAATGAGTCAATAAGACAGGAATCAAACCAAGTCTACGTATCAAGATACATCAAAAGACGTCGATGGACCTATCTCGGCAACGTTCTCAGAATAGACAAATCCCGACTCCCTCGCCAAGCCCTCACATAGTCAGCGAAGGCAAAAGAAAGCAAGGCAGGCCAAGGGAGACTACGTAGAACCATCACTAGAGAGAGTACAACTTTGGGATTCAAGTCCATCCAAGACCTACAGCAGGCATCAGCGAGTCATTAGACATGGAAAGATTTGATTTCCTTCCTATGAGCCAATGTTGGCCCAAAAGGAATGTCAATCAATCAGTTCTAGACATGCCAATATTATTAATATTATTGTCCTCTTTTCTTACATCTTACATCCTTCCTGTGCCGCTAAATGTCACATAGGGCCCACATGGCAGTTCGCCAAGATTTTCTGTCTTCGGCAAGTTTTTCAATCTCATCAAGGGATGTTATGCCCACTGAACTAGCCTCTCTTAACAATGTCCTCTTTAGAGTTTCATGTTGTCAACCTCTTTTTCTTCAGCCTGTTGTGTTCCACTTGATAGGTTTTTTGGGGATCCTCTGATTGTTCCTTCTCAACACATGACTGACATATGTCCATCTTCTTTTTCTGATCACCCATGAGACAGGTTGTTGTTTGCTCATGTGTCTTATCTTTGCGTTGTTCTTGAATTCTTCTATTCTAGACATGCCAAAATTATTAGTATTATTGTCTTCTACAAAATGGTCACATTTCACAGTGATATCACCAGCACAAATGATACAAAATAAGAAATAATTCACTAACATAGCATCACTAACATAACATCACTAACATAGCATCACTAACATAGCATCACCAACATAGCATCACCAACACAGCATCATTAACATAGCATCACCAACATAGCATCACCAACATAGCATCACTAACATAGGATCACCAACATAGCATCACCAACATAACAATTGTAGCCAGCACATCCACATATTTACATAATGAAGCCAATATGCCAACATATAAAACTGTTGTCAGTACAAACACAACCACATTCACAAATTTAACCAGCATCATCTTCATAAAAATATAACCAATACATCAACATAAACAACTTTTTTGCCAACACAACAAACATAAAAGAAAGGCAATACAATCAACAGAACATAGCTAGCAAAACCAACAAAACATAGCTAGCTCAACCAAAAAATGTAGCTAGCACAATAAAAAAATATAGCAAGCACAATCAACAAAACAAAGCTAGCACAACAAACACAAAAGCTGGACAGTGCAACCAACAAAACATAGCTAGCACAATCAAAGTAGATAGAGGTGTATGGTTCAGTTTTACAAAAAAGATAAAATGAGAAAAATGGGCAGAAAGTAAGATGAGCACATATAAATGAAGAACATACAACAAGTCAATATTTGGCAAAAGCCTTTTTCAAGGATCACATACAAAAACAACACAGATAAAAACATAAAAAAAAGATGAAAAATTAAACATTCAGCTTTTTTAGTGTACTCCTTGTAAGAAAGATAGGCACCAAATGTGCCAAAATAGATGTAGGGTGAAAGCAGTCAACTGGCTGAGAAATGAGGTAAAGAGAGGATGGAAAGGGTATCACATGGTGAATAACATGACATTATCTGCCACAAACAGCCCCAGCTTGCTTCCATCAGATAGCTGTGGTCTAACAAAAGGTGCCTAGAGAGTGGAGATGATAAAAATGATCAGACAATATGGGTGAGGAGTGTGGGGTGAATGAAGGAAGGTTCAGGAAGAATACTGAGAGGACAAGACTGCTCGCTTAGTATGTCTAGATAAGGAAACTACCAAACCTGCTAGAGGATAGAGAAAAAGAGCAGGAAAGGTTGGAAAGTTACCTCAAACCACCTGTGGCAAGAATGAGAAAATGCATACGGAAGTTACAAAGTTTAATCCTGTGATTTCTTCAAGAAAGTTTAACATGATTAGCAGAAATAGAAAGAAATAGCAACAAGGTGGAAATGTAGTTTAAAGAAAGCTGAATTTATTGTTCCAGTCTGGAAAATAAGGTGCTGTTCCAGACCTTTCTGAGATCATTTACCAAAAGAACAACATGGACTGCAGTTACAGAAATGTCCCATTTTTCTTGATGGTCTCCTAGGTAGAAGCAGAAGTGCTTGGTGACCAGTGTCAATGCCCTCTTGGATATGGTGTATAGCTGTTAGGGAAACTGATCTCCTAAAGATATGCTAGTCTCCTCTATATACTTCATATCACAACACTTGCACATAATGGCATAAATCACATTATGAGCAGTGCAGGTAAATCCTAATCTGATGATGTGGACTTTGGGAGAGAAACCTAGTTTACCTCAACAACAATTGGACATGTACTGCATCTATGGCAACCACAATGTTTGGTAACGAGGAATGTCATGTCCATTGACTTGAAGTGGCTTCTAACTAATAGGTCCTTGAGGTTCTTGTCCTGACTGTATGCCACTAGTGGGAGTTCCACAAAGAGTTCACGTGTATCAGGCTTGGTCTTGAGGAGATGGAGATGACAAAACAAGATGCACTTTACTGTCAAACTGTGAGGGTGGTATGTAAGTAGCAGTTTTACTCTGTCAAACTGTGGGGGGGGGGGGGGGGGTATGTAAGTACCAGTTTTACTCTGTCTGAGCTGCAAGATGGTGTACGGGTTAGAGCTTGTTGTCACAAGATATGGCTTATGCGGTTCCAGGACAAAGTGAGAACATGTTCTAGACAGCCACGTTGGTGAAAGAAATCCAGCATCATGTGGGATGAAGATCATGGAAATCAAGATCCTCAGCACACAAACATCACAACCTAAGAGGCACAATCAACAAAACATAGTCAATACAACCATCACAACACAGCCAGCACAACCAACAAAACACAGCCAAAAATGCAACCAGCACAACCAAAAAAATATAGCTAGCATAATCAACAATGAAATCAACAACTGCAAAAACTGTTAAAACCTGCTGCATAAACAATTCTAACACTAACAGTCTGTCTACACAACCACAAAAGTGAGGTCAAATTATGGAGGAACAAACCATCAACAATTTTTTCCTGTAGAACTGTTGATTGTTGAAGTTTTCTTTCCTTAGTGCCTCATGATGCTCATTGACACCTGATGCTGCCATGTTGGTCAGTCCAACTCTGCTCATAAAAACAAAATATTCAAAGCATAATTATGTAAACGCAGTGTAATGTTTATTTACTTGCAGTTTTCTTTATTTATGCCAGGTAATTCAGACATGTTTTAGTGTATTACAACAGATGTTAAAAAAAAAGATTTGGGAGGAAGGGGAGAGAGAGAGAGAGAGAGAGAGAGAGAGATTTCTGCATACTTGATACAGTTATTTTAACTTCATAAATCATGAACAATTTGTACACACAAGAAATTCTTCTGAGGTAGTCAGCAAAGTGGCTACATGATTTCTCAGAACAAAGTAACAACGCAGTTTTCCAAAACATCAGAGAAAACCCACGTCCACCCACATCCTCCATGTGTTTCATCTCACTCCGTTCACGCCACACCTGAACTCGGGTGTATTCTTTAAAAGGTAGAAAAGTTTTCTGTGGAATTTTTTTGTCAGGTCTGTAAATGTCTGTGACCTAATAGTAAGGGGGAGGGAAGGAGAGGGGGAGAATATGAGCAAGCTAACATATCGTGGAATATTTTCTCACCCGATAGACTATTCTGAACTGTAAAAATAAGTTGCCAACACGTTAGTAATGATGAATACACTGTCCGAAACTAAGAATACATACACACACTACAGCTGTCAGTGAAAGAAAGGAAGTTGGACATCACAGCAAGGTCAATCACGAATAAAGAAATGTACCCAAGTGCTAGCAGATTAACGGTGCAATGAGTGAATCAACACAGAAACGTCTGTTCAAAATCTAGTTAAATGTTGCAAGCAACCACGGGATGGCGTCTGTGCGTTGCCAAGCACCTTGAGCAAAGTAGTTTTCGAAACAGAAGAGTTCTAATTTTTGAGTCATATCATATCATATCATATATTTCCCACGACAAAGTATGCCCGTGAGACCTGGACACTTAACATATGCCTGTGATGCCTGGAGACTTAACATATGCCTGTGAGATCTGGGCACTTAACATATGCCCGATAGACCTGGGCACTTAACATATGACTGTGAGATCTGGACACTTAATAAAACAGCTGAGAAATACATAAATGCCTTTCAATGTAAATGCTACAGAAGAGTCCTTCAAATATCATGGACACAAAAAAGAACAAGAATTTAATATTGAGGAAAGTTGGCTAGTAAGGAAGATTAAACAGAGAAAACTTAAATATTTTGGACACATTAAAGTAGAAGCAGGCTAAAAAAAAAAGGACAACCATGGCCCAAACAAAGCCAGTTAGATAACGAAGGTAATAAATCTGAGAAAACAGTATGGAGAGTGGGTGGATGAAAAAAAGTTCAAGTCTGTGGTTATATTGAACATTGAAACAATGAGACATTGTTATCTGTATGTTTGCTGATAATTGAGACGATAAGATATTGTGGTCTGTGGGTTTGTTGATCAATGAGACAATGAGATATTGTGGTCTGTGGATTTGTTGATCAATGAGACAATGAGATATTGTGGTCTGTGGGTTTGTTGATCAATGAGACAATGAGATATTGTGGTCTGTGGGTTTGTTGATCAATGAGACAATGAGATATTGTGCTATGTAAGTCTGACGTTCGGGGGTGGCCCCTCTGGGTAATGACCACCAGAGGTTTGTGAATTTATTTATATAAGAGAACTGGTGGTTGTCTTGTTCTGTATGTAGTTGGGGCTTTTCTTATGCCGTATCGTATCGCAGTGCCCACGTTACACACGTGAATAACAGGGTAGACTTTAATCTGGATCCTCGTGAGTTGAGGTTACTGGACTAGTTATACACAGAATTCCAGCTCTCACTCTCACTTGCTGGATTAGTTAAACACTGCTCCAGACATACTTCTCATCCAGGCTCTTCAAAATCTCACGTTGACGACAAATGGTACAGATAGTCAAGTAAATCCTGAGTAACTGTGATTTGGAACATTTATTGATTGAAGGATGATAATGTTGATGAAAATAACATTAAATTCGACTGCCGGCAGGTTACCCCTGCCATGTGACAACTCCATACGTACTCACAACTGCAGTAGAAGTATAACGTTCATATGTTCCTCGAAGACATCATACAGCACAAAAACGTCCACACATTTACACGTTCAAACGAAGAGTTTCATCTTGATCTTCATGAGTTGAGGTTGCTGGGCTAGTTATACACAGAATTCAGCTCTCTAACAAAAGTTATTCAAGCTTAAATATTCCCTATAATTTTACCCTGAACTTTCTCAGAATTTATTTCACCTGACTGTCTGTCTCCTTCTTCTTCTTCTTCGTTCGCTTCTACCACCAAGACCGCACTGTGATCCTACTGAATTTACGCCTGTGGTCCTCGTTAGGTCCCGTGGTCTCCTGTGTTGTCCCCGAAAGGACCACACGAGATCCCCGAGAGGACCACAATAGGTTCAGAGTATCGCAGGGCTTTAGCCTGTATTCTTGGTGGATCTCTGAAGCGGATTGCGTGACACCGTGGTTTTCGTTGCACCAGTTTAGTCTAGAGTTGGACTTTCTCACCGGAAGACCTCGACGTGTTTAGGATATCAGTGCATCCCCGCTGGGTGAGAGGTGGTAGCCCACCCAGGCCAGAGTTGGACCTTCTCACCGGAAAACCTCGACGTGTTTTGAGATACCTGTGTATCACCGCCGGGTAAGAGGTGGTTGCCCATCCAGTCCAGAGTTGGACTTTCTCACCGGAAAACCTCAGCGTGATTAGGATACGCAAATTTCCCCGCCGGGTGAGAGGTGGTTGCCTATCTAGACTGCCCTGGTCCAGTGTCTCCGACTTCAGCATTTTGCGGTCGTGGCCGCTACCCTTCCTAGTTGTGACCAGGATGGAGCTTTTGTCCAGGAGGACGAATCCTCGCCACTAGTGACTTCCACCCCTGGGTTGAGCCGGTTTAGGCATATTATCCCAGTATAGGCGTGTTTGGGACGTGACCGACCTCTAGAGCAGAGGTACTGTGACATGCGTGGCCTTCAAGATTCACCCCTGGTGTGAGCCGGTTTAGGCAAAATTCACCAGTATGGGTGTATTATCAGGCGTGACCTACCTCTAGAGCGGAGGTGGCATGACATGTCTAGCCATCAAGTTCCACCCCTGGTGTGTGCCGGTTTAGGACGTGGCCGGCCTCTAGAGCAGAGGCGCCGTGGTATGTGTAGCTCTCGCAGCGATACTACTGGACATACCGATTAAACTTCACTTTATCCTTTCCACCACCTTTTCATGTCGGCGCCGCACAGCAACCTTTATTTCTTTTCCGCATTTTCTTCCTTGACCGGGAGGAGCTTCACTCCACGCGCAGCATTCGAAGAGTCTCCCCAGCAGTAACGTCTGTCTACTGACCTTGGGTAATAAAGTGTCAAAGTTAACCTTAAGTAAAAAAGTTTAAATATTATGTTACTAAATATAACTAGTCTAGACAGCTCACCAAATATATCAGTAATTCTTGTGAAATTAACGTGTCATAACTGACCTTGAGTAAAAAAAAAAAAGCCTAAATTGTCTGTTACTCCTTTCGTCTGGTCATGTCGACCCAGACATTACACTTTTTGACACTTCACGACTTGTCTTAACCATCACGTGAGATTTACCAGACGTCAAGGCCAAGTGGGCTGAGTACTCATTTTTTTTAACATTACGTAAAAGAGATGGATTAAAGCGGGACTTAACTCTGCCAACCCTACTATCAATTCGATTTACTTCCCTTCAGTTGTAATTAAACCACCAAAAAACAATGTACTATACCGTCCAAAAAAAAAAAAAAGGAACGCATAACTACTGATCACCCAGTTTTAGTCATAACTTTGATATTCTATAGCTTTTTAAATTGGATGCATAAAAATTTTGAAATTGCATACAATAATACCTAAGGGTATAAAAACACTCACTTGACAGTTTCTTGCATCTGTGTGACTAGAATTTGTTAGTCTCAAGGGTTCTCAAGTTAATATGGTGTGAAGCCTCCATTTGCATCCATCAGCGACTGGCATCTCCTGGGCATAGATGCGATCAGATGTCTGATGTGCGCCTGTGGGATGGCTGCCTACTCTTCCTGGAGTGCCTGTCACAGATCACGACGATTGGTTGGAGAAACGTTTCAGCGACAAACACGTCTTTGCAGCTCATCCCAAAGGTGCTCGATCAGATTCATGTTTGGAGACAGGGATGGCCAGGAAAGAATGAGAATGTTGTTGGCAGTCAGGAATTGTGTGGTTAACCGTGTAGAATGGGATCTGGCGTTGTCCTGTTCAAACACAGACCTTTGCGCACTCAAAAATAGAAGGATATGGGGTTTTAGAATTTCATTGACGTATCGTTGCACATTCAAGCCTCATTCAATCTGCACCAATGGACTCCTTCC
Source organism: Achatina immaculata (assembly GCA_009760885.1). Classification (NCBI taxonomy): domain Eukaryota; kingdom Metazoa; phylum Mollusca; class Gastropoda; order Stylommatophora; family Achatinidae; genus Lissachatina; species Lissachatina immaculata. Next base: position 2,617,916 of record CM019714.1, read on the forward strand.
GTTGAAATTGATTAATCCCCATATCATTACACCTCCACCACCGTGAAGCGGAGCTTCATCAACACAATTTTGGGCAAAACGTTCATTTGGCCTTTGATAGACCCTTCTCCGCATATCATGGCGGTGCAACAAAAAGTAAGATTCATCACTAAACTAGACATGTCTCCATTGATTGTCATTTGTCCAGGGCCGATGCTGGTTGGCCCAAACAAGTTGATTTTGGCGATGGCGTCTCGTTAAGACTTCCAGTGCGGAGGACGAAAAGCGGACATATGAGTACGAACTAAAAACGCGGGTCTTGGTCTGTAAGGGGGTATAATTGTAAAATGAAATGAAAAACAGTATTTTCATGTACTTCCGTTGTTTCAAAGTATAGCTAAATGAATGAAAATTTCATAAATGCAGAGTTTTTTTAGGAAAAAAGAAGTAATGTGATGTTTTTAGACACTGATTGTGGCCAGCTCACAATCGGCTAGGTCTAGATCTACACTACTTACCATCTGAGATGTGTAGATCTACTTGTCGATCTCGTATTGTGATTCTATATTGCATTCTCGCTGAATGAATGTATGAACTAACCTCCTAACTACTCCTAACTACTTCTCCAATCGTCTAAATATGTCTAGATCTACTTAGAAAACATTCAAGAGCAGCGGGGTGGCCATAGGCTATGTCCATACCCCTATCTACATCGTCAAAAATTGAAAAATTTCCATGCTTCTCGTCCCTTTTCTCGCTCGGCATCGCTCGTAACTAGGCACTCTTTCGCCACTTTGAAAAGTGTAACCGGAATCGCGGACGAAATATGTACAATCTAAATGTTACACCGGTTGTTTTATTGAAACAAACAATTGTCACTATAATGACCATACGGAAGAATCGGGATACCGGAAATGTCACCATAATGACCAAACGCACGGAAAGTGTTTAAATTAAGACAGGACCTCAGTGAGGTCGTCGTGCCACCAGTCCAGCTTCATGCAGTCTATTCCGGACAGTTTTAACAGACACAAGACGTCCTGCAAGCAATGACTGGGTACTTGAGGAAGCTGTTGTAAACCTGTTTCTGAGGTGATGAACCAGAATAAAGCGATCATCAGCTGCTCTTGTCACCCTGGGTCATCCACTGCGTTGTTTGTCTTCAGCTGAGCCAGTGGCTTGGAAATGATGTCAAAGTTGACTGATGGTACTCTGTTGCATGTTTAAATGCCTGCAACCTGACTTTGACTTTCGCCTGCTTGCAGACGACCAATAGCAATGTTTCGTAAATTTTGCGACAGACGCGCCATAATTGTTTGCTTGAAAATTAACTGAATTTGTTTGTGTAACCTCATCCTTTTATAGGGTTTTATTTGCGTGGGAAGTGGGTTGTGCTCACTACAAAAATCACGACTTTTCCATAATCGCAACGCGAGTTATGGTAAAAAAAAAATGTGTGATTAGCAAGGGCAGCTACTGCGTTCTGAATATACACGAGAGTAGCAAAATTCACGCTAAAACATGGACCTGATATCTTGGTGATAATTTTTGGTTTGGTTTGAGATACCCGAGAAAAAGTTTTGTCATAACATATAAAAAATGAAGCTTATATAAGCTATGCGGTTTTCGGTTTTTGTTTTTTTTTTTGTGGACATTATATACCCCTTCACGAGGCTGAAGATACTACCTGCATGTTCACATCTGTAACTTAGCAACGTTCCGTGATGTGTTTTCGGTGGATTCTATGTTCTTTCGTGTATGAAAGGAACCATTTAACTTTAGTAATCAAAGTAAACTACAGTGAAATGTTCTCTTTAAATGCTTCTGGCACAGAAAGAACTCCTTAAGAAAATTCGCAACTCCGAAAAGTACAAAAATACGGAAGATAGTAGGTATGGGAACAGCTCAGCGATATTTTTATATGTTCACTTTATATGTTGTCATTACAGTTAAACTATTTCTATTTGTTTGCATAAAAAGAACATCTTTCAGCGGATTTTTTAAAAACAAATTCTCTCTCTCTCTCTCTCTCTCTCTCTCTCTCTCTCTCTCTCTCTCTCTCTCTTAGAATAATATTTATGAGATGTCCCGATTTTTGGAGTTGTAAAAAATGGTCATCTTATTATATCCTCTGTCCACGTATTGTTTAGTCTTCACCGTTTTCGCCTGAGTGTTTCATGTCAGAGTATGCCATTCATCAGTTGATCAATTAATCAAGTGCCGTGCCGCGTGGCGTAGACGATCATTTCTCTCCACAATTCTCCGTCTTTAGACATGATTATGAGATCTGCCGGTGACTTTCTTCCTAGCCACACTGACAGCCCATCCAGTAACTTCTCTCTCTGTCTTCCTCTGTCTCTTCTTCCCTCAATTTTTCCACTTGCCATGACATGTTCCAATTTTCCTCTTCTCAGAAAATGTCCTACAACTCTCGATTGTCTGCCTCTGATCTTTGCTGTAATTTGCCTTTTAACTCCAGCCTTTCTTAAGACTTTTTCGTTGGTTTTCTTAGCTGTCCATGGTACCTCAACATCCTTCTTATGAATCGCATTTCCATAGCCTCCATTTCTCGCTGTACTCTCTTATTCATGGACCATGCTTCACATCCATAAAACAAAATTGGCTCGATGTAATTATACAATATAAGGACTGTAAAAGCCGGAGGTGGGGCGGAGGATAAGTTCTCCACCAATTAAATATCTCCAAGGCATGCATCTCAAATAGCCTCTGACAGTCCAAGTCCAGCTCTTGGCCTTCTCTTGGCGGAACTGTTTAAATTGACATGAGAAGAGGCGAAAGTGAATATCTGGCGCCTGAAAACCAGACGCTTCAGGTAGATGAGACTTGCTAGTCTTGGTTGGTAGCTCATCTAGGAGAAGGAAAACTCTTATTTCAAACTTCCTGCTGCCTTGTAGGGTAAGCTCTGGCCAGACTCAAAGGCTAGTGGAATAAACCATAAACAACCGGTGGAAGGCAACGGGAAACCAACACTGTACATTCCCAAGAACAATCATGATAATCAGTTGATCATGGCTGCAAAAATTCATCAGTTTGTCAGTTGATCATGATTCAAAATTAATCATTTTATCAACTCATGATGGACCACGTGAAACTCTAAAGAGGACATTGTTAAGAGAAGCTGAATTACTCGGCATAAAATCCCTTGATTAGCTTGGAAACAGGAAACTCGACGAACCACCACGCGAATCCTATGTGACGTTTAACAGCACAGGAAGGATGTAAGACCAATTCATGACATGAGCCACCAACACCATCAAATCTCAGATATCATCAAAGTTCGAGACCATATTTCCCCCCCCCCCCTCTTCCTCCTCCACCCCGCACGCCCAACTTTAAGGCTTGAGGCTGAGTGGTTTACTCCGTGGTCTTTCTTTGATATATTCACTCAAAATATGCACGTTAATCCCACACTTTAAAATATGCACGTTAATCTCACACTTTAAAATATGTAACACTGCCTCGAAAATACTGTAGAATTTTTTAAAAGTATGAGATGTAAGAAAAATTTGGGTCGAAATTCTTTAAACAAATGCCAACATCCAGAGCGGCCGGATCAAAGAGGAATGGCTACACAGTTACCTGCTATCACTGCGAAGCCAAACAAGGAACATTCCCCGATTAGCGGCTACAGAATGACCACGACGCAGAACAGTGCTGGCAAGCTACTGGAGAAAACGGCTGGACATAAATTTGCTAGTAACTTGGAAGAGCATATCATGTTCCCATCGGCACGTGGGGGGTGTAGGAGTAACAAAGAAACATGGTCCAGTGTTGCAATCTTTCCTCAAGACGTCTTCGAAGGAAAAGAGGCATGTGCACCCGCAATGGTCATAGAAGATGCATACAACAGAGCATCATTCAATTACCTAATGTGCATGCTTCTTAGATTAGATTGCACCGTTTCCTCATCTGGTGGATAGCTGCAGCCCTGATCTAAAGGAAAATGGTTCTCAGATGTGCCAGATGGTCTTCAGAACCAATAATAATGTATGCCGGTTTGCCACATGGTTCTCCGTTGTCGCCGATCCTTTCGATGTATACACGGTAACAGTTGCTTATCAATAGCTCATTGGGAGGGGGAGGAGTTTGTCATTTGCTGATGATATTCTGCTATATGGACAGGGAAGAAACAGACAAGAGACTGCCAATTCATCGCAGAACGAAATGATTGTATTTTCATGGTGTGACGCTTTTGAATCTTGAATCTAGGAATTAGCATCATTAAACTCTGGCCACCCCCATACATGCCCTGGTCTCTGTTTCAGTAACCAACGAAGAGTATAAACGCTTGTTGTACAAGCCAGCTGTTGGTTCTGGTAACCTCGGATTCTACCAGCCAGCCACCCGGCTTCCCCCCCCCCCCCATATACACACCTCTGTCTTTCATCCTCTGTAGATATATATTATCTACACAAGCCCTTTCCTCCTCCTCCACACCTCTGTCTTTCATCCCATGTAGACATATGTTATCTACACAAGCTCTTTCCTCTCTTGCGCCAAGTCCTTGGTAAACTAGAATGGTCTAGGGCGCAAGCGCAGAAGTCGGCAGCAACACGTTCTTGTTGACGAAACGAAATAACAAGAAACTATCCCGCGTGACGTAACTGACTGCTCTATCACACTGCACATACTACTATACAACCAGTAAACGATTTAGTGATACAATTTCTTTTTTTTTTTTGTCTGAGTGTGACCAACTTGCCAACACTAGATGACGACAGATGACAATAGTTCATCAGTATCCAGCTATACTAGCGTTGTCAGATATACTGCACTGACCAGCAACCACAATGAGATATTCTCCATTGATAGACAGAACTATTAAAGAAGTTATTGGATCGTTACTATAAAAGAAGTTATTGGAACTCTACTGTGCTTGATATGATATCATTAATGTTGTTGTCTGCCTGACTGATTTTATTTTTCTACTGCTTGTTAATCAATAGGCAAAATTTGTCACTACTGTGTTCCCATAGCAACTCAATAGCAGTTTCCATGTTCGCCACTACAACAATAATAACACCGGTGTCACGAGATCAAGAACTGACTTCCATTCCTTCAACTAGACTGACAGAAGAAGTTTCAACAACTTAGAACTCCAACTAGATCTAAACGTTGACAACATTTGTTGATGAGGAAAGTAAGCGTTCAACTGATGAGTGATGTGATGAAGCCAAGCACCTTCACGTGAAGCCACATGTTTATTACTTGACCTTTAGTTTTCACAAAATCAAAAATCTTCAGCAATGCCGTCTGTTACCCAAAGTTTGTCAGATGTGTCTATAAATAAACTTCCAAACTCATGTGCACCTTCCCTGCCAAAACACAACCTAATCTTACTATGACACTTCTAAATATAAATTTTCTCCGAGCTTGAACAAACTTATATCCCTCCCGTGCCGTTAAACGTCACATAGGGCTCACAAGGTAGTTCGCCAATTTTTCCTGTCTTCGGCGAGTCTTTCAACCTCATCAAAGGATTTTATGCCTGTTAATTTGGCCTCTCTTAACAATGTCCTTTTCAGAGTTTCACGCGGTCTGCCTCTTTTTCTTTGGCCTGTTGTGTTCCACTTGATAGCTTGTTTTGGGATTATCTGATCATTTATTCTCATCAAGTGACCAACATATGTCCATCTCCTTTTCCTGATCACCCATGAGACTGGTTGTTGTTCAGTCATCTGTCTTATCTCTGCATTGTTCTTGAATTCGTTCCACTTGATGCCGAGTATTTTCCTTAGGCATTTGTTTTCAAAAGAGTCTAATTTCCTTTCTATTTCTTTAGTTGTTTTCCAGTTTTCGCATGCATAAATGAGTGTGGATATTACATTTGAATTGAATAGTCTTAACTTGGTTTTTGTGCTTATAACTTTTGAATTCCATATGTTCTCAAGATTCTTGAAGATCGATGCTGCTTTTGCAATTCTAACTTTCTTTCTAGTGTCACCATCCTGGTCTATTTCGCTGCCAAGGTATGCAAATTGATTGACTTCTTCAATATCTGTCCTTTCTACGTGTATTTTCCCATTTTGATTAATGGAATTTTCATTATTTTTGTTTTGTCCTTGTTAATTTCAAGTCCTATTTTGCTAGCCAGTGAAGACAGGCTATCTGTTTTTTCTTGCATGAAATTCACATTGTTACTATTGAACAAACACCTTAGGTCAAAAGTTCAAACCAGGGGAATGTACTCTTGATTTACCAGCCTTTTTCCGGACTGACTCCCTGTTAAAACATAAAGCTTTCTACAGCCTCTACCAAACACTGGCATATCGGCCACTGATGCCAAAATATCTGGCATATTCATATCGTTGTTAACACCTATATGCCTGTTGTGAGAGCTGGTGGCAAGTAAGTGACCAGAACCAACTTTATGACATACTTGGAAGTGAAGTTTAATCTATGAACATGTTGACCACATGATAACAAAAGCTCACAAAGGTCTATCAGCAATGAAGGTCATGGCGGCTGCCAACATTCAGCAGAGGCTACTAATACTTAGGTTCCAGGGCCTGGTCCTTGCACCCATCAAATATGCTCTAGCCATCCTCACTGTCAACCCAGCTCAGATAGAAAAACTCAAAATGGTGCAAAATGAAGCCAAGCGCATTATCTTGGGGTGCACGAGAGATACCTCCTTGATCTCCAACCGTGAATCACTGAATCAAGATCTGGAGAGCTCGTGCTTACCTCAAGACAAGTACAGACAAGAAGCATCCATTGTACAAAGAGCTTCTAAAAGAAAAGGATGACAGGCTAAAGATGGGTAAATCATGGATGGGTGGAGCAGTAGATGTTATTAAGTAGGTCTGTTAACTTAACAACATCAACCCCGGTGAGGAATGGGTACCTGTGACCCAGTGTTCAGGGGCGGCTGCTCTGACATTGTCATGTTTGAGAAAAGGGGCTGGGAGCAGAATCCACTGGCCATGAATCCAGAGGGCAACACCCTCATCAGCGAAAACTCCAGTGAGGCAGATGTATACTCACGGGAAAATGTAAGTGTGCAATTCTTTTAAAAGCACCATGAACGTGAAATGTGCACACATTATGTTTGATTATCCAATAATACATAAAATGATAACTTTCAGGCCAGTCACATGTCACAAAAAAGTAGAAAAAACTCACCTAATGTGGTTCACAACCCTCCCCCCCCCCAAAAAAAAAAAAAAAAACATGGTTTCAATATCTTGTGTGTCATCCTCGGGCAGTTATCACTGCTTGCCGCCGCCTTCTCATCGAACCAATGACACGTTGTATCATTTGTTGAGGCATGTTATTCCATTCTTCTTGCAACACTTGGGCTAATTGTGTCGTCTTCGCAACCTATAGTCCAGTTCATCCCAAATGTGTCCGGTGAAACTGCTGGCCAAGGCAAGACAGTAATCTGATGCTGGTTAAAGTGGTCCCTGACCACACATGCGACATGTGGATGAGCGTTATCCTTCTGCAGTATCATGCCTTGTGCATTAGAATCCAGAAAAGGCATTACGTGGCGTGTAATGATTCATATCATAAATCTGTAAGGTTGCCATTGAAGAAGACTAGTTTTCTTCGGCCAGCATAGGAAATTCCTCCTCAAACCATTACACTGCCTCCTCTCCTCCTATCCACCTCTAGCACACAGTTATTCGCAAAGCGTTCTCCTCTTCGCCTGTACACTAAAGCACGCCCATCATGGCCTTGTAGTCAGAATCTGGACTCATCAGCGAGTAGGATCCGTCTCCATTGATGATAGGGCCATGCCAAGTGGTGCCTGGCCCAGGTCAAGAGGGTTTTCTGTGGCGAACTGTCAGTACTGGTCTAACTGCAGGTCTATGAGGTAAGAGATTACCTCTCTGAGTCTGGAATGTTGCTGGCAGTCCATGTTGTCTGGAGAAACCTGTTACAAAGATGCATGAGGTGGATGTAGCAGTCTTGTGAAAGGGTGGTAACTCGTGGTCTACCGTTTCTATGGCAGTCAGCAACGGAACCATTTTGGTTAAAACGACTTTGAAGGCATGATATTGTGTTTCTGTGAACATTAAAATGTTGAGATACTGCTGCTACTGTTGATCTAGCAATTAACATCCCAACAGCTTTTTCTCGCTGACAGTCTTGGCATGATGAAAAAAGATGTCTATGTTGGAATTCCACTAATTCTTTCTTCAACGATTTCGTGAAGAGATCTCTGAGAACAGAATTACACACTTACCCTCATTTTATCCATGGTCAATAACCAATCATGGATCACTGCACATGATTTCACTGGAGCTGTGGTAATCTCCCCATGAATAGTGCGATCAACTTCGTGCAGCACGGGGAAGTGGACAACACTCAGACAAAACTTCGTGCCAAATTTGATTTCATTTCACTCATGACAACGTGATTGGTGCGCTTGACACCACTGCGCACTTACTTTTTTATGTGAGTGTTATTTACTACGGGTCTGTTGTGTGACATCAAAGGAGTGCATCGGCATTCACAGCACATTCAACAGGCAGAGCAACCAAGAAAGACAGCGGTGGCCTGGCTATAACCACAAGCAGCATGACGATGAAGGTGATGGCGGTGACGAATGCATTCAAGTAGCTGGACTGACAGGACTACGCCCATGTCTGTACACTAAGTGATTCAACGAGTATGATGGGGAAGGTCGAGGCAGGTTCTGTACGCAGGCAGCGGCTTGAGTCATTGCGGAGGTCATTGATTCACAGAGTCACCTTCATCTATGTTCCTGGGCACGTGGGCATCCAGGAAAATGAGAATGCTGATAGGCTGGCTGGCTCTGCCGTCATCGTCGATGGACAACCACTGGATCGAGTAGATACTATCAAATAGGCTTAGAAAGATAGGCAAAGTTGAGGACTTCCTGAGACGCGAATCTACAAAGCTAATAAACAGAGATGAAAGAGATGACGATTACTGTAAAACTGGTTCTAGTAATAAAGGTATGTAGAAGTGTATGGTTGTGTTTTACAAAACGACAGAAGAGTTGAAGAAATTGAGCAGAAACACAAATGGCAGCGAATAAGGGAGTAAGATGATAACAGGCCAACAAAATTTCTTTTTCTTGGTGCCTTGGTTACTGGGTTTATTTCTTGGTGCCTTGGTTACTGGGTGTATTTTTTGATGCCTTGGTTTCTGGGTTTATTTCTTGGTGCCTTGGTTACTGGGTTTATTTCTTGGTGCCTTGGTTACTGGGTTTATTTCTTGGTGCCTTGGTTACTGGGTGTATTTTTTATGCCTTGGTTTCTGGGTTTATTTCTTGGTGCCTTGGTTACTGGGTGTATTTTTTATGCCTTGGTTTCTGGGTTTATTTCTTGGTGCCTTGGTTACTGGGTTTATTTCTTGGTGCCTTGGTTACTGGGTTTATTTCTTGGTGCCTTGGTTACTGGGTTTATTTCGGGCGCTGATTCAGAAAATTGCATTGGATAGACGGCGCCAGCTCTAGTTTCTTAGATATGGTTGGATTTATAAAATTTTAGTCCACTCTTTAACAAATCGCTTGTGCAGAATTGGGATGTCATTACAAGATGTCTTATTTGAATGGTAAATAATGGTTTTCGGAGACTACATAAATGTGTATTTCAAACATTTCTCAACTTTATCTGCGTGAAACAGTTGCGCTGAATAATAGTTATGATCATACAGAAGATTTGCGTATATTCCCACTCATATCATTTACTTCAAGACAGAGCTGCTTGAATCATCCCGACGTATTTTGCTACATTAATGGAGAGTACACACTGAGAACAAATAGGAAACCTATTTCTGAGTTTTTAAAAAGAACATATGTAGGCTATTTTGGTGTGAAGCTTGAAGATGAAGATAAGCCATGGGCTACTGACATTGTATGCAAGACTTGTACGGAGCATTTGCACCAGTGGACAAATGGAAAGAGAAGCTGCCTGAAATTTGGAGTACCAGTGGTGTGGAGGGAAAAGAAAAACCACTTCCATGACTGTTATATCTGTATTGTTAATATCACAGACATCAGTGGAAATAACCGTGACAAGTGGTATTACCCTGGTCTACCTTCAGCCAGGAGACCTGTTCCTTCCGTACCCGTTACACCTTTTCTTGAACTACCACAGTTCTCAGAGGATGAGTTTTGCATGTTGTCTGATATCGCACAACGTAAAGTGGGGGCAGTGACAGAGAATTCCAAACAACTTCACACAATGATTTTTTTATCAGAATGAACTAAATGTTCAGATCAGGGACTTAAATCTTTCCAATCTTCTTATATCTTAAATCCTTCCCGTGCCATTAAACGTCACATAGGGCTCGCAAAGTAGTTGTCAATTTTTCAAATCTTTCCAATGAGACTTCTGAATTGTTTGCCTCCAGACTAAAGGAAAAGAATGTACTTCAGCCTGGAACGAAAATTATGTTTTATAGAAGGAGAGAAAAGGATTTTACTGAAAACAACAACAACGTATTCTGCAAGGACATCGGAAACCTTGTGAATAAAATTGGTCTTTCAAAATATAACCCAAGTGAGTGGCATCTTTTCATTGACAGTTCAAAACGTAGTTTAAAATGTGTTCTTTTAAATAACGGCAACAAATATGGTTCTATTCCAATCAGTCATTCCACTAGGATGAAAGAAGAATACAAGGCCAAGATTGGAAAATATAAATTAACAAGAACATCAGTGGGTGATTTGTATAAACTTGAAGATGGTTAATTTTCTTCTTGGTCAACAAAGTGGGTACACAAAGTATCCTTGCTTTTTATGCCTTTGGGACAGTAGAGCCAAACATGAACACAGGGCAAGGCAAGATTGACCTCCGAGGGAATATATGGTGGTTGGAGGACGAAATGTAATCAATGAACATTTGGTAGCACGAGATAGAATCATACTGCCAAGAGATAAAATCCCACTGTCACCACTACATATAAAGCTAGGTCTGATGAAACAGTTTGTAGAGGCTTTGATTAAAGACGGTTCGTGCATTGAATACATAGTGTTTAAGTTACCTGGACTTACCATGAAAACACTGAAGGAAGGAATTTTCGATGGTCCACATATCAGACACATTATAAATAACCCACATTTCATAGCATCATTGGATGAAATCGAATCATGTGCTTGGTCTTCATTTGTTCTAGTTGTGAAAAGCTTTCTTGGCAAAAAGACGGCAGACAACTACACACGATTAGTAGAGGATATGCTCTTTCAACAGACTTGGCTGTAACATGAGTGTTAAAATCCATTATCTGCAGTCATTTAGATCGCTTTCTAGAGAACCTTGGTGACTTAAGCGAAGAGCAAGGAGAAAGATTTCACGAAGACATAAAAACAACGGAAGCCAGATACCAAGGAAGATGGGATGCACACATGATGGCAGACTATTGTGGGAATCTTATGCTGGATTGTCCTGGCAGATCCCAATCTCAGAAGTCTTACAAAAGGAGCTTGTTGTGTGTCGATTGAGTGGAAAGTTTGTATCATAAACTGGTGCTTTTGGTATGATATAAGTAGATTTTCATGTAGTACACTTTTCTTTTAATTCTTACTGTTTCCTTCATGCTTAAAAGATATTAATTAAAACACTACATTAATATATCCTGATTTGTTAATGGCGAGCAGAGTGAAGAGTGGTATATAGTTCTGTCTCTCAAAAACTAGAGCTGATATGGGAAAACTTATCCAATTTTTGGAATCAGCAGGTCAAATATACAAAGAAACGTTTTCCAAGATAAAATACACCAAAGATCAGAGGTAGACAAGCTAGATTTGTAGGACACATCCTGAGACGAGGAAGATTGGAACATATTGTGGCAACTGGAAAAACTGAGGGGAGAAGAGACAGAGGAAGACAGAGAGAGAGAGAGAGAGAGAGAGAGAGAGAGAGAAGTTACTGGATGGGCTGTCAGTGTGACTAGGAAGAAAGTCACCGCCAGATCTCATAACAAAGTCTAAAGACAGGGAATTGTGGAGAGAAATGATCGCCTACGCCACGCGGCACGGCACTTGATTGACTGAAAATAAAGCTGAATTTGTTGTTAATTCCAGATGGATGGAGACAACCAGCCTGGAAAATAAGGCGCTGTTCTAGAGACTTACAGGAACGTTCATCGGAAGAAAAGGAGCGGATTACAGTAACAGAAACGTCCCTCTTAAACCGATAGCTGGAATTTACAGACTGGCACGGTTAGGAATGAGAGGCGTATGAGCCGCGTAAACCACCACAGAACAGGCACTATCAACCTCAGGATGCCGATGAGATGGGGGATCTGATCACCTATGGATATATCCAGAGTGCAATTATGTTGATCCAAACCATAAATCTTGCCTTTATGTACATTATTTTCGAGTCTAATCTTGTCAACTTTAATCTCACATTTTGGTGCGGATAAACTTTGCTATTTTATTACTCAAACTTAATACATTCTGAGAGAAAAGCTGCAGTAAAAATCTTGATATGATCAGTCAGTCATTTGCATGTCCCTTGCGGAACTTGGCCTCCCTAACAGCTCTCCTGTAGGCTTCTCGGTTGTGAGCAAGATGCCCTGCTGCTGATGCATCCATTCGCAGATTATCAACAATGTCTTTCAGTCATCTTCGGCTTGATCTTACACTCTTTCTTGTTCCCATTATGTAGCCTTCCAAGACGGTCTTCTTTAAATTATGTAGCCTTCCAAGACGGTCTTCTCTAAATTATGTAGCCTTCCAAGACGGTCTTCTCTAAATTATGTAGCCTTCCAAGACGGTCTTCTCTAAATTATGTAGCCTTCCAAGACGGTCTTCTCTAAATTATCATGACATTTAAGCTCATCAACAGCTATCATGGCACATTTTGTGACAGTCTTTCTTTTAAGGGGGATAACAAAGAGATAAATGTAATTTTCAATTTATTTTTTGCATTTCTATCTGTTGTATTTTTTGTATGTGGTCCATGATAAAAACATTTAGCAAAATATTGGATTGTTGTATGTCCTTCTTTTGTAAGGAGATCATCTTATTTTCTGCCACTCTCTGTAATCTGTAATCAGAGACTGGTTATCCCTACACTCTGGGCATTCCCATGTGTCTCCGCCTACCGTTCCAACACTGAGGCATACGTCTGCTGACGGAACTAGTCACACACAGGATGTGGATAATGCACGCTAAACCACTTTTGTCGGAAAAGCGTCCACTTCCCCTCTCCTCCTCCAATTCGATCATCCTCCTGATGTGATTGTTGTCATTCAACCTGATGTTGTCCTCCATTCACAGACTGTCAAAAGTGGCTCTTGCAGTCTCCTCCTTGTCCATTCTGAGGGTACGCTGAATCACTGCCCTGCCTGCTAGCTCGTTGCTTTCTCATTGCCTTTGACTCCTTCATGACCTTGGCAGTATGTCAATGTCAGACTGGATAACCGAGAGCCCTCTAGAAGCTGGACCCACTCCCAGCGGAAAAAATGCCTCTAATTTCTCAATAACATGCCTTGGGACTCTGTCACAGTGACCACATGCGAGTGTCCCTGCTCCATCAAACAGGAAATTGCTTCTGATTCTGTCTGCACCTCCATTCTCATGCTCGAAGTGGTGGATGCACGAGATCCTGATTTACTTGCAACCAGTTTGCCTTTCATCATCATCATCATCATCATCATCATCATCATGTGCCGTGCCGACTGGCGTTGGCTATTATGCTTCTCCAGAGTACCCGATCCTTCATGCAGGCCATCAGCTCAGTTGGTGATCTCCTCTCACACCATCCCGTCAGACTGTCCAGTATCATTTCTCTTGGCTTCCTCTTGATCTTCTTCCTTCTATTTTTCTTGCTGTTATAATATTTTCAATGCCCCCTCTTCTCATTGCATGTCCTATGAAAGTACATTGTCTCTCTCTTATCTTTTTGACAAGTTTTTTTTTGTCTCTCCAGCTCTTCTCATACATTCTTCATTAGTTATTTTTGCTGTCCAGGGGATTCACAACATTCTTCTAATAAACCACATTTCTGCTGCTTCCAATTATTTTTGTGCAGACCTGCCTATTGTCCATGATTCACTTCCATATAACAAGATAGGTTCAATATAGCATTTTATGACTCGTTTTCTAACATTAACTGATAAGGGTGTGTTGCATAATATGTTTCTCATTCTCTGAAATGCAGTCTTTGCTTGGCCTATTCTGTTCCTAATTTCTGTTCTGCATTTCCCATCTGAAGTTATTACTGCTCCAAGGTATTTGAATTTCTGCACCTGCTTTAGAATAGTTCCGTTTAATTTTATACTGCATGCTGGTGGATTCTGTTTCTTAGATATAACCATGTCTCTGTCTTTTTGATGTTCAAAGTAAGGCCTTTCTGTTCACTTTCTTTGGCGACTTTATCCAAGAGATTTTGCAGGTCTTGTTGGTTCTCAGTACTGTGTCGTCAGCTTACCGAAGGTTGTTAATATTGTATCCTCCAATTTTGATGCCTGGTTCTGTGACGATCGTTCTTATAATATTCTCCCTGTACAGAGAAAAAGGATTTAATTCAAAACTTGATTATAAACAACATTTTTAGTTTCACCTCCAGGGGTGAGAATAAATAAATTCTTGGGTGAACGCACCCTTGAGCAAGCAACATAAGATTGTCCATGGGAGTAACATGGCGATCTCAATTCTATCTCTCTCTCTTTCTCTGTCTATCTCTCTGTCTGTCTGTCTCTCTCTCTCCCTATCAATATCTCTGTCTTTCTCTCTCCCGCTTTATCTCTCTCCCCTCTCTCTCTACATCTCTCTCCCTCTCACTCATACACTCTCTCCCCCTCCCCCTCCCTGTCTCTATCTCTCCCTCTATCTACCTACATCTCTCTACTTCTATCTCTTCCTGTCTCTATCTCTCTCCCTCTCTCTCCATCTCTCTCTTTTCTTACCCCTCTCTCTCACTAATTTGAAAAGCTAATTTGGAAAAAAAAGAAAACAGCACACTGTCACTGAGCAATGAAATCTACTATAGATTACAATAAAAACCTAATATAAATATAAGGAAAAAAAACAAAGTTAAAATTTATTTTTACAAATATAATTAAAACAAAGAGACCATCAAAATTATCTGGACTTGCCATGGGAGGCTAGAAATGCCAGCACCTCTCTATTTCACGATTATCTTCCTTAGACCAGTCCTTTTGTTCTCCTTCAATTTAGTGGAAAATATGTCACTCCTTTCGTACCCCTAACCCTATGGGAGATAGGGGAGTTTTACTCATACATTATACATTTTCAGATTGTAAGTCATAAGTGTACCAATTTTGGTTGAAATTACTCCGGGCGTTCCAGCGTGATGTTGGAACATACACACACATATACATCCATTTAGACAGACAGACAGACAGACAGACAGACAGACAGACAGGTAGGTAGGTAGGTAGGTAGGTAGGTAGGTAGGTAGGTAGGTAGGTAGATAGATAGATAGATAGATAGATAGATAGATAGATAGATAGATAGATAGATAGATAGATAGATAGATAGATAGATAGATAGATAGATAGATAGATAGATAGATAGATAGATAGATAGATAGATAGATAGATAGATAGATAGATAGATAGATAGATAGATAGATAGATAGATAGATATGTCAGGATAATTTGGACTACAAGTTATTAGAATTTTTCCGTCATCGCCACTAGCCAGAAAAGGTCCTTCATGAAGCCTTCAACCGTATCCAACTAGTTAGTCGCAAAGAAATATTCAGGAAAAAGCCTCTTACTCCATCTGACAGAGTTAAGTTAGTACTGCCTTTCCACCCGCATTGTCAGATGGCTAAGAAAATTCTTTATCGTCATCTGCCGCTAATCCAACTCGACCCCGACACTCGCGACATTTTCTCGGATCCACCCCTGTTGGCATACAAACGTGAGCCAAACTTTAAGGACATCCTCGTCCACAGCCACTTGAAGCAGAGCCTTACATATGTTAGCACCAGAAAATGTAACCGCCCCCGCTGCGTTACCTGCCCTGTAGTCTGGGAAACGAAAACTATCACCTTTCCCAAAACTTTCCTCACTCTTCATGAGGGATTCACATGCGAGTCCCGTAATGTGATATATGTCGTTTGCAAGAGATGCAGGATAACGTATACTGGTGAGACTGGCCTCAGATTTGGAGACCGCATGCAAAAACATCTGTACGACATCGCCCAGCATGCTTCGAAACCAGTACCAAATCATTTCGATGGCCCCAACCACAGAGGCAAATCTGATTTTCTGGTAACAGCCATCAAACAATGTCACGCAGATGACACAAGCCATCTGGCGCTTGAGAACCGCTGCATTCAAAATTATGGGACGCTAGAGCCACATAGGTTAAACTCGCAGTTCAGCTACACTTAACATGCTCTTCAGTCATTATAGTACCTCTCCACTAAGCTCCATCCCTTCTCACTTGTCAAACCTCCTCACAGCGTCACTTTGCAACCCCTCTTCCCCAATCATCTATTTCAACTTCTCATGGCTAGGTCAACATTATATCACTCTCTCTCCCCTCCCCGGTTCCCCATCCACCACCCCCAGTTATAACCCACCGACCACATATCACAGGTCTCCATTTAATCATACAAAAACATACAGAACGAAGAAACAGAGAGAGGAGATAAAGTATAGATTCACATGAATACTATTAAAAAGAAAAAAATAATTAAATAGACTACTCAGCTGTAAATTGTAAGGTGTAGCTTATCTGGCGGTATGTGTCAGGAATGGATTTAGTAGAACGCGGAGACTGTTTAAGGCTCACGCCGAAACGTCACAACTTTGTAGTCGTTAAGTAATAAAGCTGTTCCTACATTTTTCCTAGTTTACACATTCTGGTATCACAGCTTTACTGCAGTGCTTCGTGTATAGTTGTATACTTATACATTAATTATTGTGTGTTAAAAGGAGACGAGGAGAGAAAAAAGGGGGTAGATATTGAGATAGGAACTGACAGAGAAGATAGAGTCAGTCAGAGACAGAGTCAATATTTGGTTAGCAGTAAGAACCTGTTGAGAGATGATCTCAAGACAGAGTTATTTATGAGTTGTTGATTTGGTTATGGTGTTGAGTTAGGCATTTTTGGTCATAGTGTGAGTAGAATTTGGCTAGACTTTGAATTTGTGAACTATGTTCATGTGCTTCAGCCACAAAACCAATGAATTTTATTTCCTGTGCTATCTTATTCCAAGTGGTGCTGTCAGTAATACAAATGACATCACTTCGATGAGCCAATTCATAAGCTACGACTTTCTTTCACTTCTAGTTTATTCGTTTTATCTGTGTTATGTTAGTGGCCACTTGTTTTGCCACGTCAGTTTTAGTAGAAAATCAATGTCATATAATTATTCACTGCTGTACACTAAAATCTTCTTTAGACACTATGAGACATTAGCTTCACACACATCACAACTTTTCTTGTCTTGAATAAGATTCACAAATACTATGAGATTCACCTGATCAAGTCCGCTGAATAAGTTTACAGATTCAATTTAATTCTGATGAATAAGGTCACAGATGTATTATGGATAGTTTCCGTTGTTATAAAATTGTAAAATTGTAAATACAATAGATATATGACAGTCATGTTTGAGATTTCACGTAACGTCTGTTTGGTCTTTCCGCACTTGTAACATGAAAACTTTTCCTGGCCTTTCTGAATGGGCGTCAACCATTTTGCGGAGATTGTCGATGAGTTTGTGTGTCCCCCGAGTTACCGTAAACTAGGACAGTGGCAGACGATAGTGGCCGGCGACGGGGGACACTTGTTGATCGTCTGAACCACAAACTTGTCGCTTTCTCAACTTTCTTTCATTACGTTCACTTGGATTTGATAAATCGTCGTGGTAAGTTCATTTTGAATATTCATCATAAAGTAAGATTTGGGGGCGAAATTTGAATTTTGTTTTAAAATAAGAATATATTTTCTTATCCAGGAAGTAAAGTTTTGAAAGTTGTTCACTTTTAGTCATCTAGCCATTCTTGTTCTCCCTGATCTGTGTAACAGCCATTCTTGTTCTTCCCGATCTTTGCGTCGCCTTATCTAGACACGACCTAGATATGCGACATTATTTTTGTGATAGGAAGCGCGGACGTGTCTTAACATTTGGTTGGCACATAATCTAACCGAAGAAAATGAAGACTGCTTTATCACCGTCTGCCAAATCCGTCTCAGAATAGAATGAAATATACAGGTTTTTTTTTCTCCCCAAGTATATAACCTGTTGTAGCAAAGAAATATGAAATATATGAGAATTGTGAACATAAATCAGCACCAGTGTATGAAATATATGAGAACCGTGAATATAAATCAGCATCAGTGCCACATTCATTATGCCCACAGTCCTATATAGATAGATAGATTAGGTAGGTTAGGGACAAAGGTAGCTCAGAGCTCAGCTTGTCGGCTTTTTTGTTTGTTTGTTTGGTTTGGGGGGGGGGGGAAGGTCATGGGCAGGTAGGGATCTGATGAAGCACATGAAGAAAAATAGCATAGACCTCAGCTACAAACAGATGACTCTGCTGAAGATAAACATCCAGATGTTATTTCAAAGAAACAGATAATTGTTCAGTTTAATCAATCTGTCTACAGTTTTTTTTCAGAATGGAGAAGTAAGAAACAGCCAGCATGAAGCTTTTCAGCTAGTTTCAACATAAATATATGACATTAGCATTTAACAGTGAGAAAACATGGGAATTTTAAAAATAAACTTCTCCAAACATAAGGTGTAGCACTTTCATAAGATATGAATTCTAACCACATACATCAAAAATAAGTCATGTCATTGTAACCATTCATTCATTCATTTGCATGTCCCTTGTGGAACTTTGCCTCCCAAACAGCACTCCTGTAGGCCTCTCAGTTGTGAGCAAGATGGCCTGCTGCTATTGCATCCATTTCCAGATCGTCAACGATGTCTTGCAGCCATCTTCGTCTTGGTCTTCCTCTTTTTCTTTTTCCCATTATGTATCCTTCCAATACGGTCTTCTCTAAATTATCATGACGTTTAATGTGTCCAAAATATTTCAGTTTTCTCTCTTTAATCCTCTTCACTAGCCAGCCTTCTTCAATATTAAGCTCTTGTAGTATAGATATATTTGTTCTTTTTTGTGTCCACGATATTTGGAGAACTCTTCTGTAGCATTTACATTCAAAGGCATTTATGTGTTTCTCAGCTGTTTTGTTAAGTGTCCAGGTCTCACAGGCATATGTTGAGATGGGAAAGATGCATGCCCTTAAAAATCTTATTTTTGTGGTTCTGTCTGCTCCTCTCCACAGATTCTTTATTTGTTTTACTTTCTGAAGAGCGATAGATGTCTTCCTTTTAATTTCCCTCATTGTATCTCCATTATTAGTTAGTAGCGATCCAAGATATTCAAAACTCTCCACTTCTTCCAGTTTTTCCTCATTGATACATATTTCAGTTGCCTTGTTTGTTTTGTCAGTTGTCATCAATTTAGTTTTCTTTGCATTAAGATAGAGGTTCTGCTCTTTGCTGTTCTTACGGACTGACATAATTAGTTTTTCCATTCCTTTTTGTGTTGTGGACAGCAATACTGTGTCATCAGCATATCTAATCTCTGGTATTTCATAACCTTCAACTGTTATGGCATCGTAATATTCTTCGTCTACATCTTCTCTAACATTCCTCATTATATTTTCAGTATACAAATTAAATAAGTAGGGTGACAATATGCACCCCTGACGGACCCCTTGTTTTATGTCAAACCAACTTTGTAACCACATACATCAAAAATAACAGTCACATATTGTGATCACATACACCAGGACAATGTAATATATGTAGCAAGAAAAGGACAAATGAAACTGGCCACTAGCAGCCACAAGATAAATCCTCCAAAAATCTTTAGCAATCATTGAGCAGATTTCCATTAGTTCCCTAGTAACCATTAGCAAGTTCCTGTAAGTGGCAGATAGGAGGACATTTTAACTAGGTAACAGGAAAGTGAACAACAGAAATGTACTCAGAGTAGATACAAGTTAGTGGAGGAGGTCAATGAATTTGTATACCTTGGCAGCAGAGTAGTAGAAAATGGAGACAGCACAGAGGACACAGCAGACTTACTAGAGCAAACCAGGCTTTTGCAATGCTGCAGACTATATGGAAATCTAAAAAAACTAAGCATGAATATGAAGATCAGGATATTTAAGAGTAATGTTCTAAGTGTACTACTCTATGGAAGTGAATGCTGGAAAATCACCAAAACCATAGAAAACAAGTTGAATTCTTTCCAGTCTAAATGTTTACAAAGAATTAGAAAAATATTTTGGCCAAACACCATAAGAAATAATGTCTTGTTGGCAGAAATGCAGATGATGCCACTGACAGCAATTATTGAGGAAAGACGCTGGCGATGGTTGGGACATGTGCTCCGAATGACTGACAACTCACTGCCAAAAATAGTACTAAGATGGACACCACAGGGGAACAGAAGTAAGGGTAGACCAAAAGAGACATGGAGAAGAACAACAGAAAGGATGTTGAGCAATAGAGGGCTCACCTGGGCAAGAGCAGAAAAAAAAGGCAAAGGACAGGAATTTGTGGAAAACCCTTGCGGAAGCCCCATGTGCCCTGGGCACTTAAGGTTCAGAGAGAGAGAGAGAGAGAACAGGAAAGTTACAGTGAGATACAATCATGAGAGATACAGTGAGCGAAATTAAAAGGAGGACATCTATCGCTCTTCAAAAAGTAAATCAACCAAAGAAGCTGTGGAGAGGAACAGACAGAACTACAAAATAAGATTTTAAGGGTATGCATCTTTCCCATCCAACATGAGGACATTTTAACCAGTAAACAGTTAAGCAGCACATAGGAGGACATTTTAACTATTAAACAGGAAAGTAGTAGATAGGAGGACATTTTAACTGGTAAACAGTTAAGCAGCAGATAGGAGGACATTTTAACTATTAAACAGGAAAGTAGTAGATAGGAGGACATTTTAACTGGTAAACAGTTAAGTAGCAGATAGGAGGACATTTTAACTATACTGTTCAAAAAAAGAAACGCCACTACTGTAGTCATAGTGGACACAAATTTAAAACTTTTATTAAAATTTTATTTTACATAATTAATGTTTCAATCTTGGCATGAAGAAACTTTAAGACTTTAACAATGAAATGATTTGATTTTCATTAAATTTAGTTTGGACTTTTATTCTTTGCGACTGAAGCCTCCGTTTCAGTAAGGTGTATGGCCTCCTCTGGCCTGCATCAGAGAATGACATCTCCTTGACATGGATCCAATTAGCTGTTGGATCTGTTGTTGGATGGCTGCTCACTCTTCTGGCAGTACAAGAGACAACTGTCAGAGATTGGTTGGCACCACATCTCACTGGGGGACTTGTCTGTTGAGTTCATCCCATAAGTGTTCTATTGGGTTCATGTCTGATGATATGGATGGCAAGGAATGGTCTGGACATTATTGTCAGTGAGGAACTGGGTGATGAGTTGTGCCACATGAGGTCAAGCATTATCTGCTAAAAAATCGACCCTGGTGCAGCCAGAAATGGAAGAACATGAGGACGAAGAATTTCAGCGACATATCATTGGGCATTCAGGTGTCCTTCAGTTTGCACCAGGTCACTTCTTCCCATGAAGTTGATCGTCCCCCACACCAGTACACCTCCACCACCATGCAGTTCTGGGCTCATGGACTCTGCGGTAAACTCTTCTCCATCTTCTGTGTTGCTGGAGCAGAAAGAATGATTCATCACTAAATCATACCCTTCTTCAGTCATTCTTAGTGGTCCATTGACAATGCTGGTTCACTCACTGCAGTCAGTTCTGGTGATGCCAGTCGTAAGAACAGGACTTCTGTAGGGTCTTGTAGCCCAAAGACCAGCGCCGTGCAGCCGGTGCCGAAAGACCAGCATTGAGCAGCTGGTTCCTGACCATTTTATCTGAAATTTGATGAGCTGCTGTCATTGATTGGACTGTTGAGGACACAGATGCAAATTGATTCCTGACATGATGCAGCCGTATGAAGTGGTTGTCGGCAGGGGTTGTGACTATGGGCCTTCCACTGCACGGCCGGTCTGCAACTGAGCCAGTTTCTTGAAATCATCTCCAAAGGTGACTAATGGTGCTTCTAACTACATCAGATTGTCTGGCCACTACACTTTGTGACTGTCCAGTCTGTAAATGTCCAGTGATGATGAGTCGTTGTTCTGTAGTGAGATGAGCCATATTGCTCATTGAATTTTCAAATGAATTGATTTGAGGAGCATCAATCTTTTATAGGCATTCAATAATGTGGTCAGTGAGTTTTGTGTTCAGCAAGTTTCACAGGATTCTCGTGAACCTGTCATGAGTTATTGTCAAAACTGCTGTTTTGACTAGTGTCGCTTTTCTGTGCTCATGAATCATCTGCTGAGTATAATTCCAGTCAGCACATGAAGTTGATGTCCAATTGAACATTTCAGGCAATTTGCCCTTGTCTGATCATCAAACTTGAGTTTAAATCACAGTGTTGTATTTTTGTGTTTCCTTTTTTGAACAGTATAGTAATCAGGAAACACTATTAGACAGGATGATGGAAAATTTACAAGAGGATTTTAAGCCCGACCAAAGAGAAGTAGATCTTTATTTTTTATACAAGATGAGAAGCTTCTTTTTTTTTTATATGAACAAATGCATGTTTATGTCATTGGATAGTAGTAGAACATTTTTTATAAACAAATACATGTATATGTCATTGTCATTGGGTAACAGAAGAACATTTTATATAAACAAATACATGTTTATGTCATTGGGTAATAGTAGAAAATTTTGTATAAACAAATACAAGTTTGTGTCATTGGGTAATAGTAGACCATTTTTTATAAACAAATACATGTATATGTTATTGGGTAATAGTAGAAAATTTTGTATAATCACATACATGCTTATGTCATTGGGTAATAGTAGAACATATTTTATAAATAAATACATGCTTATGTCATTTGGTAATGGTAGAAAATTTTGTATAAAAAAATACATGTTTATATCATTGAAGCAGTTAACCAGTCTTCCAGTGGTTATGTTTTGTCTAGTATTTCATTCCCCCCTTCCCCCCGCTGATACAGAAGCGAAACGTCTGCATTCTTCCTGCACTATTTACAGACAAGTTATATTTTTTTGCTTGTAATTCTGGCAGAGAACAGTTGAATAGTCTACTGTCATATGTCTCTATATACACCATCCTACTCTAACAAATACATTTGTGGACATAATGCACAGAATATTTCTTGAAGGACATACATAAACTATAATATCTTGTAAAAGGATGAGAAGACAGCAGCAGCCGTCTGATAGAGACATTAAGATTGAGTGATATGGAGGAAACTCGATCATGCAGCAATGCTCGTACAGGTGATAACCATAGGCTGGGATTGCAGGTCGTAGAAGGTGAAGCGTATTGAAATAAGAGAGGAGAATCATCTATAGGTCAAATGAATGACACAGTGTGACATAGTGCCTTGTATATTAGGATAGTATTATAGTAATTATTATTATTATTATTAATGTTGCTATTATTGTTACATTTTTATTATAGTTGTGAACATTATTAATAAATAGAATATAAGTAAGAAATAACAAGCTATCAAATGGAACACAACAGGTCGAAGAAAAAGTGGTTGACCATGTGAAACTCTAAAGAGGACATTGTTAAGAGAAAACAATTCATTAGGCATAACGTCCCTTGATGAGATTGAAAAACTCGCCGAAGACATGACATCTTGGCAAACTACCATACTACGTCATGTTTAATGGCATGGAAAGGATATAAGATGTAAGGTAAGAAGTGATGGAAAATTTGAAAACTGGTGCAGAAGGAACACTCCCAAGGTATTAGTAGTATTACAATAGAATTAAGTAGATACATACAAATACTAGACATCTGATGCTGAGGGAAAGGCAGATTAAAGAGATATGCCCAGATTATAATAGTTCTGATACGACTAAACTGAATGGTTAAATGAACAATATGAAAGACAGACATATAGACACAGTGTAAACAGATATCCCCTGTAGGTATCACAAACGTCTGTTACTTGATAAAAAAAGTTCACAAGAAAATTGAATAAATGGATTTGACACAACAGACTTACTGACAGGTGAGGCATATTTGCTAATCTTAGGATGCAATTTGCACACATGAATAGTCCAGTGGACCAATAAGATGGCCAAAGGGAGTGGACTGGCTCATCTCGAAATCCATCAGATGACCAATAGAAAGATCTAGAGATGTGTCCTATTGGACAGCTGACTTACAATATATAAGCCAGGCATGCAGTTTTAAAAAAAAGGTGGAGAGCAAGAAAAAGGAGGAAGACAAAGAAGACAGAGGGGACAGGGAATACAGAAAAAAAAGAATGGAAAGATAGATAGGAAGCAATGACAGATAGAACAGATGGGCAAGGGGAGCCGATAGATATTCAGGAGATCAGTTTAGAACTAGAAGTAGTTTAGGACAGACAGAAAATGTGTTTCAAGTTAGAAAAGTGATTATTAGTATTGCGTGAGAAATGCAGAAGATTTTATATTTTTGGAATTTTGTGTAAAATGCTTTTGGAGATGCCTTAATTTGATACTTGTGAATTTTGTTTGGTGAACAATAAAAGTGGACTATAATTTGATTCAAGAATGAACCATCTGAATTTTATAATGATTATGTGTGTTAAGATTTCAGTCATGTGGTGAACCATATAGTACCACTCATATTGACATTCATAAATGTCAGAGTGAACAAAAACAGTACATAGTAATGGATTCATAAATAAAAAAAAAGTGACAGTGGAGAAAGACAAGCATCCATTGATTCAAGTCATCATCATCATCATCATCATCATCATCACCTTTCACTCCCTTGAGAGCATAGGCCACGGATAAAGTCTCTCCAGTCATCCCTGTTCTTGGAATTATCCTCTGCTTCCTTCCATGTGTATCCTTTGTCTCTGAGTGCTGTCATAATTTCTCTTTTCCAAGTAACTCTAGGTCTTCCTCGTATTCTATTTCTTTGAGGATTCCATGTCAGTGCCTGACTTGCTATGCTGGTGTCAGAGTGTGGCCAGTCTACCTCCACTTCCTAGACATGATTTATTGATTCAAGTGGCATTAGTTTAATTCTGATAAATAAAGTCACAGATGTATTATTGACAGCACCACTTAGATTAAGATACCATAGAAAATAAAATTCATTACTTGTTTGGCAGGGGCCTGTATTATGTTCATTAGTATTAGTTGTTGGGTGGAGGCCTATATCATGATTATTAGTATTAGTTGTTGGGTGGAGGCCTATATCATGATTATTAGTATTAGTTGTTAGGTGGAGGCCTATATCATGATTATTAGTATTAGTTGTTGGGTGGAGGCCTATATCATGATTATTAGTATTAGTTGTTCGGTGGAGGCCTATATCATGATTATTAGTATTAGTTGTTGGGTGGAGGCCTATATCATGATTATTAGTATTAGTTGTTCGGTGGAAGCCTATATCATGATTATTAGTATTAGTTGTTCGGTGGAGGCCTATATCATGATTATTAGTATTAGTTGTTCAGTGGAGGCCTATATCATGATTATTAGTTGTTCGGTGGAGGCCTATATCATGATTATTGATATTAATTAGTTGTGGAGGTGAAGACGCCTGATAAGGTAATCAATGACCCATATCTGATATGCCAGTGTCAGGGTTACCGACCCATAGCTGACCAAGACCCTGTCCCACCTCTCCATGGTACCCCCAGTAACAGGCACAACCTGGCTAGCGGGGCATAGTCCCCATGGTGGTGGAGTCTGCTGAAGAAGCATTGCACCCCTCTGCTTTTCAGCTGTACTGCGGACTGAAAAAGTAGCTGCCATAACCCGCTCCCACGCTGATACAATGTTGTGCCTCGACATCTCTACAGCATTGGCTGCAAAGAGCAACAGCTCGCAGTTACAGGGGGTTCGTAAAAGTACAGGTATAAAATAACTATTTGTTGGCTGGGGATCATGTTATGGTCATTGATGTTAGCTAGTTGTTGTGGTGGGGCCAGCATGATGATCAGTGGTTTTAGGTAGTTGTTATAGGTTTTTATATTTGATAAAAGTCAGGGAACCAACACCCAGCTCAGTAGTAAAATGTTCTGGGTTTCCTCACTAACAAATCCTGACTGTTCATAAGTTATATTTTTCCACATTAACAAATCCAGGGTGTTTCCAAGCTCAAGGTTTTCACTGACAAATTATATTTTTTACCACAGTAATAGATCCTGAGTGTTCACAAGCATGTTTATCAAAGACTCAAAGTTGACACTTGAAGAGGCCAGCCAACCAATAGATAATCAAGGGGAGGAGCTTATCCTGGAGCCCAGTTAGGATTCAAAAAGGCTAGCTGACCAGTATATGACAGAAAGGGAGGGGCTTGAGTGTCCAAATAGGATGCAGAAAGAGGCCAGCTAGGGACCAAGGGGTGGGCTTGACCACCTGCTGGACAGCTAGGAACTGGGCTTAAAAGGAGATGAGGAGAGAAAAAAGGGGGTAGATATTGAGATGGGAACTGACAGAGAAGATAGAATCAGTCAGAGACAGAGTCAATATTTGGTTAGCAGTAAGAACCTGTTGAGAAATGATCTCAAGACAGAGTTATTCATGAGTTGTTGATTTGGTTATGGTGTTGAGTTAGGCATTTTTGGTCATAGTGTGAGTAGAATTTGGCTAGACTTTGAATTTGTGAACTATGTTAATGTGCTTCAGCCACAAAACCAATACATTTTATTTCCTGTGCTATCTTATTCCAAGTGATGCTGTCCGTAATACATCTGTGACCTTATTCATCAGAATTAAATGGAATCAGTAAACTTATTCAGCGGACTTGGTCAGGTGAATCTCATAGTATTTGTGAAGCTTATTCAAGACAAGACAAGTTGTGATGTGTGTGAAGCTAATGTCTCCTAGTGTCTAAAGAAGATTTTAGTGTACAGCAGTGAATAATTATATGACATTGATTTTCTACTAAAACTGATGTAGCAAAACAAGTTGTTGTCTTGGCCACTATTAAACATACGACAGGTAAAACAAATAAACTAGAAGTGAAAGAAAGTTGTAGCTTAAGAATTGGCTTATCGAAGTGATGTCATTTGTCTCCAAGTGTTTCAAGTGCACTCTATTCAGACTATGAAACATTACAAAATATTTGTCCTATAAAATCTAGTGATATTGAGAAGCAGTGATAGAGACTAGATGATATATCTTCAGCATTTTGGGGTCAGAGAACACTTCTTCATTACAACATTGTGCAGTCAGAACTTCTCAGTATTACAATCAAAACCCATTAATGTTGTAAGTGTGCACATTTTATTTCTCAGTGCTAACAAATTCTGAGTGTTCACAAGTAATATTTTTCCACATTAACAAATTCTGAGTGTTCACAAGTAATATTTTTCCACATTAACAGATCCTGATAGTTTACAAGTTATATTTTTCCAGACTTATAAATACTGGTGTTTTTCCAGACTAACAAATCCTGAGTGTTCGCAAGTTCTAGGTTTCCACTTTAATAGATCCTGAGTGTTCATAAGTTCTAGGTTTCCACTTTAATAGATCCTGAGTGTTCATAAGTTCTAGGTTTCCACTTTAATAGATCCTGAGTGTTTACAAGTTCTTTTTTATTTCTATGCTAACAAATCCTGAGTGTTCACAAGTTTTGAATGTTTAGAAGTTAAAGGTTTCCATGCTAACAAATCCTGAGTGTTCAAAAGTTTGAATGTTCCGAAATTAAAGGTTTCCATGTTAACAAATCATGAATGTTCACAAACTCTAGGGTTCCACACTAACAAATCCTGAGTGCGACATGTTCTGTGTTTCCTGATAATTCATAAATTATAGTTTTCTGCTAGTTCTAGATTCCACAAGTCGTAGAGCTCCATGCTGGCAGATCCAATGTGTGCAAAAGTTCTAGGTTTTTACACACAAAAAAAACTGATTAATTAGTGTGTGCAGTTTCTTTCTCATATACCCTTGAAGGGATTTTGCAATTCCACGAGCTTATATAACTTTATTTTTGTTTTTGCTTTCCGTGCATTGCACATTGGCAGCTTTGTTTCAACCGTTTCTGAGAGTACATTTTTAGAATATGGTGGTTTTGTGTGTACTATCCCCCATAATTGGCCGTAGTTTTGTAAGGAAAAGACAGAATAAAGGAGTTTTAAACTTGTAGGTAGCGAATGAAGATGAACTTGGTCAGCAGTTTGATGTGCAGGCTGATCTTACTTTCTGCTCTTTATCATTCAGTTTTTCCTGTGCCACAGAGCACCAGTTTTGTACATCATGTACAGGAAAAATAATGACAAAACTCTAAATCCACACATTGTATACAAGTGGTAATTACATGTAATGTAAGTGTTATATTCACACACAAAACAGTTATATCACTTGGCAAGTTATTAAACATAGAATTAATGCAGGCATTCTGTAAAAATACTTCTTGTGCAAGTATAAAGCTGTGAGGTAAGTACAGGTCATGTGGTCAGACTGATGCAAATATTGAAGAAGTTTGAACCTGAAAGCAAATTTTAGCTATTGAGTGGCAGAGTAAGCAAAGAGAGAGCACACTTTCAATATTCTTTATGTTTTATAGTAAATTTAAGCACAGACCACAAATGATGCACAACATTCTGAGGCAGAATTCTATAACTAGTTTTCTTTGTTGAAAATGTTTGTATTTTTCAAAAACACATTTATGAGATGTTTGTTTTGATCTGTAGTCTTTGCTGGATGACTAGATTGATCTGTAGTGTGTTCTGGATGTTTTGATCTGTAGTCTGTGCTGGATGACTAGATTGATCTGTAGTGTGTTCTAGATGGCTGTTTTGATGTGTAGTCTGTGTTGGATAGCGAGAGAGAGAGAGAGAGAGACAGAGGGGGGGGGAGCATGTCCATGGAAATAATATGAGTTTTGTAGAGAGAGAGAGAGTGGGGGCATGTCCATGGAAATAAATATGAGTTTTGTAGAGAGAGAGAGAGAAATGAGCATGTCCATGGAAATAAATATGAGTTTTGTAGAGAGAGAGAGAAAGGAGCATGTCCATGGAAATAATATGAGTTTTTTAGAGAGAGAGAGAAAGGAGCATGTCCATGGAGTTTTGTAGAGAGAAAGAGAGAGGGGGGGGCATATCCATGGAAATAATATGAGTTTTGTAGAGAGAGAGAGGGGGGAGCATGTCCATGGAAATAATATGAGTTTTGTAGAGAGAGAGAGAGTGGGGGCATGTCCATGGAAATAAATATGAGTTTTGTAGAGAGAGAGAGAGGGAGGGAGAGAATGGGGTCATGTCCAAGGAAATAAATATGAGTTTTGTAGAGAGAGAGAGAGGGGGGGGCATGTCCATGGAAATAAATATGAGTTTTGTAGAGAGAGAGAGAGGAGGGGGCATGTCTATGGAAATAAATATGATTTTTGTAGAGAGAGGGGGGGCATGTCCATGGAAATAAATATGAGTTTTGTAGAGCAAGGGGGGGGGCAGGTCCATGAAAATAAATATGAGTTTTGTAGAGAGAGATAGAGGAAGAGAGGGTGGGTATGTGAATGGAAATAAATATGAGTTTTGTAGAGAGAGAGGGAGAAAGAGAGAGAGAAGGGGGGGGGGGCATGTCCATGGAAATAAATATGAGTTTTGTAGAGAGAGAGAGAGGAGCATGTCCATGGAAATAATATGAGGTGTGTAGAGAGAGAGAGAGGAGCATGTCCATGGAAATAATATGAGGTGTGTAGAGAGAGAGAAAGGAGCATGTCCATGGAAATAATATGAGGTGTGTAGAGAGAGAGAAAGGAGCATGTCCATGGAAATAATATGAGTTTTCTAGAGAGAGAGTAGGGGGAGCATGTCCATGGAAATAATATGAGTTTTGTAGAGAGAGAGAAAGGAGCATGTCCATGGAAATAATATGAATTTTGTAGAGAGAGAGAAAGGAGCATGTCCATGGAAATAATATGAGTTTTGTAGAGAGAGAGAGAGAGAGAGAAAGGAGCATGGCCAAGGAAATAATATGAGTTTTGTAGAGAGAGAGAGAGGAGCAAGTCCATGGAAATAATATGAGTTTTGTAGAGAAGGAGAGACTGGAGCATGTCCATGTAAATAAATATGAGTTTTGTAGAGAGAGAGAGGCATGTCCATGGAAATAAATATGAGTTTTGTAGAGAGAGAGAGAGAAGCATGTCCATGGAAATAATATGAGTTGTGTAGAGAGAGAGAGAGGAGCATGTCCATGGAATAATATGAGGTGTGTAGAGAGAGAGAGAGGAGCATGTCCATGGAAATAATATGAGGTGTGTAGAGAGAGAGAAAGGAGCATGTCCATGGAAATAATATGAGTTTTCTAGAGAGAGAGAAAGGAGCATGTCCATGGAAATAATATGAGTTTTGTAGAGAGAGAGAAAGGAGCATGTCCATGGAAATAATATGAATTTTGTAGAGAGAGAGAAAGGAGCATGTCCATGGAAATAATATGAGTTTTGTAGAGAGAGAGAGAGAGAGAGAAAGGAGCATGGCCAAGGAAATAATATGAGTTTTGTAGAGAGAGAGAGAGAGAGAGAGACATGTCCATGGAAATAATATGAGTTTTGTAGAGAAAGAGAGAAAGGAGCATGTCCATGGAAATAATATGAGTTTTGTAGAGAGGGGGGGGGCATGTCTGTGGAAATAATATGAGTTTTGTAGAGAGGGGGGGGCATGTCTGTGGAAATAATATGAGTTTTGTAGAGAAAGAGAGAGTGGGGTCATGTCCATGGAAATAATATGAGTTTTATAGAGAGAAAGAGAGAGGGGGAGCATGTCCATGGAAATAAATATGAGTTTTGTAGAGAGATAGAGAGAGAGAGAGGAGCATGTCCATGGAAATAATATTAGTTTTCTAGAGAAAGAGACATACTAGGAATACAAGAAGCAAGAAAGACAGGACAAAGCAGAAGGAAATTAACAACACAGCACACAGAAGATACAATAATATGGTCAGGTAAAGAAGATCTTCATGAAGGAGGAGTAGCATTGATTATAACAAAAGAAGCATCAAGAGCATTGCTGAAATGGACCCCAATAAATGAGAGATTATTATATGCACGGTTCAACTCAAGATTCATGAAGCTGTCTGTTATAGTTTGTTATGCACCAACAGAAGCAGCTGAAGAGGAATTAAAAGAAGATTTTTACAACAGCCTCCAAGCAACAGTAGAAACAATACCCAAGCATGATATGCTACTCATCTTGGGCGACTTCAATGCAAAAGTAGGTGAAGGAAATGAAAATAGAAGAAGAATCATGGGAAGAGAAGGAATCGGAGAAATAAATGAAAATGGAGAAAGACTGTGCAGTTTCTGTGAAGAAAACATGATGACCATCGGAGGGACAATTTTCCAACACAAAAACATCCATAAGGTGACTTGGAGGTCACCAGATAAAACCACAGAAAACCAAATTGATCACATACTAATTAACAACAAGTGGAAACGGTCACTACAAGATGTGCGAGTAAGGAAAGGAGCAGATGTAGGAAGTGATCACAACCTTCTGGTAGCAAAAATAAAACTAAAATTAAGGAAAGCCAAAATCGGAGAACACAGAAAGTTACATTTTGATACAAGAAAACTGATAGACCAGCAAACAAGAAATGAATTCTCAATAGTACTTAAGAACCGCTTCAGTGTCCTACAAGACGAAGCAGAAATGTCCATATTAGAGTTCAATAAAACACTACAGGAAACAGCAAAAGAGGTGCTGGGATATCGGAAAAGGAGAAAAGAGGAATGGATAAGCGAGACCACATGGGAAAAGATAGAGCAAAGAAAAGAAATCAAGGGAAAATTACTGAACACCAAATCACAACGGCTTAAAGAACGAGTTTTAAGTAATTATGCACAAAAAGACAAAGAAGTGAAGGAATCATGCCGTCAAGATAAACGTCAATATTATGACAACTTAGCAGAAACAGCAGAGAAAGCAGCATATACAAATGACATGAAAACCATATATAAAATCACAAAGCAGATGACAGGTAACTTCAACACAAGATGTGAAAGTGCAGTAAGAACACAAAATGGACAACTGGTCAGTGGAGAAAGAGAAAAAATTGAAAGATGGAGGGAACACTTTAATACCCTACTAAACAGAACACAAGGAGCACAAACAATAGACATACCTGAAGCAAAAACGGAACTAAACATCAATACAGGACCAATAACAATAAATGAAGTAAAGGAGGCGATAAAGAAGCTAAAATCAGACAGGGCACCAGGTGAAGATGAAGTGACTGCTGAGATGTTGAAAGCAGAAGAAATAGAAACACCAAAACAACTTTGCCAGATATTACAACTTTGGGATTTAGAAAAAGCCCCAGAGGAGTGGAAAACTGGTCTTATAGTAAAACTACCAAAGAAGGGTGACCTCAGAGATTGCGGGAACTGGAGAGGCATTACCCTACTGCCACTCACCAGTAAAGTATTTTGCAGAATAATCATCAACAGAATTGTACCAACACTTGAAGAAAAACTTCAGAAAGAGCAGGCAGGATTTAGGAAAGGAAAGATCATGCATAGACCACATATTTGTACTTAGACAAATATTAGAACAGGCAAATGAGTGGCATAGTACAACATATGCATTATTCATAGATTTTGAGAAAGCCTTTGACAGTGTCAACAGAGATGCACTGTGGAAAATCCTAAGATGGCATGGCCTCCCCCATAAAATAGTAAATGTAATCAAAGCCCTATACGAGGGTTTTCAGTGCAAAGTTATCTGTGGAGAACATACCTCCAGCAGCTTTAGGGTACAAACAGGAATGAAACAGGAATGTGTACTATCACCAACATTATTTATCTTGGCAGTAGACTGGTTAATGAAGGAGGCAACATCAGACAAACGCAGAGGATTACAATGGACCCTTGACACAGTGCTGGAGGACCTTGACTTTGCGGACGACATTTGTCTATTATCAAGCAGTCACAAAGATATGCAAGATAAAATAAACAAGCTAAATCAGAATGCAAACGTCATAGGACTAAAGATCAATGTAGGAAAGACAAAGTTAATGAAGCAAAATGTGAACAACAGAAATGTACTCAGAGTAGATAACAAGTTAGTGGAGGAGGTCAACAAATTTGTATACCTTGGCAGCAGAGTAGTAGAAAATGGAGACAGCACAGAGGACATCAACAGCAGACTTACTAGAGCAAACTAGGCTTTTGCAATGCTGCAGAATATATGGAAATCAAATAAACTAAGCATAAATATAAAAATCAGGATATTTAAGAGTAATGTTCTAAGTGTACTACTCTATGGAAGTGAATGCTGGAAAATCACCAAAACCATAGAAAACAAGTTGAATTCTTTCCAGACTAAATGTTTACGAAGAATTAGAAAAATATTTTGGCCAAACACCATAAGAAATAACATCTTATTAGCAGAAATGCAGATGAAACCACTGACAACAATTATTGAGGAAAGACGCTGGCGATGGTTGGGACATGTGCTCCGAATGACTGACAACTCACTACCAAAAATAGCACTAAGATGGACACCACAGGGGAGCAGAAGTAAGGGTAGACCAAAAGAGACATGGAGAAGAACAACAGAAAGGATGTTGAGCAATAGAGGGCTCACCTGGGCAAGAGCAGAAAAAAAGGCGAAGGACAGGCATTTGTGGAAAACCCTTGCGGAAGCCCCATGTGCCCTGGGCACTTAAGGTTCAGAGAGAGAGAGAAAGAGAAAGAGAGTGGGGGCATGTCCACGGAAATAATATGAATTTTGTAGAGAGAAAGAGGGGGGGATGTCCATGGAAATAAATATGAGTTTTGTAGAGAGAGAGAGAGAGAGAGAGAGAGGCATGTCCATGGAAATAAATGAGTTTTGTAGAGAGAGAGAGAGGGAGGGAGAGAGTGGGGTCATGTCCATGGAAATAAATATGATTTTTGTAGAGAGAGAGAGAAAGAGAGGGGGGGGGCATGTCCATGGAAATAAATATGAGTTTTGTAGAGAGGGGGGGGCATGTCAGTGGAAATAAATATTAGTTTTGTAGAGAGAGGGAGAAAGAGAGAAGGGGGGTCAAGTCCATGGAAATAAGTATGAGTTTTGTAGAGAGAAAGAGTGAGAGAGTGGGGGCATGTCCATGGAAATAATATGAGTTTTATAGAGGGAGAGAGAGGGGAGCATGTCCATGGAAATAATATAAGTTTTATAGAGAGAAACAGAGAGGGGAGTATGTCCATGGAAATAATATGAGTTATGTAGAGAGAGGGGAGGCATGTCCATGGAAATAATATGAGTTTTGTAGAGAGAGGGGGGAGCATGTTCATGGAAATAATAAGAGTTTTGTAGAGAGAGAGAAAAAGAGAGAGAGGGGCATGTCCATGGAAATAATATGAGTTTTGTAGAGAGAGAGGAAAGAGAGAGAGAGAGAGAGAGAGGGAGCTTGTCCATGGAAATAATGAGTTTTGTAGAGAGAGATAGAGGACGAGAGGGTGGGTATGTGAATGGAAATAAATATGAGTTTTGTAGAGAGAGGGAGAAAGAGAGAGAGAGGGGGCATGTCCATGGAAATAAATATGAGTTTTATAGAGAGAGAGGAAAGGAGAGAGTTGGGTCAAATCCATGGAAAGAAACATGAGTTTTGTAGAGAGTAAGAGGGAGAGAGTGGGGGCATGTCCATTGAAATAATATGAGTTTTATAGAGAGAGAGGGGGGGGGGCATGTCCATGGAAATAATATGAGTTATGTAGAGAGAGGGGAGGCATGTCAATGGGAATAATATGAGTTATGTAGAGAGAGGGGAGGCATGTCAATGGAAATAATATGAGTTTTGTAGGGAGAGGGGGGGCATGTCCATGAAAATAATATGAGTTTTGTAGAGAAAAAGAGGGGAGAGCATGTCAATGGAAATAATATGAGTTTTGTAAAGAGAGAGAGAGAGTTGGGGGCATGTCCATGGAAATAATATGAGTTTTATATAGAGAGAGGAAGAGAGAGAAAGAGGGAGCTTGTCCATGGAAATAATATGAGTTTTGTAGAGAGAGGGGGGGGGGGAATGTCCATGGAAATAATAGTTTTGTAGAGAGAGAGGGGGGGGGCCATGTCCATGGAAATAAACATGAGTTTTGTAGAGAGAGAGAAGAGAGAGGGGAGCATGTCCATGGAAATAATATCAGTTTTGTAGAGAGAGAGAGAGAGAGAGAGAGTGGGGGAATGTCCATAGAAATAATGTGAGTGTTGTAGAGAGAGATAGGGGGGCATTTCCATGGAAATAAATATGACTTTTGTAGAGAGAGAGAGAGGAGGGGCATGTCCATGGAAATAAATATGAGTTTTGTAGAGATAGAGAGAGAGAGTGGCATGTCTAAGGAAAAAGTCTTAGTTTTGTACAGAGAGGAAGGGATGGAGTATGGTCATGTCCACATGGGAAAAGATAGAGCAAAGAAAAGAAATCAAGGGAAAATTACTGAACACCAAATCACAACGGCTTAAAGAACGAGTTTTAAGTAATTATGCACAAAAAGACAAAGAAGTGAAGGAATCATGCCGTCAAGATAAACGTCAATATTATGACAACTTAGCAGAAACAGCAGAGAAAGCAGCATATACAAATGACATGAAAACCATATATAAAATCACAAAGCAGATGACAGGTAACTTCAACACAAGATGTGAAAGTGCAGTAAGAACACAAAATGGACAACTGGTCAGTGGAGAAAGAGAAAAAATTGAAAGATGGAGGGAACACTTTAATACCCTACTAAACAGAACACAAGGAGCACAAACAATAGACATACCTGAAGCAAAAACGGAACTAAACATCAATACAGGACCAATAACAATAAATGAAGTAAAGGAGGCGATAAAGAAGCTAAAATCAGACAGGGCACCAGGTGAAGATGAAGTGACTGCTGAGATGTTGAAAGCAGAAGAAATAGAAACACCAAAACAACTTTGCCAGATATTACAACTTTGGGATTTAGAAAAAGCCCCAGAGGAGTGGAAAACTGGTCTTATAGTAAAACTACCAAAGAAGGGTGACCTCAGAGATTGCGGGAACTGGAGAGGCATTACCCTACTGCCACTCACCAGTAAAGTATTTTGCAGAATAATCATCAACAGAATTGTACCAACACTTGAAGAAAAACTTCAGAAAGAGCAGGCAGGATTTAGGAAAGGAAAGATCATGCATAGACCACATATTTGTACTTAGACAAATATTAGAACAGGCAAATGAGTGGCATAGTACAACATATGCATTATTCATAGATTTTGAGAAAGCCTTTGACAGTGTCAACAGAGATGCACTGTGGAAAATCCTAAGATGGCATGGCCTCCCCCATAAAATAGTAAATGTAATCAAAGCCCTATACGAGGGTTTTCAGTGCAAAGTTATCTGTGGAGAACATACCTCCAGCAGCTTTAGGGTACAAACAGGAATGAAACAGGAATGTGTACTATCACCAACATTATTTATCTTGGCAGTAGACTGGTTAATGAAGGAGGCAACATCAGACAAACGCAGAGGATTACAATGGACCCTTGACACAGTGCTGGAGGACCTTGACTTTGCGGACGACATTTGTCTATTATCAAGCAGTCACAAAGATATGCAAGATAAAATAAACAAGCTAAATCAGAATGCAAACGTCATAGGACTAAAGATCAATGTAGGAAAGACAAAGTTAATGAAGCAAAATGTGAACAACAGAAATGTACTCAGAGTAGATAACAAGTTAGTGGAGGAGGTCAACAAATTTGTATACCTTGGCAGCAGAGTAGTAGAAAATGGAGACAGCACAGAGGACATCAACAGCAGACTTACTAGAGCAAACTAGGCTTTTGCAATGCTGCAGAATATATGGAAATCAAATAAACTAAGCATAAATATAAAAATCAGGATATTTAAGAGTAATGTTCTAAGTGTACTACTCTATGGAAGTGAATGCTGAGATGTTGAAAGCAGAAGAAATAGAAACACCAAAACAACTTTGCCAGATATTACAACTTTGGGATTTAGAAAAAGCCCCAGAGGAGTGGAAAACTGGTCTTATAGTAAAACTACCAAAGAAGGGTGACCTCAGAGATTGCGGGAACTGGAGAGGCATTACCCTACTGCCACTCACCAGTAAAGTATTTTGCAGAATAATCATCAACAGAATTGTACCAACACTTGAAGAAAAACTTCAGAAAGAGCAGGCAGGATTTAGGAAAGGAAGATCATGCATAGACCACATATTTGTACTTAGACAAATATTAGAACAGGCAAATGAGTGGCATAGTACAACATATGCATTATTCATAGATTTTGAGAAAGCCTTTGACAGTGTCAACAGAGATGCACTGTGGAAAATCCTAAGATGGCATGGCCTCCCCCATAAAATAGTAAATGTAATCAAAGCCCTATACGAGGGTTTTCAGTGCAAAGTTATCTGTGGAGAACATACCTCCAGCAGCTTTAGGGTACAAACAGGAATGAAACAGGAATGTGTACTATCACCAACATTATTTATCTTGGCAGTAGACTGGTTAATGAAGGAGGCAACATCAGACAAACGCAGAGGATTACAATGGACCCTTGACACAGTGCTGGAGGACCTTGACTTTGCGGACGACATTTGTCTATTATCAAGCAGTCACAAAGATATGCAAGATAAAATAAACAAGCTAAATCAGAATGCAAACGTCATAGGACTAAAGATCAATGTAGGAAAGACAAAGTTAATGAAGCAAAATGTGAACAACAGAAATGTACTCAGAGTAGATAACAAGTTAGTGGAGGAGGTCAACAAATTTGTATACCTTGGCAGCAGAGTAGTAGAAAATGGAGACAGCACAGAGGACATCAACAGCAGACTTACTAGAGCAAACTAGGCTTTTGCAATGCTGCAGAATATATGGAAATCAAATAAACTAAGCATAAATATAAAAATCAGGATATTTAAGAGTAATGTTCTAAGTGTACTACTCTATGGAAGTGAATGCTGGAAAATCACCAAAACCATAGAAAACAAGTTGAATTCTTTCCAGACTAAATGTTTACGAAGAATTAGAAAAATATTTTGGCCAAACACCATAAGAAATAACATCTTATTAGCAGAAATGCAGATGAAACCACTGACAACAATTATTGAGGAAAGACGCTGGCGATGGTTGGGACATGTGCTCCGAATGACTGACAACTCACTACCAAAAATAGCACTAAGATGGACACCACAGGGGAGCAGAAGTAAGGGTAGACCAAAAGAGACATGGAGAAGAACAACAGAAAGGATGTTGAGCAATAGAGGGCTCACCTGGGCAAGAGCAGAAAAAAAGGCGAAGGACAGGCATTTGTGGAAAACCCTTGCGGAAGCCCCATGTGCCCTGGGCACTTAAGGTTCAGAGAGAGAGAGAGAGAGAAAGAGAGTGGGGGCATGTCCACGGAAATAATATGAATTTTGTAGAGAGAAAGAGGGGGGGATGTCCATGGAAATAAATATGAGTTTTGTAGAGAGAGGGAGGGAGAGAGTGGGGCATGTCCATGGAAAAAATATGAGTTTTGTACATAGAGGGAGGGAGAGAGTGGGGGCATGTCCATGGAAATAATATGAGTTATTTAGAGAGAGAGAGAGAGAGAGAGAGGGCGGAGCATGTCCATGGAAATAATGAGTTTTGTTAAGAGAGAGAGAGAGAGGGGAGCATATCCATGGATATAATATGAGTTTTGTAGAGAGAGTGGATGGGGGGGGGGAGTATGTCCATGGAAATAAATATGAGTTTTATAGACAGAGAGAGTGAGAGAGGGTATGTCCATGGAAATAATATCAGTTTTGTAGAGAGACAGGTTCTAAGGACTGTAAATATGTCTCAAACAGCCTCTGGCAGTCAAGTCCAGCTCCTGGCCTTCCCCTGGCAGAACTGTTTAAACTGACAGGAGAAGGGGCGAGTGCGAATATCTGTCGCCTAAAAACCAGATACTTAGGGTAGATGAGTGGCACGTTTGGTAGCTCATCTGCCGCTGTTGCCGAGATTTTTCAGTTGCCGTGCGTGGAGCGGTGCTCCTCCCGGCCAATGAAGAAAGGTGCAAATGACGTTGCCGCGCAGCATCACTGCGGAAAAGGTGGTAGAAAGGATAAAGCGAAGCAAACAGTCAAATCACGACACCTCTGGTCTGGAGGTCGGCCACGTCCTGAGTGCAGTCATATCGGGTGAAATGCATGAACCGGCTTGTCCCAGAGGTTAAAACACTGCTGGCGAGACTCTTCAAATGCCGCGCGTGGAGTGAAGCTCCTCCCGTCAAGGAAGAAATGCGGAAAAGAAATAAAGGTTGCTGTGCGGCGCCGACGTGAAAAGGTGGTGGAAAGGATAAAGTGAAGTTTAATAGGTATGTCCAGTAGTATCGCTAGGAGAGCTATACATACCAAGGCACCTCTACTCTAGAGACCGGCCACGTCCGAAATACACCTACACTGGTGAAATATGCCTAAACCGGCACACACCAGGGGTGGAACTTGATGGCTAGACATGTCATGCCACCTCCGCTCTAGAGGTCGGTCACACCAGATATACACCCATACTGGTGAATTTTGCCTAAACCGGCTCACACCAGG
This sequence comes from Achatina immaculata, assembly GCA_009760885.1. Classification (NCBI taxonomy): domain Eukaryota; kingdom Metazoa; phylum Mollusca; class Gastropoda; order Stylommatophora; family Achatinidae; genus Lissachatina; species Lissachatina immaculata. The sequence continues at coordinate 2,657,443 of CM019714.1, forward strand.
GGTGAATCTTGAAGGCTATGCATGTCACAGTACCTCTGCTCTAGAGGTCGGTCCCGTCCCAAACACGCCCATACTGGGATAATGCCTAAACCGGCTCAACCCAGGGGTAGAAGTCACTAGTGGCGAGGATTCGTCCTCCTGGACAAAAGCTCCATCCTGGTCACAACTAGGAAGGGTAGCGGCCACGACCGCAATATGCTGAAGTCGGAGACACTGGACCAGGGAAGTCTAGATAGGCAACCACCTCTCACCCGGCGGGGATGTTTGCGTATCCTAACCACGCTGAGGTTTTCCGGTGAGAAAGTCCAACTCTGGACTGGATGGGCAACCACCTCTCACCCGGCGGTGATACACGGGTATCTCAAAACACGTCGAGGTTTTCCGGTGAGAAGGTCCAACTCTGGCCTGGGTGGTCTACCGCCTCTCACCCAGCGGGGATGCACCCTAACCACGCTGAGGTTTTCCGGTGAGAAAGTCCAACTCTGGACTGGATGGGCAACCACCTCTCACCCGGCGGTGATACACGGGTATCTCAAAACACGTCGAGGTTTTCCGGTGAGAAGGTCCAACTCTGGCCTGGGTGGTCTACCGCCTCTCACCCAGCGGGGATGCACTGATACTCTAAACACGTCGAGGCCTTCCGTTGAGAAAGTCCAGCCCTAGATTAAACTGGTGCAACGAAAACCACGGTGTCACGCAATCCCGCTTCTGAGACCCACCAAGAATACAGGCTAAAGCCCTGTGATACTCTGAACCCCTTGTGGTCCTCTCGGGGATCTCGTGTGGTCCTTTCGGGGACCGCACAGGAGATCACGGGACCTAACTAGGACCACAGGCGTAAATTCAGTAGGATCACAGTGCGGTTTTGGTGGTAGAAGCGAACGAAGAAGAAGAAGAAGAAGAGAGAAAGAGAGAGGGGCATGTCCATGGAAATAATATGAGGTTTGTAGAGAGAGATGGGGGAGCATGTCCATGGAAATAATATGAGGTGTGTAAAGAGAGATGGGGGAGCATGTCCATGGAAATAATATGAGTTTTGTAAAGAGAGATGGGGGAGCATGTCCATGGAAATAATATGAGTTTTGTAGAGAGAGATGGGGGAGCATGTCCATGGAAATAATATGAGTTTTGTAAAGAGAGATGGGGGAGCATGTCCATGGAAATAATATGAGTTTTGTAAAGAGAGATGGGGGAGCATGTCCATGGAAATAATATGAGGTGTGTAAAGAGAGATGGGGGAGCATGTCCATGGAAATAATATGAGTTTTGTAAAGAGATGGGGGAGCATGTCCATGGAATAATATGAGTTTTGTAGAGAGAGAGGGAGGACATGTCCATGGAAATAAATATGAGGTATGTAGAGAGAGAGAGGGAGGGCATGTCCATAGAAATAAATATGCGTTTTGTAGAGAGAGAGAGAGAGAGAGAGGGAATGTCCATGGAAATAAATATGCGTTTTGTAGAGAGAGAGAGAGAGAGGGAGGGCATTTCATGGAAATAATTATTTGTTTTTGAGAGAGAGTGAGAAGGCATGTCTATAGAAATAAGTTTGTGTTCTAGAGAGAAAGACAGAGAGAGAGAGAAAGCATGTCTATGGAAATAAGTAGTGCTTTAGAGAGAGAGAGAGAGAGAGAGAGAGAGAGAAGGCATGTTAATGGAATAAGTATGTGTTTTAGAGAGAGAGAAAGAGAGTTAAGTATTTGTTTTAGAGAGAGAGAAAGAAAGAGAAGGCATGTCTATGGAAGTAAATGTTCTGTAGAGAGAGATAGAGAGGGAGACCATGTCCATGGAAATAAGTATATGTTTTAGAGAGAGAGAGAGAGAATGAGAGAGAAAAAAGATGTCCATGGAAATTATATGTTTTGAAGAGAGAAGGAAGATAAGTAAACGAGAAGGAAATAGTTAAGTGTCTTGCAGAGAGACTGGAGAAGGAGAGAGAGGAAGTAGAGGAAAAAAGCAAATATTTGTTTCTATCATGCTGAGTGAGATTAATGCCATTTCCTGAGTTACGTGTTTATCTGCTTGCAGGAAGTCTCCAGCAAACGAACAAGCAAACTTTTAAGCTTTCTGTTTTAGTGATGTGTATGTTTTAGTCTGAATCAAGCAGATCTTGTTATAAATTAATAGCTTTATCACCGTTTACTGCTTACACCAGTCGTCTTATCATCGTTTATTGCTTACATCAGCAGTTTTAATAATCGTTTACTGCTTACACCAGCCGCTTCATCTTCCTTTACTGCCTACACCAGCCGTCTTATCGTTTACTGCTTACATCAACAGTTTTAATCATCGTTTACTGCTTACACCAGCCGTCTTATCGTCGTTTACTGCTTACACCAGCCGTTTTATCGTCATTTACTGGTTACACCAGCCGTCTTATCTTCATCTACTGCTTACACCAGCCGTCTTATCGTCGTTTATTGCTTACACCAGCCGTCTTATCGTCGTTTACTGCTTAGATCAGCCGTCTTATCGTCGTTTACTGCTTAGACCAGCCGTCTTATCGTCGTTTACTGCTTACTAAATCAGCCGTCTTATCGTCGTTTACTGCTTAGACCAGCCGTCTTATCGTCGTTTACTGCTTAGACCAGCCGTCTTATCGTCGTTTACTGCTTAGACCAGCCGTCTTATTATCGTTTACTGCTTACTAAATCAGCCGTCTTATCGTCATTTACTGCTTACACCACCCGTCTTATCGTCGTTTACTGCTTACACCAGCCGTCTTATCGTCGTTTACTGCTTAGACCAGCCGTCTTATCGTCGTTTACTGCTTAGACCAGCCGTCTTATTATCGTTTACTGCTTACATCAGCCGTCTTATCGTCATTTACTGCTTACATGGAAATAAATATTAGTTTTGTAGAGAGAGAGAGGGGAAGAGAGTGGGGTCATGTCCATGGAAATAAATATTAGTTTTGTAGAGAGAGAGAGAGAGAGAGGGAGAGAGTGGGTTCATGTCCATGGAAATAAATATTAGTTTTGTAGAGAGAAAGGGAGAGAGTGGGGTCATGTCCACGGAAATAAACATGAGTTTTGTAGAGAGAGGGAGAGAGTGGGGTCATGTCCATGGAAATAAATATGAGTTTTGTTGAGAGAGGGAGAGAGTGGGGTCTTGTCCATGGAAATAGTTTTGCAGTGAGAGAGAGAGGGAGAGAGTGGGGTCATATCCGTGGAAATAAATATGAATTTTGTAGAGAGAGAGAGAGGGAGGGCATGTCCATAGAAATAAATATGCGTTTTGTAGAGAGAGAGGGAGGACATGTCCATGGAAATAAATATGAGGTATGTAGAGAGAGAGAGGGAGGGCATGTCCATAGAAATAAATATGCGTTTTGTAGAGAGAGAGAGAGAGAGAGAGAGGGAATGTCCATGGAAATAAATATGCGTTTTGTAGAGAGAGAGAGAGAGAGAGGGAGGGCATTTCATGGAAATAATTATTTGTTTTTGAGAGAGAGTGAGAAGGCATGTCTATAGAAATAAGTTTGTGTTCTAGAGAGAAAGACAGAGAGAGAGAGAAAGCATGTCTATGGAAATAAGTATGTGCTTTAGAGAGAGAGAGAGAGAGAGAGAGAGAGAGAGAAGGCATGTTAATGGAAATAAGTATGTGTTTTAGAGAGAGAGAGAAAGAGAGTTAAGTATTTGTTTTAGAGAGAGAGAAAGAAAGAGAAGGCATGTCTATGGAAGTAAATGTTCTGTAGAGAGAGATAGAGAGGGAGACCATGTCCATGGAAATAAGTATATGTTTTAGAGAGAGAGAGAGAGAGAATGAGAGAGAAAAAAGATGTCCATGGAAATTATATGTTTTGAAGAGAGAAGGAAGATAAGTAAACGAGAAGGAAATAGTTAAGTGTCTTGCAGAGAGACTGGAGAAGGAGAGAGAGGAAGTAGAGGAAAAAAGCAAATATTTGTTTCTATCATGCTGAGTGAGATTAATGCCATTTCCTGAGTTACGTGTTTATCTGCTTGCAGGAAGTCTCCAGCAAACGAACAAGCAAACTTTTAAGCTTTCTGTTTTAGTGATGTGTATGTTTTAGTCTGAATCAAGCAGATCTTGTTATAAATTAATAGCTTTATCACCGTTTACTGCTTACACCAGTCGTCTTATCATCGTTTATTGCTTACATCAGCAGTTTTAATAATCGTTTACTGCTTACACCAGCCGCTTCATCTTCCTTTACTGCCTACACCAGCCGTCTTATCGTTTACTGCTTACATCAACAGTTTTAATCATCGTTTACTGCTTACACCAGCCGTCTTATCGTCGTTTACTGCTTACACCAGCCGTTTTATCGTCATTTACTGGTTACACCAGCCGTCTTATCTTCATCTACTGCTTACACCAGCCGTCTTATCGTCGTTTATTGCTTACACCAGCCGTCTTATCGTCGTTTACTGCTTAGATCAGCCGTCTTATCGTCGTTTACTGCTTAGACCAGCCGTCTTATCGTCGTTACTGCTTACTAAATCAGCCGTCTTATCGTCGTTTACTGCTTAGACCAGCCGTCTTATCGCGTTTACTGCTTAGACCAGCCGTCTTATCGTCGTTTACTGCTTAGACCAGCCGTCTTATTATCGTTTACTGCTTACTAAATCAGCCGTCTTATCGTCATTTACTGCTTACACCACCCGTCTTATCGTCGTTTACTGCTTACACCAGCCGTCTTATCGTCGTTTACTGCTTAGACCAGCCGTCTTATCGTCGTTTACTGCTTAGACCAGCCGTCTTATTATCGTTTACTGCTTACATCAGCCGTCTTATCGTCATTTACTGCTTACACCAGCCGTCTTATTGTCGTTTACTGCTTACACCAGCCGTCTTATCGTCGTTTACTGCTTAGACCAGCCGTCTTATTATCGTTTACTGCTTACATCAGCCGTCTTATCGTCATTTACTGCTCACACCAGCCGTCTTATCGTCGTTTACTGCTTAGACCACCCGAGTTATCGTCGTTTACTACTTACACCACCCGACTTATCGTCGTTTACTGTTTACACCAACTATCTTATCGTCGTTTACTATTTGCACCAGCCAACTTATCGTCGTTTACTACTTACACCAGCCAACTTATCGTCGTTTACTACTTACACCACCCGAGTTATCGTCGTTTACTACTTACACCACCCGACTTATCGTCGTTTACTGTTTACACCAACTATCTTATCGTCGTTTACTATTTGCACTAGCCGTCTTGTCGTATTTACTGCTTACGCCAGTCGTCTTATGGACTATTTACTGCTTACATTGTCTTATGAAATCCGCCAGGACGTTATAGACTCCACATAAAATTATATAAGCCATATTGTTGTTGTTAAGTAGTCCAGTACAACATCTGTTGTGTACTAGTCTGGTCGTCGTTATCTTCTAGTTGTGTGGGTGCCTGCTAGTTGTTGTGTACTAGTCTGGTCGACGTTATCTTCTAGTTGTGTGGGTGCCTGCTAGTTGTTGTGTACTAGTCTGGTCGACGTTATCTTCTAGTTGTGTGGGTGCCTGCTAGTTGTTGTGTACTAATCTGGTTGATGTTATCTTCTAGTTGTGTGGGTGCCTGCTAGTTGTTGTGTACTAATCTGGTTGATGTTATCTTCTAGTTGCGTGGGTGCCTGCTAGTTGTTGTGTACTAATCTGGTTGATGTTATCTTCTAGTTGCGTGGGTGCCTGCTAGTTGCTGTATACATCAGATTATCATACCACCCCACCCCTCTACACACACAAACTGTCCCAGTCCTGTGAGACTGGTTTGATAACACACATGTTTTGCTCCCCGACGAGTTAGAACTGCTGTGTTAGCCAGGACGCCCATACACAGATAAAGACAGAAACCCTCGAGATCGGAGGAAAATAAAGGTAGTTTCAAGTTTATAAATCACCAGCCAGGAAAGCCATCATAATATAAAACGTACAGGAAACTTACCAGTCTGCCGGCCAGTCATGCTTGCCGGTCAGTTCAGTGTTTAGTGTACGAGATATATATGGAAGCTATTTATTGATCGCCTAGTCCGGCTGGCACACGTCTCTAATATAATGTCTGTAGTCCTGGAATAGAAAATGACAAGATGGGCCAAGTCATGTTACTGGTGTCGTCAGAGAGAGAGAGAGAGAGAGAGAGAGAGAGATAGTGTGTGTGTGTGTGTGTAGCTAGTAATTATCAATCCCGTTAAAGCATAAATTCACATTCTGCATCAGCAGTTTAATAATCTCGTAACACAAACACCAGACTCTTTGCGTCACCCTTGGTTTACTGTACTCAGAGCAGCTCATTTCTCTTTCTCTCTCTGTCTCTCTTGTTTCATTATGTCTATCTCTTTCTCACTGTCTCTATTTTTCTGACTTTTTAAAATCTGTTATCAGTGTTGTGTAGTTATCTCTGTTGTCAGTGCTGTGTAGTTACCTCTCTTCTCAATGTTGCGTAATTATCTCTGTTCTCTGTGTTGTGTAGTTACCTCTCTTCTCAATGTTGCGTAATTATCTCTGTTCTCTGTGTTGTGTAGTTATCTCCGTTCACAGTGTTGTGTAGTTATCTCTCAGTGTTGTGTAATTATCTCCGTTCACAGTTGTGTAATTATCTCTGTTCTCAGTGTTGTGTAGTTATCTATGTAATTATCTCTGTTCTCAGTGTTGTGTAGTTATCTATCTTCTCAATATTGAGTAGTTATCTCTCTTCTCATTGTTGTATAGTTATCTCTCTTCTCAATATTGCATTGTTATCTCTTCTCAATATTACGTCTTTATCTCTGTTCTCAGTGTTGTGTAGTTATATCTCTTCCAAATGTTGTGTAGTTATATCTCTTCCAAATGTTGTATAGTTATATCTCTTCCAAATGTTTTGTAGTTATATCTCTTCCAAGTGTTGTGTAGTTATCTCTCTTCCAGATGTTGTTTAGTTATCTTTCTTCTCAATGTCGTGTAGTTCTCTCTCCCTCCCCCTCTCTCTCTCTTTTAAGTTCACTGAATCTATTTAATTCTGACAATAAGGTCACATATGTTGTGTTAACAACATCACTTGGAATAAGATGCAGTAAGACATAGAACTCGTTAGTTTTGCCAGTGAAGCACATAATCATTGTTCACAATATCAGACTGAACATATTCTAGATGCAGCACTTCAGCAATGTTCTCAAGTTCAAGGCTTCTAAATACTTTACACGTGGTATGAGTACATGGCAAACTATGTGTTATATTAGATCTGAAACACGTGGCGACTCCTGGTCTCAGTCACTTTACACAAAGTTTCAAATCTTCATAATCACTTGAAGCACTTCTTCAGTCTCTCCTAAAACTACTTCTGGTTCTAAACTGCTTTACCCGAGTATCTCTGTCCAGTCTTCTGCTTTTCATTGTGTGTCCTCGATGTGTCTTGTTTCTTGTTCTCCTGCTTGTCTTCTACTTCCTGTCTGTTCTGGTCTTCTTTCGTTCAACATGTAACATTTATATTGGCGGTTGAAATGCTGTGAGATGGGGATGACTGCCCGTGAGATGAGATAATGAAGTGGTGGGCTTTTACAAATCATGAGGTGATGGAGATTTCGTACGATAAAGTAATACATTTATACATGAATTGTACACTTTTGGCAAAGAAAAGGGGTTACATAAAATTCATCGACTCTCTCTCTCTCTCTTTCGCTCTCTCATACGGTCGCTGTCGTCAAGTCTATTTTTTGCAGGTTTTTTATTTCAACTGTCATGATTTTCGATTCCCTTTGTTGAAACAGATCTGAGAAAATTCTAGGACTAAACGTGCAAAAACAAAAACAAGCTCTGTTTCTGTACGTCCATACTAAGTACCTGAACTGTGCCAGCAGGGGCAGTAACTTGGTGTGTGAGTGTCCGGCTGAATTACATGAATAATATTTAGCGTGATGGCTTTGTAGATGTCTATCCTGTGTGCTGTGTGTGTTTCTATTATGTTCCTTAGTGTTGCGTAATTATCTCTGTTCTCTGTGTTGTGTAGTTACCTCTCTTCTCAATGTTGCGTAATTATCTCTGTTCTCTGTGTTGTGTAGTTATCTCCGTTCACAGTGTTGTGTAGTTATCTCTCAGTGTTGTGTAATTATCTCCGTTCACAGTTGTGTAATTATCTCTGTTCTCAGTGTTGTGTAGTTATCTATGTAATTATCTCTGTTCTCAGTGTTGTGTAGTTATCTATCTTCTCAATATTGAGTAGTTATCTCTCTTCTCATTGTTGTATAGTTATCTCTCTTCTCAATATTGCATTGTTATCTCTTCTCAATATTACGTCTTTATCTCTGTTCTCAGTGTTGTGTAGTTATATCTCTTCCAAATGTTGTGTAGTTATATCTCTTCCAAATGTTGTATAGTTATATCTCTTCCAAATGTTTGTAGTTATATCTCTTCCAAGTGTTGTGTAGTTATCTCTCTTCCAGATGTTGTTTAGTTATCTTTCTTCTCAATGTCGTGTAGTTCTCTCTCCCTCCCCCTCTCTCTCTCTTTTAAGTTCACTGAATCTATTTAATTCTGACAAATAAGGTCACATATGTTGTGTTAACAACATCACTTGGAATAAGATGCAGTAAGACATAGAACTCGTTAGTTTTGCCAGTGAAGCACATAATCATTGTTCACAATATCAGACTGAACATATTCTAGATGCAGCACTTCAGCAATGTTCTCAAGTTCAAGGCTTCTAAATACTTTACACGTGGTATGAGTACATGGCAAACTATGTGTTATATTAGATCTGAAACACGTGGCGACTCCTGGTCTCAGTCACTTTACACAAAGTTTCAAATCTTCATAATCACTTGAAGCACTTCTTCAGTCTCTCCTAAAACTACTTCTGGTTCTAAACTGCTTTACCCGAGTATCTCTGTCCAGTCTTCTGCTTTTCATTGTGTGTCCTCGATGTGTCTTGTTTCTTGTTCTCCTGCTTGTCTTCTACTTCCTGTCTGTTCTGGTCTTCTTTCGTTCAACATGTAACATTTATATTGGCGGTTGAAATGCTGTGAGATGGGGATGACTGCCCGTGAGATGAGATAATGAAGTGGTGGGCTTTTACAAATCATGAGGTGATGGAGATTTCGTACGATAAAGTAATACATTTATACATGAATTGTACACTTTTGGCAAAGAAAAGGGGTTACATAAAATTCATCGACTCTCTCTCTCTCTCTTTCGCTCTCTCATACGGTCGCTGTCGTCAAGTCTATTTTTTGCAGGTTTTTTATTTCAGCTGTCATGATTTTCGATTCCCTTTGTTGAAACAGATCTGAGAAAATTCTAGGACTAAACGTGCAAAAACAAAAACAAGCTCTGTTTCTGTACGTCCATACTAAGTACCTGAACTGTGCCAGCAGGGGCAGTAACTTGGTGTGTGAGTGTCCGGCTGAATTACATGAATAATATTTAGCGTGATGGCTTTGTAGATGTCTATCCTGTGTGCTGTGTGTGTTTCTGTTATGTTCCTTAGTGTTGCTATACTGGGCGTGATTGTACTGCATTCGTAAAATGTGTGTTCTTTTGTTTCTTATATGTTGTTCCAGTATTGTAATCGACATGGTGCGCTCTGTTTGAAACCGTGTGGTCTCTGTAAGGTGGGCGTCATGCTGTAAGTCTAAATGTAATTTCTCTCGCTATCGGTGTGATATTTCTAATATGGAGGTTTGTGAAGATTTCTTTAAAGTCGAAGAGGCCGTATCTTCGATAGTCTGAGTCCCATGGTGGAAGCAAGTTTGATAGTCTGTCCCATGGTGGAAGCAAGTTTGATAGTCTGAGTCCCATGGTAGAAGCAAGTTTGATAGTCTGAGTCTCATGGTAGAAGCAAGTTTGATAGTCTGAGTCCCATGGTGGAAGCAAGTTTGATAGTCTGAGTCCCATGGTGGAAGCAAGTTTGATAGTCTGAGTCTCATGGTGGAAGCAAGTTTGATAGTCTGAGTCTCATGGTGGAAGCAAATTTGATAGTCTGTCCCATGGTGGAAGCAAGTTTGATAGTCTGAGTCTCATGGTAGAAGCAAGTTTGATAGTCTGAGTCCCATGGTAGAAGCAAGTTTGATAGTCTGAGTCCCATGGTGGAAGCAAGTTTGATAGTCTGAGTCCCATGGTGGAAGCAAGTTTGATAGTCTGAGTTCCATGTAGTAGTGGGCCAGTGCGTGCTGTTCTGGGTGTTTGATGATGAGGCCTACATGACCGATCCTGAGGGCTTGGATCTTTGTGTGTATGTCTTAGAAGGCGATTCCGCCGTGTAGTTTGTCCAGTATGAGAGTTTTATGTTTGATGCTGCGTACAGTGTTTGTGAAGATGAAGCGTCTGATCTGTTTGTTGATTTCGTGGACGGTCTGTTGCCTAGTACTGTGGAATTTTTGGATTATTTTTGGAGTAATGAAAGTGGTCACTACTGTGCTTCTACCGAATATCGTTGTAGTTTTATATTTGTACCTGTTCACAACAGGAAAAAGATAAAAATGGAAATAACGGGTGAACAGTTTGGATTTGTTGAAGGAAAGGGAACACACAATGCCATTTATGCTTTACGAACACTAACAGAAAGAGCTTTAGAAGTACAGAAAGATCTCTACTTATGCTTCATTGATTACACCAAGGCATTCGACAAGGTGAAACATAATGAAATTATTAAAATGCTTGAAGACATCAGTATCGACGGCAAAGACCTGAGGATTGTAAAAATCTATACTGGCAGCAAGAAGCAGCAATTCGAGTTGAAAATAGAACTTTAAAATATCAACCTATAAAACAAGGGGTGCGACAAGGATGTGTACTATCTCCAGACCTTTTTTCTCTGTATAGTGAGAATATTCTAAGAACAACCATCACGGAACCAGGCATAAAAATTGGAGGATACATATTAACAACCTTTGATATGCTGACGACACAGTACTGATAGCTGAGAACCAACAAGTCCTGCAAAATCTCTTGGATAAAGTCGCCAAAGAAAGTGAACAGAAAGGCCTTACTTTGAACATCAAAAATACAGAGACTATGGTTATATCTAAGAAACAGAATCCACCAGCATGCAGTATAAAATTAAACGGAACTATTCTAAAGCAGGTGCAGAAATTCAAATACCTTATAACAGTAATAACTTCAGATGGGAAATGCACAACAGAAATTAAGAACACAATAGGCCAAGCAAAGACTCCATTTCAGAGAATGAGAAACATACTAACCAACACATCCTTATCAATGAATGTTAGAAAATGAGTCCTAAAATGCTATATTGAACCTATCTTGTTATATGGAAGTGAATCATGGACAATAGGCAAGTCTGCACAAAAATCATTGGAAGCAGCAGAAATGTGGTTTATTAGACGAATGTTGCGAATCCCCTGGACTGCAAAAATAACTAATGAAGAATGTATGAGAAGAGCTCTCTCTCTCTCTCTCTCTCTCTCTCTCTCTCTCTCTCTCTCTCTCTCTCTCTGAACCTTAAGTGCCCAGGGCACATGGGGCTTCCGCAAGGGTTTTCCACAAATGCCTGTCCTTCGCCTTTTTTTCTGCACTTGCCCAGGTAAGCAATGAGAAGAGCCGGAGAGACAAAAAACCTTGTCAAAAAGATAAGAGAGAGACAATGTACTTTCATAGGACATGCAATGAAAATATTATAACAACAGGAAAAATAGAAGGAAGAAGATCAAAAGGAAGATCAGGAGAAATGATACTGGACAGTCTGATGGGATGGTGTGAGAGGAGATCACCAACTGAACTGATGGCCTGCATGAAGGATCGTGTACTCTGGAGAAGCATAATAGCCAACGCCAGTCGGCACGGTACTTGATGATGATGATGATGACCTGTTCAGAATGTCTGTGGTTTGTGCTAGGAGTTTCTCCCATGTTGGTTTGTGTGTTTTATTTGGGTGTGACTGGAAAGTGGTGCTGTAAAGTTTTATGTTGTCTGTGTGTGTCAGACGAAAGGGGAAGTCCTTTTTGTTTCTTCATTTGCCTATCCCCATTATTTCTGATTTCTGTATGTTTAGCTTTGGTACGCAGGCTTTGCCGAACTCTATGAATGTCTCTAGAATGTTCGCTATTGAACTGTATGTTGGTGGGTAGAAGGCAGTGTTGTCTTCGTACGCAATCAACTTTCTCTTCTTCCCCCCCCCCTCCCCCCGCCCACCGGATATCGTTGTAGTTTTATATTTGTACCTGTTCACAACAGGAAAAAGATAAAAATGGAAATAACGGGTGAACAGTTTGGATTTGTTGAAGGAAAGGGAACACACAATGCCATTTATGCTTTACGAACACTAACAGAAAGAGCTTTAGAAGTACAGAAAGATCTCTACTTATGCTTCATTGATTACACCAAGGCATTCGACAAGGTGAAACATAATGAAATTATTAAAATGCTTGAAGACATCAGTATCGACGGCAAAGACCTGAGGATTGTAAAAATCTATACTGGCAGCAAGAAGCAGCAATTCGAGTTGAAAATAGAACTTTAAAATATCAACCTATAAAACAAGGGGTGCGACAAGGATGTGTACTATCTCCAGACCTTTTTTCTCTGTATAGTGAGAATATTCTAAGAACAACCATCACGGAACCAGGCATAAAAATTGGAGGATACAATATTAACAACCTTTGATATGCTGACGACACAGTACTGATAGCTGAGAACCAACAAGTCCTGCAAAATCTCTTGGATAAAGTCGCCAAAGAAAGTGAACAGAAAGGCCTTACTTTGAACATCAAAAATACAGAGACTATGGTTATATCTAAGAAACAGAATCCACCAGCATGCAGTATAAAATTAAACGGAACTATTCTAAAGCAGGTGCAGAAATTCAAATACCTTATAACAGTAATAACTTCAGATGGGAAATGCACAACAGAAATTAAGAACACAATAGGCCAAGCAAAGACTCCATTTCAGAGAATGAGAAACATACTAACCAACACATCCTTATCAATGAATGTTAGAAAATGAGTCCTAAAATGCTATATTGAACCTATCTTGTTATATGGAAGTGAATCATGGACAATAGGCAAGTCTGCACAAAAATCATTGGAAGCAGCAGAAATGTGGTTTATTAGACGAATGTTGCGAATCCCCTGGACTGCAAAAATAACTAATGAAGAATGTATGAGAAGAGCTCTCTCTCTCTCTCTCTCTCTCTCTCTCTCTCTCTCTCTCTGAACCTTAAGTGCCCAGGGCACATGGGGCTTCCGCAAGGGTTTTCCACAAATGCCTGTCCTTCGCCTTTTTTTCTGCACTTGCCCAGGTAAGCAATGAGAAGAGCCGGAGAGACAAAAAACCTTGTCAAAAAGATAAGAGAGAGACAATGTACTTTCATAGGACATGCAATGAAAATATTATAACAACAGGAAAAATAGAAGGAAGAAGATCAAAAGGAAGATCAGGAGAAATGATACTGGACAGTCTGATGGGATGGTGTGAGAGGAGATCACCAACTGAACTGATGGCCTGCATGAAGGATCGTGTACTCTGGAGAAGCATAATAGCCAACGCCAGTCGGCACGGTACTTGATGATGATGATGATGACCTGTTCAGAATGTCTGTGGTTTGTGCTAGGAGTTTCTCCCATGTGGGTTTGTGTGTTTTATTTGGGTGTGACTGGAAAGTGGTGGTGTAAAGTTTTATGTTGTCTGTGTGTGTCAGACGAAAGGGGAAGTCCTTTTTGTTTCTTCATTTGCCTATCCCCATTATTTCTGATTTCTGTATGTTTAGCTTTGGTACGCAGGCTTTGCCGAACTCTATGAATGTCTCTAGAATGTTCGCTATTGAACTGTATGTTGGTGGGTAGAAGGCAGTGTTGTCTTCGTACGCAATCAACTTTCTCTTCTTCCCCCCCCCCTCCCCCCGCCCACCGGATATGAATGTTCCCTGGATTGTTTTGTCCTGTCTGATTTCTCTAGAAATTATATCTTTTCTTCAGTGGTGTGTAGTTATCTCTCTTCTCAATGTGAGAGCTGTTTCATGTTTCACCAGACTCAACAAGAGGGATGTTTCACCAGACTCAACAAGAGGGACACGCTAGTTAGAATTTCGCACACCACGACTTTACTTGAAGAGAGCCTGTTACTTCCATTTCCTGTCTGCTCCATGTTTGTGAAGATGAAGCGTCTGATCTGTTTGTTGATTTCGTGGACGGTCTGTTGCCTAGTACTGTGGAATTTTTGGATTATTTTTGGAGTAATGAAAGTGGTCACTACTGTGCTTCTACCGAATATCGTTGTAGTTTTATATTTGTACCTGTTCACAACAGGAAAAAGATAAAAATGGAAATAACGGGTGAACAGTTTGGATTTGTTGAAGGAAAGGGAACACACAATGCCATTTATGCTTTACGAACACTAACAGAAAGAGCTTTAGAAGTACAGAAAGATCTCTACTTATGCTTCATTGATTACACCAAGGCATTCGACAAGGTGAAACATAATGAAATTATTAAAATGCTTGAAGACATCAGTATCGACGGCAAAGACCTGAGGATTGTAAAAATCTATACTGGCAGCAAGAAGCAGCAATTCGAGTTGAAAATAGAACTTTAAAATATCAACCTATAAAACAAGGGGTGCGACAAGGATGTGTACTATCTCCAGACCTTTTTTCTCTGTATAGTGAGAATATTCTAAGAACAACCATCACGGAACCAGGCATAAAAATTGGAGGATACAATATTAACAACCTTTGATATGCTGACGACACAGTACTGATAGCTGAGAACCAACAAGTCCTGCAAAATCTCTTGGATAAAGTCGCCAAAGAAAGTGAACAGAAAGGCCTTACTTTGAACATCAAAAATACAGAGACTATGGTTATATCTAAGAAACAGAATCCACCAGCATGCAGTATAAAATTAAACGGAACTATTCTAAAGCAGGTGCAGAAATTCAAATACCTTATAACAGTAATAACTTCAGATGGGAAATGCACAACAGAAATTAAGAACACAATAGGCCAAGCAAAGACTCCATTTCAGAGAATGAGAAACATACTAACCAACACATCCTTATCAATGAATGTTAGAAAATGAGTCCTAAAATGCTATATTGAACCTATCTTGTTATATGGAAGTGAATCATGGACAATAGGCAAGTCTGCACAAAAATCATTGGAAGCAGCAGAAATGTGGTTTATTAGACGAATGTTGCGAATCCCCTGGACTGCAAAATAACTAATGAAGAATGTATGAGAAGAGCTCTCTCTCTCTCTCTCTCTCTCTCTCTCTCTCTCTCTCTCTCTCTGAACCTTAAGTGCCCAGGGCACATGGGGCTTCCGCAAGGGTTTTCCACAAATGCCTGTCCTTCGCCTTTTTTTCTGCACTTGCCCAGGTAAGCAATGAGAAGAGCCGGAGAGACAAAAAACCTTGTCAAAAAGATAAGAGAGAGACAATGTACTTTCATAGGACATGCAATGAAAATATTATAACAACAGGAAAAATAGAAGGAAGAAGATCAAAAGGAAGATCAGGAGAAATGATACTGGACAGTCTGATGGGATGGTGTGAGAGGAGATCACCAACTGAACTGATGGCCTGCATGAAGGATCGTGTACTCTGGAGAAGCATAATAGCCAACGCCAGTCGGCACGGTACTTGATGATGATGATGATGACCTGTTCAGAATGTCTGTGGTTTGTGCTAGGAGTTTCTCCCATGTTGGTTTGTGTGTTTTATTTGGGTGTGACTGGAAAGTGGTGCTGTAAAGTTTTATGTTGTCTGTGTGTGTCAGACGAAAGGGGAAGTCCTTTTTGTTTCTTCATTTGCCTATCCCCATTATTTCTGATTTCTGTATGTTTAGCTTTGGTACGCAGGCTTTGCCGAACTCTATGAATGTCTCTAGAATGTTCGCTATTGAACTGTATGTTGGTGGGTAGAAGGCAGTGTTGTCTTCGTACGCAATCAACTTTCTCTTCTTNCCCCCCCCTCCCCCCGCCCACCGGATATGAATGTTCCCTGGATTGTTTTGTCCTGTCTGATTTCTCTAGAAATTATATCTTTTCTTCAGTGGTGTGTAGTTATCTCTCTTCTCAATGTGAGAGCTGTTTCATGTTTCACCAGACTCAACAAGAGGGATGTTTCACCAGACTCAACAAGAGGGACACGCTAGTTAGAATTTCGCACACCACGACTTTACTTGAAGAGAGCCTGTTACTTCCATTTCCTGTCTGCTCCATGTTTTGCCAAGTTTCTGACATTCTCCCACTCAAACTTCTTCAGGCATGAAACAGGTAACTCGTCATTTCGTTTTGGAAATTTACTGGAATCTGCCTACATCTGAGGTAATTTAGTTTCTAACATTTACTAGAATCTCCATACATCTGAGGTAATTTCGCTTCTAACATTTACTAGAATCTCCATACATCCGAGGTAATTTCGCTTCTAACATTTACTAGAATCTCCATACATCTGAGGTAATTTCACTTCTAACATTTACTAGAACCTCCATACATCCAATTTTATTTCGCTTCTAACATTTACTAGAATCTCTGTACATGTGAGGTCATTTCGTTTCTAGCATTCACTAGAAATTTTGGTATTTTAACAATGACTCCTTTTTAAAAATACCATTGTTAAAATACTAAAAAAAAAAAAAAAAGGCAAACTTAGAGACTGCAACAATTGGAGAGGAGAAGCCTTAGTATCAATTGTGTCAAAAGTATTTTGCAATGTCATTTTGAATAGACTAAAAGATATGGTAGATACTGTAATGAGAGAGGAACAAGCAGGATTTCGAAAAGGGAGAAGCTGTCTCGACCAGATCTTTACTCTAAGAATAATACTTGAAGAACATACTGAAAAGCAGAAATCACTAATACTGAACTTCATAGAATATGTAGAATATGTCCATCAGAATTTCTCACGATTCTTTATTCAGTTTCTTTTCTTTTACTTGGTGTGTACGTGTCAGCAGGTTGTTGTGCTGTATGTGTCAGCAGGTTGTTATGTCGTGCCTTTAGGTTGTTGTGCTGTCCCTTCATGTTGTTGTGTACGTGTCAGCAGGTTGTTGTCGTGTATGTGTCAGCAAGTTGTTGTTTTGTACGTGTCAGCAGGTTGTTGTCGTGTATGTGTCAGCAGGTTGTTGTTTTGTACGTGTCAGCAGGTTGGTGTCGTGTATGTGTCAGCAGGTTGTTGTTTTGTACGTGTCAGCAGGTTGTTGTCGTGTATGTGTCAGCAGGTTGTTGTTTTGTACGTGTCAGCAGATTGTTGTCGTGTATGTGTCAGCAGGTTGTTGTTTTGTACGTGTCAGCAGGTTGTTGTCGTGTATGTGTCAGCAGGTTGTTGTTTTGTACGTGTCAGCAGGTTGGTGTCGTGTACGTGTCAGCAGGTTGTTGTCGTGTATGTGTCAGCAGGTTGTTGTCGTGTATGTGTCAGCAAGTTGTTGTTTTGTACGTGTCAGCAGGTTGGTGTTGTGTACGTGTCAGCAGGTTGTTGTTTTGTACGTGTCAGCAGGTTGGTGTTGTGTATGTGTCAGCAGGTTGTCGTATACCCGTCTGTAGGTTGTCGTGTACGTATTACCAGGTTGTCGTCTACGTGCGTACATTTTGTCGTGTACGTGTCAGCAGGTTATTATATACGAGTCAGTTGGTTGTTGGGTTCGTGCTTCAGGATGTTTGTATACATGCAGTAGGTTGTTGTGCAATGGTAGCAGGTTATTGTGTGCGTACCTCATGTTGTGCAGTGCTAGCATGTTATTGTGTACGGCCTGCATGTTGTGCAGTCCCTTCAGGCTTTTGTGTACGGCCTGCATGTTGTACAGTGTTAACATGTTATTGTGTACGTGCCTGCATGTTGTTCAGTGCCATCAGGTTATTGTGCACGTGCCTGCATGTTGTTAAGTGCTAGCCTGTTGTTATGTACGTGCCTGCATGTTTTGCAGTGCTAACATGTTATTGTGTAGGTGCATGCATTTTGTACAGTGCTAGCATGTTATTGTGTACTTGCCTTCATGTTTTTCAGTGCTAGCATGTTATTGTGTACATGCCTGAATGCTGTGCAGTACTAGCATGTTATTGTATACGTGCCTGCATGTTGTTCTTTGCTAGCATGTTATTGTGTACGTGTCTGCATGTTGTTTAGTGCTAGCATGTTATTGTGTACGTGTCTGCATGTTGTGCAGTGCTAGTATGTCGTTGTGTACGTGTCTGCATGTTGTGCAGTGCTAGTATGTTGTTGTGTACGTGCTTGCATGTTGTGCAGTGCTAGTATGTTGTTGTGTACGTGCTTGCATGTTGTGCAGTGCTAGCCTATTGTTGTGTACGCGCCTGCAGATTGCTATGTATCTGCAGATTGTTTTATATGCACCTGCAGGTTACTGGTACGTGCTGTTCATTGTATATACAATATCAGTTGCATGTCATTGATTCCGCCACACAGCGCTAGACAGCAGTAGAGAAACATAAAATTGAGCATATACAAATCATCAAGTCATTTTTTTTCAACTCATTGTGACAGGCATGTGAGGATTATTCATTCAGGATACTTTACAGTGTGGAAGGATAATCCATACTTTCGGGTCATGATCGTAGTCCAAACTTACATATTTCTACAAATAGGAAACAGACAGACTTTCGTGACATGATCGTAGTCTAAACTTACATATTTCTACAAATAGGAAACAGACTTTCGCACGGGTAGGTAATAGAACACATTATTGTATAGCTAGAGCTCGAAAAAATCATAGACAAAGCACTTTTAGATATGTCATTTTATTTTCCTCTCACGTCGGGTGTGATATTGTCTGTTACTAATCCAGACATACAAGCTGTATAACCTACATCTTACATCCTTCCCGTACCGTTAAGCGTCACATAGGGCTCGCATGGTAGTTTGCCAGGTTTTTCTGTTTTTGGTGAGCTTTTCAACCTCATCAAGGGATGTTATGCCAACTAAACTGGCCTCTCTTAACAGTGTCCTCTTTAGAGTTTCACGTGGCCGACCTCTTTTTCTTCGGCTTGTTGTGTTCCACTTGATAGCTTGTTTTGGGATTCTCTGACTGTTTCTTCTCATCACATGACCGACATCTTCTTCCTCTGATCACCAATGAGCCAGGTTTGTGTTTTCTCATCTGCCTTATCTCTGCGTTGTTCTTGTATTCGTTCCACGTAAATCAGGTTATGAAAACTCGCAACAAAATCAACCCCTAACCCTGCCCCGAGCATCAGGGATACCAACTCCGACGATTGAAAGCTGTAGAACTGGACTGCGCTGATATTCTGATCATCAGTCTGAGAGAGATGGTTTTGTTGTTCTGTAGTTGATACTGTGTACAGTTCTGGCTTATTTATTACAGCTTGTTCTCTTCACTCGTTCCCGCTAAACTGAGCACACCGACAGCTTTGCTACATTTCATCTGCTCGCCTTCCACATCTCATCCGTGGCCCAGCCTGTAGAATTAAAGAGAGCTGCTGACACTCATTGCTACTTTTGTGTGCGTGCTTGGGGGTTTTTTTTTTCTTGTTTGGACTAAAAGAGTTTTGCAAAAATTCCAACATAGTTTCTCCATGTTCTGACCAGAAAACAGCTTCCATCACGCTCACACAAACATCTCACTGTTTTCACACAGCCAATCAGTTATTTGCTGGTCCCTTGCGGAAATTTGCCTCCCTAACAGCTCTCCTGTAGGCCTCTCGGTTGCAAGTAAGATTCCTTGCTGCTGATGCGTCCATTCCCAGATTATCAACGATGTCTTACAGTGAGCTTCGCCTTAGTCGTCCTCTCTTTCTTTTTCCCATTATGTACCCTTCCAAAACAGCCTTCTCTAAACTATCATGGCGTTTAATATTTCCAAAATATTTAAGTTTTCTCTGTTTAATCTTCCTTACTAGCCAGCCTTCTTCAATATTAAGTTCTTGTAGTATGGATATGTTCTCCTTTTTTGTGTCCACGATATTTGAAGAACTCTTTTGTAGCATTTACATTCAAAGGCATTTATGAGTTTCTCAGCTGTTTTGTTAAGTGTCCAGGTCTCACAGGCATATGTTGCAATGAGAAAGATACATGCCCTTAAAAATCTTATTTTTGTAGTTCTGTCTGTTCCTCTCCACAGCTTCTTTAGTTTTATTATTATTATTATTATTATTTTTTTTTTTGGAAGAGCGATAGATGTACTCCTTTTAATTTCCCTTGTTATATCTCCATTATTAGTTAGTAATGATCAAAGATATTCAAAACCCCACCTCTTCCAATTTTTCCTCATTTATATATATATATTTCAGTAGCCTTATTTATTTTGTCAGTTGTCATCAATTTAGTTTTCTTGGCATTAAGTTAGAGGTTTTGCTCTTCACTGTTCTTACGGACTGACATAATTAGTTTTTCCGTTCTTGTTTATGTTGTGTAGATTAAGTAGCGTGTGATCAGCTTATCTAATCTCTGGTACTTCATAGCCTCCAGTTTTTATGTTGTGTAGATTAAGTAGCGTGTGATCAGCTTATCTAATCTCTGGGACTTCATAGCCTCCAGTTTTTATGTTGTGTAGATTAAGTAGCGTGTGATCAGCTTATCAAATCTCTGGGACTTCATAGCCTCCAGTTTTTATGTTGTGTAGATTAAGTAGCGTGTGATCAGCTTATCTAATCTCTGGTACTTCATAGCCTCCAGTTTTTATGTTGTGTAGATTAAGTAGCGTGTGATCAGCTTATCTAATCTCTGAGACTTCATAGCCTCCAGTTTTTATGTTGTATAGATTAAGTAGCGTGTGATCAGCTTATCTAATCTCTGGGACTTCATAGCCTCCAGTTTTTATGTTGTATAGATTAAGTAGCGTGTGATCAGCTTATCAATCTCTGGACTTCATAGCCTCCAGTTTTTATGTTGTGTAGATTAAGTAGCGTGTGATCAGCTTATCAAATCTCTGGGACTTCATAGCCTCCAGTTTTTATGTTGTGTAGATTAAGTAGCGTGTGATCAGCTTATCAAATCTCTGGGACTTCATAGCCTCCAGTTTTTATGTTGTGTAGATTAAGTAGCGTGTGATCAGCTTATCAAATCTCTGGGACTTCATAGCCTCCAGTTTTTATGCCGTCTTAATATTCTTTTG
The DNA here is from genome assembly GCA_009760885.1 of Achatina immaculata. Classification (NCBI taxonomy): domain Eukaryota; kingdom Metazoa; phylum Mollusca; class Gastropoda; order Stylommatophora; family Achatinidae; genus Lissachatina; species Lissachatina immaculata. The sequence goes on from CM019714.1 coordinate 2,678,419, forward strand.
TTTTAGTACAGACATTTTATTTATCTCACAGGAACATTTCAGCCTTTTCCCACAGACATCTCACAAACACTTCAGTGTTATTCCACAGACAGTTCAGTCTTCTCACACAAACAATTCAGTCTTCTCACACAAACAGTTCAGTCTTCTCACACAAACAATTCAGTCTTCTCACACAAACAGTTCAGTCTTCTCACACAAACAATTCAGTCTTCTCACACAAACAGTTCAGTGTTCTCACACAAACAATTCAGTCTTCTCACACAAACAGTTCAGTCTTCTCACACAGACAGTTCAGTCTTCTCACACAAACAGTTCAGTCTTCTCACACAGACAGTTCAGTCTTCTCACACAAACAGTTCAGTCTTCTCACACAAACAGTTCAGTCTTCTCACACAGACAGTTCAGTCTTCTCACACAAACAGTTCAGTCTTCTCACACAGACAGTTCAGTCTTCTCACACAAACAGTTCAGTCTTCTCACACAGACAGTTCAGTCTTCTCACACAAACAGTTCAGTCTTCTCACACAGACAGTTCAGTCTTCTCACACAGACAGTTCAGTCTTCTCACACAGACAGTTCAGTCTTCTCACACAAACAGTTCAGTCTTCTCACACAGACAGTTCAGTCTTCTCACACAGACAGTTCAGTCTTCTCACACAAACAGTTCAGTCTTCTCACACAGACAGTTCAGTCTTCTCACACAAACAGTTCAGTCTTCTCACACAGACATTTCAGTCTTCTCACACAAACAGTTCAGTCTTCTCACACAAACAGTTTAGTCTTCTCACACAAACAATTTTCTCACACAAACAGTTTTCTCACACAACAGTTCAGTGTTATTCCACAGACAATTCAGTCTTCTCACACAAACAGTTCAGTCTTCTCACACAAACAGTTTTCTCACACAAACAGTTTTCTCACACAAACAGTTCAGTGTTATTCCACAGACAGTTTTCTCACACAACAATTCAGTCTTCTCACACAAACAGTTTTCTCACACAAACAGTTCAGTGTTATTCCACAGACAGTTCAGTGTTCTCACACAAACAGTTTTCTCACACAAACAGTTCAGTGTTATTCCACAGACAGTTCAGTGTTCTCACACGAACAGTTCAGTCTTCTCACACGAACAGTTCAGTGTTATTCCACAGACAGTTCAGTGTTCTCACACGAACAGTTCAGTGTTATTCCACAGACAGTTCAGTGTTCTCACACGAACAGTTCAGTCTTCTCACACGAACAGTTCAGTGTTATTCCACAGACAGTTCAGTGTTCTCACACGAACAGTTCAGTCTTCTCACACGAACAGTTCAGTGTTATTCCACAGACAGTTCAGTGTTCTCACACGAACAGTTCAGTCTTCTCACACAAACAGTTCAGTGTTATTCCACAGACAGTTCAGTGTTCTCACACGAACAGTTCAGTGTTATTCCACAGACAGTTCAGTGTTCTCACACGAACAGTTCAGTGTTATTCCACAGACAGTTCAGTGTTCTCACATGAACAGTTCAGTCTTCTCACACGAACAGTTCAGTGTTATTCCACAGACAGTTCAGTGTTCTCACACGAACAGTTCAGTGTTATTCCACAGACAGTTCAGTGTTCTCACACGAACAGTTCAGTGTTATTCCACAGACAGTTCAGTGTTCTCACACGAACAGTTCAGTGTTATTCCACAGACAGTTCAGTGTTCTCACACGAACAGTTCAGTGTTATTCCACAGACAGTTCAGTGTTCTCACACGAACAGTTCAGTCTTCTCACACGAACAGTTCAGTGTTATTCCACAGACAGTTCAGTCTTCTCACACGAACAGTTCAGTGTTCTCACACAAACAGTTCAGTTCTCACACAAACAATTCAGTCTTCTCAACAAACAGTTCAGTGTTCTCACATGAACAGTTCAGTGTTATTACACAGACAGTTCAGTGTTATTCCACAGACAATTCAGTCTTCTCACACAGACAGTTCAGTGTTATTCCACAACAGTTCAGTGTTATTCCACAACAGTTCAGTGTTATTCCACAACAGTTCAGTGTTCTCACATGAACAGTTTAGTCTTCTCACACAACAGTTCAGTGTTATTACACAGACAGTTCAGTGTTCTCACATGAACAGTTCAGTGTTATTCCACAGACAGTTTTCTCACACAACAATTCAGTCTTCTCACACAGACAGTTCAGTGTTCTCACATGAACAGTTTAGTCTTCTCACACAAACAGTTCAGTGTTATTCCACAGACAGTTCAGTGTTCTCACATGAACAGTTTAGTCTTCTCACACAAACAGTTCAGTGTTATTACACAGACAGTTCAGTCTTCTCACACAAACAGTTCAGTCTTCTCACACAAACAATTCAGTCTTCTCACACAAACAATTCAGTCTTCTCACACAAACAGTTCAGTCTTCTCACACAAACAGTTCAGTCTTCTCACACAAACAGTTCAGTCTTCTCACACAAACAGTTCAGTCTTCTCACACAAACAATTCAGTCTTCTCACACAGACAGTTCAGTCTTCTCACACAAACAGTTCAGTCTTCTCACACAAACAATTCAGTCTTCTCACACAAACAGTTCAGTCTTCTCACACAAACAGTTCAGTCTTCTCACACAAACAGTTCAGTCTTCTCACACAAACAATTTTCTCACACAAACAGTTTTCTCACACAAACAGTTCAGTGTTATTCCACAGACAATTCAGTCTTCTCACACAAACAGTTCAGTCTTCTCACACAAACAGTTTTCTCACACAAACAGTTTTCTCACACAAACAGTTCAGTGTTATTCCACAGACAGTTTTCTCACACAAACAGTTTTCTCACACAAACAGTTTTCTCACACAAACAGTTCAGTGTTATTCCACAGACAGTTCAGTGTTCTCACACAAACAGTTTTCTCACACAAACAGTTCAGTGTTATTCCACAGACAGTTCAGTGTTCTCACACGAACAGTTCAGTCTTCTCACACGAACAGTTCAGTGTTATTCCACAGACAGTTCAATGTTCTCACACGAACAGTTCAGTGTTATTCCACAGACAGTTCAGTGTTCTCACACGAACAGTTCAGTCTTCTCACACGAACAGTTCAGTGTTATTCCACAGACAGTTCAGTGTTCTCACACGAACAGTTCAGTCTTCTCACACGAACAGTTCAGTGTTATTCCACAGACAGTTCAGTGTTCTCACACGAACAGTTCAGTCTTCTCACACAAACAGTTCAGTGTTATTCCACAGACAGTTCAGTGTTCTCACACGAACAGTTCAGTGTTATTCCACAACAGTTCAGTGTTCTCACACAACAGTTCAGTGTTATTCCACAGACAGTTCAGTGTTCTCACATGAACAGTTCAGTCTTCTCACATGAACAGTTCAGTGTTATTCCACAGACAGTTCAGTGTTCTCACACGAACAGTTCAGTGTTATTCCACAGACAGTTCAGTGTTCTCACACGAACAGTTCAGTGTTATTCCACAGACAGTTCAGTGTTCTCACACGAACAGTTCAGTGTTATTCCACAGACAGTTCAGTGTTCTCACACGAACAGTTCAGTGTTATTCCACAGACAGTTCAGTGTTCTCACACGAACAGTTCAGTCTTCTCACACGAACAGTTCAGTGTTATTCCACAGACAGTTCAGTCTTCTCACACGAACAGTTCAGTGTTCTCACACAAACAGTTCACGTTTCTCACATAAAAAAACACCTCTTATCTAACTTCTCATGGAAAGCTTTATTAAATAAAGCAAGCAGGAAATACAGTAGAAAGCTTTCACCAGGTTGTTGTTGTTGTTGTAATTGTTGTTGTTGTTGTTGTTGTTCATTCTCAGATATCAGCTGGCCTGTCTCGACAACAGGATACACAGCAGAAATGAGAGCCACGTGTGGTTAGAGCTTTCTATTAACAGCCTTTAGGGAGAAACTCCATTCTCCATGAACTCCAGACCTTGAGCTTATGTAGCACTGCCACGTGATCTTATTTTTAGAAGTCCTGGTACTAAGCTGTCCCGTCATCCACCTATGTTTGTCTACACTTAAACTGTACAGACGAACTGACCTATCGGGGAAACATTTACTTTTCTAGCTTAGCCAGAAAGGTCACATTACTCAATAGTTTTTGTTTCTCTGACGTTACATGTGTGTGTTTTTTTGTTTCTCTGACGTTACATGTGTGTGTTTTTTGTTTATATAACGTTACATGTGTGTGTTTTTTTGTTTCTCTGACGTTACATGTGTGTGTTTTTTTTGTTTCTCTGACGTTACATGTGTGTGTTTTTTTGTTTATATAACGTTACATGTGTGTTTTTTTGTTTCTCTGACGTTACATGTGTGTGTTTTTTTTTCTCTGACGTTACATGTGTGTTTTTTTTTGTTTCTCTGACGTTACGTGTGTGTGTTTTTTTGTTTCTCTGACGTTACATTTGTGTGTTTTTTTGATTATCTGACGTTACGTGCGTGTGTTTTTTTGATTATCTGACGTTACGTGCGTGTGTTTTTTTGTTATATAACGTTACATGCGTGTTTTTTTTTGTTTATAACGTTACATGCGTGTTTTTTTGTTTATATAACGTTACATGCGTGTTTTTTTTTGTTTATATAACGTTACATGCGTGTTTTTTTTTGTTTATATAACGTTACATGCGTGTTTTTTTGTTTATATAACGTTACATGCATGTGTTTTTTTATATAACGTTACGTGTGTGTGTGTGTTTGTTTATCTGACGTTACATGCGTGTGTGTGTTTTTTTGTTTTTTTTTGTTTATCTGACGTTACATGCGTGTGTTTTTTCGTTTATCTCACGTTACAGGCGTGTTTTTTCTCACGTTACATGCGTTTGTTTTTTAGCTTATCTGATGTTACATGCGTGTGTTTTTTTGTTTATGTGACGTTACATGCGTGTTTTTTTGTTTACCTGACGTTACATGCATGTGTTTTATGTTTATATGACGTTACATGCGTGTGTTTTTTTGTTTACCTGACGTTACATGCGTATGTTTTATGTTTATCTGACGTTACATGCATGTGTTTTATGTTTATCTGACGTTACATGCATGTGTTTTTTGTTTATGTGACGTTACATGCGTTGTGTTTTATTTTTATCTGATGTTAAATGCATATGTTTTATGTTTATATGACGTTACATGCGCGTGTTTTTTGTATGTATCTGTAGACAGAAGTGTATGGTTCAATTTTATAACAAGTGTGAATAAGGTGTGCAGATGTATAATTGAAGAATATACGTACAACCATCAGATATTTCGACAAATGCCTTCGTCAAGGAGTACATACAAAAACAGCATCATCATCGTGTGCCGTGCCGACTGGCGTTGGCTATTATGCTTCTCCAGAGTATCCGATCCTTCATGCAGGACATCAGCTCAGTTGGTGATCTCCTCTCACACCATCCCATCAGACTGTCCAGTATCATTTTTCTTGGTCTTCCTCTTGATTTTCTTCCTTCTATTTTTCCTGTTGTTATATATTTTCAATGCCCCCTCTTCTCATTGCATGTCCTATGAAAGTACATTGTCTCTCTCTTATCTTTTTGACAAGGTTTTTTGTCTCTCCAGCTCTTCTCATACATTCTTCATTAGTTATTAATGCTGTCCAGGGATTCGCAACATTCTTCTAATAAACCACATTTCTACTGCTTCCAATGATTTTTGTGCAGACCAGCCTATTGTCCATGATTCACTTCCATATAACAAGATAGGTTCAATATAGCATTTTAGGACTCGTTTTCTAACAGCAGCACAGATAAAAACACAACACATAAACTAAGCTCCTCGTAAGGATTCTATTCCTTTTTGTCAACTCCTTCCGTTGCCATGTTCATGTTGTGAGGATTTAGATGTTCATAATCAAGCTCATAGGATGCAGGATTTCTTTCTCCAGCACGGCTGTCCGTTCAACCAAATTTCGCCACAAGCTCTCACTCTTCTCACACGAACAGTTCAGTGTTCTCACACAAACAGTTCACGTTTCTCACATAAAAAAACACCTCTTATCTAACTTCTCATGGAAAGCTTTATTAAATAAAGCAAGCAGGAAATACAGTAGAAAGCTTTCACCAGGTTGTTGTTGTTGTTGTAATTGTTGTTGTTGTTGTTGTTGTTCATTCTCAGATATCAGCTGGCCTGTCTCGACAACAGGATACACAGCAGAAATGAGAGCCACGTGTGGTTAGAGCTTTCTATTAACAGCCTTTAGGGAGAAACTCCATTCTCCATGAACTCCAGACCTTGAGCTTATGTAGCACTGCCACGTGATCTTATTTTTAGAAGTCCTGGTACTAAGCTGTCCCGTCATCCACCTATGTTTGTCTACACTTAAACTGTACAGACGAACTGACCTATCGGGGAAACATTTACTTTTCTAGCTTAGCCAGAAAGGTCACATTACTCAATAGTTTTTGTTTCTCTGACGTTACATGTGTGTGTTTTTTTGTTTCTCTGACGTTACATGTGTGTGTTTTTTGTTTATAACGTTACATGTGTGTGTTTTTTTGTTTCTCTGACGTTACATGTGTGTGTTTTTTTGTTTCTCTGACGTTACATGTGTGTGTTTTTTTGTTTATATAACGTTACATGTGTGTGTTTTTTTGTTTCTCTGACGTTACATGTGTGTGTTTTTTTTTCTCTGACGTTACATGTGTGTGTTTTTTTTTGTTTCTCTGACGTTACGTGTGTGTGTTTTTTTGTTTCTCTGACGTTACATTTGTGTGTTTTTTTGATTATCTGACGTTACGTGCGTGTGTTTTTTTGATTATCTGACGTTACGTGCGTGTGTTTTTTGTTTATATAACGTTACATGCGTGTTTTTTTTTGTTTATATAACGTTACATGCGTGTTTTTTTTGTTTATATAACGTTACATGCGTGTTTTTTTTTGTTTATATAACGTTACATGCGTGTTTTTTTTGTTTATATAACGTTACATGCGTGTTTTTTTTGTTTATATAACGTTACATGCATGTGTTTTTTTATATAACGTTACGTGTGTGTGTGTGTGTTTGTTTATCTGACGTTACATGCGTGTGTGTGTTTTTGTTTTTTTTTGTTTATCTGACGTTACATGCGTGTGTTTTTTCGTTTATCTCACGTTACAGGCGTGTTTTTTCTCACGTTACATGCGTTTGTTTTTTAGCTTATCTGATGTTACATGCGTGTGTTTTTTGTTTATGTGATGTTACATGCGTGTGTTTTATGTTTACTTGACGTTACATGCGTGTGTTTTTTGTTTATGTGACGTTACATGCGTGTGTTTTTTTGTTTACCTGACGTTACATGCGTATGTTTTATGTTTATCTAACGTTAGATGCATGTGTTTTATGTTTATCTGACGTTAGATGCATGTGTTTTATGTTTATCTGACGTTACATGCGTTGTGTTTTATTTTTATCTGATGTTAAATGCATATGTTTTATGTTTATATGACGTTACATGCGCGTGTTTTTTGTATGTATCTGTAGACAGAAGTGTATGGTTCAATTTTATAACAAGTGTGAATAAGGTGTGCAGATGTATAATTGAAGAATATACGTACAACCATCAGATATTTCGACAAATGCCTTCGTCAAGGAGTACATACAAAAACAGCATCATCATCGTGTGCCGTGCCGACTGGCGTTGGCTATTATGCTTCTCCAGAGTATCCGATCCTTCATGCAGGACATCAGCTCAGTTGGTGATCTCCTCTCACACCATCCCATCAGACTGTCCAGTATCATTTTTCTTGGTCTTCCTCTTGATTTTCTTCCTTCTATTTTTCCTGTTGTTATAATATTTTCAATGCCCCCTCTTCTCATTGCATGTCCTATGAAAGTACATTGTCTCTCTCTTATCTTTTTGACAAGGTTTTTTTGTCTCTCCAGCTCTTCTCATACATTCTTCATTAGTTATTAATGCTGTCCAGGGGATTCGCAACATTCTTCTAATAAACCACATTTCTACTGCTTCCAATGATTTTTGTGCAGACTTGCCTATTGTCCATGATTCACTTCCATATAACAAGATAGGTTCAATATAGCATTTTAGGACTCGTTTTCTAACAGCAGCACAGATAAAAACACAACACATAAACTAAGCTCCTCGTAAGGATTCTATTCCTTTTTGTCAACTCCTTCCGTTGCCATGTTCATGTTGTGAGGATTTAGATGTTCATAATCAAGCTCATAGGATGCAGGATTTCTTTCTCCAGCACGGCTGTCCGTTCAACCAAATTTCGCCACAAGCTCTCACTCTTCTCACACGAACAGTTCAGTGTTCTCACACAAACAGTTCACGTTTCTCACATAAAAAAACACCTCTTATCTAACTTCTCATGGAAAGCTTTATTAAATAAAGCAAGCAGGAAATACAGTAGAAAGCTTTCACCAGGTTGTTGTTGTTGTTGTAATTGTTGTTGTTGTTGTGTTGTTGTTCATTCTCAGATATCAGCTGGCCTGTCTCGACAACAGGATACACAGCAGAAATGAGAGCCACGTGTGGTTAGAGCTTTCTATTAACAGCCTTTAGGGAGAAACTCCATTCTCCATGAACTCCAGACCTTGAGCTTATGTAGCACTGCCACGTGATCTTATTTTTAGAAGTCCTGGTACTAAGCTGTCCCGTCATCCACCTATGTTTGTCTACACTTAAACTGTACAGACGAACTGACCTATCGGGGAAACATTTACTTTTCTAGCTTAGCCAGAAAGGTCACATTACTCAAGAGTTTTTGTTTCTCTGACGTTACATGTGTGTGTTTTTTTTTCTCTGACGTTACATGTGTGTGTTTTTTTGTTTATATAACGTTACATGTGTGTGTTTTTTTGTTTCTCTGACGTTACATGTGTGTGTTTTTTTGTTTCTCTGACGTTACATGTGTGTGTTTTTTTGTTTATATAACGTTACATGTGTGTGTTTTTTTGTTTCTCTGACGTTACATGTGTGTGTTTTTTTTTCTCTGACGTTACATGTGTGTGTTTTTTTTTGTTTCTCTGACGTTACGTGTGTGTGTTTTTTTGTTTCTCTGACGTTACATTTGTGTGTTTTTTTGATTATCTGACGTTACGTGCGTGTGTTTTTTTGATTATCTGACGTTACGTGCGTGTGTTTTTTGTTTATATAACGTTACATGCGTGTTTTTTTTTGTTTATATAACGTTACATGCGTGTTTTTTTTTGGTTTATATAACGTTACATGCGTGTTTTTTTGTTTATATAACGTTACATGCGTGTGTCTTTTGTTTATATAGCGTTACATGCGTGTGTTTTTTGTTTATATAACGTTACATGCGTGTTTTTTTTTATATAACGTTACATGCGTGTTTTTTTGTTTATATAACGTTACATGCGCGTGTTTTTTGTTTATATAACGTTACATGCATGTGTTTTTTTATATAACGTTACGTGTGTGTGTGTGTTTGTTTATCTGACGTTACATGCGTGTGTGTGTTTTTGTTTTTTTTTTGTTTATCTGACGTTACATGCGTGTGTTTTTTCGTTTATCTCACGTTACAGGCGTGTTTTTTCTCACGTTACATGCGTTTGTTTTTTAGCTTATCTGATGTTACATGCGTGTGTTTTATGTTTACTTGACGTTACATGCATGTGTTTTTTGTTTATGTGACGTTACATGCGTGTGTTTTTTTGTTTACCTGACGTTACATGCGTATGTTTTATGTTTATCTAACGTTAGATGCATGTGTTTTATGTTTATCTGACGTTACATGCATGTGTTTTTTGTTTATGTGACGTTACATGCGTTGTGTTTTATTTTTATCTGATGTTAAATGCATATGTTTTATGTTTATATGACGTTACATGCGCGTGTTTTTTGTATGTATCTGTAGACAGAAGTGTATGGTTCAATTTTATAACAAGTGTGAATAAGGTGTGCAGATGTATAATTGAAGAATATACGTACAACCATCAGATATTTCGACAAATGCCTTCGTCAAGGAGTACATACAAAAACAGCATCATCATCGTGTGCCGTGCCGACTGGCGTTGGCTATTATGCTTCTCCAGAGTATCCGATCCTTCATGCAGGACATCAGCTCAGTTGGTGATCTCCTCTCACACCATCCCATCAGACTGTCCAGTATAATTTTTCTTGGTCTTCCTCTTGATTTTCTTCCTTCTATTTTTCCTGTTGTTATAATATTTTCAATGCCCCCTCTTCTCATTGCATGTCCTATGAAAGTACATTGTCTCTCTCTTATCTTTTTGACAAGGTTTTTTGTCTCTCCAGCTCTTCTCATACATTCTTCATTAGTTATTAATGCTGTCCAGGGGATTCGCAACATTCTTCTAATAAACCACATTTCTACTGCTTCCAATGATTTTTGTGCAGACCAGCCTATTGTCCATGATTCACTTCCATATAACAAGATAGGTTCAATATAGCATTTTAGGACTCGTTTTCTAACAGCAGCACAGATAAAAACACAACACATAAACTAAGCTCCTCGTAAGGATTCTATTCCTTTTTGTCAACTCCTTCCGTTGCCATGTTCATGTTGTGAGGATTTAGATGTTCATAATCAAGCTCATAGGATGCAGGATTTCTTTCTCCAGCACGGCTGTCCGTTCAACCAAATTTCGCCACAAGCTCTCACTCTTAAACTACACTGCAGTAAAACAGGTACTGAGACTTAACTACCACCCCCACAATTTGACAGTCAAGGACATCTTGTTTCATCATATTCATCTCCTCCAAACCAAACCTGATTAACGTACGTGAACTCTGTGCGGAACCTCCACTGTTGGCATACAGGTGGGACAAGGACCTCAAGGACATATTACAAGTCGCCTCAAGTCAGCAGACAAGAATCTCAAGGACATATTAGAAGTCACGTCCAGTCAGCAGACAAGAACTTCAAGGACATATTAAAACTCACCTTAAGTCAGCAGACAAGAACTTAAGGACATATTAGAAGTCGTCACAAGTCAGCAGACAAGAACTTCAAGGACATATTAGAATTCCCCTCAGGTCAGCAGACAAGAACTTCAAGGACATAGTAGAAGTCGCCTCAAGTCAGCAGACAAGAACTTCAAAGACATATTAGAAGTAGGCTCAAGTCAGCAGACAAGGACATATTAGAAGTCGGCTCAAGTTAGCAGACAAGTACATATTAAAAGTCACTTCAAGTCAGCAGACAAGGACATATTAGAAGTCGCCTAAGTCAGCGGACAAAGACATATTAGAAGTCGGCTCAAGTCAGCAGACAAGAACTTCAAGGACATATTAGAAGTCGCTTCAAGTCAGCAGACAAGAACTTCAAGGACATATTAGAAGTCACACACATATTAGAAGTCACCTGAAGTCAACAGACAGTGACATATTAGAAGTCGCCTGAAGTCAGCAGACAAAGACATATTAGAAGTCGCCTCAAGTCAGCAGACAAGAACTTCAAGGATATATTAGAAGTCACCTTAAGTCAGCAGACAAAGACATATTAGAAGTCATTTTAAGTCAGCAGACAATGACATATTAGAAGTCACCTTAAGTCAGCAGACAGTGACATATTAGAAGTCGCCTCAAGTCAGCGGACACGATTTTCTCTGGTAGCAAACGTTGCGGTCGCCGTAGATGCAACACTTGTCTGTTTGTTATCGAGGCTAGTGAGGTTTCCTTCCCATAGTGCGCTTTATCAGTTCAGGAGAGTTTGAGCCGTATTTCTCGCAGTCTCATTCATGCCTTTATGAGCAGTCGATGTCATGTGAAGTATGTAAGGCTTATGCTTAGGAGATCGGCTTCGCAAGCATCTCAACGACATGTCCAAGAAGGCACTGTCAAGGGGAAACCAGGAAAAGTGAGGAGTTCGATGAACGATCTCGGACAGCTCAGAAACAGCGCCTTATTTTCCAGGTCGGCAGTCAGCACCCAACTCGGCTTAACAAAAAGTTCTTGATGACCTGCTTTCTTATCTTAGCCCCACTCGCTTCGCTGCTAATGTTAATTTCCAGCTCTTTCTATGCTTCTCCTGTAGCTGCCAGAGAGCTTTGCCAGCTTTCTTGACTAGGCATCCTAAGCTTTGCTAGCTTAATTATCTGTGCATCCTAAGCCTTGCTATCTTCCTTGTCTAGACATCATAAGCTTTGATATCTTCATTGTCTAGGCATCCTAAGCTTTGCTACCTTCCTAGTCTATGCATCCTAAGTTTTGCTAGCTTCATTGTCAAGGCATCCTAAGTTTTGCTAGCTTCCTTGTCTATACATCCTAAGCTTTGCTAGATTCCTTGTCTGTGCATCCTAAACTTTGCTAGCTTCCTTGTCTAAGCATCCTAAGCTTTGCTAGCTTCATTGTCTAGGCATCCTAAGCTTTGCTAGGGTCCTCTATGCATCCTAAGCTTTGCTAGCTTCATTGTCTAGGCATCCTAAGCTTTGATAGGGTCCTCTCTGTGCATCCTAAGCTTTGCTAGCTTCATTGTTAAGGCATCCTAAGCTTTGCTAGCTTCCTTGTCTATGCATCCTAAGCTTTGCTAGCTTCCTTGTCTATGCATCCTAAGCTTTGCTAGCTTCCTTGTCTATGCATCCTAAGCTTTGCTAGCTTCCTTGTCTATGCATCCTAAGCTTTGCTAGCTTCCTTGTCTATGCATCCTAAGCTTTGCTAGCTTCCTTGTCTATGCATCCTAAGCTTTGCTAGCTTCCTTGTGTATGCATCTTAAGCTTTTCTAGCTTCCTTGTCTATGCATCCTAATCTTTGCTAGCTTCCTTGTGTATGGATCCTAATCTTTGCTAGCTTCCTTGTGTATGGATCCTAAGCTTTTGCTAGCTTCCTTGTGTATGGATCCTAATCTTTGCTAGCTTCCTTGTGTATGGATCCTAAGCTTTTGCTAGCTTCCTTGTCTAGGCATCCTACGCTTTGATAGCTTCCTTACTTCCGTCTATCTGGGAGCATTTTGTGCACGTACGTCTGACAAGGAAAATAAGTGCTCATTTTTTATTTACGTTTCTCTCTTTTATCTGGTGTGTTGTTTTTGTATGTTGTCCTTGACGAAAGCATTTGCCGAGTTTTTGAATTGCTGTTATGTTCTTCATATATACGCACACATCTTATTTTCTGTTACTCTACTTTTTGTCTACTTTTTTCACTTTTTTTCTAATTTTTTTTCACTCTTTTGTAAAAGTGAACCATACAACCTTGTCCAGCTTTATTACTAAAAGCAGTTTTATCACATTAGTAGTTTCTCTTATCTCTCACCGTTTTCTTTCATGTTAAACGCGTCTGTTTATTTGTCCCCCCACAAAAGTCACTGGAAACGACAGAAATATGGTTTGTTAGAAGAATGTTGCGAATTACATGCACAGCAAAATAACTAATGGAAAATATTTGAGAAGTGCTGGTGAGACAAATAGATCTTGCCAAAAGACAGACAGGGCAGACAGGCAGGCAGACAGACAGACATACAGTACCATAGCAAATGCTGTAGGGGACGAAGCGTTAGAGACATCATTATGCTGGGCCATCAGCGTATGAGATAGGGTGGCCAGTTCCTTTCCTCGCTGCCTAATTGAAAATATTATAACAGGAAAAATGGAGGGAAGAAGAGCCAGTGAAGACCAAGAGAAACGATACTGGACAGTCCGACGAGATGGTGTGAGAGATCACCAACTGAGCTACTGGCCTGCGCGAAGGATCGGGTACTTTGGAGAAGCATAATAGCCAACGCCAGTCTGCACGGCACCTGATGATGATGATGATGATAATTATCTGTCCTTACCGTGCGTGTTTCTGTTTGTCTGACGTTACACGTGTGTGTGTGTGTTTGTTTATCTGACGTCACACGCGTATCTTTCTGTTTATCTGACGTTACACACGTGTCTTTCTGTTTTACACACGCGTGCCTTTCTGTTTTACTTACTCTATCTTTCTGTTTATCTGACGTTTCTTTTTACATACGCGTGTCTTTCTGTTTTACATACTCGTATCTTTCTGTTTATCTGATGTTTCTTTCTGTTTTACATACGCGTGTCTTTCTGTTTTACACACGCATGCCTTTCTGTTTTACATACTCGTATCTTTCTGTTTATCTGACGTTTCTTTCTGTTTTACATTGGCATGTCTTTCTGTTTTACTCACGCTATCTTTTTGTTTATCTGACGTTATGCACGTGTCTTTCTGTTTATCTGACGTAACACGCGTGTTTTTATATACTGTATCTTAAATTACAACGTATGTTTTTGTATATCTGACATTACAATGTATTGTATATAATTTTGTTTATTTAATGTTACAACTTACTGTATCCAATTCTGTTTATTTAATGCTGCGTATATTTTTGTGTATCTAATGTTACGACGTACTGTATATAATTTTGTTTATTTAACGCTGCAGCGTATAGTTTTGTTTATCTAATGTAACACTCATGATTTTCTTAATTTGATGTTACAGTTGTGTAGTTTTGTTTATCTAACGCTACCCTCATGTTTATATTTGGCCAGCATTATAAAACAAATGACACTTCTTGGTCTAGTTTAGCTGTTTGTTAGCAGGTTCTTGTATGAGAGTTTCTAGTTTATCTGCTTGTTACCAAGTTCTTGTATGAGACAGTTCCTAGTTTAGCTGTTTGTTAGCAGGTTCTTGTATGAGAGTTTCTAGTTTAGCTGAAAAAAAAAAGCAACAACTCACAAGACCTCTGGGAGTCATGACCCCCCCCCCCCCCCTTAGAGTGTTAGGAGTTTAATAGGGCCTAAACACTTGTCTGGGGGGGGGAAGGTACTTCGTCTGATGATCTGAAGGAGTTGTGTTGTTCTGCGCTCTACAGTAGAGTTTCCTGCATGCATGCATCTATCCCATTTTATTTTTTTCCTACATTTCATCACCCATCCACCTGCCTATATGACAGATCCATAAAGCAAAACTAGAGCATGCATACAGTGCAGTAATACAGGACAGTGTTTATAGTTTTTTCATCTCAATACACCTTCATGCTTTTTTTGTTCTTAAAGTCAACTTGACTGTGTGATGTTATACCTTCATGGTCTGTTTTGTGCCAGCAGCATATGTTAACAGTGTTGGTCACAGCTGATGCTGCTAAACCTAGTTCACCTGCGACTGTCTGTCCACCATTTCCCTGTCATTTTCAGTATGACCTCCAAGTTGATTGATGGGAGTTCTTTTTTCCTTCCTCATAACATTTAGTTTCATCCAGTGGATAGCATATTTCCCACATTCTAATAGCTAGCAGTAACTACATATCTATTAACTACAGGGCTTCCCTAGCTTTATTCTCCACTCACTTCAGTAGCTACAGAGCTATTCTCTACTCATTTCAGTATCTAAAGAGTAATTCTCTACTCACTTCAATAGCTACAAAGCTATTCTCCACTCAGTCCAGTATCTAAAGAGTAATTTTCTGCTCACTTTAATAGCTACAGAGCTATTCTTCACTCACTTCAGTAGCTACAGAGCTATTCTCCACTCACTTCAGTAGCTACAGAGCTATTCTTCACTCACTTCAATAGTTACAGAGCTATTCTCCACTCATTTCAATAGCTACAGAGCTATTCTCCACTCACTTCAGTAGCTACAGAGCTATTCTTCACTCACTTCAATAGTTACAGAGCTATTCTCCACTCATTTCTATAGCTACAGAGCTATTCTCCAGTCACTTCAGTAGCTACAGAGCCTCCACTCACTTCAGTAGCTACAGAGCTATTCTCCACTCAGTCCAGTATCTGAAGAGTAATTTTCTGCTCACTTTAATAGCTACAGAGCTATTCTCCACTCACTTCAGTAGCTACAGAGGCCCCACTCACTTCAGTAGCTACAGAGGCTCCACTCACTTCAGTAGCTACAGAGCCTCCACTCACTTCAATAGCTACAGACCTATTCTCCACTCACTTCAGTAGCTACAGAGACCCCACTCACTTCAGTAGCTACAGAGGCTCCACTCACTTCAGTAGCTACAGAGCCTCCACTCACTTCAATAGCTACAGAACTATTCTCCACTCACTTCAGTAGCTACAGAGCCTCCACTCACTTCAGTAGTTACAGAGCTATTCTCCACTCACTTCAGTAGCTACAGAGACCCCACTCACTTCAGTAGCTACAGAGGCTCCACTCACTTCAGTAGCTACAGAGCCTCCACTCACTTCAGTAGCTACAGAGCCTCCACTCACTTCAATAGCTACAAGGCTCTTCTCCACTCACTTCAATAGCTACAGAGCCTCCACTCACTTCAATAGCTACAGAGCCTCCACTCACTTCAGTAGCTACAGAGCCTCCACTCACTTCAGTAGCTACAGAGCCTCCACTCACTTCAATAGCTACAGATCCTCCACTCACTTCAGTAGCTACAGAGCCTCCACTCACTTCAATAGCTACAGAACTATTCTCCACTCACTTCAGTAGCTACAGAGACCCCACTCACTTCAGTAGTTACAGAGCTATTCTCCACTCACTTCAGTAGCTACAGAGACCCCACTCACTTCAGTAGCTACAGAGCTTCCACTCACTTCATTAGCTACAGAGCCTCCACTCACTTCAATAGCTACAAGGCTCTTCTCCGCTCACTTCAATAGCTACAAGGCTCTTCTCCACTCACTTCAATAGCTACAGAGCCTCCACTCACTTCAATAGCTACAGAGCCTCCACTCACTTCAGTAGCTACAGAGCCTCCACTCACTTCAGTAGCTACATAGCCTCCACTCACTTCAGTAGCTACAGAGCCTCCACTCACTTCAGTAGCTACAGAGCCTCCACTCACTTCAGTAGCTACAGAGCCTCCACTCACTTCAGTAGCTACAGAGCCTCCACTCACTTCAGTAGCTACAGAGCCTCCACTCACTTCAGTAGCTACAGAGCCTCCACTCACTTCAATAACTACAGAGCCTCCACTCACTTCAGTAGCTACAGAGCCTCCACTCACTTCAGTAGCTACAGAGCCTCCACTCACTTCAATAGCTACAAGGCTCTTCTCCACTCACTTCAATAGCTACAGAGCCTCCACTCACTTCAATAGCTGCAGAGCCTCCACTCACTTCAATAGCTACAGAGCCTCCACTCACTTCAATAGCTACAGAGCCTCTACTCACTTCAGTAGCTACAGAGCCTCCACTCACTTCAGTAGCTACAGAGCCTCCACTCACTTCAATAGCTACAGAGCCTCCACTCACTTCAGTAGCTACAGAACTATTCTCCACTCACTTCAGTAGCTACAGAGCCTCCACTCACTTCAGTAGCTACAGAGCCTCCACTCACTTCAGTAGCTACAGAGCCTCCACTCACTTCAGTAGCTACAGAGCCTCCACTCACTTCAATAGCTACAGAGCCTCCACTCACTTCAGTAGCTACAGAGCCTCCACTCACTTCAGTAGCTACAGAGCCTCCACTCACATCAATAGCTACAAGGCTCTTCTCCACTCACTTCAATAGCTACAGAGCCTCCACTCACTTCAATAGCTGCAGAGCCTCCACTCACTTCAATAGCTGCAGAGCCTCCACTCACTTCAATAGCTACAGAGCCTCCACTCACTTCAATAGCTACAGAGCCTCAACTCACTTCAGTAGCTACAAGGCTCTTCTCCACTCACTTCAATAGCTACAGAGCCTCCACTCACTTCAATAGCTACAGAGCCTCCACTCACTTCAATAGCTACAGAGCCTCCCTCACTTCAGTAGCTGCAGAGCCTCCACTCACTTCAGTATCTACAGAGCCTCCACTCACTTCAGTAGCTACAGAGCCTCCACTCACTTCAATAGCTACAGAGCCTCCACTCACTTCAGTAGCTACAGAGCCTCCACTCACTTCAGTAGCTACAGAGCCTCCACTCACTTCAATAGCTACAAGGCTCTTCTCCACTCACTTCAATAGCTACAGAGCCTCCACTCACTTCAATAGCTGCAGAGCCTCCACTCACTTCAATAGCTGCAGAGCCTCCACTCACTTCAATAGCTACAGAGCCTCCACTCACTTCAATAGCTACAGAGCCTCAACTCACTTCAGTAGCTACAAGGCTCTTCTCCACTCACTTCAATAGCTACAGAGCCTCCACTCACTTCAATAGCTACAGAGCCTCCACTCACTTCAATAGCTACAGAGCCTCCACTCACTTCAGTAGCTGCAGAGCCTCCACTCACTTCAGTATCTACAGAGCCTCCACTCACTTCAGTAGCTACAGAGCCTCCACTCACTTCAATAGCTACAGAGCCTCCACTCACTTCAGTAGCTACAGAGCCTCCACTCACTTCAGTAGCTGCAGAGCCTCCACTCACTTCAATAGCTACAGAGCCTCCACTCACTTCAGTAGCTACAGAGCCTCCACTCACTTCAATAGCTACAGAGCCTCCACTCACTTCAATAGCTACAGAACTATTCTCTACTTACTTCATTAGCTACAGAGTGTCTACTTACTTCATTAGCTACAGAGTAATTCTCTGCTCACTTCAGTAGCTACAGAGCAATTCTCCCCTCACTTCAATAGCTACAGACCATCAATTACAGCAATTCTCCACTCACTGAGTAATTTCGGAGTAATTGTCCACTCACTTCATTAGCTACAGAGTAATTCTTCACTCACTTCAGTATCTGTAAGGTAATTCTTCACTCATTTCAATAGCTACAGAGTAATTGTCCATTCACTTCATTAGCTACAGAGTAATTGTCCACTCATTTCAATAGCTACAGAGCCTCCACTCACTTTAGTAGCTACAGAGTAATTGTCCACTCACTTCGGTAGCTATAGAGTGATATGACAACAGTGAAGAATGTTAAAGGTTCATGCTGACCATTGCTACTAGCTGCAGATAGTAGTCTGTTGTTATCTGTCTACTCATGGAGGGGCAAGTCAGTCTGACAGATGACTGAGTTATTGTGAAACGTCAATGATTTCTTATGTTCTTTCTTATCACAGAGTCAGTTTGCCATCACATGCTTACCAAGATATCATAGTATCAGTTTACTATCACATAGTGACCAGGCTTTTCTATCATAGTAACAATTTACTATCACATATTGACTAAGCTTTTCTTATCATAGTATCAATTTATTATCACATACTGACAAAGTTTTCCTATCATAGTATCAATTTACTATCACATACTGACAAAGCTTTTCCTATCATAGTATCAGTTTACTATCACATACTGACAAAGCTTTCCTATCATAGTATCAATTTACTATCACATTCTGACCAGGCTGGATATTTTAAAAAATTAAAATATCCAGCATTCTAGATTTTTTTTTTTTTTAGATTTTTATCATTAGATTTACTTTTGTTTTTCTAATTTTTCTCCTCTCTTTGTTGTTAGTTAATTTTTGTACTTACTGAAGCAGATTTGGTTTGAGCAGCATTCCAGTCAGTGAGTTCTGAATTAACTTTTTATGAAAAAGGAGTGCATCTAAGCATATACTTCTTTTTTGAAAATAATTAAACCAGATGGTCACTTTAATCAACAAAACAGGTGTCCCTTCATTCAACACTTATATCCTTCTGCTGCCGCTTAATGTCACATAGGGCCCGCATGGTAGTTCGGCAAGATTTCCTGTCTTCTCCGAGTTTTTTAATCTCATCAAGGGATGTTATGCATACTGAACTGGCCACTCTTGACAATGTCCTCTTTAGAGTTTCACGTGGTTGACCTCTTTTTCTTCGGGCTGTTGTGTTCCACTTGATAGCTTGTTTGGGGATCCTCTGATTGTTCCTTCTCATCACAGGCCCAACATATGTCCATCTTCTTTTTCTGATCACCCATGAGACAGGTTGTTGTTTTCTCATCTATCTTATCTCTGCGTTATTCTTGAATTCGTTCAACTTTATACTGAGTATTTTTCTTTAGGCATTTGTTTTCAAAAGAGTCTAATTTCTTGTCTATTTCTTTAGTTGTTTTCCAGCTTTCACATGCATAAATGAGGGTGGATATTACATTTGAATTGAATAGTCTTAACTTGGTTTTTGTGCTTATAACTTTTGAATGCCATATGTTCTCGAGATTCTTGAAGGTCAGTGGTGCTTTTGCAGTTCTAATTCTAACTTCCTTTTTGGTATCACCATCCTGGTCTGTGTAGCTGTTGTGATATGCAAATTGGTTTACTTCTTCAACAGCTGTCCCTTCTACATATATCTGTCCTTCATGGTTAATAAGAAGTTTCATTATTTTTGTTTTATCCTTGTTAATCAAGTCCTATTTTACTAGCAGTTAAAGACAGGGTATCTGTTTTTACTTGCAATGATGTCACATTGTTAAAGTTAGTCATCTGCAAAACCAAGATCTTCCAGTGGGTCTCATGTACCCAATCAATGGGCATTTTACCTGTGCAGCATTTTTTTCATTATGAAGTCTACAGCTGTTATGGAAACTTGCAATACAATCATTCAACACTAAAAGGTAGCAAATAAAAATATGAGTAAAATATAAGTTCTTTCTTTTTTAAAAACTGATTTGCTTTTATTACTACATTGAAAATAGCAGCAAGTAAACATAAAAGACATGATGAGTTACAGTTCATTAAAGGGCATAGTTAATAAAGTTGAGTCTTGATAACAATAGATGTTTCCAATGTACTCTTAAAATAAAGCTACATTTTTTGTGGCTGTGATAATTTTACAGGCTTTTTCCTTTCTTTCAGGTGACTTTGTGAGCTTAAGTGCGGATATGAGCACACTGTAACATCCAATATAAGCTCAGCAAGTTTTTGTTATTTACTCTGAATTTGTTCACGGTTAGTCCAGTGCTTGTTAGCATCGGTCAGTGTATGCTGGGTGAGCAGTCCTGCTAGTTGTGCCAGTCACAAGATGGAGGAAAGAGAGAGAAAGATTGAAAGTCCTACTTCCTTGCCCCTACTCATTCCAGCAAGCAACGGTGGACCAGTAAACAGTGTGGGAAAACTCCTGTCTCCAGCACAGCATGGCAGCAGCACACACATTACTGCTGATGGTTTTGCTGCCATCACAGCTAAAATGATGAGTTCAAAGGTTAAAGGACAAGGTAAGTTTGTAGTTCAGTTGCGATATGTGTTGTGACTTGTGTATGTTACTACTCGTTACTTTATGTTACTACCTCATTTACTTCATTTCACTATCCTGTTACTTCATGTTACTACCTAGTTACTCCATGTTACTACCTCGTTACTTCATGTTACTACTTCATTTACTTCATTTCACTATCTCACTACATCATTTTACCACCTCATTACTGTATGTTACTACCTAGTACTTCATGTTACTGCCTCATTACTTCATGTTACTGTCTTGTTACTTCATGTTACTGCCTCATCACTTCATGTTACTGCCTTGTTATTTCATGTTACTACCTCATTACTTCATGTTACTGCCTTGTTATTTCATGTTAGAGCCTTATTTACTTTATATTACTACTCATTACTTCATTTACTACCATCTTACTTCATGCTGCTACCTCGTTACTTCATATTATATCTTACTTCATCCTGGTACCTTGTTACTACATATTACCACCATCTCAATTCATGCTGCTACCTCATTGCTTCATGGTAACAAGGTACCATCTTGCTTCATATTACTGCCATCTTATTTCATGTTACTACCATCTTACTTCATGTTACTGCCATCTTACTTTATGTTACTACCATCTTATTTCATGTTACTACCTCATACTTCATGTTACTACCATCTTATTTCATGTTACTATCATCATACTTCATGTTACTACCATCTTATTTCGTGCTACTACCATCTTATTTCATGTTCCTACCATCTTACTTCATGTTCCTACCTCGTTACTTCATGTTGATCTTACTTCATGTTACTACTGTCTTACTTTATGCTACTACCTCATTATGTCATGTTGATCTTACTTCATGTTAATCTTACTTCATTTCACTATAACGTTACTTCTTGTTACCACCTTCTTAATTAATGTTATTACTTCATTACTTCATGTTACTGCTTTGTTACTTCATGTTAATACAGTCTTACTTCATTTTCCCACCTCATTACTCTCATGTTACCACCTCCTTAATTCATGTTAATACAGTCTTACTTTATTTTTCCACCTCATTACTTCATGTTACTGCTTTGTTACTTCATGTTAATACAGTCATACTTTATTTTCCCACCTCATTACTTCATGTTACTGCCTCCCTAATTCATGATAAAAAGGTAAAGGTAAAGGTAATCCTGTCATACCTTAGAGGCACATAGGGATATGGTGTTAGTGCCCATATTTTCCTTGACCTGTCAGCACAGTAGAGGGTGATATGGTCAGTATCACGCCTGGCCACCTTTCCTTCCTCAACTCCAGAAGAAGTCGGCTACCCATTTCTACAGCTAGGTGACTGGGGTGCCTCTGGCCAGATTCGAACCCCCTGACCTTCCTCATGAGAGACCAGTGCACTAACCACTTCACCACTCAGACACCCTAATTCATGATAATACCTTGTTATTTCATGTTGATCTTACTTCATTTTATCACCTCATTACTTCACATTATTATCATTTTCATTCATTGTTCTCTCTCATTACACTATATTACGCATTTAAAAATATGACAGCAATTGGTTTAGTGTACCATGCAGAGATAAAATATGATGATACCAGCTTGTTTAGTGTACTACATACAGATAAAATATGATGGTAGCAGCCTGTGTAGTGTATCACACATAGACAGATAAAATATGATGGTAGCAGCCTGTGTAGTGTATCACACATAGACAGATAAAATATGATGGTAGCAGCCTGTGTAGTGTATCACACATAGATAAAATATTTTGGCAGGGATTAGGTTAGTGTATCACACACAGATAAAATTGGTGGTAGCAGCTCGTGTAGTGTACCACATACAGATAAAATATGATGACAGCAGCTTGTTTAGTGTAGCACATACAGACAGACAAAATATTATGGGACGGAAAATATTGACAGACAAAATATTATCATTATCATCAGGTACCGTGCCGACTGGTGTTAGCTATTATACTTCTCCAGAGTACACGATCCTTCATTCAGGCCATCAGCTCAGTTGGTGATCTCCTCTCATACCATCCCGTCAGACTGTCCAGTATCATTTCTCTTGGTCTTCTTCTTGATCTTCTTTCTTCTATTTTTCCTGTTGTTATAATATTTTCAATGCCCTCTCTTCTCATTGCATGTCCCATGAAAGTACATTATCTCTCTCTTATCTTTTTCACAAGGTTTTTTTGTTTTTCCAGCTCTTCTCATACATTCTTCATCAGTTATTTTTGCTGTCCAGGGGATTCGCAACATATTATGGCAGATTAAATATTATGGCAGGGATTAGCTTAGCGTACCACACGCAGACAATATATGCCACTGGCTGGTCCAGAGACCACACATTGACATAATATCAGTAACTCTTGGACTGGAACACATAAAGATTATAATACGTGAGACTTCAGTGCTTTCCCAGAAACAAACGCAGAGAAGATATCTTGGCTCTTGTGTAACATGCCATCATCTGTCGTGATTCTTGTATAACATGACATCATCTGCCTATCATGATTCTTGTATAATGTGCTATCATCTGCCTATCATGATTCTTGTATAACGTGCCATCATCTGCCTATCATGATTTTTGTATAATGTGCCATCATCTGCCTATCATGATTCTTGTATAATGTGCCATCATGTACCTATTATCTTCTTCTTCTTCTTCTTCTTCTTCGTATGCATTGTCTGTCTATATCTGCAGTCCTGTCTCTTGGATAAATTTCACTGTTTTTTGTAATTCATGTATGGAACTGTAGAGCTTATCTTCTTTAGTGGTTTCACTGGGCCAGTAATTACTTCTCAGTGTCTTGTAGTTGGTGCAGTTTTGGAGGATATTTTCCACACTTGGGCACATTTTCAAAGAGTAGTAGTACCAACCTTAAACTTTGTATACATATGACTTCAGAGTCGGCTGTGTCCTGTTTGGAGATGGATGATGGTGACTTGTTCCTTTCTGTTTAGCATGTGATAGTCATCATGTGGTGGTGTTTGTGGCTTCTTGTAGGTTTTTATCATGCTTTTCTTCTGATTATAGGTGATTGGTATGTCTGGTTGCTCCATTTCAGTGCCCTCTTTGACCAGATGGTCAGCTTTCTCATTGCCTGGTATCCCACAGTGGGATTGAATCCACTGCAAGGTGACTCTGTGTTATAAGCCAATTTTTGACAAGGCATCCTTAAGATCTGGTAGTTTGTTGCACTGAAGAGCTTCCAGTACTGATCTTGCATCTATGAGAATTACTACGGGTCATGTATCAATTCTGGAGTCTGATAGTTTTTCAGCTGCAGCAATAATTGCCCTAACTTCTGCATCATAGTTGTTGCAGTATTTTCCAGTGGGTATGGAAATCTTGTCAGTGGTGTTGTTTGGATATTCAATATGTGCTCCTGCCCCTCCATTCTTTATGGCATTGTGTGCAGATCCATCTGTATACACATGTATCCAGGTGTCATATGGATATTTGTCATCTAGCACACTAAGTGTGGCTGTTGATCTTACAAGACTGCTTTGCATCTCACCATTCTGCACACCTTTCACTTCAGTCTGAATAGTTATTTGTGTACAATCTTCTTCTTTCCATGGTGTATGCTCTGGTACAGATGATAATGGATGATTACAGCTGGAAGGTCTGATATCAGCTTACGCATACGCTTGGTCTGATGAATGAAGCTGCTTCTTTTAAGCCATCTTAGTGCCAAGTTATTGAGTCTCTCCTTCAGAGAATAGCTTACAGAGCTGAGGATTTCTCTCCCAAGGTCATGACCTTTGTGTCTCTATGTTCTTTTAGTGCCTGAACACCAACTATTTTCTGCATTTCTACTATTGGTGTGGACCTCATGGCACCTGTGATGATTCGTAGTGACTGATTTTGTACCTTGTTTAGATTATGCAGCGTAGTGTTTGATGCTGTGCACCAAGATGTTGAGCCGTATTCTAAATGTGGTAGAATACTTTGCTGATAGACATTCTTGAGGATTCTTTCACTAGCTCTCCATGTGGTTCCACTCAAATTTCTTAATATGGCTAGTTTTCTTCTGGCTTTTGCTTCTGCATTGTTGATGTGTTGCTTCCAGGTCAGTTTTGAGTCAAGAGTCACTCCTAAGTAAGTGGGTTGGTTGTCCATCCTTAAGGATGTTTCTTTTACAAAGATCTTACCTGCTTTCTGTTTAGATGAGAGAGCGAACAGAGTAGTACTTGATTTCTCTGTGTTGATACTTACACACAATTTGTTTGTTCATGATGTCAAGATGTCTGCTGCTCTTTGGAGTCTCTGTGTAGCAACTGTCTTGTGTTCATCTGTACACCACATGACCAGGTCATCTGCATACAGTGCCGCTTTGATTCCATAGGGAAGTTCCTTGACCAGGTCATTAATGGATACCAGAAATAGTGTAGGTGAAAGGACTTCTCCTTGTGGTACAGCATGTTGCAGCAGTACTTTCTGGCTTTTGTGTCCATCCATTACTACTCTTGCTCTTCTGTTGTACAAATAGGACTTTATCCAGTTGTACAGTCTTCCATTCACATTGCAGTTTCTTAGTTTCCACAGCAGACTTTTTTCCATACTTTATCAAAGGCATTCTTCAGGTCTATCCACGCTGCTAGTACAAGGTTTTTGTCTTGGAATGCGTCCTCAATCTCTTGAGAGAGATAGGTAGGTCACTTTATCTTCTGTACTATCTCTCTCTCTCTCTGAACCTTAAGTGCCCAGGGCACATGGGGCTTCCGCAAGGGTTTTCCACGAATGCCTTCGCCTTTTTTTCTGCTCTTGCCAAGGTGAGCCCTCTGTTGCTCAACATCCTTTCTGTTGTTCTTCTCCATGTCTCTTTTGGTCTACCCTTACTTCTGTTCCCCTGTGGTGTCCATCTTAGTGCTATTTTTGGTAGTGAGTTGTCAGTCATTCGGAGCACATGTCCCAACCATCGCCAGCACCTTTCCTCAATTCTTCTGTACCATAGTACTGTTTAAATCCTGCTTGTTGTGGAACAAGAAGGTTTTCACTTTCTAGGTACCTTTTTAGCCTTGGATCAATGATGCGTTCCATCATTTTGCATAGGCAGCTAGTGAGACTGATTGGCCTGTAGTTGGAGGCCATATCACTGTTTTTCCCTGGCTTTAGCAGTGGTACCCTTGCTCCTTCCAGATTTGAGGTAACTTACCTGTGCTCCAGCACATTTAGAAAATTTCCAGCAGCTTTCTCATTGCTGCCATTTCCAGGCTCTTGATCATTTCATTGGACACTCCATCTGGTCCTGGTAATTTCCTTGGTTTCAGTTTACTGACTGCTAGGTCTAACTAGCTGCATGTGATTGGTGCATCCACGACCTCCACTTTTCTGCCTTGTTCCTCTTCTTTCTGTGGGTCAGTGCGCATTGTACTCTCTTTTTCTGGATGGATATTAATGTTGCAATCTTGCGCAAACAGGCGAGCAAAATGAGCTGCTACCTGCTTACCTGTAAGAGTTTTCCCATCCTCTGTTAGTGTAATCTTTGTACCTCTTGCAGTGCTCTTATTGTTTAACTGTTTGATTAGTTTCCACAGTTTCCTTCCATCCTTTTCAAAATTTAGGGACTCTCTTTTCTCTCTCCAACTTTCCCGTCTGGCTTGCAGCTTGGCTGTCTGAAATTTGGCCTTAGCATGTTGGTAATTATTGTGGCGTTCTTGGCACGGTCTATTTTCTGCTTGCTTTCGAGCTGCTTCCACGTCGTCATGGAATTTTCCCAGCTCACTAGACCCTACGAGCTCCTCTGGGAATGGTTTCACGGGCGGTCTGAGGGATACAAGCATTGAATTCCTTCACCATGTTGTTAATATCCCTACCTTCCATGGACAGCTGTCCCACCAGGATACCTGTACGATGTCTGTACATTGTCCAGTTTGCTTTTTTATAGTTCCATCTGGGGAGAAGGCTACTGGTGTTAAGGAGTTCATTTTCTATTGTCAGGAAGACTGGTCAATGGTCGCTACCTCCAAGTTGTTTTCCAATTTCACGTGTAATGTTCCACTTCAGATCTGGAGAGTGGAATGCCAGATCTGGTGTTGAGGTTGTATGTCAGTCTCTTGAGTAAAATGTTGGGGGATCTAATGGGTGTTTGATAAGGAGAAGTCCATTATCATCCTGCCAGCTCTCAACTTCCTCTCCTGTCTTGTCTGTGTGGTCATAGCCCCAGCTCTGGGAATGGCTGTTAAAATCTCCACAGACCATCAGTCTCTCTTTCTGTTTGATTGTTTCTAGAGCAAGTAGGCAGTCATTATGACAGTAATAGTTAAGGAGGTGGAAGTCTGTATTACTAGTTTTTAGGTGGATCAACTGGTATTTGGCTCCTTCCTTGAACACTCCCACCTGACATGCGCTGATGTTATTCTTAACAAGTGTGAGTACTCCTCCTTTTCTTCTGTCCTGTCGGTCTGATCTAAAACACTGGTAGCCTCTGATTTTAAAGGCGGCATCTTTGGTTAGGTGTGTCTCCTGTATGCAGCATATACTTACTTGCTCTGCAAAGAGTATGTTCTCTAGTCCCACCTTTTTGCTATAGCAATCTCTAACACTGCTAACACTCTCAGCATTCCATTGCATTATTTTAAGTTCTTGCTTTTTGGCAGTTTTCTTCCATTGTATTTTTTTGGCCAGTAGCTCTACTCTCATGTCTCCTGACTCCACAAGATGAACTGAGAGGACCTCCAGTAGCATTGGGTGGACCTTTTCGAGGCAAGAGGCCCAGCACTGCACCTGCCTGGTTAGTCTTCACAGGGCGAGCACCATGTTTGAAAACTGCAGATAGAGACATTTCATTAGTGATAATGTGTGGTACCCTGATTTTTATGATGCACCTTTTGGCTGGGTACCTCCGACTTAGCACCTTTCCTTGCTAGGGCAGACTGTGGTCTTGCTCAGACTGTCATGAAGACAGTGGTGTAGGCTGGCCTGGCCAAAACTTTGTTTTCCAGCCTTTGGTAGCTGTACTTAAGCCCCTTCTCCATATCAGATCCAGCTGATGGCCAGATGGCTTTGAGACAGTTCCACAGAGACACTTCAGCTTTGGGATGAGGAATCGGATGAGTGCCTCAACGATAGCCATTCCCCACCACCTATAGTCTGCCGCCTCTGTTCTGTTTACATCATTCTGATAGCCATTGTTGTAAAGACCCATAGGCTTGTCACGTCCTGGATTCATTGGTTTCACACCAGATTTTCCTCATCCCCACCAGCAATCTCCATGTCTCCATCCCTCCACTAACCTGTCATTACATTTTACAGAAATAACAAGTACAATTGGTGTTGATTGCTACAGGTTTCTGGGATACAGAAGTAGGTCACAGTTTTTATGTAAACAAATCTATGTTCCCTGTCTCACAAAGACTATGTTAAGATAAGTGTGTTCTTACCTCAGTTGTTCCCAGGGAGATGTACCTATCATGATTCTTGTATAATGTGCCATCATCTACGTGTCATGATTCTTATATAACATGCCATCATCTACCTATCATGATTCTTGTATAAAGTGCAGTCATCTACCTATCATGAATCTTGTATAAAGTGCAGTCATCTACCTATCATGATTCTTGTATAATGTGCCATCATCTACCTATCATGATTCTTGTATAATGTGCCATCATCTACCTATCATGATTCTTGTATAAAGTGCAGTCATCTACCTATCATGAATCTTGTATAAAGTGCAGTCATCTACCTATCATGATTCTTGTATAATGTACCATCATCTACCTATCATGATTCTTGTATAAAGTGCAGTCATCTACCTATCATGATTCTTGTATAAAGTGCAGTCATCTACTTATCATGATTCTTGTATAAGGTGCTTTATACAGTCATCTACCTATCATGATTCTTGTATAATGTGCCATCATCTACCTATCATGAATCTTGTATAAAGTGCAGTCATCTACCTATCATGATTCTTGTATAATGTGCCATCATCTACCTATCATGATTCTTGTATAATGTACCATCATCTACCTATCATGATTCTTGTATAATGTACCATCATCTACCTATCATGATTCTTGTATAATGTACCATCATCTACCTATCATGATTCTTGTATAATGTGCCATCATCTACCTATCATGATTCTTGTATAAAGTGCAGTCATCTACCTATCATGATTCTTGTATAATGTGCCATCATCTACCTATCATGATTCTTGTATAAAGTGCAGTCATCTACCTATCATGATTCTTGTATAATTTACCATCATCTACCTATCATGAATCTTGTATAAAGTGCAGTCATCTACCTATCATGATTCTTGTATAATGTACCATCATCTACCTATCATGATTCTTGTATAATGTACCATCATCTACCTATCATGATTCTTGTATAATGTGCCATCATCTACCTATCATGATTCTTGTATAAAGTGCAGTCATCTACCTATCATGATTCTTGTATAAAGTACAATTATCTATCTGTCATGATTCTTGTACTGCATACCATCATGTACCTATCATGATTCTTATATAAAGTGCCATCACCTACTTATGACTTTTGTATTACGTGCCATCACTACTTATGTCTTTTATATTACTTGCCATCACCTGCTGATCATGACTTTTGTATTACCTATGATCTATAGTTTATGGTCCTGGTCATCATCACTGCACTCTGGACGTGTTCATAAGGTGCTCAGACCCCCTACCCCAAGATAACCATCAGTGTTCTGCGACTGATAGTGCCCGTCCTGTGTTTGTTGACAAGTCCCTCGCGCGTCCAGTATGCCTCTCATTTGTGGCCTTGTCACTGTACTCCCAGCTCTCTATGTGGCAATGTGGATTTGCTGCTCTCAGAGTCTTCTGCTCTTCCTGTCTCTCTCAGCACCTTAGCAACATCAGCTTGATCTAGTGGTTTTCTATCAATGATGATGGCAGAACCAGCCAACCTATCAGCTCTCTCATTTCCCTGGATGCCCACATGCCCAGGAACATAGATGAAGGTGACTCTGTGAGTCATTGATGATGACAGAACCAGCCAACTTATCAGCTTTCTCATTTCCCTGGATCCCCACGTGCCCATAAACATAGATGAAGGGGACTGTGAATCATTTATCACTGCAATAACTCAAGCCGCTACCTGCGTACAGAACCTGCCTCAATCTTCCGAATTATGCTCATTGAATCACTTAGTATGCAGACATGGGCGTAGTCCTGTCAGTCTAGCTACATGAATGCATTCATCACTGCCATCACCTTCATCGTCATGCTGCTTGTGGTTATAGCCAGGGCACCGCTGTCTTTCTTCATTGTTCTGCCTGCTGAGTGTGCTGTGAATGCTGACGCACTCCTTTGATATCATGCAGCGGACCAATCTGTAGGTAACATCTGCCTCATTGGAGTTTTCACTGGATTCATGGCCAGTGGATTCTGCTCTCAGCCCCTTTTCTCAAACATGACAGTGTCAGAGCAGCCGCCCCTGAACACTGGGTCACAGGTACCCATTCCTCACCGGGGTTGATGTTGTTAAGTTAACAGACCTACTTAATAACATCTACTGCTCCACCCATCCATGATTTACCCATCTTTAGCCTGTCATCCTTTTCTTTTAGAAGCTCTTTGTGCAATGGATGCTTCTTGCCTGTACTTGTCTTGAGGTAAGCACGTGCTCCCCAGATCTTGATTCAGTGATTCACGGTTGGAGATCAAGGAGGTATCTCTCATGCACCCCAAGATAATGCACTTGGCTTCATTTTGCACCATTTTGAGTTTTTCTATCTGAGCTGGGTTGACAGTGAGGATGGCTAGAGCATATTTGATGGGGGCAAGGACCAGGCCCTGGAACCTAAGTATTAGTAGCCACTGCTGAATGTTGGCAGCCGCCATGACCTTCATTGCCGATATTGCTTAGTGAGCCTATGTTATCACGTGGGTCAGCATGTTCTTTTAAACTCATCATCATCATCATCTTGTGCCGCCTCCCCATGGAAGGTTGGCTGCAGTGAATCTCCACTTTTATCTGTATCTTGTCTTCATAGCCGTTTCCTGTCCATCTCTTGATGTTGTTCAGCCATCTATGTTGCTTTCGTCCTCTTCTTCTCTTCCCTTCATCCCATCAATCTTGCCCACGAGAAAGATCTTCATTATAGTATTAATGCCTCTTGATACATCCGAAGTATTTTAGTTGGCTTGCTTGTATGATTTTCACTATTTCTCTTTTAACTTCTGGCTGGTTTATCACTTCTTTCAACAGCTGATAGAATGCCTGAAAGAGATTAATGTTGATGGCAAATACATCAGAATAATAATAAGTAGTTTATACTGGGCACAGAAGGCAGTGTGAAATCCAGCACAAACTACACAACACAAATAGATATTTTAAAAAAAGAGGGGTCAGATAAGGATGTGTCCTTTCTCCATGTCTGTTTAACCTTTATGCAGAGAAGGCATTGAAAGAAATTACTGAGATACCTGGACTAAACATTAATGGAAATTAATCTTAGATCAATAACCTGAGATACGCAGATGATGACAGAGAACCAAAAAGAGCTACAGAGTTTAGTGATGCAAATAAGCACCAGATGTCAAAAGCACAGACTGGAAATAAATATCAGAAAGAGAAATCTTATGATAATCAGCGGAAAATAAAAAAACCAGCCGTAAAAACCAGTATTTGTTTCTCTTCATTTAGCTGGAGGAATATTTTATCATCAGCTGCAAATAGTATTACTGTCTCTTTCTAGAGCACAGCTACTAGGAGAATACGAGTGTGAAAAGATGACACTTGTATAGAGTGGTCTGTTGCTATAAAGATTTGAAAACTACTGTACTGAATTATTACATGTTGTTGTAGAAGATCTCTGTCAGGATATAAACCACAGCACAGGGAATATTCAGGTTGAGTCAGGCAGCAGGGAGGCAATGCAGCCCTCTGACAAGACCAGAGACAAGATTAACTTCCCATCAGCAAGTGCCAAAAGCATATGGGAAATCCTGGACACAGGATTATGCAAAGAATTGGACAAACAGCTGAGAGAGAAAAACCTTGAGAAAAAACTGGAAGAATTTGGTAACATCATATATCACTGCCACAAAGAGTTTGGAACCAAACAGACAAAAAGAGAAAAAAGTAACACCAAGAAAGTCCAGAAGACAGAGGAAAATAGAAGCAATAAGACAGCAGAAGAACCATGCCCGGAAAATATTCAAGAAGGCACACGAATCAGAAAAGGAAGGACTAAGACAGGTTTGGCAGAATCTAAAATCCCAGCACAATGTCCTTTGCAGAGCTGAAAGACTATGTAAAAGGAAGAGAGAAACCAGATATGCAAGAGAGAAGTTCTACAGAGATCCCTTCGGGTTTGCCAAAATCAGTTACGCTGAAAGCAGGTAAGGAGGTGATCGAGGAACATCTGAGCAAGACATACTCTGATAAAAATCAGCATACAACTCTCGAGCAGAGGAAAGGTCTAGTGTGGCCCTGTGCACCAGGCAGCAAATTCAAATGCAGCCCACCAGCCTTATAAGAAGTAGAGAGCATGGTAGGAAAAGCTAAAGGCAAGTCAGCACCAGGCCCAAATGGCATCCCTAACATACTATACAAAAGATGCCCGGAAGTACTAAAGAAGCTCCATAAACTCCTACAAACAGCATGAACCAAGGGACTCGTAAGTAAAGAATGGAAAAAGGCTAACGGAGTATACATCCCAAAGGACCAGAATTCCACTGAGATCAACCAGTTCAGACCAGTCTCACTTCTGAATGTGGATGGAAAGGTACATTCTTCTCTGTGATGGCAAGGAGACTAACAACATACCTCCTAGATAATGGTTACGTTGATACATCCGTGCAGAAAGGAGGAATTCCAGGTTCCCCAGGATGTCTCAAGCATGCTTCAGTGATTTGGGAAACTATTCAGCAGGCAAGATCTGGAAAGCATTATCTACAGTTAATATGGCGAGACCTAGCCAATGCGTATGGCTCAGTACCACACCAGATGATATGGCTAGCACTAGACATATATCATATGCCAAAAGAAGTCACGAAGATGCTGAAAATGTACTTCACAGGGTTCCTCATGAGATTTGGAACATCAGGATATATTACAAGATGAATTGAGCTCCAGGTAGGAATTGCAATGAGGTGTACAATATCTCACATACTGTTCGTGCTAGCCATGCAAGTAATCCTGAGAGCAGCAGAAGGCCCAAGGTTCAGAAATGGATGTCGGATGCCAACACCAAAGGCATTCATGGATGACACAACAGTCGTAACAACCAGTGAAGCACAGGCATGAAAGATGTTAGAGCGGTTGGATAGCTTTATCATATGGTGCCACATGAGCTTCAAGCCAGAGAAGTCAAGAAGTCTGTCACTAAGAAAGGGGAAAGTGATAGAAAGATCATACACAGTGGCAAATCAAATAATCCCAACTGTAGGGGAAGACCCAATGAAGATCCTTGGCAGAATATATGATCATCATCATCATCATCATCAGGTGCCGTGCCAACTGGCGTTGGCTATTATGCTTCTCCAGAGTACCCGATCCTTCATGCAGGCCATCAGTTCAGTTGGTGATCTCCTCTCACACCATCCCGTCAGACTGTCCAGTATCAT
Source organism: Achatina immaculata (assembly GCA_009760885.1). NCBI lineage: Eukaryota > Metazoa > Mollusca > Gastropoda > Stylommatophora > Achatinidae > Lissachatina > Lissachatina immaculata. The sequence goes on from CM019714.1 coordinate 2,711,900, forward strand.
TTCTCTTGGTCTTCCTCTTGATCTTCTTCCTTCTATTTTTCCTGTTGTTATAATATTTTCAATGCCCCCTCTTCTCATTGCATGTCCCATGAAAGTACATTGTCTCTCTCTTATCTTTTTGACAAGGCTTTTTGTCTCTCCAGCTCTTCTCATACATTCTTCATTAGTTATTTTTGCTGTCCAGGGGATTCGCAACATTCTTCTAATAAACCACATTTCTGCTGCTTCCAATGATTTTTGTGCAGACTTGCCTATTGTCCATGATTCACTTCCATATAACACGATAGGTTCAATATAGCATTTTAGGACTCATTTTCTAACATTCATTGATAACGATGTGTTAGTTAATATGTTTCTCATTCTCTGAAATGCAGTCTTTGCTTGGCCTATTCTGTTCCTAATTTCTGTTGTGCATTTCCCATCTGAAGTTATTACTGCTCCAAGGTATTTGAATTTCTGCACCTGCTTTAGAATGGTTCCGTTTAATTGAATATTGCATGCTGGTGGATTCTGTTTCTTAGATATAACCATAGTCTCTGTCTTTTTGATGTTCAAAGTAAGGCCTTTCTGTTCATTTTCTTTGGCGACTTTATCCAAGAGATTTTGCAGGTCTTGTTGGTTCTCAGCTATCAGTACTGTGTCGTCAGCATACCGAAGATTGTTAATATTGTATCCTCCAATTTTTATGCCTGGTTCTGTGATGATTGTTCTTAGAATATTCTCACTGTACAGAGAAAAAAGGTCTGGAGATAGTACACATCCTTGTCGCACCCCTTGTTTTATAGGTTGGTATTTTCCAATTCCATTTTCAACTCGAACTGCTGCTTCTTGCTGCCAGTATAGATGTTTTACAATCCTCAAGTCTTTGCCGTCTATACTGATGTCTTCAAGCATTTTAATAATTTCACTATGTTTCACCTTGTCAAATGTCTTGGTGTAATCAATGAAGCATAAGTAGAGATCTTTCTGTACTTCTAAAGCTCTTTCTGTTAGTGTTCGTAAAGCATAAATGGCATTGTATGTTCCCTTTCCTTCAACAAATCTAAACTGTTCTTCTGCTATTTCCATTTTTATCTTTTTCCTTGTTCTTCTCATGATGATTCTCAGAAGTAGCTTCGTTATGTGACATGAGAGGCTGATAGTCCGGTGGTCGTCACATTCCTTTGCACCTGGTTTCTTTAGTAGTGCTGTAAACGTGGATTTAATCAGTTCACTGGGAATATAACCACTGTTGTAAATATCATTCAGTAACTTGGTTATTATTTTTATTCCTGTCTCCTCTAGTGCCTCTATTTCCTCTATTGTTATATTATCAGGCCCAGTCGCTTTTCCTTTCTTCATGTGTTTGATAGCATCTATGATTTCATCTTCAAGTATTGGCGGTCCATCACAGTTTTCAGTATCTGGTGTTAATTCTGGTCTTTCTCCTCCATATAGCTCACCGATATACTCTGTCCACCTGTCCACAATGTCTTCTTTTCCCATTAACATTTTACCTTCTTTTGATTTCAGGCATCCTGTGGTATATTTTGTTTTCCTGCCTGTGAGTTCATTAATTCGTTTATGCATGTTTTTGCTGTCTTTATTATGAGTGTCCTCTATCTGTCTGCACTGTGCACTGTTCATTTAACCACACTTCTTTTGCTTCTCTGCATTTGCGTCTTATTTCTTTATTTATCTTGCTATATTTTTCCTCATTGTTTTTACTCCTCCTCCTCTTGTCCATCAGTCCTAAGATGTCGTCTGTCATCCATTTATTTTTAGGGGCTTCTTTTTTCGGTGGTATTATCTCCTTAACAGTTTGGTGGATAGAATCTCTTAACATTTCCCATTGTTCATCTATACTACTTATCTTTGCTATTGCATTGTATCTATTTGTTATAATAACTTTGTATTGTTCTCGCAATTCTTGGTCATTTTTAAGAAGTTCTGTATTCAGTTTGATGTTTCTCACTTTTCTGCCTGCTTTCTTTAGCTTTATTCTAACTTTTCCACAGAGTTGATCATGGTCACTATTGCAGTCAGCTCCTGGCATGGTTTTTGTTGTCAGTAATGCATTGCGGAATCGTTTGTTGATTAATATGTAGTCTATCTGGTTAAATGTCTTTTTGTCTGGGCTGCACCACGTTGCCAGTCTTCGAGGATGTTGTTTAAACCAGGTGTTTCCTACAACCATGCTATGTATTCTTGCCCATTCAATTAATTTATAACCTCTGTCATTCCTCTCCCCCAGTCCATAGTCACCAACGATGTCCGAAGTTCTTCCTTTACCATCTTTGGCATTAAAATCTCCCATGACTATGGTAACTTCATGTGACTTTGTGTGTTTTAGTGCTGTCTTTATGTCATTATAAAATATCTGTACATCTTCCTCAGAACTTTCAGATGTTGGAGCATACACTTGTATAATATTTATGTTTATTGGGTGTCCTTTCAGTTGGGCTAGCAGGACTCTGTCCGAGATGTTCAAATATCCTACAATTGTCCTTGCCGTTTTTTCATCAAATATAATTCCTACTCCTCGTTCATGTTTCTCACTTCCTGAATATATTATTGTATATTTATCTGAGTTTATCTTTCCTGCACCTGTCCATCTAACTTCACTCATTCCTAATATGATGCTTCCATGAAAGACTCACACGCGATGAAGCAATTCATGGAAATGGCACAGAATGGACTGAACATCATAGACAAAAGCAAGCTACTGAGGAAGTTCAAAATATGGTGCCTCCAGTTCATGCTGATTCCAAAATTGATGTGGCCACTACTCATTTACGAAGTAAGTACCAGCACAGTAGAGGCAGTTGAAAGAAAGATAAATAAATCCATAAGAAAGTGGCTGGGCTTACCACCGGGATTAACTGATGTAGCACTGTACTGCAAGAAGGGCAAATTGCAGCTACCATTCAAATCTGTGGTCGAAGAGTACAAGGTAGGAAAGACAAGGCTTGCAATGATGCTACAAGAATCTGTAGATCCAATAGCACGAGAAGTGCAGCCAACACTTAAAACTGGATGAAAATGGATAGTAAGTGAAGAAGTGACCGCAACCAGGGAAACACAGGAGCTGAAAGAAGTAATAGGATACACCCAGACCAACAATGCTTCAGTGATTACACCAAGGCATTTGACAAGGTGAAACATAATGAAATTATTAAAATGCTTGAAGACATCAATATAGATGGCAAAGACCTGAGGATTGTAAAACATCTATACTGGCAGCAAGAAGCAGCAGTTCGAGTTGAAAATAGAATTGGAAAATATCAACCTATAAAACAAGGGGTGCGACAAGGATGTGTACTATCTCCAGACCTTTTTTCTCTGTACAGCGAGAATATTCTAAGAACAATCATCACAGAACCAGGCATAAAAATTGGAGGATACAATATTAACAACCTTCAGTATGCTGACGACACAGTACTGATAGCTGAGAACCAACAAGGCCTGCAAAATCTCTTGGATAAAGTCGCCAAAGAAAGTGAGCAGAAAGGCCTTACTTTGAACATCAAAAAGACAGAGACTATGGTTATATCTAAGAAACAGAATCCACCAGCATGCAGTATTCAATTAAACGGAACCATTCTAAAGCAGGTGCAGAAATTCAAATACCTTGGAGCAGTAATAACTTCAGATGGGAAATGCACAACAGAAATTAGGAACAGAATAGGCCAAGCAAAGACTGCATTTCAGAGAATGAGAAACATATTAGCTAACACATCTTTATCAATGAATGTTAGAAAATGAGTCCTAAAATGCTATATTGAACCTATCATGTTATATGGAAGTGAATCATGGACAATAGGCAAGTCTGCACAAAAATCATTGGAAGCAGCAGAAATGTGGTTTATTAGAAGAATGTTGCGAATCCCCTGGATAGCACAAATAACTAATGAAGAATGTATGAGAAGAGCTGGAGAGACAAAAAACCTTGTCAGAAAGATAAGAGAGAGACAATGTACTTTCATGGGACATGCAATGAGAAGAGGGGGCATTGAAAATATTATAACAACAGGAAAAATAGAAGGAAGAAGATCAAGAGGAAGACCAAGAGAAATGATACTGGACAGTCTGACGGGATGGTGTGAGAGGAGATCACCAACTGAGCTGATGGCCTGCATGAAGGATCGGGTACTTTGGAGAAGCATAATAGCCAACGCCAGTCGGCACAGCACCTGATGATGATGATGATGAGACCAACAAAAGGGGATTTGATCATGGTGAAATGAAATGGTGGTCAGAGGCCACCTGTAAGGGAAGAAGGGATATGATCATCAGTGAAGTAAGGAATTCAGAGGATAACAAGAGTGTCCAACAGCCACAGCAAGGTCAGTGGACGTCATGGGAGGAAGTCCTGCAGAGATCACTAACATGGAATGACATCTGGAAAATGGCACCCTTGAGACTTAGCTTTATCATCAGAGCTACTTATGACCTTCTGCCGACAGGCTCCAACCTATACAAATGGGGTTTATCAGAAGACATAAATTGACCTCTCTGCAACGAAAAGCAAACGTTGGAACATGTGCTGTCAGCATGCAGAGTATCATTAGGTCAAGGACGATACACCTGGCAGTACAACAGAGTGCTGCAGGAACTAGTAGCCATTGTAGACAGGGCAAAAGATAAAGCAAACAACAAGCAAAAGCGTTGAGGTCCCACCAAAATACTTCATAGACGCAGATACGACATCGAATACTGAAATAAGGGACATTCCCTTACCATCACTGCTAGATAGTGGAAATGACTGGGACATGATAGCGGATCTACCAGGAAGAAGAGAATACCCAACTGCTATTAATAACACAGGAATGTGACCGGACATTGTAGTGTACTCCATAGAAAAACAGGAATTAATAATGATCAAGCTTACGGTTCCACAGGAAACAAGAATAGAGGAGCAACATCTGTTCATATATGAGAAGTACAATGATCTGGTCAAGCAACTGAGGCAGGGGGCAGGAGTCAGGGCAAAAGTGATAGCTGTAGAAGTGGGAGTGAGAGGATTCATAGCAACATCAGCATACGACCTAAGTAAGCAACTGGGCATAAAGGGACAAGCAGGAGCAAGGGGATTGAAAAGCCTTTCAGAAACAGCAGAAAAGGCTTCATGCTGGCTGTGGAGTATGCGAAACAAGCATTGAGAACATAAATAATTTCGTTTGTCGCAGCCAGTACCAGTCCTCCATGGCTAAAATCGCTAAAGACACACTTCAAAAGTGCAGAGCCAACTCAGTCTCGGGACAAAAAAAAAAAACAATAACTCACAAGACCTCTGGGACTCATGACCCAGAGGAGCCCACCCCCCCCCCCCCCCCCCCAGAGTGTCAGGAGTTTAATAAGGCCGAAACACTTGTCTGAGGGGTGTACTTCCTCTGATGATCTGAAAGAGTTGTGTTGTTGTTCTGCTCTCTACAGTAGAGAGTTTCCTGCATTGGTGCTGTAAGCTTGGTACTTGTTAAACCAGCGGCAGATTGTCACATTATTATACACTATGTGACTCAAAAACAAAACTAGGTTCACCAACTGTACAATAACAGTGGGGTGTCACAATACTTTCCACACACACGACTAGACTCGCATTTGAACTCATGAAGGAAGCAAGAGTTCAAGTTACAATACAAAGTCAACATTTATTGATTGAAAAGAATGTTGGATGAACTATGTGGATGAGGCAAAACAAAGAGCTGCCAACATGGCAGGGTGATCACAAAAAGTACACTGTACTTCCCGGCATGAGAGCAATTCCCGTGCATGAGAGCAGTGCCATGGGGAAGGAAATAATAACCAACATCAGAGTAGTTACAACTGAAGGCACAGCTTACAGTTCTATGAAACACCAGAAATCCTCCACAATACCATACATCCTCAAAAAGGTGAGAACCACTGTAACACTTTCAGTCTAGTCAACACTACATTGCTAACAAAAACTTTGTCCTGCAAGACAATTACTATAGCAATGAATCTAAGGAATAACTGGAAAACAACAGCAACTTCTAGAAAAAATTCAGACACAACTTCTACATGACTCTCTAACTTTCCTCATAATAATAATTCTCCCAATCATAATCCTTCAACTCAGCTCTGAGTTCTTTTATACAACAGGCATTTTCTCTGCTATCCTTCCAGAACTCTCTCTCTCTCTCTCTATGATTTTCATATTCACGCAGAAAGTATTTGTTATACCTTCACTATAGCACGAGGCTCCTAACTCCATGTGAATTCACAAAACTTGACTCAAGCCCTGAACTTTTGTAAACCGCCTGTTTAAGACCTTGGACTAGTCTCTGAAAAACAACCTAATTTTTTTTTTTTTTTTAAGACAACGAAAACAACAGGCCGTGACCTGGTGGTACTGCAAACCAGGTCCACCTGTAACGAGATGTGGACCTTACCCCCGGCATTCAATGTGCAGGGCGGCCTCTAGCACCTTGTTGGTTCCAAAATAACAAAGTGTACATTCTACAGAGCGCATAACTACACTTTGATCTTAGCCAAAAGGCCGAGAAGTGATTTAGCTAGCCATAAAAAACAAGTCTAGAGAAAGTTCAGTCACAATCTCAGGATTTCAACATCCAAAAATGACCTTCAGTGAACAGCTAACTGGAGATTCCAAATTTAACATTTAATAAAAACGTGTCATGATAAAGTTTGCTACTCCCTGAGATTTTCCAGGGTCTTAACTAAGCTTGAGTAAAAAACATGTCAAGGTAAAGTTCATTAAACATGATCATAAATCTCGGAATTTTTAAAGTATCATGATTGACCTTTACTTTACACCAACAATCTACATCATAATTAAATAAGGGCTTTAATCAATTAGCCAAAATATCACATTTATCATGGGTTATATCCCTTAGATAGAAATACTATCACACTCTACTGAAAATGTTGCAGTATTTCCTGAATTGAATCGGTCCTATGTGGATGAGTGTTATCACAGAGGAGCTGTGACAGTATTTTTAAATACTGCATTTGTTAGTATATAAATTTTTACTATCAAAAGGACATAATCAAAAATTTATTTAGTTCTTAGACTTAGTTTTTAAAGCCTTAGATGGGGTTAAGGGAAGATTAGTTATGTCATGTTGACTTCATGAGAATTATTAATTTTTTAAAAAATTATATCTAGACAGGCTAAATTTAGTAAAGAAAATTTAGGCGTTGGAATGTTTTTTTTTGTAACTCAAGGTCAGTTATTGCATGTTAGCTTCATGAGACATTGTGAGCTGTCTTGACTTATATTTAGTAACAGAATATTTAAACTTTGGAATTTTTTTATTCACGGTTAAGACATTTTATTACCCAAGGTCAGTAGACAGTCATCACGTGAAATAAATTTTGAGAAAGTTTAAGGTAAATTTGTAGAGAATATTTAAGCTTGAACTTTGTTAGATCAGATTTTGTGTAGAATGTTTTGCTGCGTGGTTATTTTTCCCAGTAGAGTAGTTGCAAGTCAGTTTTACTAATGTAATAGTTTTAGCTCAGCATATTGTCCTTTAGGACAACGTTCTTTTACCTTGTACTGATGTGTAGATGTTAGGAGTGTTGTCCTTTTCAGGAGAGATTTGTGTGTTTGGGAGATGTGTTGGAAGTTCACTATACTGTGAGTAGTTGTTTTTACTTGCTTATTGTTGTCAGGCTTTTCTGCAACGTACGTTTTGTTTCTTTGCTGTAGCTGCTGTCGTGGATATGCCACTTCACACTTCACCACTGGTTGTGTAGCAGAGTATGTAGCAAGGCTGAATAGGTGTGTAATAATTCGCTGATTTAAGGCCATTTGTTTTTTTTTTAATACTAGCTGGGTACCTGATGTTATCCAGGTATTTATTTATCCCAATCACAAAAGTTCTATTCATTTCCGCAACCTTCTAGAAGGTTCTGCAGAGTCTGGACTATTCTACAGAATTCTATTCATTCTATTTGACTAAACTTGGACTTAAACAGCATCAGGAATGTCACTATTCATCTCCATGACACAGAAGACTATGGATTCGACACTAATATCGGTCATTTTTGATGGTTTGTAAATGTCACCCCAACACTAGGCTCCACTCCCAACGCTAGGCCCCCCCATGTGGTTGGTGGCTGATCAGCCACTGTATGGGCACTCTGTTATGAAATAAACACTCTGACCATTTTCAAAATGGAAGCTGAGGTGAACAACAGTAGGGTGTCTTTTGTGAATCAGAAATCTGTTCCATGTATAATGTTTCTCTTTATCGATGCCAAAGATTCGGCATCTTAACAGATATAACATCATCAATTTGTGTGGGCTGACCTTTGTCTGTCGTGACCGACAATCCAAAATGGGTATAAATATAACGGGAGTTACTTCCTGTCATTCAGTGGGGTATTCTTTCCATCGATCGAACCCCCCCCTCTCTCCACCACCAACCAGCCCCCTGGGGTCCTAGGGATTATTTAACCCCCACGGTGCATTGTCCAGATTGTAAGTCATTTGTGTGCCAAGTTTGGTTGAAATTTCTCCAGGCATTCCAGTGTGATGCTCTAACATACATATATATGCACGTTCATATATATATATATGGTTGGCTTTTTCATTGTAGCCTCCCTTGAGATGAAGTGTGCTTCACTTCTGGGATGTGGGTTTGGTGTTTTGTGTAGGTGGTTTAGCAATATATGTAGGCTTGGTAGTAGTCAGTCTAGATGGGAAGTTTATGTCGTGTTATCGTAGTTTTCCTATTAGTTAAGCCATAATTATTGTACGAGGTGATCTTGTAGTTAGTTATAGATTGTGAGTCATTTACGGTAGTTTTCTTCATATGGTGGCGTGAGTAACTTACACTTAGCTGTCTGGAAGATTCTCTTCTCTTATATTTTGCTGTACATTTTGAGGTGTTACAAGTCATACTTCTATCATAGGTCTGGATTTGATCATCTCATGTGCCGTTCGATTCAACATTCTTCTTTATAATCCGGACTTATTCAGCGATGACTACCTGTCGTGTGTTCATTTGATCAGTACCACCTCTGCTGATGTCTGGTTATTGTTCTTGCAAGAGTGTGTAATAACTAGTTGACAGGCTAAGCTGAACAACAACCAGTCTCTAGGGTGATCAGGAAAAGGAGATGGACATATGTTGGTCACTTGATGAGAAGAAATGATCAGAGAATCCCAAAACAAGCTATCAAGTGGAATACAACAGGCCGAAGAAAAAGAGGCAGACCGCGTGAAACTCTGAAGAGGACATTGTTAAGAGAGGCCAAATTAACAGGCTTAAAATCCTTTGATGAGGTTGAAAGACTTGCCGAAGACAGGAGAAATTGGCGAACTACTTTGCGAGCCCTATGTGACGTTTAACGGCACGGGAGGGATATAAGAAGATATAAGGATATAAGATAAGGCTAAGCTTAGTCAGTCAGTTCAAGTAACTTCAGGTGTGTTGCCTACATTATAACACTGACCACGAAGTAGCTTCTGCGATAGTAGTTGTCACTAGTCCGCTTGGAAATTCTGCCAACCATTTTGCTGCACACCATCCACTTTCTCCATAAGCTTTCACCAATAGCCAGTCACTACCTGCTGCTAGCACCGTCTTCCTCGTCTTCAGAAATCCTATCACAGCACGAACCTCCTGTCTGGACCACTGTTCCACTCAGCCCTCCATCTTTAACTGACAGATGGCACCTAGATGTTGCACTGTGCAGCCATCTGGCTGGCATTGCTAATGATGAAGATAGAAAGTGACGCACTCGTGCCCATTAGTCAGACATGAGTTTTATGGAGGTTACATGCCTACTAAGTTTAGTTATGGGGTGCCCATCGTAACTTCAGGTCCTCATTTCCTCCTTAAATAATGCTGTGCCCTAGTAGAAACTTGCTCTCTATATGACACAATCTTTCTCAAGATCTTCACATAGTGCCCTGGCTGCTAGAAACATTTGGCGTTGATGACGTATACATTTTTGTATCCTAGTTTAGATCCTAGTTTTTGATGACACAGTATTACTGTCCACAACACAAAAAGGAATGGAAAAACTAATTATGTCAGTCCGTAAGAACATCAAAGAGCAAAACTTAATCTTAATGCAAAGAAAATTAAATTGATGACAACTGACAAAACAAACAAGGCAGCTGAAATATGTAACAGTGAGGAAAAACTGGAAGAAGTGGAGAGTTTTGAATATCACTACTAACTAATAATGGAGATACAATGAGGGAAGTTAAAAGGAGGACATCTGTTGCTCTTCTGAAAGTAAAACAACTAAAGAATCTGTGGAGGGGAGCAGACAGAACCACAAAAATAAGATTTTTAAGGGCATGCATCTTTCCCATCACAACATATGCCTGTGAGACCTGGACACTTAACAAAACAGCTGAGAAACACCTTTGAATGTAAATGCTACAGAAGAGTTCTTCAATTATCATGGACACAAAAAAGAACAGATATATCTATACTACAAGAGCTTAATATTGAAGAAGGCTGTCTATTAAATAGAGAAAACATAAATATTTTGGACACATTAAACGTCATGATAATCTAGAGAAGACCGTCTGTGAAGGGTACATAATGGGGAATAAGAAAGAGAGGAAGACCAAGGCGAAGATGGCTGCAAGACATCGTTGATGATCTGCAAATGGATGCATCAGCAGCAGGCCATCTTGCTCACAACCAAGAGACCTACAGAAGTGCTGTTTGGAAAGCAAAGTTCCACAAGGGACATGCAAATGAATGAATGAATGAATGAATGAATGAAGTTTAGATCTATCAGGCGACCATCTTTCCTATATAAGTATGCCTATACCCTAGTTTAGCTCTATCAGGAAGCTATCTTCCCTATATAAGTACGCCTATATCGTAGTTTAGCTCTGTCAGGCAGCTATCTTCCCTGTATAAGTACACCTATATCCTACTTTAGCTCTATCATGTAGCCTCTTTCCCTATATAATTATGCCAATATCCTAGTTTAGCTCTATCAGGCGGCCACCATCCCTCTATGCCAAAATCCTAGTTTAATTCTATCATGCAGCCTCCTAAGAACGCCATGAACAACCTGCCATCTAATCTATCACATCTCCATCTTCTGATGCTTAGTATTTCCATGATTGATAGAAGCTTAGCACGCAACAGAACCACAAAGTTGCTTACTTTATCTTACCACTGATTATTCCATGAAAACTGTGCTAGCATACAGGACTGATAAATGTCTTCTGTGTTAACCTTGTCTTGTTCAGTGTCAAAGCTATTAGTTTGCAGAAAATTGTACCTGCTTTTCTGCCTTTCCTAATATATATATATATATATGTATGCGTGTGTGTGTGTGTGTGTATATAATATGTGTGTGTGTGTGTGTGTGAGAGAGAGAGAGAGAGAGAGGAGTGATTGATAAGTTCTCGGCAAAAGGTACAACAGATTATTTGTGAACACATTTTTTGGGTTATTTCTCAACATAATCCCCTTGCAAGTTTATGCACTTAGTCCAGCGGTCCTGGAGCATACGGATCCCTTCTTTGTAAAAGTCAGCATCTTGTGCCAGTAGAAAGTGGTCTACAGCATGAGTGACATCATCATCTGAAGCAAATTTGCAACCACTGAGCTCCTTTTTTAGTTTGGTAAACAAGTAATAGTCCAAATGGGCCAAACTGGGGGAATAAAGAGGTTGTTCAAGAACCTGGAAGCCGCATTCATGAATGACAACCATTGCCACCGCCAACTTGTGAACTGGAGCATTGTCTTGATGAAAGATGTCTCCTCTCGTAATTTCCCTCCACACTTTTCCTTCAGTTTGACCCACAGTTGCTTCATAAGATTAGCGTAATAGGCCACAGTGACCATTCTGCCCAAATGAAAATAGTCTAGCACACCTTCTGAATCACAAGAGTTGGAAGCCATCACTTTGCCTCCAGACTGAACCACCCTTGCTTTCTTTGGAGGTGGGGATCCATGATGTTTCCACTGCTTTGACTGTTCTTTGGTTTCTGGTTGAAAATGATGAACCCGAGTCTCATCCATAGTCACAAATTGCTGAAGAAACTTTTCAGGATCTGCATAAAAATGGCCACTATTATCTCTTGACATGTTGAGACGCTGTTGTTTGTGATCAGCTCCAAGAAGTTTCCGGACCCATCGAGCACAGACCGTTGTCATTTGAAGATCATTGTGAGTAATGGCATGAACACGTTCCTGGGATATGCCCAACTCAGTAGCAAAATGTACTGCTCAGTTAGTCATCAATCCTCCATTATCATATCATGGATTCTGCCAGTGGTTTCATCAGTGGTTACTGTTGTTGGTCTTCCTGGATGGGGATCATCTTCCAGACTCTCCCTTCCGTGTTTGAACTGAGCTGCCCATTTCTTCACTGTGCTGTAAGAAGGGACACCCTGCCCTAGAGTCTCTACCATGTCCTCATGGATCTCCTTCGATGATAAGCCCTTGATGCAGAGGTAGTGAATGACTGCTTGATGAGAAATTTTATCCATTTTCTCAATTTCTGCCGCCCTTTATCACTTCAGTAGCCTGTAAAAAAATTGGTTGCAGTTAATTTCCTGAAACTTGGTGTTTAATCTTAGATTAACCTGATCTACAAATGCACCTAATATCAGCTGTGCGTTCCAAGTATTTATACCTTATGTCGAGAACTTATCAATCACCCCTCGTGCATGCGTGCTTGCGTGCATATATACTTACTTACTGTCAAAAAAAAACCAAAAAACACATAGCTTATATAAGCTTCATTTTTTATGTTACGACAATTTTCTTTCCCGGGTATCTCAAACCAAACCAAAAATTGTCACCAAGATATCAGGTCCATGATTAGCGTGAATTTTGCTATTCTCGTGTATAGTCAGAATGCAGTAGCTGCCCTTGGTAATCACGCATTTTTTTTTTACCATAACTCATGTTGCATTTATGGAAAAGTCGTGATTTTTGTGGTGGACACAACTCACTTCCCATGCAAATGCAACCCTATAAAAGGATGAGGTTACACAAACAAATTCATTTAATTTTCAAGCAAACAATTATGGCATATCTATCGCAAAATTTATGAATCATTGCTATTGGTCGCCTGCAAGCAGGTGAAAGTGAAAGTCAGGTTGCCTGGCATTTAAACATGCAACAGAGTACCATCAGTCAATTTTGACACTGTTTCCAAGCCACTGGCTCAGCTGAAGACAAACAACGCAGTGGATGACCCAGGGTGACAAGAGCAGCTGATGATCCCTTTATCCTAGTTCATCACCTCAGAAACAGGTTTACAACAGCTTCCTCAAGTACCCAGTCATTGCTTGCAGGACATCTTGTGTCTGATAAAACTGTCCAGAATAGACTGCATGAAGCTGGACTGGTGGCACGATGACCACACACACACATGCACGCACGCATGCACGCACACACACACACACTTTTTCTCAAGAGCTCTTTATTAAAAAATGAAATTTATACACAATATACATGGATATTACTAGTACTGACCTCTTTCTCACACTCTTCCCCAGTGTTAAAATTAGATCTATCTGGCCTGGGGGCCTCACCACCAGATCTTTTTCCTATTTGACTTTCCCATAAATGCCTTGGAATGAAATGCTACAGAAGAGTTCTCCAAATATCGTGGGCACAGAAAAGAACAAATATATCTATACTACAAGAGCTTAATATTGAAGAAGGCTGGATAGTAAAAAGGATTAAATAGAGAAAACATAAATATTTTGGACACATTAAACGTCATGATAATTTAGAGAAGACCGTATTGGAAGGATACATAATGGGAAAAAGAAAGAGAGGAAAACCAAAACGAAGATGGCTGCAAGACATCTTTGACAATCTGCAAATGGATGCAGCAGCAGCAGGCCATCTTGCTTACACTGAGAGGCCTGCAGGAGTGCTGTTTGAGAGGCAAAGTTCCGCAAGGGACACGCAAATGAATGAAATGAAATGAAATACATGGATGTGCCATGTAAACATTGGTATTATTCAGCATAATCCCCATCAGCTTGTATGGCTTTACACCAACGCAAAACAAGTACATGTAGTCCTAGCCCGTACCAGATTTTCTCTTGATTATGTAGCCATTTATTTGCTGCATTAATAACTCCTTCGTCATCTTCAAATCTTAGCCCTCGGAGTGCGTCTTTAAGTGGACCAAAACAGATGGAAACCAGAGGGTGCCAAATCGAGACTATAGGGTGGATGAGGTAGTACAGTCCAACTCAATTTGGTCTGCTGAATTTTTGTGCTGCTGAACTCTGTGGAAACATTGATTGAGTTTTTGCAATGTCTTAATGTAAGCTTGCGAATTGATTGTCTTTCCTCTTGGCATAGCATCCACAAGAATCACACCTTCAATGTCCCAAAAGACAGTGATCATGACCTTTCAGACTGAAGGAGTTGTCTTGAATTTCTTTCTTCTTGGTGATTCCATTTGATGCCACTCCATTGGCTGTCCTTTTGTCTCAGGTTCAAAATGATGTGCCCAGGTTTCATCACCTGTTACAGTCTTAGCCAAAAAGTTCTCTCCCTCAGCATTGAAACGCTCCAACATTTCAGAAGAAATTGCTTTCCTTTACAATCGATGTTCATTTGTGAGACTTCGAGGAACCCATCATGTGCAAACCTTAGAAAATCCAAGATCTTTTTTAACTGCATTTGCACTACCATTGCTGACTGACAGCTTTAAGGCCAATTGTTGAGTAGTGATACGCCTATCAGTAAGAATAATGCCCTCAGCACATTTCAACATTTCTACCATGGTGCCTGTGGCAGGACGTCCACAGCACGGCCGATTGTGCAACTCATCTCCACTTATTGAATCTTTGATTCTCTGAACCCAGCGACTGACTGTACTCCTGTCGACTGCAAAACTTCCATACACATCACATAGATGCTTGTTCACAACAGTTTCCTTCTCTGCATCGAGAAATTCTATCACAATTCGCTGCTTATACTGCAAGTTGCTAACACGCTCCATTTCAACGATAAAGGAGCCATATTCTTTGGCCATTTGTGGTGCAGTTTGATTCACACAATCGGCACATGCCATATTTAAAGTGTGCAAGAATTTCTTGCTTCCATCTTTATTATTAGCTGAAAAAAAAAAAAAGATGTGGTGAATTACTTTCTGAACGCCCCTCATATATATATATGAAAGAGAGAGAGAGAGAGAGAGAGATACACACACACACACAGTCTGTGACTGTAACCCATATGTTCAGTGGCCTCCTTTTTAGACATTCAGGAATGGCCACTCTAAACTGTCATCCATGTGAACAGTGTATTCTTGTGCAAGTTTCCCCATCTACATGCATTCTCTGGAGCAGTTCTTTCCTCTACCCAGTGCACAGTGTTCTGATGTTTAGCACTGTGCGATGCAGTGTGTCTCAACTCCACTTTGTTGTATGACTTTTGATTTTTATCTTTATCTGCTATCTTGACTTGTCAGCATGCAAGTTGTCATCAGTGAATCTACTTGTATAGCACATTTTTCTGTCTCGCTTTTTAACTTTATATTGTCATCAGTGAATCTACTTGTATAGGGCGTTTTTCTGTCTAGCTTTTTAACTTTTATATTGTCATCAGTGAATCTAATTGTATAGTGTGCAGACAGTGTTTTTTCCTTTGGTCTAGCTTTTTAACTTTTATATTGTCATCAGTGAATCTAATTGTATAGTGTGCAGACAGTGTTTTTTCCTTTGGTCTAGCTTTTTAACTTTTATATTGTCATCAGTGAATCTAATTGTATAGTGTGCAGACAGTGTTTTTTCCTTTGGTCTAGCTTTTTAACTTTTATATTGTCATCATGCTACTTGTATAGCATGTTTTCCTGTCTAGCTTTTAAACTTTTATGTCATTAGTGAATTTACCTGTACAGCATGTTTTTCGTCCAGCTTTTTAATTTTTATAATGTCATTAATGCATCTGCCATCAGTATATGACATGAGGAGAGTAGATTCGTCTACTGTAATGTTATGTGTAAGATGTCATCACTGTTTATTGTCCATGTATGACATAAGGAGAATAATGCTGTATGTAAGATGCCATCGCTGTGTTTATTGTCCAGGTATTTCATGAGGAGAGTAATGCTATGTGTAAGATGTCATCACTGTGTTTATTGTCCAGGAATGACATGAGGAGAATAAGGCTATGTGTAAGATGTCATCATTGTGTTTATTGGCCAGGTATGACAGAAATGTAAAACTGCAACCATCAGTTTCTCTTAGTTACTTTTCACAGTTTTATGACCAAGCCATGATGGTTCTCTGTGCTTGTTAGTTTTATTATTAAACCATGTTGGTTCTTTGTGCTTATTAGTTTTATTGTTAAACCATGTTGGTTCTCTGTGCTTATTAGTTTTATTATTAAACCATGTTGGTTCTCTGTGCTTGTTAGATTTATTATTAAACCATGTTGGTTCTCTGTGCTTATTAGTTTTATTATTAAACCATGATGGTTCTTTGTGCTTATTAGTTTTATTATTAAACCATGTTGGTTCTTTGTGCTTATTAGTTTTATTATTAAACCATGTTGGTTCTCTGTGCTTGTTAGTTTTGTGGTGACTTGTTACAATGCTGCCAACATCCAAGACACGTGAAACTTTTTCTTTTAAATTTTTATATTGTTCATTTTTTTCATTGTCCAGTGTAGTGAAAAAAATGGTTTTCTGTGTTGCACTATTTGCAGGAGCTAGCAAGACTGGGGCTGGTAGTAGCAACCAAGCTGCAACTTTAGATGATCTTCCTTTAGGGAGTGAAGGTAGGTACATTAACGTCTCCGTTTAAGTCAAATCTCCATCATTGTGTGTATGTTTGTGCGTATGTTTGTATGTATGTTTGTGTGTATGTCAAATCTCCATCCTTGTGTGTATGTCTGTGCGTATGTTTGTGTGTATGTATGTTTGTGCGTATATTTGTGTGTATGCGTGTGAAAGAGAGAGAGAGAGAGAGAGAGAGAGAGAATCTCCGCTCTTGTGTGGGTGTACAACATGATATCGGAAAGTTCCCAGAATATACTTGCTGCGACTGTACCATTCGACATATGCATACAAGACATTGAAGGTTATATCTCCCAGGCCAACTGAGTCTGTGTACAACATATCAGAAAGTTCCCAGCATATACTTGCTGTGACTGTACCGTTCGACATATGGTACAAAACGCTGATAGTTATAGCTCCCAGGCCAACCGAGTCTACCACTTGGCATCCTACTGTCCACACATGTTCAGTTTTCACACATGGTTTTAACAACCTTGTGTTCTGTGATAGTTACGATAGCTGACAAATTGCGACGACTTGTCTGCCTCAGATTTTGTGTGAAGATGAATTTTACAGATCTGCTCCCAAGAAATGCTTCCTCAGACTTTTGCCGAACATTCTTTAGATAGAATACAGGGTTTTGAATTTCACATGCTTTTCAAGGCCAGTCGAGTGTCTGTTCAAGATGAGCTTTCAGGGCCAAAAATCACAGGCGAAATGCCAGGAAGTTATGAGAAAACTCATCCATCAGGACCATCTTTGATCACTCCACCATCGTTTATACATGACTGGACTCAGTCCACCATCTCTCATACATGACTGGACTCAGTCCACCATCTCTCATACATGACTGGACTCAGTCCACCATCTCTCATACATGACTGGGCTCGGTCCACCATCTCTCATACATGACTGGACTCAGTCCACCATCTCTCATACATGACTGGACTCAGTCCACCATCTCTCATACATGACTGGGCTCGGTCCACCATCTCTCATACATGACTGGGCTCGGTCCACCATCTCTCATACATGACTGGGCTCGGTCCACCATCTCTCATACATGACTGGGCTCGGTCCACCATCTCTCATACATGACTGGGCTCGGTCCACCATCTCTCATACATGACTGGGCTCGGTCCACCATCTCTCATACATGACTGGGCTCTGTCCACCATCTCTCATACATGACTGGGCTCCGTCAACCATCTCTCATACATGACTGGGCTCGGTCAACCATCTCTCATACATGACAGGGCTCGGTCCACCATCTCTCATACATGACAGGGCTCGGTCCACCATCTCTCATGCATGACTGGGCTCGGTCCACCATCTCTCATGCATGACTGGGCTCGGTCCACCATCTCTCATACATGACTGGGCTCGGTCCACCATCTCTCATACATGACTAGACTCGGTCATGGAGTCTGCCCAGAGATGCTCATGAAAACCTGAATGTGCATCACATGCTGCCAAGTTTGTCCCTCGGCTCTTGACACTGGAGCGGGAGCAGCGGTGTCTTGACGTGCGCCTTGAGTTTTGTGAGATGACTAGCGATGACCCAACTTTCATCTCTACGATCATCACGGCCGATGGAGTTTGGGTTTATGAATACGATCAGGGAAAAAAACAAATCATTGTAGTGGAAGGGCTTGCAGTCAGCAAGATCAAAGAAAGTGAAGCAGGTCCAGAGTGTCAGCATGGTTCACTGATAGTTTATTCCTTCTGGCAGTACATTAACTCTTGATCAGCATGTTTCCCTGATAGTTTATTCCTTCTGGCAGTACAGTAAATCTTGATCAGCATGGTTCCCTGATAGTTTATTCCTTCTGGCAGTACAGTAAATCTTGATCAGCATGTTTCACTGATAGTTTATTCCTTCTGGCAGTACAGTAAATCTTGATCAGCATGGTTCCCTGATAGTTTATTCCTTCTGGCAGTACAGTAAATCTTGATCAGCATGGTTCCCTGATAGTTTATTCCTTCTGGCAGTACAGTAAATCTTGATCAGCATGGTTCACTGATAGTTTATTCCTTCTGGCAGTACAGTAAATCTTGATCAGCATGGTTCACTGATAGTTTATTCCTTCTGGCAGTACAGTAAATCTTGATCAGCATGGTTCACTGATAGTTTATTCCTTCTGGCAGTACAGTAAATCTTGACTTTTACTGCCACGTTTTGAGTCGTATGAGAGAGAATTTGTAGCTCAGTCGCAGTTGGCAGTTGTATTCACAACAGTGCACCCGCCTGCACACAATGCAGATTTTGACAGTAAGAAACATGGCAGTCCTACCACGAACCTGACCTCACTTCCTGTCTCTTCGCCTTGTTCCCCAAAATGAAACTGGAACTGAAGGGATGCTGCTTCAACGCCGTGGATGAAATTTTTAAAAAGGACGAGCTTCAGGAAAAGGACTTCCACGTTGTTTTTGAGTCATGGAAGGCCCTTTGATTGTTGTATGTACTATAAGATTGTGAAACTTTGAAGTATAGAAGACCCTTTGATTGTTGTATGTACTATAAGATTGTGAAACTTTGAAGTATGGAAGGCCCTTTGATTGTTGTATGTATTATAAGATTGTGAAACTTTGAAGTATGGAAGACCCTTTGATTGTTGTATGTACTATAAGATTGTGAAACTTTGAAGTATGGAAGGCCCGTTGATTGTTGTATGTACTATAAGATTGTGAAACTTTGAAGTATGGAAGACCCTTTGATTGTTGTATGTACTATAAGATTGTGAAACTTTGAAGTATAGAAGGCCCGTTGATTGTTGTATGTACTATAAGATTGTGAAAGTTTAAGGCATTGAAGGCCCTTTGATTGTTGTATTTGCTATATGATTGTGAAACTTGGACATCCAAAAAAAGATGACAAAAACTGGTTACAGTAGATTCCCTGGACAGACAGAAAAATAAATTAAAAGGTCCTTAGAGAAGTTTCAGAACAACAAAAACTAAATAAAATGATAAGAAAAAGACAATAAAAAATGTTGGACATATCATGAGAAGACAAAAGTTGGAGAGCATGAACATGTCATGAGAAGATGGAAGTTGGAGAACTTGGACATGTCATGAGAAGACAAAAGTTGGAGAACTTGGACATGTCATGAAAAGACAAGAGTTGGATAACCTGAACATGTCAAGAGAAGACAGAAGTTGGAGAACTTGGACATGCCATGAGAAGACGGAAGTTTGATAACCTAGCAATGACTGGAAGAGTTAAGGGAAAAAGAATGTGAGAAAGGTCAAGAGAAAAAATATCTCAGTGGACTGAGCATGTGGCATGGAAAAGAAAAGCATCTGAAATAATCGGAAACACCAGGCACCGCACAAGATGGAGATGCATGATGGCTACGGCAGATGATAATAAAATCCTCAGACATTAGATGTTCACTGCAGCCTACATACAGCTAATTCTGCTGCATCACTGGCACATTCTACACCAGCCTTTCTCAAGCTTTTTATCTGCTCAACCCCTACATTCAAATATTTATGCTGACTCATTTGTCCATTCACACATCTCTCCTATCTCTTATCTGTTTCTACAAGTATATGGTTGTTTCTCTATTTATTATTTATTATTTCAAGAAACTTACAATGATTTCTCTTTCTAGCAATTAGCAAACATTCCTTCTCTCTCACTTTCTCATTCTCTCTCTCCTCACTCACACACGCTCTCTCTAACAGACTTGTGCACCTGCTTTACATTGATTTAAGATTTGATGTAACAGAAGCAGTCAGCCCAGCCAGTCATCACAGGGGACAAGTAACACAGCTTGTTGTTTTGTATCTTCTTTTTCTTCTTCTTCTTCTGCTGTACATGATGATCAGTCTACACTAGTTGCTGTTGTCAGAATTATGGCACTTGATGTACTTTCTTATTGAGCCTGCTTCACATGCTAGTTTCTCTCTCTCTCTCTCTCTCTCTCTCACTCACACACACACACACACATCAACCAACACACACACACACACAGAGTCCTTATCTGTTCTGCTTCACTTGTCAGTTTTGACACACATACACAACAACCAACACACACAGAGTTCTGTCTGTTAGATTGCACTCAGCTGTTGTTACATGTCATCATATTGTGAACATGTTGTCATGGCTCTTTTTCTTTTGTCAGAGCTGGGAAATTGTTTCTTCTTGTACTCTCATCATTATTTTTTTGTTCATGGTTATCGTGTCATCCATCTAGAATGGGAATAAAGGAGGATACTATTAGAACAAGAATAAAAGATGATATTATTAGAGAGTATAAGGAAGATATTATTAGAGAGTTTAAGGAAGATATTATTAGAGAGTTTAAGGAAGATATTATTAGAGAGTTTAAGAAATGAATGAATGATCTTTATTTTTAAAGGGTAAAGAATTGGGCATACAGACCCATCTTACATTCTGCCCTTCATCACTCCATCTTTCATTCTTCCCACATGCTCAAGTTAATACAAGTATACAAATTACATTAGGAAAAAAAAACATATCAAAAGAGTGTAAGAGTAAGGAAGATATTGTTTGAGAGTTTAAGGAGATATTGTTTGAGAGTTTAAGGAAGATATTATTTAGAGAGTTTAAGAAAGATATTATTAGAAAGAGAATAATAGATGATACTGTTAGAGGGTCATTATTAAAGAGCAACTTTAAACACTGTGTTACCTTAAACACTGTGTTACCTTAAACACTGTGTTACCTTAAACACTGTGTTACCTTAAACACTGTGTTACCTTAAACACTGTGTTACCTTAAACACTGTGTTACCTTAAACACTGTGTTACCTTAAACACTGTGTTACCTTAAACACTGTGTTACCTTAAACACTATGTTACCTTAAACACTGTGTTACCTTAAACACTGTGTTACCTTAAACACTGTGTTACAGACAGAGCAAGAACATATTAGAGTGTAGAGTGTTACAGAGTTGAGCAGATTTATGTAATCTGTGTAAACATACTGAAGCAAAGACAGCACAGATAAGACATTTGTCAAACTAACATGTATGATGCAGTATATTGTCTCTTTCCAAAATGTATATTTGTTCAGCATGATTTAGTGTATTAAAACTGCACTGGTCTTATGTAAGAAAATTCTGTGTCTCCAGTCAGTCTAATCATCTCTACATTGTTGTAGATGTTATGTGGTCATCACAATACAAATTTATTCAATCTCATCATTGTAGAAGTTTTGTGGTCATCACTAGACAAGTTTAACAGTTCTCACTATCTCTCCATCATTGTAGAAGTTTTGTGGTCATCAGTAGACAAGTTTAACAGTTCTCACTATCTCTCCATCATTGTAGAAGTTTTGTGGTCATCACTAGACAAGTTTAACAGTTCTCACTATCTCTCCATCATTGTAGAAGTTTTGTGGTCATCACTAGACAAGTTTAACAGTTCTCACTATCTCTTCATCATTGTAGAAGTTTTGTGGTCATCACTAGACAAGTTTAACAGTTCTCACTATCTCTCCATCATTGTAGAAGTTTTGTGGTCATCACTAGACAAGTTTAACAGTTCTCACTATCTCTTCATCATTGTAGAAGTTTTGTGGTCATCAGTAGACAAGTTTAACAGTTCTCACTATCTCTCCATCATTGTAGAAGTTTTGTGGTCATCACTAGACAAGTTTAACAGTTCTCACTATCTCTCCATCATTGTAGAAGTTTTGTGGTCATCACTAGACAAGTTTAACAGTTCTCACTATCTCTCCATCATTGTAGAAGTTTTGTGGTCATCACTAGACAAGTTTAACAGTTCTCACTATCTCTTCATCATTGTAGAAGTTTTGTGGTCATCAGTAGACAAGTTTAACAGTTCTCACTATCTCTCCATCATTGTAGAAGTTTTGTGGTCATCACTAGACAAGTTTAACAGTTCTCACTATCTCTCCATCATTGTAGAAGTTTTGTGGTCATCACTAGACAAGTTTAACAGTTCTCACTATCTCTCCATCATTGTAGAAGTTTTGTGGTCATCAGTAGACAAGTTTAACAGTTCTCACTATCTCTCCATCATTGTAGAAGTTTTGTGGTCATCAGTAGACAAGTTTAACAGTTCTCACTATCTCTCCATCATTGTAGAAGTTTTGTGGTCATCACTAGACAAGTTTAACAATTTTCACTATCTCTCCATCATTGTAGAAGTTTTGTGGTCATCAGTAGACAAGTTTAACAGTTCCACTATCTCTCCATCATTGTAGAAGTTTTGTGGTCATCACTAGACCTGTGCATACTTTTATTGATCAGCTTTATGCTATTATAGCATGTGCTCATAATAAATTATACCATATACCTAACTGGTTAAAAGAACAGTTAGGTATATATTATGATTTATTATGTTAGTCACCTTCATTTATGTCCCAGGGCATTCAGGCATCCAGTGAAATGAAAAATCTGATAGGTTGGCTGACTCTGTTGTCATTACAGATGGACAGCCACTGGCTTGAGCCAAAATTATCAGTGAGCTTAGAGAGATAGGCAGAGTGGAGGACTTTAGATGAAGCGAATCTACATTGCTGAGAGAGCAATGCACTGAGAGAGCTGGGAGTACAGACAGGCACAGCCAGGAATGTGAGAAGATTTGTAAACCAGTACAGAATGGACACTATCAACCATAGGATACTGATGAATATAATGTGGTTGGGGGAGGGGGGAGTTCTGATCACCTTTGGAAGTGTCCAGAGTGCAATGATGATGATCCAAATCATAAACGTATACCCATAACAATCTTATCTTATATTCTTCCTGTGCCATTAAACATCACATAGGGCTCGCAAGGTAGTTTGCCAATTTATATATATATATATATATATATATATATATATATATATATATATATATAAACATTTTGTGTATGTTCTAATATTTGATCATATATTTACATATTGTGTTTGCTTGTCACACTTGGGTCACATATTTATGTGTTGTGTTTGCTTGTCACATTTGGACCACATATTTATGTATATCTTGGCATATATATTCCCCAGCTCACAGCCTCAGTCAGGATAATGATACAGATTTACACAGGTATGTTCACACATTAATATATTGTAGTTGTAGCACCTAAACAGACTAGAGTGGTCAGATTTAGGTAAACTGGGTGTAGCACCTAAACAGACTAGAATGGTCAGATTTAGGTAAACCCTATGTAGCACCTAAACAGACTAGAGTGGTCAGATTTAGGTAAACTGGGTTTAGCACATAAACAGATTAGAGTGGTCAGATTTAGGTAAACTCTGTGTAGCACCTAAACAGACTAGAGTGGTCAGATTTAGATAAACTCTATGTAGCACCTAAACAGACTAGAGTGGTTAGTTTTAGGTAAACTCTATGTAACGCCTAAACAGACTAGAATGGACAGATTTAGATAGAATGGGTGCAGCACTTAAACAGTCTAGAATGGACAGATTTAGATAGAATGGGTGCAACACTTAAACAGACTAGAGTGGTCAAGTTTAGGTAAACAGGGTGTAACACCTAAATAGAGCAATCGTATTTAGATAGATTTGGTGTAACACTAAAACAGAGTGGTCAGGTTTAGATAGACTGGGTGTACCCACCTAAATAGAGTGGTCAGACTTGGATAGTGTAGCACCCAAATAGACAAGAGCATTCAGATTTAGATAGACTGGGTAGAAAACCTAAATAGAATATAACAGTCAGACAGACTGTGTGAAGCACCTAAATAGAATATATAACAGTCAGACATACTGTGTGAAGCACCTAAATAGAATATATAACAGTCAAACAGACTGTGTGAAGCACCTAAATAGAATATATAACAGTCAGACAGACTGTGTGAAGCACCTAAATAGAATATATAACAGTCAGACAGACTGTGTGAAGCACCTAAATAGAATATAACAGTCAGACAGACTGTGTGAAGCACCTAAATAGAATATAACAGTCAGACAGACTGTGTGAAGCACCTAAATAGAATAGAAAAGTCAGACAGACTGTGTGTAGCACCTAAATAGAATAGAAAAGTCAGATAGACTAGCACCTAAATAGAATATAACAGTCAGACAGACTGTGTGTAGCACCTAAATAGAATAGAAAAGTCAGATAAACTGTGTGTAGCACCTAAATAGAATAGAAAAGTCAGATAGACTGTGTGTAGCACCTAAATAGAATAGAAAAGTCAGATAGACATACTGGAACACATTCAGTAAACCACCTAAATAGAGCATTCAGACAGACTGGTTGAAGCACCTAAGTGGAATAGAACATTGAGACAGACTGAGTGAAGCGTCTAAATAGAATAGAACATTTAGATAGACTGGATGGAGCACCTAAATAGAAAAGAACATTCATACAGATGGAGTGAACTTCTAAATAGAATAGAACATTCAGACAGACTGAATGAACTTCTAAATAGAAGACTCAGTGAACATCTAAATAGAATAGAACATTCAGACAGATTTAGTGAAGCATCTAAGTAGAACATTCAGACAGACTGAGTGAAGAACCTAAATAGAACATTCAGACAGACTGAGTGAAGAACCTAAATAGAATATTCAGACAGACTGGTTGAAGCATCTAAATGGAATAGAACATTCAGACAAACTGAGTGAAGCACCTAAATAGAGCATTCAGACAGACCAGTTGAAACATCTAAATAGAGCATTCATACATTGATTGAAACACCTAAATAAAGCATTCAGACAGACCAGTTGAAACATCTAAATAGAGCATTCAGACATTGATTGAAACACCTAAATAAAGCATTCAGACAGACTGAATGACGCATCTAAATATAGCATTCAGACACTGACTGAAGCACCTAAATAGAGCATTCAGACAGACTGAGTGAAGTATCTAAATAGAATATTCAGACAGACTAAGTGAAGTACCTAAATAGAGCATTCAGACAGACTGAATGAAGTACCGAAATAGAGCATTCATACAGACAGAGTGAAGTACCTAAATAGAGCATTCAGACAGACTGAGTGAAGTACCTAAATAGAGCATTCAGACATTCTAGTTGAAGCACGTAAATGGAATAGAACTTTGAGATAGACTGAGTGAAGCATCTAAATATAACAGTCTGACAGACTAGTTGAAGCACCTAAATGAAATAGAACATTGGTACAGACTGAATGAAACATCTAAATAGAACAGTCTGACAGACTGGGTGAAACATGTAAATAAGAGAAGTCAGAGTCAGACAGACTGGGTGAAGCACCTAAATAGAACATTCAGACAAACTGGGTGAAGCATCTAAATAAAACATTCAGACAGACTGGGTGAAGCATCTAAATAAAACATTCAGACAGACTGAGTGAAGCATCTAAATAACACATTCAGACAGACTGAGTGAAGCATCTAAATAGAGCATTCAGACAAACTGGGTGAAGCATCTAAATAGAGCATTCAGACAGATTTAAGCATGTAAATAAGTTAGAGAAGTCAGAGTTAGATAGGAGATTGGCTAAACTGGTCAGATTTAGAGAAGACTTGGTGGAGTGGCTAAATAAACTAGTGCAGTCAAATGTAGACTGGTTGTAGCACAAAAACAGCCGGGACTGGCAAATATGGATGAAAGAATTAAAGTTTTCAGTGTTTGTGCCTGTTTGCAAGTCTTATTCCTGTCCTCTCTCTCTCTCTCTCTCTCTGTGTGCGCTGCTGCACATGTAGTATTATGTGTGGGTGGGTGTGTACTGCACATGTACTAGTATGTGTGGGTAGGTGTGTGCTGCACATGTACTAGTATGTGTGTGTGTGTGCTGCACATGTACTAGTATGTGTAGGTGGGTATGTTGCACATGTACTAGTATGTGTTGTACTGCACATGTACTACTGTGGTGGGTGTGTGTGTACTGCACATGTACTAATAAGTTCTCAGCATAAGGTACAACGTATTATTTGTGGACAACTTTTTTGAGATATTTCTGAACATAGTCCCCTTGCAAGTTTATGCACTTAGTCCACCGATCCTGGAGCATGCTTCTTTGTAAAAGTCAGCATCTTGTGCCAGTAGAAAGTGGTCTATAGCATGAATGACGTCATCATTTGAAGCAAATTTGCAACCACTGAGCTCCTTTTTTAGTTTGGTAAACAAGTAATAGTCCAAATGGGCCAAACCGGGGGAATAAGGAGGATGTTCAAGAACCTGGAAGCCTCATTCATGAATGACATTGCCACCGCCAACTTGTGAACTGGAGCATTGTCTTGATGAAAGATGTCTCCTCTCATAATTTCCCTCCACACTTTTCCTTCATTTTGACCCACAGTTGCTTCATAAGATTAGCGTAATAGGCCATAGTGACCATTCTGCCCAAATGAAAGTAGTCTACCAATACCACACCTTCTGAATCACAAGAGTTGGAAGCCATCACTTTGCCTGCAGACTGAACCACCCTTGCTTTCTTTGGAGGTGGGGATCCATGATGTTTCCACTGCTTTGACTGGTCTTTGGTTTCTGGTTGAAAATGATGAACCCGAATCTCATCCATAGTCACAAATTGCTGAAGAAACTTTTCAGGATCTGCAGAAAAATGGCCAAGATTGTCTCTTGACATGTTGAGACGCTGTCGTTTGTGATCAGCTCCAAGAAGTTTCCGGACCCATCGAGCACAGACCGTTGTCATTTGAAGATCATTGTGAATAATGGCATGAACACATTCCTGGGATATGCCCAACTTAGTAGCAATGTACCACTCAGTTAGTCGTTGATCCTCCATTATCATATCATGGATTCTGCCAGTGGTTTCATCTGTGGTTACCGTTCTTGGTCTTCCTGGATGGGGATCATCTTCCAGACTCTCCTTTCCATGTTTGAATTGAGCTGCCCATTTCTTCACTGTGCTGTAAGAAGGGGCACTCTCCCCTAGAGTCTCTACCATGTCCTCATGGATCTCCTTCGATGATAAGCCCTTGATGCAGAGGTAGCGAATGACTGCTCGATGAGAAATTTTATCCATTTTCTCAATTTCTGCCACCCCTTACCACTTCAGTAGTAGTCTGTAAAAAAAAAAATTGGTTGCAGTTAATTTCTTGAAACTTGGTGTTTAATCTTAGATTAACCTGATCTACAAATGCACCTAATATCCACTGTGCGTTTCAAGTATTTGTACCTTAGGCTGAGAACTTATCAGTCATGCCTCGTAAGTCAGCTGAGACTCTTGCAGAAGGCACAAACATGGCTGCCCCATCATCATGTTTATTGACATTTATTTATAAAGAATAAATGTATGAAAACTGACATTGTCCTCACAACAGATACCCTTTATCTGAAGACAAGAGGTCCAAGTGGATTAGAGCCGGATCTCAGGGAGTCGTTGGATGGCAAAGTTTTAGCTCAGATGTTTCCAACCAGACATCAGCCTCTAGTGCCAGGTATATGTGTACACACACATCACATGTTTCCAAACAGCCGTCAGCCTCTAGTGCCAGGTATATGTGTACACACACATCACGTTTCCAAACAGCCGTCAGCCTCTAGTGCCAGGTATATGTGTACACACACATCACATTTTTCCAAACATCCGTCAGCCTCTAGTGCCAGGTATATGTGTACACACACATCACATTTTTCCAAACAGCCGTCAGTCTCTAGTGCCAGGTATATGTGTACACACACATCACATGTTTTCAAACACCCGTCAGTCTCTAGTGCCAGGTATATGTGTACACACACATCACATGTTTCCAAACACCCTTCAGTCTCTAGTGCCAGGTATATGTGTACACACACATCACATGTTTCCAAACAGCCATCAGTCTCTAGTGCCAGGTATATGTGTACACACACATCACATGTTTCCAAACAACCATCAGTCTCTAGAGCCAGGTATACGTGTACACACACATCACTTATTTCCAACCAGACACTAGCCTTTAAAGTCAGGTATGTGTTCCTGTTTAATCCTTCAGGTATGTATTCTTGGTTAGTCCTTGCTGATGTGAGTTTTCTAATCCTTGACTCAAAATTAACATTTAACCAAATTAGTGTTTAGATTCTTCAAATTCTTATATATATATATATATATATCCTTCCCTACCTTAGCATTGAAGTCCCCCATAGCAATTAGGATGTCGTGTTTAGGGACTTTGTTGATGATTTGTTGTAGTTGGTGATAGAAGTCGTCTTTCACATCATCATCTGCATCATTCGTGGGTGCATAACACTGGTGACAACATGAGACAACTACAGAGAATGTTTAACAAGATTTGGAAAGAAGAAAAGGTCCCTTCTAATTGGAAGAAGGGAATCATTGTTAAAATACCAAAAAAGGGCAACCTTAGTGACTGTAACAGCTGGAGAGGAGTAGCCTTAATATCAGTTGTGTCAAAAGTATTTTGCAAGGTCATTTTGAATAGACTCAAAGATATAGTGGATACTGCAATGAGAGAAGAACAAGCAGGATTTCGAAAAGAGAGAAGCTGTCTCGACCAGATCTTTACTCTCAGAATAATACTTGAAGAACATATTGAAAAGCAGAAACCATTAATACTGAATTTCATAGATTTTAAGAAGGCATTTGATAGCATACACAGAGATTCATTATGGAGAATTTTATGTCTATATGGAATACCATCTAAAATTGTCAACATCATTAAGGACTTATACAATGGATATGGTGGTGCAGTCAAGACAGAAGAAGGGATGAGTGAATGGTTCCAGATTGAAACAGGCGTGAAACAAGGATGTATACTGTCTCCTTTACTTTTTGGGATTACAATAGACTTCATAATGAAAAAATGCTGCACAGGTAACACAGGTATTGGCTGGGTACATGGGACCCAACTAGAAGATCTTGATTTTGCTGATGACATAACTCTTATCAGTAATAATGTGAATTCCATGCAAGAAAAAACAGATAGCCTCTCTTCACTGGCTAGCAAAATAGGACTTGAAATTAACAAGGACAAAACAAAAATAATGAAAATTCCCATCAATCAAAATGGAAAAATACACATAGAAGGGACAGATATTGAAGAAGTCAATCAATTTGCATACCTTGGCAGCTACATAGATCAGGATGGTGACACTAGAAAGGAAGTTAGGATCAGAATTGCAAAAGCAGCATCAATCTTCAAGAATCTTGAGAGCATATGGAATTCAAAAGTTATAAGCACAAAAACCAAGTTAAGACTATTCAATTCAAATGTAATATCCTCCCTCATTTATGCATGCGAAAGCTGGAAAACAACTAAAGAAATAGAAAAGAAATTAGACTCTGTTGAAAACAAATGCATAAGGAAAATACTCGGCATCAAGTGGAATGAATTCAAGAACAATGCAGAGATAAGACAGATGACTGAACAACAACCGGTCTCACGGGTGATCAGGAAAAGGAGATGGACATATGTTGGTCACTTGATGAGAAGAAATGAGCAGAGAATCCCAAAACAAGCTATCAAATGGAACACAACAGGCCGAAGAAAAAGGGGCAGACTGCGTGAAACTCTGAAGAGGACATTGTTAAGAGAGGCCAAGTTAACAGGCATAAAATCCTTTGTTGAGGTTGAAAGACTCGCTGAAGACAGGAAAAATTGGCGAACTACTTTGCGAGCCCTATGTGACGTCTAACGGCACAGGAAGGATATAAGATATAAGATAAGATATATATACACACACACACACACACACACACATATACTCACATATTAATACAGTAGACTTTCTATTTATACCCAGCAAATACAGCAAAATCACCATTTAACTTTCACCCAGGGATCAGTAAATTATAGTGTCAACTTTGGGCAAACTTAGAATAGGTGTTTAATGTAAAGAAATGTGTCCACCTGGTAGAAGCAATACCACTGATGTCAGCAGACAGGCAACACTGCCATCAAGAATGGGAAATTAATTATGAGAAAGGTACTAAAAGTTCATATTTGAAGTATCTATATGTGAAATCATTAACAATATATAGAAGAGGGGTTCATTTTTCTTACTTACCAGCTGGAGAGGAGTAACCTTAATATCAGTTGTGTCAAAAGTATTTTGCAAGGTCATTTTGAATAGACTCAAAGATATAGTGGATACTACAATGAGAGAAAGAACAAGCAGGATTTCGAAAAGAGAGAAGCTGTCTCGACCAGATCTTTCTTCTTATATCTTATATCCTTCCCGTGCCGTTAGACGTCACATAGGGCTCGCAAAGTAGTTCGCCAATATTTCCTGTCTGCGGCGAGTCTTTCAACCTCAACAAAGGATTTTATGCCTGTTAACTTGGCCTCTCTTAATAATGTTCTCTTCAGAGTTTCACGCGGTCTGCCCCTTTTTCTTCGGCCTGTTGTGTTCCACTTGATAGCTTGGTTTGGGATCTTTACTCTAAGAATAATACTTGAAGAACATATTGAAAAGCAGAAACCATTAATACTGAATTTCATAGATTTTAAGAAGGCATTTGATAGCATACACAGAGATTCATTATGGAGAATTTTATGTCTATATGGAATACCATCTAAAATTGTCAACATCATTAAGGACTTATACAATGGATATGGTTGTGCAGTCAAGACAGAAGAAGGGATGAGTGAATGGTTCCAGATTGAAACAGGCGTGAAACAAGGATGTATACTGTCTCCTTTACTTTTTGGGATTACAATAGACTTCATAATGAAAAAATGCTGCACAGGTAACACAGGTATTGACTGGGTACATGGGACCCAGCTAGAAGATCTTGATTTTGCTGGTGACATAACCCTTATCAGTAATAATGTGAATTCCATGCAAGAAAAAACAGATAGCCTGTCTTCACTGGCTAGCAAAATAGGACTTGAAATTAACAAGGACAAAACAAAAATAATGAAAATTCCCATCAATCAAAATGGAAAAATACACATAGAAGGGACAGATATTGAAGAAGTCAATCAATTTGCATACCTTGGCAGCTACATAGACCAGGATGGTGACACTAGAAAGGAAGTTAGGATCAGAATTGCAAAAGCAGCATCAATCTTCAAGAATCTTGAGAACATATGGAATTCAAAAGTTATAGCACAAAAACCAAGTTAAGACTATTCAATTCAAATGTAATATCCACCCTCATTTATGCATGCGAAAGCTGGAAAACAACTAAAGAAATAGAAAAGAAATTAGACTCTTTTGAAAACAAATGCCTAAGGAAAATACTCGGCATCAAGTGGAATGAATTCAAGAACAATGCAGAGATAAGACAGATGACTGAACAACAACCAGTCTCACGGGTGATCAGGAAAAGGAGATGGACATATGTTGGTCACTTGATGAGAAGAAATGAGCAGAGAATCCCAAAACAAGCTATCAAGTGGAACACAACAGGCCGAAGAAAAAGGGGCAGACCGCGTGAAACTCTGAAGAGGACATTATTAAGAGAGGCCAAGTTAACAGGCATAAAATCCTTTGATGAGGTTGAAAGACTTGCCGAAGACAGGAAAAATTGGCGAACTACTTTGCGAGCCCTATGTGACGTCTAACGGCACAGGAAGGATATAAGATATAAGATAAGATATATACACACACACACACACACACACACATATACTCACATATTAATACAGTAGACTTTCTATTTATACCCAGCAAATACAGCAAAATCACCATTTAACTTTCACCCAGGGATCAGTAAATTATAGTGTCAACTTTGGGCAAACTTAGAATAGGTGTTTAATGTAAAGAAATGTGTCCACCTGGTAGAAGCAATACCACTGATGTCAGCAGACAGGCAACACTGCCATCAAGAATGGGAAATTAATTATGAGAAAGGTACTAAAAGTTCATATTTGAAGTATCTATATGTGAAATCATTAACAATATATAGAAGAGGGGTTCATTTTTCTTACTTACCAGCTACTTGTTGAAGTACTCTTACTTACTAGGTACTTGTTGAAGTACTCTTACTTATTAGGTACTTGTTGAAATACTCTTACTTACTAGGTACTTGTTGAAGTACTCTTACTTATTAGGTACTTGTTGAAGTACTCTTACTTATTAGGTACTTGTTGAAATACTCTTACTTACTAGGTACTTGTTGAAGTACTCTTACTTACTAGGTACTTGTTGAAGTACTCTTACTTACCAGCTACTTGTTGAAGTACTCTTACTTATTAGGTACTTGTTGAAATACTCTTACTTACTAGGTACTTGTTGAAGTACTCTTACTACTAGGTACTTGTTGAAGTACTCTTACTTATTAGGTACTTGTTGAAGTACTCTTACTTACTAGGTACTTGTTGAAGTACTCTTACTTACTAGGTACTTGTTGAAGTACTCTTACTTATTAGGTACTTGTTGAAGTACTCTTACTTACTAGGTACTTGTTGAAGTACTCTTACTTATTAGGTACTTGTTGAAGTACTCTTACTTACTAGGTACTTGTTGAAGTACTCTTACTTATTAGGTACTTGGTGAAGTACTCTTACTTACTAGGTACTTGTTGAAGTACTCTTACTTATTAGGTACTTGTTGAAGTACTCTTACTTACTAGGTACTTGTTGAAGTACTCTTACTTACTAGGTACTTGTTGAAGTACTCTTACTTATTAGGTACTTGTTGAAGTACTCTTACTTATTAGGTACTTGTTGAAGTACTCTTACTTACTAGGTACTTGTTGAAGTACTCTTACTTACCAGCTACTTGTTGAAGTACTCTTACTTACTAGGTACTTGTTAGGCTCTGCCTAAAGCAAACAGGAATCATAGAGAGCTGTCAGGTCACCTCATAGCTCTGCCTAAAGCAAACAGGAATCATAGAGAGCTGTCAGGTCACCTCATAGCTCTGCCTAAAGCAAACAGGAATCATAGAGAGCTGTCAGGTCGCCTCATAGCTCTGCCTAAAGCAAACAGGAATCATAGAAAGCTGTCAGGTCACCTCATAGCTCTGCCTAAAGCAAACAGGAATCACAGAGAGCTGTCAGGTCGCCGAATCATATCACTCCAGAACACATACGGAAAACTAATGGAAAAAAACTGAAGCCAAAAAAAGCACACAAGCTCTTGAAAATAGTGGCAAACTGGCTAGCACAGTGTGAGGATGCTCACTAGGGAGAAACAGCACCACGAACACAGCCGTAATGGCATATGTTGTATATGAAGGGTTCCAAAAGAAAGATGACATGCTACTGGTGACCTTGGACCTAGAGGATGCATGTAACCAAGTGGATTACACCATCCTACTTATACTAGAGGATGCTTATAACCAAGTGGATTACACCATCCTACTTATACTAAAGGATGCTTATAACCAAGTGGATTACACCATCCTACTTATACTAGAGGATGCTTATAACCAAGTGGATTACACCATCCTACTTATACTAAAGGATGCTTATAACCAAGTGGATTACACCATCCTACTTATACTAGAGGATGCTTATAACCAAGTGGGTTACACCATCCTACTTATACTAGAGGATGCTTATAACCAAGTGGATTACACCATCCTACTTATACTAAGGATGCTTATAACCAAGTGGATTACACCATCTACTTATACTAAAGGATGCTTAAACCAAGTGGATTACACCATCCTACTTATACTAGAGGATGCTTATAACCAAGTGGATTACACCATCCTACTTATACTAAATGATGCATGTAACCAAGTGGATTACACCATCCTACTTATACTAGAGGATGCATGTAACCAAGTGGATTACACCATCCTACTTATACTAGAGGATGCTTATAACCAAGTGGATTACACATCCTACTTATACTAGAGGATGCTTATAACAAGTGGATTACACCATCTACTTATACTAGAGGATGCTTATAACCAAGTGGATTACACCATCTACTTATACTAGAGGATGCTTATAACCAAGTGGATTACACCATCCTACTTATACTAGAGGATGCTTATAACCAAGTGGATTACACCATCCTACTTATACTAGAGGATGCTTATAACCAAGTGGATTACACCATCCTACTATACTAGAGGATGCTTATAACCAAGTGGATTACACCATCCTACTTATACTAGAGGATGCTTATAACCAAGTGGATTACACCATCCTACTTATACTAGAGGATGCTTATAACCAAGTGGATTACACCATCCTACTTATACTAGAGGATGCTTATAACCAAGTGGATTACACATCCTACTTATACTAAAGGATGCTTATAACCAAGTGGATTACACCATCCTACTTATACTAAAGGATGCTTATAACCAAGTGGATTACACCATCCTACTTATACTAAAGGATGCTTATAACCAAGTGGATTACACCATCCTACTTATACTAAAGGATGCTTATAACCAAGTGGATTACACCATCCTACTTATACTAAAGGATGCTTATAACCAAGTGGATTACACCATCCTACTTATACTAGAGGATGCTTATAACCAAGTGGATTACACCATCCTACTTATACTAAAGGATGCTTATAACCAAGTGGATTACACCATCCTACTATACTAAAGGATGCTTATAACAAGTGGATTACACCATCCTACTATACTAGAGGATGCTTATAACCAAGTGGATTACACCATCCTACTTATACTAAAGGATGCTTATAACCAAGTGGATTACACCATCCTACTTATACTAAGGATGCTTATAACCAAGTGGATTACACCATCCTACTTATACTAAGGATGCTTATAACCAAGTGGATTACACCATCTACTTATACTAAGGATGCTTATAACCAAGTGGATTACACCATCCTACTTATACTAGAGGATGCTTATAACCAAGTGGATTACACCATCCTACTTATACTAAAGGATGCATGTAACCAAGTGGATTACACCATCCTACTTATACTAGAGGATGCATGTAACCAAGTGGATTACACCATCCTACTTATACTAGAGGATGCTTATAACCAAGTGGATTACACATCCTACTTATACTAGAGGATGCTTATAACAAGTGGATTACACCATCTACTTATACTAGAGGATGCTTATAACCAAGTGGATTACACCATCTACTTATACTAGAGGATGCTTATAACCAAGTGGATTACACCATCCTACTTATACTAGAGGATGCTTATAACCAAGTGGATTACACCATCCTACTTATACTAGAGGATGCTTATAACCAAGTGGATTACACCATCCTACTAATACTAGAGGATGCTTATAACCAAGTGGATTACACCATCCTACTTATACTAGAGGATGCTTATAACCAAGTGGATTACACCATCCTACTTATACTAGAGGATGCTTATAACCAAGTGGATTACACCATCCTACTTATACTAGAGGATGCTTATAACCAAGTGGATTACACCATCCTACTTATACTAAAGGATGCTTATAACCAAGTGGATTACACCATCCTACTTATACTAAAGGATGCTTATAACCAAGTGGATTACACCATCCTACTTATACTAAAGGATGCTTATAACCAAGTGGATTACACCATCCTACTTATACTAAAGGATGCTTATAACCAAGTGGATTACCCATCCTACTTATACTAAAGGATGCTTATAACCAAGTGGATTACACCATCCTACTTATAGTAGAGGATGCTTATACCAAGTGGATTACACCATCCTACTTATACTAAAGGATGCTTATAACCAAGTGGATACACCATCCTACTATACTAGAGGATGCTTATAACAAGTGGATTACACCATCCTACTATACTAGAGGATGCTTTAACCAAGTGGATTACACCATCCTACTTATACTAGAGGATGCTTATAACCAAGTGGATTACACCATCCTACTTATAAGAGGATGCTTATAACCAAGTGGATTACACCATCCTACTTATACTAGAGGATGCTTATAACCAAGGGATTACACCATCCTACTTATACTAGAGGATGCTTATAACCAAGTGGATTACACCATCCTACTTATACTAGAGGATGCTTATAACCAAGTGGATTACACCATCCTACTTATACTAGTGCTGGAACTAGTCACAGGCACATGGCTTGTCAGATGGAAATACAGATAGTTTGTCTCAGATAGACGAAGTTCATATCCTTTGTATTGTGTAAACACTATTTCATATCACATGTTTTGTATGAACTGTATTTCATATTCTACCTTATATATAAATTATAGTTCATATCCCATCTTGTGTATAACTTGTGATTCATATCCCACCTTGAGTATAAACTAAAGTTCATATCCCACTTTGTGCATAGCCTGGAGTTCTTATCCCACCTTCTGTATAAGCTACAGTTCATATCCCACTTTGTGCATAGCATGGAGTTCTTATCCCACCTTCTATATAAGCTACAGTTCATATCCCACTTTGTGCATAGCCTGGAGTTCTTATCCCACCTTCTGTATAAGCTACAGTTCATATATATCCCACTTTGTGCATAGCATGGAGTTCTTATTCCACCTTCTGTATAAGCAACAGTTCATACCCCCATCTTCTGTATAAGCTACAGTTCATACCTCATCTTCTGTATAAGCTACAGTTTATACCTCATCTTCAGTATAAGATACAGTTCATACCTCATCTTCAGTATAAGCTACAGTTCATACCCCATCTTTAGTATAAGCTACAGTTCATACCCCATCTTCTGTATAAGCTACTGTTAATATCCCTCCTTCTGTATAAGCAACTGTTCATATCCCACCTTCTGTATATTGTTCATATCCCACCTTAAGTATAAACATGGCATTTAAGAACTGTTACATACAGGTATATGAGACACTAGAACCTGACATTTTGAACTCAAAATTCAGCTATGCTTAACCTTTCCTTTTTCTACAGTCATATTCCCTACCTACTAAGCTCTCATCTACTCTTTGCTCACCTGAAACTAATATTCTAGGACCTACACTGTACAAACCCTCTACCTTACCACACCGATCTACTCTACCCACTCCATTCTTGGCTTGACATTCATTGTATCCCTCTGACAGTATTGTTATTCTGTATATGTAATGTGTAACTGTTTATCATAGTATTGTTATGTTGTGTTTGTAATGTGTGACTATGTTTATTACAGCATTGTTATGTTGTATTTGTAATGTATGATCATGTCTATTGTATTGTTATGTTGTATCTGTATGGATGACCATGCGCCAGTATTTGCTGGTGTTCTGCAATCTCATATTGTTACAGTTGTATTTGTAACATAATTTAACACTTTATGAATAGTTTCATTTCTAATGTAAGTTACTAAAGTTGTATTTTTAATAGAGTGATATTTCATATCCAGTTGTATTTGTAGCAGAAGTTGCTAAGATTTGTTTGTAAGTAGAGTCTGTTATTTGGGTGGCTGGTGTAAGTAAAATATTACTGAAGTCTAGTAGCTGACTTGTCTTGCTGGTGTGTATCTTTCCCAGCTTAGAGCAGCTGCTGAATGACAGGCAGGTTGATCCAGAGGAAATGCTGTTGAGTCTAGGATTTGGTGGAGAACCTCAGAGTTTGATGCCTTCCTTGGCTCGTGTGCCAGTACGATTTTTGCACCATCCATCACGGGCTTATGGCATTGCTGCACCTGGTGTGAGTGAGAATGTTGACAGTGAGCTCCAGGATGATGTGGGTGCAGCCACATTATCTCCACAAGATGATGGGGCTACATCAGCACCCCAGCCACCACCTAAAAGACGTACAGGTGGGTTTTCTTTGCAAGGGTTATACTTCAGATCACATAGTGGATATGTGGACTTGTATAGTCTGATTGGTAGGGATGTTCCTCTATATTTCTTTAATGTTGAGGGTTCCAAGTGTTATAGTGCAGCTTTCATACTTGATGGTTCAGGGGACAAGGAGGTGGAAGATGGCAAGAGAAAGAGTGCAGGTTTGGAATATAGGAATCAAGATGAAAATGGAGAACTGAATGAGAATATAGAAAAAACTAGATCCTCCAGTAGAGGTGGAGATGGAGAAGTGTGCAGAGATGGTAGAGATCTGGAAGAGAGAGAGAGTGACACAAGTTGTCTGGATTCATTAATTGCAGACTCTCAGACAAAGAACTTGCCTCAGGATCATGTAAGTGGCTCAGGCCAGAGGGAAAAAGAGATAAGTACTGTAGAGAAATGTGAGAAAATGGCAAGTGATATTCTGAGAGAGAATTTAAAATATCTTCAGAAGAGACAGCTTCCAGAAAGTCTGGGCCGGTATAAAACTCAAGTGGAAGAGACAGGACTTGAGAGAAGTGGGTGTGAGAGTCAATCTGAAGTGAGGCAACTAAAAGGAATAAGGAGATTCTTCAGTGTACCTTTTATAAAGATGGCAGCTGAGAAATGTGCCAAAACTCTTTCTCAAGCAGTGAGCAGAAAACATGAAACAGACCCTACACCTGCAAAAACTGCCAGTCATTCTTCACTAGGCTCAACCCAGGTTGTCAAAATTAGCAGAGGCAGTGGAGATTGTGAAGATTATTTGTTTCCATCACCTTTCAGACATCAACATGGCGGTCATATATCTTCAGACCGTGCAGATCTGTCAGTGAGTTCTCACAGCTCTAGAGACACTGGCCAAGAAGACATTCAAGCGAGAGAATCAGAAGAAACAGCTTTCACTCAGGACTCAAAGCAGACCACAGCCGGGGCCACGTTACTTTTACATTGTTGTAAAGCACTGCAGCGTTGTAAGGCACCCTGGCATTCATTTGAACCATCTTTGTCTGTCAACAGCTCCAATGTCAGCAAAACCTCTTCAAAGTTGACAGCACAGACTGCCTATTCTGAGGGAGAACTATGTACAGGCAGTGGTCAGCTCAGAGCCAGAAGTTGTCCTAGACAGGTCCAGGAGACAGTCAAGGATGTTTGTCAGGTGATCACTGGCAGATATAAACAGGGACCTTCTGAATATAGAGAGCATGGGTTGGCTGAGCTGTCCCAGACTCAGAGGCTGGCATTCATAGCTGGACTCAGAGGTGGCTGTGATTTTCTTGTTGATGGTAGCTGCGAGAGTGTCAGCCGGGGATCCATGTCTAATTTTGCTGCTCAGCGGGATGTTGATATCTCTTCTCACGCAACGATGGATCAGTTTTCTCATAGAGTCATAGATAAAGAGGTTTGTGATAGAGTCATAGATAAGGAGGTTTGTGATAGAGTGATAGATGAGGAGGTTTGTGATAGTGTGATAGATAAGGAGGTTTGTGATAGAGTGATAGATGAGGAGGTTTGTGATAGTGTGATAGATAAGGAGGTTTGTGATAGAGTGATAGAGTGACACAAGTTGTCTGGATTCATTAATTGCAGACTCTCAGACAAAGAACTTGCCTCAGGATCATGTAAGTGGCTCAGGCCAGAGGGAAAAAGAGATAAGTACTGTAGAGAAATGTGAGAAAATGGCAAGTGATATTCTGAGAGAGAATTTAAAATATCTTCAGAAGAGACAGCTTCCAGAAAGTCTGGGCCGGTATAAAACTCAAGTGGAAGAGACAGGACTTGAGAGAAGTGGGTGTGAGAGTCAATCTGAAGTGAGGCAACTAAAAGGAATAAGGAGATTCTTCAGTGTACCTTTTATAAAGATGGCAGCTGAGAAATGTGCCAAAACTCTTTCTCAAGCAGTGAGCAGAAAACATGAAACAGACCCTACACCTGCAAAAACTGCCAGTCATTCTTCACTAGGCTCAACCCAGGTTGTCAAAATTAGCAGAGGCAGTGGAGATTGTGAAGATTATTTGTTTCCATCACCTTTCAGACATCAACATGGCGGTCATATATCTTCAGACCGTGCAGATCTGTCAGTGAGTTCTCACAGCTCTAGAGACACTGGCCAAGAAGACATTCAAGCGAGAGAATCAGAAGAAACAGCTTTCACTCAGGACTCAAAGCAGACCACAGCCGGGGCCACGTTACTTTTACATTGTTGTAAAGCACTGCAGCGTTGTAAGGCACCCTGGCATTCATTTGAACCATCTTTGTCTGTCAACAGCTCCAATGTCAGCAAAACCTCTTCAAAGTTGACAGCACAGACTGCCTATTCTGAGGGAGAACTATGTACAGGCAGTGGTCAGCTCAGAGCCAGAAGTTGTCCTAGACAGGTCCAGGAGACAGTCAAGGATGTTTGTCAGGTGATCACTGGCAGATATAAACAGGGACCTTCTGAATATAGAGAGCATGGGTTGACTGAGCTGTCCCAGACTCAGAGGCTGGCATTCATAGCTGGACTCAGAGGTGGCTGTGATTTTCTTGTTGATGGTAGCTGCGAGAGTGTCAGCCGGGGATCCATGTCTAATTTTGCTGCTCAGCGGGATGTTGATATCTCTTCTCACACAACGATGGATCAGTTTTCTCATAGAGTCATAGATAAAGAGGTTTGTGATAGAGTCATAGATAAGGAGGTTTGTGATAGAGTGATAGATGAGGAGGTTTGTGATAGAGTGATAGATAAGGAGGTTTGTGATAGAGTGATAGATGAGGAGGTTTGTGATAGTGTGATAGATAAGGAGGTTTGTGATAATGTGATAGATAAGGTGGTTTGTGATAGAGTGACTGATGAGTTCATTGATAGACATGAGAAATGTACTGAAGTCACTAACTTTCTCATATACACAAGTCATGCTAATGAATACATCTGCTCCATTGGTGACGATTTTTCTGCTTTAGATGATGTTAGAAATGATACTGACTACTTGCTTCATGATAATGAGTTTTATGAAGATTTTTACGATAATGGTATGAGTGATAATATAGATGACGAACATATTCACAGGAACAGTAATATAACTAATAAAAATCAAAAGATTCCTTCTACATACGATGATGATGGTGATGGTGATGGTGGTGATGATGATGATGATGATGATGATGATGATGATGACAAAGATAACAGTGCAGTTGCAGAGTTAGAGTGGTGCTATGATGTGGAGAATGTGTAATTCAACTAAACTTATATATATTGGGTAAAATAACTGTCACACACTAAAACAGCCCATATAACTGTCACACACACACAGCCCATATAACTGTCACACACTAAAACGGCCCATATAACTGTCACACACACACAGCCCATATAACTGTCACACACTAAAACAGCCCATATAACTGTCACACACTCAAACAGCCCGTATAACTATCACACACTTAAACAGCCCATATAAATGTCGTGCTCAAACAGCCCATATAACTGTCACACACTCAAGCAACCCATATAACTGTCACAAACTCAAGCAACCCATATAACTGTCACAAACTCAAGCAACCCATATAACTGTCACAAACTCAAGCAACCCATATAACTGTCACACACTCACAGGCCATATAACTGTCACCCACTCAAGCAACCCATATAACTGTCACACACTCAAGCAACCCATATAACTTCACACACTCAAACAACCCATATAACTCACATGCTCAAACAAACCATATAACTTCACACACTCAACCAACCCATATAACTGTCACATGCTCAAACAAACCATATAACTGTCACATGCTCAAACAGACCATATAACTGTCACATGCTCAAACAAACCATGTAACTTCACACACTCAAGCAACCCATATAACTTCACACACTCAAGCAACCGATATAACTGTCACATGCTCAAACAAACCATATAACTGTCACACACTCAAACAAACCATATAACTGTCACACACTCAAACAGCCCATATAACTGTCACACACTCACAAAGCTCATATAGCTGTCACATACTCGCACAGCTCATATGTTACATACTCACACAACTCATATGTTACACACTCACATAGCTCATTTACTGAGTAAAATAACTATCACATACTCACACAGCCCATATAATGAACTACACTCCCCCACAAATTTCATATAATGAACTACACACTCCCACACAGCTCATATAATGAATTACACATCCCCACACAGTTCATATAATGAACTAAACATCCCCACACAGGTCATATAATGAACTACACTTCCCCACATAGCTCATATAATGAACCACACACCCCCACACAGCTCATATAATGAACTATACACACAGCTCAGATAATGAACTACACACCCCCAAAGCAGCCCGTATAATGATCTACACATCCCCACACAGCACATATAATGAACTACACATCCCCATACAGCTCATATAATGAACTACACATCCCCACATAGCTCATATAATGAACTACACATCCCTACACAGCTCATATAATGAATTACACATCCCCACATAGCTTATATAATGAACACACCTCCACACAGCCCATATAATGATCTACACATCCCCACACAGCACATAATGAATTACACATCCCCATACAGCTCATATAATGAGCTACAAATCTCCACATGGCTCATATAATAAACAACACCCCCACACAGCTCATATAATGAACTACACATCCTCACATACCTCATGTAATGAACTACACATCCCCACAGCTCATATAATGAACTACAAATCTCCACACGGTTCATATAATGAACACACGCCCCCACAAAACTCATATAATGAACTACACATCCCCACACAGCTCATATAATGAAACATCCACCCTCTACACAGCTCATATAATGAACTACAACCCCCACACAGCTCATATCATGAACTACACACCTCCACACAGCTTGCGTAATGAACTACACATCCCCACACAGCTCATAATGAACTACACATCCCCACACAGCTTATATATTGACACACCCCCCACACACACAGCTCATATAATGAACTACACATCCCCACACAGCTTATATATTGACACACACCCCCACACAGCTCATATAATGAACTACACACCCCCACACAGTTCATATAATGATTTACACATCCCCACACAGCTCATAGCAAAAACACATCCCCACACAGCTCATAGCAAAAACACATCCCCACACAGCTCATATAATGAACTACACAACCTCACACAGCTCATATAATGAACTACACATCCCCAAATAGCTCATATAATGAACTACACATCCTCACACAGCTCATATAATGAACACACAGACACACATAGCTCATGTAATGAATTTTACACAGCTCATATAATGAACTATACACACTCACAGCACATATGATGAAGTATACACAACCACACAGCTCATATAATCAACTACATATCATCATATAGCTCATATAATGAACTACACATCCCTACATAGCCCATATAATGAACACAAACACCAAACACCACATAGCTCATGTAATGAATTTCACACAACTCATATAATGAATTATACACACCCACACAACTCATATAATGAACTATACACACTCACATAGCTCATATAATGAAGTATACACACTCACAACACATATAATGAAGTATACACACCCATGCCACACACCCACACAGCTTATAATGAACTACACACACTCACACAGCTTATATAATGAATTAGACACAAACATGCACTACGTCCACTGACCATCCACATACACATCACTATCCACTAATCACAGACATTTGACACACCACATAGATGCAGGTTAATTACTGACTGTACACTCTCATAAGTTTTACTCTTTCCTTATTTGTCTTGTCTAAATCTTAACTTTAGACACAAACATTAGATGTTGTGAGTTTGTATTGTCTTTCTTGACTCTATGAAAGAAACACACACACAGCTACATATATTAGATGTTGTGAGTTTGTTTTGTCTTCCATGAGTGTGGTGTGAGCACAGTCAGAAGAGAACTTTTTTTTTTATTAGACTAATAACTAGTGAGAATATCTTATGTTTAAGCCAGGTGACAAGGTCAGCTTTCATATGTAAGTAAATGTTATATTCCCAGCACTACAAAAGTCTTTATCTCAGCTGCTGATCTCATGTTATGCAAGGTAAAAAGTAAAAAAGATAAAATTCCTGTTTCCATGCCCTTAAGGCAAACTGGGGATACGGTGTTAGGCCTGTATTTTCCACATGAAAGTGTGATGTGGTCAGTATCACACCTGACTACATTTACCTTCCAAGATTTTTGTGGCATCCATTTTTAGAGGCTGAGTGTACCAGAAAAAAATCTCATTGCTGGTACTTGAACCAGTTACCACCAGATTGGTAAGCTGAGCACCTAACCACTCAGCTAACCATGCAAAGGCCTTTTTCTACATGTATCTATGTTCTGTCATTTTCATATGAGTGTTTACTTTTAAGACATGACCTTTTATCACAAGATTATTGTACATATAAGATAGCTGTCTTATAAAACATGACCTTTTATTACAAGATTACTGTAGGTATAGGACAGCTGACCTATAAAATATGACATTTTTGTCACAAGATTACTGTTGGTATAGGACAGATCATTGATACAGAACAAATGAACTCAACAACTTGATTTTACAACAAAACTGTTATAAGTACTGAACAACAAACTCGAAAACTTGTTTTTATTGTATTTGTTGTAAATATTGAACAGATGAAGTTTACAAGTTCATGTAATCTTGATTTAACTAAGAAATGATTGTG
This sequence comes from Achatina immaculata, assembly GCA_009760885.1. Taxonomy (NCBI): domain Eukaryota; kingdom Metazoa; phylum Mollusca; class Gastropoda; order Stylommatophora; family Achatinidae; genus Lissachatina; species Lissachatina immaculata. The sequence continues at coordinate 2,756,851 of CM019714.1, forward strand.
TTAGATACAAATGCAAGGCTGTGGAGTTGCTACACCAAGCCTTAACTTCAGTGTCATGTTTTTGTGAATAGTACAGTTGTACTGACTGCACAGTTCTTTATATGTTTGGTGCTACATATTTTGTCTGATGAAGTTTTGAAGTAACATCAAACAATAAACTTGTTATCTCATATGTGTAGTGTCTGGTGTCATGTTTTTGTTACTGGTGATCACACATCTGTAGTTGTATTGGTGATGTTGCTGATGCTGATATTACTGCTGTTGTATTAGTGTTGATGTTTATACAGGAGTTGCATTGAGGATGTTTATGATGATGTCACCCACCGGTTATGTTACTGATGATGTTAACATTGATGTCACCGCTGTAGTTGTATTATGGGTAATGTTAATGATAATGGCACATTTTGTATTGCTGATGACATTGTCACTACTGTTGTGTTACTGGTGATAGTTATGGCTATTTATGATGGTGTGTGGTGAATCTTATAGTTATGGCTTTTTATGATGGTGTGTGGTGAATCTTGCCTATTCTGTACATGACAAGAAGACACAAGATATATACAGGTAAACAATCAAGAAACCACCCAGCATGCTTAGTATATGGCTGTTTCCATATTTCTGTTAGAAACAGTTCTGTATACTTTGTTGCCTTTCTTAATTGTACTGACAGGACTTGAGTTTCAGGTGGATTTTGTCACACATTTGTTCATTATGTTGAGTTACAGTTCAAGTTGTTGAATGTTGAAGTTATTGGTTAATTGCTTTGAGCTATAGTTTGAGTCATTTAATGTTGAATTTAGATGTTTATGTAGTAAATCTGTAATGATGCTTATGTTGTGAATGTTTTTATTGTGTTGATAGTTGCAACATTAATGCTATTATGAATTTGTGAGCAAGTTTCCTCATACACATTGTAGACTAACAGAACTAAAGGAAACTCTCCTGCTTGATGCATGGCATATAGTTGTTTGGTTCTCTCTTGTCTGTCTAGACATAGTGTGAGCTCTTATGTTGTTTTCTTCTCTCTTGTCTGTCTAGACATAGTGTGAGCTCTTAAGTTGTTTTCTTCTCTCTTGTCTGTCTAGACATAGTGTGAGCTCTTATGTTGTTTTTCTCTCTCTTGTCTGTCTAGACATAGTGTGAGCTCTTATGTTGTTTTCTTCTCTCTTGTCTGTCTAGACATAGTGTGAGCTCTTAAGTTGTTTTCTTCTCTCTTGTCTGTCTAGACATAGTGTGAGCTCTTATGTTGTTTTCTTCTCTCTTGTCTGTCTAGACATAGTGTGAGCTCTTATGTTGTTTTCTTCTCTCTTGTCTGTCTAGACATAGTGTGAGCTCTTATGTTGTTTTCTTCTCTCTTGTCTGTCTAGACATAGTGTGAGCTCTTATGTTGTTTTCTTCTCTCTTGTCTGTCTAGACATAGTGTGAGCTCTTAAGTTGTTTTCTTCTCTCTTGTCTGTCTAGACATAGTATGAGCTCTTAAGTTGTTTTCTTCTCTCTTGTCTGTCTAGACATAGTATGAGCTCTTATGTTGTTTTCTTCTCTCTTGTCTGTCTAGACATAGTATGAGCTCTTATGTTGTTTTCTTCTCTCTTGTCTGTCTAGACATAGTATGAGCTCTTATGTTGTTTTCTTCTCTCTTGTCTGTCTAGCCATAGTATGAGCTCTTAAGTTGTTTTCTTCTCTCTTGTCTGTCTAGACATAGTGTGAGCTCTTAAGTTGTTTTCTTCTCTCTTGTCTGTCTAGACATAGTATGAGCTCTTATGTTGTTTTCTTCTCTCTTGTCTGTCTAGACATAGTATGAGCTCTTAAGTTGTTTTCTTCTCTCTTGTCTGTCTAGACATAGTATGAGCTCTTAAGTTGTTTTCTTCTCTCTTGTCTGTCTAGACATAGTGTGAGCTCTTAAGTTGTTTTCTTCTCTCTTGTCTGTCTAGACATAGTATGAGCTCTTATGTTGTTTTCTTCTCTCTTGTCTGTCTAGACATAGTATGACCCTCAAGTTCTTCTCTTACCAAGCAGAAATGAATGTTACAGAGTATTTGTCCATTTGAAGTGAATGTCAGAAAGTGTGTCCAGCTGAAGTGAATGTCATAAAATCTTTTTTCCAACTAAAGTGTTTGGTAGAAAATTTTTCAAGTTGGGGTTAAAATCATAGAATCATTATCTATTTGAGGTGAATGCTATAAGATCTTTCAGCAGTTAAAATCATAGAATCATTATCTGTTTGAGGTGAATGCTATAAGATTTTTCAGCAGTTAAAATCATAGAATCATTATCTATTTGAGGTGAATGCTATAAGATCTTTCAGCAGTTAAAATCATAGAATCATTATCTGTTTGAGGTGAATGCTATAAGATCTTTCAGCAGTTAAAATCATAGAATCATTATCTGTTTGAGGTGAATGCTATAAGATCTTTCAGCAGTTAAAATCATAGAATCATTATCTATTTGAGGTGAATGCTATAAGATCTTTCAGCAGTTAAAATCATAGAATCATTATCTATTTGAGGTGAATGCTATAAGATCTTTCAGCAGTTAAAATCATAGAATCATTATCTATTTGAGGTGAATGCTATAAGATCTTTCAGCAGTTAAAATCATAGAATCATTATCTGTTTGAGGTGAATGCTATAAGATCTTTCAGCAGTTAAAATCATAGAATCATTATCTATTTGAGGTGAATGCTATAAGATCTTTCAGCAGTTAAAATCATAGAATCATTATCTATTTGAGGTGAATGCTATAAGATCTTTCAGCAGTTTGGATGAATGTTACCAGAATTTTGTTTGCTTGAATTGACTGTGACAAAATCCTTGTTCATTGAGCTCATTTCTGTATTAAATTGAAAACTGACAGATTGGAAGTGAATGTGACAAAATCCTTGCCAGTTGAGGTCAGTGCTGTAATAAACTGACAGATTTGAAGTGAATGTGACAAAATCCTTGTCTATTGAAGTCAGTGCTATAATATATGTATTTGAAAGCTATAAAAACTTTGAATAGTCACTTTGAATGCTACAAAATCCTTCTACAGTCAAACAGAACATCATACAGGAGTTGTCACTACTAGAAGTGCCATGTCATTCTTGTCTGAGCTAAAGTTTACCCGATTACTTTATGGTTATAGTGAAGTGTCAGTGTATCCTGTTTATATCCCAACCAAGAGTGTCTTTGTATCCCGTTTGTGTCCCAGCTAAGAGTGTCAGTGTATCCTGTTTGTGTCCCAGCTAAGAGTGTCAGTGTATCCCGTTTGTGTCCCAGCTAAGAGTGTCAGTGTATCCTGTTTGTGTCCCAGCTAAGAGTGTCAGTGTATCCCGTTTGTGTCCCAGCTAAGAGTGTCAGTGTATCCTGTTTGTGTCCCAGCTAAGAGTGTCAGTATATCCTGTTTGTGTCCCAGCTAAGAGTGTTAGTGTATTCTGTTTGTGTCCCAGCTAAGAGTGTTAGTGTATTCTGTTTGTGTTCCAGCTAAGATAGTCTGTTCTTATAATTTGCCATGCCAGATAGTGTTGATGGTTATACTTCTCTGTCTTGTGTGGTCCTTGGTGATCCTGTTCTGCTCAGGTGCTTTTCTTTGTCCATGTCACTTGGTCAGTCCACAGAGATGTTTTTTCTCTTGGTCTTCTCCTTTTTCCCTTGAATTTTCCAGTTACTACTAGGTTCTCCATCTCCTGTTTTCTCATGACATGTCCAAGAAATTTGACTGTTTTTCTTATAAATTTTAACTAGTTTCTGTTGTTGACAAACTTCTTTGAGGGGCCATTCATTTGTTGCTATGTTTGTCCAGGGTGATGTTTCTCCAAAACTTGCTTTCAGTTTCTTTTTGTTGACTGTCCAGGTATCACAACCAGTCTTAGTTGTATTGTTGACTGTCCAAGTCTCACAACCAGTCTTAGCTGTATTGATGACTGTCCAAGTCGCACAACCAATCTTAGCTGTATTGTTGACTGTCCAAGTCTCACAACCAATCTTAGCTGTATTGTTGACTGTCCAAGTCTCTCAACCAGTTTTAGCTGTATTGTTGACTGTCCAAATCTCACAACCAATCTTAGCTGTATTGCTGGCTGTACAAGTCTCACAACCAATCTTAGCTCTATATAATACTGTATTGTTGAGTGTACAAGTCTCACAACCAATCTTAGCTCTATATAGCACTGTATTGTTGACTGACCAAGTCTCACAACCAATCTTAGCTGTATAGAACACTGTATTGGTGACTGTACAAGTCTCACAACCAATCTTAGCTTTATATAGCACTCTAATACTTCTTTTCTCACCTTTACCAACATATTTGTTAGTATCTTCTTTTTTCACCTTTACCAACATATTTGTTAGTATCTTCTTTTTTCACCTTTACCAACATATTTGTTAGTATCTTCTTTTCTCACCTATAGCACCACATTTGTTAGTATCTTCTTTTCTCACCTTTACCAGCATATTTGTTAGTATCTTCTTTTCTCACCTATATCACCATATTTGTTAGTATCTTCTTTTCTCACCTTTACCAACATATTTGTTAGTATCTTCTTTTCTCACCTTTACCAACATATTTGTTAGTATCTTCTTTTCTCACCTTTACCAACATATTTGTTAGTATCTTCTTTTCTCACCTATAGCACCATATTTGTTAGTATCTTCTTTTCTCACCTATAGCACCATATTTGTTAGTATCTTCTTTTCTCACCTTTACCAACATATTTGTTAGTATCTTCTTTTCTCACCTTTACCAACATATTTATTAGTATCTTCTTAATGCCATCACAAGCTGCCTGTGCTCTACCTGTCTGTGATTGTATTTCATTTGTGCAGTTACGAGGGGAAGTCACTAAGTAACTCGCAAATGCCTGTTACCAAAAAACTGAATGTGATAGTAATTTTAAAACTTAATTTTTGAACCTACATTATTCCCCTATTTCTCAACATAATCGCCGCCAACATTGATACATTTGTCCCATCGTGTAATCAGTGATGCAATACCCATGGCGTAAAAATCGGGAGTCCGATTTCTGAACCACTTTTTTTTACTTTTGTTTCCACCTCTTCGTCACTCGAGAATCTTCTCCTGCCAAGGTGTTTTTCAATGGACTAAACAGGTGAAAATCACTTGGAGCTAAGTCATGACTATAGGGTGGATGTTCAAGAACTTCCCAACCCAGCTGGCTAACTTTCTCTTGGGTTAACTGAGCTGTATGTGGTCTGGCATTGTCATGAAGGAGAAGCACACCTCTAGTCAGCAGACCAGGATGTTTTCTTCAAAAATTCATTTGCTCATGCATTATTCTGTAGGTAAGCTATGTGAACATCCGATTGCACTTGTTACACTGTCTATCGTTACTCGCCTATCAGCTCTGATAATCTCATTCACACGTTGCACAGTTGCTTCTGTTACAATCTGAACAGGATGGCCAAGTCGGACTTTGTCAACAATTTTGGTGCATCCCTGAGAAAATTCTTGTACCCAGTTATAGACTGCTTTACGTGATGAACACTTTTCAGTATAAACTGTAATCATTTCCTTATGAATATCCTCAACTGAATGTCCTTTAGCCCACAAAAATCGCACTACACTTCCCTGTTCTTATTTGGTGCACACTAACAGTTGGGTAGCCATTTTGTTATTGTTTTGCGCATGCGCACCTAACTCCCAGCGCCCCCTACATACAGCTGTTATAAAGCTGGATGATGGTACTATCTAAAGATATATTTAAATACTACCTGATAACTGCCACTGGTAAAATATTTCAATTTGCGAGTTACTTAATGACTTCCCCTCGTATTGTTGTTTCTAGGTAAGTAAACCTTTTTACTTGTATCAGCATCTTTCTGCTTGAAAGGTCTTTGCACTTTGATATATATTTACTCTGTTTGATATTATCATTGGTTCTCTTTTGTTGCTGTTTAGTTCTAAAGCTTTTTTATTGCTGTATTCAGTAATCTGCCTTCACTTTCTACTTCTATTATAGTCTCATCCATATATCTCAGCTATTTGGCATTATGGTCTCCTATATTAAATCAAGTTTTTGATGCCTCTTGTTATGTTTTCACTGTGTAATGAGAATAGATCAGTACACACTCTTGTCTTACTCTCCTGGTACTCTCCTATGTCATTGTTCACTCTTATTGCTGATCTTTTATTCTACAGGGTGTTTTTAAAGTCTCACTGCACTTTCTATGTAAAAATGAAGAAAATGACATCATAAAAAATGTGCTGCACAGTCAGTCATGAAGAAAAAAATGCAGTGAATAGTTGTCATCTGCTGGAGTAATTTTTTGCACTCAAAACAGAATGGCATTATCAATGGAAGAAAGGATTTTTTTGGTTGAACAAGTGTTTCAAAATGGCAGTTGATACACACGGATGGTTGTTCAAAGATTTATAGCAAAATTTCTTGATAAACCACCTCCTCATCACACAACAGTTAGAAATTTGTTGAATAAGTTTTGTGATACGGGAACTGTGGAAGATGCTCCCATGATCTGGCAGGCCTGCTGTGTCTGAAGATAAATGTCTAGATATCCAAGACAGAATCCTGAAAGTCCATGCAAGTCTTTAAGGAAAATGTCACAAGAAGTGAATGTATCACTGAGCACAAAATTCTCAAACATCGGTTAAATTTTCATCCATACAAGATTTCTGTTGTGTCTGAACTAAAAGAGTGTGACAATCAATCCAGAGTCAACTACTCCACGTTGTTTCAAGCATTTTCAGCTGAAGAAGAAGAGTCAATTCTCGATTTAACATTCTTCTCTGATGAGGCATGGTTTCATCTATCTGGATACGTTAATAGCCAAAATAATCATATTTGGAGCAGTGTTAATCCCAATGCATTTCATGAAGCGCTGCTACACAATGCGAAAATTGGAGTATGGTGTGCCGTCAGTAGAAAACATTTAATTGGACCAGTTTTCTTCAGCAACACTATAAATGCTGATCGGTACCGTACTGACATTCTGGAACCTTTTTTAGAACAGCTGAATGAATGTGAAATTGAAGAAGTGTGATTCCAGCAAAATGGTGCAACTGCACACATAGCTAGAGCAACACACGGTTTTTTAAAGAAATTTTTGTAAATTACATAATATCTTGTGGAATTTGGCCTGCTCGTTCTCCAGATCTAAATCAATTAGATTATTATGTATGGGGTTTCTTGAAGGGAAATGGTTACAAAAATAATGTACAAACAATTGAGGACCTGAAAGAAACAGTCTGAATTACCATTCATGAAATAACAACAGACACATTGCACAAAGTATTTGACAATATGAAGAGACGTGTACAGTCATGTCTTGAAGCCCGTGGTGGATATTTCCAACACCTGTTATAATGAATATTTCGGTGGTACATTGCAGCTAACCCAAAACAGCGTTATATCATTGCAGTCACTATTGTAATTAATTAAATGACTTTTTTGAGCACATTTTGTGATGATGTCATTTACTTCATTTTTTTTTTCATAGAAAGTGTAATGAGACTTTAAAAACAGCCTGCAGTGCATATTCTTCATATTTGACCATTTATATGAAGTTTTTCAACCATTTGTATCATATCTTCATGTCTAACCCTGTCAGAAGTTTTCATGTAAAGCACAAGTATAAATATTTTTTTTTACTTCTAGAAATCATTCTGTTATAGTTCTTAATATAAAAATTGCATTACTTGTGTTTTTCTAGAAGGGTGTGTGTATCCCGTTTATATATCCCACATCAAGAAAGTCAGCATATCCTCTGTGTGTTTCACCAGTTTTTGTTACAGCCAAGAATGTGTGTCTTGTTTGCAGTTATTACAGCCAAGAATGTCTTATGTCCTGTCTGCTGTTATTACACTGAAGAATGTCTGTATGTCCTGTTTGCTGTTATTACAACCAAGAATGTCAATGTGTCCTGTCTGTTATTATTACTGCCAAGAATGTATGTCCTGTCTGCTGTTATTACAGCCAAGAATGTATGTCCTGTCTGGTATTATTACAGCCAAGAATGTCTGTATGTCCTGTCTGCTGTTATTACAGCCAAGAATGTGTGTCCTGTCCACTGTTATTACAGCCAAGAAGTGTGTCCGTCTTCTATTATTACGGCCAAGAATGTCTTTATGTCCTGTCTACAACTGTTGCAGCCAAGAACATGTGTCCTTTCTGCTATTATTACAGCCAAGAATGCCTGTATGTTCCACCTGCTATAGTTACAGCCAAGAATGCCTGTTTGTCCCACCTGCTTTTGTTACAGCCAAGAATGCCTTTATGTCCCACATGCTGTTGTTACAACCAAGAAAATCAGTGTAGCCATAATGCAGTAGTTGCTGGCAGCTCACTGAGAGTTTGAGATGTTGTGATGTAACATGATTCAGTTCTGTACTGCCTACTTGCATGCAGTTTCTAGGCCCAAAACAGACTTGTGAAATATAATCTTTAAGAGCTTTATGCCACTAGCTCTTGCAAGTGTTTAAGTGGCTCTAGACTGAGCTTAACATTAGTAATTAATCTTATGATATAATAACATGAAATTACTGTGATATCATGTATCATAATGAAATTACTTACATATCATGTAAGCATAAGACTATCCTGATGAAACTGTTGCATGAACCTGATTGATAGAGTATAAATATATGCTGACAGTTACCAAGCTATACTGTTCAAAAAAAAAAAGAAAAAAGAAATGCAACAAATACGATGTTATGATTTAAACTGAAGTTTGCTGATCAGACAAGGGCAAATTGCCTGAAACATTCACTTGGACATCAACTTCACATGCTGACCTGAATTGCACTCAGCAGATGATTCATGAGCACTTTGACAATAACTCGTGACAGGTTCACGAGAATCCTATTAAACTTACTGAACACAAAACTCACTGACCATGTTATTGAATGCCTATAAAAGATTTACACTCCTCAGATCAATTCATCTGAAAATTCAATGTGCAAGTATGGCTCATCTCACTACAGAACAACGACTCATCATCACTGGATGTTTACAGACTGGACAGTCAGTAAAGTGCAGTGGCCAGACAATTTAATGTGGTTAAAAACACCATTAGTTACCTTTGGAGATGATTTCAAGAAAGTGGCTCAGCTGCAGACTGGCAGTGCAGTGGAAGACTCAAAGTTGTAACTTCTGCCAAAGACTGCCTCATATGGCTGTGTCATCTCGGGAATCAATTTGCTTCTGCATCCTCATCTGTCCAGTCAATGACAGCAGCTCATCGAATTTCAGATTGAACAGTCAGGAACCAACTGCATGACGCTGGTCTTTGGGCTAGAAGATCCTACAGAGGTCCTGTTCTTATTGACCAGCATCGCCAGAACTGACTGCAGTGGGCAAATTAGCATTGTCAATGGACCACTGCGAATGATTGGAGAAGGGTTTGGTTTAGTGATGAATCATTCTTTCTGCTCCAGCGACATGATAGATAGAGAAGAGTTTCCCACAGAGTCCTTGAGTGCTACACCCAGAACTGCATGGATGAGGCTTCGCCACATGGTGGTGGAGGTGTACTGGTGTGGAGGACGACCAACTTCATGGGAAGAAGTGACCTGGTGCAAATTGAAGGATGCCTGAATGCCCAACAATATGTCGCTGAAATTCTTTGTCCTCACATTCTTCCACTTCTGGCTGCACTGGGGTCAATTTTTCAGCAGGATAACGCTCGACCTCATGTGGCACAACTCACCACCCGGTTCTTCATTGACAACAACATTCAGACCATTCCGTGGCCATCCATGTCATCAGACATAAACCCAATAGAACACTTATGGGATGAACTCAGCATACAAGTCGCCAGCGAGACTTGGTGCCAACGGATCTCCAACAGTTGTCTCTTGCACTGTGGGAAGAGTGGGCAGCCATCCCTCAGCAACAGATCCAACGGCTAATCGGATCCATGTCAAGGAGATGTCGTTCTCTGATACAGGCCAGAGGCCATTCGCCTAACTGAAATGGAGGACTCAGTCGCAAAGAATAAAAGTCCAAACCAAATTTAATGAGCATCATTTCATTGTTAAAGTCTTAAAGTTTCTACACGTCAAGATTGAAATATTAATTCCATAGAATAAAACTGATATAAGTTTGAAATTTGGTGTCTATTACGACTACAGTAGTGTTGCGTTTCTTTTTTTGAACAGTATACTATTTGAGATTGACAGAGTATAAAATAAGCGGACAATTACCAAGCTACTATCTGAGATTGAGAAGAGTATAAATATATGCGGACAGTTAAGCAAGCTACTATCTGAGATTGATAGAGTATAAATATATGCAGACGGTTAAGCAAGCTACTGTCAGAGGTAACAAGTATTTATGCTATAATAAATGTTCAGAATACAAAAATTTCTTTCATTTATAGAGATCAATGTCAGCATCAGATGGGAGACGAACATTTCTCTCAATATTTCAGGTATTTGGACGCTGGCTCGGACACTGTCCATTCTTCGAATGAAGTCAACACCATCACGAAGTCATAGCAGCCCATCCTCCAACTCAGGTGGAGCCAACCAGCCTGTCAGTATCCTACATCCTGCCAACCAGAGATACTTGGCCAGCAGAGGTTACTATGATAAGCAGGTTAGACAGGGGAGATAGCACTTTGTTGTGTGAGACAAGAGAGAGATAATGTTTATATCACACGGCTGTGTTGTATGAGAGAAGAGAGATAATGTTTATATCACACTGCTATGTTGATGAGAGAAGAAATAATGTTTGTATCACACTGCTATATTGTATGAGAGAAGAGATAATGTTTGTATCACACTGCTATGTTGTATGAGAAGAGAGTTAATGTTTGTATCACACTGCTATGTTGTTTGAGAGAAGAGAGATACTGTTTGTATCACACTGCTATGTTGTATGAGACAAGAGAGATCTTCTCCTTCTTCTTCTTCATTCACTTCTACCACCAAAAACCGCACTGTGAACCTACTGAATTCATGCCTGTGGTCCTCGTTAGGTCCCGTGGTCCCCTGTGTGGTCCAAAATAGACCACATGAGATCCACGAAAGGACCACAAGGGGTTCAGAGTATCACAGTGCTTTAGCCTGTATTCTTGGTGGGTCTCGGAAGCGGGATTGCGTGACACCATGGTTTTCATTGCACCAGTTTAGTCTAGGGTTGGACTTTCTCACCGACAAGAGAGATAATGTTTATATCACACTAATATGTTGTTTGAGAGAAGAGAGATAATGTTTGTATCACACCACTGTGTTGTATGAGAGAAGAGAGATAATGTTTGTTCCACACTGCTTTGTTGTATGAGACGAGAGATAATGTTTGTATCACACTGCTGTGTTATATTAAGCTATCTATAACAAAAATAAGAACAGCTTTATTCATTAACAACCATACAGTTGTTACACCTTCATAATATAAAGTAATATAAAGGATGAAGAAAAACTAAATTCACATGTATGATAATATAACAGATATCTTATCTTATATCCTTCCCATGCTGTTCAACGTCACATAGCGCTCGCAAGGTAGTTTGCCAAGTTTTCCTGTTTTCTGCAAGCTTTTCAACATCATTGAGGGATTTTATGCCTGCTAAATGGAATGGTGACTGCAGTAAAACTGGTTCAAATAACAAAGGTAGATAGAGGTGTATGGTGCAGTTTTACAAGCCGGCAAAAGGAGTGAGTACGTGAGAAAAAACGAATAGAAAGTATGAGAGTAAGATGAGAATGTATAAATGAAAAACGTACAACATCCAGTATTTCAGCATGAGCTTTTTTCGAGGATTACATACACAAACAAGACAAAACATATAACTAAATGAAAAACTTATCTTAGTGGCATCCTCCGAAAGTAGGAAACACAAGAATGCATGTCCCACAGATGAGGCATGGAGACGGGGGGGGGGGCACAAAGGATAGGAATGAAGCCAGTCGGAAAGAAGAGAGACAGGTTGGGGGGGGGGAGGGCAATAGACATCTGTAAGCTGCTAGAGAAGTAGGTGTTGGAGGGGGGAGGGGAGGTTGAGAGGTATTGAATGAAGAACAGATGGGGCCATAAACACCTGTAGGCCACTGGAGACGCAAAACGTGGTGGGGCAGGGAAGCAGGGAGATAATGTGAAACTGGTAAATAGGACAAGACCCATAGAGCCAATAAACACCTATAAGAAAAGGTCACAGTAGGAAAGTAAGCTAGGAGAAAGAAACGAGAAAGTAGAGTATAAATCGCAGAAAAAAGTGTAAAACTGAAGAAGTTAAAGAAAGCTGAAGACTTTGTTAATTCCAGCTAGGTGGAGACAGCCAGCCTGGAAAATAAGGCGCTGTTCTAGGACCCTCCGAGATCATACATCAGCAGAACAAGAGCGGATCGCACTAACAGAAATGTCCTGTTTTCCCCTGTGGTTGCTAAGGCAAAAATTGTTTAGCCACAGGTGTCCAAGTCATCTTAGAAATGTCATAAAGATGTTGATGAAAATGATCTTCTAAGCTAAACCGGTTTCCCCTATATATTTCATATCACAACGTTTGCACATAATAGCATAAATAACATTGTGTGAAGTGCAGGTGAAGCCCTCCTGAACTGATAACATGGACTTGGGGAAGGAGATCTGGCTAGCATCGACAACAAACAGGCAAGTGTTGCATCTATGGCGGAATAAATCTAGTATTTTGTGGGCTTGATCATTGAAATCAACATCCTCAGTACACAAACGTCACAACTTAAGAAGCTGGGAAAAAGGAATAGAGTCCTTACATGATCTGGGATGGGAGGAAGAGATAGCTGTGAGAGTCTGTAGGTTTATAGTGGACAAAAGCAGTAAGGCCAGTAGAGCAGATAGTAATGACAATGTCAAGAAAGTTAGCAGTAGTAGCGGAGACATGGGAGGTGAAAGAAATGACAGGATTGTACTCTTTAACAAAACTGATGAAGTTGTCAAGGTCTTCCTCTGGCATTGATGTGACCCCAATGCCGTCGTCTATGTAGCTTCTATAGAAGGCTGGAAAAGGGCCTCTATAGGCTTTCAGAACCTTGTGTTTGAAGTGGCCCATGAACAGACAAGCGTAGCTGGGGCCCGTTTTGGTACCCATGGCCACACCACTAATCTGGTCGAAGAACAGGCCATTGAATTCAAATGATTCGTGTCTTTAGATAAATGGGCAGACTAGTGACAAGAGGTTGAAAGATATTGTCCAGAAAGTCAGAGATTTGTTCTGTAGGGCAGGAACAAGCAGACACTGTGGGCCTTCATGGGTTGCCTGATTTGTGTATCTTAGGGAGTAGATAAAAGGATGGGTTCCCTAAGCAGCTGCCATGAATGTGTAGATAAGTAACTGAGGAAGAAAGACCAGTCTTGTGGATGAGTTCGTTGATTGTGTCACAAACATGGTGATTATTGGGTAGAATCAGATCTTGGATGCGAGAGGCATAGAATTCAGTGTTGCTCATCTGGCCCATGGCCTCTTGGATGTACAATTCTTTCTTCCAACAAACAATGGCCCCTCCTTTGTCTGCACTCTTGATCCCAATATCTAGTCTGCGCTGAATTAGTGAAAGTGTGCGCTGCTTCCCGGGGGTCATGTTAGAGCATCGTACGTGAGGAAGGCAAAGCTTGCAGATTTCACGGAGAGTATGATCAGTGTAAAGGTCCAAGGAACGAGATGCTCCTGCAGAAGGTGTCCAGGTGGATGGTTGTTTAGAGAAATGAGAGAAAGGGTCATCATCAGAAGCAGATTGGGATGATGAAGGCTGGGCTTCATCTTGGAAATGGAACTTTAAATGCATTCTGCGATGGAAACGGACATCCTGAAGGAGTGAGAACTGATCAACAGATGGACGGAGGGAGACAAACTGTAAACCCTTACCCAGGACAGACAATTCATCAGCCGACAGTGGAATACCAGGAAGGATACAGACCACCTTAGTGGGAGCACAAGCGGTGGTGGGTCGGGGAGAGGCTGGAGCGGTACAGATAGCAGAAAGTTTCTGCTTTTTTGAGATACGAAAATTGCAGGAAGAATTATCTGTTGGTGGAGTGAATAATCTCTTGGATCAGGTGATAAATGAGGTAATTATCATGTGTAACTTGGTGGAGATGGACAGAAAGTTGAGCGATCTGACTATCAAGATCCGAGAGGAGTTTAGTGTGCCCCTTGACAATACAGCGCATTTGTTGGAAAACGCATTTGGTTTCGATAGCACAAAGACGCTGACAAATCCTAGGGTAAACCTGTGGCTAAACATTTTTTGCCTTAACAACCACAGGAGAAAACAGGACATTTCTGTTAATGCAATCCACTCTTGTTCTGCTGATGTATGATCTCAGAGGGTCCTAGAACAGGGCTTTATTTTCCAGGCTGGCTGTCTCCACCCAGCTGGAATTAACAATGTCTTCAGCTTCCTGTAACTTCTTTAGTTTTACACTTTTTGTCTGCGATTTATACTATACTTTCTTGTTTCTTTCTCCTAGCTTACTGTGACTTTCTCCTATAGGTGTTTATTGCCTCCAAGGGTCTTGTCCTATTCCCCAGTTTCACATTATCTCCCTGCTTCCCTGCCCCACCAAGTTTTGTGTCTCCAGCAGCCTACAGGTGTTTATGGCCCCATCTGTTTTTCATTCATTATCTTTCCGCTTCCCCTCATCCCCCCCCCCCCCCTTCACCTTCTCAATTGGCCTTCAGGTGTCTATTGCCCTCCCCCCTCCCCACCTGTTTCTCTTCTTTCCAACTGGCTTCATTGCTATCCTTTGTGCATCCCCCCACCCCCCGTGGTCTCTATGCCTCGTCTATGGGACATGCATTCTTATGTTTCCTACTTTTGGAAGATGCCACTAAGATAAGGTTTTTGTTTAGTTATATGTTTTGTCTTGTTTGTGTATGTAATCCTTGAAAATGGCTCATGCCAAAATATTGGAGGTTGTATGTTTTTCATTTATACATTCTCATCTTACTCTCATACTTTCTATTCATTTTTTCTCACTTACTCCCTCTGCTGCTTTGTAAAACTGCACCATACATCTCTATCTACCATTATGCCTACTAAACTGGCCTCTCTTAACAGTGTCCTCTTTTGAGTTTCATGTGGTCGAACTTTTTTCTTCAGCCTGTTGTGTTCCATTTGATAGCTTGTTTTGAGATTCTTTGACTGTTTCTCTGTGCCCAATTCTTAACCCTTTTGAAATAAAGATCAATCAATCA
This sequence comes from Achatina immaculata, assembly GCA_009760885.1. Lineage (NCBI taxonomy): Eukaryota > Metazoa > Mollusca > Gastropoda > Stylommatophora > Achatinidae > Lissachatina > Lissachatina immaculata. The sequence goes on from CM019714.1 coordinate 2,771,976, forward strand.
ATCAATCATCATGTGACTATCTCCTTTCCTGATCACCCATGAGACTGGTTGTTGTTCAGTCTTATCTCTGCATTGTTCTTGAATTTGTTACACTTTATACTGTTTTCTTCAGGCATTTGTTTTCAAAAGAGTCTTATATGTTGTCTATTTTGTTTAGTTGTTTTCCAGCTTTCACATGCATAAATGAGAGTGGATATTACATTTGAATTGAATAATCTTAACTTGGTTTTTGTGCTTAAACTTTTGAGATTCTTGAAGGTCCATGCTGCTTTTGCAATTCAGATTCTAACTTTCTTTCTGGTGGCACCATCCTGATCTATGTAGCTGCCAAAGTATGCAAATTGGTGTGCTTCTTCAACAGTTGTCCCTTCTACATACATTTTCCCTTTGATTTACTAATACAATTAATATAAAATAATTCAGTGTTATATAATTAATTATGTAATTAATAATAAAGTTATAAAAATATAAAATTGAATAATATAGTTAATGATATAATTAATATAACAAATAAGAATGAGAAAAATGGAGCACTTAAATCTGACTTAACCATGGACAATATGTTCTAATATAAGTAGTGTAGAGAAGTTGGGTAAAAATGTATGTGTTCTCAAGTGAGTAATGTACAAGCATTTGCTGGTTTTGACCTGTATTATGAATGTTGCTCACTCTGGTATTGGTCTGTAATATGAATGTTGCTCACTCTGGTATTGGTCTGTAATATGAATGTTGCTCACTCTGACATTAACCTGTATTGTGAATTTTACTCACTCTGGCATTGACCTGTATTATGAATGTTACTCACCCTGACATTGAGCTGTTTTATGAATGTTACTCACTCTGACATTGAGCTGTTTTATGAATGTTACTCACTCTGACATTGACATGTATTATGAAAGTTGTTCACTCTGGTATTAGCCTGTAATATGAATGTTGCTTACTCTGACATTGACCTGTATTATGAATGTTGCTCACTCTGATATTGACCTGTATTGTGAATGTTACTCACTCTGACATTGACTTGCATTCTGAATGTTACTCACTCTGACATTGACCTGTAATGTGAATGTTACTCACTCTGACATTGACCTGTGTTATGAATGTTACTCACTCTGACATTGACCTGTAATGTGAATGTTGCTCAATCTGACATTGACTTGTATTATGAATGTTACTCACTCTGACAAGTTATTAGTTTTTCCGTCATCACCACTACCCCAGAAAATGTCCTTCATGAAACCTTCAACCATATCCAACTCATAAGCCGCAAAGAAGCATTCAGAAAAAAAGCATGTTACTCCATCTGACAGAGCTAAGTTAGTACTGCCTTTCCACCCGCATGGTCAGATGGTTAAGAAAATTCTTTATCGTCATCTGCCGCTAATCCAGCTTGACCCCGACGCTCGTGATAGTTTCTCTGATCCACCCCTGTTGGCATACAAACGTGAGCCAAACCTTAAGGACATCCTCGTCCACAGCCACTTGAAGCGGAGCCTTACATACGTTGGTATCAGAAAATGTAACTGCCCCCGCTGTGCTACCTGTCCTGTAGTCTGGGAAACGAAAACAATCACCTTTCCCACAACTATCCTCACTCTTCACAAGGGATTCAAATGCGAGTCCAGTAATGTGATATATGTCATCATATGGAAAAAATGCAGGATAACTTATATTGGTGAGACTGGTCTCAGATTAGGGGACGAAATTATAATCCTTCTCCACTAAGCTCCACTCCCTTCTCACTTGTTACACACAGTTCAGAACCTCCTCACAGCATCACATTACAACCCCTCTACCCTAACTATAATCATCTAATTCACCTTCTCCTGGCTAGGTTAACATTGTACCACTCTCTCTCCCCTTCACGGTTTCCCCATCCACCACCCCCAGTTACGGCCCACCGACCACACATCTCAGGTCTCCATTTAAACAGTCTCTGTGCCCTACTATGTTCATTTCTGACACACAGCGTCAGACAAGCCATGTCTTCTTACAGTTACAGCTAAGTGGTCTATTCATTATTAATTTATTTTTAATACCATTCATGTGGATCTATACTTTATCTCCTCTCTCTGTTTCTTCATCCTGTATGTTTTTTTCACGCTGAAACATCACAGCTTTGTAATTTTTAAGTAATAAAGCTGCTCCTATTTTTTTCCTTGTTTATACATTTTGGTATCACAGCTTTACTGCAGTGCTTCATGTATAGTTGTATTCTTATATACTAATTATTGTGTCTTACCAGTCATAATACCACAAAAGCGCACATGTGCACATGCACACACAAAGTTCTTACAAGTCATAATACCACCATCACCACCCCCACCCCCCCACACACACAGACTAAAACACTTCTTATAAGTCATAATACCACTACAACACACACAAATACACACTACAACACTTCTGAAAAGTTATAATACCACTACAACACACACACACTACAAGACTTCTGAAAAGTCATAATACCACTACAACAAACAAACAAACACACACACACACACACAAACACACACACACACACACACACACTCTTCTGAAAAGTCATAATACCACTACAGCACACACACACACACACACACACTACAACACTTCTGAAAAGTCATAATACCTCTACAGCACACTCACACACACACACACTACAACACTTCTGAAAAGTCATATTACCACTACAACACACACACACACTACAACACTTCTTACAAGTCATAATACCACTACAACACACACACACACTACAACACTTCTGAAAAGTCATAAAACCATTACATCACACACACACACACACACACACTCACTACAACACTTCTTACAAGTCATAATACCACTACAACACACACACTAAAACACTTCTTACAAGCCATAATACCACTACAGCACACACACACTACAACACTTCTGAAAAGTCATAATACCACTGCAGCACACACACACTACAACACTTCTGAAAAGTCATATTACCACTACAACACACACACACACTACAACACTTCTTACAAGTCATAATACCACTACAACACACACACACACACTACAACACTTCTGAAAAGTCATAATACCACTACAGCACACTCACTACACTTCTTACAAGTCATAAAACCACTACATCACACACACACACACTCACTACAACACTTCTTACAAGCCATAATACCACTACAGCACACACACACACACACACACACACACTACAACACTTCTTACAAGTCATAATACCACTACAGCACACACACACATACACAATCCAACAGTTCTTACAAATCATAATAGCACTACAAAACACACACACACACACACTCACTCACTCACTCACACACACTCTCTCTCTCTCTCTCTCTCTCTCTCTCTCTTCTTACAAGTCATAATACCACTACAGCACACACACACACACACACACACACACACACACAGTTCTTACACTACAGCACACACACGCACACTACAACACTTCTTTTTACAAGTCATAATACCACTACAGCACACACACACTACAACACTTCTTATAAGTCATAATACCACAACAACACCCATACACTCCAACATTGCATCGTACAAGTCATAATACCACTACAACAACAGACACTCACATTATCACTGCTGTCATTACATTAACCAGCATGAAAAAATGTTCAATAAAAAGAATAGTGGAAGCAAAGCTGGGCATCTGTATGTAGTGTCAATAACATGGCTAGCCAGCATTTAGTGGCTGGTATCAAGTTTAGAAATGATAGATGAGACCTGTTATATCATTTGTTATCTCACCTTATATATCTTTACCAGGGCTGGCCTAAGGGATCTTTTGCTGAACCAGAGGAAGGTTCTTTGCTAGTGGTCAAAGAGGAAGAGGAGTCTAGAGATGCTGCAGCAAAGAGAAGAATGTTTCAGAAAAGCAGGTCTCGGCGTAACTGGAGCATGTGCGATTCTGGTGAGAATGAGGACATCTCAGGGGGCGGTGATTGGGTCAGCAAATCTGTGGACGATTACAGGAGTCATTCAGGACAGGATGATTCATTAGGTCGTGGAGCTTATTTCAGCACAACTACAGAGTCTTCCACAGACAGCCTGGACACACCAAACTTGGAGACTGCCAGAGCATTTGAGGACATCAGGCGTGAGTATCTGGAGAGCAGACGCCAAGAGGGTTCATCATCCGAGGAACTGTTCTTACCATGCAAGGAAGGCTGGTTGTCTAATAATATGATAGATGGTGATATACATAGCCGTGAACTTGACTTACTTAACACTCACTCAACAAACACCAACTACTTTGTTTCACCAGCAAGCTCCAGGCAGACCACAGTGGAAAAGGCACCCACCATATCTGACCAGTCACACAGTGTTAACTTAGATGAGGGAGTTGATCAAGATAAGCAGAGCCACTCAGGATCTCTGAATAAGAGTGATCATTTTCATCATGGTGATGGTGAGGTTTGTATTGTCATATCTAGTTCAGACACTAACGGTGGAAAACATCAGTCTCATCTCACGAGTCGTGAAGCAAGATCTTCCATGCTAATGGTAGAGAGTGCACAGACAGCCTCCTCAGATTCTGGGTCCAGCAGTGGTGCCACAGCTGTGGGCAGCAGTAGTGGTGGTGGTCAGCTTGCTTTGGTAGTTGATGAAGTAGATTTGCCGCGGTTCACTGAATCAGAAAACAGCATCACAGATGTTGACTCCATCTCTAGAACCAACAGTCCACATGATTTTAGGCGTGGCACTGGCAGGCAAAGACAGACATCATCAAACAGCTGTCAGACAACTGACGCTGACTTCAAGATGGCTGCTATATTAGCTAGACAGAACAGATCGCAGCTGCATGTGCATGTCAGTAAGTCAGAGGTTGACGCTGAGGGCAGAAAGAGAGAATACACTTTTCTGGAACAGAGCCCTAGAGTCCAGCTCTCAACCTTCCCAGCCACCATTAACCACCTTGAGCTAATGAAACGATTACAACGTTCACAGAGTAAGTTTCTCTCGCTAGTTCTTGTGTTTGCTTACCCTTTTTTTTTTGTGAAATAAGTTTTTGAGCATTCTTGTTCTTTCTGAATGTTCACAAGTTTTATAGAACACAACACACAAAACACCACCCACTGGGCAAGAAACAACACAGAACACCACACACTACTCAGAACATCATCTGTGGTGCAAGACACTATGCACAACACAAGATAATACAACATAAGTCACCATTAAAAAATCACCACAAACAGTGAAAGACAAGACACCATCCATAATGAAAGAAACAACACAAGACACCATCCATTATGAAAGAAATAACACAAGACACCTTCCACAAAGAAATGATATAAGACACCACCCACAAAGAAACAATGCGAGACAACATCCACAAAGAAACAATGCAAGACACCACCCACAAAGAAACAATGCAAGACAACACTCAGAATGGAAGAAACAACAAAAGATGCCACCCACAAATAACACAAGACATCATCCATAATGAAAGAAATAACACAAGACACCGTCCACAAAGAAATGATATAAGACACCACCCACAAAGAAACAGTGCAAAATAACATCCACAAAGAAACAATGCAAGACACCACCCACAAAGAAACAATGCAAGACAACACCCACAATGGAAGAAACAACAAAAGACACCGCCCACAAATAACACAAGACATCATCCACAAAGAACACAAGACACCACCCACAACACAAGACACCACCCAAAAACACAAGACACCACCCACAGAGAAACAACACAAGACACCACCCACAAAGAAGCTACATGATGCCACCCACAGAGAAACAACGCAAGACACCACCCACGAAGAAGCTACATGATGCCACCCACAGAAAAACAACACAAGACACTACCCACAAAGAAGCTACATGACACCACCCACAGAGAAACAACACACGATGCCACCCACAAAGAAGCTACATGACACCACCCACAGAGAAACAACACAAGATGCCACCCACAGAGAAACAACACAAGATGCCACCCATAAATAACACAAGGCACCACCCACAGGGAAACAACACAAGATGCCACCCATAAAGAAACAACATAAAACACCACCCATAAAGAAACAACACAAGACTCCACCCACAGAGAAACAACACAAGACACTACCCACAGATAAATAACAAGACACCACCCACAGAGAAACAATACAAGATGCCACCCACAGAGAAACAACACAAGATACCACCCATAAATAACACAAGGCACCATCCACAAAGAAACAACACAAGATGCCACCCATAAATAACACAAGGCATCATCCACAAAGAAACAACACAAGATGCCACCCATAAAGAAACAACACATGACTCCACCCAAGAGAAACAACACAAGACACCACCCACAGATAAATAACAAGACACCACCCACAGAGAAACAACACAAGATTCCACCCACAAAGAAACACCACAAGACACCATCCACAAAGAAACCACATAAGGCACCATCTACAATGAAAGAAACCACACAAGGCACCATCTACAATGAAAGAAACCACACAAGGCACCATCTACAATGAAAGAAACCACACAAAGCACCAGCCACAATGAAAGAAACAGCACAGACACTGTCTGTAGCTCACAACAGTGTTTAGTGATGATGATGATGACATTGAAGGATCCCATATGCCAGGTGGGAGAAAACAAATAAGCCAGATACACACACACATATACCTTCAGTCTTCAAAGCCCATCACTAAGCTGGAAGTAGTGCACCTTCAGTCTTCATAGCCCATCACTAAGCTGGAAGTAGTGCATGTTTTTACCTTCAGTCTTCATAGCCCATCACTAAGCTGGAAGTAGTGCGTGTTTTTACCTTCAGTCTTCAAAGCCCATCACTAAGCTGGAAGTAGTGCATGTTTTTACCTTCAGTCTTCATAGCCCATCACTAAGCTGGAAGTAGTGCATATTTTTACCTTCAGTCTTCATAGCCCATCACTAAGCTGGAAGTAGTGCATGTTTTTACCTTCAGTCTTCATAGCCCATCACTAAGCTGGAAGTAGTGCATGTTTTTACTTTCAGTCTTCGTAGCCCATCACTAAGCTGGAAGTAGTGCGTGTTTTTACCTTCATTCTTCATAGCCCATCACTAAGCTGGAAGTAGTGCATGTTTTTACCTTCAGTCTTCATAGCCCATCACTAAGCTGGAAGTAGTGCATGTTTTTACCTTCAGTCTTCATAACCCATCACTAAGCTGGAAGTAGTGCATGTTTTTACCTTCAGTCTTCATAGCCCATCACTAAGCTGGAAGTAGTGCGTGTTTTTTAACATCAGGTATGAGACTCCAGTTGTTCATTCGTTGATCGATGAAATTGTAGGAATGGTCCCAAATCAAAGTGGCGATGATGACAATAGTGCCGATGAAGATGATAATGTTAACACTACAGAAAAAGACCTATGGATGACATGGCGAAAATGTGTAATGGGCTCATCGAAGGACTAAGACCACCATGCATTCATAACAGAGGAAGAAATGTCAGTTTATAAAATTAGAGAGAAACTTGTAAGACAGAAACTGTTGTTAATGAGGCAGATAACTCTGGGGGAAAGATTTCAAAAAGTCATCCAGCAGGATGCCTACTCATTCCTAGAGGACCCACTTTTTGGTCCCTCAACTGTGTACAGTAGCCTCTTAATCAAAACACAGTGTCAGAGGTGAGGACAGAAAGCCTGCCATTGTTAGTTGTTGTTTAACAGCTGATGCAGGTATTCTGGGGAGAGGGGTGCTACTGTGTTGCTTAGTCACCCTGAACATATCATTTTTTTACTCTCTTAATGATATGTCAGATTTTTTAAAGTACTTGGGTTTGAAAAGTGTTAGAAAATGATTTCTTATTGATTGCTTATAAATTTAAAGTCAGGAATGATGGTAATGCCACATGACCACAGATTGTCTACATGGGTGGTTGAGATAGTGGCACCTTTGTTTTCTGATGGTTCAGTGTACGCTAACTTTGTTTTATGCACAAAATTATTAAAAAACTGTCTTCAAGCTGTCTAAGGTGTATATGAAACATATTTGAGTTTTGTGTTGCATCCCGTCCACAAGATATCTCTTTATGTATGTGCAAATATTCCAAAATTCAAAAAATATAATCCAAAACACTTTTGGTCCTAAGCATTCTGGATATGGGGAACTTGACATGTACTTATTTCAGTTATATAACATTGTGTAATAATAATCAACACAGCCGTTAATGTGAGAGTTGATGCTAGTTGTTCTAGTAGACTGGATGATGCTAGATGCAGGATATTATCTAGCTGGACATATGAATCCCTAACAGGCTGTCTCTGTATATGTGTTTCATTTTGAGAACTTTGACTTTTCCGATCTCCAGGTTTACGAGTTTTCACTCTTTTCCCCTTGTGCCAGATAATGAAACATACAAGTCCTTTTCAGCTCTTCTACGTCTCCATACAGAATGTTGGTAATTGATGAGTTTGGTGGTATCAGGTTCTTCTGAAGATCCTTCAATGCACTGCAGTCCAGCAGATGGTGTTTAACAGTTTCTTCTTCTTGTCTGTTGCAGTGCATGCAGTATGGTGTGTAGTCAGCGGTCACTCTGTGTAGGTGCTTGTTGAAGGTAATGTGTCCTGTTCTCAACCTGAAAATTGTGCACTGGTCTCTATGACATAAACTGTTGATGTGGTCTCCAGGGTTAGGCTTTGGCAGGTGTGTATACAGGGATTTTTCAGTTGGATTACTGGCCCAGCCGTCCATCCACTGCTGCTTGTAGGTGTTGTGTATAATGTGTTAGCTGTTCTCATGTTGGTGGAGATGTGGGGCTGTGACATGGTGGCTCCACTCTTTGTCAGCCTGTCAGCACATTCATTTCCTCTGATGTCTATGTATCTGTGTGCCCTGGTATCCACTGTAGGGTGGTCTTGATGTTATAGGAGGCGAGTTGGTTTATTGCACTGTGTATTTCAGTTTCTCCAAGCTAGGTCAATATTGCATCACTCTCTCTCCCCTCCCCGGTTCCCCATCCACCACCCCCAGTTACAACCCACCAACCACATGTCACAGGTCTCTATTTAAACAGTCTCCACGTCCTGTTAAATCCATTCCTGACACACACCGCCAGACAAGCCACACCTTACAATTTACAGCTAAGTACTCTTTTAAAAAAAAAATTTTTTTTTTTAAAAATAGTATTCATGTGAATCTATACTTATTCTCCTCTCTCTATTTCTTCGTCCTGTATGTTTTTGTATGATTAAGGCTCACGACAAAACGTCACAACTTTGTAATCATTAAGCAATAAAGCTGCTCCTACTTTTTTCCTATTTTATACATTCTGCATCATAACTAGAGCTGTGAGATCCAGAAGGAGCAGAAATGTGGCTTTTTGTCTTGTCTGGAAACATTATGAGTACCCCATATCCTGTATTGTCTGTTTCCTTGAACACTGACCCATCAGTGTATGCATGGATCCAGTAATTGGGGTAGGATTCTATGGTCTCCGGTGCACACAGCTTTAGGGTGTTGGGATCTGATGATTTGTTCACTAATTTGTTCTTGAGTCTGGTGTTAGTTTGAGGAAGTGTGTAGTTTGTGTTTGGTGGGATGTCTTGTACTTTTTTAAGCTCTTCTCGGTCTTCAGGGAGTTTGTGTCTTGTGTTTAACTGTTCTGCTATGTGCACTGAAGTTTTCAGTTTGTCTATTATTATGCTTCCATTTATCAACCACTATTCTGTTAGGATGGTCCGGGGGCATGTGTTTATATCTTTCTACTGCCTCAATGGTTGACTTTTCGCATCTTTTATCTAATGGCTCTATGTTTGCATCACTTTCACATGCAGCTGTGGGTGTTGATTTCATTGCCCCACAAATGGAATGAATGGCTTGGTTCTGGATTCTGTCTACTTGTGTACGAGAGCTCTTTGATGCTGTGACCTGTAGGGAGAGGTTGTAATCTATTATAGATCTAACATATCCTGTGTACAGTTGTCTGAGTGTAGGGGGAGGAGGTTGTAATCTATTATAGATCTAACATATCCTGTGTACAGTTGTCTGAGTGTAGGGGGAGGAGGTTGTAATCTATTATAGATCTAACATATCCTGTGTACAGTTGTCTGAGTGTAGGGGGAGGAGGTTGTAATCTATTATAGATCTAATATATCCTGTGTACAGTTGTCTGAGTGTAGGGAGAGGTTGTAATCTATTATAGATCTAACATATCCTGTGTACAGTTGTCTGAGTGTAGGGGGAGGAGGTTGTAATCTGTTATAGATCTAACATATCCTGTGTACAGTTGTCTGAGTGTAGGGGGAGGAGGTTGTAATCTATTATAGATCTAACATATCCTGTGTACAGTTGTCTGAGTGTAGCGGGAGGTTTTAATCTATTATAGATCTAATATATCCTGTGTACAGTTGTCTGAGTGTAGTGGGAGGTTTTAATCTATTATAGATCTAATATATCCTGTGTACAGTTGTCTGAGTGTAGCGGGAGGTTTTAATCTATTATAGATCTAATATATCCTGTGTACAGTTGTCTGAGTGTAGCGGGAGGTTTTAATCTATTATAGATCTAATATATCCTGTGTACAGTTGTCTGAGTGTAGCGGGAGGTTTTAATCTATTATAGATCTAATATATCCTGTGTACAGTTGTCTGAGTGTAGGGAGAGGTTGTAGTCTATTATAGATCTAACATATCCTGTGTACAGTTGTCTGAGTGTTGCTTTGTCAGCTCCCCAGGATGCTGTGACCTGTAGGGGGAGATTGTAATCTATTATAGATCTAACATATCCTGTGTACAATTGTCAGAGTGTTGCTTTGTCAGCTCCCCAGGATGCTGTGACCTGTAGGGGAAGGTTGTAATCTATTATAGATCTAACATATCCTGTGTACAGTTGTCTGAGTGTAGGGGGAGGTTGTAATCTATTATAGATCTAACATATCCTGTGTACAATTGTCAGAGTGTTGCTTTATCAGCTCCCCAGGATGTACTTGCAAGCCACTTGAGTAAGTTTAGTTTTTTGGATGCTTTTTCTGCTAGTCCATCCATGAACTCTTTAAAGTTCAATTCTCTGTCTAGTTTCACGCCAAGGTATGTTGGATTTTTTTTTTTTGTGATTTGAGCATCATCAAGAGTTATTTTCAGTTCAGTCTTTGCTAGTTTGTTGCTAAGAGTGAAGACTGTATATGTAGTTTTACTAACATTGATCTTCACCTTCCAGAAATTGCAGTAGGTTGATATGGTGAGGAGGCTTCTATTAAGTCTCTCAGCAGCCAGCTGCAGGTCTGCTCCACTAGTCCATATGACAAGTTCATCATCAAACATGGCTTTGTGGGTGTTCAACAGGTCAGGGAGGTCACTTATAAAGATTAGGAACAAGGTGCACCTAAGAGCAGAACCTTGTGGCAGACCTTCCTCCAGGCTGCATTTTTTTGACAGTCTGTTATTGACCCGAGTTTGTATGGTCCTGTTACTCAATTAGTTTTTAACCCATTGACACATTTTTCCATGTATGCCCATGTTTTGCATCTTTAACACTAGGCCTTTTCGCCAGACCCTGTCATATGCCTGCTGGAAGTCTACAAAGACAGCTACAGAGTTTCTCTTGTGTAAAAAACTGTCTTTTACACTCTGAGTGAGGAGAAATAGCTGGTCTTTGGTTCTTGATCCTTTGCGGAAGCCTGCCTGAAAGTTATTGAGGGACCCTGAGGATTCCAACCACCAGTACAGCCTACTGTTAAGCTTTCGTTCTGCTAGCTTACCAATGTTGGAAGTCAGTGAGATTGGTCTAAAGCTTTTTAGGTCATCTTCTGGCTTTCCTTTTTTCAGGATAGGTTTAACTATGGCTGACTTCCAAGATGTTGGTAGTACTCCACTTTGCCAGGTCTTGTTAATGAAGTTGAGCAATGTGGACTTTCCTACAGGGTCCAGATGAAGGATCATTTCATTTGATATTTTGTCTGGTTCTGGTGCTTTTCTTAGCTGTAGCTGACCCATATCACTCTGGAGTTCATGAATGGTAAAGTTTTCCTAAAAAAGTGGAATGTTTGCCAAGCCTCTTTACTTCTCAGAACTTTTCCCAGTGTCTTGTCAAGTATTTTCCTGCTGGAGGATTTGTTGGTGGCAGCAAAGATTTTGTTAATAGTACCGACTTTGTCTGAGTCACTTGAAAGGACTTGATCAGAGATCTGCACTGGCTTAAAGTTGGTTTGTTTTTTTCCTGACATGTTATCTAAGAGTTTCCAAGCCTTCTCTCCTTCAGTTCTGAGGTTGAGATCGCTGCATGTGTTTAACCACTTCTCTTTCTTTGCTTTTTTAGTTTCGAGTCTTACCATAGCTGTTAGTTTATTATACTCTATTCTGTTTTCTAGAGTAGGGTTTTACATTGTACTCTATTCTGTTTTCTGGAGTAGGGTTTTTCTTTGCATTCTTCCTGGCTGCTCTTCTTTTTTTGACTAAGTCTTCCAGAGATTTTGTCCAGAAGAGGCTATATTTCTTTCTGCATCCTCGGGGGATTGTTTTGTAGGCTACTCCAAGTATGGCTTGGATTATGTTGGTTTGTGTTGTCATTTAATTTTGATAAGTTTTCATCTATTTGTGTTCTGAATTTTTTCCAGTCTGCTTTTCTATAATTCCAGCGGGGGGGGGGGGGGGGGGGGGGTTTGTGTGGTCTTTGGTTTCGTGTGTGAGAAATTTGTAGAAGAATGTGGCGATGGTCGCTTCCCATGTCATCAAGCATTCTCAGAGTGCAATCATTGTGGATGTCTGCTGAGACAATGTTGAGGTCAGGTCTGTATGTGCATTCAGTGGCTCTGTGGAGGAGTGTTGGTGGGGAGGAGGAGTCTTGCAATATCATCATGTTGCTGGTGTTGCATAGCTTTTCAATGTTGTTTCCCATAGGGTTTTGGTCTTTGTATCCTAGTGATGGTAGATGTGCATTAAAATCTTCAGCAATGATAGTTTTCTGCATGTCTGTGCTGTATATATTGATCTGACTTTTAGAATTTGGGGGACAATAATCATTATACAGAGTGTACCACAGTCCATCATGCCATACTGTTATCTCTTGGATATTATTCTCATTGCATTTTCTGTTTTTAACTTCTCCTTGGATGTCATTTCTCAAGAATGTGGCAATACCCCTGCATTCACCACATTCACATTTGTACGTGGTGTATCCAGGCACTGAGTGATCGTTTCCATATAGAAGGGTTTCTTGTATGATTGCAATATGGATGTTGACTTTTTTCAGCTGTTTGCTTAATTTTGAGGCCTTTGGCGCGCGCGCACACACACACACACGCACGCACGCAAGCGCGCACACACACACACACCACCCCCCAACCCCCCGTAGCTGATTTTTTCACTCAGGGTGGGGGGGGGGGGCAGACCTTTTATGAGGCAACGTCCAAGCTCAAATGGTTTTCTTTTTGTTTCTGACATTTTCATATTGGGTTTTTAAACAGAAGAGTTTTATTCTTACACAAAGGCAAGAATTTTTTTTTTTACTCCTCAATCTGTTTCTTGCTATAATAATTAATGATATTGATCTATTTTGGGAGTAACAGTTTAACAGTTTTCACAGATGAATAAAGTTTGTTCGTTTGTTTGTTACCATTGACATGTCCATACTATTTCCACAGATGAGTTATCACGCATGGGAAGTGTCCAGTCTGATAGCAGCGGATTTGGTGATGCAGACCCAGCTGTAGAGTCAGACACTTACATGGTTAGAACTTTTAACTCCTCCTTTATCAGTCACTATTATAACCTGACAAATATGTTGTCTGATTTCAGTGTCATTTTGTTTATTTGACATTACATCTCATTTTTCTTTATTTAATTAACCAGGGGCGATTGATAAGAAAGGCCTCCAACTGTATAAAATAAGTTTCTGACAATATAAAATGATAAAACTGGTATCAGAAGGAAGCAAATTCATTTCTCTAACACATTGTTAACTTATTTTTCAACGTAGTTCCCATTTACAGCTACATTTTTTTTCAGTTGCAGTATCCATTGTTTCATTCCATTGAGGAGGACAGTTTCTTATTGGTGTATGATCCATGTGCGAACAGCTTCTTCTTCTTCTTCTTAAGTACTCAAGGAAGATTGGTCATGCTAAATCTGCAGCCCTGTTGCGCTGATGAAGTCCACCATCTTCTCCAGGTTTGAGTGTGAGCTCCAGAGCTTTTCTTTCAGTTCCTCTCCCTTGGGCCAGATTTGTGCTGGGAGGTTTGAGTGTGAGCTCCAGAGATTTTCTTTCAGTTCCTCTTCCTCGGGCCAGATTTGTGCTGGGAGGTTTGAGTGTGAGCTCCTCAGCTTTTCTTTCAGTTCCTCTTCCTTGTGCCAGATTTGTGCTGGGAGGTTTGAGTGTGAGCTCCAGAGCTTTTCTTTCAGTTCCTCTTCCTTGTGCCAGATTTGTGCTGGGAGGTTTGAGTGTGAGCTCCAGAGCTTTTCTTTCAGTTCCTCTTCCTTGGGCCAGATTTGTGCTGGGAGGTTTGAGTGTGAGCTCCTCAGCTTTTCTTTCAGTTCCTCTTCCTTGGGCCAGATTTGTGCTGGGAGGTTTGAGTGTGAGCTCCAGAGCTTTTCTTTCAGTTCCTCTCCATTGAGCCAGATTTGTGCTGGGAGGTTTGAGTGTGAGCTCCAGAGCTTTTCTTTCAGTTCCTCTCCCTTGAGCCAGATTTGTGCTGGGAGGTTTGAGTGTGAGCTCCAGAGCTTTTCTTTCAGTTCCTCTCCTTGGGCCAGATTTGTGCTGGGAGGTTTGAGTGTGAGCTCTTCTTTCAGTTCCTCTTCCTTGGGCCAGATTTGTGCTGGGAGGTTTGAGTGTGAGCTCCAGAGATTTTCTTTCAGTTCCTCTTCCTTGGGCCAGATTTGTGCTGGGAGGTTTGAGTGTGAGCTCCAGAGATTTTCTTTCAGTTCCTCTTCCTTGGGCCAGATTTGTGCTGGGAGGTTTGAGTGTGAGCTCCAGAGCTTTTCTTTCAGTTCCTCTTCCTTGTGCCAGATTTGTGCTGGGAGGTTTGAGTGTGAGCTCCAGAGCTTTTCTTTCAGTTCCTCTCCCTTGAGCCAGATTTGTGCTGGGAGGTTTGAGTGTGAGCTCCTCAGCTTTTCTTTCAGTTCCTCCTTCCTTGTGCCAGATTTGTGCTGGGAGGTTTGAGTGTGAGCTCCAGCTTTTCTTTCAGTTCCTCTCCCTTGGGCCAGATTTGTGCTGGGAGGTTTGAGTGTGAGCTCCAGAGCTTTTCTTTCAGTTCCTCTCCCTTGGGCCAGATTTGTGCTGGGAGGTTTGAGTGTGAGCTCCAGAGCTTTTCTTTCAGTTCCTCTTCCTTGGGCCAGATTTGTGCTGGGAGGTTTGAGTGTGAGCTCCAGAGCTTTTCTTTCAGTTCCTCTTCCTTGTGCCAGATTTGTGCTGGGAGGTTTGAGTGTGAGCTCCAGAGCTTTTCTTTCAGTTCCTCTTCCTTGTGCCAGATTTGTGCTGGGAGGTTTGAGTGTGAGCTCCAGAGCTTTTCTTTCAGTTCCTCTTCCTCGGGCCAGATTTGTGCTGGGAGGTTTGAGTGCGTTGGACAGTTTTGCAGGATCCCAAAGCTGCAGGGATGCTCATTTGTGAGTGATATTTTGAAGTGGTAGAGATGACTTTCTGCAGTGTCTTTGTTCTTAATTGAAAGATTGTGGTTTGCTGGTATCTCTGTAGTCTGTAGCTGATGAATGTTGTCTTGTTTTTACTCTATTTTCATTTTTGCTTTCCAGCTGGTGTTTAGTTTGTTGTGGATGATGGTTTTTGCTTCTTGATATGTTACTGAGTGGTTAATCTCTCTTCTGTTTTGCTCCCTGCCTTGCAGAGAGCATCAGCTTTTTCATTTCTGTTTATTCCACAGTGTGAAGAGAGCCATTGTAGGACTGTAGTTGAGTTTTGGAGCTTGTTTAGTTGTGATATAATCTCCTGTGTTTGTGAGTCATTTTTGTTTGTCTGTATTGTTTCCAGCAGGACTCTGCAGTCAGTGAAGCATACAATCTTCTGTGGTGGCTTGTATGTTTCTGTGTTTGTGAGTCATTTTTGTTTGCCTGTATTGTTTCTAGCAGGGCTCTGCAGTCAGTGAACCATACAATCATATCTGGTGGCTTCTTGAAGCATACAATCTTCTGTGGTGGCTTGTATGTTTCTGTTCATTTTTTAAGGGTTTGTTTGAGTGGTGTTGTTTCTGCTCTCTAGTTTGATGATTATCTTCCCATTACCCATGCTTGTTTGCTGGTTTTTCCATCTGGGAATGTGATGGAGATGCCAGCCCTTCCATTTCTGGCAGCCTCTTCTGCAGATTCATCTGTGAATAAGTGAGTCCATTCTGTAGGATTGTATTTGCTCTCTGTCATTTCCAAGGCCAAGGATTTCATCTCATGAGCTATATGTTGGTTTTTCGTTGTTAAGCCTAGTATTCTTGTATTTATCTGGACATGTGACTGGTAGTGATTTGTCTCTTTGCAGATAGGTAGGGGTTCGATATCTTCAGGAGTGGTGGGGAGCAGGTCTTTGTGAAGGGAGTGGAGTTTATGGGATTTGTGGAGGATGCTACTTCTCTTGATTTGTTTTTGGGTGTTCCTTTTATTTTTTGATGCTGGAGATGTTTAGGCATGCGTAACAGCTTTTCTCTGTAGATAAGTATTTTCTCGTCCCATCTGACATCTAGGGAGGGGATGTTGCAAAAGACCTCTATTTTTGGGATTGGAGTAGTCTTTAATCCTCTAGTGATCAGTCTCTTTAATCCTCCAGTAATCAGACTGAGTCCTGCACTTTGTAGCTTTGCTAGGTGATCTGTGTTGGTTTTTTATGCTGTGGCCCATGCTATCATTCCATACTCCAGTGCTGGTCTAATCGTGCCAGTATAGACATGTTTGAGAGTATTGCTGTGGCCCATGCCACCATTCCATCAGTGCTGGTCGAACTGTGCCAGTATAGACATGTGAGAATATCGCTGTGGCCCATCTCACCATTCCATACTCCAGTGCTGGTCTAACTGTGCTTGTTTAGACATGTTTGAGAATATTGCTATGCCCCCCAGTTTATGCCTGCTAGTTTTTTTTTATAATGGAGAGTTTCTTGATTGCTTTTGTTTCAGTGGTCCTGAGATGTGGCTTCCAGGTAATCTTTTCTCCAGTTTTAGTCCAGGATAGGCTAGGTTATCTACATGGGGCAGGTCTTTTCCTTGCGTTTTCAGGTTTACTCTTTCATCGTTGGTGAATAGGGAGAATGTAGTTGCTGTTTTGGAGGTGTTAATTTAGATGCCCTTTTTTGCTGCTCAGGATTCAATGCCGTTTGGTGTTGCCTGCATTCTGCTTTTTAGTGTTGTTAGTTTTCTAGCAGCAGCGCTCCAAACAGTGAAATCATCAGCATGTAGGACTTTGGAAATGCGTCTTGGGGAGGTTTTCTGTGATATCATTGATAAATATGTTGAAAAGAGTGGAAGATATGTCCCTGCCTTGTGGCACACCTTGCTGTAGGCTGACTTGTCGACTGAGGGCGCCATCTAGTTCTACTCTGGTTGTGCGACAGTGAAGGAAGTCTTTTATCCAGTGCATTCTTCCTTTGACTTTGTTTTTTAGCAGCTTTAAGAGCAGCCCTTCCTTCCAGACCTTGTCAAAAACTTTGGTGAGTTCTAGATAGCCAGTACTTTTTCCTTCTTCTGGAAGGTCGGGTACACCAGCTGGTCATCAGCACTGTGTTTTTTTCTAAAGGACGATTGCAAGCTGTCAAGCAGATTGTTTTCCTGCAGGTGTTTCACAAGTCTCGAGTTCGCCGTTCCCTCCATGATCCCACCCAGGCAGCCAAGGAGACCGGTCGGCGCCGGCCTTTTTTTTTGTTTTGCCCGCTGGCTTCTTCCTGATCGGGATTCAGGGTTGTGACGGCCTCCCTCCGCTGGTCTGGGAGCTTCCCGGTCAGCTGTGACCGGTTTGTTATCCGGAGAAGCTGGAGCCTGGCTTTGCTCCAAAGTGTTTTATCATTACATTGGTGATCCCATCCTTGCCTGGAGCTTTCTTGTTTTTTAGATGTGTCCAGTCCATGGCTTGTTCAGTTCGGAGATGAGATGGGCCATCATGCTGGTTGAGGGTTTTTGTTTCTAACTGCACTGATGCTGTGTTTAGGGAGGGTTAGAGCGCTTCCTTCCTTGTAAAATTCAGCCATGATGCTTGCAGCTTTCTTCCCTGTGTGGTATTTGTTGTTTTCTTCCAGACTCTTGTGCTGTTTGATTGCTGTTTCATCATTTAGGCTTCTTACCAGCTGCCATAATATGGTGGTCCATGTTTAGGCTGCTTGTCTTTTCATACCAAGTTCTTTGTATTTCTTGCTTCTTCTATTCATTGAATGTGTTTTTCATGTAATTGTGTCTCCGTACATTATTTAGTGTTGAGTTTTCCTCCATTTCTCTTCTTGCTTCATTCAGCTAGTTTATTTAGACTGTTGCTCCAGTATGGTTTGTCTTTTCCCTTGGGGGGGGGGGGGGGGTTGACTGTGTTATTGCTGTAGTGAGGTTGACGCTGCTTTGGTTTATGCATACAAGGTCCCAAAATTAAGTAATGAGACTGATTTTATTATGGCCAAGACAAAAATGTCATCTATGATGCAAAGCATGGAATCCAAAGAGGCAACCTTCATCTATGATCTGGCAACTTTTCATCACCATTGGATAAGCAGACGACAAACAAACCGCCATTTTGTTGACCTGGTTAGAGGTGCATTGTCACATAATCAGCATGGAGCAAAAAGCTAACATTAACTCTTTCCACCTGGGAAAAAAAAACGCGGACGTTACCGGCGTACGGGCGGACGTTACTGTCGTACGGGCGGGCGTTATATTATCGAGCGGGTGTTGGGATAATTTATGGGTCCCTCTCTAAAATTAATTTTAACAAACTAATTCAGGGTTCAACATAAATGTATCATATATCAAAATAAGTAGAAATGAATGAGGATTTCATAAATGTAGTTATTTGTCAAAGAAAGAGAACTGTTGAGAAACAATTGAAAAGTTTGTGAGCAAAAAAAAAAAAAATTATTTAGGACTGAGGAAAAAAAAAAGTATGTTCAACTTACCCTCAATCTGAATATATTCCAACTGAATATAAATCCAACTTTGGCGCATTTTGTTGTGAAATCCAAATGAATCACATCTAATATACACTACATCTCTTTTCAGCCCAAAAAAGAATTATGACACACAAATAAAATTATTTTCTACTTACCATTACAGCTGTAAATATCCACTTGAAAAACACACTATGAAGATAAATGGAATTCCTCACATGAAGTGTAAAAACTGTGGACAAATTTGCAGACTTACAAACAAACAGAAACACAAACACAACAGAAAACAATGTGAACTCATTTTGCACAACCCTTGTGCATGTCAATTGTGAAAATTTGGATGGCCCTGAAAAGGGCCGTTATAGAGCTGCTGTTGGCTGAGGTGAAGGCTCCTCTTTCCTGATCAATTGCCAGTCTTGAAAATTTGGATGGCCCTGAAAAGGGCCGTTATAGAGCTGCTGTCGGCTGAGGTGAAGGCTCCTCCTTCCTGATCAATTGCCAGTCTTGAAAATTTGGATGGCCCTGAAAAGGGCCGTTATAGAGCTGCTGTCGGCTGAGGTGAAGGCTCCTCTTTCCTGATCAATTGCCAGTCTTGAAAATTTGGATGGCCCTGAAAAGGGCCGTTATAGAGCTGCTGTCGGCTGAGGTCAAGTCTTGTATAAAACTGTCAGTATGTGTCCACAGTATGTTTACATGATAAAAAAGTATAAAAAAATTAATTTTGCTGTCAATATATACAACACAGGTACAAAAACACTAGACTTCTGCTGTCTTCAGTCAAGAAATCAGTCACCTACAGAGTAAAAATGGTCAGGTTAGACAGAGATGTCAAGGGTGGCTCAGACAGTAAATGTAGAAAGCACAAGCAAATAAAGTATTTGTGCTAGACTGCAGTGGTATCATGCTCGATGTGACTTATGATACGCCCGGAAACAATTCTTTGGACACAGATGAGGTTCGTCCGAGCACGTAGTGCAGTAGTAATAGGTGTGGACTTTCTTGTCTGGCTTCGAACAGTATAAACACCGTTTACGGAAATCTTTCATGTCAATCAAATGATCACCTTGGTAGCGTTCTGAGATAAGGGGATGTGCTGCTGCTTCCGTTTGCCTGGGAGCAGGCATACTAACTTCTGCAATGAAGCTGCTGTCTGCCAAGGATACCAAACCTTCAATAAGCTGGTTCTTGAAGAAGACCAGAGATTTGTTACTCCTGCCAGGGTTCTCTGAAAGCAAATATAAAGTGTGAGCATTCACCTGTGTTATTTCCAAAATCCAGTTGAATATTTTCTTCCACCACTTTATTGTCTTTCTAGAATGCATGCCATAGTATGAAACCTTTTGGTCAGCTCTGTCACATCCATTCATACACATGTTATATGTGTGAATGATCTCTGGTTTCTGGACCTCTTGTTGTCCTTCAATAAGAGGAATAGTGACAGCGTTTCCATGTGTTGTAACCACATGAACAGGCTTCTTTGACTTTTTGTTTGTCCAGGAAACACAGAGAATCTTACCATCATCTCTGACATGGTAAACAGGCTTGTTTTCCTCAAGTGTCTGAGTTTTCAGCTGCGGAGGAAAGCCCTTACGACAGATATTCAAGGTCCCAGTGTAATTGTGACCTTTTGACAGCAGATAATCAACCAGAGGAAGACTGGTATAAAACCTGTCTGCAAATATATGATGAGAAGCCTTCACTGGCTGCAAAAGTGTCTGAAAAACTTTCACAGCATGACTTGGACTGTCAGCAGTGGCAGGGTCATAGGAGGTTTGCTTCCCAAAATATATCACCAGGTTGAACACATAACCTGTGATGGAGTCACAAAGGCCAAACGTCTTGATGTTATATTTGGCAGGCTTTCTAGCGTTATATTGCTTGTGACACCAGCATCCTTTGTAGCCAATTACCATTTCATCAATACTTACGTCTCTGAAAGGGTAAAAGGCTGCCTGAAAAGATGCGACCAGCTGATTGACAAAAGGTTCAATTTTGGCTTTACCTTTACTATCAGCTTCACCGACATGCAGCATAGTGCTGTATATCTTCAGAAACCTATCCCTACTAAACATCTGCCTAAAAAATGGTGACTGCAGATGGCCTGTGGTGATCCAATAGTCACTGAGTTTTGGTTTAGGTTGCATGCTCATGGAAATGATAGTGGCCATGAACTTATACATTTCATGGCGACCAATAGGTGTCCATCCAGAATCATTACTACCATCACCTGCTTGGCTAAGTTTCATAACAGCATAAGCATTTATGCTGGCTATGAGACTGTCCAAAATATCTATTGTAAATAGTGCAAAGAAAAACCCCAGTGGTGTCCGCTCACGGCCAACATCTAACAGAATACCACTGCCAGGATCACTGCTGCTAGGAGTTCCTAGCTCTTCATTCACCTGTGCTTCTCTCTAGTTAGATACTGAATTGTTATTTTCTCTCTGAGCCACAGAAACAATAGTTCTAGGTCGTTTCACAGGTGGAGGACTTATCCTGTTGCTCGGTCCAGCTAAAGAACTAGAACTAGTCGTAGGGCCATTGTCAGAGTCACTTTCACTATGCCTGTCACCATCACTATAGGCAGATAAACTAACTACAGGTTCATCCACGTGAGAACTTGATTCAGTTATGGTCTTTCCGTTACCTATACATTTAAATAAATTCAGAGCTGCCTTTGCGCTGTTTCTAACAGGCCTACCACTACCTGAATAACATGCAGTCACATCTGTCGAGTCGGTGGGTGGGTTCATTTTTTGAGTCAGTCTCGAAAATGTCGCTGAAAAACACAAATTCTTGGTAATATTTAACAAACTCCCTTTTGAACGGCGTGCCCGGAAGTAAAGGAAGATTCTGGCATGCGCAGATAGTCGTTAACTAAAAAGTTAATTTCACATGTGAACGAAACAAAACAGGGTGTCCCATAGGGGCCTGTAGGCTGCCGAAGTAAAACGAACATGGCCCCTGTAGGGTCCAGGCGGGTGGAAAGAGTTAAATTGTGTTTAAAATTTGGAAAAAGTGCCATTGAGACAGCTGAATTGATGAGACAAGTTTATGGGGATAATTGTATATCTCATGCACAGTTATTCAGTTGGTATTCACGATTCAAAAGTGGTTTGAAAATGATTACAAATGCAACTAGACATGGATGCCCAATTTCTGTTCGTAGTGAGGAACTCATTGCAAAAGTCAGATAATGGATACAAAAAGATCGTTGTTTGACTGTGAGGATGATAGCAGATGAATTTGGTGTTAAGCAAGAGACCATTTGTAAAATTTTAGTGAAAGATTTGGGCAAGAATAAAGTTTATTGCCAGTTTGTACCACATTTATTGTCTGATGACCAAAAACATCATCGTGTTGAGTACACAAAAGACATCATCAAAATATGTTGCAGAAATAAACATTTCTTAAATTTGATTGTTGCAGAGGATGAAACATGGATTTTTTGCTATGATCCCACAATTAAATGCCAAAGTGCTCAGTGGAAGTCATCATCGTCACCAAAAGGCAAAAAATTTTGTCTTCAAAAATCGAAAGTTAAGACAATGTTGGTGTACTTCTACGACAGCAAAGGAGTTATTCACAAAGAATTTATTCCAGGGGGACAGACTGTCACTGCCAAAGTTTATTTAAGTATTTTGAAATGCCTATTGAAAAGGATTCTCCGAGTCCGACCCGAGTATTCAACACCTGGCAGTTTTTTTCCTTTTTCATGATAATGCACCGGCTCACCAGGCAGCAGTTGTACAGGAATTTTTGGCCCAGAAACAAGTGTGTTCTCAACCATCCACCCTATTCCCCAGATTCATCTCCTGCGATTATTTTCTATTCCCAAAATTAAAGTTACCATTGAAAAGATGCTTCTTTCATGATACTGATGACATCCAAAGGGCCGTAACATCCAGTTTAAAGGCCATACCAACAGAACTGCAGAGGTCGTTACAGTGTTTGTTAGACCGTGGCACTCACTGTATCAGTGCACAAGGAGCTTACTTTGAATAAAATACAATTGTTGTTTATTTTATTTGTTATGGAATTAGTCTCATTACTTAATTTTCAGACCTTGTATAGTGTGTGTTATGTTCACATGTTTCCCAGTACAGGCTCCAGTTTACTTTTCTAAAGCTCCAGCTTGGGACTATGTTTGGTCTTGGCTGATTTTCATTGTTCTGGTTGCTTTACTGTATATGTCATGTGTAGCCATTGCAAGCTCTAGAATAGTATGTTGGTCTGTCCTCTGGCTGATTTATGAGGATGAGACCATTTTCCATCATCCAGTCCTCCAGTTTTTTGCCTTCATGGTCTGTGGTCTCATAGACCCAGCTTGGTGAATGACTATTGAATCACCTACCAGGAGGTGTCTGGATTTTTTAAGGTGAGTTTTTATAGGGTCTATAGGTGTTTTTGGTGGGCTGTAGTAGTTGATGATAGAGATCTCTATGTTAGGCAGAAGTATTTTTACCATAAGGTGTTCTAGATCACCTTCAATGTCTGTTTCTGTTGCTGGAATTGTGTTCTTGACTAGTGTTATAATGCCTCCCTTGGTCTCTATTTCTCTGTCTTGTCTGTACAAGTCATAATCTCTGATGAAGAATCTTTGGTGGTCTTTCAGATGTGTTTCTTGGATGCACATTATACTGATGATGTTTTGTATTGATGATGTTTTGGTTTAGGAAAACCTGTAACTCTGATTTTTTGTTTCCTATACCCGCATCATTCTACCATGCCACCTTTAGTAATTTGGATGCAAGCTTTTTTGCTTTCATCTGACTTCCAGCAGCCTCTGGGTTTCTGTCTGTCCCTCGGGTGATTTTGATGGGCTCAATATTGGTGTATCCCTTTTGAGATCAGCAGGAATACAGCCATGACATAACTGTTGTGTGTGTGTCTGATTTTCCCAGACTGCGTCATGTGTTGCCAAATACATTCTGTCTTTGCCAGCCTGGGTGACCTCCTGTTTTCGATAATGGGGATACTTACCTGGGTGTCCCTGCCTGAGCACCTAACAGAGAAAAGGTCCTGCTGCTTGCACAAAAATCGCACGAATCACACACAGAATCATTTGACATGGTGTCATCCACATCAGTTTCACAGAGGAATCCCAGTCCATGATGAAAATAAGCACAATTTTTCATGCACTCAGACAGAAGGCACAGATGCCACCAGTACTGTCTGCCATCTTTGACCGGAAGTAGTGTACGAACAGCAGCTTGAACTTTGGCTTCCAGTGAAAAATAATGCTGACCTTTCGATGTCTCCTTCACTTTAGGGAACAGTCAGAAGTCAGACGGTGGGAAATTTGGGCTGTAAGGAGGGGAGGGAACAGTTGTGAGTTTCAAGCTTGTTTCCATCATTTGTGCACTGCAGTGTGGCCTTGCTTTGTCATGATGCAAGAGAATATTTTGCCTTTCAGGCCTCATTCTGCAGATGCCCAGCTTGAGTGATGGTAAGGTGCCACAGTACCTTTATAGAGAATTTACATTCATTCCTGTGGTCAGAAATTCTATGTAAATCATACTCTGCACGAGTGATGGTAAGGTGCCACAATGGAATTTACATTCATTCCTGTGGTCAGAAATTCTATGTAAATCATACTCTGCACGAGTGATGGTAAGGTGCCACAATACCTTTATAGGGAATTTACATTCATTCCTGTGGTCAGAAATTCCGTGTAAATCATGCCCCTTGCATCCCAAAAAACAGTGACCATGACTTTTTTTCACTGAAGGAACACTTGAATTTCTTGATGTTCAAAGAACCTGGATGACAATATTCCATGGTTTACCTTTTGCTTTTTTGGATCATAATGATAACCCAGGATTCATCAAAAGTGACAGCATTTAGGAAAAAATATTGGTCATGAAGTTATTGAGAAACAGTTTTTTTTGGTGTTTTTTCATTGGATGTGTCAATTGTCGCAAGACCTATTTGGCACAATTTTTCAGTAATTCAACATCTACTACAACTTTTGGCACGTAGGACCCACTTGTGGACATTTTTCACATCCATAGAACAGTCACTATAAATTGCTTTCATACACTATGAATTTTAATTGGAGTGCAACCTTCTGGTGTGCAAACTTTGTTTGGTTTCCATTATTAGATATTCATTGTGGGTGAAGACCTTACTTATCATTCCCCCGCTCCCCATATCTTTTTGTTTGTTTGTTTGTTATTGTTTATGTTTATTTGATATCTCTTTGTTTTTGTTTATTGATATTATATCATCTGTTTTTATTTATTGATATTATATCTTTGTTTTTGTTTATTGATATTATATCTCTTTGTTTTTGTGTATTGATATTATATCTCTTTGTTTTTTATTGATATTATATCTCTTTGTTTTTGTTTATTGATATTATATATTCATTGTTTTTTTGTTTATTGATATAATATTTGTTTTTGTTTATTGATATTATATATCTTTGTTTATTGATATTATTTTGTTTTTGTTTATTGATATTATATATCTTTGTTTTTTGTTTATTGATATTATATATCTTTGTTTATTGATATTATTTTGTTTTTGTTTATTGATATTATATATCTTTGTTTTTTGTTTATTGCTATTATATCTCTTTATTTTTGTTTTTGGGGTACAGGACTGACCTGAGCTAGCTATAGTTATTATACAGAAGAGCCGTCATGAATGTTGAGACTGGGCACAATCCAGCATCACTGCGGGTCTTCCAACACAGCAGTATATACAAATGGCTCAGTGACTTGGAATAGCAGAAGTGGTTGGGGTTTTGTTGCCTACCGAAATGGAAGAGTAGTGGCACAGGGTTTGGGAGCCTTTGAAGTCAGCACTTCAAGCAACTGAATAGAAATTGAGCCTGTGTTGGAGGCAGTGGATTGGTTAGTTGCTTATGATGTGGTTAATGGTGTCATTGTGATGTATTCACAGAGTAAGATTGAGAAAAAATTGCTTCAAAAATAATGGATTCATCTGTTAAACCAGTCAACTATGACAAGCATAGCTTTACTGTCCAGGGCATGCAGGAAGACATGGCAATGATGTGGCAGACTTGGTGGACAGGCAAAATAAGTGGTAGACTAACAATGGACAAGGGGAACATTGCTAAGGCAGTATTGGACAGGCTGCAGGAAAATGAAGAGCGATAATGGAAGAACAATGTAGTTGTGAGTGCTGGAGCTTGGAAAAATTAAAGGTGCTGGCAGGAAATCTGAGCTTTGTAGCAGAAAACACATCGTAAACAACCAACATTTGACAGCAACTATTAGCAGACCTACTCTTGGATGGATGCTGCAGCATGCAGTGGAGCATATATGGGGCTGTCCCGAATCAGGTGAAGCCAGAGTCTGAATTTTGAACTTTGAACTTTCCTGGTTTTTTTAATTTGATATTACATCTGTTTTGTTTATTTGATATTACATCTCTTTGTTTTTGATTATCTGTCTCTTTTCTTTTGTTTATTTGATATCTCTTTTGCTTTTTTTAAATTGATATTATATCTCTATTTTTGTTTATTTGTTATTATATCTCTTTGTTTATTTGATATGATATATCTTTGTTTTTGTTTATTTGATGATATATCTTTGTTTTTGTTTATTTGATAGTATAAGGGGCAGTAACATGAAAACAAGCCGGGACCTAACTATGATAAAGTATTAGACTTACCCATCAATAATCCCTGCCATTATCTTCACGTCTGCCATTTTCACCAACCGAAGGACACCAATTTCATAAAAGTCTTTAGGCTGCTATCACAACCAAGAATTTACCACCTTGTGCTCTCCATTGTCCAAGTCAAAATTTCTTGCTTCTCAGATGCTTTTTCAGCGGGCCAAAAATATGAAAATGATGGTGATAGGTCTGAACTATAGGGGGTTTGCTGCAGAACTTCCCAGCCACATTCAGCAAGCTCGATCTTGGCTGTAAGTTTTGTTACGGTGGTCTGGCAGCATTCCACATTTCTTGTGGCAGCTTGTGACAGGGACTCGATGAGAAAGTGTCCACAGAAATGGAAGAAAAAAGCTGAGACCTAGACTTCTTTGCCAGAGGTGACCTTGTGTCCTGTATCCAGCACGTGTGTTCAGGATGGTGTGAATGCTACCATGACTAATGCCATCATTAATGGCAAGTTCATCCTCTGTTATTTGTCAGCCACAGCATGCTAAATCATCAACCTTATGAAATGCCCCTGGTGTGATAACCACATTTGACTGACCTGGATGCAGATCATTGAGTACTCTTTCCCTGCCAATTCAGAATCACGCTGTCCATCCCATGACACTACTGTTGGACAATGTGTGTTCATCGTCCACATTTACCATTTATCAACGGATTTCTGCTAGGCATCTTCCTTCAGCCATCAAAACATGAAAAAGTCCCCCACTGTTCTTCCTTTGGTGCAAACATGTTGGTAGAAAAGGCTTTGTGCATTTCCTCCTGCATGACTTCTGTTAGTGTGACCTTGAACTCAGCAACAAATAACTGATATGCTCCATTTCTAGTTCAGACAACCTTGACATGCACAGTGTCTACCACAAAGACAGTGTCTCCCTACCACACATATAATGAAATTAGAACTGTCTCATTTTAATTTGACTGCTCCTTATATATCTCATTGTTTTCTTGTTTATTTAACCATCTGTCTCACTCTCATTCATTTATTTCAGCATTTATCTGACTCTCATTTATCTGACTTTACATTTCAGTCTCATTTATTATTTGACATTTTATCTTTTTCATCTATTTGACCTTGTATCTCAGTCAATTTGAACTTGTTTATCACTCCTTATCTATCTCTTATTTATTTGACCTTATATCTCAGTCTCATTTGCTTATTTGATAATTTATCTCCTTTATTTGACATTTTTATTTCTATTATTTTTTGACTGTATATCTCACACCTATTTATTAATTTGGGCCTGTATCTCATTCTGAATTGCTTATCTCACCACAGATTACTAGCTTGGGCTCCAGTATTGAAAGTTGTAGGACTCTTACTAGCAACGCCACCACAGTTGTTTTACCAGACTTACAACATTCAGACATAGCTACACAGACATTCTGGGACTCTGATTGGGTAACACACAATAATTAGTCTATAAGTATATAACTATACACGAAGCACTGCAGTAAAGCTGTGATACCAGAATGTATAAACTAGGAAAAATGTAGGAACAGCTTTATTACTTAATGGCTACAAAGTTGTGACGTTTCGGCATGAGCCTTAATCATACAAAAACATACAAGGTGAAGAAATAGAGAGAGGAGATAAAGTATAGATTCACATGAATACTATTAAAAAGAAAAAAAAAAAAATTAAAAAGAGTACTTAGCTGTAAATTGTAAGATGTGGCTTGTCTAGTGGTGTGTGTCAGGAAAGGATTTAGTAGAATGCGGAGACTGTTTAAATAGAGACCTGTGATATGTGGTCGGTGGGTTATAACTGGGGGTGGTGGATGGGGAACCAGGGAGGGGAGAGAGAGAGTGATATAATGTTGACCTAGCCAGGAGAAGGTGAAATAGATGATTAGGGAGGAGGGGTTGCAAAGTGATGCTGTGAGGAGGTTTGACAAGTAAGAAGGGGTGGAGCTTAGTGGAGAGGTACTATAATGATTGAAGAGAATGTTAAGTGTAGCTGAGCAGTGAGTTTAACCTATGTGGCTCCAGCGCCCCATAATTTTGAATGCAGCAGTTCTCAAGCGCCAGGCGGCTTGTGTCATCTGCGTGACATTGTTTGATGGTTGTTACCAGAAAATCAGATTTACTTCTGTGGTTGGGGCCATTGAAATGACTTGGGACTGGTTTCGAAGCATGCTGGGCGATGTCGTACAGATGTTTTTGCATGCGGTCCCCTAATCTGAGGCCAGTCTCACCAATATACATTATCCTGCATCTTTTGCAGATGATGACATATATCACATTACAGGACTCGCATGTGAATCTCTCATGAAGAGTGAGGATAGTTTTGGGAAAGGTGATCGTTTTTGTTTCCCAGACTACCGGCCAGGTAATGCAATGGGGGCGGTTACATTTTCTAGTGCCAATATATGTAAGGCTCTGCTTCAAGTGGCTGTGGATGAGGACGTCCTAAGGTTTGGCTCACGTTTGTATGCGTTACCTGCCCAGTAGTCCGGGAAACGAAAACGATCACCTTTCCCAAAACTATCCTCACTCTTCATGAGGGATTCACATGTGAGTCCGTATTGTGATATATGTTATCATTTGCAAAAGATACAAGATAATGTATATTGGTGAGACTGGTCTCAGATTAAGGGACCGCATGCAAAAACATCTGTACAACATCGCCCAGCATGCTTTGAAACCAGTCTCAAATCATTTCAATGGCCCCAACCACAAGGGCAAATCTGATTTTCTGGTAACAGCTTTCAAACGATGTCACGCAGATGACACAAGCCGCCTGGCACTTGAGAACCACGGCATTCAAAATTATAGGACTCTGGAGCCATATGGGTTAAACTCACTGTTCAGCTACACTTAACATTCTCTTCAATCATTATAGTACCTCTCCACTAAGCTCCACCCGTTCTTACTTGTCAAATCTCCTCACAGCATCACTTTGCAACCCCTCTTCCCTAATCATCTATTTCAACTTCTCCTGGCTAGGTCAACATTGTATCACTCTCTCTCCCTTCCCCGGTTCCCTATCCACCACCCCCAGTTACAACCCACAGACCATATATATCACAGGTCTCCATTTAAACAGTCTCCACATTCTACTAAATCCATTCCTGACACACACCGCCGGACAAGCCACATCTTACAATTTACAGCTAAGTACTCTTTAATTTTTTTGTTTTCTTTTTAATAGTATTCATGTGAAACTATACTTTATCTCCTCTCTCTATTTCTTCGTCCTGTATGTTTTTGTATAATTAAGGTTCACACCGAAACGTCACAACTTTGTAGTAGTTAAATAATAAAGCTGCTCCTACTTTTTTCCTATTTTATACATTCTGATTGGGTAACAGTCTTGGGAGAGTGTGAGACAGTACAGTGTGGGATGTGGTGGTTGAGTGTGTGGCAGTACAGTGCGGGATGTGGTGGTTGAGTGTGTGGCAGTACAGTGTGGGATGTGGTGGTTGAGTGTGTGGCAGTACAGTGTGGGATGTGGTGGTTGAGAGTGTGGCAGTACAGTGTGGAATGTGGTGGTTGAGAGTGAGACAGTACAGTGTGGATGTGATTGAGTGTGTGACATTAGAGTGTATTAGTATATAGGAACTAGGAGTGTTAGTGAGGACTGAGGTAAATATGGACTAGTAATGTTTGTATATAAATGTAGAGCAGTGCGAGGACTGAGGTAAATATGGAACTGTTGGTCCCTTCTTATAAGGTTACTTTCAAGCTGTTGCTCCCTTGCCTGTAAGGTCATTTTCAAGCTGTTGCTCCCTTGCCTGTAAGGTCACTTTTAAGCTGGTGTTCCCTTGCCTGTAAGGTCACTTTCAAGCTGTTGCTCCTTGCCTGAAAGTCACTTTCAAGCTGTTGCTCCTTCGCCTGTAAGGTCACTTTCAAGCTATTGCTCCCTTCCCTGTAAGGTCATTTTCAAGCTGTTGCTCCCTTTCCTGTAAAGGTCACTATCAAGTTTATGCTCCTTTGCCTGTAAGGTCACATAACAAGTGCTCAGAAAAACTGATATTCACTCAGTTCTGATTTCCCTTGTAACACAAGATTTTTGGAGCTATTTCCCATGTTTATCAGATTTAATTATGATTTATGTCAGCTGAGCTGATCTGCCCTGACTTGAGGAAGATAGACTCTGTTGTTGGCTGTCTTAGTGAGCTATAGAGTTTTGTCTTAGAAGTGGCTCAAGTTAGTACTGAAGAGTGACTAGAAAATGTTTGCTATTTTTTAGTTCTTGTGGTTGACTACCTGCCCATTGTTTTCTTTTGCAAGTGTATTTGTATTCTCATGTCTTCTTAGTAATTTGAGCTTTTTGATGCTGTCATGATCAGTGACACTCATCAGTGCCATCATCATCATGTTCACTATTAGTTATTGTTTGAATCATCCAGTGTAGTGTTGAGACTCTTGAGTGTGTATCATTGTCTCTCTCTCTCTAAACTTTAAGTGCCCAAGGCACACGGGGCTTCTGCAAGGGTTTTCCACAAACCCCTGTCCTTTGCCTTTTTTATCTGCTTTTGGCCAGGTGAGCCCTCTGTTGCTCAACATCCTCTCTGTTGTTCTTCTCCATGTCTCTTTTGGTCTCCCCTTACTTCTGCTCCCCTGTGGTGTCCATCTTAGTGCTATTTTTGGTAGTGAGTTGTCAGTCATCCGGAGCACATGTCCCAACCATCGCCAGCGTCTTTCCTCAATAATTGCTGTCAGTGGCTTCATCTGCTTTTCTGCCAACAAGATGTTATTTCTTATGGTGTTTGGCCAAAATATTTTTCTAATTCATCGTAAACATTTAGTCTGGAAAGAATTCAACTTGTTTTTTATGGTTTTGGTGATTTTCCAGCATTCACTTCCATAGAGTAGTACACTTAGAACATTACTCTTAAATATCCTGATTTTCATATTTATGCTTAGTTTTTTAGATTTCCATATAGTCAGCAGCATTGCAAAAGCCTGGTTTGCTCTAGTAAGTCTGCTGTTGTCTTCTGTGCTGTCTCCATTTTCTACTACTCTGCTGCCAAGATATAAAATTCGTTGATCTCCTCCACTAACTTGATATCTACTCTGAGTATATTTCTGTTGTTCACATTTTGTTTCATTAACTGTGTCTTTGCTACATTGATCTTTAATCCTGTTGTTTGCATTCTGATTTAGCTTGTTTATTTTTATCTTGCATATCTTGCCTGCTTGATAGCAGACAAATGTAGTCGGCAAAGTCAAGGTCATTCATCACTGTCTCGAGGATCCATTGTAATCTTCTGCGTTTGTTTGATGTTACCTCCTTTATTAACCAGTCTACTGCCAAGATAAATAATGTTGGTGATATTTCACATCCCTGCTTCACTCCTGTTTATACCCTAAAGCTGCTGGAGGTATATTCTCCACAGATCACTTTGCACCGAAAACCGTCGTATAGGGCTTTGATGACATTCACTAGCTTATGGGGGAGGCCATGGCATTTCACATTGCATCTCTGTTAATGCTGTCAAAGGCTTTCTCAAAATCTATAAACAGTGCATATGTTGTGCTATGCCACTCATTTGCCTGCTGTAATATTTAAGTACAAATATTTGGTCTGTACATGATCTTCCTTTCCTAAATCCAGCCTGCTCTTTCTGAAGTTTTCCCTCAAGTGCTGGTACAGTTCTGTTAATGATTATTCTGCAAAATACTTTACTGGGGAGTGGCAGTAGAATATTGCCTTTCCAGTTCTCACAATCTCTGAGGTCACCCTTCTTTGGTAGTTTTCCACTCCTCTGGAACTTTTTTTCTAGATCCTAAATTTGTTGCAGTATTCGGCAGATTTCTTTTGGTGTTTCTGTTTCTTCTGCTTTCAACATCTAAGCAGTCATTTCATCTTCACCTGGTGCCCCATCTAATTTTAGCTTCTTTATCACCTCCTTTACTTCACTTATTGTTATTGGTCCTGTATTGATGTTTAGTTCAGTTTTTGCTTCAGGTATGTCTATTGTTTGTGCTGCTTATGTTCTGTTTAGTAGGATGTTAAAGTGTTCCCTCCATATTACTTCTCTTTCTCCACTGATCAGTTGTCCTTTATGTGTCCTTATTGCACCTCTCACTTCTTGTGCTGAAGTTACTTGTTATCTTCTTTGTGATTTTGTATATAGCTTTCATGTCATTTGCATATGATGCTTCTGTGCTGCTTCTGCTAAGTTGTAAGAGTACTGATGTTTATCTTGACAGCATGATTCCTTCACTTCTGTGCATAATTACTTAAAATTTGTTCTTTTAGCCTTTGTGATTTGGTGCTCTGTCATTTTTTCTTGATTTCCTTTCTTCTGTCTATCTTTTCCCATGTGCTCTTGCTTATCCATTCCTCTTTTCTCTGTTTCCAGTATCCCAGCACCTCTTTTGCTATTTCCTGTAGTGTTTCATTGAACTCTAGTATAGACATTTCTGCTTTGTCTTGTAGGACACTGAAGCAGTTCTTAAGTACTATCGAGAATTCATTCCTTGTTTTACTGATCTTTCGGTTTTGCTGTATCAAAATGTGCCTTTCTGTGTTCTCCGATTTTGGGTTTCCTTAGTTTTATTTTTGCTGCCAGAAAGTACTGATCACTTCCTGCATCTGCTCCTTTCCTTACTCACACATCTTGTAGTGACTGTTTCCACTTCTTTATTAGTATGTGATTGATTTGGTTTTCTGTGATTTTATCTAGGGACATCCAAGTCACTTTATGGATGTTTTTATGTTAGAAAATTGCCCCACTGTGTGATTTTATCTGGGGACATCCAAGTCACTTTATGAATGTTTTTATGTTAGAAAATTGCCCCACTGATAATCTGTTTTCTTCACAGAAACTGCAGTCTTTCTCCATTTTCATTTATTTCTCCAATTCCTTCTCTTCCCATGATTCTTCTTCTGTCTTCATTTCCCTCATCTACTTTTGCATTGAAGTCAAGCAAGATGAGTAGCATATCATGCTTGGGTATTGTTTCTACTGTGGCTTGGAGGCTGTTGTGAAAATCTTCTTTTAGTTCCTCTTCAGCTGCTTCTGTTGAAAACTATAATAGACAGCTTCGTAAATCTTGAGTTGAAGCGTGCATATAATAATCTCTCATTTATTGGGGTCCCCTTCAGCAGTGCTGTTGATGCTTCTTTTGTTATAATCAGTGCTACTCCTCCTTCATGATGATCTTCTTTACTTGACCATATTATTGTATCTTCTGTGTGCTGTGTTGTTAATTTCCTTCTGCCTTGTCCTGTCCATCTTGCTTCTTGTATTCCTAGTATGTCTAGTTTATATCTGTGCATTTCCTTGATAGTTTGTGCTAGTTTTCCAGTCTGGTTAAGTGTTCTTACATTCCAGCTGCCTATTTGCATCTTGTGTTTAGGTTCCAGGAGGTCTGCAGTCGGGCTGGGGACTTCCAGTGGCTGGCTTTCATCCACAACTTTCATGGGGCTCAGTTTCCTGATAAGTATTTCTCCTTCCCCCTGCATTTGTTTTTTCCCTTGCTTCTGTTTCTGTAGCAGTTTGATAGTTTTTTTACCAGATAGGGTTGTTGGCCCTATGTTGAACCCTCCTTAGTCACCTTTTATGATCATGCATGGTAGGGTACAGTGGTCCTATTCTTTGCTTCCCAGGCATGTGCCCAGGTCCCGGGTACTACACGGGGAGTGTATCATTGTAGAATTGTATAACCTGCTTCCTGTTGGAGTATATCCTACAGCTTTTGTTGTCATACATCCAAGCTATGACAAGTTTGTGTGTTGACCGAGTCAGCATAACCTCATCAGATGGAGCCATACTTTTGTTGCTGGCCTGTAAAATCTCATGTCATTATAGTGTCTGTCTTGGTGTCTTACTTCAAACCTATGATGGAACCATTTTACCACTCCCTTTTCTCTCACTGCTGCCTGGATATTCCCATTTTTTTAAAGGAAATGGTAAATACTTCAAGAGGGCAGTGTGCTAGATTGTTGGGAGTGATGATGAAGAACACACACTCTCACACACATGCACACACCTCCTCTGGGGAAGAGAATTTGGACCACAAATTGACAGACTCATAGTGTTGGATTATTGATGTACAATGTTAAGAACATCTGTGTAGAGGTTTGGGAGTGCAGTAGTATTGTATTCCAGGTATTTGACTGTAGATTACTGGGAGTGTTGGTGTTAATATATGGTAATAGATTATAAGAAGTGGTAGTGTTAGTATTTGACTGTAGATTACTGGGAGTGTTGGTGTTAATATATGGTGATAGATTATAAGAAGTGGTAGTGTTAGTATTTGACTGTAGATTACTGGGAGTGTTGGTGTTAATATATGGTGATAGATTATAAGAAGTGGTAGTGTTAGTATTTGACTGTAGATTACTGGGAGTGTTGGCGTTAATATATGGTGATAGATTATAAGAAGTGGTAGTGTTAGTATTTGACTGTAGATTACTGGGAGTGTTGGCGTTAATATATGGTGATAGATTATAAGAAGTGGTAGTGTTAGTATTTGACTGTAGATTACTGGGAGTGTTGGCGTTAATATATGGTGATAGATTATAAGAAGTGGTAGTGTTAGTATTTGACTGTAGATTACTGGGAGTGTTGGTGTTAATATATGGTGATAGATTATAAGAAGTGGTAGTGTTAATATTTGACTGTAGATTACTGGGAGTGTTGGTGTTAATATATGGTGATAGATTATAAGAAGTGGTAGTGTTAATATTTGACTGTAGATTACTGGGAGTGTTGGTGTTAATATATGGTGATAGATTATAAGAAGTGGTAGTGTTAGTATTTGACTGTAGATTACTGGGAGTGTTGGTGTTAATATATGGTGATAGATTATAAGAAGTGGTAGTGTTAGTATTTGACTGTAGATTGCTGGGAGTGTTGGTGTTAATATATGGTGATAGATTATAAGAAGTGGTAGTGTTAGTATTTGACTGTAGATTGCTGGGAGTGTTGGCGTTAATATATAGTGATAGATTATAAGAAGTGGTAGTGTTAATATTTGACTGTAGATTACTGGGAGTGTTGGTGTTAATATATGGTGATAGATTATAAGAAGTGGTAGTGTTAGTATTTGACTGTAGATTGCTGGGAGTGTTGGTGTTAATACGAGGAGTGATTGATAAATTCTCACCATAAGGTACAATGGATTATTTGTGGACAACTTTTTGGGGTTATTTCTCAACATAGTCCCCTTGGAAGTGTATGCATTTAGTCCAGCGATCCTGGAGCATACAGATCACTTCTTTGTAAAAGTCAGCATCTTGTGCCAGTAGAAAGTGGTCTACAATATGAATGATGTCATCATCTGAAGCAGAATTGTGACCACTGAACTCCTTTTTGAGTTTGGTAAACAGGTAAACAGCTTGGTAAACAGCTGAGAACCAACAAGACCTGCAAAATCTCTTGGATAAAGTTGCCAAAGAAAGTGAACAGAAAGGCCTTACTTTGAACATCAAAAAGACAGAGACTATGGTTATATCTAAGAAACGGAATCCACCAGCATGCAGTATTAAATTAAATGGAACTATTCTAAAGCAGGTGCACAAATTCAAATACCTTGGAGCAGTAATAACTTCAGATGGGAAATGCACAACAGAAATTAGGAACAGAATAGGCCAAGCAAAGACTGCATTTCACAGAATGAGAAACATATTATCCAACACATCCTTATCAATGAATGTTAGAAAACGAGTCCTAAAATGCTATATTGAACCTATCTTGTTATATGGAAGTGAATCATGGACAATAGGCAAGTCTGCACAAAAATCATTGGAAGCAGCAGAAATGTGGTTTATTAGAAGAATGTTACGAATCCCCTGGACAGCAAAAATAACTAATGAAGAATGTATGAGGAGAACTGGAGAGACAAAAAACCTTGTCAAAAAGATAAGAGAGAGACAATGTACTTTCATAGGACATGCAATAAGAATAGGGGGCATTGAAAATATTATAACAGCAGGAAAAATAGAAGGAAGAAGATCAAGAGGAAGACCAAGAGAAATGATACTGGACAGTCTGACGGGATGGTGTGAGAGGAGATCACCAACTGAACTGATGGCCTGCATGAAGGATCATGTACTCTGGAGAAGCATAATAGCCAACGCCAGTCAGCACGGCACCTGATGATGATGATGAAACAGGTAATAGTCCGAAGGGGGGCAATCTGGGGAATAAGGAGGATGTTCAAGAAGCTAGAAGTTGCATTCATGAATGGCAGCCATTGTCACCTCCAGTTTGTGAACTGGAGCATTGTCTTGATGAAGGATGCCT
This sequence comes from Achatina immaculata, assembly GCA_009760885.1. Taxonomy (NCBI): domain Eukaryota; kingdom Metazoa; phylum Mollusca; class Gastropoda; order Stylommatophora; family Achatinidae; genus Lissachatina; species Lissachatina immaculata. The sequence goes on from CM019714.1 coordinate 2,808,857, forward strand.
CCTCTCATCATTTTCCCTTGATGCTTTTCCTTCAGTTTGAACTGCAGTTGCTTTACAAGATTAGCATAAATAGGCAATAGTGACCGTTCTGCCTTTTTGAAGATAGTCTACCAATAGCACACCTTCTGAATCCCAAAAGATGGAAGCCATCACTTTGCTTGCAGACAAAACCACCCTTGCTTTCTTTAGAGGTGGGGATCCATGATGTTTCCACTGCTTTGACTGTTCTTTGGTTTCTGGTTGAAAATGATGAACCAAGTCTTATCCATAGTCACAAATTGCTGAAGAAACTTTTCAGAATCTGCAGAAAAATGGCCAAGATTGTCTATTGACATATTGAGATGCTGTCATTTGTGATCAGCTCCGAGAAGTTTCGGGACCCATCGAGCACAGACCTTTGTCATTTGAAGATCATTGTGAAAAATGGTATGAACACGTTCCTGGGAGATGCCCAACTCAGTAGCAATGTACCACTCAGTTAGTTGTTGATCCTCCATTATCATGTCATGGATTCTGCCGGTAGTTTCATCTGTGGTTACCATTCTTGGTCTTCCTGGATGGGGATCATCTTCCAGACTCTCCCTTCCATTTTTGAACTGAGCTATCCATTTCTTCACTGTGCTGTAAAAAGGGCACTCATCCCTAGAGTCTCCACCATATCCTCATGAATCTCCTTCGATGACATCATCTGAAGCAGAATTGTGACCACTGAACTCCTTTTTGAGTTTGGTAAACAGGTAAACAGCTTGGTAAACAGCTGAGAACCAACAAGACCTGCAAAATCTCTTGGATAAAGTTGCCAAAGAAAGTGAACAGAAAGGCCTTACTTTGAACATCAAAAAGACAGAGACTATGGTTATATCTAAGAAACGGAATCCACCAGCATGCAGTATTAAATTAAATGGAACTATTCTAAAGCAGGTGCACAAATTCAAATACCTTGGAGCAGTAATAACTTCAGATGGGAAATGCACAACAGAAATTAGGAACAGAATAGGCCAAGCAAAGACTGCATTTCACAGAATGAGAAACATATTATCCAACACATCCTTATCAATGAATGTTAGAAAACGAGTCCTAAAATGCTATATTGAACCTATCTTGTTATATGGAAGTGAATCATGGACAATAGGCAAGTCTGCACAAAAATCATTGGAAGCAGCAGAAATGTGGTTTATTAGAAGAATGTTACGAATCCCCTGGACAGCAAAAATAACTAATGAAGAATGTATGAGGAGAACTGGAGAGACAAAAAACCTTGTCAAAAAGATAAGAGAGAGACAATGTACTTTCATAGGACATGCAATAAGAATAGGGGGCATTGAAAATATTATAACAACAGGAAAAATAGAAGGAAGAAGATCAAGAGGAAGACCAAGAGAAATGATACTGGACAGTCTGACGGGATGGTGTGAGAGGAGATCACCAACTGAACTGATGGCCTGCATGAAGGATCATGTACTCTGGAGAAGCATAATAGCCAACGCCAGTCAGCACGGCACCTGATGATGATGATGAAACAGGTAATAGTCCGAAGGGGGGCAATCTGGGGAATAAGGAGGATGTTCAAGAAGCTAGAAGTTGCATTCATGAATGGCAGCCATTGTCACCTCCAGTTTGTGAACTGGAGCATTGTCTTGATGAAGGATGCCTCCTCTCATCATTTTCCCTTGATGCTTTTCCTTCAGTTTGAACTGCAGTTGCTTTACAAGATTAGCGTAAATAGGCAATGGTGACCGTTCTGCCTTTTTGAAGATAGTCTACCAATAGCACACCTTCTGAATCCCAAAAGATGGAAGCCATCATTTTGCTTGCAGACAAAACCACCCTTGCTTTCTTTAGAGGTGGGGATCCATGATGTTTCCACTGCTTTGACTGTTCTTTGGTTTCTGGTTGAAAATGATGAATAAAGTCTTATCCATAGTCACAAATTGCTGAAGAAACTTTTCAGAATCTGCAGAAAAATGGCCAAGATTGTCTATTGACATATTGAGATGCTGTCATTTGTGATCAGCTCCGAGAAGTTTCGGGACCCATCGAGCACAGACCTTTGTCATTTGAAGATCATTGTGAAAAATGGCATGAACACGTTCCTGGGAGATGCCCAACTCAGTAGCAATGTACCACTCAGTTAGTTGTTGATCCTCCATTATCATGTCATGGATTCTGCCGGTAGTTTCATCTGTGGTTACCATTCTTGGTCTTCCTGGATGGGGATCATCTTCCAGACTCTCCCTTCCATTTTTGAACTGAGCTATCCATTTCTTCACTGTGCTGTAAAAAGGGGCACTCATCCCTAGAGTCTCCACCATATCCTCATGAATCTCCTTCGATGACAAGCCCTTGATGCAGAGGTAGAGAATTACTGCTCGATGAGAAATTTTATCCACTTTCTCAATTTCTGCCACCCCTTACCACTTCAGTAGTAGTCTGTAAAAAAAAAAATTGGTTGCAGTTAATTTCTTGAAACTTGGTGTTTAATCTTACATTAACCTGATCTACAAATGCACCTAACATCAACTGTGTGTTTCAAGTATTTGTACCTTAGGCCAAGAACTTATCAGTCACCCCTTGTATATGGCTATAGATTATAAGAAGTGATAGTGTTAGTATTTGAGTGTAGATTACTCAGAGTGTTGGTGTTAATATATGGTTATAAATTCTAAGAAGTGATAGTGTTAGAATGAGACAGTACTTTGTGTTAAAAAAGAAAGAGATTTGTTCTAGCAGTGTCAGAAGTAGAAGTAGGTAGAGAGATGTGATTTAGTCTTGTGTCAGAAGTAGGTAGAGAGATGTGATTTAGTATTGTGTCAGAAGTAGGTAGATAGATAGATGTGATTTAGTATTGTGTCAGAAGTAGGTAGAGAGATGTGATTTAGTCTTGTGTCAGAAGTAGGTAAATAGATGTGATTTAGTCTTGTGTCAGAAGTAGGTAGAGAGATGTGATTTAGTCTTGTGTCAGAAGTAGGTAGATAGATGTGATTTAGTCTTGTGTCAGAAGTAGGTAGAGAGATGTGATTTAGTATTGTGTCAGAAGTAGGTAGAAAGATGTGATTTAGTATTGTGTCAGAAGTAGGTAGATAGATGTGATTTAGTATTGTGTCAGAAGTAGGTAGATAGATGTGATTTAGTCTTGTGTCAGAAGTAGGTAGAGAGATGTGATTTAGTATTGTGTCAGAAGTAGGTAGAGAGATGTGATTTAGTATTGTGTCAGAAGTAGGTAGATAGATGTGATTTAGTATTGTGTCAGAAGTAGGTAGATAGATGTGATTTAGTATTGTGTCAGAAGTAGGTAGAGAGATGTGATTTAGTCTTGTGTCAGAAGTAGGTAGAGAGATGTGATTTAGTCTTGTGTCAGAAGTAGGTAGAGAGATGTGATTTAATATTGTGTCAGAAGTAGGTATAGAGATGTGATTTAGTATTGTGTCAGAAGTAGGTAGATAGATGTGATTTAGTCTTGTGTCAGAAGTAGGTAGAGAGATGTGATTTAGTATTGTGTCAGAAGTAGGTAGAGAGATGTGATTTAGTCTTGTATCAGAAGTAGGTAGATAGATGTGATTTAGTCTTGTGTCAGAAGTAGGTAGATAGATAGATGTGATTTAGTATTGTGTCAGAAGTAGGTAGAGAGATGTGATTTAGTCTTGTGTCAGAAGTAGGTAGAGAGATGTGATTTAGTATTGTGTCAGAAGTAGGTAGAGAGATGTGATTTAGTATTGTGTCAGAAGTAGGTAGATAGATGTGATTTAGTATTGTGTCAGAAGTAGGTAGATAGATGTGATTTAGTATTGTGTCAGAAGTAGGTAGAGAGATGTGATTTAGTCTTGTGTCAGAAGTAGGTAGAGAGATGTGATTTAGTCTTGTGTCAGAAGTAGGTAGAGAGATGTGATTTAATATTGTGTCAGAAGTAGGTATAGAGATGTGATTTAGTATTGTGTCAGAAGTAGGTAGATAGATGTGATTTAGTCTTGTGTCAGAAGTAGGTAGAGAGATGTGATTTAGTATTGTGTCAGAAGTAGGTAGAGAGATGTGATTTAGTCTTGTGTCAGAAGTAGGTAGATAGATGTGATTTAGTCTTGTGTCAGAAGTAGGTAGATAGATAGATGTGATTTAGTATTGTGTCAGAAGTAGGTAGAGAGATGTGATTTAGTCTTGTGTCAGAAGTAGGTAGAGAGATGTGATTTAGTCTTGTGTCAGAAGTAGGTAGATAGATGTGATTTAGTATTGTGTCAGAAGTAGGTAGAGAGATGTGATTTAGTATTGTATCAGAAGTAGGTAGAGAGATGTGATTTAGTCTTGTGTCAGAAGTAGGTAGAGAGATGTGATTTAGTCTTGTGTCAGAAGTAGGTAGAGAGATGTGATTTAGTATTGTGTCAGAAGTAGGTATAGAGATGTGATTTAGTATTGTGTCAGAAGTAGGTAGATAGATGTGATTTAGTCTTGTGTCAGAAGTAGGTAGAGAGATGTGATTTAGTATTGTGTCAGAAGTAGGTAGAGAGATGTGATTTAGTCTTGTGTCAGAAGTAGGTAGATAGATGTGATTTAGTCTTGTGTCAGAAGTAGGTAGATAGATAGATGTGATTTAGTATTGTGTCAGAAGTAGGTAGAGAGATGTGATTTAGTCTTGTGTCAGAAGTAGGTAGAGAGATGTGATTTAGTCTTGTGTCAGAAGTAGGTAGATAGATGTGATTTAGTCTTGTGTCAGAAGTAGGTAGAGAGATGTGATTTAGTATTGTATCAGAAGTAGGTAGAGAGATGTGATTTAGTCTTGTGTCAGAAGTAGGTAGAGAGATGTGATTTAGTCTTGTGTCAGAAGTAGGTAGAGAGATGTGATTTAGTATTGTGTCAGAAGTAGGTAGATAGATAGATGTGATTTAGTATTGTGTCAGAAGTAGGTAGAGAGATGTGATTTAGTCTTGTGTCAGAAGTAGGTAGAGAGATGTGATTTAGTCTTGTGTCAGAAGAGAATTGATATTGTTATAATGAAGAGTGTATAATTGTCTTAATTTACTGTTTATGCAAATGTAACAGAATATGGTACTAGACCAGTGGTTCTCAATACACGGGCCATGGCTCAAGGTGGGCCGTGACAGGGAGTACTGTGGGCCGCGCTGAAGTCTCAAAGCAGCCAAAAAAAAAAAAAGAGAGAGAAAAGTAGATACAATAAAAAATTTAATTATTTCGCATTTTTCATGCAATGCAAAAAGAAAAATGAAAAGAACTTTTGTGTAGTAATGAATATGAAGTTAAACATGTAGAGAAAATATTACATAATACTTTATAAAATTAGATTTATACCTTGCAGATATAAAGCAATTTATTAGTGGGCCACACAAATGTTTGACTTTTAAATGTGGGCCATGCAGCAAAAGGGTCCGAGAACCGCTGTGCTAGAGGGGATAAAATACTTTTTATGCAAAGGTGATAGAATATGAACTTTGGTCAACTGTGAAGTTTTCTTACAGGTGAAGACCTCCAGAGATTCGCAGGATGAAGCACAAGAGGCAGAGAATGTGAAAGAAGAGAGTCAACGTTACATCACTATGTGCTACATTCCTGCTCTCTCTTCTAAGACTGACCTCTCTAATGGTCTGAGATACAGAGGCACTCAAAGAGATGTCAGTCATGTTACTGTCAGGCCACCACAGGAACCTGCTCATGGCTGGAGACCTCGAGCTGGAAGTGCTCCAGGACATACAGATTTTGTTCGTATCAGTGACCATTTCTACACTAGACGTTTTCGGGACCCTGAAATTGATCACCGTACACATAGCAAGTCAAGTCATCATCATGTGAGTTCATGTAGATATCAGGCATCTGATGTGACTCCACTTGCACAGACTGACTACAGTGATAGTAGCAGGCAAGGAGAGCACTTTAACTGCCATGTGACAGATACAGGTGACATATTCTGTAACAATTCATACAGACACTCAGGCATGGATGTGGCTGATTGCTCTGGGAAGGTGTTTACTTCACAGATAGATTTATATACCAATGCGGGCAGCTTCCACAAGAAAGAGGCCCTGCCTCACGGTGATGCTCTAGTCAGTCTTCGCAGACATTCAGATGAAGGCATCCTGGACTGGAGAAATGACAAGCCTTTATCTGTAGAGCTGGCTTTAGCAAGATCTTCTGGAGTTCTGGTTCCATCCACTACGGTTACGGGGATAGTAGTAGCCACATCAGCTACAACAAACATGTCCCGAAGCAACAGCACCAACACTCCAGTGACCACACCAGCACACTATAAAACAGAAGCTGGCTTTCACTATCCTCCCATTGCTGGCAACATTCGTGGGCTGGGGACAAGTGTACATAGGATAAATACAAGCGTGCGAATCCCTCACTCGACTGCCCGACAAAAATCATGTGACATTCTGGATGATGACTTTGTCAACACAGATATCTCGGCACTGTCACATATAAGAAGTTCTGTTGACCTTGACACCTACTCCTCAGCAGCCGAGAGTAGTTCAGATTTTTCCTTTGTGTCAGCAACTGAAGATTACACAAAGATGGCTGTCCTGGACTGTCGCAAGTTGGCCAGGCTCATTAATCAGCCAATTTACTACAGGGTGAGTGAGACTACTCTATAATTTTTTTGTTGTGATTTATAGGTGATGGCCTTCTTATTACTAGTACATTGTACATGGTTTATTGTGCCTCATGGCAACCTTTCACTTGAACTTGATCTGTAGGTTATTGTTAGCACTTCATACTTGACTTTTTGTGCCCCAGTGTAATCGTTCACTTTGAACCTGATCTGTAGCTCTTTGTTAGTAGTTTGTATTGACTGTATTCATCAGTTATTTGTTCCTTTTTTGAGTCTTCTTACATACGTCTTTATATATTAGTGTCAAATATGTTTAGCTTTGTCACATTATTAGATTTTTATGAATTATGTGTAGTTCCATGTGAACTTACTACATTCATTTGGAATAGGTAAATTTCCATGTCAGCATCTGTGACTTCAGTGTTTAGTTTCTTGTCTTATTAGATCTCTGTGACATCAGTGCTTAGTTTCTTTTCTTATTAGACCTCTGTGACATCAGTGCTTAGTTTCTTTTCTTATTAGATCTCTGTGACATCAGTGCTTAGTTTCTTGAGTTGTTAGATCTCTGTGACATCAGTGCTTAGTTTCTTTTCTTGTTAGATCTCTGTGACATCAGTGCTTAGTTTCTTTTCTTGTTAGATCTCTGTGACATCAGTGCTTAGTTTCTTTTCTTATTAGATCTCTATGACATCAGTGCTTAGTTTCTTTTCTTGTTAGATCTCTGTGACATCAGTGCTTAGTTTCTTTTCTTATTAGATCTCTGTGACATCAGTGCTTAGTTTCTTTTCTTGTTAGATCTCTGTGACATCGGTGCTTAGTTTCTTGACTTATTAGATCTCTGTGACATCAGTGCTTAGTTTCTTGAGTTGTTAGATCTCTGTGACATCAGTGCTTAGTTTCTTGAGTTGTTAGATCTCTGTGACATCAGTGCTTAGTTTCTTGACTTATTAGATCTCTGTGACATCAGTGCTTAGTTTCTTGAGTTGTTAGACCTCTGTGACATCAGTGCTTAGTTTCTTGACTTATTAGATCTCAGTGACATCAGTGCTTAGTTTCTTGACTTATTAGATTTGAGGTGACAGACAAAGGGTAAAACTTGACAAGCTTTATAATCTGACAAGGCTCATGGCAACTTGTGTTTGATGTGTGCTGTGTTTATCATGTGGTCTTTTTATTTTGTGATGTGGTTCTTGTATTGTTTCCCATGTTATGTTTACTGTCTTGTCTTGTATGTTGTTTCCATGTTGTGTGTTGCATTTCCTATATTGTCCTTGATGGTTCACCCATAATAACTCAAATTCCCATATTCATGGGACTGAGTTTTGTGTGCTATGTGCTGAGTAATCTGAATGTTTTGTCTTCTTCTTCTTTGTATGCACACTGCCGATGATGCATGGTACCCTGATTTTTGCTGGGTACCTCCGACTTCAGCACCTTTCCTTGCTAGGGCAGACTGTGGTCCTGCTCGGACTACCATGAAGACAGTGGTGTAGGCTGGTCTGGTCAAAACTTTGTTTTCCAGCCTCTGATGGCTGTACTTAAGCCCCTTCTCCATGTCAGATCCAGTGTGCAACGCTGGCTGGCCAGACGGCTTTGAGACAGTTCCACAGAGACACTCTGACTTTGAGATGAGGAATCCGATGAGTGCCTCAATGATATCCATTCCCGGCAACCTATAGTCAACTGGCTCTGTTTTGTTTATATCATTCCGGTAGCCATTGTTGTAAAGACCCATAGGCTTGTCATGTCCTGGATTCATTGGTTTCAAACCAGATTTTCCTCATTCTTGCCAGCAATCTCCATGTTCCCATCTGTCCACCAACTTGATATTACATTTTACAAAAATAGCAATTACAATTAGTCTTCTTCTTCTTCTTCTTCGTTCGCTTCTACCACCAAGACTGCACTGTGATCCTACTGAATTTATGCCTGTGGTCCTCGTTAGGTCATGTGGTCTCTTGTGTGAAGGACCACACGAGATCCCTGAGAGGACCACAAGGGGTTCAGAGTACTGCAGGGCTTTAGCCTGTATTCTTGGTGGGTCTCTGAAGCGGATTGCGTGACACCGTGGTTTTCGTTGCACCAGTTTGGTCTAGAGTTGGACTTTCTCACCGGAAGACCTTGACGCATTTAGGATATCAGTGCATCCCCGCTGGGTGAGAGGTGGTAGCCCACCCAGGCCAGAGTTGGACCTTCTCACCAGAAAACGTCGACATGTTTTGAGATGCCCGTGTATCACCGCCGGGTGAGAGGTGGTTACCCATCCGGTCCAGAGTTGGGCTTTCTCACCGGAAAACCTCAGCATGATTAGGATGCGCAAACATCCCCGCCAGGTGAGAGGTGGTTGCTTATCTAGACTGCCCTGGTCCAGTGTCTCCGACTTCAGCATTTTGTGGTCGTGGACGCTACCTTTCCTAGTTGTAACCAGGATGGAGCTTTTGTCCAGGAGGACGAATCCTCGCCACTAGTGTCTTTCACCCCTGGGTTGAGCCGGTTTAGGCATATTATCCCAGTATGGGCATGTTTGGGATGTGACCAACCTCTAGAGCAGAGGTACTGTGACATGTGTAGCCTTCAAGATTCACCCTTGGTGTGAGCCGGTTTATGCATAATTCACCAGTATGGGTGTATATCAGGCGTGACCGACCTCTAGAGCGGAGGTGGTATGCCATGTCTAGCCATCAAGTTCCACCCCTGGTGTGTGCCGATTTAGGCATATTTCACCAATGTAGGTGTATTTCGGACGTGGCCGGCCTCTAGAGCAGAGGCCCCATGGTATGTGTACCTCTCGCAGCGATACTACTGGACAGACCGATTAAATTTCACTTTATCCTTTCCACCACCTTTTCACATCAGCACTGCACAGCAACCTTTATTACTTTTCCGCATTTTCTTCCTTGACTGGGAGGAGCTTCACTCCACGCGCGGCATTCGAAGAGTCTCGCCAGCAGTGTCTTACCTCTGGGATAAGCCGGTTCATGCATTTCACCCAATATGACTGCACTCAGGACGTGGCCGACCTCCAGACCAGAGGTTCCGTGATTTGACTGTTTGCTTCGCTTTATCCTTTCTACCACCTTTTCCGCAGTGGTGCTGCACGGCAACCCCATTTGCACCTTTCTTCATTGGCCGGGAGGAGCACCGCTCCATGCACGGCAGCTGAAGAATCTCGCCAGCAGTGACAATTAGTGTTGATTGCTACAGGTTTTTGGGCTACAGAAGTGGGCCAGAGTTTTTAAGCAAACAGATCTGTTCCCTGTCTCACAAAGACCATGTTAAGATAAGTATATTCCTAACACAGTTGTTACCAGGGGACGAATGTTTTGTCAGTTTGGTAAATAACTCTTCATCTTTAGAGGCATCACTATGGATTCAGCCAACCAAACTCTCTCTCTGTCTCCCTTTTTTTTCTCTCTCTCTCTCTTTGCTAGTAATTATATGCCTCCATAAAATAACCAGCACTCTCTCAACACATGGCTCATAAACCATCAAGTACTTCAATGACATAGTTAGAAAAGCAACTTGTTAGATATTGTTAGAAATTATTTTAATGTTTGTTAAAAAAAAAAACATATGTTAGAAGATCTGTATTTACAATGTATTTTTATTTATGTATATGTCTGCGTATGTATGTGTGCGTGAGTGCTATTTTATTAGGTTAATTACTTCTTCTCTTTTACTTTGAATGTAGTAGTTAAATCTTACACTCTTTTGATATGTTTTTCCTAATTTAATTTGTATTTTTGTACTAAATCAAGTGTGTGGGAAGAATGAAAGATGGAGTGATGAAGGGCAGAATGTAAGACCCTTTAAAAATAAAGATTATTCATTCATTCATTCATTCTCTCTCTCTCTCTCTCATGTTATGTTCTATATCAAGAGTTCAGGAGTGTCCAATTGGCTGCCCATGGGACATTTTATGGGTCACAAGGCCTTCTTTTGTGGCCCTGCAAGATTATTATGAAATATAATTTTGTTTTGTTAAAATTAATATTGTTAACTAAGAAATGAGTTTCACTTTTATGCTGCAAAAGAATAAATCATAGCTCAGCTGATTATGCAGTCAGTAGTGAAATTCCTCAAAATATGTTTTTAGAGCATAGATCATGTTAGCAATTCAGTACAGTCCACGCCCATATGTGTGTTATGTTGGCAGTTCAATACAGTCCTCTGCCCGCATGTGTGTTATGTTGGCAGTTCAATACAATCTGCTGCCCGCATGTATGCACATGACCAGCTGCCTGAGTTAGATGACCACTGCATGCTTCAGTTGGATTTAACCTTATTCTATTTGTAGTACTTGATCTTATGACAGTATTTTTTTCTTTTTGTATATCTGCATTCCAAGTCCTTGATATTTGTTCAGTTTTATGAATGATATGAAAGTTATCAAAGAAACATCCGATTTTTTAAGAAAAAAATAGAGCATGCTATTTCTTGACAAATAATTACAGGAAGTAGCAGTGTATGGAAATTGTAAGAATGTAATGTGTAAAGAAACATTCTTCAAGCATATTTAAGCTTGCATGAAGAGAAATATCATAAATATGATGAACAGTCTTTAAAATAGAATGTCTCTTTTTTTCTTTTTCTATCATTCTATCAGATAAACCAGTGCCACTATACTAGTGGAAATGCTTACAGTCAGGAGTGTACTCTTTCACTTACAGTCAAGATTATAATACTCTTTCACTTAGAGTTGAGATTATAATACTCTTTCACTTACAGTTGAGATTATAATACTCTTTCACTTACAGTCGAGATTATAATACTCTTTCACTTACAGTTGAGATTATAATACTCTTTCACTTACAGTAGAGATTATAATACTCTTTCACTTACAGTAGAGATTATAATACTCTTTCACTTACAGTTGAGATTATAATACTCTTTCACTTACAGTTGAGATTATAATACTCTTTCACTTGTCTGTTTCACTATCCGCTTCACAGACTTACATCCCAGGGACTGTCATTCTCTTAGTGGCAAATAGCAGCATAGTAGCAGCGATATAAAGTTATAAAGCTTTATTGGTGCATGCCTGTGTGCCTCTAAGGCATGACAGGATTACCTTTATCTTTTTTTTATTAGTGCATTGGATGACAGTGACGATGCATGATGTGATGGTTAAGACAGGGGCATAACAAATCCAAGAACATGTGACAGGACCTACTTCCAACATAGAATAAATTCCTGCCGACCACTGACATCCTCAGACTTCTTCGCCACCAGATTTTCTAACTACATTTCTACCTCTGCTAATCTAACACAGCACACAAAAACTACATTCTCTCACAAAACAGGCTCTCTAACCTAGCCTGTCTGAACTCAAAACTCTCCCAAATCATCTGGTTTCTGTCTCATGACCTTTCTTTGTTGTATGTTATCGTGAGCCACAAATCCCACTGCAAAAATGGAACATAACACTTTTTATACCAACTTTCTCATTCTATAATGAATTGTCTAACTTTTCTCTTCTATAAATCTATATTCTATTATATCTTAACATGCATTGATTAGTGGTTTGAGAAAGAAACTTAAACACCAAATAGGAGTATATTAAAACTTCAGCTTGTATTCTTCATGTGTTGTTTCCCTTGAGCTCACCAAGATAACATAAACTTTCTTGATGGTCCACCAGTTCTGATGTGAGTCACATGTCTCCTTTAGTGACTTTGTTTATTTCCATTATTGTTTCCCTTTATCATCAACATCTAACAAATCTGTTCTTTGTTTTAGAGGGTTCAAAAACATGAAAGAGATATAATCAAATGCCATGTCAGTAGACTCATAGGAATCCTCTTCTGGATTTGATCTTCAGTCCAAACCATCAACAGCCTCCCTTGCCTCCTCCTTGTTAAAATTATCAAGTTTATTTCAGCCGCTCCTTTGACTGCTTCCCGAGTCTATCCATATCCTTAATGATTGTTGAAATGGTTGAATGAGAAAGTTCCTCCACACATGCTACTGCAGTAATTTTTTCACACCAAATGTCAAATACGAGGGTTGATTGATAAATTCACGGCCTATGGGTACAAATACTTGAAACACACAGTTGATATTAGGTGTATTTGTAGATCAGGTTAATGTAAGTTTAAACACCAAGTTTCAAGAAATTAACTGCAACTGATTTTTTTTAACAGGCTACTGAAGTGGTAAGGGGTGGCAGAAATTGGGAAAATGGATAAAATTTCTCATCAAGCAGTCATTTGCTACCTCTGCATCAAGGGCTTGTCATTGAAGGAGATCCATGAGGATACGGTAGAGACTCTAAGGGAGAGTGCCCCTTCTTACAGCACAGTGAAGAAATGGGCAGCTCAGTTCAAACATGGAAGGGAGAGTCTGGAAGATGATCCCCGTCCAGGAAGACCAAGAACGGTAACCACTGATAAAACCACCGGCAGAATCCATGGCATGATAATGGAGGATCACGACTAACTGAGCGGTTCACTGCTACTGAGTTGGGCATCTCCCAGGAATGTGTTCATGCCATTATTCACAATGACCTTCAAATAACAAAGGTCTCTTCTCGATGAGTCTCGAAACTTCTTGGAGCTGATCACAAACAATAGCATCTCAACATGTCAAGAGACAATCTTGGCCATTTTTCTGCACATCCTGTAAAGTTTCTTCAACAATTTGTGATGAGACTTGGGTTCATCATTTTCAACCAGAAACCAAAGAACAATCAAAGAAGTGGAAACTTCATGGATCCCCACCTCCAAAGAAAGCAATGGTGGTTCTGTCTGCAGGTAAAGTGATGGCTTCCATCTTTTGGGATTCAGAAAATGTGCTAGACTATCTTCAAAAAGGCAGAATGGTAAACAGGGCCTATTTACGCTAATCTTGTGAGGCAACTGCGGGTCAGATTGAAGGAAAAGCGTGGAGGGAAATTGACAAGAGGAGTCATCTTTCAACAAGACAGTGCTCCGGTTCACAATTCGCCGGTGGCAGTGACTGTCATTCATGAATGCAGCTTCCAACTTCTTGAACATCCTCCTTATTCTCCAGATTTGGCCCCTTTGGACTATTACCTGTTTACCAAACTCAAAAGGGGCTCAGTGGTCACAAATTTGCTTCAGATGATGACGTTATTCACGCTGTAGACCACTTTCTACTGGCACAAGATGCTGACTTTTACAAAGAAGGGATCCATATGCTTCAGGGTTGGTGGACTAAGTGCATAGACTTGTAAGAGGACTATGTTGAGTAATAACCCAAAAAAGTTGCCCACAAATAATCTGTTGTACCTTAGGGCATGAACTTATCAATCATCCTTCTTACCTTAATGATCTACATGACCATGTATGTAGCTTCTCTTAGCATTTTTATTAACTAGCAGTTTCAGTAAAAATACTCCTCTTACAAGACATCTTAGGGTGATCAAGCAGTGAAGGGAGACCTTATGCAAACATGTATATGACTAAATATATCTTACATCCTTCCTGTGCCGTTAAACATCATATAGGGCTCACATGGTAGTTCGCCACGTTTTCCTGTTTTCAGCAAGCTTTTAAATCTCATCAAGGGATCTTATGCCCACTAAACTGGCCTGTTTTAACAATGTCCTCTTTAGAGTTTCATGTTTTCAACCTCTTTTTCATCGACCTGTTGTGCTCCACTTGATGGCTTGTTTTGGTATTCTCTGACTGATTCTTCTCATCGCATGACTGACATATGTCCATCTTCTTTTTCTGATCACCCATGTTTAATTTGTTGTCTGTATCTTTAGTTGTTTTCCAGCTTTCACAAGCGTAAATGAAGGTGGATATCACATTTGATTTGAGTAATCTTAACTTGGTTTTTGTGCTTATAACTTTTGAGTGCCATATGTTCTCAAGATTCTTGAAGATCAATGCAGCTTTTGCAATTCTAATTTCCTTCCTGGTGTCACCATCCTGGTCTATGTATCAGCCAAGGTATGCAGATTGGTTTACTTCTTCAACAGCTGTTCCTTCTGTGTATATTTTTCCTTCTTGATTAATGGGAAGTTTCATTATTTCATTTTCTCCTTGTTAATTTCAAGTTCTATTTTACTAGCCAGTGAAGACAGGGTATCATTGAATTCATGTTGTCACTGATAATCTTCCCACTAAATATATAAACACTATTTAAAACAATAGGAATAGCTTTATTAGTTAGCAAGCACATATTTAGAGAAACATGTACATCTGTACTATGTATAGCTTCAAGTTAATGATGGATGCTCTTGATAGTTTGAGACACTGCTTAAGGTCATGCTGGCATTTGCCAGACACACAGAACAGCTGAGTCTGATCCAGACCACTAGCTTCCCTGACTGCTGTCAGCTTGGAAGCTTTGCTGTCTTCCTCGGAAACTACCTTTCCCTTTAAAGTCAGAACCTTTGATATTTATTTTTCACTTCACTTGTTATTCATGTCACAAGGGTAATTATATCAGATTTTCTTATTATTCATGTCACAAGAGATAACTGTGGGAAGATTTTCTCAGTATTCATATCACAAGAGGTAACTAAAAAAAGATATTCTAGTTATTCATATCATAAGAGGTAACTCTATCTATCTCTATCTCTGTCTGTTTGCTCGATCTGTTGTTGCTCTCCCTCTTTCCTCTTCAAAATTGCATGCCTTTCTTATCACACCATTAACCAAAATAAGATAGAGTATATGAAGATATCAAGAGACCAGGGGCAGAATGATCCAGATTATATCAATGTTGGAGATGCAATCATTAGGAAAGCAGAAACATACAAATACAAGGTGTGTCCAGTAAGTAATGAGACTAATTCCATAAAATTCGATTTGTTTAAGATCTACTTACATATACTTAAAAATTCCTTGAAATAACATCCTTGAGCATCAGTACACCATTGCCAACGGTTCTGCCACGTGACATACCTCATCTTGAACAGGAATTTCCTTCAAAGCAATCATCACAGCAGCTTGCACATCATTAACAGTCCCAAAATGGTGGCCCTTCAGGCTTGATTTGAGCCGGGGAAACAAAAAGAAGTCAGCTGGGGCCAAGTCCTGGGTGTAGGGATGTTGAAACAGCATTGGCACAGTTTGTTTTGCCAGAAACTCTCTCACTAGCAGTGATACATGGCTCGGCGCATTGTCATGGTGAAGAACTCAGGTGTTGGGGATCTCCGGGTGGACACCAACTCTGTTCTTCAGCCGTTTAAGCACTTCCACGTAAATGCTGTGTTGACCATTTGTCCGAGTGGTATGAACTCTTTATGAACAACACCTTTAGAGTAAAAAAAGACAATGAGCATCAACTTCATCTTTAATTTGCTCATTCGAGCCTTCTGTGGTCAAGGAGATTTGGTAGTGTGCCACTAGAGTTCTGTCTTTTCGTCTCCGGATCGTACTCAGACCTACATGTCATCACCGGTTATCACTTTCTCAAAAAAATCAGGTTCTCTTCTCACACAATCTAAAAGCTCATGAGAAATCAACGCATGGTTTTTCTTCTGTTTGTCTCTCAAAACCTTATTTGATACAAATTTTCCGCATGTGCAGTTCTTTCGTGATGATTTCGTGCACAATGGATTTTGAAAGTCCCATTTGGTCTGCTATCAGTCTAAGACTCAGACGTTGGTCAGAGTCCAAAACCACTTTCCCCTTATCAGAATTGTCAGAAGTGTAAGATGTTAATGGGCACCCTGTGCGTTGTTCCTCCTTGACGCACTCTCTTGCTTCATAGAACATCTTGTGCCATTGAAACACTTGTGATTTCAATAAAGGATTTTTCAGGTTTAACACAAAACTTTATTGCGTATCGCTGCTCGACACTCCTCTGCATTTTGAGTGTTATGTAACACTTAAACTGCTGTCCACTTCGCAAACGATCTGCACTCTGTAAAAGCTGCCATATGACAAGATATCGACCCTTTACCTAACTTCCCCTACTAACCTTCAGGCCTGGAGAATCTGCCTTCCCCCCTCCTGCTGATTGGCTGAATAAAATGTAGCATTATTTACTGGACACGCCCTGTATCTAGGCACAACCTTCAACAGAAGCAGCATAGTAAGTGAGGAATTTAAAATCAGAGTACAGATATGGAATAAAATATGCTTTGCCATGCAACACCTGTTAAAATCCAAAATTATGTCCCAAAACACTATCTGCAAAACTATAATAAGACCAGCCATCATGTATGGATCAGAAACGTGGAGTGCAACAAAGAAAGATGAACAACAATTGCAGATCTTTGAGAACAAGATCCTAAAAAGAATCTTTGGGCCAATAAAGGATACCAACAGTGGAGAATGGAGAGCTAGAAAGAACACTGAACTGAAGAGCTTATTTAAATACCGACAAATTATAAATGTCTTGAAACTGAACAGACTACGCTGCCTGGGGCATGTAGAAAGTGATGTATGCACAAGAGATGAGAGAACAAGGGGGTAAACTAAGACAGAGATGGAAAGACAACATAGAAGAGGATATAAAAGAAACTGGTGTCACCAACTGGAGAGAAAAGATTAGGAATAGAGAGGAATGGAGGCGAACTTTATCTGTAGCAATGAGCCTTAATGGCTGAGAAAGCTGAAGAAGAAGATTTCTTGGTTAGTGCCCATGTTTGTTTCACCCTTTTAAAATAAAGATCATTCATTCATTCTCTCTCACTGCTCTACTTTCTGTACTGAGTTCATGGATAAGTGGAAAACCTAAACATTTGATGTCTCTCAGCTTTCCAATGTTAGTTATGTTTGTTTTATGAGCAGCATATTTGTACAATGTCTGGAACAGACTGAAAGTTGTATGATAAAGGGCAGAAAGTCAGATGGGCCTGCCTGCCCAATTCTTAACCCTTTGGAAATAAAGATCAGTCAATCAATTGGTAGCACAGTGTTGATATAAATATGCTATTAATTTGTTGTCTCTTGGTTTTGAGTGGCATGTTTAGGATTAGAAATCAGCAGGGATAGCAGGTATATAATGGCATTTTGCTCTTTGTGTTCTATACTTGCTTTCTTCGGTAAACATACATTCAAGGTACTTGAATTAACTTGTTGGATTTTGTTGTCTTTGATATAGATGTTCCTGCCGACTTTCACAGTCTCTGTTTTGGCAGTGTTGATTTTCATATCATAATGTTTACAACAGTGATGGCGATTGTTCATATGATCTTGTAAACTTTTCAGGTCTTTGTTTGTAATGCACCAGTCATCTTCAAGTTTTAACTTGTTTAGTTGTGATAAGTGTGGCTTTGCTTCTTTTGTTACTTTGTCTGTGTAGAATATATATAAATAATATTGGTGACAGCAGCCAGACCTGTCTAAGTCCTGTTCTTACTCTGAACCAGTCTCTTCTTCCTGCTGTTCTCCTTGCAGCACTTTGACTGTTTATATATATCCACCTATTTTCTTTCGTACATGTTCTGCTACTCCATATTCCTCTAATACCGGCTAATAAAAAAGCAGAAATTGTAGAAATCATGAACAAGGAAAATATACTTTATATAATTGGCAAACACATTCTCATGAAATACGAGGGGTGATTGATAAGTTCTCAGCATAAGGTACAACGGATTATTTGTGGGCAACTTTTTTTGGGTTATTTCTCAACATGGTCCCCTTGCAACAAGGATAGACCAGGTACAGAAAAATGATATTGTATTAATAATGGGGGATTTTAATGCAAAGATTGGTACAGAAAGAACAGAAGATGAAGGACATGTTGTAGGGAAATTAGGACATAGAAATCAGACAGGTGACAATCTAATGGCTTTTTGCATGGAAAATGAGCTAATGATTGCTAACACACTTTTTAAACAACATCCAAGAAGACTTTACACATGGACACCACTTGATGGGAAAACCAAGAATCAAATAGATTACATTTTAGTGCAAAGAAGGTGGAGATCAAGTATAACATCAGCAAAAGGTGCTGACTGTGACATTGACCATGAGCTATTAATAGCAGACATGAAGATAAAAATAAAAAAGACAGTTACGGGATCAAGGCCACTCCGCTTTGATCTTACAAAAATACCAGAACAATACGGTATAGAAGTGAAGAACCATTTCTAAATCCTGATGGCTGTACAGGAGGAGATGACACCAGATGAATTGGCTACGAAGGCCAGAGATATCTTAATAACAACAGCTAAAGACATAATTCCAGTAAAGAGAACACAAAAGAATGGATGGATTACACCAGGCACACTAGAACTGATAAAACAACGTAGAGAAATGAAGACACAGTGGAAAGTGACCAAAAAAAAAAACAACAAAGAAGTACAAAGAAACAAGAAAAGTCAAAAAAACAATACATACAAGATTGTTGTGAAAGAATAGAAGGACATCAGAAGTGTGGAAGAGATAGTGAAATGTTTAAAGAAATGAAGACATTGACGAGAAATGTCACACCTAAGCTAAATGTAATTTGTGACAAGATGGGGAATACCTTGACAGAGATAGAGGAAATTCTAGAAAGATGGAAGGAATATTGCAGAGGAGTGTATGAAACAAGTGACTGTGAAAGCAGAAATCAACAGTGTGAATTATTATTGGAGGAGAAAGAACCCGAACCAACAATAGAAGAAGTTTTATGGGCAATAAAGAATCTTAAAAATGATAAATCACCAGGATGTGATGAGATAACAGCTGAATTTGTTAAAGCAGTAGGAATGGAATGTACAACAATCTATCATGCACTATGTAAAAAGATATGACATTCAGGTATTTGGCCGAAAGAATGGAAAATAGTGTATTCGTACTACTGCCGAAAAAAGGGTAACTTGAAATTATGCACAAGCTACAGAACTGTTGCCCTGATTAGTCATGCCAGTAAAATGAGTAGACTTCGTAATAAAATAGAAGAAGAAGTCAAGATGGTCCAAGCTGGTTTCAGGCAAGAAAGAGGATCAAGAGATCATATATTCAATATAAGATTAATAATAGAGAAATGCAGAAAGTTTAATGTGGATCTGTATTTATCCTTTGTAGACTACTCAAAGGCATTCGATTGTGTACAACACCAGAAACTTTGGGAAATAATGGAAAAAATGGCATTCCAACAAATTTATACAATTAACATCACTGTGGTATCTAGACCAACAAGCAGCAGTAAGAATAAATGATGAAACAACTTGATTTGATATAAAACAAGGGGTCCGTCAGGGGTGCATGTTGTCACCCTACTTATTTAACTTGTATACTGAAAATATAATGAGGAATGTTAGAGAAGATGTAGACAAAGAATATTATGATGCCATAACAATTGGAGGTTATGAAATACCAGAGATTAGATATACTGATGACACAGTATTACTGTCCACAACACAAAAAGGAATGGAAAAACTAATTATATCAGTCCGTAAGAACAGTGAAGAGCAAAACCTCTATCATAATGCGAAGAAAACTAAATTGATGACAACTGACAAAACAAAATGGCAACCGATACATGTATCAGTGAGGAAAAACTGGAAGAAGTGGAGAGTTTTGAATATCTTGGATCACTGCTAACTAATAATGGAGATACAGTGAAGGAAATTAAAAGGAGGATATCTATCACTCTTCAGAAAGTAAAACAACTAAAGAATCTGTGAAGAGGAACAGACAGAATTACAAAAATAAGATTTTTAAGGACATGCATCTTTCTCATGGCAACATATGCCTGTGAGACCTGGACACTTAACAAAACAGCTGAGAAACACATAAATGCCTTTGAATGTAAATGCTACAGAAGAGTTCTTCAAATGCCACGGACACAGAAAAAGACAAATATATCCATACTACAAGAACTTAATATTGAGAAAGGCTGGCTAATAAAAGGATTAAAGAGAGAAAACTTAAATATTTTAAACACATTAAACATGATAATCTAGAGAAAACTGTCTTGGAAGGGTGCGTAATGGGAAAAACAAAGAGAGGAAGACCAAGGCGAAGATGGCTGCAAGACATCATTGATGATCTGCAAATGGATGCATCATCTTGCTCACAACCGAGAGACCTACAGGAGTGCTGTTAGGAGGCAAAGTTCAGCAAGGAACATGCAAATGAATGAGTCCTCTTGCAAGTTTATACACTCAGTCCACCAACCCTGGAGCATACAGATCCCTTCTTTGTAAAAGTCAGCATCTTGTGCCAGTAGAAAGTGGTCTACAGCATGAATTACGTCATCATCTGAACCAAATTTGCGACCACCGTGCTCCTTTTTGAGTTTGGTAAACAAATAATAGTCTGAAGGGGTCAAATCTCGGGAGTAAGGAGGATTTTCAAGAAGCTGGAATCTGCATTCATGAATGGCAACCATTGCCACTGCCGACTTGTGAACTAGAGCATTGTCTTGATGAATGATGACCCCTCTCATCAATTTCCCTTGACGCCTTTCCTTCAGTTTGACTCGCAGTTGCTTCAGAAGACTAGCGAAATAGGCCCCAGTGACTGTTCTGCCCTTTGGAAGATAGTCTACCAATGGCACACTTTCTGAATCCCAAAAGATGGAAGCCATCACTTTGCCTACAGACACACTGTTGTTTTCTGCTTTGACTGTTCTTTGGTTTCTGGTTGAAAATGATGAACCCAAGTCTCATCCATAGTCACAAATTGCTGAAGAAACTTTACAGGATCTGGAGAAAAATGGTCAAGATTGTCTCTTGACATGTTGAGACACTGTCGTTTGTGATCAGCTCCAAGAAGTTTCGAGACTCATCGAGCAGAGACCTTTGTTATTTGAAGGTCATTGTGAATAATGGCATGAACACATTCCAGGGAGATGCCCAACTCAGTAGCAGTGAACCGCTCAATTAGTCGTGATCCTCCATTATCATGCCATGCATTCTGCCGGTGGTTTTTATCAGTGGTTACCGTTCTTGGTCTTCCTGGATGGGGATCATCTTCCAGACTCTCCCTTCCATGTTTGAATTGAGCTGCCCATTTCTTCACTGTGCTGTAAGAAGGGGCACTCTCCCTTAGAGTCTCTACCATATCCTCATGGATCTCCTTCGATGACAAGCCCTTGATACAGAGGTAGCGAATGACTGCTTGATGAGAAATTTTATCCATTTTCCCAATTTCTGCCACCCCTTACCACTTCAGTAGACTGTAAAAAATATTGGTTGCAGTTAATTTCTGTAAACTTGGTGTTTAATCTTATATTAACCTGATCTACAAATGCACTTAACATCAACTGTGTGTTTCAAGTATTTGTACCGTAGGCCGAGAACTTATCAATCAACCCTCATATACGTGTATTTGGAATGGAGTGAGAAGAGTAAAGCAAGACATGTTTTCACCTCAAAAAAGCAAAACAACTTACAGAAGAAAACTGCATATCTGAAAGAGTAATGAGTATCAGGATTTTTTAGGAGAGAAAAGCATCAACACACATCCAGGTCTACACAGCGAGCAATGATAGCTGTTCAGGGGAAAAAAAGGATTGGACTTTATGACCAGTTGAGGGAATGCATTTCTAGAGCACACCAAAAGGATGAGTTATGGGTGAGTTTAATGGAAGAATTGATGAAAAAAAAAGTGCCATGGGAAGAGTACTTTGGACCACATAGTGACCATTATACTGAATGTAATAGTAACAGGGAAATGCTACTCAGTTATTGTGCTGCACATGATCTCATCATGACAAACACTCTTTTTGAGCATTCGAAAAGCCAACAAATGAAGAATCCTTGAACGAGCATTGCAAATAGACTTTATATTAATAAGAAAATATTGAAGAAGAGTTACTAAGGCCTCTCAGGCTTTCCGTAATACCAGCACAAACGCGTCTCAGTAACAGCTTAGAGAGAAAAGCCGGGACACACCATGTTGGTAAACATTATTAATATTAACAAAATATAAACACACTACAAACAAGATAAAGTATGCCTAGATACTGAAACAAAATGCATAATTCATTGCCAGCAGAGGCCAGATATATAAATGAGCAATGGGAAAACCTTAAAGTAAGTTTAACAAAAACACACGAGGAAAGTTTAACAAAACTACTTGAGGATAGATGTGGCATGAAGAAAGTTGGGAAAGGAAAAAAGAGAAGCACCATTCAGTGGAACGACAGCTAAAAAAAAAAAAGCTGTGAAACAAGGAGGAGGCACTTTGGAAGTAGCTGAAGGCAAAATAATGTATTGCAAAACAAGAAAAGAGACTAAGAAAATAGTGAGACCATATCATGTAACGCAAAACAAGAAAAGAGACTAAGAAAATAGTGAGACCATATCATGTAATGCAAAACAAGAAAAGAGACTAAGAAAATAGTGAGACCATATCATAAAACAAGAAAAAAAAATAGTTAGACCATATAATAAAACAAGAAAAGAGACTTAAGAAAATACTGAGACCATATCATAAAACAAGAAAAAAAAATAGTTAGACCATATAATAAAACAAGAAAAGAGACTTAAGAAAATAGTGAGACCATATCATAAAACAAGAAGAGAAACTAAGAAAATAGTTAGACCATATCATAAAATAAGAAAAAAAAGTAGTTAGACCATATCATAAAACAAGAAGAGAGACTAAGAAAATAGTGAGACCATATCATGTATTACAAAACAAGAAGAGAGACTAAGAAAATAGTGAGACCATATCATAAAACAAGAAGAGAGACTAAGAAAATAGACCATGTCTTAAAACAAGAAGAGAGACTAAGAAAATGGTGAAAACAGCTAAGGACAAATCATGGAAGAACTGTGATGAACACCTCACATAGCTGTCTGCAGGCTCATCTAGACAGTTCTATAAAATAGTGAAAAGCATGAGGCTTGAGATAAACATTACAACCCAACCAACACCATCAAAGTTCAAAGTAGGAAGCCCATCTTTAGTAAAAAAAAAAAAGCTGTCAAAGATGGGAAGAATACTTGAAAGAGCTTCTCACCCCAGCTGGAGAAACAGAACAAGAAAACACACATCAACCTAGAACTAACAAGAAACTTGAACCAAGTAGGGAAACTGATGAGAAGAACTCCTTGAAACAAGGTGCCAGGATCTGATGGCCAGACAAGCCACCCAAGCATGCAGACATACTGGTATAAAATGACTGGGAAGAATCTTTGATAAGGCATGGTCTGAAAGTAAAGTCCCATTCATTCATTCATTTGCATGTCTCTTGGTGAACTTTGCTGAACTCTCTCAACACATGGCTCGTAAACCATCAAGTACTTCAATGACATAGTTAGAAAAGCAACTTGTTAGATATTGTTAGAAATTATTTTAATGTTTGTTAAAAAAAAAAAAAAAACATGTTAGAAGATCTGTATTTACAATGTATTTTTGTTTATGTAAATGTCTGCGTGTGTGCTATTTTATTAGGTTAATTACTTCTTCTCTTTTACTTTGAACGTAGTAGTTAAATCTTACACTTCTTTTTATATGTTTTTGCTAATTTAATTTGTATATTTGTACTAAATCAAGTGTGTGGGAAGAATGAACGATGGAGTGATGAAGGGCAGAATATAAGACGGGCCTGCGTGCCCAATTCTTTACCCTTTAAAAATAAAGATTATTCATTCATTCATTTGCCTCCCAAACAGCACTCCTGTAGGCCTCTCGGTTGTGAGCAAGTTGGCCTGCTGCTGATGCATCCATTTGCAGATCATCAGTGATGTCTTGCAGCCATCTTCGTTTTGGTCTTCCTCTTTTTCTTTTTCCCATTATGTATCCTTCCAGTATGGTCTTCTCTAAATTATCAGGACGTTTAATGTGTCCAAAATAGTTAAGTTTTCTCTCTTTAATTCTCTTTATTAGCCAGCCTTCTTCAATATTAAGCTCTTGTAGTATAGATATATTTGTTCTTTTTTGTGTCCATGATATTTGAAGAACTCTTCTGTAGCATTTACATTCAAAGGCATTTATGTGTTTCTCATCTGTTTTGTTAAGTGTCCGGGTCTCACAGGCATATGTTGCGATGGGAAAGATGCATGCCCTTAAAAATCTTATTTTTGTAGTTCTGTCTGTTCCTCTCCACAGATTCTTTAGTTGTTTTACTTTCTGAAGAGCGATAAGTGTCCTTTTAATTTCCCTCATTGGATCTCCATTATTAGTTAGCAGTGATCCAAGATATTCAAAACTCTCCACTTCTTCTAGTTTTTCCTCATTGATACATATTTCAGCTACTTTGTTTGTTTTGTCAGTTGTCATCAATTTAGTTTTCTTTGCATTAAGATAGAGGTCCTGCTCTAAAGTCCCAGAAAATGATGATTGTACCCATCTGAAGGATAAAGGAGATAAGAGACTGAGGATCATATAGGGGGATTTGCTTGCTCAGTCGTGCGGGGATCATGTAGGCAAAGATATCAGAAAGAAGAACAAGACAGATTACAGAAACTCAACTGAGGAAAGCACAATTTAGATTTAGGAAGGGAAGGCGCTGCATTGATGCAATATTTATGCTATGACAAGCCTGTGAAGAAGCCATTGAATATGACAGAAACTTTATTTTTTGTGGATCAAGAAACGGCTTCTGTTAGGGTGAACAGAAACAAACTGTGGGCAGTATTAGAGGAATATGGGGTACCAGAACACCTATTATTACAGCATAATAAGATTGTATTAAAACTAGGAAAATGTGGTTGCTTCTCTCATATAATTGTTACAGCATAATAAGATTGTATTAAAACTAGGAAAATGTGGTTGCTTCTCTCATATAATTGTTACAGCATAATAAGATTGTATTAAAACTAGGAAAAATTGGTTGCTTCTCATATAATTGTTACAGCATAATAAAATTGTATTAAAACTAGGAAAAATTGGCTGCTTCTGTTATATAATTGTTACAGCATAATAAGAGTGTATTAAAACTAGGAAAAATTGGCTGCTTCTCTTATATAATTGTTACAGCATAATAAGATTGTATTAAAACTAGGAAAAATTGGCTGCTTCTCTTAAACATTAGTTACATGATAACAAGCTTGATAACCACATACAATAGTTGCAGCAGTTTCTTTCCCCTCTTGTGTTGAACTTCTTCCTCTTTCCTCAGGGAAAAAGAAGAGGTGGTTGCCATTATTGCACACTTAAAAAAACGCTACGCCCTGGAACCATATTGATCCAACCTGGCCATCTTAACTTGGACAAAAACCAGACTTAAATGAAGACACATCTATGCCAATCAACAGTTGGAACATCTCCCCCAAAAGATGTGGTCAACCCAAGTCATGGGTGTAAATGTATGATACTTAAAATAAATCCAGCTAGTTGCCCAACTCATTGGAAGCAGCAGAAATGTGGTTTATTAGAAGAATGTTGCGAATTCCCTGAACAGCAAAAATAACTAATGGAGAACGTATGAGAAGAGCTGGAGAGACAAAAAAACCTTGTCAAAAAGATAAGAGAGAGACAATTTACTTTCATAGGACATGCAATGAGAAGGGGCATTGAAAATATTATAACAGCAGGAAAAATAGAAGGAAGAAGATCAAGAGGAAGACCAAGAGAAATGATACTGGACAGTCTGACGGGATGGTGTGAGAGGAGATCACCAACTGAGCTGATGGCCTGCATGAAGGATCGTGTACTCTGGAGAAGCATAATAGCCAACGCCAGTCAGCACAGCACCTGATGATGATGAATTGCCCAACCCATGACCATCAAAAATACTTTACGCAACTGTCATATTAGACTGCTTCATTTGTTTAGTTTGATAGTACAGCTGTTTGTGTTTTTAACTGGACATAGGTTTTTATATCTTGGACAAGCTAAGTTTGACAGCACAGCTGTTTATGTGTTTAACTGGACATAGGTTTTTATATCTTGGACAAGCTAAGTTTGATAGTACAGCTGTTTATGTGTTTAACTGGACATAGGTTTTTATATCTTGGGCAAGCTAAGTTTGATAGTACAACTGTTTACGTGTTTAACTGGACATATGTTTTCTTATCTTGGACAAGCTAAGTTTGATAGTACAGCTGTTTATGTGTTTAACTGGATGTAGGTTTTCTTATCTTGGACAAGCTAAGTTTGATAGTACAACTGTTTACGTGTTTAACTGGATGTAGGTTTTCTTATCTTGGACAAGCTAAGTTTGATAGTACAGCTGTTTATGTGTTTAACTGGATGTAGGTTTTCTTATCTTGGACAAGCTAAGTTTGATAGTACAACTGTTTACGTGTTTAACTGGATGTAGGTTTTCTTATCTTGGACAAGCTAAGTTTGATAGTACAGCTGTTTATGTGTTTAACTGGACATAGGTTTTTATATCTTGGACAAGCTAAGTTTGATAGTACAACTGTTTACGTGTTTAACTGGACATAGGTTTTTATATCTTGGACAAGCTAAGTTTGACAGCACAGCTGTTTATGTGTTTAACTGGATGTAGGTTTTCTTATCTTGGACAAGCTAAGTTTGACAGTACAGCTGTTTACGTGTTTAACTGGATGTAGGTTTTCTTATCTTGGACAAGCTAAGTTTGACAGTACAGCTGTTTATGTGTTTAACTGGATGTAGGTTTTTCTGTCCTAGACAAGCTAAGTTTCTTCTCAGAACTGAAACCAAACATTTTCTGATGACATTTTGCAGAGAATTCAAGAAGAGAAGCGACTGTTACAGTTTGCCATCCAGAAATACAAGACAGAGTTCAGCATTCTAGAAGCTTCATTTCTGGTGGACTTCCAGACAGTGTATGCAGACATGACAGATAAAGACAGGTACGACAGCCGTACACCTGTGATATCTACCAACAACTTCATTTACAGAATATTATAACTTAACAACTACTACAGCCACACATTTATGATATCTACCAACAACTTCATTTACAGAATATTGTAACTTAACAACTATACAGCCACACATTTATGATATCTACCAACAACTTCATTTACAGAATATTGTAACTTAACAGCTATACAGCCACACATTTATGATATCTACCAACAACTTCATTTACAGAATATTATAACTTAACAGCTACTGCAGTCACACATTTATGATCTACCAACAACTTCATTTACAGAATATTGTAACTTAACAGCTACTGCAGTCACACATTTATGATATCCACCAACAATTTGACTTACAGAATATTGTAACCTAACAACTACTACAGCCACACATTTGTGATATCTACCAACAAATTGAATGAATTTCTGATCTACCAACTGCAAACTTCTAATCTAACATCCACAGACTGCTGATTTTTAGAGATCAGTGTTTTACATATTAGAAGTATTAGAGATCAGTGTTTCAGATATCAGAATATTAGAGATCAGTGTTTTATATATTTGAATATTAGAGATCAGTGTTTTACATATTAGAAGTATTAGAGATCAGTGTTTTACATATCTGAATATTAGAGATCAGTGTTTTACATATCAGAATAATAGAGGTCAGTGTTTTATATATTTCAGTATTAGAAATCAGTGTTTTACATATTAGTAGAGATCAGTGTTTTACATATCTGAATATTAGAGATCAGTGTTTAACTCATTAGAAGTATTAGAGATCAGTGTTTTACATATCTGAATATTAGAGATCAGTGTTTAACTCATTAGAAGTATTAGAGATCAGTATTTTACATATCAGAATGTTAGAGGTCAGTGTTTTATATATTAGAATGTTAGTGGTCAGTGTTTTATATATCAGAATATTAGAGGTCAGTGTTTTACTTATCAGAATGTTAAAGGTCAGTGTTTTATATATCAGAATGTTAGAGGTCAGTGTTTTACATATCACAATGTTAGAGGTCAGTGATTTATATATCATAATGTTAGAGGTCAGTGTTTTACTTATCAGAATGTTAGAGGTCAGTGTTTTACTTATCACAATGTTAGAGGTCAGTGTTTTACTTATCAGAATATTAGTGGTCAGTGTTTTACATATCATAATATTAGAGGTCAGTGTTTTATCAGAATATTAGAGGTCAGTGTTTTACTTATCAGAATATTAGAGGTCTGTGTTTTACTTATCAGAATATTAGAGGTCAGTGTTTTATATATCATAATGTTAGAGGTCAGTGTTTTACTTATCTGAATATTAGAGGTCAGTGTTTTATATATCAGAATATTAGAGGTCAGTGTTTTATATATCAGAATGTTAGAGGTCAGTGTTGTACATATCAGAATATTAGTGGTCAGTGTTTTATATATCAGAATATTAGTGGTCAGTGTTTTACTTATCAGAATGTTAGAGGTCAGTGTTTTATATATCAGAATATTAGAGGTCAGTGTTTTACTTATCAGAATGTTAGAGGTCAGTGTTGTACATATCAGAATATTAGTGGTCAGTGTTTTATATATCAGAATATTAGTGGTCAGTGTTTTATATATCAGAATATTAGTGGTCAGTGTTTTATATATCAGAATATTAGAGGTCAGTGTTTTATGTATGAGAATACTATCAGGGAAAGCTGGTGCTACCCATGGAAGCAAAGTACAAGACAAAAACCAGGTAGCATGTAAGAAATATCTTTAGCTGAGAGCAAATATTGTACAACTTTTATTTTATATGCAAATTCTTTTAGTGAGTAAATATCTGTGATGAACATTTTCTCAGCTAATTTTCCTGTTCACAATACTAAGATGATAGCTTAACTCTTCCTGGCTAGTGATCGCAACAGCGACTTTTCCGGTATCCCGAAGCTACCGCAAGATCGTTATAGTTTGTTTCAATAAAACAACCGGTGTAACATTTAGACTGTACATATTTCGTCCGCGATTCCGGTGACACTTTTCAAAATGGCGAAAGAGTGCCTAGTTACGAGCGATGTTGAGCGAAAAAAAAAGGAAGAGAAAGACCGAAATTGTTCAATTTTTGATGATGTAGATAGGGGTGTGGACATGGCCTGTGACCACCCCACTGCTCATGAATGTATCCCAAGTAGATCTAGACATATTAGACGACGGGAGAAGTAGTTAGAAGGTTATTTCAGACATTAATTTAGCGAGAATGCAACATAGAATCAAAATACGAGATCGACAAGTAGATCTAGACCTAGCCGAATGTGAGCTGGCCACAATCAGTGTCTAAAAACATCACATTACTTCTTTTTTCCTAAAAAAACTGCATTTATGAAATTTTCATTCATTTAGCTATACTTTGAAACATATTAAGTGTACGGAAGTACATGGAAATACTGTTTTCCATTCCATTTTACAACTAGACCTCCTTACAGACTAAGACCTGCGTTTTTAGTCCATACATCCGCGTTTTTTCCTCTAGCACGGGAAGAGTTAAATCTAGTGACAGCAGATCTGATCCACAATAATAAAGAAACAAATTAGATGCAACAGACTGTGCATGGGATTAACAATCAGTAAAACAAAAACAACAATATATGAAAGACATAGTAAGCAAGATGCAGACATGCCGTCAAAATAATAAAAGCAGGGAATTCTATAAAGAATTGGCAACAGTAAAGCAAGGGTATAAACAACCTCTACAGAGCTTGAAGGATAGTAATGGAAACATGATAAATCTCTCTCTCTCTCTGAACCTTAAGTGCCCAGGGCACATGGGGCTTCCGCAAGGGTTTTCCACAAATGCCTGTCCTTCGCCTTTTTTTCTGCTCTTGCCCAGGTGAGCCCTCTATTGCTCAACATCCTTTCTGTTGTTCTTCTCCATGTCTCTTTTGGTCTACCCTTACTTCTGCTCCCCTGTGGTGTCCATCTTAGTGCTATTTTTGGTAGTGAGTTGTCAGTCATTCGGAGCACATGTCCCAACCGTTTTTTGTACATTTTCGAGCGTGCACATTTTGAACGTAGCAATGGATGCATGTGTCTGTACATATCTCAGAAAGGCCCCACACATTTTTTTCAAAGTGTTTCTAAATTGACAGCAGAGGATCTAGATTCTCCTTTAAGCTAAGTGGTCTTTTCATTTTATTTATTATTTTTTTAAACATAGGATTCATGTGAATCTATACTTTATCTGCTCTCTTTAGTTCTTTACGGGAAGAAACGCGGACGTTCAGATGGGTGCTGGAATAAAAGCGCAGGTCTTGATCTGTATAGGGGGTATAGATGTAAAATGAAATGGAAAACAGTATTTCCATGTACTTCCGTGTACTTATTATGTTTCAAAGTGTAACTAAATGTATGAAATTTTCATAAATGCAGAGTTTTTTAGGAAAAAAGAAGTAATGTGATGTTTTTAGACAATGACTGTGCCCAGCTCACCATCGGCTAGGTCTAGATACGCACTACTTACCATCTGAGTGTCTAGATCTACCTGTCGATCTCGTGTTGTGATTCTGTGTTGCATTCTCGCTAAATTAATGTCTGAAATAACCTCCTAACTACTTCTCCAGTTGTCTAAATATGTCTAGATCTACTTGGGATACATTCAAGAGCAGTGGGATGGTCACAGGCCACGTCCATACCCCTATCTACATCATCAAAAATTGAAAATTTTTAATGTTTCTCTTCCTTTTTCTCACTCGGCATCGCTCGTAACTAAGCACTCTTTCACCATTTTGAAAAGTGTCACTGGAAACGCAGACAAAATATGTATAATCTAAATATTACACCGGTTTATTGAAACAAATGAATTGTCGCTATAACGACTATGGCACACAACTCAGTAATCGAAAGTCCTCACTATAGCGACAATGGCATGGGAACAGTTAAGGCTTACGCCGAAACATTACAACCTTGTGGTCATTAAGTAATGAAACTGTTCCTACTTTTTTCCTAGTTATATATTTTAGTACCACAGCTTTACTGCAGTGCTTCATGTATAGGTGTATACGTTACATTTATTGTGCCTTCTCTGTAAGAACTGGTTTAAAACAAGGCGATACATTATCTCCATTACTGTTCAACCTAGTACTAGAAAAGGTAATCAGAAAAGTGAAAGAAGAAAGCAGTGCAGAAGAACAAGCTAAAATACTAGGATATGCTGATGACGTCGACCTGGTGGGGAAACTATGCAAGAAGTCATCAATGCCTGCATACACCTGAGAGATGTAGCACTAAAAGTGGGCTTGACCATTAACCAAGATAAGACAGAGTATATGAAGATATCAAGAGACCAGGGGCAGAATGATCCAGATTATATAAATGTTGGAGAGATGATTATTAGGAAAGCAGAAACATACAAATATCTAGACACAACCTTCAACAGAAGCAACACAGTAAGTGAGGAAATTAAAATCAGAGTACAGATATGGAATAAAATATGCTTTGCCTTGAAATGCCTGTTAAAATCCAAAATCATGTCCCAAAACACCAAATAACAATCTACAAAACTATAATAAGACCAGTTGTCATGCATGGATCAGAAACGTGGAGTGCAACAAAGAAAGATGAACAACAATTGCAGATCTTTGAGAACAAGATCCTAAGAAGAATCTTTGGGCCAATAAAGGATACCAACAGTGGAGAATGGAGACCTAGAAAGAACACTGAACTGAAGAGCTTATTTAAATTCCAACAAATTATAAATGTCTTGAAACTGAACAGACTACGCTGGCTGGGGCATGTATGAAGAATGGAAGAGAACAGACAAATGAAAATGATGTATGCACAAGAGATGAGGGGAACAAGACCAAGAGGTAGACCAAGACAGAGATGTAAAGACAACATAGAAGAGGATATAAAAGGAATTGGTGTCACCAACTGGAGAGAGAAGATTAGGAATAGAGAAGAATGGAGGCGAACTTTATCTGCAGCAATGAGACTTAATGGCTTGGGAAGCTGAAGAAGAAGAAAACAAATTCAGAGTGATCTAGTTCGCAATAATAAATGTAAAAATTAAACTCTTTCTTTTTCTCTCACTATCTCTGTCTCTCTCTCTCCCTCTCTCTCTCTCTCTCTCCTCTCCCCCCCCCCTCTTTCTCTTTCAGATGCTAGTCTAAATCCTTTATATATATATACACATATACTGATCTTTGATAATCTGATATATCATGTGTAGTACATTAATCTCTTATATTCTGATACAGGGATCCACAACCTTGTAGTAGTTTTGTGCCAAAGTCATGTTTCAAAGTCGCTCAGCATGCCAGTTTAGAGTGACCATATTTCTACATACAGCAACCATTGGAACACATGAAATAACTCTCTTACTTCTTGTTGATTATTCAGTATTTTAATATAAATAAGAACAAATATACAAATTACGTTGTGCAGAATGTAAGTTCTCAACACATTATTTGGAAATTGTATGATAAGATTGTCAAATGTTTATTTTGTTCACACAGAAATCCTAGTAGCTGCAAGTCACTTTCATTTTGAATGGATGTAAAAACAGGAATAGCTTTAAAGAATTACATGCTTCTATTGATTGAACAATTCAGATGTTTTAGGAGATTATGATGACCATATATCAGTTCAAACAGCGGCATGCTATTGTCAGTAGTTTCACCTACCACACTTGGTTATTGAACCTTGTTCTAATATATAATACACTATGATTTCTAATATGCTAGCATGTAATACACTGATTTCTAATATGCTAATATTTCTAATATCCGGCGTGACGTGCAAGATGGCGGTCGTTTTTAAAACGCTCTCGCCGGCATGCAGAAATCAGCGGAATTCCGCTTGATCTGTTACATATCATGTACCGGGAGTTGGGCATAAGGCTAACAACCTTATCCTGAGACCTATCTAGAGGCAACTCCAGATGGGAAAAAAAGATATCGTTATGGAAACTCGCAGAGAAACCAACCGAGCATCAGGGATGCCAACTCCGAAGAGCTCATTCGTCGGCCCCAAACATGTGACAAGATGGACATATGTTGGTCACTTGATGAGAAGAAATGATCAGAGAATCCCAAAACAAGCTATCAAGTGGAACACAACAGGCCGAAGAAAAAGGGGCAGACCGCGTGAAACTCTGAAGAGGACATTATTAAGAGAGGCCAAGTTAACAGGCATAAAATCCTTTGTTGAGGTTGAAAGACTCGCCGAAGACAGGAAAAATTGGCGAACTACTTTGCGAGCCCTATGTGACGTCTAACGGCACGGGAAGGATATAAGTATAAGTATAAGTAATATGAAATACACTGATTTCTAATATGCTAGTATGTAATATGCTGATTTCTAATATGTTAATAAGTAATACACTGATTTCTAATATGCTAATATGTAATACATTGATTTCTAGTATGCTAATATGTAATACATTGATTTCTAATATGTAATACACTGATTTCTAATATGTTGGTATGTAATACACTGATTTCTAATATTCTGATATATAATATACTGATCTCTAATATTCTAATATGTAATACACTTACCTTGAATATTCTCATGTGTAATAATACACTCAACATTCTAACATGCAATACACTGATCCCTTATGCTGGTATGTGTACTACACCAGTCTTTAATGTTCTCATTTGTAAATCACAGTCTCTTATATTCTCATATATAATACACCATGTTGTATATCTGAATATTATGCACAGATCTCTTATATTCTAGTATGTGATACTCTGATCTCTTATATTCTAATATGTGATATACTGATCTGTTATATTCCACTATGTAATACACTGTTCTTTCATATAATTTAATTATAATGTGCTGTTCTCTCATATAATCTAATTGTAATGCACTGATCTCATATATTCTAATATATAATTAACCATCATCAGTAATTAGGTACCATACTAACTGACATTGGCTGTTATGTTTCCCCATAGTACCTGATCCTTCATGCAGGTCATAAGTTTAGTTAGTGGTCTCATTTCACACCATCTCATCAAACTATCCAGCATCATTTGTCTCGCACCATCTCATCAAACTATCCATCATCATTTGTCTCACACCATCTCATCGAACTATCCAGCACCATTTGTCTCGCACCATCTCTTCAAACTATCCAGCATCGTTTGTCTCACACCATCTCATTAAACTATCCAGCATCATTTGTCTCGCACCATCTCGTCAAACTATCCAGCATCATTTGTCTCACACCATCTCGTCAAACTATCCAGCATCATTTGTCTCGCACCATCTCATCAAACTATCTAGCATCATTTTTTCTCTCCCCTTCCCTGGCTCTTCTTCCCTCTATTTTTTTCTGTTGTTACAATATTAGCAAAGCCCCCACTTCTCATTACATGTCCTGTGAAAGTATGTTGTCTCTCTCTTATCTTTTTTTTAACAAGATTATTTTTTCTCTCTCCCAACTCTTCTCGTACATTCTTAGATAGACTCCTTATAGCATTTTAGGACTCGTTTTCTAACATTCATTGATAAGGATGTGTTGGTTAATATGTTTCTCATTCTCTGAAATGCAGTCTTTGCTTGGTCTATTCTGTTCCTAATTTATGTTCTGCATTTCCCATCTGAAGTTATTACTGCCCCAAGGTATTTGAATTTCTGCACTTGATTTAGAATTGTTCCATTTAATTTTTTATTACACTCTGGTGAGTTCTATTTCTCATACATAACCATAGTCTCTATCTTTTTGATGTTAAAAGAGTCAGTTCTTTTTGTTCACTTTTTTAAAGCAGCTTTATCCAAGAGATTTTACAGGTCTTGTTGGTTCAGTACTATGTTGTCAGCTTACCGAAAGTTGTTTATGACTTTTATACCTGGTTCTATAATGATCATTCTTAGAATATTCTCGCTGTATGGAGAAAAAAGTCTAGAGATAATACACATCCCTGTTGTATTGCTTGTTTTATTGGTTGATATTTTCCAGTTTTATTTTCGGCCAGAATCACTGCTTCCTGTGACTAGCATAGATGTTTTACAATCCTCAGATCTTTGCCGTTTATGTCTTCAAGCATTTTAAGTAATGCATCAGTCTTTAATTCTTTCCGTGCCGGGCATCAATTTTTTTACGCTTCCGGTACCCCCGTTGCTTACCAGGCATCAAATTTTTTACGCCTAGTTTGTTTCAATAAAACAACCGGTGTAACATTTAGATTGTACATATTTCGTCCACGTTTCCGGTGACACTTTTCATAATGGTGAAAGAGTCCTTAGATACGAGCGATGCTGAGCAAGAAAAAGGACGAGAAACATGGAAATTTTTCCATTTTTAACGATGTAGATAGGGGTATGGACATGGCCTGTGACCACCCTGCTGCTCTTGAATGTATCCCAAGTAAATCTAGACATATTTAGACGAATGGAGAAGTAGGTAAGAGGTTATTTCAGACATTAATTTAGCAAGAATGCAACACAGAATCACAATACGAGGTTGACAAGTAGATCTAGACATCTCAGATGGTAAGTAGTGCATATCTAGACCTAGCCGATGGTGAGCTGGGCACAATCATTGTCTAAAAACATCACATTACTTCTTTTTTCCTAAAAAAGCTGCATTTATGAAATTTTCATACATTTAGTTACACTTTGAAACATAATAAGTATACGGAAGTACATGTAAATACTGTTTTCCATTCCATTTTATAACTATACCTCCAACCCTATCAAGACCCGCGCTTTTACTCTGGCACTCCACTA
Organism: Achatina immaculata; assembly: GCA_009760885.1. Lineage (NCBI taxonomy): Eukaryota > Metazoa > Mollusca > Gastropoda > Stylommatophora > Achatinidae > Lissachatina > Lissachatina immaculata. The sequence continues at coordinate 2,844,727 of CM019714.1, forward strand.
CACGTCCGCATTTCTTCCTCCGGCAGAAAGAGTTAATATGCTTATATTTTAATACGTAATACAGTTTTCTCTAATACTATAATTTTTTTTTTTTTTTTATAAGACAACGAAAACAACAGGCCGTGACCCGGTGGTACTGCAAACCGGGTCCACCCGTAACGAGATGTGGACCATACCCCCGGCATTCAATGTGCAGGGCAGGCCTCGGGCATCTCATGAAGCGATACTATAATATATAATAAACTAATCTCTTATATGTAATAAACTGATATAATACGCTAAGAATAGTACTTGAAGAACATATTGAAAAGCAAAAACCATTAAAACTGAACTTCTTATACTTTAAAAAAGGCATTTGATAGCCTACACAGAGATTCATTGTGGAGAATTTTAAGAATATATGGAATCCCATCTAAAATTGTCAACATCATTAAAGATCTCTACAAGGGATATATTTGTGCAGTCAACACAGAAGAAGGAATAAGTGAATGGTTCCAGATTGAAACATGGATGTATCTTATCTCCCTTACTTTGGAAACTGCAATAGACTTCATAATGAAAAATTGTTACGTGAGTAAAATGGGCATTGATTAGTTACGTGGAACCCAACTAGAAGATCTTGATTTTGCAGATGTTGTGTTCTTATCACTGGCAGTATGAATTCCATGCAAGAAAAAATAGATAGCCTGTCTTCACTGGCTAACAAAATACAACTTGAAATTAATAAGGACAAAACAAAAATAATGAAAACTTTCCATTAATCAAGAAGGAAAAATATACACAGAAGGAACAGCTGTTGAAGAAGTACACCATTTTGCATACCTCGACAGCTACATAGACCAGGATGGTGACACCAGAAAGAAAGAAAGAAAGAATTCAAATTGCAAAAGCAGCATTGACTTTCAAGAATCTTGAGAACATATGGCACCCTAAAGTTAAAAGCACAAAAAAAAAAAAAAAACCAAGCTAAGATTATTAAATTCAAATGTAATATACACCCTCATTTATGCATGTGAAAGTTGGAAAACAAGAAATTAGACTCTCTTGAAAACAAATGCCTAAGGAAGATACTCACCATAAAGTGGAACAAATTCAAGAACAACACAGAGAGATAAGGCAGGTGAGCAAACTGTCTCATGAGTGATCAGAGATGGACATATGTTGGTCATGTGATGAGAGGAAATAGAGAATCACAAAACAAGCTATCAAGTGGAACACAACAGGCCAAAGAGAAAGGGGTCGACCATGTGAAACTCTGAAGAGGACATTGTTAAGAGAGGCCAACTAGTAGGCATTAAATCCCCTGATGAGGCTAAAAAGGTCGCTGAAAACAGGAAAACTTGGTGAACTACTATGCAAGCCCTATGTGATGTTTAATGCCATGGGAAGGATGTAATATGAGTACACTGATCTTTTGTATTTTCAAATAAGAGATCAGTGTATAGCAGAATATTAGACTGACATAGTGAACTGGGTTTTTTTTTTTTCATGTTTTCATAAATGTTATTTTCAGTAAATGCCTGTATTGACATAGATAAATTGTGTAAGTTTTTGTCTGTAATAAAATGAGTCAGTTTAGAAGTTAGATGTACTGGGAAGTGACAGGTTCTCATACTGTGATTATTTATACTTTAGGGAGGAAGTCCAACAGCTTCAGTGGCTTTGGAATGAGGTGAAAGTTCAGGTTATGGAACTGGAGCACCATCTTGTAAATAGGGTCAAGTCAGTGCATGCTGGGAATGAGTTTTACTCTCTCTTGGCCAACCTGGGAGTCATCAGGAAAGTAAGATAATTCCTGTCTGTCTCTCTGCCTCTCCCATTATTTGCCTCTCTGTCTCTCACCTGCCTGTCTCAGTCTCACCCCACCTGTCTTGTGCTGTATAACATGACAAATGTTAGTGAACAGAGAACAGCAGGCTTCATCAGCCAACATGTGACATGAAATTCTTATATGTACAATCTAACAAAACTCACGGCACAAGTTTATCTTTTAGCCAAAATCATGCAGTCATGGATCAAGACACTAGGAACACATCTACATATTACATACAAATATGTACTACATATCACATATACAGACACATACCACATATCACAATTAACATGTAGCACATATCATATACAAACACGTACCACATATCACATCATAGCACATATCACATATACAAACATGATTTCTCACCCTATGCCCGAACAAATGTCTTGAGAGTTGTTGTAAGCAGTGTGTGTAGCTTCATGTATTGTTTGCAAGTAACTGATAAGTAATATATATTTGTGTCCAGTTAATTGAACAGAGACATAAGAAATGCAAAACAACACAAACCATACACAACAGAACTTGGAGAATGAAATGAAATGTCTAGTGGCACTGCTGTGATCAGGGCTGTGGGGTCATTGTGTGAAACATTTCTCATGGACTTCTTCATTTTTTTTATCTTCTTCAATTTTTACTTCACACTCCTTCATACATTGCTAATGTATAGTAATAAGTAATAACACATTTTACTGCAGTAAAATAGTAACAAAAGATTTAACATCACCATTCATTCATTCATTTGCATGTCCCATGCGGAACTTTGCCTCCCTAATGGCACTCCTGTAGGCCTCTCAGTCAGTCATTCATCTGCATGTCCCTTGCAGAACTTTGCTTCCCTAACAGCACTCCTGTAGGCCTCTCAGTTGTAAGCAAGATGCCCTGCTGCTGATGCATCCATTTGCAGATCATCAACAATGTCTTGCCATCCATCTTCGCCTTAGTCGTCCACTCTTTCTTTTTTCCCATTATGTATTCTTCCAAGATGGTCTTCTCTAGATTATCATGACATTTAACATCACCACAACATGAATTATCTAAACATCACCACCACATGAATTATTTGGATAGCTAGACTGATAGACAGCAAAACTTTATATAACATACAAAAGAGGCTAACAGGTACTATTACATCTAAAGAAAGACCAATCCTTAGCAAAACTGGAACACTATTAACATCAAGTAAAGACCAAAAGCAAAGATGAGCTGAACACTTCCAAGAAATACTTAATCGACCACACCCAAAAGAATTGTTAAACCTTGAAACTGACTTACCAACCCCACAACTAAATGTCAACCTAGATGAAATTAAATTGCATGAAATTGAAACAGCAGTGAATTTAATGGCTAACAACAAAGCTGCAGGTGAAGATGAAATAACAGCCGAAATGCTAAAAGCTATCAATAGTGACAACATGAGACAACTACAGAGAATGTTTAACAAGATTTGGAAAGAAGAAAAGGTCCCTTCTAATTGGAGAAAAGGAATCATTGTTAAAATACCAAAAAAAGGCAACCTGAGTGACTGTAACAACTGGAGAGGAGTAACCTTAATATCAGTTGTGTCAAAAGTATTTTGTAAGGTCATTTTGAATAGACTCAAAGATATAGTGGATACTGCAATGAGAGAAGAACAAGCAGGATTTCGAAAAGGGAGAAGCTGTCTCGACTACATCTTTACTCCCAGAATAATACTTGAGGTACATATTGAAAAGCAGAAACCATTAATAATGAACTTCATAGATTTTAAAAAGGCATTTGATAGCATACACAGAGATTCATTATGGAGAATTTTAAGTCTATATGGAATATCATCTAAAATTGTCCACATCATTAAGGACTTATACAATGGATATGTTTGTACAGTCAAGACAGAAGAAGGGATGAGTGAATGGTTCCAGATTGAAACAGGCGTGAAACAAGGATGTATACTTTCTCCTTTACTTTTTGGGATTACAATAGACTTCATAATGAAAAAATCCTGCACAGGTAACACAGGTATTGACTGGGTACATGGGACCCAACTCTTGGTTCATGGGACCCAACTCTTGGTACATGGGACCCAACTCTTGGTACATGGGACCCAACTAGAAATCAGTAATAATGTGAATTCCATGCAAGAAAAACCAGATAGCCTGTCTTCACTGGATAGCAAAATAGGACTTGAAATTAACAAGGACAAAACAAAAATAATGAAAATTCCCCTCAATCAAAATGGAAAAATACACATAGAAGGACAGATATTGAAGAAGTCAATCAATTTGCATACCTTGGCAGCTACATAGATCAGGATGGTGACACTAGAAAGGAAGTTAGGATCAGAATTGCAAAAGCAGCATCAATCTTCAAGAATCTTGAGAACATATGGAATTCAAAAGTTATAAGCACAAAAACCCAAGTTAAGATTATTCAATTCAAATGTAATATCCACCCTCATTTATGCATGCAGAAGCTGGAAAACAACTAAAGAAAGAGACTCTTTTGAAAACAAATGCCTAAGGAAAATACTCTGCATCAAGTGGAACGAATTCAAGAACAATGCAGAGATAAGACAGATGACTGAACAACAACCAGTCTCATGGGTGATCAGGAAAAGGGGATGGACATATGTTGGTCACTTGATGAGAAGAAATGATCGGAGAATCCCAAAACAAGCTATCAAGTGGAACACAACAGGCCGAAGAAAAAGAGGCAGACCGTGTGAAACTCTGAGGAGGACATTGTTAAGAAAGGCCAAATTAACGGGCATAAAATCCTTTGATGAGGTTGAAAGACTCACCGAAGACAGGAAAAATTGGCGAACTACTTTGTGAGCCCTATGTGACGTTTAACGGCACGGGAAGAATATAAGATAAGACTGATAGAGCATAAAAACATTTCTGAAATAAAATATGAACAAGAAAATATTGCTTCATTTCAACAAATGTGCAACAGACAAAGCACTTTTTCTTTTGGTTAAAGTACAGTGTTAAATTTTGATCAGAAAAATACACTGTTCTAACACTTTTCTACACTGCTGTAATCTGTTTTACATTATTCTGTTCTACTCTGTTCTCTTTTACATTATTCTATTCTGCTTGACTGTATTCTGTTCTGTTTTATATTATTCTGTTCTACTATGTTCTACTTGACTGTATTCTGTTCTACTCTGTTCTGTGTTACATTATTCTATGCTACTCCACTCGACTGTATTCTGTTCTACTCCACTCTACTTGACGGTATTCTAACTGTTCGATTTGACTGTATTCTGTTCTGCTCCACTCTACTTGACTGTATTCTAACTGTTTGATTTGACTGTATTCTGTTCTACTCCACTCTATTTGACTGTATTCTAACTGTTCTGTTTGACTGTATTCTGTTCTACTCTGCTCTGTTTGACTGTATTCTACTGTGCTCTATTTGACTATATTCTAACTCTGATCTATTTGACAGTATTCTATTCTGCTATGTTTGACTATATTCTAACTCTGCTCTATTTACGAGGGGTGATTGATAAGTTCTCTACATAAGGCACGTGATTGATAAGTTCTCTAAGGTACAAATAAGGCATAATTGATATTAGGTGCATTTGTAGATCAAGTTAATGTAAGATTAAACACCAAGTTTCAAGAAATTAACTGCAACCAATTTTTTTACAGGCTGCTGAAGTGGTAAGGGGTGGCAGAAATTGAGAAAGTGGATAAAATTTCTCATCAAGCAGTCATTCGCTACCTCAGCATCAAGGGCTTATCATCGAAGGAGATCCATGAGGATATGGTGGAGACTCTAGGGGAGAGTGCCCCTTCTTACAGCACAGTGAAGAAATGGGCAGCTCAGTTCAAACATGGAAGGGAGTGTCTGGAAGATGATCCTCGTCCAGGAAGACCAAAAACGGTAACCACCGATGAAACCACTGGCAGAATCCATGGCATGATAATGGAGGATCGACGACTAACTGAGCAGTACATTGCTACTGAGTTGGGCATCTCCCAGGAACGTGTTCATGCCATTATTCACAATGATTTTCAATGGATCATGGATCCCCACCTCCAAAGAAAGCAACAGTAGTTCTGTCTGCAGGCAAAGTGATCTTTTGGAATTCAGAAGGTGTGCTATTGGTAAACTATCTTAAAAAGGGTAGAATAGTCACCGGGGCCTATTACGCTAATCTTGTGAAGCAACTGCAGATCAAATTGAAGGAAAAGCGTCGAGGGAAATTGAAGAGAGTAGTCACCTTTCAGCAAGACAATGCTCCAGTTCAGAAGTCGGCGGTGGCAATGGCTGCCATTCATGAATGCGGCTTCCAGCTTCTTGAACATCCTCTTTATTTCCCAGATTTGGCTCCTTCGGACTATTACCTGTTTACCAAACTCAAAAAGGAATTCATGGTCGCAAATTTGCTTCAGATGATGTCATTCATGCTGTAGACCACTTTCTACTGGCACAAGGTGCTGGCTTTTACAAAGAAGGGATCTGTATGCTCCAAGATTGCTGGACTAAGTGCATAAACTTGCAAGGGAAATAACCAAAAAAAGGTTGTCCACAAATAATCCGTTGTACTTTATGCTGAAAAGTTATCAATCATCCTTCATACTAACTTTATATTGAAACCAGATTTGCTAGAATATACCAACTTTACATTGAAATCAGATGTGCTAGATAATATTGACATCATCAAAAATTACAGTTCTATCTTTACTGACATAGTTTTAGTACCAGGCACTTAGTATATAACCTTGAAAATTCATTTTAATCTAATCTAAATTTTTCAGCAGATTAATTTCAGCAAGGTTTTGCATATTTACTGACATTACTCTTCTTGCAGAACATGACTGCAGACAGAAAATATTGTTAAAAAACCCATCCCACACTCACACACACACAGAGCACTAAAATAAAAAAAAAAAGGTCTACTATAAATGTTCATATAATTCACCATTAAACTGGCAGATACCATGAGAAAGATATCAGTTTACTTTATTATTTTTAAATATTGTTTGGATCTGTTTAGTACTTGTTAAGCAGTCTTTTGAGTACTGTGAAATCCACCATCTGTGCCAGCATTGTTTTCACATAAAACAGTTAAACTGTCTAATGTATGAGCTCTGTCCAGAAGAAGCCAGACTTGTATAAAACATTTATTAATATGCTTACAGTTTAATCAGACTTGTCTCCAGCCAGTTGTTAACAACAATTTTCATGCACTTTGTCACCTGATTATCATCTGTTGACATGGAAGGTCATGCCATTTTGGGATCATTTTTTATGAACATTCTGCCTGATTTGAAACATCAGTGACATTTGGAACATTGTTGGGACTTAAATAATACTCTTCATAAGCTTGCTACAACATCTGAAAAGTCTTACTAAAAGTTTTTAGCCAATTTCACAGAAACAGTTTGTTCTTCTTGATCCTTCATATTTCAATCTGCAGCAGAAAAAAAACCCACAGAAGACAAGTTCACTCTACTACATGTATCTTGTATCTTTCCCATCCATTAAATGTCACATAGGGCTAGCATGGTGATTCACCAAGTTTTCCTGTTTTCACCAAGCTTTTCAACCTCATCAAGGGATTTTATGCCCACTGATTTGGCCTCTCTTTACAATGTCCTCTTTAGAGTTTCACGTGGTCAACCTCTTTTTCTTTGGCCTGTTGTGTTCCACTTGATAGCTTGTTTGTGGATTCTCTGATTGTTTCTTCTCATCACATGACCGAGATGATATGTCCGTCTTCTTTTTCTGATCACTCATGAGACAGGTTGTTGTTTGCTCATCTGTCTTATGTCTGCGTTGTTCTTGAATTCATTTCACTTTATGGTGAGTATCTTCCTTAGGCATTTATTTTCAAGAGAGTCTAATTTCTTGTGTATTTCTTGTTTTCCAACTTTCACATGCATAAATGAGGGTGTATATTATATTTGAATTTAATAATCTTAGCTTGGTTTTTTTGTTTTTTTTGTGCTTTTAACTTTAGGATGCCATATGTTCTCAAGATTCTTGAAAGTCAATGCTGCTTTTGCAATTTGAATTCTTTCTTTCTTTCTTTCTGGTGTCACCATCCTGGTCTATGTAGCTGTTGAGGTATGCAAAATGGTGTACTTCTTCAACAGCTGATCCTTCTGTGTATATTTTTCCTTCTTGATTAATGGAAAGTTTTCATTATTTTTGTTTTGTCCTTATTAATTTCAAGTTGTATTTTGCTAGCCAGTGAAGACAGGCTATCTATTTTTTCTTGCATGGAATTTATACTGCCAGTGATAAGAACACAACATCTGCAAAATCAAGATCTTCTAGTTGGGTTCCACGTAACAATTTTTCATTATGAAGTCTATCGCAGTTCCCAAAGTAAGGGAGATAAGATACATCCATGTTTCAATCTGGAACCATTCACTTATTCCTTCTTCTGTGTTTGACTGCACAAATATAACCCACAGAAGACAAGTTCACTCTACTACATGTATCTTGTATCTTTCCCATCCATTAAATGTCACATAGGGCTAGCATGGTGATTCACCAAGTTTTCCTGTTTTCACCAAGCTTTTCAACCTCATCAAGGGATTTTATGCCCACTGATTTGGCCTCTCTTTACAATGTCCTCTTTAGAGTTTCACGTGGTCAACCTCTTTTTCTTTGGCCTGTTGTGTTCCACTTGATAGCTTGTTTGTGGATTCTCTGATTGTTTCTTCTCATCACATGACCGAGATGATATGTCCGTCTTCTTTTTCTGATCACTCATGAGACAGGTTGTTGTTTGCTCATCTGTCTTATGTCTGCGTTGTTCTTGAATTCATTTCACTTTATGGTGAGTATCTTCCTTAGGCATTTATTTTCAAGAGAGTCTAATTTCTTGTGTATTTCTTGTTTTCCAACTTTCACATGCATAAATGAGGGTGTATATTATATTTGAATTTAATAATCTTAGCTTGGTTTTTTTGTTTTTTTTGTGCTTTTAACTTTAGGATGCCATATGTTCTCAAGATTCTTGAAAGTCAATGCTGCTTTTGCAATTTGAATTCTTTCTTTCTTTCTTTCTGGTGTCACCATCCTGGTCTATGTAGCTGTTGAGGTATGCAAAATGGTGTACTTCTTCAACAGCTGATCCTTCTGTGTATATTTTTCCTTCTTGATTAATGGAAAGTTTTCATTATTTTTGTTTTGTCCTTATTAATTTCAAGTTGTATTTTGCTAGCCAGTGAAGACAGGCTATCTATTTTTTCTTGCATGGAATTTATACTGCCAGTGATAAGAACACAACATCTGCAAAATCAAGATCTTCTAGTTGGGTTCCACGTAACAATTTTTCATTATGAAGTCTATCGCAGTTCCCAAAGTAAGGGAGATAAGATACATCCATGTTTCAATCTGGAACCATTCACTTATTCCTTCTTCTGTGTTTGACTGCACAAATATATCATGTGGTCCTCAAGAGAAGTCTCATTTAGGATGGAGGCTCAGAGCATCAAGGGGCTTGGGCCTATATTCTTGGTGGGTCACAAAAGCAGAATTGCGTGACACATTGGTTTTCTTTGAACCAGTTTAGCCTCGAGTTGGACTTTCCTCAACATGATTTGAATATCAGATCTGCCGAGTGAGAGGAGGTTGCCTATCTAGACTGCACTGGTCCAGTGTCACCGACTTCAGCATTTGGTGTTTTGTGGCCGCAACCTTCCCTGGTGGTTACAAAGATGTAGCTTTGATCGAGAAGGACTAACCTTGGCCACGTGTCAGTTTTTACTCCTGGGTTAAGCCGGTTTAGGCATATTTTCCCAGTTCAGATGCACGCAGGACATGGCCGACCTCTAGAGCACAGGTGTCATAATTCCTCACCGCGAGGCTGCTGGCCCCACCGATATGTAATACGCTGATGTAACACTCTAAGAATAGTACTTGAAGAACATTGAAAAGCAGAATCCATTAATACCGAACTTCATAGACTTTGAAAAGGCATTTGATAGCCTAGACAGAGATTCATTGTGGAGAATTTTAAGACTGTATAGAACACCACCTAAAACTGTCACTATCATTAAAGACCAACAAAGACCAGACACCGCAGGCTGGGGGGAGTTAACCCCAGGCACAGCAGCCTGCTGCATGTACTTGGTGACTGACTTGGCATGATTGAGCCCCAGGCACAGCAGCCTGCTGCATGTACTTGGTGACTGACTTGGCATGATTGAGCCCCAGGCACAGCAGCCTGCTGCATGTACTTGGTGACTGACTTGACATGATTGATTGAGCCCCAGGCACAGCAGCCTGCTGTATGTACTTGGTGACTAATTGACTTGGCATGATTGATTGAGCCCCAGGCACAGCAGCCTGCTGTATGTACTTGGTGACTAATTGACTTGGCATGATTGATTGAGCCCCAGGCACAGCAGCCTGCTGTATGTACTTGGTGACTGACTTGACATGATTGATTGAGCCCCAGGCACAGCAGCCTGCTGCATGTACTTGGTGACTGACTTGACATGATGATTGAGCCCCAGGCACAGCAGCCTGCTGTATGTACTTGGTGACTGACTTGACATGATTGATTGAGCCCCAGGCACACCAGCCTGCTGCATGTACTTGGTGACTGACTTGACATGATTGATTGAGCCCCAGGCACAGCAGCCTGCTGTATGTACTTGGTGACTAATTGACTTGGCATGATTGATTGAGCCCCAGGCACAGCAGCCTGCTGCATGTACTTGGTGACTGACTTGACATGATTGATTGAGCCCCAGGCACAGCAGCCTGCTGTATGTACTTGGTGACTGACTTGACATGATTGATTGAGCCCCAGGCACAGCAGCCTGCTGTATGTACTTGGTGACTGACTTGACATGATTGATTGAGCCCCAGGCACAGCAGCCTGCTGTATGTACTTGGTGACTAATTGACTTGGCATGATTGATTGAGCCCCAGGCACAGCAGCCTGCTGTATGTACTTGGTGACTGACTTGACATGATTGATTGAGCCCCAGGCACAGCAGCCTGCTGTATGTACTTGGTGACTGACTTGACATGATTGATTGAGCCCCAGGCACAGCAGCCTGCTGCATGTACTTGGTGACTGACTTGACATGATTGATTGAGCCCCAGGCACAGCAGCCTGCTGTATGTACTTGGTGACTAATTGACTTGGCATGATTGATTGAGCCCCAGGCACAGCAGCCTGCTGCATGTACTTGGTGACTAATTGACTTGACATGATTGAGCCCCAGGCACAGCAGCCTGCTGCATGTACTCGGTGACTGACTTGGCATGATTGAGCTCAGCTCACTGCTACACATCAACAACAGTTATGAGTCTGTTGTGTCAGCATCACTGGTGCCTTATATTAAAAAATTTGCTTTCTTTTTGGACAGATCTGATATATGATTAGCTTTTATGTGTCCAATAGCTAATTCTTATCTGCTATTGTTTATTGTCTGTATCTGTCATAGTCATTTTACAGAGCATCTTCAGATTCACACTGTCAGATATCTGCTTGGTACAGTTAACAAAGTTCATGTTCCAGGCTTTCTACTGCATGTTTGTCCTAGTATTTCTCTTTTTCTTTTGTCTGATGTCTTTATTTGCCTATCTTATTATATTTTGCTTGCTGTCTTTATTTGCCTATCTTATTATATTTTGCTTGCTGTCTTTATTTGCTTGTCTACCTTATTATGTTTTGCTTGCTGTTTGTATATGCATCACTACCTTATTATATTTTGATTGTTGTCTTTATTTGCCTATCTTATTATATTTTGCTTGCAGTCTTTATTTGCTTGTCTACCTTATTATGTTTTCCTTGCTGTTTGTATATGCATCACTACCTTATTATATTTTGATTGTTGTCTTTATTTGCCTGTTCTATTATATTTTGCTTTCTGTCTTTATTTGCTTTTCTTATTATATTTTGCTTTCTGTCTTTATTTGCCTATCTTATTATATTTTGCTTTGTCTTTATTTGCCTATCTTATTATATTTTGCTTGCTGTCTTTATATGCATGTCTACCTTATTATTATGGTTTATTTGCACTATGTGTCTGTTATTATATTTTCCTTTATGTAGCTGTTTGTATCTATATGTGTTATTACATTTTTCCTTTGTGTAGCTGTCTATATCTATATGTTTGTTATTACATTTTTCCTTTGTGTAGCTGTCTATATGTCTGTTATTACATTTTTCCTGTGTGCAGCTGCATGTCTGCCCTATGTTTTGCTTGCTATGTCTTATATGTCTACATGCCTTCACCTGCCCCATTCTGTCAGTGTCTGTTTTCTATCTCATTCTCTCTGTATATGCATGTGTGTCTGATTCTGTGTGTATGTGTTTCTGTCTTCCCAACACTGCAGATAGAGAGTTTTATTCTTAGATGTTTGACTGTGAAAGTTTGTATGAACTTGAAGTAGCTTGGGCCAGCCAAACACTCATTGCTGTATTGCAGATAGTAGAGCTCATCAAAGAGCAAATTTGCCACCAACAAATGGCTAACACAAGAATGGAGGAAGGAAGAGACAGAGATGTTGATGAAGAGATTGATATCTTTGATGAGGACAGAAGGCATAGCTCATTTCATTCCTCCCAGAGCTGGGTCACAGAGAGGAGCCATGTCTCAACACCTCAGTCGGTAAGAAGATTCCAGAGTTCATCAACATCCAACCTGCCAACCGATGTTGACATCAGCCTTGAACAGGTAGGTCACATTACAGCATCACAAGTTATTTTCACTCGGGCTAGCTATAGTGAACGAAAGCACTGACCAACAGAAGGTCAGAGAACGATGAGTGTTTTCATAAAATATAAAAAAATGAGGAGACCACAACCTTCTTTACATGCTGCATCTTGCATTGAGTCAGACAAGCAACATAAAGCACTAAACAACATAAGGAAAGAAGAAAATATAACTATGGAAAACTTCAGCACAAAAACTTGCAAGTACAACAGAAACAGCAGACCACCTGAGAGCCTTTGGTGACCCACAACATGTTAGAAATGAAAATGGCTATTTCTTTTGCTGTGGAGATTCTCAACGAATTGATGAAGACAGGGATTACCTTCATAAAGCTACTTGTTGTAGTTTGTGTGGGGGGGAGGTAAACATGTTGCATTAGCAGGATAGTCCTCATGTCATAGTTTGGGGGGAGGTAAACAGAGAACCCACATGTTGCTTTAGCAGGACAGTCCTCTTGTCATAGTTTGGGGAGAGGTAAACAGAGAACCCACATGATGCATTAGCAGGACAGTCCTCATGTCATAGTTTGGGGGGAGGTAAACAGAGAACCCACATGTTGCATTAACAGGACAGTCCTCATGTCATAGATTTGGAGAAGGTAAACAGAGAACCCATATGATGCATTAGCAGGACAGTCCTCTTATCATAGTTTGGGGGGAGGTAAACAGAACCCACATGTTGCATTAGCAGGACAGTCCTCTTATCATAGTTTGGGGAGAGGTAAACAGAGAACCCACATGTTGCATTACCAGGACAGTCCTCTTATCATAGTTTGGGGGGAGGTAAACAGAGAACCCACATGTTGCATTAGCAGGACAGTCCTCTTATCATAGTTTGGGGGGAGGTAAACAGAGAACCCACATGTTGCATTAGCAGGACAGTCCTCTTATCATAGTTTGGGGAGAGGTAAACAGAGAACCCACATGTTGCATTAGCAGGACAGTCCTCTTGTCATAGTTTGGGGGGAGGTAAACAGAGAACCCACATGTTGCATTAACAGGACAGTCCTCTTATCATAGTTTGGGGAGAGGTAAACAGAGAACCCCCATGTTGCATTAGCAGGACAGTCCTCTTATCATAGTTTGGGGGGAGGTAAACAGAGAACCCACATGTTGCATTAGCAGGACAGTCCTCTTATCATAGTTTGGGGGGAGGTAAACAGAACCCACATGTTGCATTAACAGGACAGTCCTCTTGTCATAGATTTGGAGAAGGTAAACAGAACCCACATGTTGCATTAGCAGGATAGTCCTCTTGTCATAGTTTGGGGGGAGGTAAACAGAACCCACATGTTGCATTAGCAGGACAGTCTGAAAGTGAATTTTTGGTGCTAATGTACATTTAGGTTATTGGACCTTTCTGTTCTACAGACCCCACTATTTCACCAAGGTTATTAGACCTTTCTGTTCTACAGAGCCCACTATTTCAGCAAGGTTATTAGACCTTTCTGTTCTACAGAGCCCACTATTTCACCAAGGTTATTGGACCTTTCTGTTCTACAGAGCCCACTATTTCAGCAAGGTTATTAGACCTTTCTGTTCTACAGAGCCCACTATTTCAGCAAGGTTTATCTTGTATGTTTTGGAGCTTTATGTTAGAAGAGTTTCCAGCAAGATGGTGCAGCGCCACCCTGGGGTTTAGTTGTTTGTCAGTTCTTGAGTGCAAACTTTCCAGAGCAACTGATTGGGGGTGGGGGGGGGGGGAGCCACTACATTCATCAGACATGAGCCCACTTCACCACTAGGGAGTTCACCAGTTCCTGACATAGAAACTTTGACAGCAACAATAACAGATGCTTTCATGATCCTGACTAAAGAGATGCTGGACAATGCCAGGCAAGAAAATGAGTGTCACTTAGACGTTCTCAGGCAACAGTGCACATGTTGAAGTGCATGAATAAAAGTCAAAAAGAGAATTGAGGTCAAAGTTGAAAGAGAACGAGCACATGTCTGTTACCTAGCATAGTTTTTGTGTATTAAATGTTTGAAGGAAAGATCTTCTATTTAGCTTGTACAAAAGGGATGATCTGACTTGCAGAAGCCAAATTGATCTTCAGAACAAAAGTGGCTACAGCCTTCAACCCCAGTCTAGCCAGGACAAAGTTGTAAGTTTCACTCTGTATAAGGGTTGTTAGCAAAGTTCCAGGCAGGACAAAGTTGTAAGTTTCACTCTGTATAAGGGCTGTTAGCAAAGTTCCAGGCAGGAAATGCAATGATGAACCAGATCCAATACACCAACTACAAAGACATCAGCAAACCATCCTCTTTTACCTAAGGACAGGTCACTGCAGACTACTAAGCCACCTACATTGACTTAAAATGTCTCACACAGACGAGTGCCCATGTGGCAGTGGAGTCCAGACTCCAGAACATATCCTTCAAGAATGCCAAAACCATGCAGACCTGAGGCGTGAGACATGGCCAAAAGACACAGGCTTGGGACAAAGGCTTTGGGGCTCCTATCAGGATCTAGAGAGGATTGCGGGCTTTGCCATGTCGACTGGGATCAAGATATGATGTGACCAACATCCTCGAACGCAGAAGAAGAAAGAACCACAAAGCTTTAATATGAGAAAATATGTTGATAACGAGATGAGGGATGACGTCAAGAAAATCTGACAATTCAAAAAAATAAATAATGCCAAGTGTCCCAGCAAGGGAGTTATCTCACCATAGGGACAAAACATGACTGAGGACATACTTCAGTTCAAATCAGCACACTGTTCCAAACACTTGAATCACTATCTCAAAAACATTATAACACTTCTATCCTAAGTCCTACACTAAGTAATAGGAGAACCTCTCCTGATATCACAAAACTCAAAAACTGGTTAAGTAATACGATTCGACCCTCCTACACAAAACTATGCCCAATGGGACAAACAACAATACTTTATATGACTGGAGCAATACACCCACGACCAACTATAAGGAATCGTGGTCCTATCCAGCAACCATGACTGGAAAGCTCAACTCGGACTATCAAAAATCATACTATCATTCTCTGACTACTAAGTCTGAGTCTCCAGTGTTTTCAATCTTTTCATTTTCCGACTCCACTGTCAAATCTTGGGATTTTCCTTTCTTCACTGTTTCCAACTCGTGCCAAATACAACGCAGTTAGGTTCTAGAAACTTCTTCCTACCTTTCTCATGATAGTCAGACTTTTAGTACTGAACTCTCTCTCTGAACCTTAAGTGCCCAGGGCACATGGGACTTCTGCAAGGGTTTTCCACAAATGCCTGTCCTTTGCCTTTTTTTCTGATGTTGCCCAGGTGAGCCCTCTATTGCTCAACATCCTCTCTGTTGTTCTTCTCCATATGTGGTACCCGGGATCTGCAAAGAATAGGACCACTGTACCCTACCACGCATGATCGTAAAAGGCGACTAAGGAGGGTTCAGTATAGGGCCAGCAACCCATATCAGGTAAAAAAACTATCAGACTGCTACAGAAACAGAAGCAAGTACTGAACTAATTCACTCTAATTTGTCAATTTTAACAATATACAGAACTCGTGAACTTTTACTGAAGGTTCTCGACATATTAGTAAAATAGAGGTGTATTGTGTAGTTTTGCAAACTGGCAGAGGGAGTGAGTAAAATGAGAAAAAACCGAATAGAAAGTATGAGAGTAAGATGAGAATGTATAAATGAAAAATATACAACATTCAATATTTCAGCGTGAGCCTTTTTTGAGGATTACATACACAAACAAAATGATATATAACTTATCTTAGTGGCGTCCTCCTGAGTAGGAAACATCACAACAATGTGTGTCCCATTCACAAGGCATAGAGACCGGGGGGGGGGGGGCCAACAAAGGAAAGCAGAGACCAATAGGAAATAGGAGGCAGCACAGAAGCACAATACTGTAGCACGGGGGGGTGAGCAGAGAGATAATGAAAGAATGAACAGAAGGCGCTATAAACACCTGTGAGACACAATAGTGGTGGGGCAAGGGAAGCAGGCAGATAATAAAACTGGTGAATATGATCATATCCAGAGGGGCAATAAGCCTCCAGAAAAGAAGGTGGCAGTAGAAAGCTAGGAGAGAGAAACAAGAAAGTAGAGTATAAATGACAGAAAAAAAAGTGGAAAACTAAAGAAGTTAAAGGAAGCTGAAGACATTGTTAATTCTAGCTGGGTGGAAACAGCCAGCCTGGAAAATAAGGCGCTGTTCTAGAACCCTATACACAGCAGAACAAGAGCAGATCGCACTAACAGAAATGTCCTGTTTTCTCTGTGGTTGCTAAAGCAAAAATGTTTAGCCACAGGTGTCCAAGCCCTCGTAGAAATGTCATTAAGATGATGATGAAACTCTCCTAAGCGTAAACCGGTCTTCCCTATATTCTTCATATCACAACATTTGCACATAAATAACATTGCATGAAGTACAGGTGAAGCCCTCCTGAACTGATAACGTGGACTTAGGAAAGGAGGTCTGGCTAGCCTTGACAACAAATGGGCAAGTGTTTCATCTACAATATTCACAACGTCTGGTACCATAAAAAGTGTCATCTGGCGACTTTGAACTAAAATGTTCCGGAGGTTCTTGTCCCATCTGTATGGCACCAATAGAGGTTCCCCAAAATGTGTCAGGCTCAGTCTGGAGGAGGTGGAGATGGCGAAACAGTATATTCTTAACTGCCGAACTATGAGGGTGGTGCGAGAGTACCAGTTTAACTCTGTCCGAGCTACAGTGCGGTTTAGGGGTGAGTGCTTGTAGCCACGATATTGGCCGATGCGGTTCCAAGACAACGAGAAAACATGTTCTGGATAGCCGTGTTGGTGGAAGAAGTCTAGCATTTTGTGGGGTTGATCATGAAAGTCAGCATCCTCGGTGTACAAACACCGCAGCCTAAGAAGCTGGGAAAAAGGAATAGAGTCCTTACATGATCCAGGATGGGAGGAAGAGTACAAGAGATAGCTGTGAGAGTCTGTAGGTTTATAGTGGACAGAAGTAGTAAGGCCGACAGTAACGGCAATATCGAGAAAGTTAGCAGAAGTAGTGGAAACATGGGAGGTGAAAGAAATGACATGATTGTACTCCTTAACAAAACTGATGAAGTTGTCAAGATCTTCCTCTGGCATTGATGTGACCCCAATGCCGTCATCTATGTAGCTTCTATAGAAGGCTGGAAAAGGGCCTCTATAGGCTCTCAGAACCTCGTGTTCTAAGTTCGCCTCATTTTCTAGGCTGGCTGTCTCCACCCAGCTGGAATTAACTTCATTAGTTTTCCCGCTTTTTTTCTGCAATTTATACTCTGTTTTCTTGTTTCTCTCTCCTAGCTTCCCACCGCCATCTTCTCTTCCTTTCTGGCGGCTTATATGTGTTTATTGCCCCTCCGGATATGGTCCTGTTCACCAGTTTTATTATCTCCCTGCTTCCATCACCCCACCACCGTCAGTGTCCCAAACGTGTTTGCGGCAGCTTCTGTTAAGTTCCTAGTTCTTCTTTCATTATCTCCCCGGCCTCCCACCAACACAATATTGCCCTTCCGCCATGCCTCCTATTGGCTTCTGTTTTCCTTTGTTGGCCCTCCTGGTCTGTATGCTTCATGGATTGTTTCCTACTCGGGAGGATGCCACTAAGATAAGTTATGTCATTTTGTTTGTGTATTATCCTCAAAAAAGGCTCACAACGAAATATTTATGTTTTTCATATATACATTCTCATCTTACTCTCATACTTTCTATTCACTTTTTTTCTCATTTTATTCACTCCTGCCACTTTATAAAACTACACCATACACCTCTATTTACTTTTATTATTTGAACTAGTTTTACTACAGTCGCCATCCTTCTTATCCGACATATTAGTAATTCTCCATCTTAGTGAATAAAGTTATTTCCCTTGTGCCAGAACTATACTGAAGCTTGCAAGACCCCTCATTTAGTATTAAAAAAAAAATAATCCCAAAACTTTGCAAACGGCCCTCATACATGTAATCAGATGTTTAAAGAAGGCATCTGTATTTTGTGTGATCAGATCATAAATTTGACATTCACAGATCAAGTCATCTGTCATGTCACATGTCAAGACTGAAATAGAAGCAAATGCAAAAAAATTTGAGCAAGACTTGCAGGTTAGTCTTCAGCATATTGCTTTATAAATTTGTATGTGAAAGTGTCAGTTCATGGGAGTCTCTGTAAGGTTGTTTATGTTGTGATGTGTGTGTGTAACTAACCAGGAGAAACTCAGATGCTCATAGGTTCCCAGGATTGGAATTTTGATGCTTAAAATTTGTCATCTTCAGTTTGTGACATTCATGTATTTGTACACATCAGCAACACTTCCTGTACAGGTTTTCATGTTTGTATGTTTGAATGAAGTGAGCTCTCTTGTTTTGTGCCTGTATGTAGAAAGAGATGTGATGGTAAAAGAATCGTGAAAACTTTTGCAGGAAAAAGATCGGAAAATCAAACAGCTTCAACAGCAGCTAGTGACCAGAAATCTCAATCAGTCCGACCCACATTCCCGGCGATGGACCCCTAAATCTTCAAGGTCACAGAAGGCTCTCACAAAGTCACGACCTGTCGCCAGCAGAGAAAGAGTCGTACACGAGACAGATGTGTGATGGTGGCTGCATCAAGGGACATCAATATAGACAATAAAGAAAGAGCAAGAAGGTTGTCCACGGCTTGTGTCATGCACCATCTCAGACGTTTTTGCTTCAGATGGTGTGATCAAATGAAATCATTCCAGCCTGATTAGGTTCCTTGACTAATGATAAATCTTGCATCATCACTTTTCAATCTCTACTAGAACCTTAGACATATTTATCCTATGTCTGTGACTTGACACCTTACCCAGTCTAAGCTGGTTTCACTACAACACCCTACTAAGTTTCAAACAAGCTGTGATGATAGATTGCACATATAGACCAGGCTGTCCTGTAACTTAGGACCTGACATCCATCTCTTTATCATGTTCTCTTCTTGAGATATCAGTAGAAATGTTTGCTGCGTATGTGTGTGCGAGCTTTGTGGCCACAGACCACAAATCAGTAGACTGAGAGGGCAATTCTTTGAATAAACAATATTGAATGCATGAAAGATTGTAATGTACATGAGCATGCATGAAATGCTGAGCAAATTCTGATGTCCCTTTTCCCATACTACAAGAACTTAATACTGAAGACTGGCTAGTAAGGAAGATTAACTCTTCCCGTGCCATAGGATGAAACACGGACGTTCAGTTGGTTGCTGGAATAAAACCGCAGGTCTTTGATCTGTATAGGGGGTTTAGTTGTAAAATTGAATGGAAAACAGTATTTCCATGTACTTATTATGTTTCAAAATATAACTAAATGTATGAAAATTTCATAAATGCAGAGTTTTTTTTAGGAAAAAAGAAGTGTGATGTTTTAGACAACGATTGTGTCTAGCTCACCATTGGCTAGGTCTAGATCTACTTGTTGATCTCATATAGTGATTCTATGTTGCATTCTCGCTAAATTAATGTCTGAAATAACCTCCTAACTACTTCTCCAGTCGTCTAAATATGTCTAGATCTACTTGGGATACATTCAAGAGCAGTGGGATGGTCACAGGCCATCTCCATACCCCTATCTACATCATCAAAAATTGAAAATTTTCCATGTTTCTCTTATTTTTTCTCGCTTCGCATCGCTCATATCTAAGGACTCTTTCACCATTTTGAAAAGTGCCACAGGAAACATGGATGAAATATGTACAATCTAAATGTTACACTGTTTGTTTTATTGAAACAAACCAAGAGTCGCTATACCGACCATTGGCACAAATCGGAAAACTGGAAGGGTCGCTACAGTGACCAATGGCACGGGAAGAGTTCAACAGAGAAAACTTAAATATTTTGGACATATAACGTCATGAGAATGTAGAGAATACTGTCTTGGAAGGGTACATAATGGGAAAAAGAAAGGCAAAGATGGCTGCAATTGGATGCATCAGCAGCAGGCCATCTTGCTTAAAACGGAGAGGCCTACAAGAGAGCTGTTAAGGAGGCAAAGTTCCGCAAGGGTCATGCACATGACTTACTGACTATACCTTGTATTATTTCAGTGTTAAATCTGGTCTGACATGATGGTCATATCCACGTTTCTATCTATGCAATATCTGAAACAATATGGTGATGTTTCAACTCAGCTGCTGCCCTTATATTTATCACAGTAAATAAAGCTTGTTTATCTTATATATTTATCACAGTAATAAAGCTTGTTTATCTCTGATTGTTGTGTTGAATAAAACAAAACACATTTTTTTGTAAGTAAAAATGTTTAATTTATGCCAGGCAACATTCTCAGATGTGACATGAACATAACGGTGATCTTAAGTTGGTGAGTGGAGGAAACAAAGAAGGCAACTATCCCTTATATTAACAGGAACATGTTCTATCACAAGTTTACACATCCAATCATTCAGATATGTGAACATTCACACATGATAGTAGTGTTATATGATGGACATGAACATTCACACAGGATAGTAGTAGTAGTATGATGGTGAATACAAGCAGCAGCACAAAATCATTCACATATCCAGACATTTTGAGACCAAAAAAAAAATAAGATGATGGGTTCATCATTATGTGACTATTTACAAATAAAATCTGAGAATTCAGTTCATGTTAACATAAAAATAATATACGTGAACTATTACCACTAGTAATAAAAATGATACATGTAAACGATTATATTATACTACCACTAGTTAAAAAATATATATATAAACCATCATATTCTTACACTATCACTAGTAATAAAAATGTTATTTCCCATCGCAACATGTGCCAGTGACAACTGAGAAACACAAATGCCTTTAATGTAAATGCTACAGAAAAAATGTTCTTTAAAAATCAACACAAAAAAAGAACAAATACATCCGTAATACAAGAACTTATATTGAAAAAGGTTAGACAGTAAAGAGGAAATATTAATTGTCATGAGAATTTAGAGAAGACAGTCTTGGAAGGGTACATAATAGGAAAGAGAGAAGAAGACCAAGGTGAAGATGGCTGCAAATGGATTATTACAACTGAGAGGCCTACAGAAAAGCTGTTAGGGAGGCAAGGGACATGCAAATGACTTCTCATATTCTGACACTATCACTAGTAAAAATAATAATGTGACTATTATCAGTAAACTAGTAATAAAAATGATATATGTTAACTATCAATAAAAATATGAGCTATCAAATTCCCACACTTGCACTAATAGTAAAAAAAAAATGATATAACAAGCTATCATGTTCTTACACTATCATTAGAAATTAAATTTAAAAAAAAAAGAAGGCTATAATATTCTTTACAAGCTAAAAATGAACACGCACTCTCTCTCTGTGAATAAAATGCTGCTCTTGTGCTGTCAGTGAAAAGAGTGTCTAATCAAAGTCGTCATCGTCATCATCCTCACTAGAAAAATTATACTTGACTGGAGCTCTTGATCTGCCTGTAGTTGTACGTGAAACGGCTGGTGCTGCATTCATATCATTCAAGTTGTTATCATCATCATCATCACTCCCCTTTAGTGCTTTTTTCTGCAAATAATTTTTTTTTAAACTCATCATATAAGCAACAACTGCCAGACCTTGAGATAATGTAAGACAAAGAATAAGGTGGAGGCCACAGATAAAGAACTGGTGGGAGGACTACTCTGACAACTTAAAACCTGAAACTGAATATAGCACCCAGGACAACACTGATCCACAAAACAAAAACAAATGCTAGTATCAAATCTGCAGGAGAAAGAGGCAGCAAGCGAAAGTGACACCAGCATCAGAGAACAACATGTTTACAGTAAATATATATAATAGGAAGACTCAATCCACCCACCACAGAGCTCTCTATGACAGGCTCAATCCACCCACCACAGAGCTCTCTATGACATGTGTACAATGACAAGACTCGATCATCCTCCAGCTGTCTGTACCAGTATATCAGGTGCATGTTTACCGTAATAAAATGTCAGTACAAGATATGCCAGAAGCATACAAACACTGAGTAAAATTCAGAAAAGTGTGGAGAAACTTCCTAACATGCAAGTGTGGCAGGGAAGCTGACCTGCCTGTCGACATCAACACTTTCTCCTGTGCCAGTAGGCAGTGAAAGCCTACATGTGATAAAGACAAGGATCGCATTTCACAAATGAGACACAGAAAAGCTTTTCACACATTAAAGTGATTCAGCACAATGATGTATGGTTAGCATCCAAAAAACTACACAAAGCACTTTATATTTTTCTTTTTCTCTTTTCTAAAATGCTTTATTTACATCTATTCAAATGCTAACCACACAAAACTGTGTTAAATGAGGATTACAACTCCCAACACATACACCAATATCTAAATGATTACAGTGCCAACAACACATGACAATATTTCAATGATTATAAGAACACCAACAACACACACCAATATCACAATAAATACAGCACAACATATGTCAATATCTCAATAATGATCACAACACACTAACATCTCAACATAATAAGAGCAACAATATAAAATCTCAATGATCATAACAACAACACACTAACATCTCAACATGATAAGAGCAACAATATAAAATCTCAATAATGATCATAACAACAACACGCTAACATCTCGACATGATAAGAGCAACAATATAAAATCTCAATAATGATCACACCACACTAACATCTCAACATGATAAGAGCAACAACATAAAATCTCAATAATGATCATAACAACACACTAACATCTCAATATGATAAGAACAACAACACAAAATCTCAATGATCATAACAACAACACACTAACATCTCAATAATGGTCATAATAAGAAGATGGTGACACTAACATCTCAATAATGGTCATAAGAAGAAGAAGACACTAACATCTCACTAATGGGTATAAGAAGAACATAAGAACAAGAAAGACATCTGACATCTCAATAATGGTTATGCGAAGACACTAACATCTCAACAATGGTCATAAGTAGAAGACACTAACATAATAATGGTCATAAGAAGATGATGACACTAACATCTCAATAATAGTCATAAGAAGAAGACACTAACATCTCAATAATGGTCATAGGAAGAAGACACTAACATCTCAATAATGGTCATAAGAAGAAGACACTAACATCTCAATAATGGTCATAAGAAGAAGACACTAACATCTCAATAATGGCCATAAGAAGAAGAAGACACTCAAATAAGAGTTTCTTACTTTTCCTTTTGCTGGCTTTTTATTTGGGATGAAACAATCGGAGTCAGAGTCGTTTCCCTTCACTCGCTTCTTGGAAACAACTTTCTTAACGGGTTTAGCTGGGCACTCATCATCATCACCAGGCACTAGCGTCTTTTTCTTGAGGGCTTTCTTAGGCACAGTGTCTACACAAATCAACAACAACAACTCAACTCTTAGGCACTGTGTCTACACAAATCAACAACAACAACTCAACTCTTAGGCAGAGTGTCTACACAAATCAACAACAACAACTCAACTCTTAGGCACAGTGTCTACACAAATCAACAACAACAACTCTTAGGCACAGTGTCTACACAAATCAACAACAATAACTCAACTCTTAGGCACAGTGTCTACACAAATCAACAACAACAACTCAACTCTTAGGCACAGTGTCTACACAAATCAACAACAACAACTCAACTCTTAGGCACAGTGTCTACACAAATCAACAACAACTCAACTCTTAGGCAAAGTGTCTACACAA
This sequence comes from Achatina immaculata, assembly GCA_009760885.1. NCBI lineage: Eukaryota > Metazoa > Mollusca > Gastropoda > Stylommatophora > Achatinidae > Lissachatina > Lissachatina immaculata. Next base: position 2,868,907 of record CM019714.1, read on the forward strand.
ATCAACAACAACAACAACTCAACTCTTAGGCACAGTGTCTACACAAATCAACAACAATAACTCAACTCTTAGGCACAGTGTCTACACAAATCAACAACAATAACTCAACTCTTAGGCACAGTGTCTACACAAATCAACAACAATAACTCAACTCTTAGGCAGTGTCTACACAAATCAACAACAATAACTCAACTCTTAGGCACAGTGTCTACACAAATCAACAACAACAACTCATCTTGACTGTAAATCTTAGTGGCATTTCCTGACAGTGTGACTAAGATTTGAGTGTATGTAGCTGAGAGATGACTTGTGGCAGTCAGCAGCTTTGTAAAACCTTCCATGCTAATAAATAACTGTATGTCTAGGAAGCTAACTCTGGAACCACAGACTTAATCACAAATTCCACTCCACTTCCTCTCTCTTCACCTGTCACTTGTGCCCTAGATCCTTCACTGAAATTACATTTATCTAACCTATTCTGTCCATCTTAACATCCCACAAGTTTCCAATACAGGCACTTACAACCTTCCACAAACAGTATTATACAACAAACCAACCCCCTTACATTCCTATGTACATCATAAATGCATACATGCTTTTTTTATTTTTTGTTTTCTATTAATAGCAGAAGTGCTTCACTGATGAATAATGTAAGCTTTTGTTACCTTAGTAGTTCATTCACATACACTGATAGTCCAACGGTTCAATCACAAATACAGAGTCACATAAAGACTAAAATGATTTTCAACAGAGACAAGGTCACTTACATGTGACCAGTTACTCTAAACTAACAGAGACAAGGTCACTTATTTATGACCACCAACTCTAACACAAGGTCACTTATTTATGACCAGTAACTCTAACCTAACAGAGACAAGGTCACTTATTTATGACCACCAACTCTAACACAAGGTCACTTATTTATGACTAGTAACTCTAACCTAACAGAGACAAGATCACTTATTTATGACCAGTAACTCTAAACTAACAGAGACAAGGTCACTTATTTATGACCAGCAACTCTAACACAAGGTCACTTATTTATGACCAGCAACTCTAACACAAGGTCACTTATTTATGACCAATAACTCAACACAAGGTCACTTACATCTGACCAGTTACTATAACCTAACAGAGACATGGTCACTTATTTATGACCAGTAGCTCTAACACAAGGTCACTTACATCTGACCAGTTAATCTAACCTAACAGACACAAGGTCACTTATGTATGACCAATAAGTCTAACCTTACCAAAGACAAGGTCACTTATTTACGACCAGTAACTCTAAACTTAACAGAGACAAGGTCACTTACGTATGACCAGTAACTCTAACCTTTGTCCTTAGTTTTTGTACTCAAAGGTTTGCTTGCTGGTTGGGGTTTGAAAAAGTTATCATCATCATCATCACTGACAGGGTATAGCTCCTTGTTACTGAGTACTGGGAACATTGAAACAACATTTATATTAAGTATATCTTAATCATCAAAAAATATACAGTGATATACTGTATCATTTACATCAAGTAAATTTAACACATCAAAATAATTTAATAATGTAAAGCAACATTTACAGTAAGTAAATCTTACATATCAAAAACTATAATCATACAGCTACATTAAAAAATACATAACACAACATCCTCCATCACATATCTCCCATATAACAACTTCTACCACATATCTCTCATACAACACAACTTCTACCACATTTATCCCATATATCCCACATAACACAACAGCATCTAGCACGTATATCCCATATAACACAACTTCTTCTAGCACATATATTCCATATAACACTTACAACAACTTCTAGCACATATATTCCATATAACACTTACAACAACATCTAGCACGTATATCCCATATAACACAACTTCTTCTAGCACATATATTCCATATAACACTTACAACAACTTCTAGCACATATATCCCATATAACACAACTTCTTCTAGCACATATATTCCATATAACACTTACAACAACTTCTAGCATGTATATCCCATATAACACAACTTCTTCTAGCACATATATTCCATATAACACTTACAATAACTTCTAGCACGTATATCCCATATAACACAACTTCTTCTAGCACATATATTCCATATAACACTTACAACAACTTCTAGCACGTATATCCCATATAACACAACAACTTCTAGCACATATATCCCATATAACACAACAACTTCTAGCACATATATCCCATATAACACAACAACTTCTAGCACATATATCCCATATAACACAACAACTTCTAGCACATATATCCCATATAACACAACAACTTCTAGCACATATATCCCATATAACACAACAACCTCTAGCACATATATCCCATATAACACAACAACCTCTAGCACATATATCCCATATAACACAACAACTTCTAGCACATATATTCCATATAACACAACAACTTCTAGCACATATATCCCATATAACACTTACAACAACTTCTAGCACATATATCCCATATAACACAACAACCTCTAGCACATACCAGCCTTGGAATGCTTCACTTCCTCATCTCCAGTATCATCAGACAAGTCTGAGAGCTCTACTTTCTTTGCAACTTTCTTGCTTGGCATCCTAGCAGATATATCACATGTTTCTCACAAGATTATTCAGAAACCCAACCTCTAGGCTGCTTGTTATAGTATGCTGTCATAATTTATTAGCTATGCTGTCTGTGGCAGCATATATGAGGGGTGTTCAGAAAGTAATGAACCACACCATTTTTTTTCCCCAGCTAATAATGAAGATAGAAGCGTGAAATTTTGCACACTTTAAATATAGCATGTGCCGATTGTGTGAAGCAAATTACACCACAATTGGCCAAAGAATGTGGATGCCCTAACCGTTGAAATGGAGGGTGTTGGCATTTTGTGGTATAAGCAGCGAATTGTGATAGAATTTCTCGTTGCAGAGAAGGAAACTGCTGTGAATATTCACAAGCATCTATGTGACGTGTATGGAAGTTTTACAGTTGACAGGATTACAGTCAATTGCTGGGTTCAGAGAATCAAAGAATCAATAAGCAGAGATAAGGAGCTGCATGATCAGTCGTGCTGTGGACGTCCTGCCACAGCCACCAAGGCAGAAATGTTGAAATAAGCTGAGGGCATTATTCTTACTGATAGGTATATCATTACTCAACAAATGGCCCTAAAGCTGTCAGTCAGCAATGGAGTGCAAATGCAGTTATAAAAGATCTCTGATTTTCTATGGTTTGCACAAGATGGGTTCCTCAAAGTCTCACAAATGACCATCAATTGCAAAGGAAAGCAATTTCTTCTGAATTGTTGGAGTGTTTCAATAATACTGAGGGAAAGAACTTTTTGGCTAAGATCGTAACAGGTGACAAAACCTGGGCACATTATTTTGGACCTGAGACAAAAAGACAGTCAATAGAGTAGCATCATCCACAATCACCACGAAGAAAGAAATTCAAGACAACTCCTTCAGCTGGAAAGGTCATGATCACTGTCTTTTGGGACTCTGAAGGGTGATTCTTGTGGATGTTATGCCAAGAGGAGAGACAATCAATTCACAAGCTTATATTAAGACACTGAAAAAAACTTGGTCAACATTTTCACAAAGTTCTGTTGCACAGGAATCCAGCAGACCTGCTTCTCCTTCATGACAATGCGCGCCCTCACACAAGTCTGCAAAACACGTGAAGCAATCACCAAATTGTGTTGTACTGTACTGCCCCATCCGCCCTATAGTCCCGATTTGGCACCCTCTGATATCCATCTGTTTGGTCCACTTAAAGATGCACTCCGATGGTGGTAAGATTTGAAGATGACGAAGGAGTGATTCATGCAGCGAAGAAATGGCTACATAATCAAGAGAAATCTGGTACTGGCTATGTATACATGCAACTGTTTCACGCTGGCGTAAAGCCATACAAGTTGATGGGGATTGTGTTGAGTATCAATGTTTATATGACATATCCATGTATACTGTGTATAAATTTCATGCTTTTTGAATAAACAGCTTTTGAGAAAAACGATATGGTGCATTACTTTCTGAATGCCCCTCGTATTTTGTTACAACTTATCAGCTACATTGTCTGTGGCAGTATATACTGTTACAACTTATCACCTATGCTGTGACAGTATATATTTTGTTACAACTTATCAGCTACACTGTCTGGCAGTATTTTGTTACAACTTATCAGCTACACTGTCTGGCAGCATTTTGTTACAACTTATCAGCTACACTGTCTGGCAGTATTTTGTTACAACTTATCAGCTACACTGTCTGGCAGTATTTTGTTACAACTTATCAGCTACACTGTCTGGCAGTATATCTACTAACTCTAGCAATGTAAAGAATAACTTACTTTTTAGCTACAGTTACTTTCACTGGCTTGGGCTTGGCTGCTTTAACTTTAGTCTGAACCTCTTCATCGCTGCTCACAACAAGTTCCATGTCTCCAACCACTCCTTCAACTTCTCCATTCTCTGCTGTTATGGTTCCAGTCTCTGCATCAAATGCCTTAAATTCTCCATCAGTTTCACTCTCAATTTCCTCCTCATTGTCAAAATTGTACTTGACTTTTGATGCTGTACACAAAATAAAACAAGACCATGTTGCACACCAAACAGTCAGGACTGGTAAATAATTCATATCAAACATTTCATTATTCCACACACACACACACACACAAGAATGAGAGTTTATACAAAACTACAACTGCTTTCATTATCTTACATCAAACAACCAAAGACTGTTTTCACTATTTAACATCAAACAAGTAAGGACTGTTTTTATTATTTACATCAAAAAACCAAAAACTGTTTTTATTATTTTACATCAAACAAGCAAGGACAGTTTTCATTACCTTATAATAAACAACCAAGGACTGTTTTCATTGTTCTATATCAAATAAATAAGCAAGCATTGTTTTCACTATCCTACATCAAATGATCAAGCGTTGTTTAATTATCCTGCATCAAATAATCAAACATTGTTTAATTATCCTGCATCAAATAATCAAACATTGTTTAACTACCCTGCATCAAATAATCAAACATTGTTCAACTACCCTGCATCAAATAATCAAACATTGTTCAACTACCCTGCATCAAATAATCAAACATTGTTCAACTACCCTGCATCAAATAATCAAACATTGTTCAACTACCCTGCATCAAATAATCAAACATTGTTCAACTACCCTGCATCAAATAATCAAACATTGTTTAACTACCCTGCATCAAATAATCAAACATTGTTTAACTACCCTGCATCAAATAATCAAACATTGTTTAACTACCCTGCATCAAATAATCAAACATTGTTTAACTACCCTGCATCAAATAATCAAACATTGTTTAACTACCCTGCATCAAATAATCAAACACTGTTTAACTACCCTGCATCAAATAATCAAACACTGTTCAACTACCCTGCATCAAATAATCAAACATTGTTTAACTACCCTGCATCAAATAATCAAACACTGTTCAACTACCCTGCATCAAATAATCAAACACTGTTTAACTACCCTGCATCAAATAATCAAACATTGTTTAACTACCCTGCATCAAATAATCAAACACTGTTCAATTACCCTGCATCAAATAATCAAACATTGTTTAACTACCCTGCATCAAATAATCAAACATTGTTTAACTACCCTGCATCAAATAATCAAGAAAAGAAGTGGAAAAAAAGCATAAATGGAGGGTAATGTTCTGTTCTTGGGCTTTCTAAAGTGTCTGGTTTTGAACAAGAAGCCAAAGTCAGTTCATATCATTAAACACGACAGACTGACAATCAATGCACATCGCTTGAACATAGTAAGAATGCTTTGTTCCAACAAAACTCACATCAACAGATAAACTGGAACAAACACTGGGATATAGCTACCTGCTGCTCTGCGAGCTGTCTCTCTGGGTATAACAACATCTTCACCGAATTTGTTCTCACCATCCATGTCGCTCTGTTCTCCTGAATCAGAACTATCGCTGTCAGACCAAGGGTTTCTCTTTTTCTTCTTGTTTTTAGTTGGTGATATCCCTACCTTCTTCTCTCTGCCTGCAGTACAACATTATATTTGTTTATTCTGTCATCAATCTAACCTCTCCTTACTATCATTACTGATAACTATTATATATCCAAAACTTAATGTCACTGTTCAGGTTATCTACTTTACATGAAATATGGGCAATTTTGTTGGACATAAGAAAACACAAGATTTTAGTATCAATGACAGATAATTATTTCTAAACAGCAGACAAATACCATCTCTCATATTCTTACCCCTACATTTAGGTGTTATCTCTCGTATTCTTAACTTTATCTACAGGTGCTAACTCTAACATTCTTACCTCTATCTACAGGTGCTAACTCTAACATTCTTACCTCTATCTACAGGTGTTAACTCTCACATTCTTACCTCTATCTACAGGTGCTAACTCTCACATTCTTACCTCTATATACAGGTGTTAACTCTCACATTCTTACCTCTATCTACAGGTGTTAACTCTCACATTCTTACCTCTATCTACAGGTGCTAACTAACATTCTTACCTCTATCTACAGGTGCTAATTCTCACATTCTTACTTCTATCTGCAGGTACTAACTATAACAATCTTACCTCTATCTACAGGTACTAACTCTAACATTCTTACCTCTATCTACAGGTGCTAACTCTCACATTCTTACCTCTAATAGACTATCCCTCACATTATTTCTGTCTACAGATGCTATCTCAATTCTTACCACTACCCATATTCTCTCCTCTGACTGCAAACAGAAATGCCACATTCTTACTTCTGTCTCTCATCATAATCCTATGTGTACCTACTTGTTCCAGTGACCCCACCCCTTCCTCTGCCTCTAGTGCCTCTTCCTGCCCCCCCTCTGCCACGATGTGAAGACACTGATACTCTTCCATCTTCCTCTTTCTTGACAAGATCTAAATTCTCACCCTGTGTACCATCATCTCCTGCTTCCTCCATCTTGATCTGACAAACAACACAAACAAAATCCACTGAACTAAAAGTAAAGCTAGGCCTATTGTGCTGGTGGATGTGGTGTTAGCGTTCATATGTTTCTTCAGGTATTGACACACTACAGGATAATATGGTGTTAGTGTTCATATGTTTCCTTCAGGTATTGACACACTACAGGATAATATGGTGTTAGCATTCATATGTTTCCTTCAGGTATTGACACACTACAGGATAATATGGTGTTAGCATTCATATGTTTCTTCAGGTACTGACACACTACAGGATAATATGGTGTTAGTGTTCATATGTTTCCTTCAGGTATTGACACACTACAGGATAATATGGTGTTAGTGTTCATATGTTTCTTCAGGTATTGACACACTACAGGATAATATGGTGTTAGCGTTCATGTTTCTTCAGGTATTGACACACTACAGGATAATATGGTGTTAGTGTTCATATGTTTCTTCAGGTATTGACACACTACAGGATAATATGGTGTTAGCGTTCATGTTTCTTCAGGTACTGACACACTACAGGATAATATGGTGTTAGTGTTCATATGTTTCTTCAGGTATTGACACTACAGGATAATATGTGTTAGTGTTCATATGTTTCTTCAGGTACTGACACACTACAGGATAATATGGTGTTAGTGTTCATATGTTTCTTCAGGTACTGACACACTACAGGATAATATGGTGTTAGTGTTCATATGTTTCTTCAGGTATTGACACACTACAGGATAATATGGTGTTAGTGTTCATATGTTTCTTCAGGTATTGACACACTACAGGATAATATGGTGTTAGCGTTCATATGTTTCTTCAGGTATTGACACACTACAGGATAATATGGTGTTAGTGTTCATATGTTTCTTCAGGTATTGACACACTACAGGATAATATGGTGTTAGCGTTCATATGTTTCTTCAGGTACTGACACACTACAGGATAATATGGTGTTAGCGTTCATATGTTTCTTCAGGTACTGACACACTACAGGATAATATGGTGTTAGCGTTCATATGTTTCTTCAGGTACTGACACACTACAGGATAATATGGTGTTAGTGTTCATATGTTTCTTCAGGTACTGACACACTACAGGCCGATTCAGTCAGCATCACTTCTGGCCACCTTTTCTTCGCTGGCTCCAGAAGATGCCAGCAGTTGTTAAGATTACTTAATGCTTTTTTCTTTACTTAATGTACTCACAGTTGTACCTTAATCATACAAAAAAACATAAAAGACATAGAAACAGCAGAAGAAGAGAACATACAGGCTCACATCAAATGCTATATAAAACAAATAAGAATGGACAAAATAACAGAAAAAAAAAGAGAACACTTAGCTGTGTCTGAGAGTTTGTGTGGCTGAAGTATTGTGAATGTTTTAAATGAAGATGTGAGGTGTGATGCCAATCTGACTGATTTCTGGTAAAGTTGGGATAGGAAAGGCAAGAGAGGGATACATTGGTTGTCAAGTGCAGAAAAAAGGTAGGTAGATGAAATGAATATGGTTGGGGTAGATGGCTTATAATACAGTACTGTGAAAGTCCTAGAATACCAGTTGCTGGTGAGGAAAGAGTAGATGAGAGCTTAGCTGGTAGGGACTATGACTGCAGAGAAAGGAAAGGTTAGGTACAGCTGATATTGAGTTCCCAGATTCCCATATTCCTGTATATAGCAGTTGTCAAGTGCCAGCTCACCTGACTCACTTTGTTTAATAGCTGCTACAAGGAAATCAGACTTGCCTGTATTTAGGACCACTGAAACGATGAGAGACTGTCTTAAAAGCATGCTGAGATATGTCATAAAGATGTTTGTGCATACGGTCACATAATCTGAGACCAGTTTCTCCATTTAAGTTCTACACTTCTTCCGCGCACTTGCATGTACTACATTCCAGGACATGCATGTGAATCCCTCATGCGGTGTGAGGAGTTTTGGAAAAAGCAACTGCAGATTACAGGGCAGGTGACAGGCCAAGTGAGGTCGCACCTGCTAGTTCTGACAAATGTAGAATTCCACTTGCAGATGGCCATGGATACAAATTCAGATTTGGTTCCCATCTGTAGACTCCTGTGCCGTATGACAGAAATGGGCACTGACACCTGGATCATGCGGTGGGTAGCCTCGGTGCTCCTAAAGAGAACTGACACCTGGATCATGCAGCGGGTAACTTCAGTGCTTCTAAAGAGAACTGTGGCACTGCGATATGAATCATGGACCTCACAGCCTAGGATCATTGTGTCAGGACTACTTCATGGCTCTCCACTGTCACCAGTGCTTTTCAACATATACACTGCCAGGATTTCACAGCTGCAGACTGGCCCTGGCCAAATACTCACATATGCAGTTGACATCCCTACATATGTACGTAGAAACTGCAGACGGAGGATATCTGCCTATATTCAGGAAAATATTAACCATATCATGGGTTGGTGTATGAACAACACAGTGACAAACTCCCAACAAGGCCTAATTCCTGAGGTACTCATCTACAAAGATTACCCTTCTGGGAGTGCAGTGCAATGGCAAATATATCAAAAGGGAAACATTTTTTTAAACAGGACACTATTTTCCAATCACCACGTGCTACTTGCTGGATATGCCCGGCATAAAAATAAGGCACAAGTATGTTCAAGTGAACACGTACTTCAGGACTGTCGGCACGGCAAACCACCCCCTCCCACCAGACCTAAACTCAGCGAAGGGAAAGAGTGTCGAGCGAGGGAGGTCATGGATGGCAGAAGCAAAAGAGACACTGTCAGTGACCTGCAGTCCAGAGCAGAGTCATTCCCCCCCCCCCAGACCCTCATGGACTAAAGTGCCAGCCTAATGAAGGCCGTGATCCAGCTTGTCCTTGAATGCCGAGACTAGGCTCAGGGTAAAACAGAAGCCCAAGTGCAGGAACAGACTCAGCAACACTCCGTACCACATGACCCTGTGATATTCACAGACGGGTCAGAGGTACTAGGCCTAAAAAGTGGATGTGGTTATGCTGTCTACTGTAACGGCAAACCGGCTGCCAGTAAATCAGGAACCTATGCAGCCACCACTTTGAGCATGAGAATGGAGGTGCAGGCAGCATCAGAAGCAATTTCCTGGTTGGTGGAGCAGGACGACTTGCATGGGGTCATTGTAACTGACTCCCAAAGCATGTTAATAGATAATCGAGAGACATTTCTTTTACATGGAGTGGGTCCAGTTTCCAGAGGGGTCTTGGTTATCCAGTTTGACATGGATACACTGCCAGGGCCATATGGGACTCAAAGGCAATGAGAAAGCACACAAGCTGGCGGGCGTGGTATAAATTCAGGGAACCCTCAGAATGGACAAAGAGGAGATTGCAAGAGCCACCTTGAATAGGCTGCATATGAAGGACAACATCAGGTTGAATGATGGCAATCACATCAGGAGGGTGATCAAATTGAGGGAGACAAGGCGAAGTGGACGCTTTTCCTACAGAGGTGGTTTTAGTGGATGCTAGTCACAACCAGAGCATAACTGGCTCCATCAGCAGCAACACACTTCAGCGGATGTAGATGCAAGGATGCCAGTCTCTGATCACAGTCAAGTTAATCGGGGTAGTGTGGGCGCCAGAGAAAATGTCACATCAAGCTGCAGGACTGGCAATGGCAGATGAGAAGTGACAGAGAGGACTGAAAGGAAACACTACATGAAGTGGCAGGTTCTTTTCTGACTGCCTCTTTGCGGCTCACTTTCTAGATATTCTTCTGAAGACTTTCTGAAGGCATTTTTCAGGTTAGTGGTTATGTCCAAAGATTCTGAATAATTTTATTGGACTAGCCCACAAATTCTGAGTCATTCTGACATAGGCAGCAAAGGTGGGGAAGCTTGGTGGTTTCAGCGGCCATTAAAAAAAAAAGTTTCTATGGTAAAGAAAGCCAAATATATACTCCCAGAAAAAAAGTAAGCGTGCAATGCTTTAAAAAGCACCATGAACGTGCTCAGACGATGATTGAAATAAAATTTGGCACACAAAATGATAACTTTCAGGCCAGTCACATGTCACAAAAAAGTGGAAAAAAACTAACCTAATGTGGCTCACCAAGTCAAAAAAAGAAAATCAGGGTTTCAATATTATGTGTGTCCTCTTCGGGCAGTTATCACTGCTTGACAACGCCTTCTCATCGAACCAATGACACATTGTATCAATTGTTGAGGCATGTTATTCCATTCTTCATGCAATGCTTACACTAATTCTTGGTGGTTTCCAGGACGATTGTGTCATTTTCACAACCTGTAGTCCAGTTCATCCCAACTGTGCTCGATAGGTGACATGACCAGTTAAACTGCTGGCCATGGCAAGACAGTAATCGGATGCGGACGAGCGTTATCCTGCTGCAGTATCATGCCTTGTGCATTAGAATCCAGAAAAAGCATTACATAGTGTGTAATGATTTTGTCCATATATCATAAACCTGTAAGGTTGCCATTGAGGAAGACTAGGTTTGTTCGGCCAGCATAGGAAATTCCTCCCTGAACCATTACACTCCCTCCTCTCCTCCTATCCACCTCTAGCACAGTTATTCGCAAAGTGTTCTCCTCTTCACCTGTACACTAAAGCATACCCATCATGGCCTTGCAGACTGAATCTGGACTTTTCAGTGAATAGATCTGTCTCCATTGATGATAGGGCTATGCCACGTGGTGCCTGGTCCAGGTCAAGCGGGTTTGTCTGTGGTGAACTCTCAGTACTAGTCTATGAGGTAAGAGATTTACCTCTCTAAGTCTGTTCTGCACTGTCCTACCCAACACATGTCTTAAACCTGGAATGTTGCTGGCAGTCCATGTTGCCTGGAGAAACCTGTTACAAAAGTGCATGAGGTGGATGTAGCGGTCTTGTGCAAGGGTGGTAACTCGTGGTCTACAGCTTCTATGGTTGTCAGCAATGGAATCATTTTGGTTAAAACGACTTTGAAGGCATGATATTGTTTTTCTGTGAACATTAAAATATTGAGATACTGCTGCTACTGTTGATCCAGCAATTAACATCCCAACAGCTATTTCTCACTGATGTTCGTTCAATCTTGGCATGATGAAAAAAAAAGATGTTTATGTTGGAATTCCACTACTACTTTCTTCAATGATTACGTGAAGAGATCTCTGAGAACAGAATTACACACTTACCCTCATTTTATCCATGGTCAGTAATCAATCATGGATCACTGCACGTGATTTCATTGTAGCTGTGGTTATCTCCCCATAAATAGTGCAATCAACTTACTTGACACCAGTGCACACTTACTTTTTTACAGACTACTACAGATGTAAGTCATACTGAACAATTAACACTGCAAGATGTGTTAACATAGATTAATGTGATATTAATATTCATGAACACTTTCTTGATTTCACTTCTATAAAAGCAACTACAGTCTCGGTGTTTAAATGAGTGTATTCTTAGAAAATTGTCAGGCATGAATATTCCAATGGTAAGCATGCATGGCCATGGTACAACAATAGATCAAATATGAAAGGAAAACATTCAGAAGTTCAAGAACACATGAATCCACAAGCTTTTTTTTATCATTTGTTGTTCTTGTTCCTTCAACTTAGTTATGAGTGATGCCACATTCTCTCAACATCAGTGATACATATTCTCATCTACAGAAGAAGTTTTAATTTTGAAACGCCTCAGAAAATGTGTCAAGATTGTTTTGGGGAACCTTTACAAAAATATATTACAATTCTATCACTCGGGCCACTAGGTACCAGCCTCTAGGAATCTAGAATTGAAGCCATCCATCTTAGTGACAAATTTTATGACATTTTCAGATGAATCTGTGGACAGAATGGCAGGACAAGAAACACTTGCCCTTAAAATAAGAGATTTTAAACTTTATGTTGTCTTCTTATATGGCACAATCTTTTCACTGAAATTAATGGCTCAAACTCAATTGGGACAACTTCATGTCATGACTTCAACTGAGCATGAAATCAGTAAAACAGACTATACCGACCTCTTTCTGATTCTGTGAACAAGGAAACTCTTTTCAAACACTATTTATTTGCTTGAAACAGCAGAAGTACAAATAACATGAGAAAAAAAACAACACGTACAAACCATTGTTTACCATTTAATAACTCTTTACTCTACATGTGCTGAGCATTATGAAGATGTAATGTACTTACATTCATTTCTTTTATCTGTTTCTCATTTTGTAATAAACTTTGGTTTGTTTTTTTTTCATTAATTTATAAATTGTTATCAATGCCATTCAAAATTACTGGCAAGGCATGAAAAAGCTTACTTTACACAATCAGTTTTAACATTTTAAGTGCTAATTTGAGAATTGGGTGACAGAAAGAGAAAATTCTTAGGATCGACCCCGTTTGTAAAATAAAATAACTGATGAAAGAATAAAAATGTGTCCTCTTTTTGTTAAAGCTTCATCCGAGCACAAAACATTACCGCTGTGACTGAACATACAAACAGGACAGACGAGAAATGTCTAAACGTTCTCTGAAAATCATTTCAGAGAAATTATCTTCCACATTTAATCATTTACTCTGCATAATTTTTCTTTACTGTAACATAGCTTTACAATCTGGGATAAAGAAGTGAGGAAGGTGACAAATTTTAATGCAAAGTGATACAAATGTTGGAAAATTATTTCTCACTAGATCCAAATAAACTATCCATTGCAAAAACTATCCATTACATGCATATTATCGGGGGACACGATTTCACACAATAGCTTCAACACGAAAATTTTATTTCATATTCTTGAGGTTAGAACATCCAGAGTAAATGAGACAACTGGCAGAGATGTAATCGTGATGACGATAATGATATCTAGAATGACTAATTGTGACACAAACTGGCAAGAAATGAACTTCTCCAGGGTCTTTTCCAGCAGAATGAGTGGATCACAGCACTGGAGAATCAGCGAAAATACTTTTACCCCAAACTACAACTTCAAAGTAAATATTGCAGCTATCTTTTCTAATAATAGAGAAATGCAGAGAGTTTAATGTGAATCTATGTTTATCTTGTATAGACTACTCAAAGGCATTTGATTGTGTACAACACCAGAAACTTTGGGAAATAATGGAAAAAATGAAATTTCCAACACATTTGATACAAATTAACATCACTGCTGTATCTAGACCAACAAGCAGCAGTAAGAATAAATGGTGAAACAACAACTTGGTTTGACATAAAACAAGGGGTCCGTCAGGGGTGCATATTGTCACCTTACTTATTTAACTTGTATACTGAGGACTGTTAGAGAAGATGTAGACAAAGAATATAACGATGCTATAACAATTGGAGGTTATGAAATACCAGAGATTAGATATACTGATGACACAGTATTACTGTCCACAATAGAAATAGGAATGTAAAAACTAATTATGTCAGTCCGTAAGAACAGTGAAGGGCAAAACATCTATCTTAATACAAAGAAAACTAAATTGATGACAACTGACAAAACTAATAAGCCAGCTGAAATACGTATCAATGAGGAAAAACTGGAAGATGTGGAAAGTTTCGAATATTTTGATTTATTAGAAACTAACAATGGAGACAGAATGAGGGAAATTAAAAAGAGGACATCTATCGCTCTTCAAAAAGTAAAAGAACTAAAGAATCTGTGGAGAGGAACAGACAGAACTACAAAAATAAGATCTTTAAGGTCATGCATCTTTCCCAATGCAGCATATGCCTGTGAGACCTGGACTTAAAACAGCTGAGAAACACATAAATGCCTTTGAATGTAAATGCTACAGAAGAGTTCTTTAAACATCAAGGACACAACAAAAAAAAGAACAAATATATCCATTCTCTCTCTCTCTCTGTGTCTCTCTCTCTCACTCTCTCTCTGTCTCTCTCACTCTCTCTCTCTGTCTCTCTCACTCTTTCTCTCTGTCTCTCTCTCTCTCACTCTCTCTCTCTCTGAACCTTACGTGCACTGGCACAGGGTTGTCCACAAATGCCTGTCCTTTCCATTCTTTTCCTGCTCTTGCCCAGGTGAGTCCTCTATTGCTCAACATCCTCTCTGTTGTTCTCCATGTCTCTTTTGGTCTACCCTTACTCCTGTTCCCCTATATATCCATACTACAAGAACTTGATATTGAAGAAGGTTGGCTAGTAAAGAAGATTAAACAGAGAATGGATGCAAGACATCACTGATAATCTGCAAATGGATGCATCAGCAGCAGAGCATCTTGCTTACAACTGAAAGGCCTACAGTAGAGCTTTTAAGGAGGCAAAACTCTGCAAGGGACATGCAAATGACTGACTGACTGATCTTTTTTAAAGCGTTTTTTTTTCCCCCTTCCCTCTAAGTAGGCTATGATGAAAAGATTATTTTTTGACACAAGGTAGTACTTTATACAGCTTTTTATTTTTGTTTTAAATATTCTTAACATGTTCTGATGACATCTGATAACTGGTTGTGCACTCTGGTGATCTGGTCACAGTCTCGAGACTCAACTTGAAGCTGTTTGATAGCAACTTGTTCTGGCCAGTGTGGCAATATTCTTTGTAGGTTGGTCAAAAGATAAAGAAACAACTGAAGGATCATGTCACACTAGTCACTTGAGTGAAATCAAACTGGCCACTTATGCATTTGGTGACAATGGCAGGGGATGTATGTATAATTAAATAATGATGGTGTGGAAGAAGCCATTAGAGGGGCCTCAGTGTCACCTGGCCACTTATCTTGCATGGTGGGGGATGGATGTATAATTAAATAATGATGGTATATAAGATACTTAGACATACTGGCCATCAGTTTAATGTGATGGCCAGAAGCAGTGAAATGTGATGGCCGGAAGCTGTGAAAAGACCGGCGGAAAACCGTAAGTTAATCATAAATTCGTGGTAGAGATAAAATGGAAATATGAGTAGGTATAATTATGTCAAATGCAGCAGCAAAGAGCCTTACAGAATGGGAACCAGTGAACAGTCGTATATTAAGAACACATTTCCGAATAGGGCACAGAAGAATGACAATCATACAATGCTATGTACCCACGAACGATGCAGATGATGAAATAAAAGACAATCTCTATCACCAAGGTAGGAAAAAGTAACACCAATGTCAAGAAAGTAATGGGGAAAGAAAGGATTGATACGGTAAATCAGAATGAGAAAGATTAATTGAATTATGTCTAACAGAGGGCATAGTCATTGGAGGAACAGTATTTCCACACAAAGATATACATAAAACAACGTGGATATCTCCAGATCATAGAACCAGAAATCAGATAGATCATTTTTGTATTAGAAAGCAATTCAGAACATCTCTGATAGATGTAAGAGCATATAGGAGTGAAGATGTCAACAGTGATCACAATCTGTGTATAGGGAAAATAAGACTAAAACTGAAAAGCCAACACAAGAAAGCAATACACTGAAAGATAAACAGTCATAGCCTACAAGATGAAAATACCAACAGTGATTTCAATCTGGAACTTACCAAACTGTTCGCTGCATTCAGTGAGATAGAGGAGACAAATATAAATGATTTATGGCACTCTTACAGTACAGTCATAATTACAACAGCTAAAACAAGTGCTGGACTGCAAACTACAAGCAGAAAAGCATGGATATCAGATAACACATGGAAATCCACACATGGAAGATGAGCAGCCAAATTAGCCATGTTGAATATAAAGACAGATCTTGCAAGAGATTTGGCAAAATCAACATTAAAAGATCTAAACAATAAAGTAAAAATTTCAGCTAGAAGGGATAAAAGAGAATACATGGACAAAAAAGGCGAAAGAAGCAGAGAAGGCAGCAAAAATAGGAGACAGCAAAACTCTATATAACATGCAAAAGAGGTTAACAGGTACTACTGCATCCAAAGAAAGACCATTCTTCAGCGAAACTGGCACACTATTAACATAAAGTAAAGACCAAAAGCAAAGATGGGCCTAACACTTCCAAGAAATACTTAATCAACCACGCCTAAAAGAATTGATAAACCTTGAAACCAACTTACCAATCCCAGACCTAAACGTCAACCTTGATGAAAGTACATTGAATGAAATTGAAACAGCAGTGATTTTAATGGCTAACATCAAAGCTGAAGGTGAAATAACAGCCGAAATGTTAAAACCTATAACAGTGATCTAACTACAGAGAATGTTTAATAAAATTTGGAAAGAAGAAAAGATCCCTTCTAAATAGAAAAAAAAGAATCACTGTTAAAATACCAGAAGGCAGAGTGAATGGTTCCAGACTGAAACAGGCGTGAAACAAAGATGTATATTATCTCCATTGCTTTTTGGAACTGCCATAAACTTCATAATGAAAAAATACTGCACAGGTTGAGATGCAACTGGAAGATCTTGATTTTGCTGATGACATAACTCTTATCAGTGACACCGTGAAATCAATGCAAGAAAAGACAGATACCCTATGTTTAATGGCTAGTAAAATAGGACTTGAAATTAACAAGGATAAAACAAAAATAAGGAAACTTCCCATTAACTCTTCCTGTGCCCCAGGAAAAAAAGTAGACATTCCTGTCCGTGCCACACAAAAAGCACAGGTCTTGATATGTATAGGGGGTATAGTTGTAAAAGTGAATGTACAAAGTATTTCCACTTTAAAAGTATACATATTATGCATAAAAATAGTTGTAAATGTAAGAAGATTTCATAAATGAAGAGTTTTTTTTTTTAGGAAAAAAAGTAGTGTGATGATTTTAGATGATAACTGTGTGGTGCTTACCATCAGCGATGCCTAGATGTACAAATTTTACCATCAGCTATTTCCAGATCTACTTAAACTTTCATCCGATCTCATCGTGTGATGGCATTCTCGCTAAAATAAAGTCTGAAATAACCATCTAACTACTTCTCCAGTCCATTTAATAGGTATAGATGTACTTGGGGTCAGGTCATAGGACATGTCCTTATGCCTCCGAAATCACAATAAATACTGAAATTTCCCTGTTAACACATCGATTTCACTAGGTTGTTAGCCACACTTTAATCTGAACTATGAAAGGTCACCAGACATGCACAGATAAATCGTGTACAATAAAAAGTTTTACAAAAGTTTTACATTGCAACGAAACAAAATCACTATAACGACAATGGCAGTCACAAGACTAACAGGAAGTTATCACAATATCAACTATGGCAATCGAAGAGTTAATAAAAATGGAAAAATACACGTAGAAGGGACAGCTGTTGAAGAAGTAAAATAATTTGCATCTCTGCGGCTACATAGATCAGGACGGTGACACCAGAAAGGAAGTTAGAATTAGAATTGCACAAGCAGCATTAACCTTCAAGAATCTTGAGAACATATGGCATTCACACAAGTTATAAGCACAAAAACCAAGTTAAGACTATTGTAATAATGTAATATCCACTCTTATTTATGCATATGAAAGCTGGAATACAACTAAAGAAATATATAAGAAACCAGGCTCTTTCAAAAACAAATGCCTAAGGAAAATACTCGGTATAAAGCGGAACGAATTCAAGAACAATGCTGAGAAGAGACAGATGAGCAAACAACCTGTCTCATGGGTGATCAGAAAAAGGTAAACATACAGTCAAACCCACTTAATATCACATCGCTTTATGTCACAGAAATTTGTATCCCCCGGCCAACTCCCATAAATAAATAATGGGCTTTACTTTGGTTAACATCACCATGGACTGGGCCATTTCTTTCAACAACAAAATGAACCAAATGAATAGAAAAGTTCTGCTGTTCATTTATAAATGTCTGGCACACACTGATGCCACCCATCTGATGGCTACAAAACTTGTTTTCCTGCCGCCTAACATAACCTGCGTGCTACAGCCATGCGACCATTTACGCCTTCAAGCAACAGTACAGAAAGCTAATAGTGCATCATGTGCTGCATGCTGTGGAACAAAACCGTGTCATAGAGATCGACATCAAAGCAGTGATTAATTTTATGCATGCTGCATGGAAAAGTCAGTCAGTCAGTCAATGATTAAAGTTGCTTTATCCCAGTTAATGTTCTTGCAATTGACCCCGTTTAATGCCAACTCCACTTAATGTCACCACATTTTGACAGTCCTGACGATGTGACATTGAGCGGGTTCAAATGTATGTCTGTCATGTGATGAGAAGAAAGAATCAGAGAACCCCCAAACAAGCTATCAAGTGGAATACAACAGCCCAAGAAAAAGAGGTTGACCACATGAAACTCTAAAGAGGACATTGTTAAGAGAGGCCAGTTCAGTGGGCATAACATCCCTTGATGAGGTTGAAAAACTCGCTGAAGACAGGAACTACCATGCTGGTCCTATGTGACGTTCAGCGGCACCAGAAGGATGTGAGAAGAAGAATGAACCAGGATGTGATGAAATACTCAGTGAGTTAATCAAACATGAGAAAGAAGTTGGAATATATAATTTGGTATGGGAAAAACAAGAAACACCACAGTACTAGAGAAACGCTGTAATTATTCCGATATGGAAGAAAAAAGACAGTAAAAGAGACTGCAACTAACATAGAGGCATCTCACTAAGCCATATTGGGAAAATGTTCTGCAAGATCCAAGATCCCAGAGAACAGACTATGAACAGTGACTAAGCCACAGTTAAATGAAACTTGGATGGGAATTAGAAAAAAAACAGAAGCTGTATAGATCCCATGTTTCTTCTAAGACAACTAAAAGAAAAATGAGTTGAACACAGTCAGATACTGCACACAGATTACACAGAGCATGAAAAAGCATTCGATACAGTAGATAAACTGTGGTAAATCTTACAGAACTGTGGAATTAGTACTTATATGATCAACCTGTGCAAAAACATACGCGAAGACAGTCAGTGTACAGTTAAAACAAATGCGGGACACTAACCATAAAATCTGGAGGCAGAGCTGTTTACTATATATCCCTTACTATTCATAACATACACCAACACTGCAAAGCTAACATACATAGTAAAAATTCCACCACAAAAGTGCCCAACAGTCCAACCACAGAAAGAATGCCTGTAAACCCAAAAAATCCTCCAGAAAACCATAAACAAAATCCTCCAGAAAACCATAAACAAACTCCTTTTTGCTGATGATCAAGCACTTATATCCACATCAGAGAAAGCCCTACAGCAGAACATGGGTAATTTAGCAAGGGCATGTCAGAGCCACAACATGACGATCAGTGCTGGAAAAACAGAAGTCATGACCATAGCGAGAGAAGAAATCTGAACAAAGATCTTCCTAGACAACCAGCCCTTGAAACAAGTGAAACATTTCAAATACCTAGGTAGTACAATATCATCCTCAGGAAAGATTGACACTGCCATTGAAAACAGATGAAATAAAGAAAATCAGGTCAATGAAGAAATGACACCTTTACTGAAAAACAAAAACATTACAACTGAACTAAAAAGAACACTGTACAATACAATTTTCTTCCACATCTATACCATCAATGTCAAACATGGAAACTAACAGTCAAAAACAAAAGAAAATCATCATGACAGAAATGTGATGTTTAAGAAGAATACTAAATGTGACAAGAAGAGACAAAATTAGAAATGACACCATCAGGGCAAAGGTTGGAGTAACACCAGGATTACATTATATCCAGAAAATTCAAGTCAAATGGTTTGGCCATGTTACAGTTACCACCAGATACCATATCACAGAAAACATTCACACTAAGATTTGTAGGCAACAGAGGAATGGGCTGCCCATGTAGAAGATGGCGAGAGGAACTTACAGAAGCATTAAATATCCCATTATATGAAGAAAACTGTCAAGCTTTATCAAGACGTCTGTTTGTCCCCTCAACACCAAAGGGTATATGAGGAATGAATGAATGAATGAATGAATGATCTTTATTTTTAAAGGGTAAAGAATTGGGCACGCAGACCCATCTTACATTCTGCCCTTCATCACTCCATCTTTCATTCTTCCCACACACTTGATTTAATACAAACATACAAGTTACATTAGGAAAAAAAACATAAAAAAGTGAAAGAAGGAAACAAGACAAGATGTGGAAGAGTAAAAAGGTCACAGAATGACTGCATAAACTGAGAGCACAACTCACATAAATACTTGATGCCTGCAAGACATTTACTTTTCCCTTAAAAACACGCTGAAGATTTCAAAATGTTGGAACGTTTAAGTGCCGTTAAATTAATTTATGTTGGTACAAGGGTCACACCGAAAGTTGCAAGGACACATTTTTGTTTCAATCAGAATTTAAAGACAGAGAAAATATAAATGTATCATCTTAACTGCATTCTTTTCTTCACTTTTCAACATAATCTCCATTTCTCTGCACACATTCTTCCCATTGCTCTGCAAGTTTGAAAATACCCTCCCAGTAGAACTCCATTTCAGCTGACCGACAGCACAGACAGACTGCTTTCTGGGCGTTCTCTCCTGTGGGACCCAGAGGGTACAAACTTTTATATAGCCTAGGTTTTCAATCATTTCCTGTACTGCATTGTGTCCTATTCCAAGATTTACAGTCATTTCAGAAACTGTGACACGTCTGTTTTCTTTAATGTTGTCAACCCTTTCCACGTTGCATTTAGTGGAGGCAGTTCGAGGGTGACTGCTGCAAGGCACATCTTGGATATTCATGTTTTCATCTTTGAAATATTTCACCCACCTCCTAGCACTGCTAGTACCCATACACATACCTATAAGCAAGTTGAAATCTTTCGTGAATTTCAGCAACAGGGATTTCCTCTTTAACGAGGAACTCAATAACAGCATGTTGAAAAAATGAAACTTCAGCACCCATGATTTTGTTTATGCTCCACATGGTCACATGACACATGATAGTGACATCATGTGACCTCTACATGAAGTGCAAAGGATGCAATGTAAGGTGATACATTTATATTTTCTATATAAATTCTGATTTTGAAAAAAGTTTTGCTCACGACTTTCGGTATGACCCTCATACTAACTCGGGAAATGTCTTTCAGTCTAATACTATGTAAATGGGAAAGAATAATTTCATTTTAAAATTTCTCTTTATGCATATAATAATAATTTCATATATGTGCATAATTACAGTTTTAGCAAGTACCTTTGTTTTACCAATAAAATAATCATATTAAGTCATCCCAAACTCAAATACCCATACCTGGCTGAATATTAAAATCAGTTTTCGCTGCACCTCGAAGTATATAATATTGTAGTTTTTAATTCTACATTATTCTTATGCTTTATATGTAGATTTATGTTTAGAGCTACACAGATCTCTTGAAACGTTGCCAACATTTTAAGCCCATGGTGCCATGACGTGCTACTTGATCCATGTTTTGATATACACATGAAAACCTGTATCAACTCTGAGAAACTATAACTCACTATCATACTATTAGACACGGGACACAGAAAAATGAACATACCTTGTCTCTGAACAATTTCTTAGCAGCATCCTTCTCTCCCTTGGCTTTAACAGCCGAGCTGATCTTGGGGACAACCTTCCTGCCCATGGGAGATGGTAATGCATCGATGGCTGGTTTCTTGGCTTTGTGCTTTCCTAGTTTACCCAGCTTCACTGGTTTCTCTGCTGCCTCAGTTTCTTTCTCCATCCTCTCAACTTCCTGCATGACAATTAAACAATATGACAACAACAACAACAACAATATAACAACACAATAAAACATTAACATAAAGTATGAGTGCAGTTTCCTTTTTTCCTTTTTTAATGTCAGACTTTTCCCAGTATTTACTATATACATCCCCTTACTAGATCTCTTAGCAGTCACTGCATGCTTACCAAGCAGTTGAAATATTCTAGCATCTCAGATTGGTTGTAATTAATGTGTGAGAATATAAAAGAAAAATACAGAGCTACACACTAAATACACAGTTTATTTATAATAATAAATATTTTATTTGCATACACTGAGCAATATAAGGCTAAGAGAGTTATATGTAAAAGTTGCTTTATTCATATTTAGTACAGCTCTTAACATGTTCGTAATACTAGCAATATAATGGTGTTGAATACATTTGTAATACTAGCAACATACTGATGTTTAATAATAGCAATATACTGATGTTGAATTATTGTGTAATACTAGTAATATACTGATGTTGAATAAGTTTGTAATACTAGCAATATACTGATGTTGACATATTGTGTAACACTAGCAATATACTGATGTTGAATCATTGTGTAATACTAGTAATATATTTATGCTGATTCACTGCGTAATACTAGCAATATACTGATGTTTAATACTAGCAATATCCATTCATTCATTCATTCATTTGCATGTCCCTTGTGGAACTTTGCCTCCCAAACAGCACTCCTGTAGGCCTCTCAGTTGTGAGCAAGATGGCCTGCCACTGATGCATCCATTTGCAGATCATCAACAATGTCTTGCAGGCATATTCGCTTTAGTCTTCCTCTCTTTCTTTTTCTCATTATGTACCCTTCCAAGACGGTCTTCTCTAGATTATCATGACGTTTAATGTGTCCAAAATATTTTTCTCTCTTTAATCCTCTTTACTAGCCAGCCTTCTTCAATATTAAGCTCTGGTAATATAGATACATTTGTTCTTTGTGTCCACGATATGTGAAGAACTCTTCTGTAGCATTTACATTCAAAGGCATTTATGTGTTTCTCAGCTGTTTTGTTAAGTGTCCAGCAGTATATTGATGTCTAATACTAGCAATAGACTGATGCTGACTTACTGTGTAATACTAGCAATATACTGCTGTTGAATCAGTGTGTAATACTAGTAATATATTTATGCTGATTCATTGTGTAATACTAATAATATACTGATGTTGAATTATTGTGTAATACTAGCAATATACTAATGCTGAATTGCTGTGTAATACAAGCAATATACTGATGTTGAATCATTGTGTAACAGTAATATATTGATGCTGATTAATTGTGTAATACTAATTATATACTGATGTTGAATTATTCTGTAATACTAGCAATATACTGATGTTTAATACTAGCAATATATTGATGTTCAATCATTGTGAAAGAATGTAAGATATGCCTATATGCCCAATTCATCATAATGTGAGAACTGTTTATTCACTAAGATGATGATGATGATGACGACTCACTTGAATACATCAGGAACAGTGATATACCGCAAATGTCATATATAAGTTCTGAATTACAGCAACATCACTGGCTTTTTTCTCTTTTATTTCTGACCTACCTGAAATAAGACTAAGTATCCAGTTTACTCAAGCACTGACCTGCCTGAAGAAAAACCAAATATCCAACTTACTAGTGTACTGGCCTACCTGACTTAAGACCAAATATCCAGTTTACTAATGTAATGACCTACCTCTAATGTAAGAGAGAAAGCATCCAGATCATCTCTCCATAAATCTTTGGGAGCTTTCTTTCTCAGAGCCCTTAATTCTTCAGCCTGTTCAGATACATCACAACAGCATGAACTGGTAAGATATGTCACAACAGCATAAACTGGTAAGATATGTCACAACAGCATAAACTGGTAAGATATGTCACAACAGCATAAACTGGTAAGGTATGTCACAACAGCATGAACTGGTAAGATACATCACAACAGCATAAACTGGTAAGATATGTCACAACAGCATAAACTGGTAAGATATGTCACAACAGCATAAACTGGTAAGATATGTCACAACAGCATAAACTGGTAAGATATGTCACAACAGCATGAACTGGTAAGATACATCACAACAGCATAAACTGGTAAGATATGTCACAACAGCATGAACTGGTAAGATACATCACAACAGCATAAACTGGTAAGATATGTCACAACAGCATGAACTGGTAAGATACATCACAACAGCATAAACTGGTAAGATATGTCACAACAGCATAAACTGGTAAGATATGTCACAACAGCATAAAATGATAAGATACGTTACACAGCATAAACTAGTAAAATATGTCACAACAGCATAAACTGGTAAGACATATCGCAGTCACAGAGCATAAACTGGTAAGGTACATCACAACAGAATAAACTAGTAAGATATGTCACACAGCATAAACACTTCTCCTATGTAAAAAAAAACATCACATATATAACACATCAGAGTATTCAGCTATCACAAAAGCATAAACAATATCATGTGCCATGTTATTAAAATGTCAAATGGCAGTGACATGATCAAATATCCACACTAACATAACCTACTGGTTCACAGTTTTGCTAACTTGGTGTTGCCAACATGTTACGCTCATGGTGTTCTGGGCACAATTCTGACAAACAGCTGTAAATATTCTCTCCCCCCCCCCCCAAAACCATTTTAACTCAAAGTTAAGAAGGATAGTTCATATAGTTCATAAAGAAGAGAGAGAAGAGCCTTGATGTGATTCTTGTTCAATGTTTGATGTACAGATGAAAACCTGTATCAACTTTTGGTCACATATAGAAACTGCATCAAAAGTTAATATAATACATAGTTCATGCTGTGATAATACAAAGTTCATGCTGTGATAAGATAATACAGTTTATGCTATGATAAGATAATGAACAGTTCATGCTGTGGTAAGATACACAGTTTATGCTATGATAAGATAATGCACAGTTCAAATATACTGTGATAATACAATCTTCAAAAGGATTTCTAGTTTCAGTATAACAGTTATAAAACAGCACCATGTTTTCAAACTATATAATCAAACCAGTTACATGTTATTTAAAAAAAAAAAACAACAACCTTCCTGTTTTCATATTTTCTGGCTACAACTACCTCAACATCATTCTATACACCCACATAAATGCTGGCACTCTCTGGCTCTTAGTACTCAACATCATTCTATACACCCATATAAACACAGGCATTCTGATTTCTAGTACCTCAACATCATTCTATACAACCACATAAACAATGGCACTAGCTGACTCTTAGTACCTCAACATCATTCTATACACCCACATAAACACTGGCATTCTGATTACTAGTATCTCAACTTTACTCTATACACCCACATAAATGCTGGCATTCTCTGGGTCTTAGTATCTCAACATCATTCTATACACCCACATAAATGCTGGCATTCTCTGGGTCTTAGTACCTCAACATCATTCTATACACCCACATAAACACTGGCATTCTGATTACTACTACCTCAACACTGGCATTCTGATTACTACTACCTCAACATCATTCTATACACCCACATAAACAATGGCACTAGCAGGCTCTTAGTACCTCAACATCATTCTATACACCCATATAAACACTAGCACTCTCTGGCTCTTAGTACCTCAACATCATTCTATACACCCACATAAACAATGGCATTCTCTGGGTCTTAGTACCTCAACATCATTCTATACACCCACATAAACAATGGCACTAGCTGACTCTTAGTACCTCAACATCATTCTATATACCCACATAAACACTGGCATTCTGATTATCTCAACTTTATTCTATACACCCACATAAATGCTGGCATTCTCTGGCTCTTAGTACCTCAACATCATTCTATACACCCACATAAACAATGGCATTCTGATCACTAGTATCTCAACTTTATTCTATACACCCACATAAATGCTGGCATTCTCTGGCTCTTAGTACCTCAACATCATTCTATACACCCACATAAATGCTGGCATTCTCTGGCTCTTAGTACCTCAACATCATTCTATACACCCACATAAACACTGGTATTCTAATTACTAGTATCTCAACTTTATTCTATACACCCACATAAATGCTGGCATTCTCTGGGTCTTAGTACCTCAACATCATTCTATACACCCACATAAACACTGGCATTCTGATTACTAGTATCTCAACTTTATTCTATACACCCACATAAATGCTGGCATTCTCTGGCTCTTAGTACCTCAACTTCATTCTATGCACCCACATAAATGCTGGCATTCTCTGGCTCTTAGTACCTCAACTTCATTCTATGCATCCACATAAACGCTAGCACTCCCTGGCTAGTACTAGAGAAATTCTAAATGCCAGAAGCAGATAACAAAAGAGAAAACCTACTTTTCAGATACAGATATAATAAAATAATCTACTTGATGGAAATGATCTACTTGCCTTTGCATCTCTCTGTTTACAAAGTTCTTCCTTCTTCTCCTTGGTCAAGTTCCAGAGTGGCATGCTGAGAATGTAGTTAAAATCTGGACCTGATGTTTCTTCATTTTCTTCCTCTGTGTCCATCAGGTCATCCTAAAAGACATTCCATAAATGTTCACAGGTCATCCTAACATACACATACAACATTCCATATACAAAAGTTCAAAGTTCAAAAGACTCCAGCTTCACTGCATTCGGGACAACCCCATATATGTTCAGCCACATACTGCAGAATCCAATGAAGAGTATGTTTGCTAATAGTTCTCCCATGTAGTCCCATATGCCCTGGACAGCACAGCTATGTTAGGATTGTCAAAGCTGACTGGCTTAATAGATAACATTCTATATCAGGTTACATATAACACTGCTGTATTCGACTTCACTTTTATGAAAGACATATTTTTTATCACAAACCAAAAGAAATCAGAAGATTTTAATTTTAACAACTTGAAAAATAACAGTTTCGGCTTATGAACAGTTTCATAGGAACTCTAGTATGGTGGGGAAAATCTATGTATATATTATTTTGTCCTTTCACAAGCATTTACGGTCTTTTACATGAGGGGCCAATGCAGTCGGATTTTTGGACCATGAGAGGTTCAGGTTCAGTATGTTTGTTAGAGATGGGTAAAATAAACACATACAATGCTGGCAGGGTCATCAGTTTGAATATGATAGAGCACTGGAACAATCACTGAGCAGAGAGCATATTAATTCTGTAGCACTGTGACAGAGATCAATAATCTTTTGCACCAAGTATACTTTCTTCCACTGTGTCTGTTGGTAGAGTTAGACTATGTTTATGACTTGACTGTGCTAGAATTCAGCACATCATCTATTTTTCTGATCAGTAGTTCAACCATCATTTTATTTCATGAATTTCCAAACTGTTGGAATGTCCTGAGTTAATATCTCATAGCAATGACAAATTTTGCAAATACAGGCCTGAACCCAAATTTTTCTCTAAGTTATGCATTTAAGTTCTGTATTAAAAAATTAATCACAAAAAATGTTTGATGCGTTAACGGCAATTTTATATATATATATATATATATATATATATATATATATATATATATATAACTAAATCCATCACATCCATCCATCATATATATCCATCACTAAACCAAAAAAATCATTGGAAGCAGCAGAAATGTGGTTTATTAGAAGAATGTTGCGAATCCCCTGGACAGCAAAAATAACTAATGAAGAATGTATGAGAAGAGCTGGAGACACATAAAAACCTTGTCAAAAAGATAAGAGAGAGACAATGTACTTTCATAGGACATGCAATGAGAAAAGGGGGCATTGAAAATATTATAACAGGAAAAATAGAAGGAAGAGGATCAAGAGGAAGACCAAGAGAAATGATACTGGACAGTCTGACAGGATGGTGTGAGAAGAGATCACCAACTGAGCTGATGGCCTTGCATGAAGGATTGTGTACTCTGGAGAAGCATAATAGCCAACGCCAGTCGGCACGGCACCTGATGATGAGGATGATGATGATGATATATATATATACACATATATACATATATACGCACGCACGCGCACACACACATACACACAAATAAGATTTTTAAGGGCATGCATCTTTCCCATTGCAACATATGCCTATGAGACCTGGACACTTAACAAAACAGCTGAGAAACACATAAATGCCTCTGAATGTAAATGCTACAGAAGAGTTCACCAAATATTGTGGACACAAAAAAGAACAAATATATCTATGCTACAAGAGCTTAATATTGAAGAAGGCTGGCTAGTAAAGAGGATTAAAGAGAGAAAACTTAAATATTTTAGACACATTAAATGTCAAGATAATTTAGAGAAGACCATATTGGAAGGATACATAATGGGAAAAAGAAAAAGAGGAAGACCAAAACGAAGATGGCTGCAAGAAATCGTGGATGATCTGCAAATGGACACAGCAGTAGCAGGCCATCTTGCTCACAACCGAGAGGCCTACAGGAGTGCCGTTTGGGGGGCAAAGTTCCGCAAGGGACATGCAAATGAATGAATGTATATATATATATATATATATATATATACAGCTATTCAAAAAGAAACGCAACACTACTGTAGTCGTAATGGACACCAAATTTCAAACTTTTATCAAAATTTTATTTTACAGAATTAATGTTGCAGTCTTGGCATGAAGAAACTTTAAGACTTTAACAATGAAATGATGTTCATTAAATTTAGTTTGGACTTTTATTCTTTGCGACTGAGGCCTCTGTTTCAGTAAGGTGCATGGCCTCCTCTGGCCTGCATCAGAGAACAACATCTCCTTGACATGGATTCAATTAGCCGTTGGATCTGTTGGTGTGGGATGACTGCCCACTCTTACAGAATTGCAAGAGACAACTGTCGGAGACTGGTTGGCACCACATCTCATTGGAGGACTTGTCTGTTGAGTTCATCCCATAAGTGATCTATTGGGTTCATGTCTGATGTTATGGATGGCCATGGAATGGTCTGGATGTTGTTGTCAGTGGGGAACTGGGTGGTAAGTTGTGCCACATAAGGTCGAGCATTATCCTGCTGAAAAATCGACCCTGGTGCCACCAGAAGTGGAAGGACGTGAGGACGAAAGAATTTCAGCAATGTATCATTGAGCATTCAGGTGTCCTTCAATTTGCACAAGGTCACTTCTTCCCATGAAGCTGATCGTTCCCCCATACCAGTACACCACCACCATGTGGAGGACCCTCATCCACGCAGTTCTAGGTGTAGCGCTCATGGACTCTGCTGTAACCTCTTCTCCGTCTATGGTGTCGCTGGAGCAGAAAGAATGATTCATCACTAAACCAAACCCTTCTCCAATCATACGCACCAGTCTATTGATGATGGTTTACAGGATTCTCATGAACCTGTCATGAGTTATTGTCGAAACTGCTGTTTTGACTAGCGTCACTTTTCTGTGCTCATGAATCACCTGCTGAGTACAATTCAGGTCAGCACATGAAGTTGATGTCCACGTGAACATTTGAGGCAATTTGTCCTTGTAAGATCAGTAGACCTGAGTTTAAGTCGCAACACTGTATTTGTTGCATTTCTTTCTTTTTTAACAATATATATATATATATATATGGAATTATATATTTACACACACACACATATATATGTAATTATATATTTACATATATATATATATAATACTTTTTTTTGGTTTGCAATATATTATACATGTAAATATTGACTTTTATGTGGTTTCAACATATGTAATATCTTTGTTGCATGAATTAACTGCACATATTGAGGTTTACCAGAATTTGTGAGTGTCATGTCAGTTGTTCAATAGTAACAAATAGTTCTCATATTTAAGTATAATAAACTAAACATATACACATCTATCGCAATAACAATGTGATATGTAAATACATTTATAAAAAGTCAAGATCAGCTATACACTTTAATAGAGCACACAGTAACCATTTAAAAACAGTGAAAAAAAAAAAAAAAATGCTTTCATGATATTCTGAAACACTCCCTGCAAGACTTTATTTACAATCTATATTAACTGCATAAACAGATAAGAATACAAATAATGGGAAACAGGTATGCCTTTTAAAAAAAATCACTATTCAACATTACATAATATGACACTAATCACTACTCAACGTTATACGACATGACACAGATCACTACTCAACATTCAGTCATGCAACGTGACACACATGACTACTCACCATTCAGTCATGTGACATGACTACTCAACATTCAGCCATGCAACATGACACACAACTGCTCAACATTCAGTCATGTGACACGACACACATCACTACTCAATATTCAATCATGACATGACACACATCACTACTCAACATTCAGTCATGTGACATGGAACACATCACCACTCATTCAGTCATGTGACATGACACACATCACTACTCAACATTCAGTCATGTGACATGACTACTCAACATTCAGTCATGCAACATGACACACACAACTGCTCAACATTCGGTCATGACACGACACACATCACTACTCAACATTCATTCATGTGACATGACACACATCACTACTCAATATTCAATCATGACATGACACACATCACTACTCAACATTCAGTCATGTGACACGACACACATCACCACTCATTCAGTCATGTGACATGACACATCACTACTCAACATTCAGTCATGTGAAACGACACATCACTACTCAACATTCAGTCATGCGACTGATGAATACCCACTTTTCCTTTGTTCTGGACATCTCTCCAAGCTTTTACAGGGTCAGAATCATAGCCTCTCTTAAGCAGAAGTTGAATGAGTTCCTTCTTGGGCTTGTTCTCTGAAATATTACTTTCATATTCTTTACACTTTTAACAAATGACAGAAATTAAACGAAGATGACATGCAACATTTTTATCACATCACATCAGTGAAGAAATCATGAATCACTTAACCATGTCATTTTTTTGGCAAATCTATTGGGGTTTCCCTTCATTTCACGCATGGACATGCACACACACAAAGAAATGGCTTTGTCTTTTTACTTAAGTCCCTGTAACGTAACCTGTTCATATTTTCTCTTTATCTTGTTGTGTACAGTTCCTGTAAATATTTATCTTGTGTAAAATCCCTGTCACCTGTATACATTTAAATTTCAGTTATCAATGAGAAACGTGAGCTTGTCCCCTCTTACACAAAAGTTCAATTCATGGTGGAATTGTAAACAAACAGTGACAAGTTTCTTGTTTTCATATGCTACTGTCAAAAAGCCCAGCTCACACAAGTTGATGGTTGAGAAACTTAACAGTATTAACACCTTCCATGCAATTTCTGGATACTATTTCTTCACCAAAATTCAGACCCTAAGAAGCAGCAGTTCATCAAAATTCAGTTGAAGTGTTCAGTCAGACTTAAGCTGTACAAGTTGCTCTTCTTTCGCCATAGGAAGGTTGGTTGTGGACTCTGGGAACATAGCAGTGTCAGGATTGTGCAGCCAGCCATACTTGGCAACAGTGATGAGGGGAAATGTGTTTAGAACATGCCAGACTATGAACAAAAAGGCATTATGAATACAAGCCTACAAACAACTGACTGGCAAACCACACTTAGATCAAATTTCCCACAGTTAGTGTGCCACAAGAACTCATTACATAAGATAGTGTGCTGCAAGGACTCGCTACAAGGGATGGCGTGCTGCAAGAACTCACAATAAAGGATAGTGTGGCGTGAGGTGAAAAAGTCTGAGAACCACTGATCTAGAGTGTATGGGAATATAGTGGTTGCCACTGAAAACAATATCTAGAGTGTGTGAGAATGGAGACATTGTCACTGAAACCCAGATCTACAAGTGTCGTTTAATAAGTATGGTAAATTTAAATTAGGTGGCGCCACAATTCAATCAGTAACATCACTGCTGGCAAGTATCACTATGTCAAGTAAAATTTCAGCCAACAGCAAAGAACTGTCAATGTTCAGCAGCCGTTTGAACTGAGCAGGGTAACAGTCGTTTCAAAATTTGAATGCAAATGAGCTCCATAGAGTGATAAAACATTTTTATTTGAAGATGTGGATGGCCTCACAGATCAAAGCATAGTTAGGTGAAATTCATTGGGACTGTTCCGAAGTTGAAGACTATTTCTGAATAAGTCAGTTTAAATGTGGGCAAACAAACACTAAAGACTATTTCTGAATAAGTCAGTTTAAATGTGGGCAAACAAACACTGAAAATGAAGTGCCTTCTGGATGCCTTGTGGAAGTCACTACAAAGAAATCATTTTTTTTAAAAATCAGAGATATCTTTATGAAAGACCACTGAGTGCAAGATAGCAGAGACTGCAGGCATCTCAACTGAATGAGTTCAAAACATCTTGCATGATAAATTGCACATGAAAAAGCTTTGTGTGTGACAGTTGCCATGTTTCTTGAGTGCTGACCAAAAATGCATGCAAAAGGACACTTCAGCATAGTGTTTATTGATATTTAACCACAGTCCGCAGGACTTTTTGCTTCGATTCGTGACTGTGGATGAAACATGAATCCACCACTACACACCTGAAAGTACGCAAGTCTAAGCAGTGGACAAAGAATGATGAAAGTACACCGAACAAGGCAAAGACCATTCCATCACCTGGTAGGTAAGGTGATGGTCACTATTTTTGGGGATTCCCAATGAATCATTCTGACTATTTGAAGAAAGATGAAAAGATCAACAGAAGTAAAGATAGATCTATACTTATGCTTCATAGACTACTGTAAAGCATTCGATAAACTGAGATGCACAGAAATTATAAGAATGCTGAAAGACAGCAACATAGATGGGAAAGATCTGAAACTCATCAAAAACATATACTGGCAGCAATCAGCAGCAATGAGGGTTGAGAACCAAATAGGAGCATTCCAAGACATAAAATTGGGAGTGAGACAAGGATGTGTTCTATCTCCTGACCTCTTTTCCTTGTATAGCAAAAACATAACGAGAAATATAGAGAGCTTGCCAGGAATATTAATTGGCGGGTACAACCTTAACAACTTAAGATATGCAGACGATAGTTCTGATCGCTAAAAGTGAAGGGGGTAAAGGCTCTTCTGGACATCGTGGTTCGTGAAAGTAAAAGTAAAGGAATAAAAAGAAGACTGAAGTGATAGTCATCTCAAAGAAAAGAATACCACCAAAATGTAGCATTACCATCGATGGCACAGAACTGAAACAAGTTGATAGATTCAAGTACTTAGGAACAATTATAACAGCTGATGGGAAATGTCACAAAGAAATAAAAAGCAGACGTGCTCAGGCCAAGTCAGCATTCCAGAAAATGTGAAACATCTTGCGCAACAGACCCAAGATTCCAAGTACTTAAATGTTACATCGAGCAAGTTTTGATTTATGGATGTGAAGCATGATCCATGAATCCATGAGTACAGCGAGAAATGAAGGCCATGGAAATGTGGTTTATAAGAAGGATGCTGAAGGTACCATGGACAGCTAAGAAAACCAATGAAGAAGTCTTAACTCTTTCCGTGCGGGAGGAAGAAACACGGACGTGTCGTTCCGTGCGGGAGTAAAACGCAAGTCTTGTTTGTAAGGGGGTCTAGTTGTAAAATGGGATGGAAAACAGTATTTCCATTTACTTCCGTATACGTAATATGTGTCAAAGTGTAGCTAAATGAATGAAAATTTCAGAAATGCAGAGTTTTTTAGGAAAAAAGAAGTAATGTGATGTTTTTAGACACTGATTGTGGCCAGCTCACCATCGGCTAGGTCTAGATTCGCGCTTCTTACCCCTATTTACCATCTAAGATGTGTAGATCTACTTATCGATCTCGTATTGTGACTCCGTATGGCATTTTCGCTTACTGAATGTCTGAAATAACCTCCTAACTACTTCTCCAGTAGTCTAAATATGTCTAAATCTACTTAGAAAACATTCAAGAGCAGCGGCGTGGCCATAGGCTATGTCCATACCCCTATCTACATCGTCAAAAATTGAAAAATTTCCATGCCTCGCGTCCTTGTTCTCGCTCGGCATCGCTCGTAACTAGGCACACATTCTCCATTTTGAAAGTGTCACCGGAATCGCGGACGAAATCCGTACAATATAAATGTTACACCGCTTGTTTTAATGGAACAATGATTGTCGAATTTTCAACCATACGGTAGCTTGGGACCACCGGAAGTGTCGAAAATTCGACCATACGCACGGAAAGAGTTAAGGGAGGCTGTAGTTAAAAAAACAAATTATAGCAATGATACGAGGCAGACAAGATAGATTTATAGGATATTTTCTGATAAGAGGGAAAAAAAAAAGAGAAAACACATTGTGGCAGCTGGAAAAACTGAGGGAAGAGGAGGACAGAGAGAAGTTACTGGATGGGCTGTCATTGTGGCTAGGAAGAAAGTCACTGGGGATCTCATAATCAAGTCTAAAGACAGGGAATTGTGGAGAGAAATGATCACCTATGCCAAGCAGAACAGCACTTGATTGATTGATTTGAAGAAAGGTAAAACAATAACAGGAGACTATTGTGCAACATTGTTGGACCATTTGAAAGAAGAGCTCAAAAAGAAATGGTCAAGATTGGTGTGCAAAAAACAATGTGTTTCTCACAAATCAACCATCATTATGGCAAAATTGCACAAAATAGGCTCCACCCTATTCTCAAGACTTGAGAGTGTACTGAATTAGAGTGTACTGGAATGTAGTGATTGTCACATAAAACAAGATTTAGAGTGTACTGGAATGTAGTGATTGTTACTGAAAACAAGATTTATAGTGTACTGGAATGTAGTGATTGTCACTTAAAACAATATTTAGAGTGTACTGTAAGGTATTGATTGTCGCTTAATACAATATTTAAAGTGTGGGAATATAGTGATTGTCACTTAAAACAAGATTTAGAGTGTGGGAGTGTAGTGATTGTCACTTAATACAATATTTAAAGTGTGGGAATATAGTGATTGTCACTTAAAACAAGATTTAGAGTGTGGGAGTGTAGTGATTGTCACTTACAACAAGATTTAGAGCGTACTGGAATGTAGTGATTGTCACTTAAAATAAGATTTAGAGTGTGGGGATGTAGTGATTGTCACTGAAAACAATATTTAGAGCATTTTGGAATGTAGTGGTTGCAATAAAAACTCTAGCTGCTCAATGGCAGTAAGAAACACTGACCGGAACATCAACAGGCTGGCATTATGTCTTAGACTGATTAGGTGTTGGGAGATAGTCCAGACTAACCACATCAAATGCTGGAAAGCAGACACCATATTGACATACAACTAGTATCAACTGGTTACGAACATTATTACCCTTCAACTGGCCTCTCTATCTACAGATAAATGATTCAATGAAAAATGGGAAGAAGTTGGCTTTAGAATGTTACACTCAATGATCTGATAAAAAATTCAAGATGGGGAAAAATTGTGCCATATAATTTCATGCATAGGTGGAAATTTTTTTTCTGTCGCCAAAGATAGTAGGAAAGCTGTTTAAGAGCATGTACTTTCATATAAAGTCGGAAAGATTTTTGCAGTAACTCTCAGAGAAACAGTATTTAAAGGATATTTATGAGAATATGGTGAGACCAGGTTTCTTGAGCGGGAAAGGTCTTGACTAAAAATCCCTTTGAAAAACTAAGCGAGAGCAGATGAGTTTAAAGGCCGTGGAGAAAGCAGAAAGGAGAGAGAACGATGCAAAGAAAATCAACCCAAGAAGCTGCAAGTGCTAAGTATTGTGAATGTTTAAATAAGTTATAACAAAATACGAGGGGCATTCAGAAAGTAATGCACCACTTCGTTTTTCTCAGGAGCTGTTCATTCAAAAAGCATGAAATTTATACACAATATACATGGATATGTCATATAAACATTGATACTCAACACAATCCCCATCAACTTGTATGGCTTTACGCCAGCGTGAAACAGTTGCATGTATACATAGCCAGTACCAGATTTCTCTTGATTATGTAGCCATTTCTTCGCTGCATGAATCACTCCTTCGTCATCTTCAAATCTTACCCCCCTTGGAGTGCATCTTTAAGTGGACCAAACAGATGGAAATCAGAGGGTGCCAAATCGGGACTATAAGGTAGATGGGGTAGTACAGTCCAACACAATTTGGTGATTGCTTCACGTGTTTTGCAGACTTGCGTGAGGGTGCGCATTGTCATGAAAGAGAAGAAGGTCTGCTGGATTCCTGTGCAACAGAACTTTGCGAAAACGTTGACTGAGTTTCTTCAATGTCTTAATGTAAGCTTGCAAATTGATTGTCTCTCCTCTTGGCATAACATCCACAAGAATCACACCTTCAGTGTTCCAAAAGACAGTGATCATGACCTTTCCAGCTGAAGGAGTTGTCTTGAATTTCTTTCTTCGTGGTGATTGTGGATGATGCCACTCCACTGATTGTCTTTTTGTCTCAGGTTCAAAATGATGTGCCCAGGTTTTGTTACCTGTTACAATCTTGGCCAAAAAGTTCTCTCCCTCAGCAATTCAGAAGAAATTGCTTTCCTTTGCAATCGATGGTCATTTGTGAGATTTCGAGGAACCCATCACAAACCTCAGAAAATCCGAGAGCTTTTGCACTACCATTACTGACTGACAGCTTAAAGGCCGCCAATGTTGAGTAGTGATATGCCTATCAGTAAGAATAATATCCTCAGCATATTTCAGCATTTCTGTCTAGGTGGCTGTGGCAGGACATCCACAGCATGGCCAATCATGCAACTCCTTATCTCCGCTTATTGATTCTTTGATTCTCTGAACCCAGCGACTGACTGTACTCCTATTGACTGCAAAATTTCCATACACATCACATAGACGCTTCTGAACATTCACAATAGTTTCCTTCTCTGCAGCGAGATATTCTATCACAATTCACTGCTTATACTGCAAGTCGCTAACACACTACATTTCAATGGTTAGGGCAGACATATTCTTTGGCCGGTTGTGGTACAATTTGCTTCACACAATCAGCATATGCCATATTTAAAGTATGCAAAATTTCATACTTCTATCTTCATTATTAGCTAAAAAAAAAAACCAAAAAAAAACCGATGTGGTGCATTATTTTCTAAATGCCCCCTTGTAGATCCACTCAGAGACCAGGAGAAAAGCCGCCATAACCCACTCCCAGTCCAACGTGATGCTGTGCTTCCTAACCTCCATTGCAAAGAGGCTGCAAAGAAAATCAACCTCACAGTTCTGGTGATGTAGAAAAATGAGAAATAGTACAAGAGAAAATGAGAAAGTAAAGACAATTTGAAAATCATTGGGTAACCACAACAGATAGAAGCTGATGCAATATAACACAATTGCAATTGCTGATGGGTAGTTCAAACATGCATAATTCTGCACTCTGCCCTTAGTCTATTTGAAGTCAAGGTCAAATAAACATGGATGCTCCAGTATAGAACTGCACTACTGATGAACAATACTCCCCCATATTGAAATTTCTTTTGGTAGAAGGAACAGTGCCCACTGAAACTCACTGCAGGACATTGTCAAGAAAGAAGAAACAGCATGACTCAACAAAAGAAATTGATTAATGGTAGAAAGACTTAAAGTGGGAAGAACAATGAAGGTCAATCTGATCGACCATCAGCATCATGCAAAAACAAGCCCATATTGACAGACCACACTGTCCGCTGTTGATCCAATATCATCAGCTATGAATCTGCGTGTCATAGTGCAGGGTTAGTTGGGGTTTGCTTCAAATGATGAGGTTAAGAAATAAGACAACAAAGCTTCATCTTTCAAAGAATTAAGAAACTAGAGAGTGCACAAGAAATGTTTTGCTTTCATGTGGAGAAGTTGATATAAGAGTCATGTTCATTTATTCAGTTACCAGTATTAAAAGATAGGTTGCTTTCGCTTTTTTTTTATTCTATATTGTAAATACCAGCATAAACATATGCCGGCTCAAACATTACACAAGCACATAACAACTGAGTCTATCAGACACTTACCAACATTAAACCTACATACACAAACACACTATCAGACACTTACCAACATTAAACCTACATACATAAACACACTATCAGACACTTACCAACATTAAACCTACATACACAAACACACTATCAGACACTTACCAACATTAAACCTACATACACAAACACACTATCAGACACTTACCAACATTAAACCTACATACATAAACACACTATCAGACACTTACCAACATTAAACCTACATACATAAACACACTATCACACACTTACCAACATTAAACCTACATACATAAACACACTATCAGACACTTACCAACATTAAACCTACATACACAAACACACTATCAGGACACTTACCAACATTAAACCTACATACATAAACACACTATCAGGACACTTACCAACATTAAACCTACATACACAAATACACTATCAGACACTTACCAACATTAAACCTACATACACAAACACACTATCAGGACACTTACCAACATTAAACCTACATACACAAATACACTATCAGACACTTACCAACATTAAACCTACATACACAAACACACTATCAGACACTTACCAACATTAAACCTACATAAACACACTATCAGACACTTACCAACATTAAACCTACATAAACACACTATCAGACACTTACCAACATTAAACCTACATACACAAATACACTATCAGACACTTACCAACATTAAACCTACATACACAAACACACTATCAGGACACTTACCAACATTAAACCTACATACACAAATACACTATCAGACACTTACCAACATTAAACCTACATACACAAACACACTATCAGGACACTTACCAACATTAAACCTACATACACAAACACACTATCAGACACTTACCAACATTAAACCTACATACACAAACACACTATCAGACACTTACCAACATTAAACCTACATACACAAACACATTATCAGACACTTACCAACATTAAACCTACATACACAAACACACTATCAGACACTTACCAACATTAAACCTACATACACAAACACACTATCAGACACTTACCAACATTAAACCTACATACACAAATACACTATCAGACACTTACCAACATTAAACCTACATACATAAACACACTATCAGACACTTACCAACATTAAACCTACATACACAAACACACTATCAGACACTTACCAACATTAAACCTACATACACAAATACACTATCAGACACTTACCAACATTAAACCTACATACACAAACACACTATCAGACACTTACCAACATTAAACCTACATACACAAACACACTATCAGACACTTACCAACATTAAACCTACATACACAAACACATTATCAGACACTTACCAACATTAAACCTACATACACAAACACACTATCAGACACTTACCAACATTAAACCTACATACACAAACACACTATCAGACACTTACCAACATTAAACCTACATACACAAACACACTATCAGACACTTACCAACATTAAACCTACATACATAAACACACTATCAGACACTTACCAACATTAAACCTACATACACAAACACACTATCAGACACTTACCAACATTAAACCTACATACACAAATACACTATCAGACACTTACCAACATTAAACCTACATACATAAACACACTATCAGACACTTACCAACAAACACATTATCAGACACTTACCAACATTAAACCTACATACACAAACATATCAAAATAAACATAAAACAGCAAACATACCAATAGTAACAACTCCATCACACTTTTCCATGATAAATCTGGCAATGTTGTCCATCTTCAAAGACTCTGCTGCTAGCATACCCTCCATATAATCTTTGCGGCGCTGATAAAACTCTAAGCGAGTGTTGTAAAACTCCTGCAAAATTTCCTCCACTTTCTCATAACGTCTGATACAACCCTCATGGTTGAATAAAACCTGGATACAGGAACAACATTTATATGTAAGAATTACACAGATAGAAGAGTAACATGTATAAATAAGAATTACACAGATAGAAGAGTAACATGTATAAATAAGAATTACACAGATGGAAGAATAACATTTATATATAAGACTAGGTGCTGAAGTTGGAGGTACCCAGCCAAAAGGCACATTGCATAAATCAGGGTACCACGCATCATCACCAGTGTGTGTACAGAGAAGAAGATATTTAAGACTTACAAAGATAGAAGAATAACATTTGTAAGATTTACAAAGATAGAAGGGTAATATTTATATATAAGATTTACACAGATGGAAGAATAACATTTATATATAAGAAATACACACTTGGAAGAATAGCATGTATATATAAGAATGACAATATTTATATTTGATAGGAGAACAGTAACATGTAAGAATTACAGATGTAAGAACAATATCTAAATTATGAGCAACATTTAGATGTAAGAAAAACAATAGTAAGAACATCATTAATAGTTATGAGACAACACCTACATGTAAAAACAACACTCTGATGAAAGATGTAAGCATGCATGACAAAGAGCTTTTTTAAGATAGTACAGTAAAACTGCTCTGGAATTGGGTCACCTTGTATGAAGAAATTATACTTGAGTAAATAAAGCAAAACCAGCAGATGCAAGCATACAAATTTCCCACTAACAAGCCAGTGCAATGCCTGAAAATCATGTTTAAAAATGAACAATGTACAAGAAAATGCCAGTAAACAAAATAAAAAGCTAAGGTTACATTTCAGTCGTTGAGAAGTAGCAGACATATTATATTTGCAAGTTCCCCCAATATTCTGAAGTTCTGATGAACTGATAGAACAAAATCTTGAACACATCATCCACAAAATATATCTTTGTCCAGTCAGGCATTCTTTTTGGCTTTAAAGGTCACAGGTAAGTGCACAAAATGGCTATGGGCAATAGAAATATGTCAGTCACCAAAAGCTTAAATGTATGCTTATTTCAAGCATTTGTACAATTAGTAATGGTTACTCTTTCTTTTAGTTGTACTTTGTTCTTGATTTACAGCCACAGTTTGTGTGGTCAAACACTCCCAGTAAACTGCTGTTACAACAGCATTTTGAACACTGGTGGAAAAACTAACAAGTTAAAAATAGCAACTTGGAAAATTAGAAAATGTAAAAAGGGAAATGGAAAGGATGAAGATCAGCATGCTAGGAATGAAGTAAGTTTGAAAGACAGGTGCAGAGAATAAACTCTGATAAATATACAATAATATACTCAGGAGGTAGGAAACATGAACGAGGAGTAGTAATAATATTTGACGATCAAACAGCAAGGACAATTGTGGGATATTTGAACATCTCAGACCGAGTCCTACTAACCCAACTGAAAGGACAACAAATAAACATAAATATCATACAGGTGTACGCTCCAACAGCTGGTAATCCTGAAGCTATTTTATAATGACATAGAGACAGCCCTAAAACACACAAAGTTACAAGAAGTTACTATAGTGATGGGAGATTATAATGTCAAAACTGGTAATGGAAGAACTTCAGACATTGATGAGTATGGACTGGGGAAGGGGAATGATAGAGGTAGCAAATTAATTGACAAGGCAAAGAAAAAATAAAGTGGTTGAAAGAAACGACTGGTTTAAGGAACATCCCCAAATTCTGGCAATGTGGTGCAGCCCAGACAAAAAGACTTTTAACCAGACAGACTATGTATTAATGAACAAACGATTCTGGAATGCATTACCATCATCATCATCATGTGCCGTGCCGACTGGCGTTGGCTATTATGCTTCTCCAGAGTACCCGATCCTTTATGCAGGCCATCAGTTCAGTTGGTGATCTCCTCTCACACCATCCCGTCAGACTGTCCAGTATCATTTCTCTTGGTCTTCCTATTGATCTTCTTCCTTCTATTTTTCCTGTTGTTATAATATTTTCAATGCCCCTTCTTCTCATTGCATGTCCTATGAAAGTACATTGTCTCTCTCTTATCTTTTTGACAAGGTTTTTTTTGTCTCTCCACCTCTTCTCATACATTCTTGATTAGTTATTTTTGCTGTCCAGGGGATTCACAACATTCGTCTAATAAACCATATTTCTGCTGCTTCCAATGATTTTTGTGCAGACTTGCCTATTGTCCATGATTCATTTCCATATAACAAGATGGGTTCAATATAGCATTTTAGGACTCGTTTTCTAACATTCATTGATAAAGATGTGTTAGCTAATATTTTTCTCATTCTCTGAAATGCAGTCTTTGCTTAGCCTATTCTGTTCCTAATTTCTGTTCTGCATTTCCCATCTGAAGTTATTACTGATCCAAGGTATTGGAATTCCTGCACCTGCTTTAGAATAGTTCCGTTTAATTTAATACTGCATGCTGGTGGATTCTGTTTCTTAAATATAACCATAGTCTCTGTCTTTTTGATGTTCAAAGTAAGGCCTTTCTGTTCACTTTCTTTGGCGACTTTATCCAAGAGATTTTGCAGGTCTTGTTGGTTCTCAGCTATCAGTACTGTGTGCATTACTAACAACAAAAACCATCCCAGGAGCTGACTGCAATAGTCATCACGACCCAATCTGTAGAAAAATTAGAATAAAGCTAAAGAAAGCATGCAGAAAAGTGAGAAACATCAAACTGAATACAGAACTCCTTAAAAAAATTACCAAGAACTGCAAGAACAATACAGAGTTATAACAAATACATTCAATGCAATAGCAAAGATAAATAGCATAGATGAACA
This sequence comes from Achatina immaculata, assembly GCA_009760885.1. Lineage (NCBI taxonomy): Eukaryota > Metazoa > Mollusca > Gastropoda > Stylommatophora > Achatinidae > Lissachatina > Lissachatina immaculata. The sequence goes on from CM019714.1 coordinate 2,912,029, forward strand.
ATGGGCAATGTTAAGAGATTCTATCCACCAAACTGTTAAGGAGACAATACCACCGAAATAAGAAGCCCCTAAGAATAAATTGATGACAGACAACATCTTGGAACTGTTAGTTAAATGAGGAGGAGTAAAAATAACCAAGAAAAATATAGCTGGATAAATAAATAAGACGCAAATGCAGAGAAGCAAAGGAAGTGTGGTTAAATGAACAGTGCAGACAAATAGAAGATTAAAATAATAAAGACAGCAAAAACATGCACAAATGAATTAGTGAACTCACAGGCAGGAAAACAAAATATACCAAAGATGCCTGAAATCAAAAGAAGGTAAAATGTTAATGGGAAAAGAAGGCATTGTGGACGGAATACATCGACAAGCTATATAGAAGAGAAAGACCAGAATTAACACTAGATACTGAAAACTGTGATGGACCACCAATACTTAAAGATGAAATCATAGATGCCATCAAACACATGAAGAAAAGAAAAGCGACTGGGCCTGATAATATCACAAAAAGAAACTGAAATAAACCAAGTTACTGAATGACATTTACAACAGTGGTTATATGCCCAGTGACCTGATTATATCCACCTTTACAGCACTACCAAAGAAAACAGGTGTAAAGTAATGTGATGATCACAGGACTATCAGCCTTTCATATTACATAACAAATCAACTTCTGAGAATTATTATGAAAAGAACAAGGAAAAAGATAAAAATGGAAATAGCAGATGAACAGTTCAGATTTGCTGAAGGAAAGGGAACACAAACAGAAAGAGGTTAAAAGTACAGAATGATCTCTACTTATATTTTATTGATTACACCAAGGCATTCAACAAGGTGAGACATGATGAGATTATTAAAATGCTTGAAGACATAAACATAGATGGCAAAGACCTGAGGATTGTAAAACATCTATACTGGCAGCAGGAAGCAGCAATTCGAGTTGAAAATTAAACTGGAAAACATCAACCAATAAAACAAGGAGTGCGACAAGGATGTGTACTATCTCCAGATCCGTTTTCTTTGCACAGCGAGAATATTCTAAGAATGATCATTACAGAACCAGGTATAAAAATCAAAGAATACAATGTTAACAACCTTCAGTATGCTGACGATACAGTACTGACAGCTGAGAACCAACGAGACCTGCAAAATCTCTTGGATAAAGTTGCCAAAGAAAGTGAACAGAAAGGCCTTACTTTGAACATCAAAAAGACAGAGACTATGGTTATATCTAAGAAACAGAATCCACCAACATGCAGTATAAAATTAAATGGAACTATTCTAAAGCAGGTGCAGAAATTCAAATATCTTGGGGCAGTAATAACTTCTGATGGGAATGCAGAAAAGAAATTAAGAATAGGCCAAAGGAAGACTGCACTTCAGAGAATGAGAAACATACCCAACACATCCTTATCAATGAATGTTAGAAAATGAGTCCTAAAATGCTATACTGAACCCATCTTGTTATATGGAAATGAATCATGGACAATAGCCAGGTCTGCACAAAAATCACTGGAAGCAGCAGAAATATGGTTTATTAGAAGAATGTTGCGAATCACCTGGACAGCAAAAATAACTAATGAAGAATGTATGAGAAGAGGTGGAGAGACAAAAAAACCCTTTCGAAAAGATAAGAGAGAGACAATGCACTTTCATAGGACATGCAATGAGAAGAAGGGGCATTGAAAATATTATAACAACAGGAAAAATAGAAGGAAGAAGATCAATAGGAAGACCAAGAGTCTGACGGGATGGTGTGAGAGGAGATCACCAACTGAGCTGATGGCCTGCAAGAAGGGTTGTGTACTCCGGAAAAGCATAATAGCCGACGCCAGTCGGCACGGCACCTGATGATGAGAATTTAGAATACAGAAGTCACATGCCACAGACTTTGTTGATATTGTAGAAGTTAGTAAATGGAAGTCACATACCACAGACTTTGTTGATATTGCAGAAGTTAGTAAATGGAAGTCATATACCATAGAGTTTGTTGATATTGTAGAAGTTAGTAAATGGAAGTCACATACCACAGAGTTTGTTGATATTGCAGAAGTTAGTAAATGGAAGTTACATACCATAGAGTTTGTTGATATTGTAGAAGTTAGTTTGAAGAGCTTGTGCAGACCTTCTTGTTCATACTGTGCCAGCTTTTCTGCTGCCATCTTGACAACAAATTTGACAGTGGTGTCGGTGTTGTACTCTTTATAGTTGCTGAAAAGTAGAGAAACCAAATTACATCTGACAACTGGAACAGAAACAGCATTAGAGTATTAACATTTTGTTAACAGAAGTAAAGCGGACCTATACATATGCTTCACAGACTACCGTAAAGCATTCGATAAAGTGATATGCACAGAGATTATTAGAAAGCTGAAAGACGTCAACATAGACGGGAAAGATCTGAAACTCATCAAAAACATACTGGCAGCAATCGGCAGCAATGAAGGTTGAGAACCAAATAGGAGCATTCCAAGATATAAAACTGGAGGTGAAACAAGGATGTGTTCTATCTCCTGACCTCTTCTCCTTGTATAGCAGAAAAATAATGAGAAATATAGAGAGCTTGCCAAGAATATCAACTGGTGGGTACAACTGTAACATCTTCAGATATGCAGACGACACAGTTCTGATTGTTAAAAGTGAAGAGGAGCTAAAGTTTCTTCTGGACATCGTGGTTCATGAAAGTAAAAGAATAAAAAGAAGACTGAAGTGATGGTCGTCTCAAAGAAAAGAGTAACTACTACTATTTTTCTGTCACACAAAACTGAAAGTGTTTCAGAATTAGCTTGACTTTTTTTAAATTAACCAAACAATATCTAAAATGTCATCTTCTGTGTCACATAAACTTTTGCTGTTTGGGATATACTTGACGTATATTCTAACTTCTGTAATGTAAACTTTTGCTGTTTGAGATATACTTGACGTATATTCTAACTTCTGTAATGTAAACTTTTGCTGTTTGAGATATACTTGACGTATATTCTAACTTCTGTAATGTAAACTTTTGCTGTTTGAGATATACTTGACGTATATTCTAACTTCTGTAATGTAAACTTTTGCTGTTTGAGATATACTTGACGTGTATTCTAACTTCTGTAATGTAAACTTTTGCTGTTTGGGATATACTTGACGTATATTCTAACTTCTGTAATGTAAACTTTTGCTGTTTGAGATATCTCTCTCTCTGAACCTTAAGTGCCCAGGGCACATGGGGCTTCCGCAAGGGTTTTCCACAAATGCCTGTCTTTCGCCTTTTTTTCTGCTCTTGCCCAGGTGAGCCCTCTATTGCTCAACATCCTTTCTGTTGTTCTTCTCCATGTCTCTTTTGGTCTACCCTTACTTCTGCTCCCCTGTGGTGTCCATCTTAGTGCTATTTTTGGTAGTGAGTTGTCAGTCATTCGGAGTACATGTCCCAACCATCGCCATCGTCTTTCCTCAATAATTGTTGTCAGTGGTTTCATCTGCATTTCTGCCAATAAGATGTTATTTCTTATGGTGTTTGGCCAAAATATTTTTTTAATTCTACGTAAACATTTAGTCTGGAAAGAATTCAACTTGTTTTCTATGGTTTTGGTGATTTTCCAGCATTCACTTCCATAGAGTAGTACACTTAGAACATTACTCTTAAATATCCTGATTTTCATATTTATGCTTAGTTTATTTGATTTCCATATATTCTGCAGCATTGCAAAAGCCTGGTTTGCTTTAGTAAGTCTGCTGTTGATGTCCTCTGTGCTGTCTCCATTTTCTACTACTCTGCTGCCAAGGTATACAAATTCGTTGACCTCCTCCACTAACTTGTTATCTACTCTGAGTACATTTCTGTTGTTCACATTTTGCTTCATTAACTTTGTCTTTCCTACGTTGATCTTTAGTCCTATGTTGTTTGCATTCTGGGTTAACTTGTTTATTTTATCTTGCATATCTTTGTGACTGCTTGATAATAGACAAATGTCGTCCGCAAAGTCAAGGTCCTCCAGCACTGTGTTAAGGGTCCATTGTAATCCTCTGCGTTTGTCTGATGTTGCCTCCTTCATTAACCAGTCTACTGCCAAGATAAATAATGTTGGTGATAGTACACATCCCTGTTTCACTCCTGTTTGTACCCTAAAGCTGCTGTTTGAGATATACTTGACGTATATTCTAACTTCTATAATGTAAACTTTTGCTGTTTGAGATATACTTGACGTATATTCTAACTTCTGTAATGTAAACTTTTGCTGTTTGAGATATACTTGACGTATATTCTAACTTCTGTAATGTAAACTTTTGCTGTTTGAGATATACTTGACGTATATTCTAACTTCTGTAATGTAAACTTTTGCTGTTTGAGATATCTCTCTCTCTGAACCTTAAGTGCCCAGGGCACATGGGGCTTCCGCAAGGGTTTTCCACAAATGCCTGTCTTTCGCCTTTTTTTCTGCTCTTGCCCAGGTGAGCCCTCTATTGCTCAACATCCTTTCTGTTGTTCTTCTCCATGTCTCTTTTGGTCTACCCTTACTTCTGCTCCCCTGTGGTGTCCATCTTAGTGCTATTTTTGGTAGTGAGTTGTCAGTCATTCGGAGTACATGTCCCAACCATCGCCATCGTCTTTCCTCAATAATTGTTGTCAGTGGTTTCATCTGCATTTCTGCCAATAAGATGTTATTTCTTATGGTGTTTGGCCAAAATATTTTTTAATTCTACGTAAACATTTAGTCTGGAAAGAATTCAACTTGTTTTCTATGGTTTTGGTGATTTTCCAGCATTCACTTCCATAGAGTAGTACACTTAGAACATTACTCTTAAATATCCTGATTTTCATATTTATGCTTAGTTTATTTGATTTCCATATATTCTGCAGCATTGCAAAAGCCTGGTTTGCTTTAGTAAGTCTGCTGTTGATGTCCTCTGTGCTGTCTCCATTTTCTACTACTCTGCTGCCAAGGTATACAAATTCGTTGACCTCTCCACTAACTTGTTATCTACTCTGAGTACATTTCTGTTGTTCACATTTTGCTTCATTAACTTTGTCTTTCCTACGTTGATCTTTAGTCCTATGTTGTTTGCATTCTGGGTTAACTTGTTTATTTTATCTTGCATATCTTTGTGACTGCTTGATAATAGACAAATGTCGTCCGCAAAGTCAAGGTCCTCCAGCACTGTGTTAAGGGTCCATTGTAATCCTCTGCGTTTGTCTGATGTTGCCTCCTTCATTAACCAGTCTACTGCCAAGATAAATAATGTTGGTGATAGTACACATCCCTGTTTCACTCCTGTTTGTACCCTAAAGCTGCTGTTTGAGATATACTTGACGTATATTCTAACTTCTATAATGTAAACTTTTGCTGTTTGAGATATACTTGACGTATATTCTAACTTCTGTAATGTAAACTTTTGCTGTTTGAGATATACTTGACGTATATTCTAACTTCTGTAATGTAAACTTTTGCTGTTTGAGATATACTTGACGTATATTCTAACTTCTGTAATGTAAACTTTTGCTGTTTGAGATACTTGACGTATATTCTAACTTCTGTAATGTAAACTTTTGCTGTTTGAGATATACTTGACGTATATTCTAACTTCTGTAATGTAAACTTTTGCTGTTTGAGATATCAGTCAGTCACATGCATGTCCAATGCAGAACTTTGCCTCTCTAAAAGCTCTCCTGTAGGCCTCTCGGTTGTAAGCAAGACGGCCTGCTGCTCATGCGTCCATTCACAGATCATCAACAATGTCTTGCAGCCATCTTCGTCTTGGCCTTCCTCTCTTTCTTTGTCCCATTATCTACCCTTCCAAGATTGTCTTTTCTAAATTATCATGATGTTTAATATGCCCAAAATAAGTTTTCTCTGTTTAATCTTCCTTACTAGCCAATTTTTTTCAATATTAAGTTCTTGTAGTATGGATATATTTGTTTTTTGGTTTTTTTTTTGTGTCCATGATATTTGAAAGACTCTTTTGTAACATTTACATTCAAAGGCATTGATGTATTCCTCAGCTGTTTTGTTAAGTGTCCAAGTCTCATAGGCATATGTTGTGATGGGAAAGATGCACGCCCTTAAAAATCTTATTTTTGTAGTTCTGTCTGCTCCTCTCCAGATTCTTTAGTAGTTATATTTTCTGAAGAGCGATAGATGTCCTCCTTTTAATATCCCTCATTGTTTCTCCATTATTAGTTAGTAACGATCCAAGATATTCAAAACTCTCCACTGCTTCCAATTATTCTTCAGTGATATATATTTCAGCTGCCTTATTTGTTTTGTCAGCTGTCATCATTTTAGTTTTCTATACACTAAGATATGGGGTTTTGCTCTTCATTGTTCTTATGAACTGACATAATCAGTTTTTTCCATTCCTTTTTGTGTTGTGGATACTGTGTCATCAGCATATTTAATCTCTGGTATTTCATAACCTCCAATCGAAATATACAAAATGGAAAGTTTGAGATATACTTGATGTATATTGTGTCACATAAACGTTTCCTATTTGAGATATATTTGATGTATATTCTAACTTCTGGGCCACGTAAACTTTTCCTATTTGAAATAAATCTGATGTATATTCTAACTTCTGTTACAAAAACTTTATTTATATCAAGATAAACTTGATCTTTTAATGAATACACAGTATGATTTTTATTTGGCATATTAACTTCCTTTAATTGTCCTAATAATATTTAAACTAAGCATCTGCTTTCCCATGACAACATACAATGTCATGTCATACACCTACAGACACCAGAACACATCTCATTTTCAACTCACTGTCACCATAATACACCAAACTCAGTTATAATATTTGTTTGGACAATTATACTGAAAAATAAAACATTTTTCTGGCAAGTTGCTTCCATGTAGATTATATAAACAATTTCACAGGCAGATTGAACCATGAGGATCCAGCAATACAAAGAATCCAAACCATCTCCTACAAGCTGCTAGTTACATCCTTTCAATGCTATTAGGAAATATAGGAACACAGTCAACCAGAGATCAGTATACATTCATTCTAACAAGCATTTCTAAACCTACGCTAAAGACAAAATTTCAACAACTATAATCTGATATCAAGATACACTACATGACTTATATAATCTGATATTACAAAACACACAATTATCTGATAATCACAAAATTTTGTATGAAGTAACCAGCATAAAAAGAAAGCAAAAGGATGCAAGGAAATATCTACAACAATGTATGAAATATTGGCTGAAAGCATAAACTATACAAAACAGTGTTACAAATGTTTTCCTTTATATAAATAAATTCCATGATTCAAAATCCATGAACTAGAGTTCATACCCTAATAACAACATTAAGTGAAAATATTAAATGCAATGAAACCACAATCATATAAACAAAAATAAAGAACAAACGAAAAGCATAATCTGTACATTATACATATCCGAAATGATATACTGACACTTTAAACTCAGTGAAACAATTTTCCCCATCTAATTTGTCATGAAATGAAGGCACTATATTCAAGCCACAATAATAAAGAAACAAAGGAACTGTACTTAAAGCTGAAGATGATGCACATTAGACCCATCTGTAACCAGACACTGACAGCCCTGCACTCTCAACATTCCCATATGACACTAAACACATGATGGCTTTAAAGTGTAGAAACAATTTTAAAAGAAAAGAAAAGCAATTTGACAAAAATTATTGGATATATTTCACAACACTCAATGCAATCAAAACCATAAGACAATTATCCCATCAATCAAAACCATAAGACAATTATCCCATCAATCAAAACCATAAGACAATTATCCCATCAATCAAAACCATAAGACAATTATCCCATCAATCAAAACTGACCCAACTCCAAAGTCACCCTTACATGCTTGCATTATGCAAAAAAAAAAACCTGAATGTATCAATCTTGCACTAACACATTCCTGCAGTCAGCTGGACCTCACCAGACAGTGAATGGCATTCAGTGGAATCATTGATTTCACAGTGCTAGATTCTGTTGTGACAAGTGCCATCCCATCATGTCCCATAAATGTTCAATGTGTAACAGAATAGCCATTCTGTTCAGAGAGTTTTTGTGTATTGCTAATAATTGTGTTGCGTAGACTACGTCATTAGGAAAGTACGTGTGCAAAGAAGTCGTTAAAAAGTTCCGTGTGAAAAAAGCCGGTCGTTAGGCAGTCTATGTGTGGAACTTTGAACTGGATGGACGTGTTGGGCGAACGAGAATGGGGTAGAGCGAGTCTTGTTGTCAGAATTAGTTTAGTTTGTTTTTTCTGTGTGGCTGCAGTCCTTGGTAAGCCTGTAAGTATGGTTTTTGGTATGAATAAATCATTGTAAGGTTTTCCTTGCCCATGTGGCGTAGATATTTCACGCCGGGCATTTGTTGCTGTGAATTTCTGTAATAAATGTGTGTTGTCTGATTATAAACTACAACAAATCGGCTTTGTGGAAATTTTCATTGTTGACCAGTTTGTTTTGGTCGGAAGACTGCCAAGTTATGTTCAAGTTGTTGTATTCGCACTAATTTTGTGGAGTGGAAAGCCTGGGTGTCTTGTTGTATTTTCTTAGTGTATAATACAGAAAATTAGGTGATGGTTAGAACACCAGCAACAAGAAGAAACTTATATAAGTTGAAACTGTACTCCACAAGAGGATTCAATCAATCCAGTAGTCTCCTTGTAAGGGGAATCCTGCTTTAGTGGCGCCGTGATTCTGCCTCAGTGGTGCCGTATCAGGCCACTTGTCACGTCCAGTGTGTTTGTTTACATGTTTAACAGTTCATGCACGTTTTTTCTAGCCCACAGTTGTGTGTTGCTAGTATGTTTCGTCAGTGGTTTTCAAGTTTTGGTTAGGGAATAGTATTTTTGTTAGTGTCAGAGACAGTTATCGTAGAGGTTATTCAAAACGGCGATGATGTCCGGCCTACCCAAAAGAAAGTTTGTGTCACATCTAGTCCTGGGTCCTAGGCAGTGCAGCTACTGACGCTTACCTGTGCCTGCAAGCAAGTCCAGTGAGACTGAACCTGAACTACTATCCGGTGAGGAATCAGAGCGGTTTGTTCCAAGCGACATTTACTTCTCAACCAGCTCCATCCGGTCCGGGGAGGTAACATGTTGACAAAATTAACGGTTTTCCACAATTTCGGCAGATAGACAGGAGTGGACATTGATACATGGACAGTCGTTGTTTGTGCTTCTTTATGTGTGGTGTAGGATTTCAGACATTGTAGATTCACTTATATTGGAATAGACATTGTAGGACATTCTTCTCCAGTGTTATTAGCGGGACTTTATTGAACATTGATTTTAGTGGTGATATTTGGAACAGTACATAGACTTCTTGTGGCTTTTCATTTAACTTAGGACTTCAGTGTAGTTAGTTAGTGCGTGGTATGGTATTTAATTGATTTTCTTTTCTATGGTTATTAGTTGGATGGCATTAGTGCATGATAATGAATAATTGATATGCCATTGTTTTGAATAATTGTTGACATTACTGTATATGGTGGCATTGTATTGATTCCAGTGATATATACTAACAATAAGTAGAGTGCACTACGGATAGACGCACAATGGCTTCAGCTCCATCCACGTCAGATTTGCTGGGGTTATTACAAGATACCCTGTCCCAAGTCAGCAATGACTTGAGGTTTTCCCACGTCATGTCAGCTGTAGCAAAGTTCGACGGGGACCCAGCAAAATTGAAACCATGGCTGGATGAGATTAATAAGATTATGGACATGCGGAATGCTGATGTGCCCAGTAAGAAGAACTTGGTGTATTTACGCACCACAGGTTCGCTGGCAGAGTTCGTTAAACAGCGACTCCAGATTCAAGAGACATGGGAGGAGTTCGTATCTGTTTTATTAGCACGATATGGGGTGCTGCAGACTCCTCAGGAGGCCTGGCATACGCTAGCCTCTACTCGACAGTCTCCTGGAGAGCCCATTCAAGCGCTGGCTGATCGCATCAGTGAGGCAGCCAGAGTTGCTTACTCTGAGGCGGAATTGGTAACTCCGCTGGCGCAGAGGCAAATGGTGCAGTCGTTTGTAGATGCACTACTTTCTCGCGCATTGAAATCAAAATTATTAAGAGATAAACCTGTTCTGTTTTCACAGGCGGTGGACTTAGCCTTACAAGAAAATGACCTCATGAAGTCGGTGAATCTTAGTTGTAGTTCCCGACGGACGTCTTCACACTTCGAAGCGGGTAGGATAGACCACCAGAGATCGAATACCAGGAAGGCTAAACCTGCGAGCACACTACCACAAGAAACTAGATCTTGTTATAACTGTGGAAGGAGAGGTCACATAGCCCGATTTTGTAAGCAGAGTGAAAGGAAGGATCGTGTACATTTAAACTGACGAGTCGGCGCATGAATAGTTCCCATGTGTCCGACCGTATCTTTACACCATCTAGATCTGCCAAACACTCTGTCTCATTTTCGCATGCGACACCACTACGCTCGGTGGCTGCGAATCCCCCGACTCCTACTTCTGTCCTTGTTTCTGTTGATACTTTTCGAATTCGAGCATTGTTAGACACAGGAGCTAGTGTCTGTCTTATCAAGGATTCTGTATATGGATCCTTACGTTCTGCCCTAAACTCTTGCCCGCTAGAATTACTCTGCAGACTGTTACTGCAGCTTCCATGAGAGTAATTGGCAGAGTTTACTACCTATTTCTATTGCTGGTGTCACTGTTTCTCATTGCTTTTATGTGGTTCGCAACATGAACCGTTCCGCCATTCTGGGGCGTGATTTTTGTCTCGTTCTGGTGCTGTCATCGATTACAATTCTAATACACTAAACATACATAACAAGAAGATTCCTTTAGAGTTAGATGCACACATTGCTTCTATTCTTCGTGTCCAGCGTTCTTCTCTTCTTTCTCCACGTTCCGTCAATCTTATTCCTCTTAAACTGAAAGCCCAACCATATTTTCCATCTGGCAATTCTTATATGGTTCAGGGTATTGAGACACCATTCTTACTGTCCCAGCCGGAGATAGAGTTGGTAGACTCAGTATGTGAGCTCCACACTAATCGCTATCCCGTGTTGACAGTAATTAATCATTCTAGTAAACACATCGAGCTCAGACGTGGATGTGTTTTAGGAAAATTGACACCATTCACGGAGTCAGTTGACTCTATCCAGCAGGCTTCTGGTACTGAGGAGACAACACCTGACAGTCGTTCTGAGACTATCGTTCGACAGGTTCAGTGCCCTGAAGTGCACAAGGACATAATATCCAGGTTGTTGACACAGAACAAGGATGTCTTTGCCTTGACTGATTCCGAGATATCGCATACCTCGACAGTGCAGATGGAGATTGATACAGGCGATCATCCGCCAATCTCCAGGAAACCCTACCGCACTCCGTTGGCGAGTAGAGAGGTGATAGAGAGGGCCGTCGAGAATATGTTGCGTGACGGAATAATTTCTCGCACGATCTCAGAGTGGTCATCACCAGTTGTCTTGGTGACTAAGAAAGATGGTACACATCGTTTCTGCTGCGACTACCGTGCACTCAATGCGGTGACCCGTTCATTGTCATATCCATTGCCACGCATTGAGGACATCCTGAGCACGATAGGCAAAGCCAAATTTTTTAGCACTTTGGATGCTCGTTGTGGCTTTTGGTGTATTCCCTTGTCCAAGGATGCTCAGCAGAAGTCAGCTTTTAGCTGTCATCTGGGTTCTTTCTGTTTTAATTACATGAGCTTTGGTTTAAAAGGGGCACCATCTACCTTTGTCGCACTCATGGACACAGTATTACAGGGCTTAGGCAAGTTTGCACAAGCCTATATTGACGATATACTGGTGTTCACTGATGGAACGATCGAAGACCATGTTCGCGATCTTCAGGCGGTATTCGACCGATTGCGCGAGCACCAGGTCAAGCTCAAACCATCCAAATGTCACTTTGCGGCCTCTGAGACAAAGTATCTCGGGTATGTCATCAGCCAGTCAGGCATATCTCCTGATCCTGAGAAGGTCAGAGCCATTGCCGAAATGCCGTCTCCTTTGAATGTGAAGGAGGTGCGCTCTTTTTTGGGGACGTGCAGTTACTATCGACGTTTCATTCCCCACTTTTCGGAGATTGTGGCTTCCATAGTGGACCTCACCAAGAAGGGTCATAGGTTCAAATGGTCTCCAGTCTGTCAAATGGCGTTCGAGTCTTTGAAGGATCGCCTTGCGAAAGTACCGCTTCTCTCGCATCCTGACTTGCATAAGCCACTTACATTGTATACAGATGCTTCCAATGTTGCGGTTGGAGCCTGTTTGGTGCAGACAGCTTCCTCTTCTGATGGACTCTCAGTTGAAGAGCCCTTATATTTTCTTTCGCAGAAGCTGTCGCGCTCGCAGACTAAGTGGTCTACTTTCGAGAGAGAAGCGTATGCTGTCCATTACGCCACGCAGAAGTTGAGATATTTTCTGGCGAATAGACATTTCGCTGTGAAGACTGACCATAGACCCTTGGTGGACGCATTTCTCAGCAAACAGGAGATGTCAGACGTCAAGTTGCAGGTGGTTTGCTAACCTCCGCACCCTGGACCTTCAGATGTTCTTTCATCCAGGTGCGCGGGAGACAACGTTGGCAAGTTTCGATCGTGCCACTTCTCTACCAGTGCCAGTTCACGTTCTTGATGGGGGCGTCCCTCAGTCACAAGGATCTGAGACATATGTCGTAAAGTCAGTGAGCGTTGTGGAGGCCTATTCACAGGCAGAGCCCCCGCTTGTAGTAGATTGCTCTGTGCAGACTGACTTGCCGTGTCCCTGTCAGCAGAAAGAGAGAGTAGAGAGGGCGACTAATACATTGTGTCCTATGGTTCAGGACGTCGCCATTAATGTATCGTTGCCTGGTGGGACCTTTCAGAGGCAGTATCAGCAAGATCGTTGTAGATCTTACCTGCCACGTCCCATTAGACAGAGATTTTCTCTTCCGCCGCCTCCTCGTTTTGTTCCCAGGCTCCCACCGTGGTACCTGAAGGAAACCCAGCAGAGAGTGGTCCCTAGAGCTCCTCCCTCAGACCACTATATGGAGGTGGATGCTTCCGCCTCAGCAGTTCCTATGTCGGTGGATGACTTGCGACCTCGGCATAGGCGGAAGAAACGGAAGAGAGCCGATATCTGCCATCAGTCTCAGAAGGAACACTGTCCTCACAGTGAAGATTATTTCCCTGAAGAGACTTCACCTAGTGCCGACTGCGATACGGAGATTGATCAGTTGTACGTCTCCGATCGTAAGCTCGTTGTGGCAATAGGGCAGATAATGGATACCGTGGACTTAGAAACGTTCACGATGAAAGATCTCCATAAAGCACTTATGGAAAAGTTCCCACTATTGGAACTAGATGGCAGGAAGCAGTTCATAGAACGTGTTGTGATCAACATATTAACTGCGATTCCTTCTACTGAATAGTTTGAAATCTATAGGGATTTCTAAAGAAAAGCATAATAGACACTAGTTGGGTAGTGTTCTTCGAAAAAGGAGTTCATCCTTTGCTTCTATCCTATTTCTATGGCAGTAGAAATAGATGGTGTAGTTCACAGAACTCAGTATTAAAAATGTTGTAAATATATGTATATTTATGTTTGCACCACAAATGTTTAACGTACTTAATTTGTACAAATTGTGGGTGCATGAAGTTTTTTTGTAGCTGCATATTCAGCTTTAAATTCATTGTTATCGCTCACAGTTCGTGAGAGTTTTCTGTGCAAGTTCGCAATTTTTTTTTGTTTGGTTGGAGATATTTGATGGCCAAATATCTACCTTTAGGGGGTGGGGAGATATTCTGTAACAGAATAGCCATTCTGTTCAGAGAGTTTTTGTGTATTGCTAATAATTGTGTTGCGTAGACTACGTCATTAGGAAAGTACGTGTGCAAAGAAGTCGTTAAAAAGTTCCGTGTGAAAAAAGCCGGTCGTTAGGCAGTCTATGTGTGGAACTTTGAACTGGATGGACGTGTTGGGCGAACGAGAATGGGGTAGAGCGAGTCTTGTTGTCAGAATTAGTTTAGTTTGTTTTTTCTGTGTGGCTGCAGTCCTTGGTAAGCCTGTAAGTATGGTTTTTGGTATGAATAAATCATTGTAAGGTTTTCCTTGCCCATGTGGCGTAGATATTTCACGCCGGGCATTTGTTGCTGTGAATTTCTGTAATAAATGTGTGTTGTCTGATTATAAACTACAACAAATCGGCTTTGTGGAAATTTTCATTGTTGACCAGTTTGTTTTGGTCGGAAGACTGCCAAGTTATGTTCAAGTTGTTGTATTCGCACTAATTTTGTGGAGTGGAAAGCCTGGGTGTCTTGTTGTATTTTCTTAGTGTATAATACAGAAAATTAGGTGATGGTTAGAACACCAGCAACAAGAAGAAACTTATATAAGTTGAAACTGTACTCCACAAGAGGATTCAATCAATCCAGTAGTCTCCTTGTAAGGGGAATCCTGCTTTAGTGGCGCCGTGATTCTGCCTCAAATGCAGTTCATGTACTTTGAAACTGCTTGCCACTGAATGACTCTTACTCCATTGTGCTCAAGAAAGTGCTTTGTGCTACAAGCAGAATGTGGATTAGTGTTATCTTGCTGGAAAATTAACCCTGCAGCACCTCCGTGTCCCGCTACAAGTGACAGCGGTTGAGGCGGCAGTATTTCCTCAACATATTGCTGGGTAGTAAGGACACCATTAGGAAACACTGAGTGAGAGCGAGAACTGTTGTTTACTGCACCCCAGACCACTACTGGGGCATCTCTCTAAGTCACTGCTGAATCTTTCGCCTTTCTTCTGTAAACAGATATTTTGCAATCTGCATGGCTGATACAGAATCAGGATTCATCAGAAAAAAGTGACATCTTGCCAAGATCAATGACCTAAAAAAATAAATAACCAGATGAGCTTGCCTGTGCTGTCAGTAAGAAGTTGGCCTCTGTATAGTCTTCTGCTAGCCTTCAACGTCTAGTTTGACTACTAACAGGTGCTTCGCAAGTCCCAATACAGTTCCATGCCGATACAAAGGCAGGGAGGAAGCAATCTTGTGCGTGAGCTCACTGCATGGCCATATCTTGCCTGTTTGTGGTAACTCATGAAGTACCTGATCAGGGTCAGTCAGCGACACTACCTGTGGTCTGGTGATGGCATACCAATCGATACACAGTGACATGATGGACTCCACACGCCTGAGGCACCATCTTGACTGCAGATCTACCTCTATGAATGTTGATCGCCTGATGCTGTTCATCATTGACGAGTTGTGGCATCCTTCTTCCAGCAAGTTTACATCAGGTTTTACATGGATATGAAAGAACTGTGTGTGTGATTTTCTCATGAGATTTTCATTTATTCAAGTTTTTGTCTCAATATTTCCTGATTCATCAATCAGCGCCATGCTGTTCTGCGTCTAATAAAACTAAACATCTTGTCCAATCCTCTGTCTGTGTGCACTCAGTTTAGAATTGTTTTTCTGTACCACTGAGAGCACTTCATCCTTCCAGTGGAATGACATTTCATGAAGAAGAATACACTTACAATACTAAGTGAGCAAAATAAATGCTAACATTCATGATAACAAATAATTAGATTAAAATGTAGCACATCCAAATTACAATGAATAAATAACTGAAATACAATGGAAATATTTGAAAAATGACTTAGCTCTTCTTGAGCCTCATGTTATTATAGTAACACGTCCAGTTTTTTATTCGAGTGCCGTGTGACACTATATTGCTACGTGCTTCGTTTCATTAAAAAATTGATGTAACATTAAGATTGTAAACATTTAATGTATATGCCTCATGGCCGAAGAGTGCTTAGTGTAACGAGGGAGAAAATTGAAGTTATGATTGAGAATTTTCAATTTTTGGTGATGCAGATAGGGATATGGACATGCCCGTGACCAGAATACTGTTCTTGAATGCATCTCAAGTAGACTCAGACACATTAGATGACTGGAGAAATAGTTAGAAAGACATTGCTTTAGTGAGAATGGAATACATCATCACAAGACAAGATCGACAGGTTGATCTAGGCATCTCAGATTGTAAGTAGAGTACATCTAGACCTAGCATATGGTAATTATGACATAATTGTCTAAAAACATCACATTACATCTTTTTTTCCTAAAAAACTCTGCATTAATGAAATCTTCATACATTTAGTTATTCTGAAACATGAGTTAAATGGTAGCAGATGTTTCCTTGCAGTTTAATGGGAAGAACTGATAGCCATTGTGTGTCTAATAAACTTCTCAACATTAAAATCCAATCTTACGTTGGTGTGTAGCTAAGCAGCATGAAAATGTTTTTCTGTAACACATAATAAAGCACTTAACTCTTCCAGATGAAGAATATTTCTGACTTAGAGTAAGTGAGCAAAGTAAAAACTAAGAAAGCTTGTCTGATTAAAAGGTAGCACATCTGATTCAGAATAATCAATTTCTGTTCTACGTTTGCCTTATAACGTGATGCCAAATATTTCTGTCTCTGCGTATGATTTTCCCATGGCAGACTTGTATTTAAAGTCCATGTCTTGATATTTTGCTGTCAGTGATAATTGTTAATGCTCTGCTACTAAAAAGTACACCTGACTCACAACATTAAGCACACAATTTAAACGTCAAAGATACTTCATTTCTCTAGCATCATGAAATTAAAATCTCATTCACAATATACAATTTAAAAAAAAAAAAAAAAACAGTACTCATGAAAGAAGCACAATCAACCAGAAACTTCATATGAATCGCTCTTTCGATTTCTCTGAAAGCATGGGAAATTATTTTTGTTTTCATGGTTTTGATTGAGAAAGCCTGTCAAATTACATTAAATTTACTCTTTAAAAAAACTGGTCTCAATTTTAAAAAAAAAAAACCAATGATAGGTCAAATTTTAAAAAAAAAAAAGTCCAATTTCTTGATGCTGCTGCTTTTTGCAATGTACACTAGACTCCTATAGCACAACAGAAACGGTGATATTACTGCTTATGTGACAAATGGAATTTCTTTTGAAGTTTGCTGTTAGTTACTTTATGAGTTATTCATGAAACCTTGAGAAAAGTGTCTCAAAAAGTTTGCATAATAATAAATTATGCAGTCTGACATATAAAACACTACAAAAATCAGTTCAAAGAATACCTAAAGACTCCTTACATTAGATTTTAGATGAGACCAATTTTCATGAAGTTTAATTAAGTTGTATTATTGTTGTTTAGTCTGACTGAACTTTCAGGATCTTGAGTGTATATATTGGTTGATAACACATCACAAAACTTCTAACATGATTAAACCATCTCACAGTTTTAACAAAATAACTTGTAAAATATTTCATGATAAATGGACCATTTAAATACTAACGTGATAACTGGAGGCTGTTTTTCTGTGCCATGTAGCATAACTTCTAGTACGTCCTCCTTGTAGTTCTGAGTCCATGTTCGAACAGGCAACTCTGTAATCTCCAGTGTTGTCTCATCAATGATGGAAATCTCTCCATGTACAGCACAACGACTATCTCCTGAGCCAACTTCTTCTATCACACCACGAAATCCTTTGAAGGAAGGCAGCTGTGAATATAAAGGTTGTCCACACAATAATCTCTCTTCTGTCCGTGTCTGTAATGACAGTTCTTATGACAAAAACAACATGAACCATTAAAATAACAGATGATAATATAAGAGCAGTCAAAAGAAAACGAGATTAAGCCGATAAATCTCATGATATATGCGGTGGGGAGATGCTCCCTCTATGGTAGATAGCGTCAATGCAAAGATCATCAAGACTGGAAGTGGTTTTGCATCAGTTTTTATTTGTTGCCGAGTTTAAGGTCATACTAAAAGAAGTCATGCAGGAGGAAATAAGTTTGCCTACCAATATGTTTGAAACAAAAGAAGAACAGCATGCAGTATGTAGAAGGAAATAAGTTTGCTTACCAATATGTTTGAAACAAAAGAACAGCATGCAGTATGTAGGAGGAAATAAGTTTGCTTTCCAATATGTTTGAAACAAAGGAAGAACAGCATGCAGTATGTAGGAGGAAATAAGTTCTCCTACCAATATATTTGAAACAAAAGAAGAACATCATGCAGTATGTAGGAGGAAATAAGTTCTCCTACCAACATGTCGGAAACAAAAGAAGAACAGCATGCAGTATGTAGGAGGAAATAAGTTTGCCTACCAATATGTTTGAAACAAAGGAAGAACAGCATGCAGTATGTAGGAGGAAATAAGTTTGCCTACCAATATGTTTGAAACAAAGGAAGAACAGCATGCAGTATGTAGGAGGAAATAAGTTCTCCTACCAACATGTATGAACCAAAGTAAGAACAGCATGCAGTATGTAGGAGGAAATAAGTTCTCCTACCAACATGTATGAACCAAAGTAAGAACAGCATGCAGAGTTCTCCTACCAACATGTATGAAACAAAGGAAGAACAGCATGCAGTATGTAGGAGGAAATAAGTTTGCCTACCAATATGTTTGAAACAAAGGAAGAACAGCATGCAGTATGTAGGAGGAAATAAGTTCTCCTACCAACATGTATGAACCAAAGTAAGAACAGCATGCAGTATGTAGGAGGAAATAAGTTCTCCTACCAACATGTATGAACCAAAGTAAGAACAGCATGCAGAGTTCTCCTACTAACATGTATGAACTAAAGTAAGAACAGCATGCAGAGTTCTCCTACCAACATGTATGAAACAAAGTAAGAACAGCATGCAGTATGTAGGAGGAAATAAGTTCTCCTACCAACATGTATGAAACAAAGTAAGAACAGCATGCAGTATGTAGGAGGAAATAAGTTCTCCTACCAACATGTATGAAACAAAGTAAGAACAGCATGCAGTATGTAGGAGGAAATAAGTTCTCCTACCAACATGTATGAACCAAAGTAAGAACAGCATGCAGTATGTAGGAGGAAATAAGTTTGCCTACCAACATGTATGAACCAAAGTAAGAACAACATGGAGGTATTAATTTTTTGACAGCTGAAGAAACTTTCTCCCCCATCCCTGAAATTCACTGAGGAAATGGTGAACACACAGCCAAGAGAGGGCAGGGAAAGAGTGCTCAACCATGAGTGTTCAGGTCAATCACATGGTTATCATGTCAGAGGCACTGCATAAGGTCGATGATTTTTTGTGTGTTGTGACTGACAAATAACAGATGATGAACTTCCTGTGCGTTGTGACTGACAAATAACAAATTATGAATTTCCTGTTCATGCGGCATTAATCATGGTAGCATTCACATGTGCCTTGGGTACTGGAAGGTGTGTGCCCATTGGGTTCTGTAAAACCTGACAGCTGAGCAGAATGTTCAGTGTTTGCGTGTGCCAGGAACATCTAAAGATGTTAAAAATATATACTACAAATTTCTCCTTTATTACTTCGGTAATATTATGAACTTATCCCTTATTACTTTGGTAATACTACAAACCTCTCTTCTTATTTTGGTAACAGCACAAACTTCTCCCTTATTATTTTAGCAATACTGAGTGTTGTAAAAGTCACTCAGACATTACAAATATTAATAGCTTTTCAGCAATATTTTTTGTTCTTATTTATACTGTCACTACTTCAACACCAGAAAGGCACACACATGCTCACAATATCTGCTTGTTTAAGATGAATATGCTCTTCCAGCTCGTGGCTGCCTGCTTACCCACCTATACTGCTGGAAATGTTGAATCACCTTATCAAGGTGCTTTCTGATGTTGAAATATTAGCAGCTTCATCTTTACCTAAATTAAAAACTTATTTTTTGTAACTTTCTCCGCGTTACATTTCCAAAACCTGTAACAAGTATTTATTTATTATTATCAATAAAAAAAAAACTATTAATATGTGAAACTCCTACGTGACATTTTGGGATGCCCTGTTCCACAAACTTCCTCCATACTCACCATAGGTAGTGGATCCAACCCATCCAACATTCTTTTAATGTTGGCTACAATTTCTCGTACGTCGTAGTTTGGAATTTTGGTGGACCAGCCAGTGCCAATACCTTCAGCACCGTTAATAAGTACCATAGGAATGATAGGACAGTACCATTCTGGTTCAATTTTCTGATTGTCATCATACAAGTGTGACAGCAAGGCATCATCGTTAGCATTGAGCACATGCCGGGTAAGTGGACTGGTAATAAAACATGAACAAAAATATCAAATACACATAAAGAACACGGTCCAGGTTTGTGTATTTTCAGACAAAAAGAAAGCAAGGATGTCACTGTAATGTCAGAGTGGTTTTGTTTCCATGAACGAAGCACAGCTGATAGGGAGAGAACTCTGACTGCAGTTCAGAAGAAGAGTTCAGAAAATATTTCCAGCAGTAAATGAACTATATCAGCATCCTGTTACACAGACTGCTATTTTCAACACTGAAGTTTCTGACTTGTAACTGCATTTTGAAGACTTTTTTAAAACACCCAAAATCACATGAGTATGACCCTATTTAACCACAATAATTTTAAGTGTCCAAATCATGTCAGAACTTGATCACTTCATCCCTGTTACATTACCAGCCCCTCCCAATTACAATGCCCTCTAAAATAAGCATATTTCTATTTTCAGAAACACCGAAAATATGGAAGTTTTAATTCTGAGACAGAACCATGTCATTTGTCTAATCTGGGTTCTCATACAGTATTCACCATGTCACATATCCTGGTTGTATAGTCTAATCTGGGTTCTCATACAGTATTCACCATGTCACATATTCTGGTTGTATACAGTCTAATCAAAGTTCTCTTTTAGTAGGAGATCTATTCACCACGTCACATATCCTGGTTGTATACAGTCTAATCAAAGTTCTCTTTTAGTAGGAGATCTATTCACCACGTCACATATCTTGCTTGTATACAGTCTAATCAGAGTTCTCTTTTAGTAGGAGATCTATTCACCACGTCACATATCCTGGTTGTATACAGTCTAATCAAAGTTCTCTTTTAGTAGGAGATCTATTCACCACGTCACATATCTTGCTTGTATACACCCTAATCCAAGTTCTCTTTCAGTAGATATATTCACCATGTCACATATTCTGGTTGTATACAGCCTAATCCAAGTTCTCTTTTAGTAGATCTATTCACCATGTCACATATCTAGCTTGTATGCACCCTAATCCAAGTTCTCTTTTAGTAGATCTATTCACCATGTCATATATTCTGGTTGTATACAGTCTAATCAAAGTTCTCTTTTAGTAGATATATTCACCATGTCACATATCTTGCTTGTATGCACCCTAATCCAAGTTCTCTTTTAGTAGATCTATTCACCATGTCACATATTCTGGTTGTACACAGCCTAATCCAAGTTCTCTCTTAGTAGATCTATTCACCATGTCATATATTCTGGTTGTATACAGTCTAATCCAAGTTCTCTTTTAGTAGATCTATTCACCATGTCACATACTCTGGTTGTATACACCCTAATCCAAGTTCTCTTTTAGTAGATCTATTCACCATGTCACATATCCTGATCATAACCAACTCTCAGATACGCTTGTGATTTGTTATGAACCCTGTTTTCACAGCTTCTCCCAGATCCTAGTGGGACATACAAGTTCTTTTATTCCTCTGTCAGGCATGTTACTGCTGAAATAGTGGTTATTTCCAGATATCTTCTAAAACAGATGATTCTTCTTGCTTGATGCAGTGTATATAGTATCAGTGCATCCGTTCAAACAGTAAATAGAAATATATATAAATAATTTTAGGCTTAATTATATAAAACTAAATACAGGAACCTTCACAAGTCAAATGGTTTGACATTTGAACTTGAAACTCAACCAAAGAAATCATGTTTGAATCTTAAAAGTTGGCCAAAACAGACACAGCCACCAGAACAAAAACACAGAATCACGTAGTCAGTTCTCGTAAATTCAGTTCAGTGAGGATCTACCAAATTCAGTGCATATGTCTTTTCAAGAGTACTTAGATTTGTATTGCAATTTCTTTGGATTTTTAAAAAATTGTATATTTAAATTACAATTTCACAATGGCATCAAAGAAAGTTACCAGTGCTAAAAAGCTAAGAGAATGAATGTAATGACCACAACAGAAATTAAACTTATCATTAAATGGAAACGTAAATGTGTATCGGAGCTGGCTTTTTAATATGGGATAGCTAAGTCGACCATAGTGACCATACTAAAGAACAAGGAAGCCATTGAAGTGGCTAATGTGGCAAGATGGGTAAAAGTCCCAGCAATGGAAGAAGACAAAAATTTTGATGATTTGGATAAATGTAAAGTATTGTCATTATAAACAATTTTATGGTGTTTTCATGTGTATTCACATTATTATACAGATTATACAGGTTTAAATGACCACTAATGTACTTAAAATGTTCTACAATGGGTAGGTTTTTTTGCTTCCCAGACAGATGACTTCAGCTTACATTATTTCTTATGGAGAAATTAAATTCTAAAGTCAAACAATTTGAAAGTTTAACTGCCTCCTGGAACTTATAAGGGTACAACTGTACATAAATATACACAAAGTTACTGCAATAAAGCTATCACTGCAAAATATTTGAATTTTAAAAAAAGGTAGGAACAGCTTCATTCAAAAACAAGCACCATAGCAGTAACATATCCACAAGGAATGATTTAGCCATTGCTAAATTCTCATTTCTCTACAATCATGTTCTCACCTACTCTTTCCTAACCTGCAAGAGATATTCCCCAGCTAACATCACCTGTATCTCTGTATCTCACTCACTCTCAACCCCTTCCTTTACTACCAACCAATAAGACTGATATCATACCCCAAATGCTTTCATTTAAACATTTATAAAATGTCACTACTACACTCTCATACTAAGTCACAGATAAATGCTCTTATCTGTTAAATCTGTAATCAGTAACCAGAGACTGGCATCCACGCACTCCGGGCATTCCCATGTGTGCCCCACCATCTATTCCACTGCCCACTGAAGCGTAAACCTGATGAGTGCCAGTCACATGCTGGCTGTGAGTAACATGCGCTAAAACCACTTCTTTTGGGAAAACGTCTCCTTCCCCTCTCCTCAGCCAGCTCAATCATCCCCCGGATGAGATTGTTGTCTGATGTTGCCTGCATCTCTGTTCTCCTGCTCAAAATTATGGTCGCAAAGGTTCCTGATTTACTGACAACTGGTTTGCCGCTGCAGTAGACAACATAACCACATCCACTTTTTAGGTCTCGTGCCACCGACCCACCTGTGATGATCAGAGCCATGTGGCCTGGAGTGATGCTGAATCTGTTCTGACACCTGGCCTTCTGTTTTACTCCAAGTCCAGTCTTGGCATTCACTGCCACGCTGGATAATGACCTTCATTAGATTCTGCATATTTGCCACTTAAGTCTACTCCAGGTCTAGGGATATCTGCTCTGCAGGATGCTGACAATCTCTCTTCTGCTACCTCCTGTACAAACACCTCCAAGCACCGTCTCAGATTCTGCAGGGACAGCTTCGAAGGTATGTCTGGCAGGCTGCATATTTTTCACAATATTTTCCTGTTCTCTTGTCCTGTCAGCATTTCTCTTCTGCCACTTTTGCCAGTGTTTTGTTAGGGTGTATTTCATCTCCTAAGCCTTTTCCATTTCCTGGGGCCTATAGAAACTTATCAACTTTCTCTTCTATGACGCCTGTCTGCTCTGTGCTCATACTTGAATGCTGATGTGTGCTTCTCGGTGTACGAGTTGTTGGCCCGTGGTTATTCTCACAGAGCATAGTAATTGATCGCTGCCATACTAGGATAAAACCTCCCAATGTCCCACTTTGCCTGAGTGCACAACAGTCTGGTCAATATCGGAGTGAATAACTCTTGAGTGGCCAGCCAAGTCATCTTAACACTGTTCAGGACAGATAGGTTCATCTTTACTAGGGCATTGTCCAAACCACGTCTTGTTTTCCTATCTCTTCATCCTGTGTGTTTTTGTAAGAAAAAGGTGTAAACCAACTCTGTGCTTGTTAATGAATAAAACCATTCTTCTTACCTTTTATTTTAAACATTCTAACATAGAGAACACCCCACACTTCTAGTGCTCTTCCCAGAGGCACTGACCTCAACATTGTGAAAATATAACGAGGACTGGCTGCATCCTTTCCACCATGAATGCGTGTTCCAAACTGACCAAGTGGTTGCAGGAGGTTTAAATTGTTGCTGCCCACAAAGTTTTGTGCCAGGTTGATAATTGTGCCCATCAAAGCATTCTGTATCAATATGGAAAACTCATTTCAAAAACAAAAACAAAAAATGCAGCTTCATCAAAATCCCAAGAACTCATTACCTAAAGATGGTATATTTCAACTTATATGTTACTGTTGTTTGCTTCTAGATTCTACTATTACATGTTGCTGATGTTTGCTTCTAGATTCTACTATTACATGTTGCTGTTGTTTGCTTCTAGATTCTACTATTACATGTTGCTGTTGTTTGCTTCTAGATTCTACTATTACATGTTGCTGTTGTTTGCTTCTAGATTCTACTATTACATGTTGCTGTTGTTTGCTTCTAGATTCTACTATTACATGTTGCTGATGTTTGCTTCTAGATTCTACTATTACATGTTGCTGTTGTTTGCTCCTAGATTCTACTATTACATGCTTTTGTTTGCTTTTAGATTCTGAGGTAGACAGAGGTGTATGGTGCAGTTTTACAAAGTGAGGGAGGGAGTGAGTAAAGTGAGAAAAAATGAATAGAAAGTATGAGAACGTATAAATGAAAAACATACAACATCCAGGCGTGAGCTTTTTTCGAGGATTACATACACAACAAGACAAAAACGAAGAACTTATCTGAATGTGGCCTGCTCCAGAAGTAAAAAGCAGAGAAGTGTGTGTCATCGAAGGAACACGCTGACAGAGCCAATCGTAAAGAAGAGGTGGAGAGAGGGGAGGAAAACAAGTGGTAGAAAGGGGTGGGGGGAAAGGCAATAGAAACATGATAGCCGCTGGAGAAGAAGGTGTGGGGGGGGGGGGGGTGTGGTGGTGGTGGTGGAGAGATAATGAATGAGGAACATAAACACCTGCAGGGAGAAAATGTGAAACTAGTGAATAGGACAAGACCCTATAAACACCAATATGTTGCCAGAGAAGAAAAGAGGGTGCCGGTAGGGAGGGGTAGCTAGGAGTAAGAAAGTAGAGTAAAAGGGAAGTGGAAAATTAAGTAAGTTACAGAAAGCTGAAGACATTGTTAATTCCAGCTGGGTGGTAACAGTCAGCCTGGAAAATAAGGTGCTGTTCTAGGACCCTCCGAGATCGTACATCAGCAGAACAAGAGCGGATCGCACTAACAGAAATGTCTCGTTTTCCCCTGTGGTTGCTAAGGCAAAAATGTTTAGCCACAAGTGTCCAGGTCCTCTTAGAAATATCACTGAGATGCTGGCGAAATCGATCTCCTAAGCGTAAGCCAGTCTCACCTATGTACTTCAAACAGCAATGTTTGCACATAATAGTATAAATAACATTGCGTGAAGTACAAGTGAAACCCTCCAGAACTGACAACGTGGACTTAGGGAAGGAGATCTGGCTAGCCTCAACAACAAACGGACAAGCGTTGCACCATACACCTCTATCTACCTTTTTTAATTAAACCTGTTTTACTGCAGCGCCATCCTTTTATCTTTTAGATTCTACTATTACATGTTGCTGTTGTTTGCTTCTAGATTGTATTACAAATTAGGTGTTGGCGTGGTTCTGTTCTAGGTTGTACTATAAACCAGGTGTTGGTGTGGTTTGGCTCTACACTGTACTATAAACCAGGTGTTGGTGTGATTTGGCTGTACACTGTACTATAAACCAGATGTTGGTGTGGTTTGGCTCTACACTGTACTATAAACCAGGTGTTGGCATGCTTGTTCTAGGTTGCACTATAGACCAGATGTTGGTGTGGTGTGGCTCCACATACTATAAACCATGTGCTGGTGTGATTTGGCTCTACACTGTACTATAAACCAGATGTTGGCATGGTTCTGTTGTAGACTGCACTATAGACCAGATGTTGGTGTGGTCTGGTTCTACTCTGTACTATAAA
Organism: Achatina immaculata; assembly: GCA_009760885.1. Lineage (NCBI taxonomy): Eukaryota > Metazoa > Mollusca > Gastropoda > Stylommatophora > Achatinidae > Lissachatina > Lissachatina immaculata. The sequence continues at coordinate 2,938,012 of CM019714.1, forward strand.
CCAGATGTTGGCATGGTTCTGTTGTAGACTGCACTATAGACCAGATGTTGGTGTGGTCTGGTTCTACACTGTACTATAAACCAGGTGTTGGCAATGGTTCTGTTCTAGGTTGCACAGGTTCTAGGTGGTGGTGTGGTTTAGCTATAAGTTATACTATAAACCAGGTGTTGGTGTGATTTTTCTCTAGATTATACTATAAACCAGGTGGTGGTGTGGTTTATCTATACGTTATACTATAAACCAGGTGTTGGGATTGTTTAAGATTGCACTGTAAAACAGGTGCTGGTGTGGTGTGAGTTCTAGGCTATAAACACCTAACAGAAGAGAGTAGAATAAAAACTGAATGGAAGAAAGTAAACTAGTGAATGGAAGAGAGTAGAATAAATGAGTGAATGGAAGAGAGTAGAATAAACGAGTTAATGGAAGAGTAAAATAAATGAGTGAACAGAAGAGAGTAGAATAAACGAGTTAATGGAAGAGAGTAGAATAAACGAGTTAATGGAAGAGTAAAATAAATGAGTGAACAGAAGAGAGTAGAATAAATGAGTGAATAGAAGAGAGTAGAATAAATGAGTGAACGGAAGAGAGTAGAATAAATGAGTGAACGGAAGAGAGTAGAATAAATGAGTGAACGGAAGAGAGTAGAATAAATGAGTGAATGGAAGAGAGTAAAATAATTGAGTGAATGGAAGAGAGTAAAATAAATGAGTGAATGGAAGAAAATAGAAAAAAATAAAGAACCTCTCCATGGTGGTAGGCAGAATGTTCAGCTACTGAGCCTGCCAGCTGGGCCACTTTGATCTCCTTGTTGGTAAAATTCCGCTTGATGCAGGTAAATATCACTTTTCTTTGACCTGACAACACATACATATATTAGCACATATACAAACATATACAATATCTTCCTTTCTGATATGTGAGATGAAACACACATTATAAAACTCCTCAAACATAAATATATACACAATGTCTTCCTTTTTTTTCATATTATGTCATGGGAGAAACACACATTATATATCTCCTCAAACACAAATACATACACACTATCTTCCTTTTTTTCATATTATGTCACTAGAGAAGCACACATTTTAAATCTCCTACACTCTTCTTCTTCTTCGTTTGTTTCTACCACCAAAGCCGCACTGTGATCCTACTGAATTTAAGCCTGTGGTCCTCATTAGGTCCCGTGGTCTCCTATGTGGTCCCAGAAAGGACCAAACGAGATCCTCGAGAGGACCACAAGGGGTTCAGAGTATCACAGGGCTTTAGTCTGTATTCTTGGTGGGTCTCTGAAGCGGATTGCGTGACACCGTGGTTTTCGTTCCACCAGTTTAGTCTAGAGTTGGACTTTCTCACCGGAAGACCTCGACGTGTTTAGGATATCAGTGCATCCCCGCTGGGTGAGAGGTGGTTGCCTATCTAGACTGCCCTGGTCCAGTGTCTCCGACTTCAGCATTCTGCGGTCGTGGCCGCTACCCTTCCTAGTTGTGACCAGGATGGAGCTTTCGTCCAGGAAGACAAATCCTCGCCACTAGTGACTTCCACCCCTGGGTTGAGCCGGTTTAGGCATATTATCCCAGTATGGGCGTGTTTGGGACGTGACCGACCTCTAGAGCAGAGGTACTGTGACATGCATAGAATTCATGATTCACCCTTGGCGTGAGCCGGTTTAGGCCTAATTCACCAGTATGGGTGTATATCAGGCGTGACCGACCTCTAGAGCGGAGGTGGCGTGACATGTCTAGCCATCAAGTTCCACCCTTGGTGTGTGCCGGTTTAGGCATATTTCACCAGTGTAGGTGTATTTCGGACGTGGCCGGCCTCTAGAGCAGAGGCGCCGTGGTATGTGTAGCTCTCGCAGTGATACTGCTGGATATACTGATTAAATTTCACTTTATTCTTTCCACCATCTTTTCACATCGGCACCGCACAGCAACTTTTATTTCTTTTCCGCATTTTCTTCCCTGACCGGGAGGAGCTTCACTCCACGCACGGCATTCGAAGAGTCTCGCCACCAGTGTCTTAACCTCTGGGATAAGCCGGTGCATGCATTTCACCCGATATGACTGCACTCGGGACGTGGCCGACCTCCAGACCAGAGGTGCCATGATTTGACTGTTTGCTTCACTTTATCCTTTCTACCACCTTTTCCGCAGGTGATACTGCGCGGCAACCCCATTTGCACCTTTCTTCATTGGCCGGGAGGAGCACCGCTCCACGCACGGCAGCTGAAGAATCTCGCCAGCAGCAGCAGATGAGCTACCAAATGTGCCACTCATCTACCCTAAGTATATGGTTTTCAGGCACCAGATATTCGTCCTCGCCCCTTCTCCTGTCAGTTTAAACAGTTCTGCCACTGGAAGGCCAGGAGCTGGACTTGACTGCCAGAGGCTGTTTGAGACGCAGGCTGTTGGAGTGGAGATTTAATTCTCTACCCCACCTCGGGCAATAACAGTCCTTGGAACCAATCTCCTACACAAATACATACACAATATCTTCCTTTTTTATATTATGTGACAGGAGTTTTGACACAACACCAGGACTTTTAAACCTTAGACTGTTCTATATTACAAAATCTAGATAAAAAAAGGGTCATTTCTGTTCTTAAAATGTCTGTATACACTAGATATTCCATTTTGCAGCCATTCAATCTAATACTGCAAATTTGCAAAATTTAATCATTTCATATAACAATAAATATTATGACTCAGTAACCTTCAGAAGGCAATGGGAACAAATGATGTAATTTCCAAGAATATGTCAGACAAGTGAACAACGTTACTGTGTATTCAAATAAAGTGCACCTTGTCCAATTAGGCACTTCATGTGCCACATGTGATGCTAGATCATCAAGTTACTGCTTGCAAAAAAGACTACTATCATGGAATGTGAGAACAATATATCAGATGGAAAGATTGGAAAATGTAATAAAAGAAATGGAAAGAATCCTAGGAATGAGTGAAGTGAGATAGACAGTGCAGGCAGAACTGAGTCAGTACATCACACTGTCATACACTCAGAAGGGGATAAATATGATCTTTGATGAGGAAGCAGCAAAAACAAAGATTCTGGAATATTTCAGATAAAGTGCTATTAGTTCAGTTGAAGGGAAGACCTATAAATGTAAACAATGAAAAAAACATGCTACAGCAACAGATAGTTGTGAAGAAGATATTCAGACATAAGGACTTAACCTGTGAGCCACATCAAATCACAGAAAATTAATATTGTGATTTTAATGTCAAAGTTAGAAATCAAAAAGTAAAAGATTTAATAGGGGATTATGGTCTGGGAATGAGAAATAAGCAAGGAGATAAATGAATAAATTGGGCAAAAATGCACAACATGATTTTGGAAGCAAATGGTTAAGAAACATCCAAGAAGACTGGCTACATGGAGCAGCCCAGACAAAAAGACCTTTAATCAACCTGGCTACATTTTCATTAACAGAAGATTCTGAAATGTCTCATTAATATAAAAAACCATGCCAGGGGCTCACTTCAATAGTGAGTGTGGCAAGAAAAAAGTAAAATTAAAGAAAATATACACAAGTATGAGAAACATCAAGCTAGACATTTACCTATCTGAAAAAAAGGCAACAAATTAAAGAACAGATAAAGGGTTATAGATATCAATAGATACAATGCATCAGCAAAAATACAAAGTATTGGTGAACAATGGGAAATACTATGAGATTCACTCCATCAGTCAGGAAGTGAAATAATACCTGCAAGAAAAGAGACAACAAAGAAGAAATGGATGACACCAGAAATACTGAATAATACTGGATAAGAGGAGCAAGAAAAATATGACACAACTGACAGAGCAATAAGAAGCAAAAGTGAACAAGCCAGAGAAATGCTGCAGACAAATTGAAGACCATCATCAAAAAATGATTCTAAAAGTATGCAAAGGAATAAGAGAATTGGCACACATAAAAGTAAAATATAATAGAATAAGAGAAGAACTTCTGATAAGTTATTTGCTTGCATTGCCTCTGCCATGGAAGCACAGATTCAGAACTGACTTCATGAAAGAAAAAAAAAACTAAATTTGATAACAACTTACAACACAAATGCTGAATTAGCATTGGGAGCCACAACAGCCATACAGTGATCAGATGATGCCATTAAAGAGACTGAAGATCTTGTTCCCTTTCTAAACTGGTTTGAAGATGTTTATATTGGGAGCCACAACAGCCATACAGTGATCAGGTGATGCCATTAAAGAGACTGAAGATCTTGTTCCCTTTCTAAACTGGTTTGAAGATGTTTATATTGGGAGCCACAACAGCCATACAGTGATCAGGTGATGCCATTAAAAAGACTGAAGATCTTGTTCCCTTTCTAAACTGGTTTGAAGATGTTTATATTGGGAGACAGAACAGCCATATCTATGACCAGAATAAAATAAATTTCATGAAGTAGCCCAAAGAAAACCGTAAATGGAGCTTGATGTGGATTATCCTTCCACATGGAGGTTCACTGATGGACTGAAAACTGTTCAGATCAACAGGAACTTTAGGACCGGTTTCTGCAACATCAAGTCCCACTACATGGGATCAAAAATATATATATATATGCTTTTGGTATTATAGCAAGCGTCTCGGTCGAGGATTTTTCAGAAGTTTAACACAAAACTTTATCTCTCAAAATACTTCTCTGCATTCTGACTGTTACGCGACGCTTAACTCATCCGATGCCAGATGTCACTACACACCAGTGTCCGATATCTGAGTTCAGTGCCGAACTTTGTTTCATAAAAAGAAAACGGTGTAACATTTAATTGTAAACATTTAGTGCGCATGTCTAGTGACCATTGTCACCATTTTGAAAGCATTAGCAACGAGGATGAAATATGATGTTTTGATTGAGAATCTTCAACTTTTGTATGATTTCAGAGGCATACGGACTTGCCCAATGACTAGACCACTGTTCTTAAATGTACCCCAAGTAGATTTAAACCTATTAGATAGACTGGAGAAGTAGGTTATTTTAGTGAGCATGCCACATACCATCACAAGACGAGATTGTATAGATCTACAAGTAGATCTAGTATCGCCAATGGTAGGTAGGCCATATTATCAGGTAAAAATGTTATTATATTTCAATTTTCCTAAAAAAAAAAAACTCTGTATTTATAATATATTTATACATTTACAGTTATTTTGATGCATAATACATATATTTTTATGTGGAAATACTGTTATTTCACTTTTCCAACCATACCCCCTATACATATCAAGACCCATGCTTTCAATACTGGCAAATGTGGAATGTCCACGTTTCTTTTTGTGGCATCAGAAGATTTCAACGGCCATTCACTTTGCAAGTGATCTGCACTCTGTAAAAGCTCAGAGCCCAATGACGCAATATCGACCCTTTACCTAACATCCCAACTAACCTTCAGGCCTGGAGAATCCACACCGTAGCCCTGCTGATTGGCTGAATAATATGTCTCATTACCTACCAGACACACCTTTTATACATATATATATTTATATATCCTCCATGTGGTACCGAGGATCTGCAAAGAATAGGACCACTGTACCCTACCACACATGATCGTAAAAGGTGACTAAGGAGGGTTCAGCTTAGGGCCAGCAACCCTATCTGGTAATAAAACTATCAGACTGCTACAGAAACAGAAGCAAGGGAAAAAACAAATGCAGGTGGAAGGAGAAATGCTTATCAGGAAACTAAGCCAATGAAGGCTGTGGATGAAAGCCAGCCACTGGAAGTCCTCAGCCTGACTGCAGACCTCCTGGAACCTAAACACAAGATCCAAAAGGCAGCTGGAATGTAAGAACACTTAACCAGACTGGAAAACTAGCACAAACCATCAAGGAAATGCACAGATACAAACTAGACATACTAGGAATACAAGAAGCAAGATGCACAGGACAAGGCAGAAGGAAATTAACAACACAGCAGATAGAAGATACAATAATATGGTCAGGTAAAGAAGATCATCATGAACGAGGAGTAGCACTGATTATAACAAAAGAAGCATCAAGAGCAATGCTGAAAAGGACCCCTATAAATGAGAGATTATTATATGCATGCTTCAACTCAAGATTCACGAAGCTGTCTATTATAGTTTGTTATGCACAAACAGAAGCAGCTGCAGAGGAATTAAAAGATTTTTACAACAGCCTCCAAGCCACAGTAGAAACAATACCCAAGCATGCTATGCTACTCATTTTGGGCGCTTCAATGCAAAAGTAGGTGAGGGAAATGAAGACAGAAGTAGAATCATGGGAAGAGAATCACAAAGCAGATGACAGGTAACTTCAGCACAAGATGTGAGAGTGCAGTAAGGACATATAATAGACAACCGGTCAGTGGAGAAAGAGAAACACCCTACTAAACAGAACACAAGCAGTACAAACAATAGACATAACTGAAGCAAAAAACTAAACATCAATACAGGACCAATAACAATAAGTGAAGTAGAGGAAGCAATAAAGAAGCTAAATTTAGACAGGGCACTAGGTGAAGATGAAGTGACTGCTGAGATGTTCAAAGTAGAAGAAACAGAAACACCAAAACAACTCTGCCAGATACTACAACAAATTTGAGATTTAGAAAAAGCTCCAGGAGTGGAAAACTGGCCTTATAGGAAAACTATCAAAGAAGGGTGACCTCAGAGATTGCGGGAACTGGAGAGTCATTACCCTACTGCCACTCACCAGTAAAGTATTTTGTAGAATAATCATCAGCAGAATTGTACCAGCACTTGAAGGAAAACTTCGGAAAGAGCAGGCAAGATTTAGGAAAGGAAGATCATGCATAGACCACATATTTGTACTTAGACAAATATTAGAACAGGCAAATGAGTGGCATAGCACAACATATGCATTGTTTATAGATTTTGAGAAAGCCTGTGACAGTGTCAACAGAGATGCACTGTGGAAAATTCTAAGATGGCATGGCCTCCCCCATAAGATAGTGAATGTAATCAAAGCCCTATACGAGGGTTTTCAGTGCAAAGTTATCTGTGGAGAACATACCTCCAGCAGCTTTAGGGTACAAACAGGAGTGAAACAGGGATGTGTACTATCACCAACATTATTTACCTTGGCAGTTGACTGGTTAATGAAGGAGGCAACATCAGACAAACGCAGAGGATTACAATGGACCCTTGACACAGTGCTGGAGGACAGTTACTTTGCAGACGACATTTGTCTACTATCAAGCAGCCACAAAGACACGCAAGATAAAATAAACAAGCTAACTCAGAATGTAAACAACATAGGACTAAAGATCAACGTAAGAAAGACAAAGTTAATGAAGCAAAATGTGAACAGAAATGTACTCAGAGTAGATAGCAAGTTAGTGGAGGAGGTCAATGAATCTGTATACCTTGGCAGTAGAGTAGTAGAAACTGGAGACAGCACAGAGGACATCAACACCAGACTTACTAGAGCAAACCAGGCTTTTGCAGTGCTGCAGACTATATGGAAATCTAAAATACTAAGCATAAATACAAAAAACAGGATATTTAAGAGTAACGTTCTAAGTGTACTACTCTATGGAAGTGAATGCTGGAAAATCACCAAAACCATAGAAAACAAGTTGAATTCTTTCCAGACTAAATGTTTACGAAGAATTAGAAAAATATTGTGGCCAAACACCATAAGAAATAACATCTTGTTGGCAGAAATGCAGATGAAGCCACTGACAGCAATTACTGAGGAAAGACACTGGCGATGGTTGGGACATGTGCTCCGAATGACTGACAACTCACTACCAAAAATAGCACTAAGATGGACACCACAGGGGAACAGAAGTAAGGGTAGACCAAAAGAGACATGGAAAAGAACAACAGAAAGGATGTTGAGCAATAGAGGGCTCACCTAGGCAAGAGCAGAAAAAAGGCAAAGGACAGGCATTTGTGGAAAACCCTTGCGGAAGCCCCATGAGCCCTGGGCACTTAAGGCTCTCTCTCTCTCTCTCTCTCTCTCTCTCTCTCTCTCTCTCTCTCTCTCTCTCTCTCTCTCTCTCACACACACACACACACACAGAGTCTGAAATTAAGTAATGAGACTGGTTTTATACTGTTCAAAAAAAAAAGAAACGCAAAACTATTGTAGTCGTAACAGATACCAAATTTCACACTTGTATCAAAATTTTATTTTACGGAATTAATGTTTCAATCCTGCCATGAAGAAACTTTATGGCTTTAACAATGAAATGGTGTTCATTAAATTTGGTTTGGACTTTTATTCTCTGCAACTGAGGCCTCCATTTCAGTAAGGTGTATGGCCTTCTCTTGATATGGATCCAATTAGCCATTGGATCTGTTGTGGGATGGCTGCACACTCTTCCTCATGTGCAAGAGACAACTATCAGAGATTGATTAGTGCCACATCTTGCTGGCGGACTTGTCTGTTCAGTTCCTATTGGCCTCATGTCTGATGATTTGGATGGCCACAGAATGGTCTGGATGTTGTTGTCAGCGAGGAACTGGGTGTACCACATGAGGCTGAGCATTATCCTGCTGAAAAATCTACCCTGGTGCAGCCAGAAGTGGAAGGATGTGAGGATGAAGCATCCTTCAATATGCACCAGGTCACTTCTTCCAATGAAGCTGATCATCCCCTGTACAGACATCGTACAGGTATCCTGGTGGGACAGCTGTGCATAGAAGGTAAGGATATTAACAGCATAGTGAAGGAATTCAATGCTTGTATCCTTCAGGCTGCTCGTGAAACCATTCCCAGAGGAGCTCGCAGGGACTATAAACCATACTAGTCTAGTGAGCTGGGAAAACTCCATGATGACGTGGAAGCAGCTCGAAAGCAAGCAGAAAATAGACCATGCCAAGAAGACCACAATAATTACCAACATTCTAAGGTCAAATTTCAGACAGCAAAGCTGCAAGCCAGACGGGAAAGTTGGAGAGAGAAAACAGAGTCCCTAAACTTTGAAAAGGATGGAAGGAAACTGTGGAAACTAATCAAACATTTAAATGATGAGAGTACTGGAAGAAGTACAAAGGTTACACTAATAGAGGATGGGGAAAACTCTTACAGGTAAGCAGGTAGCAGATCACTTTGCTCGCATGTTTGCACAGGACTGCAACATTGATATCCATCCAGAGAAGGAGCGTACATTGCGCATCGAGCCACAGAAAGAGGAGGAACAAGTCAGAAAAGTGGAGGTCATGGATGCACCAATCACACGCAGTGAGTTAGACCTAGCAGTTAGTAAACTGAAACCAAGGAAATCACCAGGACCAGATGGAGTGTCCAATGAAATGATCAAGAACCTGGGACTGGCAGCAATGGGAAAGCTGTTGGATATTTTCAATATGTGCTGGAGCACAGGTAAGTTACCTCAAATCTGGAAGGAAGCAACCATGGTACCACTGCTAAAACCAGGGAAAAACAGTGATACTGCCTCCAGCTACAGGCCAATCAGTCTCACTAGCTGCCTATGCAAAACGATGGAACGCATCATTGACCTGAGGCTAAAATGGTACCTAGAAAGTGAAAACCTTCTCGTTCAACAAGCAGGATTTAGGCAGTACTACAGTACGGAAGATCAAGTGACCTATCTCTCTCTCAAGAGACTGAGGATGCATTCCAAGAGAAAAACCTTGTACTAGCAGCGTGGATAGACCTGAAGAAAGCCTTTGATAAAGTATGGAAAAAAGGTCTGCTGTGGAAACTAAGAAACTGCAATGTGAATGGAAGACTGTACAACTGGATAAAGTCCTATTTACACAACAGAAGAGTTAGAGTAGTAATGGATGGACACAAAAGCCAGAAAGTACTTCTGCGACATTGTGTACCACAAGGAGGAGTCCTTTCGCCTACACTATTCCTTGTATTCATTAATGACCTGGTCAAGGAACTTCCGTATGGAATCAAAGCGGCACTGTATGCAGATGATATGGTCATGTGGTGTACAGATGAATATGCAACAGTTGCTACACAGAGACTCCAAAGCGCAGCAGACATCTTGACATCATGGACAAACAATCATGGACAAACAAATGGTGTGTAAGTATCAACACAGAGAAATCAAGTACCACTCTGTTCATCCTCTCATCTAAACAGAAAGCAGGTAAGATCTTTGTAAATGAAATACCCTTAAGGATGGACAACCAATCCACTTACTTAGGAGTGACTCTTGACTCAAAACTGACGTGGAAGCAACACATCAACAGTGCAGAAGCAAAAGCCAGAAGAAAACTAGCCATGTTAAGAAAATTGAGTGGAACCACATGGGGAGTTAGTGAAAGAATCCTCAAGAATGTATATCAGCAAAGTATTCTACCACATTTAGAATATGGCTCAACATCTTGTTGCACAGCATCAAACACTACGCTGCATAATCTAGACAAGGTTCAAAATCAGTCACTACGGATTATCACAGGTGCCATGAGGTCCACACCAATAGTAGAAATGCAGAAAATAGTTGGTGTTCAACCACTAAAGGAACGTAGAGACACAAAGGTCATGACCATGGGAGAAAAATTCCTTAGCTCTGTAAGCCATCCCCCGATGGAGAGATTCAATAACTTGGCATTAGGATGGCTTAAAAGAAGCAGCTTCATTCATCAGGCCAAGCATATGCGTAAGCTGATACCTGACCTTCCAACTGTAGTTGCTCCATTATCATCTGTACCAGAGCATACACCATGGAAAGAAGCAGATTATACACAAATAACTATTCAGACTGAAGTGAAAGGTGTGCAGAATGGTGAAATGCAGAGCAGTCTTGTAAGATCAACAGCCACACTTAGTGTGCTAGATGATAAATATCCATGTGACACCTGGATACATGTGTATACAGATGGATCTGCACATAATGCCATAAAGAATGGAGGGGCAGGAGCATATATTGAATATCCAAACAACACCATTGACAAGATTTCCATACCCACTGGTAAATACTGCAACAACTTTGATGCAGAAGTTAGGGCAGTTATTGCTGCAGTTGAAAAACTATCAGACTCCAGAATTGATACATGTCCCGTAGTAATTTTCACAGATGCAAGATCAGTACTGGAAGCTCTTCAGTGCAACAAACTACCAGACCTTAAAGATGCCTTGTCAAAAATTGGCTTACAACATGGAGTCACTTTGCAATGGATTCCCTCCCACTGTGGGATACCAGGCAATGAGAAAGCTGACCATCTGGCCAAAGAGGGCACTGAAATGGAGCAACCAGACATACCAGTCACCTATAATCAGAAGAAAAGCATGATAAAAACCTACAGGAAGCCACAAACACCACCACATGATGACTATCACATGCTAAACAGAAAGGAACAAGTCACCATCTTCCGTCTCCGAACAGGACACAGCCAACTCCGAAGTCATATGTATACAAAGTTTAAGGTTGGTACTACTAATCTATGTACATGTGCCCAGGTGCCCCAAACTGTGGAACATATCCTCCAGAACTGCATCAACTACGAGACACTGAGAAATAATTACTGGCTCAGTGAAACCACTAAAGAAGATATGCTCTACGGTTCCATACATGAGTTACAAAAAAACAGTGAAATTTATCCAAGAGACAGGACTGCAGATATAGACAGACAATGCGAACGAAGAAGAAGAAGAAGAAGATCATCCCCCACAAGAAAAAGTGGCAATTATTGCAACAACAACAACAACTAAAATAAAACACTTTATTATATGCATTCTTTGGAAAGTGACATTTGGTTGCTCACAGGTATTTGTAGATGTCTTTTGCCTACTCAACATGCTGATGTTTTTGATCATCAGACAACAAATGTGGCACAAACCGGCAAGAAACTTTTTTCTTGTCCAAATTAAAATTTTACAAATGGCCTCTCGTTTAACACCAAATTCATCTGCCATTATCCTCACAGTCAAACAATGATCTTCTTGTATCCGTTCTCTGATTTTTGCAATGAGTTCCTCATTATGAACAGAAATTGGGCGTCCATATCTAGTTGCATTTGTAATCATTTCAAAACCACTATTGAATTGTGAATGCCACCTGAATATCTGTGCATGAGATAAACAATTATCCTCATAAACTTGTCGCATCAATTCAACTGTCTCAATGGCACTTTTTCTGAATTTTAAACAGAATTTAATGTTAGCATTAAATCCATGCTGATTATGTAACAATGCACCTCTGACTAGGTCAACAAAATGGCAGCTTGTTTGCTGTCTGCCTATTGGGTGGCTATGAAAAGTTGCCAGATCATAGGTAAAGGTTGCCTCTTTGGATTCCATGCTTTGCTTCACAGATGGCATTTTTGTCTTGGCCATAATAAAAACAATCTCATTACTTAATTGTCGGACCTTGTATCTGCCTGCCTGTGTCTATCTGTGTGTCTGTCTGCCTAATCTGTGTGTCTGCCTGCTTGCCTTGTCTATCTGTGTGTCTGCCTGCCTGCCTTGTCTATTTGTGTGTCTGTATGTCTGTCTACTCTGGTCAAATAAAGAAACTGACCTGGTTTGAGGCCATCCATCAATGAAGGAATAGACCGGACAATATCAGTGTTGCTGAAGAGAATCAACTCTCTGTTGACAAAGTCGCTGAATGAGATGCTGTGTGTTTCCTTGCCATATAGATACAGCTGCAGAATTGAAATTTCTCTTTCAAGGACTGTTTTAATTTATCAAAAAAACAAACACTATACACTTTAACACATGATACAAGCAGGAGGACAGAAATACTTATTTGATCACACTACACACAGCCCTTAATAAAGGTTAGGTATGCATTACTGGCTGAACAGCTGTAATAAAAATCCTCTTACATATTACATCAAACGTCACATAGTAGTTCACCAAGTTTTTGTTTCAGTCAGCTTTTCAACCTCACCAAAGAATTTTATGCCTACTAATTTGACCTCTCTTAACAATGTCCTCTTTAGAGTTTCACGTAGTCAACCTCTTTTTCCTCAGCCTGTTGTGCTTCACTTGATAGCTTGTTCTGGGATTCTCTGATTGTTCCTTCTCATCACGTGGCTGATATATGTCCATCTCCTTTTTCTGATTACCAGCAGGGCAGGTTACTGTTCACTCATCTGCCTTACCTCTGCACTGTTCTTGAATTTGTTCCACTGAGTATTTTCCTCTTGCATTTGTTTTCAAGAGTCTGTTTTCTGTTTCTTTAGTTATTTTCCAGCTTTTACAAATCTATATACACTGAAATTTACTATCATAGCTTGTTACACTAACTGAATTTTTCATTATGGTAATTACACTATAAGGAGCAAATCTTTACTTCCGACACAGTAGGACAAGTATCACCAAATCTTTGTACTAAAAATTGCTTTTATTTTTTTCCTATAACATGACAGATCTGCGTCACATTTTGGTAGCATCTTCCAACACTAATAATGTCCTTACTATGAACATTTTCAGCAGTTCAGAGTGATCACAGTAAAGTCACAATATCACAGTGGCAAACAGAGTGATCACAGTGGCAACCAGAGTGATCACAGTAAAGACACAATATCAAAGTGACAAACAGAGTGATCACAGTAAAGTCACAATATCACAGTGGCAAACAGAGTGATCACAGTGGCAAACAGGGTGATCACAGTAAAGACACAATATCAAAGTGACAAACAGAGTGATCACAGTAAAGACACAATATCACAGTGACAAACAGAGTGATCACAGTAAAGACACAATATCACAGTGACAAACAGAGTGATCACAGTAAAGACACAATATCACAGTGACAAACAGAGTGATCACAGTAAAGACACAATATCACAGTGACAAACAGAGTGATCACAGTAAAGACACAATATCACAGTGATAAACAGACTGATCACAGTAAAGACAATATCACAGTGGCAAACAGATTGATCAAAGGTAAGATATAATATCACAGTGACAAACAGAGTGATCACAGTAAAGACACAATATCACAGTGATAAACAGACTGATCACAGTTAAGACACAATATCACAGTGGCAAACAGAGTGATCACAGTAAAGATACAATATCACAGTGGCAAACAGAGTGATCACAGTTAAGACACAATATCACAGTGGCAAACAAGGTGATCACAGTAAAGACACAATATCACAGTGGCAAACAGAGTGATCACAGTAAAGACACAATATCACAGTGGCAAACAGACTGATCAAAGGTAAGACACAATATCACAGTGGCAAACAGAGTGATCACAGTAAAGACACAATATCACAGTGGCAAACAGACTGATCAAAGGTAAGACACAATATCACAGTGGCAAACAGACTGATCAAAGGTAAGACACAATATCACAGTGGCAAACAGACTGATCAAAGGTAAGACACAATATCACAGTGGCAAACAGACTGATCAAAGGTAAGACACAATATCACAGTGACAAACAGGGTGATCACAGGTAAGACACAATATCACAGTGGCAAACACCTGAAGCTGAACACTTTCCGTAGGTGAACTTTACAGACCTTTACTCCTATTTCACAAACAACAGTTTGTACATTACAACCATCCACAAGCAAATAGACACTACCAGTGCCTCCATTTGTGCAAGTTCTAGAAGAACCTGAAGCTAAGGATTCCTCTTCACCTCTACCTTCAGATACTAGACTACTATACTCCTACCACCACCACTAAGATAACAGCAAAATACTCTTAACTACACTGTTAAAAATTAGTCCATGAAATCAGTGGTTTTTGTATAATAACTATGACTGTATACTGTAAATACTAACTTTTGGTATTTGGCTGAATATTTCTTGGCCAAATACAAATATGAACAGTACAGTGTTGTGAGACAAAAGTGCTGACTAAAGTTACAAGAACACAGGCATATGATACTAAATCAATATGTAAAGAGAAATTTGACTAGTCTCCTTCATTATACCTTTCAGGTTGATGGAACAAACAGACCTTTTGATAGGACTTAGTGGTTTGCTTCACATGTCATATCTAAGATTTCTGTCATTTCCTTAACAAAACATTAAGAACATACCAGTTTGAAAAAAAAAAGTCATAACAAGTGTGGTGGTTATATATTATATTATAGTGTGGTAGTAGATTATTCTAAAATGTTATACCTTTTTTGTTACACAAACAATTACGTCTGATAATATGTCATGGCGACCCTACCTCCACTTCCTGACAACCTTACTCACAGTCACAGCGCTGGCACTGTCCACACTTTCCATACAAATGTAACATAGCCTGTAACTAATTTAAACAGCACACTGACCTCTGGAAGCCCCATCTCTAGCCTCCTCTTCTTCTCCACCATATGGTTGGTCAGCCACTCCTTTCTTTCCTCTACCTTCTTTTTGCTGAAAGCCAAAATGATGGATGAGTCATCCTCACTACCGCCATAGTGGAATGGAATTCTATGACGATGCATATCACTGAAGTATTCTTTGGCTTCTTTTGAAGTGGATGTGCCCAAACCTGAAAAATCACAGCTGACATTAGCTCAGTATCTTGTAACAAAGGAAAGTCACAGCTGACATTAGCTTAGTATCTTGTAACAAAACAGAAACACAAAAACAAAAACAAAAAAATCACAGCTGACAATAGTTATGTATCTTATAACAAAAAGAAACAAAGTCACAGCTAACATTAGCATAGTATCTTGTAACAAAACAAAGTCATAGCTAGCATCAGCATAGTATCTTGTAACAACAAAAAAGTCACGCTGACATTAGCTTAGTATCTTGTAACAAAGGACAGTCAGAGCTGACATTAATTTAGTATCTTGTAACAAAAAGTCAGCTCTGACATGAGTTTGAACTCACAATGTTGAGACTGAATGAACAGACCTTTGTAATACTTGATCTTGTATGTGTGCCAGTTTTCTGTTGCTCTCTTCCACTCCTCAAACTCAGGCATGCTGTAGAATGACTTCTCTGTCTTCCCTTTACTCACCTGCAGTTACAGGGAAAATATGTTACAAAAAACATCTCTCACAAACAAGAGAAAATGTCAACTTGTGACTCCCAGTGCTTAATCTGTGACTTGCTACCAGAAACTAACAATATTTACTGCATATCTGAGCCTAACACAATTACTGGATGCCAACTCATCAGCAGCAGCTGTCAACTTCTTCTCAACTTACAGAACAAAGAGTAAATGAATGAATGATTTTTATTTTTAAAGGGTAAAGAATTGGGCATGCAGGCCAGTTTTACATTCTGTCCTTCATCACTCCATCTTTTATTCTTCCCACACACTCCATTTAATACAAGCATAGAAATTAAATTAGGAATAAAAAAAAACACATCAAATGAGTGAGATTAAAAATGCTGGTTACTCTATGGAGGCATATAATTACAAGCAAGTAAATAATGAAACAGGTTTGAGTTAAAGGATGAAGCATTACTAATGGATTTTAAATGGTAGGGAAGGGTGTTCCAGAGCTGTACTGCAGAGTATGCAAAGCTTTTCTTGTACAGATCAATCTTGGGTTTAGAAAGAAGACAGTTTTTAAAATGCTGGCTGTCTAATGTTATATGTAAAAAGTGATCACGTGTGTGTGTGCGTGTGTGTGTGTGTGAGAGAGAGAGAGAGAGAGAGAGAGAATGCTCAGATACAGAGGCTCTAACTGATATACAAGCTATGTGAGAGAGAGAGAGAGAGAGAGAGAGAGTGTCACAATGCTCAGATACAGAAGCTCTGATATACAAGATATGTGTGAGAGAGAGTGTCACAATGCTCAGATACAGAGGCTCTAACTGATATACAAGCTATGTGTGAGAGTGTGACAATGCTTAGATACAGAGGCTCTAACTGATATACAAGCTATGTGTGAGAGTGTGACAATGCTTAGATACAGAGGCTCTAACTGATATACAAGCTATGTGTGAGAGTGTGACAATGCTTAGATACAGAGGCTCTAACTGATATACAAGCTATGACTTACTTTGACAATGGGGGTGATAAACTCTTCTATAAAGTTGTGCCGCAGCAAACTGGGCCAGAAGTGATGGATAAAATTGATGAGGAGACCCTTGATATGAGAGCCATCCTGATCCTGGTCTGTCATGATCATCAATTTTCCAT
Source organism: Achatina immaculata (assembly GCA_009760885.1). Classification (NCBI taxonomy): domain Eukaryota; kingdom Metazoa; phylum Mollusca; class Gastropoda; order Stylommatophora; family Achatinidae; genus Lissachatina; species Lissachatina immaculata. The sequence goes on from CM019714.1 coordinate 2,955,005, forward strand.
ATCTGAGCTGACTAAGCTTAACTGGATCATCATAGTTCTCCTTAAAGTGCAGGCCCAAGATCTTGATTATGTTGTTGATTTCTGCATTGTCCATAATCTGTAATATAGAAAGTATGCTTGACTGTGCTGCTAATCCCTGCTTTGTCTATTATCTGCAAGATATAAAATCTACACACAGGATAACTGCTCATTTATGTCATATCAGGACATCATTTATATGCAGTTATACTACAGTAAGACTAGATCTATGTCCACCACTGTTTATTGTACCCAAGTAAAATAGAATCTATGCTCATATATATTACACCAAAACCTATTCATATCCAGTAAAACAGGAATATATAAAACAATATGTGTCCTCATCTATGTCTTGTAAAACAACATCTATGTTCATTTATATGTGTTCATTTACTGTGGTAAATCTGTGTGCATTTATATTCTGTAAGACAACAGAAAAGCATGGATATCAGAAAACACATGGAAGTACATACATGAATGGCAAAAGAGGCAGAGAAAGCAGCCAAAAACAAGAGACAGCAAAACTTTATACAACATAAAAAAGAGGCTAACAGGTACTATTACACCTAAAGAAAGACCAGACCTTAGCAAAACTGTAACACCATTAACATCAAGTAAAGACCAAAAGCAAAGATGGGCTGAACACTTCCAAGAAATACTTAATCGACCACATTCAAAAGAATTATTAAACCTTGAAACTGACTTACCAGCCCCACAACTAAATGTCAACCTAGATGAAATTATATTGCATGAAACTGAAACAGCAGTGAATTTAATGGCCAACAACAAAGCTGCAGGTGAAGATGAAATAACACCCGCAATGTTAAAAGCTATCAATAGTGACAACATGAGACAACTACAGAGAATGTTTAACAAGATTTGGAAGGAGGAAAAGGTCCCTTCTAAATGGAAAAAAGGAATCATTGTTAAAATACCAAAAAAAAAAAAGGCAACCTTAGTGATTGTAACAAATGGAGAGGAGTAACTTTAGTACCAGTTGTGTCAAAAGTATTTTGCAAGGTCATTTTGAATAGGCTTAAAGATATAGTGGATATCGCAGTGAGAGAAGAACAAGAAGGATTTTGAAAAGGGAGAAGATGACCAGATCTTTACTCTAAGAATAATACTTGAAGAACATACTGAAAAGCCAAAACCATTATTACTGAACTTCACAGACTTTAAAAAGGCATTTGATAGCATACACAGAGAATCATTATGGAAAATTTAAAGTCTATATGGAATACCATCTAAAATTGTCAACATCACTAAGGATTTCTACAATGGATATGTTTGTACACTCAAGACAGAAGAAGGGATGAGTAAATGGTTCCAGATTGAAACAGGTGTGAAACAAGGATGTATACTGTCTCCTTTGCTTTTTGGAATTACAATAGACTTCATAATGAAAAAATTCTGCACAGGTAACACAGGTATTGACTGGGTACATGGGACCCAACTAGAAGATCTTGATTTTGCTGATGACATAACTCTTAGTAGTAACAATGTGAATTTCATGCAAGAAATGTCTTCACTGGCTAGCAAAACAGGACTTTAATTTAACAAGGACAAAATAAAAATAATGAAAATTCCCATTAATCAACATGGAAAAATACACATAGAAGGGACAGATAATTGGCAAACTACCTTGCGAGCAAACATTCGTTAATGTCAATGTATTTTTGCACATGGAGGAGTTAAAGACACCATTTTGTATCACACACTGGTTATACAGCCTGAAACTTCTCTTCGATCTTCATTGTGACTAACAGCGCAGACATGGGGATCTCAATTTAAGCGTTCAAATAGACACTCTGAAGCAAGCTGATGAAAAAGTTACGAGAAAGGACATTACGGATAAACTTGTAATTGACTTTTCAACTGTACCAAAATGGATGTCTGTGACGGAGCAGATGCCTGCCAAATCTGTTTCTTATGCTCAGTCTGTGAGTGCTTGTTCATTTACAGCATGTCTGACATGACACATGATATTTTTAATGCTGTCATGTGCTTAAATGACTGGTTGGTTAATAGGCCAGTTGCGATTACACAAAGCAAAATAATGCTTTTTTTTTTAACTGCTTCTGCTGAAAAGTCAAATACAATATCAGCGCTACCTATACCGCAATCTGATGACTAAGATTTACCAAATTTTGTGATTAATACATTTTATGTCCAATGACGACAGCTTTAGCTGTTAGTTATAAGTTTAATGTAGCAAATGTGGGACATGCATATATTGGTTCAGTTAAAGACCTTGTAGTGAACCGCAGTTAATGTCACCATATTTTGAAGGTCTCGCTTGTGTAACTTTGACTATATCAGTTAAACAAACTGTACAACCATTTATACCCCAGTAGCACAGAATATATGCCTATTTACAGTCTATATCTTTCTTAATAAGCTGGGATTTTTTTTTCTTCTTGTAATCTTCAAGAAAGGATATGATGATTAAACTAAACTAGGTTGTGCTGATCTCATGCTCACTCACCTGTTTGTGTGTGGCCTCCCTGACATTGAGAAGTTTGCCTCTAAGAGGAAAGACTCCATAACGATCTCGACCGATGACTCCAAGGCCTGCCATTGCCAAAGACTTGGCCGAGTCTCCCTCAGTGAGAATCAAAGTACAAGAGTGAGAGTTCTTGGTTCCGGCATCATTGGCATCATCTAATTTGGGAATGCCTTTTAGCTTAGAATGCTTGGAGGAGTGGCACTTCTGGTTCAGCTGAGCTTGGGCTTTGAATTTCATCCAGGATAGGATGCTCTCCACAATACCACACTTGTTAACCTGCAACAACAACAGACCACCACCTCAATCAATATTCTGAATCTGAACAGATAAGAGTTACAACAACAGTCATCACCTCAACCAACATTCTGAATCTGAACAGACAACCATCATCAAACATTACCAAACAAATAAAATACACATCTAATCCTGTCTGATCTTCATTATAACTAGTACTGAAACAGCAGACAACCCAGTCATCAACAGCCACATGCAGTGAACTGCTTGTGAGAGAATGGTAAACTTTGTTATTGTGCAACACACTAATTCAGCAAATGTTTCACTGTGTGGCAAATTTTATTTTTGGCAAAAACTCCAAGCCGGCCATCCTCACACCAGAGGAAAATACAATCATCAGAAGAGAGGCTCAAGTTTGTTTTAGAAAAGTTATGTGTCAATTGGAGATGAGCAAGAAAAAAGTCAGAGGAAAATACAATCACCAGAAGAGAGGCTCAAGTTTGTTTTAGAAACGTTATGTGTCAACTGGAGATGAGCAAGAAAAAAGCCGGAGAAAAATACAATCACCAGAAGAGAGGCTCAAGTTTATTTTAGAAAAGTTATGTGTCAATTGGAGATGAGCAAGAAATACAGTGTGCACAGAAGAAAAGCAAGCTGTACATGTGGGCGTGAAAGAAGAGGGGGGATAGAGACAATGTCAATTAAAGACAGACGAGTAAAGAGAAATATAATGTCAGATGAAGACAGACGAGTACTAAAAGAGAAATACACTGTCAGATGAAGACAGACGAGTACTAAAAGAGAAATACACTGTCAGATGAAGGCAGATGAGTACTAAAAGAGAAATACACTGTCAGATGAAGACAGACGAGTACTAAAAGAGAAATACATTGTCAGATGAAGACAGATGAGTACTAAAAGAGAAATACACTGTCAGATGAAGACAGATGAGTACTAAAAGAGAAATACACTGTCAGATGAAGACAGACGAGTACTAAAAGAGAAATATAATGTCAGATGAAGACAGATGAGTACTAAAAGAGAAATACACTGTCAGATGAAGACAGACAAGTACTAAAAGAGAAATACACTGTCAGATGAAGACAGATGAGTACTAAAAGAGATATATGTCAACTGAAGACAGATAAGTACTAATTGAGAAATGCACAGCTACCAACAGTAGTACCCAAAGAGAAAGATGCAGCTATCAAAAGAGTACCCAAAGAGAAAGACACAGCTATCAAAAGTAGTACCCAAAGAGAAAGACACAGCTATCAAAAGTAGTACCTAAAGAGAAAGACACAGCTACCAAAAGTAGTACCCAAAGAGAAAGACAGCTACCAAAAGTAGTGCCCAAAGAGAAAGACACAGCTACCAAAAGTAGTACCCAAAGAGAAAGACACAGCTATCAAAAGTAGTACCTAAAGAGAAAGACACAGCTACCAAAAGTAGTACCCAAAGAGAAAGAAAGCTACTAAAAGCAGTACCCAAAGAGAAAGAAAGCTACTAAAAGTAGTACCCAAAGAGAAAGACACAGCTACTAAAAGTAGTACCCAAAGAGAAAGACACAGCTACTAAAAGTAATACCCAAAGAGAAAGACACAGCTACTAAAAGTAGTACCTAAAGAGAAAGACACAGCTACTAAAAGTAGTACCCAAAGAGAAAGGCACAGCTACCAAAGAGAAAGAAAGCTACCAACCTGTTGAATAAATTTTTCTGAGAGCTGACATTTGGAGCCGAAACTTTTGGCCTGTTTTGTCATGTTCTCCTTGGTCTGGGAGTCAAATGTTGGGTTCTCAATCAGGCAATTTACAAACACCCATAGGTGGTTCTTAACCTGTTAAAATATGCATAAACAAGCATGATCTTCTGTTGCTATAACATGTACAGTGATTTATTAAAATATACATATACAAACATGATCTTCTGTTGCTATAACAACATGTACTGCGATTTGTTAAAATATATACAAACATGATCTTCTGTTGCTATAACATGTACTGTGATTTGTTAAAAATATACATATACAAACATGATCTTCTGTTACTATAACACGTACTGTGATTTGTTAAAAATATACATATACAAACATGATCTTCTGTTGCTATAACATGTACTGTGATTTGTTAAAAATATACATATACAAACATGATCTTCTGTTGCTATAACATGTACTGTGATTTGTTAAAAATATACATATACAAACATGATCTTCTGTTGCTATAACATGTACTATGATTTGTTAAAAATATACATATACAAACATGATCTTCTGTTGCTATAACATGTACTGTGATTTGTTAAAAAATATACATATACAAACATGATCTTCTGTTGGCACAATCACAGGTAATGTGATCTAAGACAATCCACTCCCAATATGGTCACTGAACCTGACACTCAAGCAGATACAGGTATCTGTAAGCCCTACCAGAATAACAGTATCTCACACACACCACACCTCATCCATAAACAGTTAAAACATTCTCATATCTCACTTGACAAAACATTCTTATATCTCATCTGCAAAACATTCTCATTTCTCACCTGAAAAGGTTTGATATTGACCCCTCCTTTGTTTTTTTTTCTGACAACCTCAATCAACTTGCTAACACACTGGTCAGCAACATAGTCAACGTGTCGACCGCCCTGACAGACGAAAGCATTTCAGAATGACATATCACGTACATTATTGTCAATGCAAATTATGTGAAAAGCTAAGACACATAATAAAAGTTAACAAAGCCTATATATACTGTCCAAAAAAAAAAAGAAATGCATAGCTTCATTTTTTATATGTTATGACAAAAATTTTTTCCAGGGTATCTCAAACCAAACCAAAAATTTTCATCAAGATAGGTCCATGATTTAGCATGAATTTTGCTACTCTCGTGTATAGTCAGAACGCAGTAGCTGACCGTGCTAATCACAGATTTTTTTTTTTTTACCATAACTCACGTTGCGTTTATGGAAAAGTCATGATTTTTGTGGTGAGCACAACTCACTTCCCACGCAAATGAATCCCTATAAAAAGGATGAGGTTACACAAACAAATTCAGTTAATTTTCAAGCAGACAATTATGGCACATCTATCGCAAAATTTACAAAACACTGCTTTTGGTTGCCTGCAAGCAGATGAAAGTCAAATTCCAGTTGGCAGGCATTTAAACGTGCAGCAGAGTACTATCAGTCGACTTTGGCACCATTTCCAAGTCACTGGCTCAGCTGAAGACCGGTAGTGCAGAGGACCACCCAAGGTGACAACAGCAGTTGATGATCGCTTATTCTGGTTCATCACCTCAGAGACCGGTTTACAACAGCTTCCTCAAATACCCAGTCATTGCTTGCAGGACGTCGTGTGTCTGATCAAACTGTCCAGAATAGACTGCATGAAGCTGGACTGTTGGCACGACATACCTCAATGAGGTTCTGTCTTAACGAGATGCCATCACCAAAATCGGACTTGTTTGGGCCAACCAGCATCGGCTCTGGACAACTGACAATCAACGGAGACGTGTCTGGCTTAGTGACAAATCTTCCTTTTTGTTGCACCACCAGGATATGCGGAGAAGGGTCTACCACAGGCCAAATGAACGTTTTGCCAAAATTGCGTTGACGAAGCTCCACTGCATGGTGGTGAAGGTGTAATGGTATGGGGAATTATCAATTTCAATGGAAGGGATCCATTGGTGCAAACTGAAGGAGGCTTGAATGTGCAATGATACGTCAATGAAATTCTTTGACCCCGTGTCCTTCTATTTTTTACTGCGCAAAGGTCTGTTTCAACAAGACAACACCAGACTCCATTCTGCATGGTTCACCACACAGTTCCTGACTGCCAACAACATTCTCACCCTTCCCTGGCCATCTCTGTCTCCAGAAATGAATCTGATCGAGCACCTTTGGGATGAGCTGCAAAGACGTGTTTGTCGCTGAAACGTTTCTACTGCCAATCATCGTGATCTGTGGCAGGCACTCCAGGAAGAATGGGCAGCCATACACAGGCGCACATCAGATATCTGATCGCATCCATGCACAGGAGATGGCAGTCGCTGATTGATGAAAGCGGAGGCCAGACACCATACAAACTTGAGAACACCTGGGACTAACAAACTCTCATCACACAGATGCAAGAAACTGTCAAGTGAGTGTTTAAAACCCTTAGGTATTATTGTGCGTAATTTGAAAATTTTACTCATTCAATTTAAAGAGCTATAGGATATCAAAGTTACGGCTAAAAATTATATATATATATATATAAAGACATTTATAAGAAATTTCCAAAATACATAAAATATTGCAGAAAGTGTCTAAACAAAACTGCAAAATAGACAAAGATCAGTCAAAAGGGAGGCGACTGCAGTAAAACTGGTTTAAATAATAACGATAGATAGAAGTGCACGGTGCAGTTTTACAAAGAGGCAGTGAGTCCAGTGAGAAGAAACCAACAGAAACTATGAGGATGTATACATGAAGAACATACAACATCCAATATTTCAGATTCAGCCTTTCTCAAGGATTACATGCACAAACCAGACAAAAACAAACAGAAACTATGAGGATGTATACATGAAGAACATACAACATCCAATATTTCAGCTTCAGCCTTTCTCAAGGATTACATGCACAAACCAGACAAAAACAAATAAATAAATCAAGAACTTATCTTAATATGGCCTCCTCCACAAGTATGAAACAGAGAAATGCGTGTCCACTAGAAGATGCATAGAGTCCACACAAAGGATAAGCCGACAGAGCCAATCGTAAAGATGAAGTGGAGAGTGAGAGGAGGAAAACAGATGGTTGGGGGGGGGGGGCCACAGCAGAGAGATAATGAATGAAGAACATAAACACCTGCATGGAGAAAATGTGAAACTGGTGAATAGGACAAGACCCTATAAACACTAATATGTTGCCAGAGAAGAAAAGAGGGTGGCAGTAGGGAGAGGTAGCTAGCAGAAAGAGTTAAAAAAAAAAGGGGGGGGTGGAAAACTAAAGAAGTTACAGAAAGCTGAAGACATTGTTAATTCCAGCTGGGTGGAGACAGCCAGCCTGGAAAATAAGCCGCTGTTTAGGACCCTCTGAGATCGTACATCAGCAGAACAAGAGCGGATCGCACTAACAGAGATGTACCAGACTTTGCGGACGCCGTAGATGCAACACTTGTCCGTTTGTTGTCAAAGCTAGTCAGATCTCCTTCCCTAAGTCCACATTATCGGTTCAGGAGGGTTTCACCTGCACTTCACGCAATGTTACTCTTGCTATTATGTGCACACGTGGTATGAAGAACATAGGGAAGACCGGGTTTACACTTAGGAAATCATTTTCACCAACATCTTAATATTTCTAAGAGGCCCTGGACACCTGTGGCTAAAAACTTTTGCCTTAACAACCACAGGGGAAAACAGGACATTTCTGTTAGTGCGATCCGCTCTTGTTCTGCTGATGTACAATCTCAGAGGGTCCTAGAACAACGCCTTATTTTCCAGGCTGGCTGTCTTCATCCAGCTGGAATTAACAATGTCTTCAGCTTCCTTTAACTTCTTTATTTTTCCAACCCCCCCCCTCCTTTTTTTTTTTTTATTCTCTTTCTCCTAGCTTCCCCTCCCCACCACCACCCTCTTTTCTTCTCTGGCAACATATTAGTCTTTATAGGGTCTTGTCCTATTTACCAGTTTCACATTTTCTCCATGCAGGTGTTTATGTTCTTCATTCATTATCTCTCTGCTGTGCCCCCCCCCCCCCCCGGACACCTTCTCCTCTACCAGCTATCATGTTTCTATTGCCCTTCATCTCCCCCCCAACCATCTGTTTCCCTCCTCTCTCTCCACTTCTTTTACAACTGGCTCTATCAGCTTATCCTTTGTATGGCCCGCGTGGTCTCTATGCATCTTCTAGTGGATAAGCATTTCTGTTTCCTACTTCTGGAGGAGGCCATATTAAGATAAGTTCTTCATTTAGTTATTGTTTTTGTCTTGTTTGTGCATGTAATCTCGAAAAAGGCTCGCACCGAAATATCGGATGTTGTATGTTTTTCATTTATACATTTTCGTACTTTCTATTCATTTCTTCTCACTTTGTAAAACTACACCATACACCTCTGACAAAAGAAAGCCCAATCTAAAAGAAAGAAATTTATTCAAGTACTTAGCACTTCGCAGATGAAAGCATAGTTTGAATATAAACTTGAATGGGATTTAAAAAATAATAGACCAAATAAGATATGACAGGATCAGGCCAAAGATTGGAGTAATAAAAGTATTACACTACATCCAGAAACAGCAAGTTGAATGATTTGATCATATTACTTGCTACTGCCAGACACAATACAACAAAAACATTCACACTAAGATTTGTAGTAAATTCGTTATCAGTAGTGATATGAGTGATGTACATAATTAGCTCATCTACCTACAGCATACACTGAGAGTGACCTGCTTCATCACATACGAGAGAAACTCTCACTAAGATTTGTAGTAAATTCGTTATCAGTAGGAAAGCTTCTCTCAAGGAATGACTAAGTTGGTGGATCAGTACAAGAGGTGCATTAACCTGCAGGAATACTATGTTGATAACTGTTATGTTCATTTGCTCACAGTTACTGCTATTAAAGGGCATATGGTCTTTCCTTTTCTCTATCATACATGAGTAGAATACAAAGATCTACCACAACAGAACAAATGTAGCTCTAACACAGAATTATACTGAAATCAAGCAAGCTTTTGGATGTCTTATTTTATCTGAAAGAAGGTATCTTTAAAAAATCATGTGGGAACTGGAATAAAAAATCTTAATGGAACTTTATAAATCTCTGTTTTCATGCGAGAACTGAAATAAAAAAATCTTAACGGAACTTTACAAATCTGTGTTTTCATGTGAGAACTGGAATGACAAATCTTAAAGGAACTTTACAAATCTGTTTTCTTGTGAGAACTGGAATAAAAAATCTTAATGGAAGTTTACAAATCTGTTTTCATGTGAGAACCAGAATAAAAATCTGTGTTTTCATGTGAGAACTGGAATAAAAAAGAAAAGAAAAAAAACTGTACACTTACCTTAGTGGTAGCAATACTGTTAACAAAACTGACTTGTTGGAAACCTTTGTCACTCATAGATACTGCTACCTCCCAACGTTCATTGGCTTGTTCATGAACAACTTTCAGTGGGGCACCAGCATCATCTGTCCTGTCTTTTAAGTACAGTTCAATGTAATCTTTAAAACCTTTCACCTGCAAGACCAAAACAATGAAGGCTGTCAAAATAAGAATGACAAGCTGTGTGTACTATTGTATAGAGAATGTCCCCGTTCTATCAAAGAATAGCATTTCTCAAGCAGGATATTCAAATCTCTTCACATACTGACTAGTTCAATATACGAGTGACAACAAAACATAGTGGGTGCTACTCTAAGACAAGAGTATACAAATAGCAATGACAAAAAACATAGTGGGTGCTACTCTAAAACAAGAGTATACAAATAGCAATGACAAAATACATAGTGGGTGTTACTCTAAGACAAGAGTATACAAATAGCAATGACAAAATACATAGTGGGTGCTACTCTAAAACAAGAGTATACAAATAGCAATGACAAAATACATAGTGGGTGCTACTCTAAGACAAGATTATACAAATACAGGTGATACACACAATCTCATCAGACAGTTACACACAATCTCACCAGACAGTTGCACACAATTACACCAGACAGTTACACACAATCTCACCAGACAGTTACACACAATCACACAAGACAGTTACACACAATCACACAAGACAGTTGCACACAATCTCACCAGACAGTTGCACACAATCTCACCAGACAGTTACACACAATCTCACCAGACAGTTGCACACAATCACCACAGACAGTTATACACAATCACATCAGATAGTTGCACACAATCACCACAGACAGTTACACACAATCACACTGTAACTCAGACAGGTGCAGAAACTTATCTACAGTAACTCCAACTTTTTTACCCAGAGTCAATCCAATGATGTATTTTAAACTAGTTACAGAACTAAAGAAAAGCATTTGAAAACAGACAAGAAAACAAAAAAGGCCCACTGTAATTCACATAATGTAAAGGAAACTACAGTGTGAAGCTAAATAAAAAAATATTACAACACAAGTGAACTTACAGGCAATCGCTTGCCATTGAGAAAAACTTTCACCCCCTTGGCGCTAGCAGCCACATCATAAGCTCTTCTTGTGAACAGCGAGACAATGTCATCAGTGAGTTTTTCCATGCCAAACTTGGCCAGGTCAGGGTAGAAAGTCACTGAGGTGAAGTCAGACTCCTTGGCATCTGTAATAGTGGGCTCTTTTGTCTTGGTCATGTTGTCAGTCCATGTCTGCGGTCACAAGAAAGATTTCTTACAATATACACAGCAAACCTTAGTCTCATATACTTCTACATTTACTTACATGTCTTACTATATATCACAGCAAAGCTCTTAGTTTCAAATACTTCTACATTTATTTACATGTCTTACAACATACACGGCAAAGCACTTAGTCTTACACCAAAGCCCTTAGTTTCATATGCTTCTACGTTTACTTACGTGTCTTACAATACACACAGCAAAGCTCTTAGCCTCATATACTTCTACATTTACTTACATGTCTTACAATATGCACAGCAAAGCTCTTAGTCTTGTATACCTCTACATTTACTTACATGTCTCACTATATACATTGCAAAGCTCCTCATAACCTCCAGTATACACTTGTATCTTTAGTTGCTGGACTTAAAAATGCACTGATGCAGGCTAATGACAAAGAACTTTGACAGAATGGCTCTACAATCTTACAGCTAGTCTCGGTATTCGGATCTGGTATGATAAATCTGAGGTGAGCCCAGGACCTGTAGACAACAAGAGATGCCACTTTCCAGTCACAACAGAACGAGCACAGCTGGCCATCCACTTTCAAGAACCAGCTAGCAGGGGTGCTTGTCGCTTACTTCTGCTCTGTGATTGCCAAAGAATCCACAACAATCTCTGTGCTGGGTGCAATGGGACTATCATACATGCCCTGTGATGGACGCACTTGGCTGTCTCACCTCGCACCTTCACGCTTCATCCAATGGCTAAAAAGGCTGACCGAGCCCTCATGGCGCCCGAGCCCAATGGGACAGATCACTATAACACAGTCCAAATATGTGACAGCACAGCTGTGAGTCTCTATCACAGGACATGCTTGAAGAAAGGGACCCTCTGGAGCCTTGCGAGGAGTAAAGGCTACGATGTCTCCCAAGATAAGTGGATGGGGGAAAGACATACACTGAAACTGTCTGTGGGCTACTGGTATCCAGAGTTTATGGCAGAAATGGGGCTCTGTCTACTCAATGATCACCTCTGTAAAAGCATGATTCTCTTAGATTTTATGACCCTTGAACATGGCTGGCATTAAACTATTGGCTTCTGCCGTCTCAACTTCCACTCAATGAAAGCTGACCCCAAAGGTGTCTGGAACATCCGGTCAGTGGACTTGACAATGAGAACACTAAAGTGTAGTGTCAGTCTCTCCCCTATTCCCCACCAAGTGCTGCATACCTGTGAAGACACCACATGTCTTGCATGTCCTGATCGCAATGGCAGATTCCAATTGGCTGGCATCATCCACATCTCCAGCATGGATCTCGAAGACAAAATAGTAATTGTTGATGAAATTCCTACGGCCTCTCTGCATCCTGCTAAGCCCGAGTATTTACCTCCCCATTCAACTATTGCTTCACTCTCTGCTCCCAGAATCCTTGACTATACCCAGATATTCCCTTCGAGTCTCCCCTCCTCCACTGGGTCTATCAGTTTATGCACATTTCACACAGCGTGATGAGTTGGAAGATCTCTCAACTCAAGTACAACACCCTCAAAGCTTCACTTACAACAGCTGATTGTGAGGACTTCTTGGTTCTCTTTCCAGAATTTAAATCCTGCTTTACAATTTATCATGAGCATGTAGAAAACATCATCCACTGTGTTCTACACATGCACAGCCATAGGACTCCAAGCAAACCCAAAGATTTTCGCATAAAAATAATTGCACTACAGATGCTTGCTCACATTCTTCGCCACGAAAAAAACATTTTCAAACTTCCAGCATCGATATACAGAGTACTGTCTATGACTTTGTGGTTTGTCCTGAGTACATTCTACACCTTTTGGCCCTATACTCTACAAGCAACTTAGTTCACCAGTCCACCAGGCAGAATCCACCTATACGTAACAGCTTCATATTTTCAGAACCGCTGTAATAAAAATGTTGACATCATGCACATCGCATCAAACTTGCTTGATGCAGATAAATTCGAGCAGAATTGACAAGTTTCAAAAATTGGGCCAAGCTGTCAGTTGTGGCTCAGAGCATGTTTAAGAAAATTCTCTGCAAGGTGGGTGGCGGGATGGCGCAATAACACATGCTAAATGTCACTGTTAGACGAGGATGTGTCATGTCACCTGATCTGTTCTATCTTTATAGCAAAAATATCATGAGATCAATAACGGACATTCCAGGAATAAATGGGAAGATATAAATTAAATAACTTGCATTACACGGATGATACAGTAACAATAGAGGAAAATGAGGAGAATCTGCAGACATGTTGAAATTTGTAGCAGCAGAGAGTGAAAAGAAAGGACTTCATTTGAACATCACGAAAATGGAGAATTAATCCAAAAGAAGCGTCCACCAACCTGTAACATAAATATCAATGGAACAACACTGCAACAAATGAACAAATTTAAATACATGGGATCAGTTATAAGTTGAAAGAAGATGAGTAGCAGAAATTAAAAGCAGAATATGCCAGGCAAAAGTAGCATTTCAGAAACTGAAAACCATCTTGCCCAATAAGTCACTGTCACTGGAGTATGAGAAAAAAGTATTACAGTGCTATACTGAACCCATTTTGCTATGCAGATGTGAATCATTGACTACTGGCAGGAAAATGAGTAAATCATTGGAGGCAACAGAGATGTGGCTCCTGAGAAGAGAGATGTGGATCCCATGGATAGCTAAGATAACTAAAGAGAACTAACAAAAAACATAATATAATAACAAGGATAAGGATTTAATCATTCTTGGGACATTTGATGAGAAGAGAGGAATTGAAAAACATCATAACTATTGGCAAAACAGAAGACGGGAGAGGCAGAGGATGACTGAGGAAACAGATGCTACAAGGCCTGACATTATGGCATGGAAAGGAACTAGCAACAGTTATTTCAAAATGTTAAGAACCTAGATCTGTGGAGGCATATGATTGCCTACGTTGCCCAGCATGGCATGTGATGATGAAACATCGACATTTTGGCAAGAAACCACTTCTCTGGTTCTCCATTACGTCTATCTGAGAAATATGGCTGGGGGCTCCACAGCTAAAAATACTTTGTGCATTCATGCATCCTGTTTTGCAATAATTGTGTAATGTGACATAACTCTGGCAGAAGATAGGTTGGAGGGCCCCTTGGGGGGCAGAGGGACACTATCCTGTAAACAATGTTTTGTAATAGTAGCCTAATGTTGCCAAGTATGTTGAAACTCCTGACAGGACTTTGGTTGGGATGCCTTGGGTAGGTAGTCTGGCCATCCCTCTGCTCTCCACTCTGTATTCAAGAAAGGGGGCCAATTCAGCAGATCATAGTTGAGGCGGATTAAGATCCAGTGAGCAAGGAGGCCATAAGTTTTTTTAGAGATGACACAATATACAAAAATCTAGTTAAAAAGTTTCATGGAATTTTTAACTGTGTGCGCAGTAGCACCATCTTGAAACCACTATATGCGATTTCATCTTCTTCAAGCAGGCTGATGAAATCATGGAGTACTGAATAATAATGTTCACTGCTGACCGTCTCTTTAAAGAATACAGGGCCAACAATGCGCCATCTGGATATCGCAATCTATACTCCACCTTTCTGGTCATCTCCAATGACCACAATCATGCATTTTGTGTGTTAACATAACCCATGAGGTGAAACCAGGCCTCATCTGTTAAAAAAGGTGACGTCAATAATATCGGCAGTTTTAATTTTAATAAAATTTGTAAACCATTCACAGTAACAGTTTTTCATGATCCTCCGGCACAATTGTTGGACCACAGTTACTTTATATGGGAAGAGTTTCAAATTTTCTCTGACCTCTTTATACACAACTGCAAATCTGATACCTTCCCGTTGTGCTAACTTTTGCAAAGCCTTTGATGGACTCCAAAGCATAGAGTCAGAAATGTTCAATAACCTCTTCCCATTATATTTAGATGGTCTCCCACTACAGTATGCGTCTGATGCTGAGCCTGTTTCACAAAATTTCTCAGTACATTTATAAACTGTACTGCGATGAGGTGTAGGTGTTCCTGGAAATTTTTCAACAAATTGCTCCAGCACTAAGTCAGTATATGTACTCATTCATTCATTCATTCATTTGCATGTCCCTTGCAGAACTTTGCCTCCCAAACAGCACTCCTGTAGGCCTCTCGGTTGTGAGCAAGATGGCCTGCTGCTGTTGCATCCATTTCCAGATCGTCAACGATGTCTTGCAGCCATCTTCGTCTTGGTCTTCCTCTTTTTCTTTTTCCCATTATGTATCCTTCCAATACGGTCTTCTCTAAATTATCATGACATTTAATGTGTCCAAAACATTTCAGTTTTCTCTCTTTAATCCTCTTCATTAGCCAGCCTTCTTCAATATTAAGCTCTTGTAGTATAGATATATTTGTTCTTTTTTGTGTCCACGATATTTGGAGAACTCTTCTGTAGCATTTACATTCAAAGGCATTTATGTGTTTCTCAGCTGTTTTGTTAAGTGTCCAGGTCTCACAGGCATATGTTGCTGTGGGAAAGATGCATGCCCTTAAAAATCTTATTTTTGTGGTTCTGTCTGCTCCTCTCCACAGATTCTTTATTTGTTTTACTTTCTGAAGAGCTATAGATGTCCTCCTTTTAATTTCCCTCATTGTATCTCCATTATTAGTTAGCAGCGATCCAAGATATTCAAAACTCTCCACTTCTTCCAGTTTTTCCTCATTGATACATATTTCATTTGCCCTGTTTGTTTTGTCAGTTGTCATCAATTTAGTTTTCTTTGCATTAAGATAGAGGTTCTGCTCTTCACTGTTCTTGCGGACTGACATAATTAGTTTTTCCATTCCTTTTTGTGTTGTGGACAGCAATACTGTGTCATCAGCATATCTAATCTCTGGTATTTCATAACCTCCAACTGTTATGGCATCATAATACTCTTTGTCTACATCTTCTCTAACATTCCTCATTATATTTTCAGTATACAAGTTAAATAAGTAGGGTGACAATATGCACCCCTGATGTCAAACCAACTTGTTGTTTCACCATTTATTCTTATTGCTGCTTGTTGGTCTAGATACAGCAGTGATATTAATTGTATCAAATGTTGGAAATCCCATTTTTTCCATTATTTCCCAAAGTTTCTGGTGTTGTACACAATCAAATGCCTTTGAATAGTCTATAAAGGATAAATATAGATTCACATTAAACTCCGCATTTCTCTATTATTAATCTTAGATTGAATATATGATCTCCTGATCCTCTTCCTTGCCTGAAACCAGCTTGGACCATATTGACTTCTTCTATTTTCAGTATATGTACTGCCTTCTCAAAATACGTGCTCAACAAGAAAAATACACTTCTCCAGTGAAGGAACCATAGTGAATAAAATGATTTAACAATTCACCCATCATATACTTCAAACACCACTTAACAACTGAATACACAAAGACAGACTGAATACAGTGAATGTTACACAACAGCAGACTTCAACACATTAATGTATGCAGGTAGATGTGGCCTGATACCGCAACCATTAAAATATCACTACAATACCAGAATCGATACTGAGCTTGTGCATGCCAAATTTTCAAACACCCTGTATATAGTTCTATTACAGTAACTTAAAATTATACTTGTAATTTAGCATCACAATGCACATTTTCACATTATTTTTTTAAATATATTGGCACGAGCTTAACATTTTGCACACAAACAGCAAAACCTGAAGGAATACTGTCAATAACCATCACTGGGCAACTGGTCATAACATCAAAACAACTTACGAGGTAATTTGAGCACTGGTACAAATCGTAGTCGGGTTATGATGTTCCATGAGTAATAGACACATAGTCCTGTATTGCTTCAACAATACAGTAGTTTGTGAACTAGTTGATAAGCCTCAAGCAAGTTAGCCCATATGAGTTAGCTAGGAATGTGGATATTTCCATATTTATAAGGTTAGTCACATGTTTTGCTTAAGAAGTTCAGAAGAATATCTAGTAACAAACTTATCTTGGACTAAAATGCTACTGAAGGGGAAGGTATGAAAATTATGGAAGAATTGGGGGGGCGCGGGGCGGGCGGTTTATTCCAAAATATTACTTGGCAGACCTTATATACTGTTGTATCACATGGTAGAAAATATGATATAGATATCTATGATATACCATAAGTGACCTGACTCATAACATAAATGACTTCTCTGATAAGTGTTATTTTCCCCTTACTGACCTGTTTGAAAGCTTTCTTGTATTCCTTGGCAGAAGTTTCAACTATGAACTTGCTACTGAAGATGTTACACAGCTTTGCACCATAACCATTTCTGCCACCTACCATACATACATGGAAATAGAGGTCAGTTATAAGAAATAGTAAAACCCATAAGGGATTCAACTGATCACGCATGCCTCTTATTACAACCGTGACACAGACAATAACATTTAAACTAATAACAGATTCAGCTGATCACGCATGCATCTTATTACAACTGTGACACAGACAATAACGTTTAAAATAATAACAGATTCAGCTGATCACGCATGCATCTTATTACAACTGTGACACAGACACTCTATAGAAGTGAATACTGGAAAATCACCAGAACCATAGAAAACAAGTTGAATTCTTTCCAGACTAAATGTTTACGAAGAATTAGAAAAACACCATAAGAAATAACACCTTGTTGGCAGAAATGCAGATGAAGCCAGTGACAGCAATTACTGAGGAAAGACGCTGGCGATGGTTGGGACATGTGCTCCGAATGACTGACAACTCACTACCAAAAATAGCACTAATATGGACACCACAGGGGAACAGAAGTAAGGGTAGACATGGAGAAGAACAGAGAGGATGTAGAGCAATAAAGGGCTCACCTGGCCAAGAGCAGAAAAAAAAGGCAAAGGATGGGCATTTATTGAAAACCTTTGTAAAACCCCCATGTGCCTTGAGCATTTAAGCTTCTGAGAGAGAAAGAGGGTGACACTGAGAATAAGATTTAAATTAATAACAGCTGATCACACATGCGTCTTATTACAATTGTGATATATACTTATTCTACATGTGTAGTTTTTTTAAATCAAACTGGAAAACATTATTTCTTTTTTTCAAATATCGATTTCTTAGTGTTTACAGCTCAGACAACCAAAAATGGTCTCAAGGCATAGTGCTTCTAAAGTAAATGAACATCACCAGTTAAAAGTGAAATACAAAACTATATAAAAGATGAAAATTTAGCACAGAGAGATAGCAGCGAATACAGGGTGTTTTTAAAGTCTCACTACTGTGAAAAAAAAGAAAAAATTGAAAAATGAAGTAAATGACATCATCACAAAATGTGCTCAAAAAAGTCATTTAATTAGTTACAATAGTGACTGTAATGATATAACGCTGTTTTAGGTTAGGTGGAATGTACCACTGAAATATTCATTATAACAGGCGTTGGAAATGTCCACCACAGGCTTCAAGACATGACTGTACACGTCTCTTCATATTGTCAAATACCTTGGGCAACATGTCTTGCTATTTCTTGAATGGTAATTCTGACTGCTTCTTTCAGGTCCTCAATTGTTTGTACATTATTTTTGTAAACATTTCCTTTCAAGAAACCCCACAGATATAGATCTGGAGAATGAGCAGGCCAAATTCCATGAGATATTATGCGATTTGCTAAAATTTCTTTAAAAAAAAAAAAACCATGTGCTGCTCCAACTGTGTGTGCAGTTGCACCATCTTGCTGGAACCACGCTTCTTCAACTTCATGTTCATTCAGCTGTTCCAAAAAAGGTTCCAGAATGTCAGTAAGGTACCAATTGGCATTTATAGTGTTCTTGAAGAAACTTGGTTTCTACTGATTGCACACTATACCCCAATTTTCGCATCGTGTAGCGGCACTTCATGAAATGCATTGGGATTAACACTGCTCCAAATACGATTATTTTGACTATTAACATATCCAGATAGATGAAACCATGCCTCATCAGAAAAGAATGTTAAATCGAGAACTGACTCGTCTTCTTCAGCTAAAAATGCTTGAAACCACATGGAGTAGTTGACTCTGGATTGATTGTCACACTCTTTTAGTTCAGACACAACAGAAATCTTGTAAGGATGAAAATTTAACCGATGTTTAAGAATTTTGTGCACTGTGCTCAGTGATACGTTCACTTCTTGCGACATTTTCCTTAAAAACTTTCATGGACTTTTCAGGATTCTGTCTTGGATATCTAGACATTTTTCTTCAGACACTGCAGGCCTACCAGATCGTGGAGCATCTTCCACAGTTCCCATATCACAAAACTTACTCAAGAAATTTCTAACCATAGTGCAATGAGGAGGTGGTTTATCAGGAAATTTTGCTATAAATCTTTGAACAACCATCTGTGTGTATCAACCGCCATTTCGAAACACTTGTTCAACCAAAAAAATTCCTTCTTCCGATGATAACACCATTCTGTTTTGAGTGCAAAAAATTACTCCAGCAGATGGCAATCACTCATTGCATTTTTCTTCACAATTGACTGTGCAGCACATTTTCTCCATTTTTAGGTAGAAAGTTTAGTGGGACTAAAAACACCCTGTATAAAATGTACAGAGGTAATACTGTGTGTACAGGGAGGTTGCAGGTAACACAATATGTACAAGGAGGTAGTAGGTAATACAATATGTACAAAGAGGTAGTAGGTAGCAATATGTGCAAGGAAGTAGTAAGTAATATAGAATGTAACAG
This sequence comes from Achatina immaculata, assembly GCA_009760885.1. Classification (NCBI taxonomy): domain Eukaryota; kingdom Metazoa; phylum Mollusca; class Gastropoda; order Stylommatophora; family Achatinidae; genus Lissachatina; species Lissachatina immaculata. Next base: position 2,974,802 of record CM019714.1, read on the forward strand.
GAAACAGCAGGTAACAGAAAAACGCAGAAACAAGGGAAAGAAAATGTACAAGAAGACAGCCAGTGATCTACAGGACTCAGATAAATATTTTGCAGCAAGTAACTGTATGGCAACGATAAGTCTTCACAAGATACAAATAATCTCAATTTGTTAAAATGTATCTAAAGAAAGAAAACTTAACAACCTGACCCTGTCAAAGAAAGAAACACAACTACCTTACCTTGTCAAAGAAAGAAACACAACTACTTGATCCTGTCAAAGAAAGAAACACAACTACCCTACCTTGTCAAAGAAACCAACACAACAACCTGACCCTGCCAAAGAAAGCAACATGACTACATGATCAAGCCAAAGAAAATGTTTCCCAAGACAAGTATCTGTATCTAACACAACTTGGCCAGATTTTTAAAACCCAAGTTTACCACTGAAACCCATTCTAAACAAAAATAATATCACTGAAAGTGACAGTTATACACAAACAGCTTAGGTAGATATAAAACTAAATTTATAAATATACACAAGCAAATGCAGGAAAGCTGTGATAACAAGATGTCAAGATTAAAACATACATTAATCACACAAAAACATAGAAAATAGAAAATTTATATACTCTTTTTATATACAGTGGTACCTCAGGTCACGAACTTAATTCATTCTTTGACTCCATTCGCGAAACAAAATGTTCGCGAACTGAAACGATTTTTCCCATTTAAATTAATGCAAATCCAATTAATCCATTTACCTGCCCCAGAAACATTGCTTTTTTTACTTTTTTATGGATTTATGTATGACAAAAATATATAATATAAAATATACAGTATAACTTTACCTTTGTGGTTGATAGTTGCTGGCATAGGTAGATAGTAGGAGGAGGAGAAAGAGGAAGACCACTGCTTCGAAGGAGAGCCCCATTCCATAACATAGGCCAACTGTGTATGTATTTCTGGTGTTTTTTTTCTCTCGTTTCTATCCTGGGAAGTGGTTTGCATCCTAGATTTAGCCATGTCGTACTGCTTAGTGAGATCAAGAACACGAACAGCATTCTCATGTTTAATGATTAATTCCTTCTTCGTTTCTACTGTCATACGCTTATGCTTCTTGACACCACAGTCACTAACATTTTTCTCTTTCTTGGGACCCATAATGAAGGTTAATTTAATGCAAAAAGCAACAACAAAAAAATGGTATCAAGAACAACGCAACAACAAACAATGTTCACAGCACGCAAACCTGAATACAACTGATGCTGTTCACGAGCCAAGGCATTGTTCGTGGGTCTAGTCAAAATTTGTTCAGAAATTGTGTTTGTGGGCCGATTAGTTCGTGACTATAGGTGTTCGTGACACAAGGTACCACTGTACTTTAACCAAGGTGTTCGTGACACAAGGTACCACTGTACTTTAACCACTGACAGTTCTCTTGTTATCTCAGTGATTGTTAATCAGCAATTACTGGTAAATTACTGATACCAAAAAACAAAAAAAACTTTTGACGGTCAGCGGTTATCAAAACCAGTTTATATCATCTTTCTTAGTAAAAAGAAAACAGGAAAGTCGGTTGCAAGATAAAATCGCACCAGTAGAATGATGATGCTCAATTTGTGTAAAGGAGAATCAGACAGGTCTGAATTTGGTTCAACATGTGAGAACTTTGTAAAGATTAAGTCTCACCACTAATAAGGTAAAAAAATTTTTAATGTTCATACAAAAATTTAATTCCTATTGATGTTTGTAAACTGTGTTTAGTTTTACATTTACAAAAATATACAAGGTGTGTTAAAAAAAAAAAAAATGAACTTTGCCACAATGATATAAGTTCTCATTTCACAACATTTTAAGCACTGCCCCTTCAAAGTAATCCCCTCTAATAGCGACACGTTTCCAATGTTTCTTCCATTGTTTGAATACTTCAAGGAATGCACTTTCTATGATGGCACACAGTTCTCTTATTGCATATTCCAAAACTTCCTGTTATTTAGAAATGACGTTCTTTCAAAGTGGTTTTCAGACAGGAAAAGTCCAGAGAAAAAGGTGAATGTATCACAATGGATGTCTAATGTTGTGTCAGAAACCGGTAGATGAGGAGTGACATATGAGCCAGAGCACTGGCATGATGAAACATCCACTTTTGATTTTCTCACAACTCAGGCTGCTTCCTGTACGCAGCATCCCTCAAACATACTAAAACTTTCTGCTTACCATCTGACCATATGGTGCAAATTCATAGTGGACAATGCCTCTGCAGTCAAAAAACACAACCAACACCATCTCTGATCAACTTGTCCATGTTTTTTTTGGTCAAAGAGATCTTCCCCACCCACTGTGAAAACTGCATCTTGGTTTCAACATTATAGCCATAAACCTACATTTCATTTCCTGTTATAATGTTCTTAAGAAAGTTTCAATTCATTCTGTCACCCCAATTACTGACCTGTGACCTTTTTTTCACTGTCATCATAGTTACTGGAGGTCAACAAATGACCAAATATCATTGTTGGCACATACATCTTCTCAGTCTTGTGCTCAACTACTGGGATGCCTTTTCCATTGTTCCACACTTTAATTTTGTTGGTCTCCCTGTAATAAAAGTCAGCCAACAATTTCTGACAGGTACGTCTGTGACAATCAATGGTGTCTTGTGCAATTAAAAACTGATCAAATCAAAGCAATGTATAAGCAAATATAACAACAGAGCAGGTCCAGTTTGTTCACCAAGCTACTATAACACTACAGCAATCAAGTGTCTCTTCAGATCAAACTCTCTGCCTTCAAGGCTGACTGCTGCAGATACATTCTGTCTCCATTGTTCTCTCTCTCTTTCTCTCTCTCTCCCTCCCTCCCTAGAGAATTCTTATTTTAAAGGTTTCTCTCTCCTCTCTCTCTCATGTGCGTGTGGAGGGTGTGTGTGTGCGCGCACAGGAAGGCAACAAATATTACATGCATAGTGGAATGTCATCTATACATGATACAAAAGTAAAATTCACACAAATGATATTTAACATTTAATACAAAAAAAAAGGAGACTGCATGTGCATGTGTAGTGGTGTCACAGTGTGCACATTGATAGAAACAAGTTTTACAATAAGTTTAAATTTTAAAACTTGACATAAACTGACACTTTTAACAACTCTGGAATGTGTAAAAAGGCTAATTATTATTAAGAAGAAATTGACAATGAGCACAAATACAAGCACCATGATAGCATTATAAATGAATCCAGCAGCGAGCTAAATGATCAAGGGATGGCCTACCAAGACCATGTGCTAGCCTAGTAACAGAGGAGGGATCACTACAGTGCCCATGCTGGCCCAGCCTGATAAAGGGATCACTACAGTGCCCATGTTGGCCCGGCCTGATAAAGGGATCACTACAGTGCCCATGCTGGCCCGGCCTGATAAAGGGATTACTACAGTGCCCATGCTGGCCCGGCCTGATAAAGGGATTACTACAGTGCCCATGTTGGCCCGGCCTGATAAAGGGATCACTACAGTGCCCATGTTGGCCCGGCCTGATAAAGGGATCACTACAGTGCCCATGCTGGCCTGGCCTGATAAAGGGATCACTACAGTGCCCATGTTGGCCCGGCCTGATAAAGGGATCACTACAGTTCCCATGTTGGCCCAGCCTGATAAAGGGATCACTACAGTGCCCATGTTGGCCCGGCCTGATAAAGGGATCACTACAGTGCCCATGCTGGCCCGGCCTGATAAAGGGATCACTACAGTGCCCATGCTGGCCTGGCCTGATAAAGGGATCACTACAGTGCCAATGCTGGCCCGCCCTGTCAAGGAAGCACTGTTCCCATCCCCGTTTTTTGGCCTCACTACAAGTCGGCAAAAATAGCTGCCACAACCCACACTCCATCAACACAATGCTCACGCTTCAAATTCTGCTCATAGTTCTCAGTTTGAACGACAGCAATCCAAGGCTAAAGGTCAAGTTTTCTAAAGCATTACTCAAGGTCAAACGGTTATGGGTTTCATGTTGTTCAACATAAAATGGTCAAAGATTTGTAGTGTTGCTCAACACGAAATGGTCAAAAGTTTCTAGTGTTGCTCAACATAAAATGGTCAAAGGTTTCTTGTGTTGCTCAACATAAAATGGTCAAAGGTTTCTAGTGCTGCTCAACATAAAATGTTCAAAGGTTTCTAGTGTTGCTCAACATAAAATGGTCAAAGGTTTCTAATGTTATTCAACACGAAATGGTCAAAGGTTTCTAGTGTTATTCAAGGCTGAAAGCTCTTTTGGTGTTACCCAAGGTTAAACGGTCAAGAAATGTAAAAGATGAGACAGTTACTTACGCATCAATCTCTACTTTGATACAGTCCATGTTTGGGTCTCTCTGTTTATTGTCAGCTGCATTCACTACACACACAGAATACAAACACAGTATTGGTTATGGAAGCAGAACTACAACAAACCACACATCAGAATTATCATCCAATAAACTATCAATAAGATCACACCCCTTATGTAACAATTCTCTATCTTTCTGCTAGTGTATTTAGAAATACTTCTTGTCCTGGAATCAGCTAATTCAAAGTAGAAGTTTTTAATTTTTAGAACTCCTAAGCAATTTGTAATAAACTTTACAAATTCCTTCAACCGTATCTAATTTAAGATATAACACCTGTAACTTCACAAATTTCTAAGAGAATTTATCAGCTACTTTATTCACATCTAACTCGAAATAAACCATCTATACTTTCTCAGCTCTTGCAACAATATTATAATTTCTTTATTCACATAAAGCTGATATAGTAGGCAGTAAAATAAAACTATTGTATGCATCGTCTGGATCTACAAGGACTTTGCAAAGTTACATGACTGAATTTTTTTACAGGAGATTATAACATGCAGTGAAGTGGTGCCACAGAATGAGTTGTAGTAACCATACCTGAATGTACATGAAAATCTGAACTCATTTGTACTGCACAAGCCTACATATTTCAATAGCACGTGCACACTGATTTCTGAGTTCACCTCAGGAAAACTGGCGCTGAAACTTATTAAATGCTACAGTCAGCTTTTGGTGAGTCCTGCCTAAGCTGATCGAAGACATATGAGTGGTGTTCCCACTTCAAAAGTGGAAGCTGATCGTTTGAAGATGACCATCCACTCTCCCCCACCCCCCACACTGAGAGACTGAGGCATGTGTGCAAGAAATCATTCACACTAACTGGTGTCCACCAGAGAGGTAGTAAAGGATGTAGAAATAATAGCTGCTACTCGCCATAAATTTCTAAGTGAATATTTGGGCATGAGACGTCTCAGTGAAGCTCATGGCCTGCTTCCTGTCTGTAGTGCAACAGGAAGATGGTGGGTAAATCTGCACTGATCTCTCTGAGCACGATCCCAATTTCATGTCATCAATAATCACTGGTGATAACAGCTAGGTGTATGAGTATCGCCCAGAAACAAAGCTGATGTCATCTCAATGGAAAACGTCATCATCTCATTGACCAAAGAAGCCGTAGCAGGTGAAGTCGAATGTTAAGAAGATGTTGACCGTTTTCTTCAACACTAATGGACTAATTCATTATGAATACATCTCTAGAGGCCAGACAGTGAATATACAAATCTACACAGTCCAACAATGCCTCCACATCACTGTGCAGACATTGTCCTGCACAGTGACGTATTGGCAACTGGATCCAATGTCCCTGCATACATGTCTGTCAAAAAAAATGAATTTTTTGCAAAACATCACATTCTGTTGCTTCCACACCCTCCATACTCACCTGACCTTGCTCCCTGTGACTTTTTCTTGTTTCTACATCTGAAGAAAACACTAAACGGTTGCCAATTCAATGAAGTTGAAGAGAGTTAGACACAACAAGACAAATGTGGGTAATCTCACAAAGTGACTTTCAGAGGTGCTTCCATAAATGCCAAGACTACTAGAATATGTGCATACAACCACAAGGAGACCAACCAAGAAACCAGTAACAATTTTTTTATAAATAGGAAATGTGGCTTTCGTATGGTAAAGTAAGAGAACACAGTTTTGTAGGATTAGACCTCAAAAAAATCACAAAGCTCTTTAGTTGGACATGAGAGAAATAAAAATCACAAGAAAATTACCTGAGATTTGAACACAGACTCCAGTAGGACAAGCAGGCACCCAGCCATGAGAGAACAGTGTACTAACCAACTCTGCCAACTCTCGCCCCCAAAAAAAGCTGTTTACTGGCATAGTCATTAGTAACTGTATAGTGGACACAAGGGACAGTGACACCCGGAAAGAAACGAGGTCATGACACACAGAAATTCCGTAGCTTAGATTCCATCTCTCTAGCAGGTACCAACTTTTAGACAAACATACACACGGTCTCCTGCCATGTCTGGTGCATATTTGAACAACAATAACAAATGAACAAATACTTATTACATGAACTTCATGTAAGAGCTACTAATGACTATGCCAATAAACACCTTTTTTTTGTGGGATGAGAGTTGTCAAAGTTGGTTAGTAAGCTGTTCTCTCGTGGCTAGACGACTGCTCGTCCTACCGGAGTCCATATTCAAATCCCAGGTAATTCTCTTGTGATTTTTCTTTCTCTCATGTGGCACTAAAGTGCTTTGCTATGATTTTTTCGAGGTCTAGTCCTACAAAACTGTGTTCTCTTACTTTACTGCATGAAACCAGTAGGTCTACTCATTTAGTAAAAAAAAAACATCAGACACAGCCCAGCCTACCACAGGGTTCCCCCGTATTCCCAGGGCTCTTCAACGTGTAGACTCACAGGATCACACAGGTGAGCAGATCTCGGGACATGTAAGGACAATGTCACATGCTGATGATGTCTTGGTGTATTGGCAGGGCCAACACTGGAAGCAGAGTTGCTGGAGAACTCCAAACAGAACTGGACCATACTGGTGGGTGGCGCAGTCAAGCGGAGGCTCTGATTAACCCACTGAAAGCAGCTGTGACAAGGTTCTCTCTGAATAACACCAGCACCAACCGTGAGTCTGCACTCAGAGGTTGTGGAGGTGACACATGTAATGAAATGCCATGGAGTGCAGTTTGACTGGAGCCTTTCATTCAAAGAGCTCATGTGGCACTGAAGGCTAGGAAAGACCTAGCTACGATGAATATAATGGCTCTCTTAAGACTTCTTTGTTCCTTTTCTTAGATGTCTATGGTACCTTCAACATCCTTCTTATGAACCATGGCCTCCATTTCTCACTGTACTCTCTTATTCATGGATCATGCTTCACATCCATAAAACAAAATTGGCTCGATGTAACATTTAAGTACTTGGAATCTTGTTTCCACTGATATAGATATATTGCACAAGATGTTTCTCATTTTCTGGAATGGTGACTTGGCCTGAGCATGTCTGCTGATAGGAAATGCAGGCAATAAAATCCATTGGCTGTAGAGACAGAGGTTCAGCATTGATTGCTGAGAACTCTTCTGAGTGTGATGTGGTCATCTACACAGATGGGTCCATTGCAAAACACAGGAAAACGCTCCGGCTTTTATGACACAGGTGGGAGAGAGAACTGTGACGGAAGACAGCGGTGTTTTTGCTTTGACTACAAGTAGCCTGACTATGGAGGTCATGGCAGTAACCACGGCAATGGCATGACCGGAGACACTAACCTTCACCCAGACATGTATTCTTAGTGACTCAATGAATATGCTCAGGAAGACTGAGTCGGGTTGGGCGTGAAAGCACTGGTTGGAGTCACTGAGAATACATGCCTGGGTTGGAGTCACTGAGAAGATCACGGTTGACAAAAATCTGTTTCATTTCTGTGCCAGGTCATGGGGGGGGGGGGGGGGGGTAAATGAAAGAGCAGACAGTGGAGGGTGGACAGATTTGCAGGCATGGCTAGAGTGGAGGGTGGACAGATTTGCAGGCATGGCTACAGTGGAGGGTGGACAGATTTGCAGGCATGGCTACAGTGGAGGGTGGACAGATTTGCAGGCATGGCTACAGTGGAGGGTGGACAGACTTGCAGGCATGGCTACAGTGGAGGGTGGACAGACTTGCTGGCATGGCTACAGCGGAGGGTGGACAGACTTGCTGGCATGGCTACAGGGGAGGGTGGACAGATTTGCAGGCATGGCTACAGTGAAGGGTGGACAGATTTGCAGGCAAGGCTACAGTGGAGGGTGGACAGACTTGCAGGCATGGCTACAGTGGAGGGTGGACAGATTTGCAGGCATGGCTACAGTGGAGGGTGGACAGATTTGCAAGCATGGCTACAGTGGAGGGTGGACAGGCAATAGACCATGCTGATATCCTGAATAAACTCAGAGAAGCTAGTCAAATTGCAACTTCAAATAACAGCTCTGAATCTGCAACCATGAACAGATTGCTGAAACATAACATCAAATGTGGAGTGGTCAGACAAGAGCGATACAGTGGAAAGCAAAGACTGGTTAATCAACACAGAACTAGTTTATTAAGCTGCCAAACAATGGTTGAAATACTGAAGATGGAATCAGAAGACTTATGGACTAATCATCTGATGCGCAAAACTAACTAAAGTAACATAAGAAACAGCTCATTCAGAATTTCAAAGATTTTATAACAAAGTTTAAATATTATTTTAAGTATATCAATCAGAAGTCATTACTCACCTATAATTTCATCAAAGATTTTGTACAGACCAGGAACATATGTGATTTCTTTTTGAATCATATGGTTACTTTCTGTGTCCATAATCCACATTGACTGTATGAACAATAAACAGTTTCATACTGAACATATGCAGTAAATGATTTAACACACATATATGTAATTTGTATGCAAACCTGAACATCAACTAAATAATTATTACAACAGCAAACTACCTCCTGCCAGTGATCACACTGACATTTTTTTACGCAAATACAACTGTACCTGTCTTTCACTATGCATGAAGTCCTTTCCAAAATGCATCAGCATAACATTTGCTACCTTAAACTTTTTTTTTGTCCATAAATATAAAACTAAACACTTGACAAATATCAACAGGAATTAGATTGTGTGAAAGTATTCTTAGCTGATTTGCAGTGAGAGACAAACATCAACAGGAATTAGATTGTGTGAAAGTATTCTTAGCTGATTTGCAGTGAGAGACAAACATCAACAGGAATTAGATTGTGTGAAAGTATTCTTAGCTGATTTGCAGTGAGAGACAAACATCAACAGGAATTAGATTGTGTGAAATTATTCTTAGTTGATTTGCAGTGAGAGACAAACATCAACAGGAATTAGATTGTGTGAAAGTATTCTTAGCTGATTTGCAGTGAGAGACAAACATCAACAGGAATTAGATTGTGTGAAAGTATTCTTAGCTGATTTGCAGTGAGATTTAATCTTGACAAAATATCACCAAAGTCAAACCTAACAGACTTTTATCAGCCTACTGGCCCAAGTATTCTCCAACCAGTTTCTCTGCTTGCTTTTCATTATATAAACTGGTTTCAGTTACCAACAACCTCTACAAGTTTTTTTTCTCTTTTAAGTGGTAGTTTACCAGTAACTGCTAGTTAATGTCACCATTGCTCTCACTGAGCACAATCTCAACAAAATAAATTACTAATAAAATAAATCTAATAAAAGAAAACATAACAAGAGAATTCATATATTTTTACTCCACAGACAGTATGTTTCAGGGCATAACATGTACTCTAGTTGTGCATGCATGTTTATCTAAGACATCATCTCCATAGAAGCGATGTATGTATCACATCAAAATGTGTACTTTTGTTGTGTGTAGATGTTTACCTGAGTCACTGACTCCACAGAACCAATGTATGTATCAGGACGTAACAGTATGTGCTCTAGCTGTGACTTCTTCTGGTAAATCCTCTCTACAGAAAGTCTCTTGTTATTTCCACTTCCTGTAACATCAGTAATTTCATTTCCCATCTCTGAGAACATTTTCATGTCACCTTTCTCATAATTCTCTGCTGCAGCAGGCACAGAATGTTTCACTGGTTTTAGTTTGGCTGCATCTGTTTTGGCCTGCATGTTGTCAAAAAGTGTCTGAAAAACAAAAGAAATTATACTACTAAAACATTCTTCATATTATCGTTGACTGAAAGAGTTGAGATATAAGAACAGTTCAGACAAAAAAATCTCATAAGAATGTTCTATCCATATCATTTCTCTCACAAGCCTGGTCTTCAACAAAATGTGGGAAAATGCAGTCAGAGAGATTCTGATATGCGTAAGCAGAATATGTTCAGAAATATGCTGTAAATTATGAACATGGACTCATCATTTGTCAACACATTATAAAACAAAAATACATTTATATGCATGTGAAAATACACTTATATGCATGTGTGTGTATATGCAGAAGAATAATGTTTTGTCAGAGAAAAAAGCACAATTAACGCAATTTTTACATCAAGAACCATAACAAAATGATATCTAGAAGTAAGAAAAAGATTTATACTTGTGCTTCACTGAATATACAAAAGTTTTTCACAGAGTTAGACACGAAGATGTGATACAAATGCTAAAAAAAAACTTTCTGTAAATAGTAAAGATATGAGAATTATTAAGAATATGTACTGGAAGCAAAGAGAAGCAATAAGAATGAACAATGACATGGGTGAGTTTCAGAATCTACGAGAGGAAGTCACTAAGTAACTCGCAAATTGAAATATTTTATCAGTGGCAGTTATCAAGTAGTATTTAAATAGATCCTTAGATAGCACCATCATCCACCTTTATAACAATTGTATGTAGGGGGGCTGGGAGTTAGGTGCGCATGCGCAAAGCAATAACAAAATGGCTACCCAAATGCTAGTGTGTACCAAAGAAGAACAGAGAACTGTAGTGCGATTTTTGTGGGCTAAAGGACACTCATAAGGAAATGATTACAGATTATGCTGAAAAGTGATTATCGCGTAAAGCGGTCTATAACTGGGTAAAAGCATTTTCTCAGGGACACACCGAAATTGTTGACAAAGTCTGACTTGGCCGTCCTGTCCAGATTGTAACAGAAGCAACTGTGCAACATGTGAATGAGATTATCAGAGCTGATAGATGAGCAACGATAGACAGCGTAGCAAGTGCAATCAGATGTTCACATAGCTTAGCCTAAAGAATAATGCATGAGCAATTGAATTTTCAGGAAGTTTGCTCATGTTTGGTACCCAGAGATCTGAATGATGAACACAAAATGAACCAATTTGGTTTGTCATTACGCATATGAAGGTGAAGACATGCTCCAGAGGATTATTACTGGAGACGAATCTTGGGTGCACAACTACCAACCTGAATCACAATGTGCCTCAATGCAATGGAAACACCCATCATCGCCATGCGCCAAAACAATTCAAGATTACACCTTCTGCGGGAAGGTTATGCTAACAGTGTTTTGGGATTATCAAGGAGTGTTGTTAACCAAGTTTCAGAAGTATGGTGAAAGTGTGAATTCTGTATCACACCGTGAAGTTCTGTCAATGCTATGGGATGCAATTGAAAGAAAACGTCCTGGTCTGCTGACTAGAGGTGTGCTTCTCCTTCATGACAATGCCAGACCACATATGGCTCGGTTAACCCAAGAGAAGGATTAGCCAGTTGGGTTGGGAAGTTCTTGACCATCCAGCCTATAGTCCTGACTTAGCTCCAAGTAGTTTTCATATGTCTGGTCCATTGAAAAACCACCTTGGCAGGAGAAGATTCTCGAGTGACGAAGAGGTAGAAACAGAATTTTAAAAATGGTTTAGAAACCGGACTCCCGATTTTTACGCCATGGGTGATTACACGATGGGACAAATGTATCAATGTTGGTGGCAATTACGTTGAGAAATAGGGGAATAATGTAAGTTAAAAAATTTAAAGTTTATAAATTACTGTCGCATTTAGTTTTTTTTGTAACAGGTATTAGCGAGTTACTTAGTGACTTCCCCTCGTAAAATGAAGCATAAGACAAAGGTACTTGTCACCAGATCAATTCTCATTATGCAGTGAAAATATCTTACTTCTTACATCCTTCCCATGCCGATAAACGTCATGGAGGGCCTGAATGGTAGTTCACCAAGATTTCCTGTCTTTGGCGAATTTTTCAATCTCATCAAGGGATATTATTATGCCCATTGAACTGGCCTCTTTTAACAATGTCCTCTTTAGAGTTTCACATGGTCTGCCTTTTTCTTCTGCCTGTTGTGTTTCACTTGATAACTTGTTTGGGAATCCCCTGATTGTTACATCTCATCACATGAGTGACATATGTCCATCCTCGATTTCTGATCACCCAAGAGACAGGTTGTTGTTTGCTCCTCTGTCTTATATCTGCAATGTTCTTGAATTCGTTCCACTTTATACTGAGTATTTTCCTTAGGCATTTGTTTTCAAAAGAGTCCAATTTCTTATCTATTTCTTTAGTTGTTTTCCAGCTTTTGCATGCATAAGTGAGGGTGGATATTATATTTGAAATGAATAATCTTAACTTGGTTTTTGTGCTTGTAACTTTTGAATGCCATATGTTCTCAAGATTCTTGAAGGCCAATGCTGCTTTTGCAATTCTAATTCTAACTTCCTTTCTGGTGTCACCATCTTGGTCTAAGTAGCTGCCAAAGTATACAAATTGATTGACTTCTTCAACAGCTGTCCCTTCTAAAGTATTTTTCCATTCTGATTCATGGGAAGTTTCATTATTTTTGTTTTGTCCTTGTTAATTTCAAGTCCTATTTTGCTAGCCAGCGAAGACAGGCTATCTGTTTTTTCTTGCATGGAATTCACACTGTTACTGATAAGCAAAATCAAGATCTTCTAGTTGGGTCCCATGTACCCAGTCAATACCTGTGTTACCTGTGCAGCATTTTTTTCATTATGAAGTCCATTACAATTCCAAAAAGCACAGGAGATAGTATACATCCTTGTAGTATACATCCTTGTTTCATGTCTGTTTCAATCTGGAACCATTCACTCATCTCTTTTTTCTGTTTTGACTGCACAAACTTATTCTTTAATGATGTTGACAATTTTAGATTGTATTCTCCACAGTGAATCTCTGTGTAAGCTATCAAATGCCTTTTTAAAGTCTATGAAGTTCAATATTAATGGTTTCTGGTTTCAGTATGTTCTTCAGGTATTATTCTTAGAGTAAAGATCTGATCAAGACAGCTTCTCCCTTTTTGATATTCTGCTTGTTCTTCTCTTATTGCAGCATCCACTGTATTTTTAAGTCTATTCAAAAATGACCTTGCAAAATACTTTTGACACAACTGGTACTAAAATTACTCTTCTCCAATTGTTACAGTCACTAAGGTTGCCTTTTTTTGGTATTTTAACAATGATTCCTTTTTTCCATTTAGAAGGGATTTTCCAAATCTTATTAAACATTCTCTGTAGCTGTCTCATGTTGTCACTATTGATAGCTTTTAACATTCCGGGTGTTATTTCATCTTCACCTGCAGCTTTGTTGTTAGCCATTAAATTCACAGCTGTTTCAATTTCATGCAATGTAATTTCATCTATCTATCTATCTATGCCTCTGACCCCTCGTGGAGCATAGGCCGCCAACAAGAGCTCGCCAGGCAGTTCGGTCCTGGGCCACTCTTTCCAACTGTCTCCATGTCTGGTTCATTATTTTGATGTCAAAGACAGCTCAGGGAGCGCTAATTGGATGGGAGGCGCATGGCCCACGGATTATTATAGCCACCTTCAATTTCATCTAGGTTGACATTTAGTTGTGGGGTTGGTAAGTCAGTTTCAAGGTTTAACAATTCTTTTGGATGTGGTCGATTAAATATTTCTTGGAAATGTTCAGCGCATCTTTGCTTTCGGTCTTTACTTGATGTTAATAGGGTTCTGGTTTTGCTAAGGATTTGTCTTTCTTTAGATTTAATAGTACATGTTAGCCTTTTGTGTATGTTTTGCTGTCTCCTGTTTTGGCTGCTTTCTCCACCTTTTTCACCATATTGTCTATGTATTCTCTTTTATCCCTTCTAGCTGAACTTTTAAGGTTTTTAAGGGCATGCATCTTTCCCATCACAACATATGCCTGTGAGACCTTGACACTTAACAAAACAGCTGAGAAAAACATAAATGCCTTTGAATGTAAATGCTTCAGAAGAGTTCTTCAAATATCATGGACACAAAAAAGAACAAACATATGCATACTATAAGGACTTAATACTGAAGAAGACTGGCTAGTAAAGAAGATGAAGCAGAGAAAATGTAAGTATTTTGGACATATTAAACATCATGATAATCTAGAGAAGACCATCTTGGAAGGGTACATAATGGGATAAAGGAAGAGAAGATGACCAAGGCAAAGATGAATGCAAGACATCACTGATGATCTGCAAATGGATGCATCAGCAACAGGGCATCTTGCTTACAACCAAGAGGCCTACAGGAGTGCTGTTAGGGAGGCAATGTTCTGCAAAAGGTATGCAAATGAATGAATGAATGAATGAATGAGCTGAACTTTTTACTTTATTATCTACTTCTTTGTATTTTGCTTTCACCAGATATTTTCCAAGATCTGCCTTTACACTCAGCATGGCTAATTTGGCTGCACGTGTTTCATCTATGTACTTCCATGTGTTTTCTGATATCCATGCTTTTCTATTTGATTTCTTCAGTCCAGTGCTTGCTTTTGCTGCTGTGATTATGGCTGTGCTGTAAGAATTCCATAATTCATCTATACCTATCTCCTCAACTTCACTGGGTGTTTTGGAATGATTGGCAAGTTCCTGGTTGAAATTACTGTTAGTATTTTCTTCTTGTAGGCTGTGGTTGTTTATCTTTCTGTGTATTGATTTATTGTGTTGGCTTTTCAGCTTTAGTCTTATTTCCCTATACACAGACTGTGATCATTGTTGACATCTGCACCCCTACATGCCCTTACATCTATCAGAGAGGCAGTGGGGATTCTGAAGATCTTGATTTTATGGATGACAAGAGAAAAGAAGCCAGAACCAGAATAGCAAAGGCAGCATTAGCCTTAAGAATCTTGAGAAAATGTGGAAATCAAAACTCCAAACCACAAGAACAAAGCTTAAGATATTCAGCTCAAATGTAATACCCATCCTTATGTAAGCATGTGAAAGCTGGAAATCAAAAAAGAAATAGAGAGCAAACTGGGCAAATTTGAAAAAAAAATGTTTTAAAAAACTGTACACGATAAATGAACTCAGCAGGCTGCAAACAGGCTCAGCAATGATCAAGAAAAGAAGACTGGCACATGTGGGCCATGTAATGAGAAGAAATGATAAGAGCAAGCCATCAAATGAGAAACATCTGGAAAAAAGGCTGACTTCAAGAAGCCCTAAAGAGAACACTGACCACAGAGGCTAAAATAATAAGCATCAAATCCCTTGATGAGGCTGAGAAGCTCATCACGAATAGAGATTCATGGCGAGACACACTGCAAGACATATGTGACGTTTGATGGCATGGGAAGGATGTAAGATGTAAAACTGCTACACAGCAACAATAAAAACAATGGTAAATCAAAAACAATAAACATACCAAAGTGCAAAATCCTTTCAAATGGGAAAACACCAACACATGTAAATAAATTACAATAACAGATGATGGCAAGTTACAAATGAAATACAATCACACACGGGTACACAAAAGCTGCTTTTTATGCCATAAAGAAGATACTAACAAATAAGATGTCCCTAAAAGTGAGGAAATGAGTATCCAGTACACATCAACATTACTATATGGTTGTGAAACCTAGAGAGTCAACAAAAAGATGTCACACTGGAAGCAACAGAGATGTGCTTTTGGTGAAAGATGCAACAAATGCCCTAGATGCACAGAAAAACAAATGAAGTCCTGAAAAAAATTTCAGAGGGGGGGGGGAACGGTCAAAATTTCCCGAATATGCCATGAGAAGACAGAAGTTGGATAACCTGAGCATGTCATGAGAAGATAGAAGTTGGATAACCTGAACATGTCATGAGAAGACAGAATAACCTAGCACTGAGTGGAAGAGTTAAGGGAAAAAGAACGCGAGAAAGGTCAAGAGAAAAAATATCTCTATGGCATGGAAAATAAAAGCATCTGAAATAATCGGAAACACCAGGCACCGCACAAGATGGAGATGCATGATCGCCAACGCTATCCAGCACGGCACACAATCATGATCTTCGTACTATTTGATGGGTTTAAAAAATGGCTTTCAATTTTTATCTACAGCATCTCTGGCGACTACGGGTAAACGTACTGCTATTGTCGCAAAAGGAAGAATGCCGAATAATCCGTATATTTAATATAAACGACAGCATGAACACTATTCTAGCAACAGTCAATAAACCTGAGAAGTTTGTTATTTAATTATGTTAGCCGTCTGGCTGCTGATGACAGGCAAGCTAACGCCTACCATGAACATTTGGATATTTCCATAAGAAAACTAACCTTCAATGGTCCGTGACTCATGTTTCACCCACTGACTTAAAAGACACCCCCACGTGCAGTTCGACAATCTTTATCCCAACAAAAATCGACAAAGTTTTAAATTTCTAATACGAAAGACAAAATACTGTGCGTTGTTTGAAAAGTGAGCGCCTGCCCTGACCAATCAAATAGCGACTACACACCACGTGACCTGCTATTCCGGCCGTTACACGAAAATAAAATTATCATGTTTTCTTCTTACCTTCCACTGTAGCTCCGAGTTGCTGCTAGCCATTTTGCGGACCGTACTGAGTAAATCTGTGAATCTGGTGAATACTGTTTTTATCATACACCATACAGCAACAATTAGAAATATGTACTGTATCAATACAAAGGTTGGTTAAATAATATTAACAGTAAACGACAAATGTCTCCGATTTTCTGATACAGGCAAGATACTGTCAGAATATTTCCCTTAAACGACTGAATTACATTTTTTAAACATAAAACTGTAGCACACATTAATTATCTACAGAATTGACACGTTGACAGTGAAATGTCTTTAATTACAAAAATAGTTTACGTCTTTCTCTACATGATCGGCGCCATTAAAGTTACTATCACTCAAAAACACATTTCATTGGCTAAAACTAAAAACAGCAACCAATCAAAATCTACTTTTCACTAAAATCTTTGATTTCTATAATTTTCTTTATTGAAGATCTCCGTTTGGATCACTTTTAAAAGATACATTTATTTCAGAGAAAGAAAGACAGGATGACACGAAACAATTTTTTTTTTCACTTGCACATCATCATCCGTGTCCTTGGCCATTACTCGGTTTTTTTTAGGAGCCGAATCTTTCGGATACTCGTTAAGTAATAAAGCTGCTGCTACTTTTTTCCTAGTTTATACTCGTTTAGTAAGTACTTTGCTCGTGGATAAAAGGGATGGCGACTGCAGTAAAACTGGTTTAAATAAATAAGGTAGACAGAGGTGTTTGGTGCAGTTTTACTGCACCATACACCTCTGTCTACTTTACTCATGGAGACTATTCCTGGAGTTATTTCCCTTATATTATTTTTTTTTATTAGCTTATTTAGTGGAAACTCAAGATCTTCAACTCCTGTGTGGTGCCAATACTAACCTGTGGTTGCGAGAGTTAGAGAACATCCCCAGCAATGGAAAAGAGACTAGATGCTTTTGAAAATAAGTGCCTTCGAAGACTGCTAAATATCTTTTGGTACGATTTCAGATCGGTTACATCAATAAGACAAGAAATTAAACAAGACTACGTATCAAACTTTATCAAAGACGTCGCTGGAACTACATCGGCCACATACTTAGAATGGACGAAAAACGACTCCCACACCAAGGATTTACGTAGTCACCAGGGGGTAAAAGAAAGCAGGGAAGACCCAAAGACA
This sequence comes from Achatina immaculata, assembly GCA_009760885.1. Lineage (NCBI taxonomy): Eukaryota > Metazoa > Mollusca > Gastropoda > Stylommatophora > Achatinidae > Lissachatina > Lissachatina immaculata. The sequence continues at coordinate 2,992,544 of CM019714.1, forward strand.
CACTAAGAAGAGTTATCACCAAGGAGTGTTCAACAATGCTCATCAGAAACACCGAAGATCTAAAGCAAGTAACAGGGAATCGCCAGACATGGAGAGCCTTGTCCTCCGCCCTATGCGCTGCCGTTGGCCCAATAGGATCAACTAACTGTTTATTGGAAAAGAACTGTATTCATGCTACAATGTATATACTAGGGAAAAAAAGTAGGAACAGCATTATTACTTACGAGTACACAGTTATGATGTTTCGGCGTGAGTCTTAATCATACAAAAACATACACGACGAAGAAATAGAGAGAGGAGATTTAAAAAATAATAAATTCACACGAATGCTATGTTTAAAAAATAAATAAAATGAATAGAGCACTTAGCTGTAACTTGTAATTGTTTTTTGTTTTGTTTTTTTTTACGATTTCAGACTCAGTGACTGGTCTGTCAAGAACTTGCACTGTGCAACTTTGAGAAACTCATCAGACTGATGTTTGTCGCTGTCATCACGTGACGCTTTTTAATTCTTTATTTTTTCTTCCAAATCAATGGTTCTACGGTGTGGTTTTATCTCTCTAGTAGTGCACATACAAAGCAAAATACAAATAACTAGACAGTAAAGTTCAACTAGAAGAAACAAAAGAGAGTGTATGGCAAAAGAACCAGAAAATACAGCAAAAACACGAGACAGCTTCTTCTTCCTCTTTCGCTTCTACCACCAAGACCGCCCCGTGATCCTACTGAATTTACTCCTGTGGTACTCGGTAGGTCCCGTGGTCCCCGAAAGGACCACAAGAGGTTCAGAGTATCGTGGGGCTTGGGCCTATATTCTCGGTGGGTCGCAGAAGCGAGATTGCGTGACACCGTGGTTTTCGTTGCACAAGTTTAATTTAGAGTTGGACTGCCTCACTGGAAAACCTCGACGTGGTTTGGATATCAGCATATCCCCGCTGGGTGAGAGGTGGTTGCCCATCCAGCCTAGAGTTGGACTTTCTCACCAGAAAATCTCGACATGTTCTGGGATATCCGTGTATCCTCGCCGGGTGAGAGGTGGTTGCCCACCCAGCCCAGCGTTGGACTTTCTCATCGGAAAACCTCTGCTGATTAGGATACGCATACATCCCCGTCGGGTGAGAGGTGGTTGCCTTTCTAGACTGTAGTCCAGTGTCTCCGACTTCAGCATTTTGTGGTCGCGGCCCCTACCCTTCCTAATTGTGACAAGGACGGAGCTTTTGTCCAGGAGGACGAATCCTCGCCACTAGTAAGTTTCACCCATGGGTTAAGCCGGTTTAGGAGTATTATCCCAGTATGGATGTGTTTAGGACGTGACCGACCTCTAGAGCGGAGGTACCGTGTCATGAGTAGTCATCAAGTTTCATCTCTGGGTTAAGCCGGTTTAGGCATATTTCACAAGTATGAGTGTATATCGGACGTGGCCGGCCTCTAGAGCAGAGGTGCCGTGGTATGAGTAGCTCTCGCCGCGAGACTACTGGACATACTGGCAGGATCAACCAGATAGCTTTCTTCACTGAACCTTAGTTGGATATCTGCCAACAACCGATGCGGGGCAAGGGAGACAGCGCTCTACTCAGAGCGGATCCCTTTCGACTCCAGCAGCGTTTCATTTCCTTTAACCACCGGCGCTGGCAGACAGCTCTCTCTGCTCTAATGAACGAGAAGAATGCCTGGCATCGGCAACCAACACACATTACATACTACAGACATGATACTCTTTGTAAGAGATGAGCCAATTTCGAGACTACCGGTTGACAAAACCGTAGTACATCACAGACGAGTTAACACGAACCTGGCTGGCTAGCCGTTTATAGGATTCGTTAAATGGACAAACCACTCGCTTCTGCATCGAAACACGTTAACTCTCGCCGTCCAGGAAGGGAGCGAAAACCTTTCTCCCCACGCACGGAACTCGAGAGCACTTTTTCGCCAAAAGAACACAGGAGACAGCAAAGCTCTATATAATATACAGAAGAAGCTAACAGCTGCTATTACTTCAAGAGAAAGACCAGTCTTTAGCATAACAGGTAACCTATTAACATCAAGTAAAACCAAAAGCAAAGATGGGCCGAACACTTCCAAAAAATACTTAATCAACAACACCTAAATGAATTACTAAATCTTGAAACCGATTTACCAGTCCCACAACTAAATGTCAACTTAGATGAAGTTAAACTGAATGAAACTGAAACAGCAGTGAATCAAATGACTAACAACAAAGCTGCAGGTGAAGATGAAATAACACCTTAAATGTTCAAAGCTATTAACAGTGACAACATGAGCCAACTACAAAGAATGTTTAATAAAATTTGGAAAGAAGAAAAAGTACCTTCTAAATGGAAAAAGGAAATCATTGTTAAAATACCCCAAAAGGCAACCTCAGTGACTGCAATAACTGAAGGGGTGTAACCTTACTATCAGTTGTGTCAAAGGTGTTTTGTAAAGTGATTCTGAATAGAATTAAGGATGAAATGGATACCTCAATGAGAGAAGAACAGGCAGGATTTCGAAAAGGGAGAAGCTGTATCGACCAGATCTTTACTCTGAGAATAATACTTGAAGAACATATTGAAAAGCAGAAACCATTAATACTGAACGTCATAGACTTTAAAAAAGCATTTAATAGCATACACAGAGATTCATTGTGGAGAATTTTAAGTCCATATGGAATTCATTCATTTGCATGTCCCTTGCGGAACTTTGCCTTCCCAGCAGCACCCCTGTAGGCCTCTCAGTTGTAAGCAAGATGCCCTGCTGCTGATGCATCCATTTGCAGATCATCAACAATGTCTTGCATCCATCTTCACCTTGGTCTTCCTCTCTTTCTTTTTCCCACTATGTACCCTTCCAAGACGATCTTCTCTAGATTATCATGACGTTTAATGTGTCCAAAATATTTAAGTTTTCTCTCTTTAATCCTCTTTACTAACCAGCCTTCCTTAATATTAAGTTCTTGTACTACAGATATATTTGTTCTTTTTTGTGTCCCTGGTATTTGAAGAACTCTTCTGAAGCATTTATATTCAAAGGTATTTATGTGTTTCTCAGCTGTTTTGTTAAGTGTCCAGGTCTCACAGGCATATGTTGTGATGGGAAAGATGCATGCCCTTTAAATTCTTATTTTTGTAGTTCTGTCTGTTCCTCTCCACAAATTCTTTAGCTGTTTTACTTCCTGAAGAGCGATAGATATCCTCCTTTTAATTTTGCTCATTATATCTCCATTATTAGTGATCCAAGATATTCAAAACTCTCCACTTCTTCCAATTTTTCCTCATTGATTTATATTTCAGCTGCCTTGTTTGTTTTGTCAGTTGTCATTAATTTAGTTTTCTTTACATTAAGATAGAAGTTTTGTTCTTTGCTGTTCTTACGGACTGACATAATTATTTTTTCCATTCCTTTTTGTGTTGTGGACAGTAATACTGTGTCATCAGCATATCTAATCTCTGGTATTTCATAACCTCCAATTCTTATGGCATCGTAATATTCTTTGTCTACATCTTCTCTGACATTCCTCATTATATTTTCAGTATACAAAATAAGAAAGGTGACAATATGCACCCTTGACGGATCCCTTGTTTTATGTCAAACTAAGTTGTTGTTTCACCATTTATTCTTACTGCTGCCTGTTGGTCTAAATACAGCAGTGATATTAATTGTATCAAGTGTCTTGGAAATCCCATTTTTTCCATTATTTCCCAAAGTTTCTGGTGTTGTACACAATCAAATGCCTGTGAGTAGTCTATAAAGGATAAATATAGATTCACATTAAATTCTCCTCACTTCTTTATTATTAATCTTATATTGAATATATGATCTCCTGTCCTCTTCCTTGCCTGAAACCAGCTTGGGTCATATTGACTTCTTCTTCTATTTTCTTACATAGTCTCCCTATCATGGTTTTTAACACAATTTTACTGGCATGGCTAATCAGGGCAACAGATCTGTAGTTTGTGCATAATTTCAGGTTACCCTTTTTGGCAGTGGTATGAATACCAGCGTAGAGAAATGAAGACACAATGGAAAGTGACAAACAACAACAAAGAGGAATATAAATCTTTAACAAAAGAAGTACAATGAAACATAAGAAAAGACAAAAAACAGTACATACGAGATTGTTATGAAAGAATAGAAGGACATCAGAAATGTGGAAGAGATAGTGAAACGTTGAAAGAAATAAAGACATTGATGAGAAATGTCACACCTAAGCTAAATGTAATTTGTGATGAGATGGGGAAGACCTTGACAGAGACAGAGGAAATTCTAGAAAGATGGAAGGAATATTGCAGAGGAGTGTATGAAACAACTGACAGTGAAAGCAGAAATCAACAGTGTGAATTATTATTGGAGGAGAAAGAACCTGAACCAACAATAGAAGAAGTTTTATGGGCAATAAAGAATCTGAAAAATGGTAAATCATCAGGATGTGATGAGCAATAGAGGGCTCACCTGGGCAAGAGCAGAAAAAAAGGCGAAGGACAGGCATTTGTGGAAAACCCTTGCGGAAGCCCCATGTGCCCTGGGCACTTAAGGTTCAGAGAGAGAGAGATGAATACAGTTCTTTTCCATTCTTTTGGCCAAATACCTGAATGCCATATCTTTTTACATAGTGACATAGTGCATGACAGATTATTGCACATTCTTTTTCTCTTGCTTTAATAAGTTCAGCTGTTATCTCATCACATCCTGATGATTTACCATTTTTCAGATTCTTTATTGCCCATAAAACTTCTTCTATTGCTGGTTCAGGTTCTTTCTCCTCCAATAATAATTCACACTTGATTTCTGCTTTCACTGTCAGTTGTTTCATACACTCCTCTGCAATATTCCTTCCATCTTTCTAGAATTTCCTCTGTCTCTGTCAAGGTCTTCCCCATCTCATCATAAATTACATTTAGCTTAGGTGTGACATTTCTCATCAATGTCTTTATTTCTTTCAACGTTTCACTATCTCTTCCACATTTCTGATGTCCTTCTATTCTTTCACAACAGTCTCGTATGTACTGTTTTTTTGTCTTTTCTTATGTTTCATTGTACTTCTTTTGTTAAAGATTTATATTCCTCTTTGTTGTTGTTTGTCACTTTCCATTGTGTCTTCATTTCTCTACGCTGTTTTATCAGTTCTAGTATACCTGCTGTAATCTATCCATTCTTTTGTGTTTTCTTTACTGGAACCATGTCTTTAGCTGTTGTTATTAAAATATCTCTGGTCTGTGTAGCCAATTCATCTGGTGTCATCTCCTCCTGTACAGTCATCAGGATTTCAAAATGGTTCTTCACTTCTATACTGTATTGTTCTGTTATTTTTGTAATATCATAGCGGAGTGGTCTTGATCACCTAACTGTCTTTTTTATCTTTATCTTCATGTCTGCTATTAATAGCTTATGGTCCATGTCACAATCAGCGCCTAGTAAAGTTTTTGCTGATGTTATACTTGATCTCCACCTTCTTTTGCACTAAAATGTAATCTATTTGGTTTTTGGTTTTCCCATCAGGTGATGTCCATGTGTAAAGTCTTCTTGGATGTTGTTTAAAAAGTGTGTTAGCAATCATTAGTTCATTTTCCATGCAAAACACCATTAGACTGTCACCTGCCTCATTTCTATGTCCTGTGTTAAATTTCCCTACAACATATCCTTCGTCTTCTGCTCCTTCTGTACCAATCTTTGCATTAAAACCCCCCATTATTAATACAATATCATTTTTCCGTACCTGGTCTATCATCATTTGCAGTGTGTTATAAAAGTCTTCTACTTCCTCTTCTTCTGCTGCTGATGTAGGTGCATATATCTAGATGATTGTTACATTTCTAGGAGTGCCCTTAAGACTGACTGTGAGGATTCTATCACTTACTGGATTGTAACCAGTAATGCTTTTGTTGTTGATTTGTCCAGCTAAAGAGCCACTCCATTCTTTCTTCCTAATTCTCCACCAGAGTATATAAAGATATTATCATTCTCGCTCTTGAAGTGTCCTGATACTTTCCATCGATGTTCACAGATTCCCAAAATGTGTATCCCTGTTTTTTTTCGTCCCATCACTTATTATTTGATACTTTTCCTCATACATACTTCTTACATTCCATGCTCATTCTCTTATTTTTCTTTTTAGTTTGATTCAGGGGTTTTCCTTAGTAACATCGTCAGGATCATCACACTTACTAGTACTGACCTCTGTCTCACACTCTTCCCCAGTGTTAAAATTGGATCTATCTAGCCTGGAAGGCTTGCCACCAGATCTTTTTCCTATCTGACTTGGGTTTCTTGGTATATTTCCAGAAGACAGTTTACCATTGCTTTCCTTCTGAGCAGTGACTGTACTAGTCAGTGATCATAGCCATTGTCCCTACTTTGAGATCATCTGCCTACCATCATAGAATGGTGACCATAACCAACATTATCTGTCGGCTGCTCTCCCATTCCATCCACCACTTGCTCCTATGGCTTCACGTCACCCTGATCGGGGAGCTATACCGATACTCCACCTTGGCCAAGGGTGTCCCGTAGACTGACAGAGGTAAGGAGGCATCTTACTTCTCCTTTGATAAGGGATACCCCTACCCCACTAACCAGTCGAATACCATTTAAAATTGTCAACATCATTAGATATCTCTACAACGGATATGTCTGTGCAGTCAAGACAGAAGAAGAAATGAGCGAATGGTTTCAGATTGAAACAGGCAATGAAACAAGGATGTATATTATCTCCATGGCTTTTTGTAAACTTTTTCTGTAAGCTGTCTCCACATCACAGTTATTGTTATCATTATTATGTAAGCTGTCTCCACATCACAGTTATTGTTATCATTATTATGTAAGCTGTCTCCATGTCACAGTTATTGTTATCATTACTCTGTAAGCTGTCAATACGCCGTGATGCACTCTTTAATGTTGTTTTTATTTAGAGGTTGGTATCTCTGAATCTTGTTAATGATGCAGTAACTATAATCAGAGACTGGTATCATTGCACTCCAGGTATTCCCGTATGTGCTCCACATTCCGTTCCAACACCCACTGAAGCATGTGCCCTTGCTGTGTTACCTGCCCTGTAGTCTGGGAAATGAAAATGATCACCTTTCCCAAAACCTATCCTCACTCTCCATGAGGGATTCACATGCGAGTCCCGTAATGTGATATATGCCATTGTATGCGAAAGACGCAGGATAACTTATATTGGTGAAACTGGTCTCAGAGTAAATGACTGCATGCAGAATAAAGAGCTTTTATTCTGTATGATATCACCCAGCATGCTTCAAAACCAGTCCTTAATCATTTCAATGGCCCCAACCACAGAGGAAAATCTGATTCTGGTAACAGCCATCAAACAATGTTATACTGATGACAGAAGCCGCCTAGCGCTTGAGAACCACTACATTCAGGAATATGGGATTCTGGAACCACATGGTTTGAAGTCGCAATTCAGTTACACCTAACATTCCCCTCTTCCACAATCATAATCCCTCCCTACTAAGTTCCACTCCTTTCTCACTTGTAACATATAGTTCAGAACCTCCTCATAGCATCAGATTACAACCCCTCTACCCCAGCTATAATCACCTATTCCACCTTCTCTCGGCTAGGTTATCACTGTATCACCCTCTCCCCTTTCCATGGTTCCCCCTCCCCTCTCTTTATTTACAACCCACTTATCACATATCACAAGTCTCCATTTAAACATTCTCTACATTCCACCATGCACACTTCTGAACACAGCCTTTTATAAGCCACAGCTTCTTACAAGTCACAGCTAAACACTCCATTCATTTTATTTTATTCTATTTTTTTTCCATTTGCATTGTTTTACATAGAATTCATGTGAATTTATATTTTATCTTCCCTCTCTGTTTCTTCATCCTGTGTGTTTTTGTATGATTAAAGTTCACACTGAAATGTCACAACTGTGTGCTTGTTAAAGTAATAAAGTTGTTAATACTTTTCCCCTAGTATATACATTTCGGCAATCCTGAGGTACGTCTTCACTTATGCATACTTGTGTCTTACTTTTATGCTGGTAATATCCAGCAATTAGCACATAGTTATGACCAGAGTATCCCTGGTGCAACCCAGAACTGCTTTCATGGCCTCATTTTAGATTCTTTCAAGGTTGGTTACCTGAGTCATGGATAAAGTCAGAAGGCCAAGGCCATACTCAACCAACAGCATCACCAATGTCTCTTTAGCAGAAAGAGTGTCCATTGTGGCACTCCAGCACCTATCATAACCTTCACCGCACTGAGACCTTTCTTTGCTTTCTGAATAATCATGTTCATCTGATGGTTGAAAGACAATTTCAAGGTATTTCTCCTTCTTCTTCGTTCACTTCTACCACCAAGATCGCCCCATGATCCTACTGAATTTACTCTTGTGGTTCTCATGATAGTCTCATTTAGGATGGAGGCTCATAGCATTGTGGGGCTTGGGCCTATATTCTTGGTGGGTCATAGAAGCGGCATTGCGTGACACTGTGGTTTTCATTGCACTAGTTTAGTTTAGAGTTGGACTTTCTCACCAGAAAACCTTGACATGGTTTGGATATGAATATATCCCCTCCAGGTGAGAGGTTGTTGCCCACCCAGCCTAGAGTTGGACTTTCTCATAGGAAAACTTGATGTGTTTTGGATATCAGTTTATCTCCACCGGGTGAGAAGTGGTTGCCCATCCAGTCCAGAGTTGGACTTTCTCAGCGGAAAACCTCACCGTGGTTTGGATATAATATATATCTCATTGGGGGAGAGGTGGTTGCCTATCTAGACTGCACTAGTCCAGTGTCTTCAACTTCAGCATTTTGTGGTCATGGCCGCTACCCTTCCTGGTGGTGACCAGGAGGATGAATCATTGCCAATAGTGAGTTTCACCCTGGGTTAAGCCGGTCTATGTGTATTATCCCAGTATGGGTGTATATAGGACATGACCGGCCTCTAGAACGGAGGTACTGTGATATGCATAGCCATCAAGTTTCACCCCCTGGGTTAAGCCGCTTTAGGCATATTGCCCCAGTATGGGTGTATATAGGACGTGGCCGACCTCTAGAGCAGAGGTGTCATGGTATGAGATGTGGTATGAGTAGCCCTCACCACGAGTCTACTGGACATACTGATTAAACTTCACTTAATCCTTTCTATCACCTTTTCCACAGCAGTGCCGCCCGCCAACCCTAATTGCATTTTTCTTCTTTGGCTGGGAGGAATTTCACCCCACACATGGCAGCCGAAGAATTTCGCCAGCAGAGTCTTAGTTTAACCCCTGGGTTAAGCCAGTTTAGGCATTTGAGCCAGTATGGGTGCATATAGGACGTGGCCAGCCTCTAGAGCAGAGGTGCCGTGATATGAGTAGCCCTGACCACGAGACTACTGGCTACTTCACTTAATCCTTTCTATTATCTTTTCTACAATGCCGCTGCACAGTAACCCTAATCGCTTTTTTTTTTCATTCGCCGGGAGGAGTTTCACCCCACACATGGCAGCTGAAGAATATGTCAGCAACGAGCAGGAGCTTTCCTTCTCCTAGATGAGCTACCAACCAAGACCAATGAGTCTCATCCATCCAAAAGCGTTTGGTTTTCAGGCACCAGACATTCGCCTTTTGGCCTTTCTCCTGTCAGTTTAAACAGTTCTGCCATGAGGAAGCCATGAACTGGACTTGGACTGTCAGAGGTTATTTGAGACACATGCCATGGAGACATTTAATTGGAGTGGAGAGCACATCCCCCACTCCACCTCCAGCTATTACAGTCCTCAGAATCACTCCCGTATTGTTATTTTTCATCACTACCTCCCCGTGCCAGGAGTGGGTAAGTTGTGTGCCTGCTGCCTTCCTTGGATGTGGTAGCCATTTCTCATGCTTACCCTCCAGAATTGAACCCTGATTCCCCGTTAGTGGTTACAAACATGGTAGGCATGTTATGTATCATTGACATTTGATAAGGCAAACATTTGAAAGATGCGTCGCCGGCACAGGAGGCCATGCGATCATCACAAAGTTATCCAGAGTCACCAGTTGGGACACCGTGCCCCGTGAAGGGCAACGACAATTGGTTTTGAACTAATAAAATCACTCTTTCCACGAGAGTCAGAGCCAGGTAAGCATATATTAGCTCTAGAATTGCCACAGTTATCCAAAGTAGGATCGTGTCATCTAAGGAACCTTGACTGATTTAATGAGCCATTTGTGGGTTCACCGTGAGACAGTGTAAACTTAGACATGCATGGTTTAATCTTTGAGACAAGCATATGACTATTGGCAGGATCAACCAGATAGCTTTCTTCACCGAACCTTAGTCGGATATCTGCTGACAGACTGCATCCCTTTCGACCAAGGTGACATTTCATTTCCTTTAACCACTAGTGGCGACCGGCTCTCTCTGCTCTAAAGAATGAGAAGAAAGTGTGGCACCACCAACCAGCGCACATTACATACTGCAGACCCAATACTCTTTGCAAGAGATGGGCCAATTTTGAGACCATCGGTCGACAACACCATAGTACACCACCAACGTACACCACTGACATGTTAGCATGAACCTGGCTGGCTAGCCATTTATAGGCTTCACTCGATGGACAAACCACTCGAACTCTCGCCATCCGGGAAGGGAGCGAAAGCCTTCCTCTCCAAGCATGGAGCTCGAGAGCGCTTTTTCGCCAAAAGAACAGTCGGCCTGCGCAACAGCTCTGGCAGCTGACTCAAGGTATTTCAAAAACTGTTCACTCTTGATATATTCGCCATTGCACTGCACTGCCAGAAGGGTGGTCTTCGCAAGTCTATTATCTAATGAGCACTTTGGTTGGGTTTATCAGATTTTGGTGTTTTATGTGGAATTCAACATGAAATTTCAGGGCTTTATCGGATAACACTGTAAAATAATGGAATGAAAAATGACTGAAGTATTTCTGAGACAAATAATACTGGTTGGTCATACTGCGTTGTGGTTTATATTGATATTACTGCAGAATTAGTAGGAGAAAATGAAGGATTAAACAATTTAGTAAGAAAAATTGTTGAACATACGATTTTAATCATGCTCTTGCAGCAAATGAAATGAGCATAGAGTTATGTGACGTGTTAAAAGACGCAGTTGCTGAGATATTAAAAGTAATAGTTTTCTTAGCACTTTGAAATGAGATTAAACATTGTTACTGCATACACAAGTGAGCTGGTTATCCTGTTGTAGGATCCTTCACCATGTTTTTGATATTAGAGATGTAATATATATTTTTTTCTATCATAAAGTTTACACACATTATTTCATTTATTCGTACACAAAAGTTAATGTTGATTTGAACTTGAGCTTGCACAGCCAGTGAAGAAATATCTTAACACAGCAATCAAATGAGAACTTTCAAATTTTTTTACTTTACTTTTCAAACAAGTTAGTGCTTTGGACAGTAGAGCTGGACAGGAACAAATCAGAAGTGCTCCCATGTCTGTCAGAATTTATCAAGAACAATGATGTAGATTTTTGCTTATTCAAAAACATTATATATGACCATATTATGAAACAACAAGAGAATTTTGGGAAGAGATTTGAAATAGTTCCAGATGAAGAATTTGACTGAATTCTGGATTCATTTTCATTTTATTTTAATATTTCAGTGAAAGAGAAAGAGCATCTCACTGACATAAAACTGGAGAGAAAACTGGAGATTCAGTTCATCTTCTTGATAGAAATGTTGGCTATTGGTTGACATAGAGCAAACTAGTTTGATTGAAAAGGTGATAGGAATGCCAGTACAGTTCGTAGCCATATGCTTATATGAAACAGGTTTCACAAAATTAATTGCAATAAAAATGAAAAACAAGGTCATGTTTGAATCGCAAACAAATTTAATCTGCAATAATTCTCCACACATTAAAGAATTATTTGGCCATATGCAAGCGCTCCTATATTACTAATTAAAAATAAAAATATATTTAGCATAAATTGATTTTTTAAGCTGATAATATGTGTGTATTATGGTACAAGTAATATATTTTTTCAAATATCTTTTCATACATATTATCCTATTTTAATTTTGTGTGTTTGTGTGTGTGTGTGTGTTTGTTTGTCTTGTGCTTTATGTTTGTTTTGACATTTGTGTTTATATGTACTGTATGGGGAAAAGTAAAATAAATATAGAAAATAAAAATATTATTGTATGTGTTCATTTGCAATTATATAATAAATACAGTAGTACAATAAAACATAGACATCTATTAAAAAGGTTACTTTTTTAATTATAATAACCCTTATATCATCTCTTAAAAATGGCAAAAAATTATAGGGGATCACATGGAATTTTTAAATATAAAAGGGGGTTGTGAGCAAGAAAGTATGTGACCACTGGCCTAGTGTAATCAGTATGATTGTCTTGGTAACCTGGCCATTACACTAATGAATGAATTGTACAATTTTATGGCATGCAGTATTAAAGTCATGTTGAATGCAAAAACAGATCTTGGAAAAGATCTGGTGAAAGCAACATACAAAGAACTAGACAAGAAAGTAAAAAGTTCAACTAGAAGGGAGAAAAGAGAATACATAGATAATATGGCGAAAGAGCTAGAAAAAGCAGCAAAAACATGAGACAGCAAAACTTCATACAACATACAAAAGAGGCTAACAGGTACTATAACATCTAAAGAGAGACCAACTTTAGCAAAACTGGAACCCTATTAAAGACCAAAAGCAAAGATAGGCTGAACACTTCCAAGAAATATTTAGTCGACCACACCCAAAAGAAGTGATAAACCTTGAAACCAACTTACCAGCCCCACAACTAAAATTAAATTGCATGAAATTGAAACAGCAGTGAATTTAATGGCTAGCAAAAAAGCTGCAGGTGAAGATGAAATAACACCTGAAATGCTAAAAGCTATCAATAGTGACAGCATGAGACAACTACAGAGAATGTTTAACAAGATTTGGAAAGAAGAAAAGGTCCCTTCTAAATGGAAAAAAGGAATCATTGTTAAAATACCGAAAAAAAAGGCAACCTTAGTGACTGTAACAATTGGAGAAGAGTAACCTTAATTTCAGTTGTGTCAAAAGTATTTTGCAAGGTCATTTTGAATAGACTTAAAGATATAGTGGATACTGCAACGAGAGAAGAACAAGCAGCAGGATTTTGAAAAGGGAGAAGCTGTCTCGACCAGATCTTTTTTCTCTCTCTCTCTGAACCTTAAGTGCCCAGGGCACATGGGGCTTCCGCAAGGGTTTTCCACAAATGCCTGTCCTTCGCCTTTTTTTTTGCTCTTGCCCAGGTGAGTCCTCTATTGCTCAACATCCTTTCTGTTGTTCTTCTCCATGTCTCTTTTGGTTTACCCTTACTTCTGTTCCCCTTTGGTGTCCATCTTAGTGCTATTTTTGGTAGTGAGTTGTCAGTCATTCGGAGCACATGTCCCAACCATCGCTAGCGTCTTTCCTCAATAATTGTTGTCAGTGGTTTCATCTGCATTTCTGCTAATAAGATGTTATTTCTTATGGTGTTTGGCCAAAATATTTTTCTAATTCTTCGTAAACATTTAGTCTGGAAAGAATTCAACTTGTTTTCTATGGTTTTGGTGATTTTCCAGCATTCACTTCCATAGAGTAGTACACTTAGAACATTACTCTTAAATATCCTGATTTTCATATTTATGCTTAGTTTTTTTGATTTCCATATATTCTGCAACATTGCAAAAGCCTGGTTTGCTCTAGTAAGTCTGCTGTTGATGTCCTCTGTGCTGTCTCCATTTTCTACTACTCTGCTGCCAAGGTATACAAATTCGTTGACCTCTTTCACTAACTTGTTATCTACTCTGAGTACATTTCTGTTGTTCACATTTTGCTTCATTAACTTTGTCTTTCCTACGTTGATCTTTAGTCCTATGTTGTTTACATTCTGAGTTAGCTTGTTTATTTTATCTTGCATATCTTTGTGACTGCTTGATAATAGACAAATGTCGTCCGCAAAGTCAAGGTCCTCCAGCACTGTGTCAAGGGTCCATTGTAATCCTCTGCGTTTGTCTGATGTTGCCTCCTTCATTAACCAGTCTACTGCCAAGATAAATAATGTTGGTGATAGTACACATCCCTGTTTTACTCCTGTTTGTACCCTAAAGCTGCTGGAGGTATGTTCTCCACAGATAACTTTGCACTGAAAACCCTCGTATAGGGCTTTGATTACATTAACTATTTTGTGGGGGAGGCCATGCCATCTTAGGATTTTCCACAGTGCATCTCTGTTGATACTGTCAAAGGCTTTCTCAAAATCTATGAATAATGCATATGTTGTGCTATGCCACTCATTTGCCTGTTCTAATATTTGTCTAAGTACAAATATGTGGTTTATGCATGATCTTCCTTTCCTAAATCCTGCCTGCTCTTTCCGAAGTTTTTCCTCAAGTGTTGGTACAATTCTGTTGATGATTATTCTGCAAAATACTTTACTGGTGAGTGGCAGTAGGGTAATGCCTCTCCAGTTCCCGCAATCTCTGAGGTCACCCTTCTTTGGTAGTTTTACTATAAGACCAGTTTTCCACTCCTCTGGGGCTTTTTCTAAATCCCAAATTTGTTGTAATATCCGGCAAAGTTGTTTTGGTGTTTCTGTTTCTTCTGCTTTCAACATCTCCGCAGTCACTTCATCTTCACCTGGTGCCCTGTCTGATTTTAGCTTCTTTATCGCCTCCTTTACTTCATTTATTGTTATTGGTCCTGTATTGATGTTTAGTTCCGTTTTTGCTTCAGGTATGTGCGACCAGATCTTTACTCTAAGAATAATACTTGAAGAACATATTGAAAAGCAGAAACCATTAATCCTGAACTTCATAGACTTTAAAAGGCATTTGATAGCATACACAGAGATTCATTATGGAGAATTTAAAATCTATATGGAATACCATCTAAAACTGTCAACATCATTAAGGACTTATACAATGGATATGTTTGTGCAGTTAAGACAGAAGAAGGGATGAGTGAATGGTTCCAGATTGAAACAGGTGTGAAACAAGGATGTATACTGTCTCCTTTACCTTTTGGAATTACAATAGACTTCATAATGAAAAAATCTGCACAGGTAACACAGGTATTGACTGGGTACATGGCACCCAACTAGAAGATCTTGATTTTGCTGATGACAGTAACAATGTGAATTCCATGCAAAAAAAAAACAGATAGCCTGTCTTCACTGGCTAGCAAAATAGGACTTGAAATTAACAAGGACAAAACAAAAATAATGAAAATTCCTCTTAATCAAAATGGAAAAATACACATAGAAGGGACAGATATTGAAGAAGTCAATCAATTTGCATACCTTGGCAACTACATAAACCAGGATGGTGACACTAGAAAGGAAGTTAGAATCAGAATTGCAAAAGCAGCATCGATCTTCAAGAATCTTGAGAACATACGGAATTCAAAAGTTATAAGCACAAAAACCAAGTTAAGACTATTCAATTCAAGTGTAATATCCATCCTCATTTATGCATACAAAAGCTGGAAAACAACTAAAGAAACAGACAAGAAATTAGACTATTTTGAAAACAAATGCCTAAGGAAAATACTTGGCATCAAGTGGAACAAATTTAAGAACAATGCAGAGATAAGACAGATGACTGAACAGCAACGAGTCTCATGGGTGATCCGGAAAAGGAGATGGACATATGTTGGTTACTTGATGAGAAGAAATGATCAGAGAATCCCAAAACAAGCTATCAAGTGGAACACAACAGGCCAAAGAAAAAGAGGCAGACCACATGAAACTCTGAGGAGGACATTGTTAAGAGAGGCCAAATTAACAGATATAAAATTCCTTGATGAGGTTGAAAGACTCGCTGAAGACAAGAAATACTGGCGAACTACTGTGCGAGCCCTATGTGACATTTAACGGCACGGGAAGAATATAAGATATAAGATTATAGTCATATTCATAAAGCAATGTTAGAAACATCGTTACTCATAAAACATTGTTAGAAACATTATTACATTTATTTTTAAAAAATAAATTAAAAACTTACCTTTGATGATAGGCTGATACATAATTTCTCCACTTACAAGAGAGAAAGAGGCATACTATGTGGCCATGTAAATCTTTGAAAGAAAGTGATAAAACAGAAAACTAACACACTCTTTATTTTATTTGAAATAGCACTCATCTTATGCTTATGGCAAGATGGGCTATCAACTTCCAAACAAGTCCTGCACCCTGCACAAGATGTTCTACACCAGTGGTTCCCAGCTGGTGGTCTGTGGGGGTCCATGATAAAAATTCAAGGTCCTTTTTTTTTATTTTCACTATGAAATATTTAAAAACTGATGAACTCTGTGTGGATGAAAGAACTCTAAGCGTGATTTTGTACCCTTGATAATAAACTATGTCACTGATGAAGTTGACATATCTTGTAATGGTTTGCTGAAAATAATTTTAAAATAATGCAGGCTTCACCAATTTTGGATGAAGCTTTTTTTCTTGATTATAAGAAAGTTGGTGAGAAAGCATTGAAGTATCTCATTCCCTTTTGTTCCACATACCTTTGTGAACAAACATTTTTGACATATTGTTACATGAAGAACAAGCACTTACTTAGAGTCCTCTATCTGTCTGCACTGTTCATTTAACCACACTTCTTTTGCTTCTCTGCATTTGCATCTTATTTCTTTATTTATCTTGCTATATTTTTCCTTGTTATTTTTACTCCTCTTCCTCTTGTCCATCAGTCCTAAGATATCATTTGTCATCTATTTATTTTTTGAGGCTTATATTTTTGGTGGTATTATCTCCCTAACAGTTTGGTGGATAGAATCTCTTAACATTGCCCATTGTTCATCTATACTATTTATCTTTGCTATTGCATTGTATCTATTTGTTATAATAAATTTGTATTGTTCTCACAGTTCTTGGTCATTTTTAAGGAGTTCTGTATTCAGTTTGATGTTCATAATAAAGACACCAAAACATGCACAAACAAATTAGTGGACTCACAGGCAGGAAATTAATGAACTCACAGGATGCCTGAAATCAAAACAAGGTGAAATGTTAATGAGAAAAGAAGACATTGTGGACAGAATACATCTTTGAGCTATATGGAGGAGAAAGACCAGAAGTAACACCATATACTGAAAACTGTGATGGACCACCAATACTTGAAGGTGAAATTATAGAGGCCATCAAACATATGAAGAAAGGAAAATCAACTGGGCCTGATAATATAACAATAGAAGAAATAGAAGCACTAGAGGAAACGGGAATAAAAATAATAACCAAGTTACTAATGGCATTTACAACAGTGGTTATATGCCCAGTGACCTGCTTAAATCCACATTTATATCACTACCAAAGAAACCAGGTGCAAAAGGAATGTGATGACCACCGGACTATCAGCCTTTCATGTCACATAAGAAAGCTACTTCTGAGAATTATTATGAGAAGAACAAGGAAAAATATAAAAACTGAAATAGCAGATGAACAGTTCAGATTTGTTGAGGGAAAGGGAACACACAATGCCATTTATGCTTTATGAACGCTAACAGAAAGATCTCTACTTATGCTTCATTTATTACACAAAGGCATTCAACAAGGTGAAACATGATGAGATTATTAAAATGCTTGAAGACATAAACATAGACTGCAAAGACCTGAGGATTGTAAAACACATATACTGGCAGCAGGAAGCAGTGAATCGAGTTGAAAATAAAACTGGAAAATACCAACCAATAAAACAAGGAGTGCAACAGGGGTGTGTACTATCTCCAGACTTTACATAATAAAGTACAGTGAGAATATTCTAAGAGTGATCATTGATGAACCAGGTATAAAAGTAGGAGGATACAACATTAACAACCTTCGGTATGCTGATGACACAGTACTGACAGCTGAGAACCAACAAGACCTGTAAAATCTCTTGGATAAAGTCGTCAAAGAAAGTGAACAGAAAGGCCTTACTTTGAACATCAAAAAGACAGAGACTATGGTTATATCTAGAAACAGAATCCACCAGCATGCAGTATAAAATTAAATGGAACTATTCTAAAGCAGGTACAGAAATTCAAATACCTTGGAGTGGTAATAACTTCAGATGAGAAATGCAAAACAGAAAATAAGAACAGAATAAGCCAAGCAAAGACTGCATTTCAGAGAATGAGAAAAATAATATGCAAAACATCCTTATCAATGAATGTTAGAAAACGAGTCCTAAAATACTATATTGAACCTATCTTGTTATATGGAAGTGAATCATGGACAATAGGCAAGTCTGCACAAAAGTCATTGGAAGCAGCAGAAATGTGTTTATTAGAAGAATGTTGTGAATTCCCTGGACAGCAAAAATAACTAATGGAGAATGTATGAGAAGAGTTGGAGAGACAAAAAATCTTGTCAAAAAAATAAGAGAGAGACAATGTACTTTCATAGGACATGCAATGAGAAGAGGGGGCATTGGAAATATTATAACAACAGGAAAAATAGAAGGAAGAAGATCAAGAGGAAGACCAAGAGAAATGATACTGGACAGTCTGATGAGATAGTGTGAGAGGAGATCACCAAATGAGCTACTGGCCTGCATGAAGTATCGTGTACTCTGGATAAGCATAATAGTCAACGCAAGTCAGCATGGCACCTGATTATGATGTTAAAACTGTTTAAGAAAAAAGTAGGAACAGCTTCATTAATTAATGAATGCACAGTTGTGACGTTTTGTTTTGCACCTTAAATTATACAAAAACATACTGGGAAAGAAGATAAAATTAACATGAATGCTACACGACAGATAGGCAAAGGTGAAATCCCCATTTCCATGCCATTAATGCATATTGGGGATATGGTGTCAGGCCTGTATTTCCATGACTTTCAGCACATGATGGTGTGATGTGGTCAGTATCACACCTGGCCACGTTCACTTTTCCAGATTTCTCTGGTACCCATTTTTAGAACTGGATAGTTCCTGAGATCTTTTTGGTATGTACCACAAAAAAATTCCACTGCTTGGATTTGAACCCGGTACCACTGTTTATTAATGAAACAAAATTTAATTTAAAAATGGAGCACTTAGCTATGACTTGTAAGAAGCTGTGTCCAGAGGGGTGGGGGGTGTGGTAGAGTGTTGAGAATTGTGATGTGTTATAGATAGGTAGTAAAGAAGGGATGGGGGCCACAGAAAGGAGAGAGAATGATACAGTGGTAATCAAGAGTAGGTAAATGTGGGTGGGGTAGAGGTGTAATATTATCCAGTGAGGGGGTTCTGAAATATGTGTTGCAGGTGAGGAAAGAGTAGAGGTTAGTACAGTGGGAATGTGACCAGAGAAATGGAGTGTTAAGTGTAGCTAATTTCAAGTTCAAACCATGTGGTTCCAATATCCCATATTCCTGAATGTTGTGGTTCTCAAGCACCAGGTGGCTTCTGTCATCAGAGTGATGTTGTATAATGGATGTTGCCAGAAAAGAAGATTTGCCTCTGTAGTTGGAAAAGTTAAAATGATTAGGGACTGGCTTAGAAACTTGCTGGGTGATATATGATATCATACAGATGGTTCTGCATGTGGTCACCTAATTTGAGGTCATTTCACCAATATGATATACCAATACATCTTTTGCGCACAATGGCATGGACTTATAAGTGAATCCCTCATGGAGAGAGAGTGAGGTTAGTTTTGGGAAAGGTAACCGTTTTTGTTTCCCAAATTACAGGGCTGGTAACATGTGATGGAGGTTGCATTTTCAGGTACCAATAAATGCAGGATTTCACTTCAAGTGGTTATGGACGAGTATGTTCTTCAGATTTGGTTCCTGTTTGTAGGTTAATAGGGGTAGATTAGAGAAGATGCCACAAATGTTAGTGTCAAGTTGTAGCAGTAGCAGATGGTGTCGGAGAACTTTCTTAACCACTTGGCCATGTAGAGGAAGCCCTAATTTACTCCAAGCTACACAGCTCATCTGCAAGTGTTTTTTTTTAAATTTGTGCAAATCTCCAAAATAAAACACTCCCAATATATTTATTTGAAAAAATCTGCCTGTAAATGGATCTGCTGAGTTCAAACCCATGCTGTTCATGGGTCAAATGTATTTTTGTTTCTTCTGTTAAAGCATACACAAGTCTAATTTTTTAAGAAAATAATCATTTTTCTACTGCCAGTGTGAACACTATATCCCACAGGATCATATTCAGTTACAAAAATTTCATCCGGATACATCAACTTCTGGCATGCATTTACTTTACTGACACAATGTTTGGTAGTGACCATAGTTACAACCACCAGAAGAACAAATGAAGTCCATAAATGTGGTTCAAAGTATGTGTTTAAGCCCCCTCTTATTCTTCGGTTTTCCAAGCCAGTAAGGCTCACTGCTGCAGATAAAGTAAGAGAACATAGTTTTGTAGGATTAGACCTAGAAAAAATCTTAGACAAAGCCTCGTTGTTTCCTATTTATTAAAAAAATTGTTCCTGAAGCTATACCAACTTCATGTAATAAGTATTCGTTCATTTATTATTATTGTTCAAGTATGCACCAGACATGGCAGGAGACCGTGTGTATGTTTGTCTAAAAAAAAGTTGGTACCTGCTAGAGAGACTGGATCTAAACTATGGAATTTCTGTGCCACAACCCCGTTTCTTTCCAGGTGTCACGATCTCTCATGTTACTGAACGGTTACTAATGACTAGGCCAATAAACACCTTTTTTTGGGGGGTGAGAGTTGGCTCAGTTCATTAGTACACTATTCTCTTGTAGCTAGATGGCTGCTCGTCCTACTGAAGTCTGTGTTCGAATTCTAGGTATTTCTCTTGTGATTTTTCTTTCTCTCACATCTCACTAAAGTGCTTTGTCTAAGATTTTTTTCGAGGTCTAATCCTACAAAACTATATTCTCTTACTTTACCATATGAAAGCCTCATTGTTTCCTATTTATTAAAAATTGTTGCTGCAGATAAAGTTCACCTTCATTCCTCTCTATTCCTAATCTTCTCTCTCCAGTTGGTGACACTAATTTCTTTTATATCCTCTTCTGTGTCATCTTTCCATCTCTGTCTTGGTTTATCTCTTGGTCTTGTTTCTTTCATCTCTTGTACATACATGATTTTCTTTTGTCTGTTCTTTTCCATTCTTTCTATATGGCCCAACCAACTTAATCTGTTTGGTTTCAAAACATTTATAATTCGTTGGTATTTAAGTAAGCCGTTCAGTTCAGTGTTCTTTCTAGCTCTCTATTCCCCACTGTTGGTATCCTTTATTGGCCCAAAGATTCTTCTTAGGATCATGTTCTTAAAGATCTCTAATTGTTGTTCATCTTTCTCTGTTGTACTCCACATTTCTGATCCATACATGATGGTTGGTCTTATCGTAGTTTTGTAGATTGTTATTTTGGTTTTCAGACAGGATTTTGGAATTTAGCATGTGCTGCAAAGCAAAGTATATTTTATTCCCTATCTGTACTCTGCTTTTAAATTCCTCACTTACTATGTTGCTTGTGTTGAAGGCCTTGCCTGGATATTTGTTGTGTAGATTTATGTAGATATATGTAGATTTGTATGTTTCTGCTTTCCTAATGGTCATTTCTCCAACATTGATATCATCTGGATCATTATGCCCCTGGTCTCTTGGTTAATAGTTAAGCCCACTTTTCATGTCACATCTCTCAAATGTTTGCAAGTATTGGTGACTTCTTGCATAGCTTCACCACTAGGTCAATGTGTGTAAGCTAGACAGAAAAAAAAATGTACATAGACTCATCCTGTATAGAAGTCTATACTGGACATAAGCTTAAATAATAAAGTTAGATAGAGGTGTATGGTGTAGTTTTACAAAGTGGCAGAGGGAGTAGATAAAGTGAGAAAAAATGAATAGAAAGTATGAGAATGTATAAATGAAAAACATACAGCATCCGATATTTTGGCGTGAGCCTTTTTTTGAGGATTACATGCACAACGAGACAAAATGTAATCCTTGAAAAAGGCTCACAAAGAAACTCACAGAGAGCAAAAGAGCCACACAACTTTTTAGATCAACAGATGAAGTACTCCCAAGAAACAATCAGTTCCTGGCATTCTAAACACATAATAGAAGGAGGAAAGCCCTAGGTCATAACCTCCATAAATTTAATTTTCTGTTCTAATCTCATGTGATAATCAGACTCTATGAGATGGAAAAACCTGTAAAATGTGTTTGGTAACTAGAAAGTATGTGAGCAATTGCATGAACTTTCATTATGACTTGAATAGTTTTTGGGTATAAGTATTTATATGACTAAATATAGAAATATACACAAAGCCACTGCAGTAAAGCTGTGATAACAAAATGTTAAAACTATATAAAACAAAAGAAAGAACAGCTTTATTAGTTAATGATCACATAGTTGTAATGTTTTGCTTTACACCTTAATCATTCCAAAAATACAGGACAATGAAATAGAGAAAGAAGATAAAATATAAATTCACATGAATAATGTACAACAAATAAATTGGATACAGATTCTTGCAAGTCATAGCGAAGTGGGAAACACTGGTGAAACAAAAATGTTACAGCTATGTGCTTTTTAATTAATAAAGCTGTCCTACTTCTCTTTTAAATAATTAAAAAATTTCTGTATGATTTGGAGCTCTCTACTAATCAAAGGAGTAAAGTAAGTGACATGCAGAGCTGCCTAACAATCTAAGAGTGAAATAAGTGAAACTTGGAGCTCTCCAACAATCTAAGAGTGAAATAACGATATGCAGAGCTCTATAACAATCTAAAAGTGAAATAAGTGACACTCAGAGCCCTCTAACAATCTAAGAGTGAAATAAGTGAAACTTGGAGCTCTCCAACACTTAAAGAAGTGAAGTTTATGACACTTATAAGTGAACAATAGTGATCCAAAAACATGTTAACATCTTCATGCTGATAACTAATCAACAAACATATTCAGCAATTCATAAAGCCATCATAATGCTAAAGGCTTGGTAATTCATCATCAGTATTATCATTCACTGTTACTGTTATTAACAGCAGCATCAGTTTTTTAAAAACCTCTACTTGTATCATCATTGCTATGCTCACTTTCCACTGACAATATCATTAATGTGGTCTGCCTCAACTGAAAACTTCATTTGTTAGTGTTTTCTGTTAAAAATTCCTGAAAGAGTTCATCTGTCTGCATGTGCTGGCATGGCTGAAAGCAAAAATAGATGCTTAGTACCAAAACAGGACTGTTGATGAGAATGTTTAGATATATGAGGTTTAAACGTTAATTCTATTCATTCATGTGTACAGCATCCTGAGGTTTAAAAAGATAAATGCAATGTCTTCTGTGTACTTAGGCTGATTTTTTTTTTCATTTTTCCCTGGAAGGTCTGAAGTGACCAATGTAGTATTAAGTACTGGTTAGTTGTATTATATTAAATATTGTTTATTTGTATTATATTAAGTATTGGTTATTTCTATTATATTAAGTACATGTATCAAACTGTATAGGATACTATTATATCACATAAAAAAGTGTGGATGAACATAATAACACATTTTTTATTGACATAAAGACACCAGCAGAATTAGGTTTCCAATAATCTGTGTCTAGTTTATTTTTGGCAATTTGCTCAAGAAATGCCTAACAATATGTACATATTTCACTTCCTGTGTCTCAGTCCCATAAAAGTTCATGTAATAAAATCATATTTATAATAATTCTGACGTGCAACAGTCAAGGCTGTGGAGTCAAAGTCATGATGTCAGAGGCATTATCTTATCTTATATCCTTCCCGTGCCGTTAAACATCACATAGGGCTCAAAAAGTAGTTTGCCAATTTTTCCTGTCTTCGGTGAGTCTTTCAACCTCATCAAAGGATTTTATGCCTGTTAATTTGGCCTCTCTTAACAATGTCCTCTTCAGAGTTTCATGCTGTCTGCCTCTTTTTCTTCAGCCTGTTGTATTCCACTTGATAGCTTGTTTTGGGATTCTCTGATCATTTCTTCTCATCAAGTGACCAACATATGTCCATCTCCTTTTCCTGATCACCCATGAGACTGGTTGTTGCTCAGTCATTTGTCAGAGGCATTATGAATTTAGATAAATTTGGAACTAATTTACCAACTCTGATTCTGACTTGTAAATAAATAGCTTTGTTGATGTAGTAATGAAAAGTTTGGGATAAGATCACATTATGTTCATCTTTCTAGTTTTGGTGATTACTCAAGCCAAGAACAGACTTTTAGTCATTCAGCCTCTTTAGTTATGAAATAAAGTGATTATCACTGATAAATGCCAGTTTTGGTATGAGTTCCAACACTAGGTAAATGATGATTGTCTGGGAAATGTTACACGAGGAGTTTCAAATAACTGATTGAGACAAAGATGGATGACATCAATCTTCACTGTGAAGATGGTAAGTCTAAAATAATGAACAAGTTGGGAATGAGGAATGAATGGATATAGAATTCAGAAGTTTGAATTATGGTATTCTTATTCTAGTGGGAAGGACTGTGAATGAATATGTAAGACTAAAACAGTTTAATGACCTTAATAATTAAGGTCACTTTCTCAAATACTTCATGACACTGTGAATAAGAAATAAAAGAATACATCTTGATTCTAGGAAAAACAAACTAATGAGGTCATTAAAAAATTAACATCTGCTCTGAAAGATAAAATTATAAATCTACAGTGATATAAAAATTAGAGCCTTAGGACTTAACTCTTCAACAAATAAAACATGATATATTATTGGAAAATAACCCTAACTCTTCAACAAGTAGAACATGATGTATTATTGAAAAATAACATTCTCTTAGCAGCTGTTTATATGGAACCAATATGTCAAATTTCTCTGGATGATGAACTGATAAAATGGACAGTTGTTCTGTTTGAGGCAGCAGTTAGAATGAATGAGCTACAAGAATGTCAGGATGAAGAACTTGACAGGGCCATGTCTTGAGCTTCATCAAATGAGGATGAATATGTTTCTGAAAAATATTTAAAGGAGTGTCCAAAGCATTGTTGCATGAATGAGAATTCCTCCAAGCCCACTGACAACAAAGTGAGCAAAGCGCAGCTAAATTTCTCACTTTTAGCAAAAGACATTATCAAGGATGGCTGAGTGGTAGTTATCTGCTCTTAGAATAATTAAATCAAATTTGAAGCCATCTATGACAGAAGGATCTGACATAAAAGCTTCAAAGATTTATTTTAAATATTATGCACATAACAGTGTATTGTATATTTTCATCTGACAGCATTTTTACTCAGGTTCTTAGCTAATGTAAATGTATTTTGCGGTGAAGGTAGAAGGTAAAATTCCTGTTTCCATACCATTAAAGCATACATGTGATATGGTGTTGCCTGTATTTCCATGACCTTCGCACATGAAAGTGTAATGTGGTCAGTATCACACCTGGCCACATTTACCTTTCCAGATTTCTCTGGTACCCATTTTTATTTTGTGGTATATTAAGAATAAAATGATAATAGAAAATACTTGGTTTCAACAACACCCAAGATGACTATGGATAAGGAAAAGCCCAAATAATAACATTCGTAACCAGATAGATTACATTATGATCAACAGAAGATTCAGAAACTCACTAATATCCGTGAAAACAAGGCCAAGCACAGACTGCAGCAGTGACCACATCCCAGTTGTAGGAAAAATGAGAATCAGGCTAAAGAGGTTAAAGGTAGCAGATAAAAACAAAGAACTAGATAGAGAGCTGTTATGGAAAGATAAGGCAATACAAGAACAATATAGGACCATAGTACATAATAGATATAATGCTATAGAGAAGATTGAAATGATTGATGAACAGTGGAATATGCTTAAAGACTCTATTCAACAAACATCCATCAAAATCCTACCTCCAAACAAAAGACATGCTAAATGGGGGTGGATGACAGAAGAAATTTTGCAACTAATGGATTGGAGAAGAAGTCTTTAAGGAAGATAAAGATGAATATGACAAAATAAATAAAGAAATAAGACACAAATGCAATAAAGCTAAAGAAGAGTGTGGCTAAATAAGAAATGAAATAGAGACACACCATCATGGAAACACAAGAGATATGTACAAACAAATAAAGGAGTTAACAAACTAAAGGGCATACCACAAGACTGGTTGCCTGAAGTCAAAGGAGGAGCATACAATAATGGACAGAGATGAAATAATGGCATGATGCTGCGAATACATTAGAAAACTCTATGAGGACAATAGAAGCAAAAAAGATATATGAAATAATAATGAAGGGCCTCCCATATTAAAAGCAGAAGTGGAAGAAGCCATCAAACACATGAATAATAACAAAGCAACAGGATCAGATAAAATCACCAAGGAAGAATTGGAAGCATTAGGAGAGCTTGGCTTAGAAATAATTACCGGATTGCTGAATGACATCTATAACAGTAATTATGTCCCATCAGACCTTTTGGAATCAGTTTTCATTGCCCTACCAAAGAAGCAAGGTGCAGTTGAATGTGAAGACCATTGAATCATTAGTCTTATGAGGCATGTTACCAAAATCCTGCTTCGTACTGTCATGAGAAGAGTCAGGGGCAAAATAAAACCAGAAATCACTGAAGAACAGTGTGGCCTCATCGAAGGAAAAGGCACAAGTAATGCCATATATATATTGAGAACATTGATGGAAAGATCAATAGAAGTAAAGACAGACTTATGCTTCATAGACTACTGTAAAGCATCCAATAAAGTGAGACATACAGAAATTATAAGAATGTTGGAAGACATCAACTTAGATGGGAAAGATCCGAAACTCATCAAAAACATATACTGGCAGCAATCAGCAGCAATGAAGGTTGAGAATCAAATAGGAGCATTCTAAGACATAAAATTGGGAATGAGACAAGGATGTGTTCTATCTCCTGACCTCTTCTCCTTGTACAGTGAAAACATAATGAGAAATATAGAGAGCTTGCCAGGAATATCAATTGGCAGGTACAGCCTTAACAACTTAAGATATGCAGACGGCACAGTTCTGATTGCTAAAAGTGAAGGGGAGCTATAGGCCCTTCTGGACATCATGGTTCGTGAAAGTAAAAGTAAAGGTCTCAGCCTGAATAAAAAGACTTTAGAGGTCATCTCAAAGAAAAGAATAACACCAAATTGTAGCATTACCATCGATGGCACAGAACTGAAACAAGTTGATAGATTAAAATACTTAGGAACTTCTTCTTCGTATGCACACTGGTGATGATGCGTGGTACTCTGATTTTTGCGATGCATTTTTTGGCTGGGTACCTCTGACTTCAGCACCTTTCCTTGCTAGGGCAGACTGTGGTCTTGCTCGGACTGCCATGAAGACAGTGGTGTAGGCTTGCCTGGCCAAAACTTTGTTTTCCAGCCTCTGGTGGCTGTACTTAAGTCCTTTCTCTATGTCAGATCCAGCATGCAAAGTTGGCTGGCCAGACAGCTTTGAGCAGTTCCACAGAGACACTCTGACTTTGGGAAGAGGAATCCAATGAATGCCTCAACGATATCCATTCCCTGCCACGTACAGTCAGCTGGCTCTGTTTTGTTTACATCATTCTGATAGCCATTGTTGTAAAGACCCATAGGCTTATCACGTCCTGGATTCATTGGTTTCACACCAAATTTTCCTCATCTTTGCAGGCAATCTCCATTTCCCCATCCGTCCACCAACCTGACATTACATTTAACAAAAATAACAATTACAATTAGTGTTGATTGCCACAGGTTTCTGGGCTATAGAAGCAGGTCAGAGTTTTTAAGCAGACAGATCTATGTTCCCTGCCTCACAAAGACTATGTTAAGATAAGTGTGTTCTTAACACAGTTGTTACCAGGGGAACTTAAGAACAATTATAACAGCTGATGAGAAATGTCACAACGAAATAAAAAGCAGACATGCTCAGGCAAAGTCAGTATTCCACAAAATGAGAAACATCTTGTGCAACAGACCCATATCAATGGAAACAAGATTCCGAGTACTTAAATGTTAAGGGTGTGAAGCATGGTCCATGAACAAGAGAGTGCAGTGAGAAATGGAGGCCACGGAAACGTGGTTCATAAGAAGGATGTTGAAGGTACCATAGACAGCTAAAAAAACCAATGAAGAAGTCTTAAGAGAGGATGGAGTTAAAAAGCAAATTACAGCAAAGATCAGAGACAGACAAGCGAGATTTGTAGGACAATTTCTGAGAAGAGGAAAACTGAAACACACTGTGGCAACTGGAAAAATTGAGGGAAGAAGAGACAGAGGGAGAAGTTACTGGATGGATATCAGTGTGGCTAGGAAGAAAGTCACCAGTGGATCTCATAATCAAGTCTAAAGACGGGGAATTGTGGAGAGAAATGATCACCCACACCATGTGACACAGCACTTGATTGACTGATTGATATTAGTCCAAATTTTGTACACATTTATTAAAACAAAATCTTATGTTTCTATAATCAATCAAAATTCCCTTCGATTTACCATTTACATTTAACCATGAGTTTATAGAAAAATGTCATTATTATGAATCTTTAAGATGGTAGTTTATTTCTTGTTATTCTTAAGTCATAAATTGTCATTTATATTTTATAAATCTAAGTAGTCTGATATGTGCTGGTGATGCAATGCCTGCACCAGCGATGATTTACAGTAAATTTGTCTTCTTCTTCTTCATTCGCACAGTAAATTTGTGATTCTAAGTAATAATTATTTGCCATTTTTTAATGCATCAAAGTCAGGCAGTTTGAAAAAAAAAAAAAAAGCATAGTCAGAATCAAAGTCTTGGTGACTCCACAGCCCAGGTCAGAGTTCATATCCAATATTATGTATATCAGTTCTGTATACAGTAGTTCACATCATATATAACTTTTCTTTGTATCAGAACTTCTTGTGGTTATTGTCAAATAGCTTATACGGCATCCTGCGTCTTTGGTAAATGAAAGTCAGTACTTGACACAGTTCTGTAGTTTGGGATATGACTTGGCTGGGCAGAATCCCGCACAGTGAGTCTCATACAGATAATCTTTACATACCTGAAAAAGTGCAATAGAACAGACAAATATGCCATTTTACTCAAACAATCTGTCAATGTCAAATGGATTCATATACATTGTGATAACAATGAAAAACTAAAGATTATATACAATGATGAACTAAAGATTATATATGAGAGACTTGATGCAATTATATATATACAAGGGTTGTCCCAAAAGTAACTTTACAAGAGCTATTACTTCAAGGGCAAAATTCATTTGGACATAACACACTGTAGACTATGTTCTATGATGGTTACTTTATTTTTCCATGTAGCCACCATGACAAATAAGGCATTCATATAAGTTTATAACAAGTTTTTTCAATGCCCATCTCATAAAATGTGGTGTTTCAGATATAGAGCTACTTTTATCATCATGTTTTGACATCCTTATCACTCTGAAATCTCTGGCCACCAGGCCGTTCCTTGACAGTTGGGAAGAGGTAAAAATCTCTGGCCACCAGGCCGTTCCTTGACAGTTGGGAAGAGGTAAAAATAACTTGCCACCAGATCAGAACTATATGGCAGATGGTCCAAACTCTCCCACCAAAAATGTTGCATGAGTTCCCAAATCAAAGCTGCCATGTGTAGGCAAATGTTATAATGAAGGAGCAACACATCTTTTGTCAACAGCCTAGCAACATCTGACAGCAGCTCAGCCTAGCAACATCTGACAGCAGCTCAGCCTAGCAACATCTGACAGCAGCTCAGCCTAGCAACATCTGACAGCAGCTCAGCCTAGCAACATCTGACAGCAGCTCATAAACATTCCAGTGTTGCACCATTCATAGCTGCATCAGCTGTTTCTCCCCTTTCCAGGAAATTGACCAAAAACACACTTTTCCGATTCCAAAACATGGTGGCCATCACTTAGCATGAGCTTGAAGTTCATGATTCATTCAGTGAAGAGTACAGTATATCAGGTTCCAACTGGAGGAGAGGCAGATGATGTAACAAGATACTTTTAAGCATCAAACTATGGAGATGATATGACATGTCCAGTTTCACCTGCTGGAATGGCAGAGAAAGGTTTGGGACAAAGGGTTTCCCAGTAGTATGGTTGACTGATTCAAGGCAAAAGTGAGAACTTGCTCCAGGAAAAACCCACCAGTAGAAGAAGTCAAGCATTCTTGCAAGAGCAGGAGTAGAAATACAGCAGGTAGCTATGTGCATCAGTGGATCTGTAGTATACTCAAGCTGCAACATAATGTATATAGCAGAAACTGGCTTACATATGGGAGACTGCTTCTGGCAACAATTCAGTGACATCTCAAAAAAAGGTATTTAAAAAAAAACTAGTTTCACAATACAGAAGGTTAAAACTGAAGATTGTTAAAACAATGACATAAAATGCTAAACTAAATGAACATGCTAAGAAAAGATAAAGAAATAAAATAGAAACTGAATATGGAAATTAAAAACAGATATGACACATTATCTGATTATGAAATATTATTTGAAGATGTAAATATATACGCAGGAAACTCTACTGTAGAGAGTGGAACAACAACACAACTCCTTCAGATCATCAGAGGAAGTACCCCCCCCCCCCCCAGACAAGTGTTTCAGCCCTATTAAACTCCTGACACTCTAAGGGGGTGGGCCCCTCTGGGTCATGACTCCCAGAGGACTTGTGAGTTGTTGCTTTTTTTCCCATTTCCGGGATTGAACCCGTGATCTTCCAGTTGGCACTGCGCTTTTGAAGTGCGTCTTTAGCGATTTAGCTATGGAGGACTAGTATTGGTTGTGGCAAATGAAATTACTTATGTTCCCAATGCTTGTTTCACATACTCCACAGCCAGCATGAGGCCTTTTCTGCTGTTTCTGAAAGGCTTCTCGATGCCATTGCTCTTGCTTGTCCCTTTATGTCCGGTCATATGCTGATGTTGCTACGAATCCTCTCGCTCCCACTTCTACAGCTATCACTTTTGCCCTGATTCCTGCCCCCTGCCTCAGTTGCTTGACCAGATCATTGTACTTCACAAATTTGAATAAATGCTGTTCCTCTATTCTAGTTTCGTACGGGACCGTAAGCTCGATCATTATTAATTCCTGTTCTTCTGTGGAGTACACTACAATGTCCGGCGGCGTTCCTGTGTTCTTGATGGTAGTCGGGTATTCTCTTCTTCCTGGAAGGTCCGCTATCACATCCCAGTCATTTGTACCATCTAGCAGTGATGGTAAGGGAATGTCCCTGATTTCAATATTTGATGTCGTACCAGCGCCTATGAAGTATTTAGGTGGGACCTCAACTCTTTTGCTGTTATTTGCTTTATCTATACAATAAATGGGAAACCTTATAAGAATCATTCCACCAATCATTAGGGGCATCAATATCAAAAGCACAGAAACAAGCAAAGAAAAAGTGTTATGAAAGATGACATTCTAGAAATGATGGAGAAGAGCAGGAAGAAAAAAAAACAATACCCAATCATTGTATGAAGAGATTAACAAGTAAATAAAGAAGCAAATCAAAGAAGAGAAAGAAAGAGCAATATGATGAGACTGAAAAACAGTTTTATAATAGCAAAGAATTTCATAAAACAATACAAGAACTTTGTGGGAAAACAACAAGCAAAGCAACAGGCTGTTTGAAAAAGAGGAAAGTAAAGTTATGGTAAAAAAGAAAATCATGGAGAGATGGTCAGAGCATATAATAGAAATACAGATCCTTCCTGTGGCGTTAAGCATTACATAGGGGTCGCATGGTACTGCCAAGTTAGCCTGTTTTTGGTGAGTTTTTCAACCTCATCAAGTGATGTTGGGCCCACTAAACTAGCATCTCCTAACAGTGTTCTCTTTAGAGTTTCACGTGGTCGACTTCTTTTTCGTCAGCCCTGTTGTGTTCCACTTGGTAGCTTATTTTGGGATTCTCTGAGTATTACTTCTCATCATGTGACTGACATGTGAGGGGTGATTGATAAGCTCTCGACATAAGGTACAAATAATTGAAACACACAGTTGATATTAGGTGCATTTGTAGATCAAGTTAATGTAAGATTAAATACCAAGTTTAAAAAATTAACTGCAACCAACTGTTTTTTTTTACAGGCTACTAAAGTGGTTTAAGAGGCTACAGAAATTGAGAAAATGGATAAAATTTCTCATTGAGCAGTCATTCGCTACCTCTGCACCAAGGGCTTATCATCGAAGGAGATCCATGAGGATATGGTGGAGACTCTAAGGGAGAGTGCCCCTTCTTACAGCACAGTGAAGAAATGGGCAGTTCATTTCAAACATGGATGGGAGAGTCTGGAAGATGATCCCCATCCAGGAAGACCAAGAACGGTAACCACTGATGAAACCACCGGCAGAATCCATGACATGATAATGGAGGATCAATGACTAACTGAGCAGTACACTGCTACTGAGTTGGGCATCTCCCAGGAACCTGTTCATGCCATTATTCACAATGATCTTCAAATGACAAAGGTCTCTGCTCGATGAGTCCTGAAACTTCTTGCAGCTGATCACAAATGACAGCGTCTCAACATGTCAATCTTGGCCATTTTTCTGCAGATCCTGAAAAGTTTCTTCAGTAATTTGTGACTATGGATGAGACTCGGGTTCATCATTTTCAACCAGAAACCAAAGAACAGTCAAAGCAGTGGAAACATCATGGATCTCCACCTTCAAAGAAAGCAAGGGTGGTTCTTTCTTCTGGTAAAGTGGTGGCTTCCATCTTTTGGGATTCAGAAGGTGTGCTATTGGTAGACAATCTTCATAAGGGCAGAACGGTCACTGGGGCCTATTACACTAATTTTGTGAAGCAACTGCGGGTCAAACTGAAGGAAAAGCATTGAGGGGAAACTGATGAGAGGAG
This sequence comes from Achatina immaculata, assembly GCA_009760885.1. NCBI lineage: Eukaryota > Metazoa > Mollusca > Gastropoda > Stylommatophora > Achatinidae > Lissachatina > Lissachatina immaculata. The sequence goes on from CM019714.1 coordinate 3,025,277, forward strand.
TCATCTTTCATGAAGACAATGGTCCAGTTCACAAGTCGGAGGTGGCAATGGCTGCCATTCATGAATGTGGCTTCCAGCTTCTTGAACATCCTCCTTATTCCCCAGATTTGGCCCCTTCAGACTATTACCTGTTTATCAAACTCAAAAAGGAGCTCAGTGGTGGCAAATTTGCTTCAGATGATGATGTCATTCATGTTGTAGACCACTTTCTACTGGCACATTATGCTGACTTTTACAAAGAAGGGATCTGTATGCTCCAGGATCGCTGGACTAAGTGCATAAACTTGCAAGGGGACTATGTTGAGAAATAACCCAAAAAAGTTGTCCACAAAAAATCCATTGTGCCTTATACCGAGAACTTATCAATCACTCCTTGTATCACTCCCTCTTTTTCTGATTACCCACGAGACAGGTTGTTGTTTGCTCATCTGTCTTATCTTTGCATTGCTCTTGAATTCATTCTACTTTATTTTTCCTTAGGCATCTGTTATCAAAAAAGTCCAATTTGTTGTCTATTTCTTAGTTGTTTTCCAGCTGTCACATGCATAAATGAGGGTAGATATTACATCTGAATTGAATAATCTTAAATTAGTTTTTGTGCTTATAACTTTTGAATGCCATATGTTCTCAAGATTCTTGAAGATCAATGCTGCTTTTGCAATTCTAACTTCTTTTCTGGTGTCACCATCCTGGTCTATGTAGCTGCCAAGGTATGCAAAATGGTTTACTTCTTCAACAGCTGTTCCTTCTATGTATATTTTTCCTTCATGATTAATGAAAAGTTTCATTATTTTTGTTTTTTCTTTGTTAATTTCAAGTCCTATTGTACTAGCCAGTGAAGACAGGGTATCTATTTTTCCTTGCATCGATTTCACATTGTGACTGATAAGAGTTATGTCATCTGCAAAATCAAGATCTTCTAGTTGGGTACCATGTATCCAGTCAATCCCTGTTTTATCTATGCAGCTTATTCATATGCATATTTATATGCATATTCAAGACAAGTGAGATTCATAGGACATTTTGAGAGTAGGAAAACTGGAACACACTGTGGCAACTGGAAAAACTGAGGGAAGAAGAGACAAAGGAAGATAGAGAGAGAAGGTACTGGATGGGCTGTCAGTGTGGCCTGGAAGAAAGTCACTGGTGGATCTCATAATTAATGCAAAAGACAGGGAATTGTGGAGAGAAATGATCTCCTACACTTCATGGCATGGCACTTAGATTAGATTAGATTTTTTCATTATGAAGACTATGGCAATTCCAAAAAGAAAGGAAAATATTATACACCCTTGTTTCACACTTGTTTCAATCTGGAACCATTTGCTTATTCCTTCTTCTGTGTTAATTACACAAACATATCCGTTGTAGAGATCCTTAATGATGTTGACAATTTTAGATAGTATTCCATATATTCTTAAATTTCTCCACAATGAATCTCTGTGTATGCTATCAAATGCCTTTTAAAGTCTATGAAGTTCAGGATTAATGGTTTTTTGCTTTTCAATGTTCTTCAAGTATTATTCTTAGACTAAAGATCTGATCAAGACAGCTTCTATCTTTTTGAAATCCTGCTTGTTCTTCTCTCATTGCAGTATCCACTATATCTTTAATTCTATTCAGAATAACTTTGCAAAATACTTTTGACACAACTCCAGTTACTGCAGTCTCTAAGGTTGCCTTTTTTTGAGTATCTTAGTAACAATTCTTTTTTTCCATTTAGAAGGGACCTTTTCTTCTTTCCAAATTTTATTAAACATTCTCTGTAGTTAGTTCATATTGTTACTGTTAATAGCTTTTAACATTTCAGCTGTTATTTCATCTTCACCTGCAGCTTTGATGTTAGACATTAGATTCATTGCTGTTTTGGTTTCATTCATTCATTCATTCATTCATTCATTTGCATGTCCCTTGCGGAACTCTGCCTTCCAAACAACACTTCTGTAGGCCTCTCGGTTGTGAGCAAGATGGCCTGCTGCTGCTGCGTCCACCTGCAGATCGTCAATGATTTCTTGCAGCCATCTTCGTTTTGGTCTTCCTCTTTTTCTTTTTCCCATTATGTATCCTTCCAAAATGGTCTTCTCTAAATTATAATGACGTTTAATGTGTCCAAAATATTTAAGTTTTTCTCTTTAATCCTCTTTACTAGCCAGCCTTCTTCAATATTAAGCTCTTGTAGTATAGATATATTTTTGGTTTCATTCAATGTAATTTCATCAAGATTGACATTTAGTTGTGGGTTTGGTAAGTTGGTTTCAAGATTTATCAATTCTTTTGGGTGTGGTCGATTAAGCATTTCTTGGAAGTGTTAGGCCCATCTTTGCTTTTGGTCTTTACTTGATGTTAATAGTGTGCCAGTTTTGCTGAAGATGGATCTTTCTTTGGATGCAATAGTACCTGTTAACCTCTCTTGTATGTTATACAGAATTTTGCTGTCTCATGTTTTTGCTGCCTTATCTGCTTCTTTCACCATATTGTCCATGTATTCTCTTTTATCCCTTCTAGCTGAACTTTTTACTTTATTTTCTAGTTCTTTGTATGTTGCTTTTGCCAGATCTTTTCTGAGATCTGTCTTTATATTCAACATGGCTAATTTGGCTTCTCATCTTTCATGTATGTATTTCCATGTGTTATCTGATATCCGTGCTTTCCTATGTTTTTTTTTCAATGCAGCACTTGCTTTTGCTGCTGTGGTTATGGCTGTGCTGTAAAAATTCCATAATTCATTTATATCTGCCTCCTCAACCTCACTGAGTGCTGCGAACTGTTTGGTAAGTTCCAGATTGAAATTTTTGCTAGTATTTTATTCCTGCAGGCTATGACTGTTTATCTTTCTGAGTATTACTTTCTTGTGTTGGCTTTTCAGTTTTATCTTACAGCATATAAAAGATCTGTATAATGACCAGAGAAATGTGCAGTTCAATGTAATCACGAACAATGAAGGACCACCAATATTGGAAATGGAAATAAGAAATGCACTCAAACAAATGCAAGCAAGGAAGGTACCAGGGCTTGATAGCATCACTAGAGAAATGATCATGGCACTAGGAGATATCCGCTTAGAAAAAATGACAAGTTCATAAATATGGTCTATGACACAGGACATAACCATCAAATCTGTTCAGATCAGTTTTAATTGCAATTCCAGAGAAAGCTGGGATAATAGACTGTGATAAATGCTGCACAATCAGTTTGATGAACCACATCACCAAAATACTGTTAAGAATCAGTACCTGAGAATATGAAATAAGATTAAAAACTGAAATCACAGAAGAACAATGTGGATTTGTTGAAGGAAAAAACACAAGTGATGCAATTTTTATATTAAGAAGTATAATAGAATACTCTCTAGAGGTAAACAGATATTTATACTTGTGCTTTATTGATTAGATGAAAGTTTTTGACATGAAGAGTTACACACCATCATATACAAATGCTAGAAAGACAATGCAAATGGTAAAGATATGAGAATTATTAAGGATGTGTACTGGAAGCAAAGAGAAGCAATAAGAATGAATGAAGACATGGGTGAGTATCAGGATATAAAACAAGATGTAAGACAACGGTCATTTTGTCACCTGGTCTATTCTCATTATACAGTGAAAACATCATGAGAGGCATTAAAAATGTGAAAGAAATTAAAATAGGAGGCCATAATGTCAATAACCTGAGATATGAGAATGACATCGTTCTAACAACAAAAAGTGAAAGCAATTTGCCAGTGAACAGGATTATTGCAGAGAACTATAAAAGAGGCTCGGAGCTTAACCTTGTCAACAGACATTAGAAAAAGTGTCTTGAAATGCTATATTGAGCCTGTATTACTATATGGGAGAGAATCATGACCATTAACTAAAACAACAACGAGAGTATTAGAAGCAAATGAAATGTGCTTCTATAAAGAATGTTAATAATACCATGGACAGCTAAAATAAAAAATGAGGAATGCCTAAGAAAAGTCAATGAGAAACAAAGCTTGATGAAAACACTACAGAGGAGGCTGTCTAGTTCACTAGCCATAAAAGGAGGAGGAACTAAAAATATCATGAAAACACAGAAAACTGGAGGCAGGAAAGGAAGAGGTAGACCAAGAGAGAAAATTTTAGATGGTTTGATAAAATGGCATGGGAGAACCACAACAAAACTGATGGAAAACATGAAAGATTGGAAACCGGAAAGACACAGTTGCCAATGTCTCCAGGCATGGCACATGATGATGATAGCTAAATGGCAACAAGGTATGAACAATGATAATATCAAAAAGAAAAAAAAACATATCAAAGTCTTCCAAATAAGAAGACACTGATACTAGCAAATAAATTCATTTGCTTTGGAACAACAATAACAGATGATGGCAAGTGCACAAATGAAATAAAATCATGAACAGGTAAGGCACATGCAGCTTTCTACAGCATGAAATAAGAAATTGTCCCTAAAAGTGAGGAAAGAGTAATAAGGCCAATAAAGCTATATGGTTGTGAAATAGTTAACAAAAAGACAACAAATTGGAAGCACTGGAGATGTGGTTTTTGCCAAAGATGCAACAAATACCCTGGACAGACAACAGAGATGTGGTTTTTGCCAAAGATGCAACAAATACCCTGGACAGACAACAGAGATGTGGTTTTTGCCAAAGATGCAACAAATACCTTGGACAGACAACAGAGATGTGGTTTTTGCCAAAGATGCAACAAATACCCTGGACAGACAACAGAGATGTGGTTTTTGCCAAAGATGCAACAAATACCCTGGACAGACAACAGAGATGTGGTTTTTGCCAAAGATGCAACAAATACCTTGGACAGACAACAGAGATGTGGTTTTTGCCAAAGATGCAACAAATACCCCGGACAGACAGAAAAACAAATGAAAAAGTCCTCAAAGAAATTTCAGAGCAACAAAAACTAGTTAAAATGATGAAAAAGATGGAAAATTTCTTGGACATGTCATTAGAAGACCAATTCAAGGGAAAATGGAAAACATGAAGCCCAAGAGTGGGCTGACCAAGTGGCACAGAAAAAGAAAAGCATGTGAACTAATCAGAAATACCAAGGACCATATAAGATGAAGAAGCATGATCACCAACACCATCTGGCATGGAACACAATAATAACAAAAACAACATTATACATGACCACAAGAGTAAGTGGGACTTTTCAGTAACTGCTGTGCACTCTTGTTCTGAAAAGTGTGTTCATAAAGCTCTGGACACTACTTTATTTTCCAGGTCAGGTATCTTTACTGCTGGGTCTAAATTCTCAATCTAGCTTTTCTTACTCCCTCTTTTGACCACTGCACTCTGATTTATATTTTTTTTTCATGACATATCTAATTCTATACCATAAGAACAGTTTTACCACAGCCATGACCACCACACACTATCATCTAATTCTATACCATAAGAACAGTTTTACCACAGCCATGACCACCACACACTATCATCTAATTCTATACCATAAGAACAGTTTTACCACAGTCATGACCACCACACACTATCATCTAATTCTATACCATAAGAACAGTTTCACCACAGTCATGACCACCACACACTATCATCTAATTCTATACCATAAGAACAGTTTTACCACAGTCATGACCACCACACACCATCATCTAATTATATACCATAAGAACAGTTTTACCACAGTCATGACCACCATATAGCATCAACTAAATTCTGTACCATAAGAACAGTTTTACCACAGTCATGACCACCATACAGCATCAACTAAATTCTGTACCATAAGAACAGTTTTACCACAGTCATGACCACCATATAGCATCAACTAAATTCTGTACCATAAGAACAGTTTTACCACAGTCATGACCACCATATAGCATCAACTAAATTCTGTACCATAAGAACAGTTTTACCACAGTCATGACCACCATATAGCATCAACTAAATTCTGTACCATAAGAACAGTTTTACCACAGTCATGACCACCATACACAGTCACCTAATTCTATATCATAAGAACAGTTTTACCATAGTCAAGACCACCATACAGCATCAACTAAATTCTGTACCATAAGAACAGTTTTACCACAGTCATGACCACCACACACCATCTAATTCTATACCATAAGAACAGTTTTACCACAGTCATGACCATCACACACCATCATCTAATTCTATACCATAAGAACAGTTTTACCACAGTCATGACCACCATATAGCATCAACTAAATTCTGTACCATAAGAACAGTTTTACCAGTCTGAACACCACACACCATCATCTAATTCTATACCATAAGAACAGTTTTACCAGTCTGAACACCACACACCATCATCTAATTCTATACCATAAGAACAGTTTTACCAGTCTGAACACCACACACCATCATCTAATTCTATACCATAAGAACAGTTTTACCAGTCTGAACACCACACACCATCATCTAATTCTATACCATAAGAACAGTTTTACCAGTCTGAACACCACACATCATCATCTAATTCTATACCATAAGAACAGTTTTACCAGTCTGAACACCATACACTGTTATCTAATTCTGTACTATTCATTCATTCACGATAATTAGTGTATAAGTATACAACTATACACGAAGCACTGCAGTAGAGCTGTGATACCAGAATGTATAAAATAGGAAAAAAGTAGGAGCAGCTTTATTCCTTAACGATTACAAAGTTGTGACGTTTCGGCGTGAGCCTTAATCATACAAAAACATACAGGATGAAGAAATAGAGAGAGGAGATAAAGTATAGATTCACATGAACACTATTAAAAAAAAAAAATTTTTTTAAAGAGTACTTAGCTGTAAATTGCAAGGTGTGGCTTGTCTGGCGGTGTGTGTCAGGAATGGATCTAGTGGGACGTGGAGACTGTTTAAATAGAGACCTGTGACATGTGGTCAGTGGGTTGTAACTGGGGGTGGTGGATGCTTACTTTTCAAACTTCCTCACAGCATCACTCTGCAACCCCGCTATTTTCTCTGCAACCCCTCTTCTCTGCAACCCCTCTTCCCCAATCATCTGCTTCAATTTCCCCTAGCTAGGTCAGTATTGCATCACTCTCTCTCCCCTCCCCGGTTCCCCATCCACCACCCCCAGTTACAACCCACTGACCACATGTCACAGGTCTCTATTTAAACAGTCTCCACGTCCCACTAGATCCATTCCTGACACACACCGCCAGACAAGCCACACCTTGCAATTTACAGCTAAGTACTCTTTTAAAAAAAAATATATTTTTAAAAAAATAGTATTCATGTGAATCTATACTTTATCTCCTCTCTCTGTTTCTTCATCCTGTATGTTTTTGTATGATTAAGGCTCACGCCGAAATGTCACAACTTTGTAATCGTTAAGGAATAAAGCTGCTCCTACTTTTTTCCTATTTTATACATTCTATTCATTCATTCATTCATTTGCATGTCCCTTGTGGAACTTTGCCCCCCTAACAGCACTCTTGTAGGCCTCTCAGTTGTAAGCAAGATGGCCTGCTGCTGATGCAACCATTTGCAGATAATCAACAATGTATTGCAGCCTTCTTCACCTTGGTCTTCCTCTCTTTCTTTTTCTCCTTGTTTTATATCAAACCAAGTTGTTGTTTAACCATTTATTCTTACTGCTGCTTGTTGGTCTAGATACAGCAGTGATGTTAATTGTATCAAATGTGTTGGAAATCCCATTTTTCCATTATTTCCCAAAGTTTCTGGTGTTGTACACAATCAAATGCCTTTGAGTAGTCTATAAGGGATAAATATAGATTCACATTAAACTCTCTGCATTTCTCTATTATTAATCTTATATTGAATATATGATCTCTTGATCGTCTTCCTTGCCTGAAACCAGCTTGGACCATATTGATTTCTTCTTCTATTTTCTTACGAAGTCTACCCATTATGATTTTTAACAGAATTTTACTGGCATGACTAATCAGGGCAACAGTTCTGTAGTTTGTGCATAATTTCAGGTTACCCTTTTTTTTGGCAGTGGTATGAATACAGTTCTTTTCCATTCTTTTGGCCAAATACCTGAATGCCATATCTTTTTACATAGTGCATGATAGATTGTTGCACAATCCTTTCCTCCTGCTTTAATAAATTCAGCTGTTATCTCATCACATCCTGGTGATTTACCATTTTTCAGATTCTTTATTGCCCAAAAAACTTCTTCTATTGTCGGTTCGGGTTCTTTCTCCTCCAATAATAATTCACACTGTTGATTTCTGCTTTCACAGTCAGTTGTTTCATACATTCCTCTGCAATATTCCTTCCATCTTTCTAGAATTTCCTCTGTCTCTGTCAAGGTATTCCCCATCTTCTCACAAATTACATTTAGCTTAGGTGTGACATTTCTCATCAATGTCTTCATTTCTTTAAACATTTCACTATCTCTTCCACACTTCTGATGCCCTTCTATTCTTTTACAACAATCTTATATGTATTGTTTTTTGTCTTTTCTTATGTTTCTTTGTACTTCTTATTTTAAAGATTTATATTTCTCTTTGTTGTTGTTTGTCGCTTTCCATTGCGTCTTCATTTCTCTACATTGTTTTATCAGTTCTAGTGTGCCTGCTGTAATCCATCCATTCTTTTGTGTTTTCTTTACTGGAACCATGTCTTTAGCTGTTGTTATTAAGATATCTCTGGCCTGTGTAGCCAAATCATCTGGTGTCATCTCCTCCTGTACAGCCATCAGGATTTCGAAACGTTTCTTCATTTCTATACCATATTGTTCTGGTATTTTTGTAAGATCAAAGCGGAGTGGTCTTGATCCTGCAAATGTCTTTTTTATCTTTATCTTCATGTCTGCTATTAATAACTCACGGCCCATGTCACAATCAGCACCTAGTAAAGTTTTTACTGATGTTATACTTGATCTCCACCTTCTTTGCACTAAAATGTAATTTATTTGATTCTTGGTCTTCCCATCAGGTGATGTCCATGTGTAAAATCTTCTTGGATGTTGTTTAAAAAGTGTGTTAGCAATCATTAGCTCATTTTCCATGCAAAAAGCCATTAGATTGTCGCCTGCTTCATTTTCTGTACTATAAGAACTGTTTTACCACAATCATCACCACCATACACTTTCATCTAATTCTGCACTATAAGACCAGTCTTACCACAATCTTCACCACACATCGTCTCCAAATGTTGGTTTGGGAGTAACAGTAAATCACTTACAAAGCACTGCTCATCGCTTCCACCACTGCATCCAACTGCACAAGAACTATGACAACACTCGCCTTCACTTGGACCAAAGCATCTTCCATCACATTCATCATGACAAGTTCTGGGCATGGCTGAAAATAAAGGAGTGGATGATCCAGAAATAACAAGTCAAATGGTTTGACCATGTTACAAAACTACCACTAGACAGTATAGCTCATAAAACATTCATGCTAAGAATTGTAGGAACCAACTGCACAGGCCACCCTTGAAAGAGGTATGGTAATGGTAAGGTACGGTAAAATTTCCATTTGCATGCCATTAAGGTATATTGGGGATACAGTGTTAGGCTCATACAAAGTGTGGTCAGTACCACACCTGGCCACTTTACCTTCCCAGATTTCTCTGGTACCCATTTTTAGAGGCTTGGTGAACCCTGGGGCCTTTTTAGTGTATACCAGAAAATTTCCTACTGCTGGGACTGAATCCACTACCACCAGATTAGTAAGCAGAGTGATGAAAGAGGTGATGGGATGAACAAACTTTAAAGATCCCGTTATACGAAGGAAATCACTAAGCCCTGTCAAAATGTCCTTTTGTCCCCTCAACAGTGAAAAGGTCTATAAGGAAGGAGACAAGACAATATTGAAAGTTTATGAATCATGGAATGCATATAACATCGACAGATACTGGAATGGTTTATAGTTGCAGGAACGAACATAGCTTATATTTTTTATGTAAGATGGGGGAGTATTCCAAAGATGAGCAGCAGAGTAAGCAAGATTTTCCTTAAATAAATCAAGCTTAGCTTTCAGAAGAATATTATTGTTTAACCCTTGCTGGCCTGTCCTTGGATAACTAAAAGAATGGGGGCTGATCTTTCATCCAGGGTACTTTTTAAATTACAACAATAAAAATAATCATAGTAGACCTATTAGACATTTCATGGGATTACCTATTATTGCTAATTCATTTGAAAGTTTTAGTCAATTTGTTATGAATTATTTCAATTTGTGAGTGTGCATTCTTGTGAGTTTTATTTGCATTGTGTATGTATACAAAAATAAGTTTCTGATTACACATGATGGGCATAAGATAACAAACACAGTAAGAAATTTTCTGTTTTCTTGTATTTTGATTACTTTTTCTTCATTCAAAGTTTAATAAATACATTTTTTGACCTTTTTTTTAAATTCTCAGATACAGTTCTTTCATACAATAAATATTTGATACTTTTTTGTTGTGGATTTAAATATTTTATACTTTTTTGTTGTAGATTTAAATATTTTATACTTTTTGTTGTGGATTTAAATATTTTATATTTGTTTGTTGTAGATTTAAATATTTTATACTTTTTTGCTGTGGATTTAAATATTTGATACCTTTTGTTGTGGATTTAAATATTTGATATATTTTGTTGTGGATTTAAATATTTTATACTTTTTGTTGTGGATTTAAATATTTTATACTTTTTTGTTGTGGATTTAAATATTTTATACTTTTGTGCTGTGGATTTAAATATTTGATACGTTTTTGTTGCGGATTTAAATATTTGATATCTTTTGTTGTGGATTTAAATATTTTATACTTTTTGTTGTGGACAAATGGATGTAACAGCAGCAGGGCATCTTGCTTACAACTGAGAGGCCTACAAGTGAGCTGTTAAGGTGGAAAAGTTCTGCAATGGACATGCAAATGACTGACTGACTATTGTGGATTTAAATATTTGGTATCTTTTGTTGTGGATTCATATAGTTAAACATTTTAACTTCCAAACAAGGTACTGTGCATTAGGTTTTGTCAAGTAGAAGGCAAAGAGGCTAAAAAAAAAAGGTGATCTGGGGAGATAACCTTAGGAGGGTTTTACCTAAACTTTGGGTTATATTTTCTACAGGTAAGACACAACATTCTGTCACAGCTTTGGGGCTCCTATCAAGATCTGGAGAGGACTGTGGGCTTTGCCATGTTGACAGGGATCAGGATTTGAAGTGACCAACAACCTCAAACGCAGAAGAAGAAGAAGACGAAGAAGATGAACTAATCTGGACTTGAATATGAAACTGTTCTTGTTTTTTTTTGAGAAGTAGAATTCTGAGATGTTTGTGGTAATGAAGGTCAAAACCCTATTACTTACTACTAACATTATGGTTGATACTATGGCAGTGACCATTTACTATGCTCAGTGAGAATAGCTGAGAGCTGACCACTGAGACACCACACATCAGCATTCAAGTACGAGCACTCTAATCAGACACCACTTGATAGAGCACAACAAGCAGCCTGGAAGAGAGAAAGGGCGTCCATCTGCCTCATGGTGCACAGAGAAAATCGAAAAGGCCTAGGAGAAACAGTGGCTGAAGTGGCAGAAGAAAAATGTTGGCAGGATGGGGGGAAAAGGAAAAGGTTGTGAAAGATACACAGATTGCCAGACATACCTTCAAACATGTCCCTGCAGAATCTAAGATGTTGCTAGGGGGTGTTTGTGCAGGAGCTAGCAAAAGATAACCATACAAAATGTTTATGGTAAAATGATGGAGAAGATCATGGCAAAGAAACTGACATGGGAACTGAAGAATGACAGACAGTTTCCAGGCACACTAGGTGGCTGTTGACCTGGCGGAGACATAACAAGCAATGCATCTATGCTGGCATATGATGTTTATGAAGGGTTTCAGAGGAAATGAGAGATGGCAGTTGTTGCACTGGATCTGGAGGATGCCTGTGACAGAGCTGACTACACAACACTCCTGTGCCTTATGATGGAAATGGGTATTGACATCTGGATCTTGCAGTGGATAGCCTCGGTGCTTCTAAAGAGAACTGTTGTATTGCAATATGGATCACATGGATCTCAGAGCCTAGGATCATTGCAGTGGGACTACCTCAAGGCTCTCCACTGTCACCAGTGCCTTTCAACATATCCGCTGCCAGAATTGCACAACTGCACCACACTGGCCCTGGCTGAATACTTGCATATGCAGATGACATCCTGACATATGTACATGAAAACTGCAGAGGATATTTGCCCACAATCAGGAAAATATTGCCAATATTATGGGTTGGCATAAGGGCAACAATGCAGTGATCAACCCCATCAAGGGCAAATTCTGTGGTGCTCATTAGATAACAGATCTGTGAAGATTACCCTTCCGGCAGTACAATGCAATGGCACATATATCGAGAGAGAACAATTTTTGAAATACCTTGGGATTGTGTTTGACAGGGCACTATTTTTAAACCACCATATGGACATGGTTGTTCAGAAAGCAAAGAAAGGGGTCTGCACAGTGAAGACCATGGCAGGTGTGGTCAATCATGGCAGGTGTGGTCTACCACAGCAGAAACTCTTCCTGCTGATGCGGGCGTTAGCGATGTCAGTGGTTTTTTGCCTTCTGACTTCCTCCATGAATCAGATAATAAAGCTTGAACATTTCTTCCATAGGCAGTCGGTCCAACCTCTACTAGGCTCTCAGTTATCTAATGTGACATGGATTTACTGCACGGGTCATGCGGGAGTCAAAAGCAATGAGAGAGTGGACAAGCTGGCAGACATGGCATCAATTCAGGGCCCCCTAAAAAATGGACTAGGAAGAGACTACAAGAGCCACCTTGAATAGTGTGCATATGGAGGATGATATTGGGTTGAATGACAACAATCGTACCAGGAGGATGATCATATTGAGGGAGGAGAGGGGAAGTGGACATTTTTCTGAACGAAGTGGTTTACCATGCATTACCCACAACCAGTGTGTGACTGGTTCCATCAGTGGGCACACACTTCAGTGGCTGTTGGAATGAAAGCAGAGTATATATGAGAATCCCAAAAGTGCAGTGATGCCAGTCTCTGATTACAGATTTTGGTTGATAAGATAACCCTAGTACTTACTACTAACATTATGGTTGATAACCCTAGTACTTACTACTAACATTATGGTTGATAACCCTAGTACTTACTACTAACATTATGGTTGATAACCCTAGTACTTACTACTAACATTATGGTTGATAACCCTAGTATTTACTACTAACATTATGGTTGATAACCCTAGTACTTACTACTGACTTAATGACTTTATAGTTGATACCTTAGCACATACTACTAACATTATGGTTGATAAGATAACCCTAGTACTTACATCTTACATCCTTTCTGGTGCCATTAAACATCACATAGGGCTTGCATGGTAGTTCACCAAGTTTTCCTGTCTTCAGTGAGCTTTTCAGCCTAATCGAGGGATTTTATGCCTATTAATGTGGCATCTCTTAACAGTGTCTTCTTTAGAGTTTCATGTGACTGACCTCTTTTTATTTGGCTTGTTTTTCAGTTGTTAGTTTGTTTTGGGATTTTCTGATTATTTCTTATCATCACGTGACTGACATATGTCCATCTCCTAATACTTACTACTAACATTATGGTTGATAAGGCTAACAAATGTCATTCATTCATTCATTTGCATGTCCCTTGCAGAACTTTGCTTCCCAAACAGTACTCCTGTAGGCCTCTCAGTTGTAAGCAAGATGGCCCGCCACTGATGCATCCATTTGCAGATCATCAACGATGTCTTGCAGCCATCTTCGCATTGGTCTTCCTCTCTTTCTTTTTCTCATTATGTACCCTTCCAAGACGGTCTTCTCTAGATTATCATGACATTTAATGTGTCCAAAATATTTAAGTTTTCTCTCTTTAATCTTCTTTACTAACCAGCCTTCTTCAATATTAAGCTCTTATAGTACAGATATATTTGTTCTTTTTTGTGTCCACGATATTTGAAGAACTCTTCTGTAGCATTTACATTCAAAGGCATTTATGTGTTTTTCAGCTGTTTTATTAAGTATACAGGTCTCACAGGCATATGTTGCAATGGGAATGATGCATGCCCTTAAAGATCTTATTTTTGTAGTTCTGTCTGTTCCTATCCACAGATTCTTTAGTTGTTTTACTTTCTGAAGAGTGATAGATATCCTCTTTTAATTTCCCTCATTGTATCTCCATTATTAGTTAGCAGTGATCCAAAATATTCAAAACTCTCAACTTCTTCCAGTTTTTCCTCATTGATATATATTTCAGCTGCCTTGTTTCTTTTGTCAGTTGTCGTCAGTTTAGTTTTCTTCGCATTAAGATAGAGGTTTTGCTCTTTGCTATTCTTACATACTGACATAATTAGTTTTTCTATTCCTTTTTGTGCTGTGGACAGTAATACTGTGTCATCAGCATATCTAATCTCTGGTATTTCATAAACTCCAATTGTTATGGCATCATAATATTCTTTGTCTACATCTTCTCTAACATTCCTCATTATATTTTCAGTATACAAGTTAAATAAGTAAGTCGACAATATGCATCCCTGACGAACTCCTTGTTTTATATCAAACCAAGTTGTTGTTTAACCATTTATTCTTACTGCTGCTTGTTGGTCTAGATACAGCAGTGATGTTAATTGTATCAAATGTGTTGGAAATCCCATTTTTCCATTATTTCCCAAAGTTTCTGGTGTTGTACACAATCAAATGCCTTTGAGTAGTCTATAAGGGATATATATAGATTCACATTAAACTCTCTGCATTTCTCTATTATTAATCTTATATTGCATATATGATCTCTTGATCGTCTTCCTTGCCTGAAACCAGCTTGGACCATATTGATTTCTTCTTCTATTTTCTTACGAAGTCTACCCATTATGATTTTTAACAGAATTTTACTGGCATGGCTAATCAGGGCAACAGTTCTGTAGTTTGTGCATAATTTCAGGTTACCCTTTTTTTTGGCAGTGGTATGAATACAGTTCTTTTCCATTCTTTTGGCCAAATACCTGAATGCCATATCTTTTTACATAGTGCATGATAGATTGTTGCACATTCCTTTCCTCCTGCTTTAATAAATTCAGCTGTTATCTCATCACATCCTGGTGATTTACCATTTTTCAGATTCTTTATTGCCCAAAAAACTTCTTCTATTGTCGGCTCGGGTTCTTTCTCCTCCAATAATAATTCACACTGTTGATTTCTGCTTTCACAGTCGGTTGTTTCATACATTCCTCTGCAATATTCCTTCCATCTTTCTAGAATTTCCTCTGTCTCTGTCAAGGTATTCCCCATCTCATCACAAATTACATTTAGCTTAGGTTTGACATTTCTCATCAATGTCTTCATTTCTTTAAACATTTCACTATATCTTCTGGATATTTTCAATATGTGCTGGAGCACAGGTAAGTTACCTCAAATATGGAAGGAAGCAAGCATGATACCACTGCTAAAGCCAGGGAAAAACAGTGATACAGCCTCCAGCTACAGGCCAATCAGTCTCACTAGCTGCCTATGCAAAACGATGGAACGCATCATTGACCTGAGGCTAAAATGGTACCTAGAAAGTGAAAACCTTCTCGTTCCACAACAAGCAGGATTTAGGCAGTACTACAGTACGGAAGATCAAGTGACCTATCTCTCTCAAGAGATTGAGGATGCATTCCAAGAGAAAAACCTTGTACTAGCAGTGTCGATAGACCTGAAGAAAGCCTTTGATAAAATAGGGAAAAAAGGTCTGCTGTGGAAAATAAGAAACTGCAATGTGAATGGAAGACTGTACAACTGGATAGAATCCTATTTACACAATAGAAGAGACAGAGTAGTAATGGATGGACACAAAAGCCAGAAAGTACTTCTGCGACATGGTGTACCACAAGGAGGAGTCCTTTCACCTACACTATTCCTTGTATTCATTAATGACCTGGTCAAGGAACTTCCCTATGAAATCAAAGCTGCACTGTATGCAGATGATCTGGTCATGTGGTGTACAGATGAATATGTGACAGTTGCTATACAGAGACTCCAAAGAGCAGCAGACATCTTGACATCATGGACAAACAAATGGTGTGTAAGTATCAACACAGAGAAATCAAGTACCACTCTGTTTACTCTCTCATCTAAACAGAAAGCAGGTAAGATCTTTGTAAATGAAATATCCTTAAGGATGGACAACCAACCCACTTACTTAGGAGTGACTCTTGACTCAAAACTGACATGGAAGCAACACATCAACAGTGCAGAAGCAAAAGCCAGAAGAAAACTAGCCATGTTAAGAAAATTGAGTGGAACCACATGGGGAGTTAGTGAAAGAATCCTCAAGAATGTATACCAGCAAAGTATTCTACCACATTTAGAATATGGCTCAACATCTTGGTGCACAGCATCAAACACTACGCTGCATAATCTAGACAAGGTTCAAAATCAGTCACTACGGATTACCACAGGTGCCATGAGGTCCACACCAATAGTAGAAATGCAGAAAATAGTTGGTGATCAAGCGCTAAAGGAACATAGAGACACAAAGGTCATGACCATGGGAGAGAAATTCCTCAGCTCTGTAAGCCATCCCTTGAAGGAGAGATTCAATAACTTGGCACTAAAACGGCTTAAAAGAAGCAGCTTCATTCATCAGGCCAAGCATATGCGTAAGCTGATACCTGACCTTCCAACTGTAGTCGCTCCATTATCATCTGTACCAGAGCATGCACCATGGAAAGAAGCAGATTATACACAAATAACTATTCAGACTGAAGTGAAAGGTGTGCAGAATGGTGAGATGCAGAGTAGTCTTGTAAGATCAACAGCCACATTTAGTGTTCTAGATGATAAATATCCATATGACACCTGGATACATGTGTATACAGACGGATCTGCACATAATGCCATAAAGAATGGAGGGGCAGGAGCACATATTGAATATCCAAACAACACCACTGACTAGATTTCCATACCCACTGGAAAATACTGCAACAAATATGATGCAGAAGTTAGGGCAATTATTGCTGCAGTTGAAAAACTATCAGACTCCAGAACTGATACGTGCCCCATATTAATTCTAACAGATGCAAGATCAGTACTGGAAGCTCTTCAATGCAACAAACTACCAGACCTTAACTCTTTCCGTGCATTAGAAGAAACACGGACGTGTTGTGGTGTGCGGGAGTAAAAACGCGGGTCTTGGTCTGTTAGGGGGTCTAGTTGTAAAATGGAATGGAAAACAGTATTTCCATGTACTTCAGTATACTTAATATGTTTCAAAGTATAGCTAAATGAATGAAAATTTCATAAATGCAGAGTTTTTTAAAGAAAAAAGAAGTAATGTGATGTTTTTAGACACTGATTGTGGCCAGCTCACCATCGGCAATGTCTAGATCTGCCCTACTTACCACTACTTACCATCTGAGATGTGTAGATCTACTTGTCGATCTCGTATTGTGATTCCGTATTGCATTCTCGCTGAATGAATGTCTGAACTAACCTCCTAACTACTCCTAACTACTTCTCCAGTCATCTAAATATGTCTAGATCTACTTAGAAAACATTCAAGAGCAGCGGGGTGGCCATAGGCTATGTCCATACCCCTATCTACATCGTCAAAAATTGAAAAATTTCCATGCTTCTCGTCCTTTTTCTCGCTTGGCATCGCTCGTAACTAGGCATGCATTCACCATTTTGAAAGTGTCACCGGAATCGCGGACGAAATATGTACAATCTAAATATTACACCGCTTATTTTAATGAAACAAACAATTGTCACTATAACGACCATACGGTAGCTCTGGGACACCAGAAGTGTCGCCATATTGACCATACGCAAAGAAAGAGTTAAGGATGCCTTGTCAAAAATTGGCTTACAACACGGAGTCACTTTGCAGTGGATTCCTTCCCACTGTGAGATACCAGGCAATGAGAAAGCTGACCATCTGGCCAAAGAGGGCACTGAAATGGAGCAACCAGACGTACCAATCACCTATAATCAGAAGAAAAGCACGATAAAAACCTACAGGAAGCCACAAACACCACCACATGATGACTATCACATGCTAAACAGAAAGGAACAAGTCACCATTTTCCGTCTCCGAACAGGACACAGCCGACTCCGAAGTCATATGTATACAAAGTTTAAGGTTGGTACTACTAATCTATGTACATGTGCCCAGGTGCCCCAAACTGTGGAACATAACCTCCAAAATTGCACCAACTATGAGACACTGAGAAATAATTATGAGACAAACCCTAACTACTTCTGCAAGGATAGTGATACAAACCTTAACTACTGTTGCAAGAGTAGTGAAACAAACCCTAACTACTGCTGCAAGGGTAGTAAAACAAGCCTTGACTACTGCTACAAAGGTAGTGAAACAAGCCTTGACTACTGCTACAAGGGTAGTGAAACAAGACTTGACTACTGCTGCAAAGGTAGTGAAACAAGACTTGACTACTGCTACAAGGGTAGTAAAACAAACCCTAACTACTGCTACAAGGGTAGTGAAACAAGACTTGACTACTGCTGCAAAGGTAGTGAAACAAGACTTGACTACTGCTACAAGGGTAGTAAAACAAACCCTAACTACTGCTACAAGGGTAGTGAAACAAGCCTTGACTACTGCTCCAAAGGTCAGTGAGACAAACCCTGACTACTGTTGCTAGGGTGAATAACTGTACTGAACTATTGCTATCACCACTGAAGATCACCAACCTTGTTGACAAAGTGAAGAGTCATCACCCCATCTGCCTCCCTCAGGGCACAAGGTTGTGTCATCATTTTCTGCAACTTAAATTTATTATTTTCACTCAAAACATTTCATATAAAAACATAATATGAAAAATAAACCATTATATATCTATATCCTATAGAAGAGCAAATCTCTATCTCAATGCAAAAAAAAACTAAATTAATGACAAAAGACAAAACAAAAAAGGCAGCTGAAATATATATCAATGAAGAAAAATTGGAAGAACTGGAGAGTTTTGAATATCTTTGATCACTACTAACTAATAATGGAGATACAATGAGGGAAATTAAAAGGAGGACATCTATTGCTCTTTAAAAAGTAAAACATCTAAAGAAGCTGTGGAGAGGAACAAACAGAACTACAAAAATAAGATTTTTAAGGGCATGCATCTTTCCCATTGCAACATATGCCTGTGAGACCTGGACACTTAACAAAACAGCTGAGAAACACATAAATGCCTTTGAATATAAATGCTACAGAAGAGTTCTTCAAATATCATGGACACAAAAAGGAACAAATCTATCCATACTTAACTTATCATATGTCTTAAATCTTCCTGCGCCATTAACCGTCACATAGGGCTTGCAAGGTAGTTCACCAATTTTTCCTGTTTTTGGTGAGGTTTTTTCAACCTCATCAAAGGATTTTATGCCTATTAATTTGACCTATCTTATCACTGTCCTTTTTAGAGTTTCATGTGTTCTGCCTCTTTTTTTTTGGCCTGTTGTGTTCAACTTAATAGCTTGTTTTTAGGATTCTCTGATCCTTTCTTCTCATCACGTGACCAACATACGTTCACCTCCTTTTCCTGATCAGCCATGAGATTGGTTGTTCAGTAATCTGTCTTATCTCTGCATTGTTCTTGAATTTGTTCTATTTGATGCCGAGTACTTTCCTTAAGCATTTGTTTTCAAAAGAGTCTAATTTCTTGTCTATTTCTTTAGTTGTTTTCCAGCTTTCGCATGCATAAATGAGTGCGGATATTATATTTGAATTGAATGGTCTTAACTTGATTTTTGTGCTTATAACTTTTGAATGCCATATGTTCTCAAGATTCTTGAAGATTAATGCTGCTTTTGCAATTCTAGTTCTAAATTCCTTTCTGATGTCAACATCCTGGTCTATGTAGCTGCCAAGGTATGCAAATTGACTGACTTCTTCAACATCTGTCCCTTTTACATGTATTTTTCCATTTTGATTAATGGGAATTTTCATTATTTTTGTTTTGTCCTTGTTAATTTCAAGTCCTATTTTACTAGCCAGTGAAGACAGGATATCTGTTTTTTCTTGCATGGAATTCACATTGTTACTAAAAAGAGTTGTGTCATCAGCAAAATCAAGATCTTCTAGTTGGGTCCCATGTACCCAATCAATACCTGTTTTACCTGTGCAGCACTTTTTTCATTATGAAGTCTATTGTAATTCCAAAAAGCAAAAGAGACAGTATACAACCTTATTTCACAACTGTTTCAATCTGGAACCATTCACTCATCCCTTCTGTTTTGACTGCACAAACATATCCATTGTAGAAGTAATGATGTTGACAATTTTAGATGGTATTCCATATAGACAAAATTCTCCACAATGAATGCTATAAAATGTCTTTTTTAAAGTCTTAAGGTTCAGTATTAATGGTTTCTGCTTTTCCATATGTTCTTCAAGTATTATTCTTAAAGTAAAGATCTGGTCGAGACAGCTTCTCTCCTTTCCAAATAATGCTTGTTCTTCTCTCATTGCGGTATCCACTATATCTTTAAGTCTATTCAAAATGACCTTGCAAAATGACCTTTTGACACAACTGATATTAAGGTTACTCCTCTCCAGTTGTTACAGTCACTAAGGTTGCCTTTTTTTTTTTTTTTTGTATTTTAACAATGATTCCTTTTTTCCATTTAGAAGGGATCTTTTCTTCTTTCCAAATCTTGTTAAACATTTTCTGTAGTTGTCTCATATTGTCACTATTAATAGCTTTTAACATTTCGGGTGTTATTTCATCTTCACCTGTAGCTTTGTTGTTAGCCATTATATTCACTGCTGTTTCAATTTCATGCAATGTAATTTCATCTAGGTTGACATTTAGTTGTGGGGCTGGTAAGACGGTTTCAAGGTTTATCACTTCTTTTGGGTGTGGTCGATTAAGTATTTCTTGGAAGTGCTCAGCTCATCTTTGCTTTTGTCTGTACTTGATGTTAATAGGGTTTAAGTTTTGCTAAGGATTGGTCTTTCATTAGATGTAATAGTACCTGTTACCCTCTTTTGTGTGTTATATAATGTTTTGCTGTCTCCTGTTTTTGTTGCTTTCTCTGCCTCTTTTGCCATATTGTCTGTGTATTCTCTTTTATCCCTTCTAGCTGTACTTTCTTGTCTATTTCTTTGTATATTGCTTTCACCAGATCTTTTCCAAGATCTGTCTTTACATTCAACATGTCTAATTTGGCTGGTCGTCTTTCATGTATGTACTTCCATGTGTTTTCTGATATCCATGCTTTTCTATTTGGTTTTATCAGTCCAGCACTTGCTTTTGCTGCTGTGATTATGGCTGTGCTATAAGAATTCCATAATTCATCTATGCCTATCTCCTCTACTTCACTGAATGTTATGGAACGATTGGCAAGTTCCTGATTGAAATTACCGTTAGTATTCTTTTCTTGTAGGCTGTGGCTGTTTATCTTTCTGTGTATTGATTTCTTGTATTGGCTTTTCAGTTTTAGTTTTATTTTCCCTATACACAGATTGTGATCACTGTTGACATCTGCACCCCTATATGCCCTTACATCTATTAGAGATGTTCTGTATTGCTTTCTATTACAAAAATGATCTATCTGGTTTCTAGTTCTATGATCTGGAGATATCCACGTTGTTTTATGTATCTCTTTGTGTGGAAATATTGTGCCTTCAATGACCATGCCCTCTGTTAGACATATTTCAATTAATCTTTCTCCGTTCTGATTTACCATGTCAATTCCTTCTTTCCCCATTACCTTTTCAACGTCGGTGTTATCTTTCCCTACCTTAGCGTTGGAAGTCCCCCATAGCAATTAGGATGTCGTGTTTGGGGACTTTGTTGATGATTAGTTGTAATCGGTGATAGAAATCATCTTTCATCTCATCATCTGCATCATTTGTGAGTGCATAACACTGTATTATTGTCATTCTTCCATGTCTTAGGTTGTATCGTGCTATTATTATATGACTGTTCATTGGTTCCCATTCTACAAAGCTCTTTGCTGCTATATTTGACATAATTATACCTATCCCCTCCTGGTGTTTCCCTTCCTCTCTGCCTGAATGTATTAGTAACTTACCATTTTCCTCTGATCTTTTACCTACATTTCGCTGATGCCCAGTATGTCTAGATGGTATCTCTCCATTTCTTTGATGATCTGAGTAATTTTTGTTAGTGCTGCTATCATTCTTACATTCCAGAATCCAATCTTTGTTACATGTTTGGGGCCAACGAATGTGCTCTTTGGAGTTGGCATCCCTGATGCTCGGTTGGTTTCTCTGCAAGTTTCCATGACGATATCTTTTTTTCCCATCTGGAGTTGCCTCTAGATAGGTCCCAGGATAAGGTTGTTAGCTTTATGCCCAACTCCCGGTACAGGATATGTGACAGATCAAGCAGAATTCCGTTGATATCTATACTACAAGAACTTAATATTGAAGAAGACTGGCTAGTATAGAGGATTAAACAGAGAAAACTTATATATTTTAGACACATTAAATGTCATGATAATCTAGAGAAGACTGTCTTGGAAAAGTACATAATGGGAAAAAGAAAGAGGAAGACCAATACGAAGATGGCTGCAAGACATCATTGATGATCTGCAAATGGATGTATCAGCAGCAGGGCATCTTGCTCACAACCAAGGAGAACTATTAGGGAGACAAAGTTCAGCAAGGGACATACAAATGACTGACTGACTGACAGTAAGAACACTGTTAAATAAAAATGAACAATATTAGACATTACAAATAAACATAATCTGGGATCTATATGAGAACATATGAACAAGATTTTGCACTGAAATGTTGTTTAGTTTTCTTGTACATATATTTTCTCCCTTCAGCAGTTACTGTTATACCTATGCTCTATTCAACAGCTTCAAGGAAACTTAACAGTAAAATGAGGGCATGCTCGGATATAATGACTCCAATTTTTTACTTCAATACAGATGCAGATATTTAAATAAAATGAATACCTGTATTGAAATAAAGATCAAATAAATTACTTCTATACACTTTATGCTTCATATTTACATAATTTCATCCTCACATGGTATAGTCTCTAAAGCAAACATGATCCCCCTTTTAAATTCCAAATATTTTTCGGTTATCATCACTCCATCTCTTACTGGACATGGCTGTCCATGTTCCATTACTTTGTACAAATCTGAACAACTAATCACTGATTTCCACATATCTGTGTATAATTCTGTGATTTGTGCACTCCAGATCCTTTCTGTGATGTCAACATTTATGCTTATTTTAAGATTCTCATTTTCATTAGTGCACCTATTTTTCCTAACATCTTCACAAAACTCACTTGTATATGCCTTCTATCACAGATGTTGGTGCTACTGTCAGTGTGTACCGCATGCTTTCAATGCAACTTCAGCACTTCAACTTTTTAGTTTTGTCTGTGATCTTGATTCCTATTATGTCTTCTTTTTTTCTCTTCATTTGCCCTTTTTACTCTGCAAATGTTTGATAACAACCTTTTCTTTTCTGCAACTCCCATAGATGAAATGTTTCATTAATGATGTAATAGGTGTTTCATTAATGATGTAATGGATGTTTCATTAATGATGGGACACGTTTTAAATACAACTATCCAGGACTGGAACACACACATTTAATACAGAATGTATGTAATACATTCCCAAGATATAGGAGTTCATAACAAAGTTCAAGATTTTGAATATATCCTTTAGATGAGTTTTCGCTTCTGGGTGACATACAAGATGGCAGGAGCTTTTTAACTCTCTCGCCAGCACACTTGCATATGAGTCTTCTGCATCACCATACATTGTAAAATGGGAGTTGGGTGTGAGGTCAACAACCTCATCCTGAGACCCATCTAGAGGCGACTGATGGGGAAAAAACTCTGCCGTTATGGAATCTCACAACAGTTGTAACCAAACATCAAGGTCTCTGCATGCCGTTAACAATGATTGAAAATTCATTGGCCCAAAATGCATAACAAAAATCGGATTTTGGAATGTAAGAACGATGGCTGCAACAACAAAAACTGCAAAGATAATAAAAGAAATGGATAGATATCACCTAGATGTGTTGGGCATCAGTGAAATGCGATGGCCAGAAGCAGTGAAAAAACAGCCGAAAACCTTAAGTTAATAATATATTCCGGCAGAGATAATGGGAAATACCAGAAAGGAGTGGGTATAATTATGTCATCTGCAGCAGCAAAGAGCCTTACAGAATGGGAACCAGTGAACAGTTTATTATAAAAGCACGATACAAAATAAGGCATGGAAGAATGACAGTCATACAATGCTATGCACCCACGAATGATACAGATGATGAAAACAAGCAGGATTTCAAAAAGGGAAAAGTGTCTCACCCAGATCTTTACTTTAAGAATAATACTTGAAGAACATGTTGAAAAGCAAAAACCATTAATCCTGTGAACTTCATAGACTTTAAAAAAGCATTTGATAGCATACACAGAGATTTGTGGAGAATTTTAAGAATAAATGGAATACCATCTAAAATTGTCAACATCATTAGATATCTAAAATCTAAGATTGTCAACATCATTAGAGACCTCTATAACGGATATGTTTTTGCAGTCAAGGCAGAAGAAGGAATGAGCGAATGGTTTCAGATTGAAACAGGCATGAAACAAGGATGTATATGATCTCCATTGGTTTTTGCAATTGCCATAGACTTTATAATGAAAAGATGCTGTACTGGTAAAACCAGCATTGACTGGGCACATGGGACCCAATTAGAAGATCTTGATTTTGCAGATGACATAACTCTTATCAGTAACAATGTGAAATCGATGCAGGAAAAAACAGATACCCTGTCTTCTTTGGCTAGCATCATGCTTTTCTTCTGATTATAGGTGATTGGTATGTCTGGTTGCTCCATTTCAATGCCCTCTTTGGCCAGATGGTCAGCTTTCTCATTGCCTGGTATCCCACAGTGGGAGGGAATCCACTGCAAGTGACTCCATGTTGTAAGCCAGTTTTTGACAAGGCATCCTTAAGGTCTGGTAGTTTGTTGCACTGAAGAGCTTCCAGTACTGATCTTGCATCTATGAAAATTACTATGGGACATGTATCAATTCTGGAGTCTGATAGTTTTTCAACTGCAGCAATAATTGCCCTAACTTCTGCATCATAGTTGTTGCAGTATTTTCCAGTGGGTATGGAAATCTTGTCAGTGGTGTTGTTTGGATATTCAATATGTGCTCCTGCCCCTCCATTCTTTATGGCATTGTGTGCAGATCCATCTGTATACACACGTATCCAGGTGTCACATGGATATTTGTTATCTAGAACACTAAGTGTGGCTGTTGATCTTACAAGACTGCTCTGCATACAGTATGATCTAAACTGCTAATACTGGAATACAGACAATTTGTCAGAAGATGAGACATCACAGTCCAGGCTAAGTCTGCATAAAAATTGAATAATAAATCAACTGCTACCCCTGTGACAAAAATAAGGGGGGAAAACTAAACTAGCAAATGTTAATCAGATACAGTGACACCTATAACATTCTGATTATGTACAATGACAATTATCAAACATCAATTACATTAAATCATAATTTTTAAGATCAGATATGAAATGACAGTTATCAAAATTCAATCATAAAGAAATCTGTAACTTGAAATTTAAACAAGTTACCAACCACTTTCATCAAAAGCATGGTCCAGGAAATGAACAGAGTTTGCACGTCCTCTCACAATTGGTTCCCAGTTTATTGTGTTTACATATCCAAGTGAAGGGTTCCGTGTGAACAAAACTTTCCCAGAAGAAATTTCTAGCATGCAAATTTTAAAAAAGAAACCCAATGTTTATCAAATCTCATCATAAAAATGACCAAAAAAAAGTCTTTAATGTAAATAATACTAAATGTGATCTACAATTAAAATGTTTTGAAATCTCTTCTTCAGTATGACAACAGTTTGATAGTGCCATCACAGTATGACAACAGTTTGATAGTGCCATCACAGTATGATAATGATTTGATATCACCACACAGGTTTGATAATGTTTTGATATCACAGTGTTCTGATATTATTACTCAGGTATGACAATGGTTTGATATCACCAACCAGTATTAGAATGGCTTGATATCTCTACTCCATTATTACAACTGATATCTCTATGAGAATGATTTGATATTTCGAATGCAATAATATAATGGTGTAATGACCTGTGCTACAAATTTAAAAAATATATATATTTCTTTAGGCTGTGCTGAAGAATATGTCATTTCAACATGGAAAGATAACTCTTCTAGCAAACATAGGAATAAAAATCTGATTTTTGCCCGTGTATGAGAGTATGCGTCTATCATCCTATTTATTATAAATGATTTCAAGGACAATCTGTCACACAAAGCAGATCAGCTACAAATTTAAAGGCTACCTACATCCAAATTAGTCATTTCATAATTGGACACAGATTTCATTCTAACTCAAGATTTTTCTTCACTTGACACCAAATTATGAGAATAAACATAAGAAACAACCAAAATGTCATATTTTGAATGAGAACAGCAGCAATGCATTTAATTTCAAAAGTATGTAGCTTCTCTCTAGACAAACACTGAATGTATAACAAATATATTACATGTGAGCTAAAGTGTAAATGTACAAATGTATCACAAACAGTAAATCAAAAATATGTTAATTGTACTAGCATACATAAAAAAAAAATCACACTACAATGGCATCTGACATATTACAAATGTATCCTAAAACAAAAACTACAGGTATATAAAAGATCACATTATAAAAACTTACTACATATCACACATGAAATGCACTTCATGCTGCTTTTGCCTTATTTGTTTTTTTTTTCTTCAGACAAAATTACCCTTATTATTAACTTACATCTTTCCCATGCTGTTAAACATCATATAGAGCTCACATGGTAGTTCACCATGTTTTTTTCAGCGAGCTTTTCAGCCTCATCAAAGGATTTTATGGCGACTAATTTGGCCTCTCTTAACAATGTCCTCTTTAGAGTTTCACATGGTCTACCTTTTTTTCTTCAACCTGTTGTGTTTCAGTTGATAGCTTGTTTTGGAATTTTCTGATTATTTCTTCTCATCACATGACCGATATATGTCCATCTCCTTTTTCTGATCACCCATGAGACAGGATGTTGTTCACTCATCTGTCTTATCTCTGCGTTGTTCTTGAATTCATTCCACTTTATACCAAGTATTTTCCTTAGGTATTTGTTTTCAAAAGAGTCTAATTTCTTGTTTATTTCTTTAGTTATTTTCCAACTTTCGCATGCATAAATGAAGGTAGATATTACATTTGAATTGAATAATCTTAGCTTTGTTTTTTTTGTGCTTATAACTTTAATAATCCCAAAATAAGCTATCAAGTGGAACACCACAGGCCGAAGAAAAAGAGGCAGACCGTGTGAAATTCTGAAGAGGACATTATTAAGAGAGGCCAAATTAACAGGCATAAAATCCTTTGATGAGATTGAAAGACTCGCCGAAGACAGGAAAAATTGGCAAACTACTTTGCGAGCCCTATGTGACGTTTAACGGCACGGGAAGGACATAAGATATAAGATAAGATATATAACTTTAAAGTGCCATAAGTTCTCAAGATTCTTGGTCAATATTGCTTTTGCAATTCTAATTCTAACTTCCTTTCTGGTGTCACTCTTTTGCCACTGAATGTATTAAATTCACCAGTGACCAGTGAAAACTATTGTTACCTTCGATGGCTGGAGCTCTTCATGATAATAATTACCTTTCAGCTGTGGCATGTGTAACCGTTTAAGTCCTGAGTTTTCTTCATCAAGTCGTGATGTCAAAACTACCACTAGACTATAGTCATCACCTGTCAGTATAGTTTTTGTATTGTTAGCATTATTTTTTTAACTAGGTTTTCGTTTTGTGAGTAAAGTTTTGTTATGAGTACAGTTTTTGTTACGTGAGTATAGTTTTTATTATGTGATTATAGTTTTTGTTTGAGTATAGTTTGTGTTATGTGAGTACAGTTTTTATGTGAGTATTTTTTTGTCATGTGAGTATAGTTTTTTTGTTATGAATACACCTTCTGTATCTGAGAAGAGTTTTTTATTACATCATACAGAACATACTTTGTATTACCCAAAAGCAAGAGATGATCACTCTTCTAATCTTTAACCACAGAAACAGTCAATGTTCTTCAGCTTGATTTATCTAAGCATTAACAGCAAGCTTTAAGTGTAAGGCAAAAAAAAACTGACAACATAAACAGCCTACTGTTAAGTTCATCAGAAACTTTTGTTAACATTTTTGTTTCTTTTTTCAAAGTGTTTTACTGCCTTTTCTCTAACCACTTTTCCTGAACCAAGCCTAAAGATAGTAAATAACAGAAATTATGTCATGGACTGAGAAATTGTCAAAATCCTCTTCTAATGCTTTTATATGCTTCTGACACATAAACTGGTTATTTTTGTTACTTTTGAATTCACATTCCGGTGATCACAGTATTTCTAAAATTGCCTCCTCATTTTAAAGATTGTGAATAATTTCTATTCTGCAAATCAAAGAAACTGTTCCTATTATCTGAATTTGCTAGTTCAACCTTGGACTTAAAACCTACTCAGTGTAATGGTACTTTCTTCCTTTCAGATAATTATTTTGTGCATTGAGTATTGTGGTACTTTTTTCTTTTTCATAATTCAGTGTAATGATACTTTCTTTCTCTCATATGAGGTTCAATAAAAAATATATATATATATACTTATAAAATTCACTAAAGAAAAACTATTATAGTTTTAAAAAGGTCACCTTCAACTGTGTAGCTGAATCACTGCTATTAATTCCTTCATTTCTGGAAGCACTCCTTCTATACAGGGCTGTCTTAACAACATCAGGAGCCCCTGAGCAACTAATCCACTGGGCACCCTCCATTCCTCTCTAATCTATGCAAGTAATGTTAGAAATTCATAGACTTCCATGGGCTGGTTGGGCCCCCTCCATTCCTCTCTAATCTATGCAAGTAATGTTAGAAATTCATAGATTTCCATGGGCTGGTTGGGCCCCCTCCATTCCTCTCTAATCTATGCAAGTAATGTTAGAAATTCATAGACTTCCATGGGCTGGTTGGGCCCCCTCCATTCCTCTCTAATCTATGCAAGTAATGTTAGAAATTCATAGATTTCCATGGGCTGGTTGGGCCCCCTCCATTCCTCTCTAATCTATGCAAGTAATGTTAGAAATTCATAGACTTCCATGGGCTGGTTGGGTCCCCTCCATTCCTCTCTAATCTATGCAAGTAATGTTAGAAATTCATAGACTTCCATGGGCTGGTTGGGCGGCCTCCCCCCCCCCCCCCCCCCAATGCACATGAAGCCTCTGAGCTATAAGGCAAGTGTAAACTGGTAAGTTAGCATTTCCATTTTTACAACTTGAAGGCTGCTTCTTCCTCACTGTTTCAAGTAACTACTTCCAAATCTCAGAATAAAAATACTGTCTTTTTGTTTTGCCTGTTGGTACCAATTCACAATGAACAGTCTCTTGAGAATTAAAAAACATGACGATCCAAGCTTTCTCCATCAGCGTGAGATTTTTCTCTTAGCCATGGGGCTTGAGAAGAATTTGCAAAAGACCACCTCTGCACAAGGGAGCAACATCAGAAAATGAGGACCAGACATGAAGATAAAAGACAGAAGCACAAGTATATTAGACTATGCAATGCAAGGCTGATTATGCAAATACAACACTTGTTTAGTCAGTCGTGTGAGGAGCTGATAACTAAAATGATGCTCTGTAAAAACCCACAACAGTTGATATCTGCCTGCTTGAAAATCATCTTATTGGTTAAAAAATATGAGTACTAACAAGAATGTTACTTACCATAATCTGTAGGTAACTTACCCATAATTCGGTAAGTATTATTTGCTCTAATGACTTCCAGACTGTCCATGGATATGTGCTCTACCTCTGTAATCAGCCCTAACAGCACATACCCACTCACATAACGAATGGTCTAAAACAGACATCAGCAAAACAAAACATTACTGATAAATTTTTAGGTATCAAACACATCTTGTCTCTGACATTTTGTAAGATCTTGTATCACTAAAGTAAATAAAAAATACTTTAAAATATGGATATGCTACTTTATAGAATCAAAATGGAAGTCATTGTTAGCAAACAGATAATAAGCTCTGTCCTATCTATTACCAAACAATAAAACTTTCAGATATAATGACAGAAACAACAGAAGCAGTTAAAATGTGATCAGAAGAGTACATTTGTTATAATGCAGGTGAGATATGGTATACCATAAATAGATCAAACAGACAGACAGAAATGTGTAAAAGCTGACCATTTAGGCAATATGTAAAGCAAATACTAACAAAAAGAGCAAAAAATATGTGTTATAAAACACATAACATTGATTACTCATTATTATAAAACACATAATGCTGATTATTGATTATAAAACACATAACACTGATTAATGATAGTTATAAGGCACAAAACACTAATTATTGATTGTTATAAAACACATAGCACTGATTACTGATTGTTGTAAAACATAGCACAAATTACTGATTGTTACAAAAAAAATAAAGAAGTTTTGAATGTCTAGACTCAAGCTCTCCAGAATGCCTGCTGAAAGCTCATCTAGACAGCCTGTTATCACTATTCATTTCAGTGGAGTTCCTCTAGTCTGTCTGCTTATCTTAGAAGGATTTCTAGTCTGCTTATCTCAACAGCATTTCCAGTCTGTCTGCTTATCTGAACAGGATTTCTAATCTGTCTGCTTATCTCAAGATGATTTCTAGTCTGTCCACTTATCTGAACAGATCCTTGAGTCTATTTGCTTATCTGAAGAGATCCTCGAATCTGCTTGCTCATTTCAACATGTCCAGTAATTACTGCACTCAAGAGTCACAAAGAACAAACCCTCAGTGACGTGAGAACAACAATATGCCAGACACGCAAGTTCTTCTCATGAGCGATATCACAGTGGATTCCATCCCACTGCAGTATGCATGGTAATGAAACAGCTGACATCTTAGCAAAAGAAGGTGGCAGATTCCCACAAACAGATACAAGCATGACATATGATGAAGCTAAATCTGTTATAAAAATAACATTCAAGAACAAATGGCAGAAGAACATCCTAGCCACCAGAAAAATGATGCTTGTTACTAACTCAGCAGAGAAAAGCAAGTGATCATTTTTCAGCTCCACACCAGTTCCAACAGAGCCTTTCACAAGCTCAACACTGACCCAACTAACATGTGCGCATGTGGCACTGGTAAGATGACAGGAGAACATATTCTGCAGGAGTGCCCAACATATGAGGTGCTAAGAGAACAGATGTGGCCAGCACCTACATCAGGTCAAGAAAGCTGTACACCAACTCCAGCTGACCACCAATTACATTAGAAGTTTACAAGTCGACATCTGAGAATGATTGAAAAAGGAAGATCTCAATAAGTTTTCTCATTTCTCAACATATTCTCTCATTTGTCATCTGAAATATCATATTTTTTTATTCACATTTTTAACTTCATGGAGTTTCATGTACTGAGAATTTAAACTTCCTAACAAAGAACATGTGCTCACAGTTCCAGAGAGACAGAAAAAGAAGAACAGGATTATGTGACTCACTTGTCTCTCAAGGCGAAGGTTGGTGGTTCAATCTGAGTGTAGAAATTGATACCTGGCTCCATCTGTAGCAGGGAAAGAAATGATAGCCAGGTGTGGTGCTGACCACATTATTCTCTGATATCCCAAAAGGTCTGTGCAATTATGGGCACTAATATTATATTCCCCTGAATGTCTCCAGTGTACTGGGCAGTGAGTGACTGTTCAGTCAAAAACTATGGACATGGACTGGATTGATGGATTAACTGATCAAACATACGGCCTTTATTCTGATTTTATCCTTGTTCAATTCTATGTGAACTTCTTAATTTGTTATGTTTTTTCATTTCGTTAGAGATCGTTTAAACATTTTGTTTGGTTTGGGGGAGAGGGGGGATGTTTGAGACTGAAAATCATCATTTAAAATTTTGCTAAGACAATCAGTTCTACTATCAGGCAGCAACAAAGGTTCAGAGAGAGAGAGAGAGAGAGAGAGAGAGAGAGAGAGAGAGAAAGACAATGAGTTCTACTATCAAGCAGCAACAAAAGTTCAGAGAGAGAGAAAGACAATCAGTTCTACTATCAAGCAGCCACAAAGGTTCAGAGAGAGAAAGACAATCAGTTCTACTATCAAGCAGCAACAAAGGAGAGAGAGAAATACAATCAGTTCTACTATCAAGCAGCAACAAAGGTTCAGAGAGAGAGAAAGACAATCAGTTCTACTATCAAGCAGCAACAAAGGTTCAGAGAGAGAGAAATACAATCAGTTCTACTATCAAGCAGCAACAAAGGTTCAGAGAGAGAGAAAGACAATCAGTTCTACTATCAAGCAGCAACAAAAGTTCAGAGAGAGAGAAAGACAATCAGTTCTACTATCAAGCAGCAACAAAGGTTCAGAGAGAGAGAGAAAGATAATCAATTCTACTATCAAGCAGCCACAAAGGTTCAGAGAGAGAAAGACAATCAGTTCTACTATCAAGCAGCAACAAAGGTTCAGAGAGAGAGAGAGAGAGAGAGAGAGAGAGAGAGAGAGAGAGAGAGAGAGAGAGAGAAAGACAATCAGTTCTACTATCAAGCAGCAACAAAGGTTCAGAGAGTGAAAGATAATCAGTTCTACTATCAAGCAGCCACAAAGGTTCAGAGAGAGAGAGAGAAAGACAATTGGTTCTACTATCAAGCAGCAACAAAGGTTCACAGAGAGAGAGAGAGAGAGAGAGAGAGAAAGAAAGACAATCAGTTCTACTATCAAGCAGCCACAAAGGTTCAGAGAGAGAGAGAGAGAAAGACAATCAGTTCTACTATCAAGCAGCAACAAAGGTTCAGAGAGAGATTGAGAGAAAGACAATCAGTTCTACTATCAAGCAGCAACAAAGGTTCAGAGAGAGAGAAAGACAATCGGTTCTACTATCAAGCAGCAACAAAGGTTCAGAGAGAGAGAGAGAGAGAGAAATACAATCAGTTCTACTATCAAGCAGCAACAAAGGTTCAGAGAGAGAGAAAGAGAGAGAGATAAAGACAATCAGTTCTACTATCAAGCAGCAACAAAGATTCAGAGAGAGAGAGAAAGACAATCAGTTCTACTATCAAGCAGCAACAAAGGTTCAGAGAGAGAGAGAGAGAGAGAAAGACAATCAGTTCTACTATCAAGCAGCAACAAAAGTTCAGAGAGAGAGAAAGACAATCAGTTCTACTATCAAGCAGCAACAAAGGTTCAGATAAAGAGAAAGACAATCAGTTCTACTATCAAGCAGCAACAAAGGTTCAGAGAGAGAGAAAAACAATCAGTTCTACTATCAAGCAGCAACAAAGGTTCAGAGAGAGAGAAAGACAATCAGTTCTACTATCAAGCAGCAACAAAGGTTCAGAGAGAGAGAGAGAAAGACAATCAGTTCTACTATCAAGCAGCAACAAAGGTTCAGAGAGAGAGAGAAAGAAAGACAATCAGTTCTACTATCAAGCAGCAACAAAGGTTCAGAGAGAGAAAGATAATCAGTTCTACTATCAAGCAGCCACAAAAGGTCAGAGAGAGAGAGAAAGACAATCAGTTCTACTATCAAGCAGTAACAAAGGTTCAGACAGAGAGAAAGACAATCAGTTCTACTATCAAGCAGCAACAAAGGTTCAAAGAGAGAGAGATAATCAGTTCTACTATCAAGCAGCAACAAAGGTTCAGAGAAAGAGAAAGACAATCAGTTCTACTATCAAGCAGCCACAAAGGTTCAGAGAGAAAGAAAGACAATCAGTATTTTATAAACTTCAAAGATCAAATACATTAGAATTTTATCTTAAGAACAAATCTTTACTTTACTGAAATAAACTCACATTCCAACTGTATAGTTTTTAAATGAAATAAGCCTATATATATATGAATATATATATATATATATATCTCTGAACCTTAAGTGCCCAGGGCACATGGGGCTTCCGCAAGGGTTTTCCACAAATGCCTGTCTTTCGCCTTTTTTTCTGCTCTTGCCCAGGTGAGCCCTCTATTGCTCAACATCCTTTCTGTTGTTCTTCTCCATGTCTCTTTTGGTCTACCCTTACTTCTGCTCCCCTGTGGTGTCCATCTTAGTGCTATTTTTGGTAGTGAGTTGTCAGTCATTCGGAGCACATGTCCCAACCATCGCCAGCGTCTTATATATATATATATATATATATATATAATATATGCGTGATACTGACCACATCACCCTCTAGTGTGCTGACAGGTCAAGGAAAATATGGCCACTAACACCATATCCCTATGTGCCTCTAAGGCATGACAGGGTTACCTTTACCTTTTTATATATATATATATAAACTTGACTGAAATAAATCAACATATATGAAGTAAAATTTTACTGAAATAAAGCAAAATGTATGTGTTGACCTAATCCTAAAATATAAATACATTTTTGAAATAACACTTTACTGCAGTAAGCCTGCACATATGAAGTGACACATTATTGGTGTAAACATATATACACATTTATGAACTGACATTTTATTTGAATATCTTACAAAACTGAGCTGGCACTTCACTGGAATTAAGTATGAATTAATGCTTAACTGGAATAAATCCATATTTATGAAATGACACTTTATTGGAATAAACTTGCAAATATGAACTGACTGGAATTAACTACAAGTATGAAATAATGGTTCATTTGGAATATATTTACATGAAAGAAATAACACTTTATTGGATGGAATAAAGTTACAAGCATTAATTCTTTACTGTAATAAATATTCATGTATAAAATTACACTTAATTGTGATAAATCTACCTTTATGGAATATTTTATTGGCACAAATCCATGTGTATTAAATGACATTTTTCTGGGAAAACCTGTATGCAGGAAATGACACTTCACTTGAATAAATCTAGATGTATGAAATGAAGCTTTATTGAAATAAACTTACAAGTATGAACTGACATTTTATCTTCACTAAACCATAGAAGAGAATCAACCTCTCAAACAATAATAATAATAATAATGAGCAATAATGTATCTGGGTTAACATATCCTCAGAAGAGTTCATCAAACCATCATTAACTTACCTTGAGAAAACTTAGGTCATATTTAATATTTGGATCAAGAATGTTGGTGATCTCCAAGTTGCCATGGATGTACGTGCAGCCTGCGTATCGTTTCCTCAGCTGCTGATAGTGAAACTCCAAGGTGCCTGAATAGCCAAAGCCCACTGTAGTACCATAACATTCTGGGTTTGAGATTTTAAAAATATAAAGGCATCCATGTTATGCCATTGAAGCACTTATGATATAAGGTGTTTGCACCCATAAATTCCATGATTTGTCAGCACACCAGATAGTAATGCAGTCAACATCATACCTTGTTGCCTTTTACTTCCCTGGCTGTAGAAGCTATGTACCCATTTCTACTGCTGGTGACCGGATCATCTCATGCTTGATCATTAAAGTCACCACACATTTCTAATACTGGTGACTGTGGCAGCACAGACTTGATTAAAGTCACCACACATTTCTAATACTGGTGACTGGGGCACCACAGACTTGATTAAAGTCACCACACATTTCTAATACTGGTGACTGGGGCAGCACAGACTTGATTAAAGTCACCACACATTTCTAATACTGGTGACTGGGGCACCACAGATTTGATTAAAATCACCACACATTTCTGTTACTGGTGACTGTGGCAGCACAGACTTTATTAAAGTCACCACACATTTCTATTACTGGTGACTGGGGCACCATAGACTTGATTAAAGTCACCACACATTTCTATTACTGGTGACTGTGGCAGCACAGAGTTGATTAAAGTTACCACACATTTCTATTACTGGTGACTGGGGCGCACAGACTTGATTAAAGTCACCACACATTTCTAATACTGATGACTGTGGCAGCACAGACTTGATTAAAGTTACCACACATTTCTATTACTGGTGACTGGGGCAGCACAGACTTGGTTAAAGTTATTAACTTTTAGCATAAGAGCTGAGTGCGCCAGTCAATACTCAAGTACTCTGGGGTTGGATACAAGGTCAATGTAACTAACTTGCTTTTCTGAATAATGCTTTCATCCACTACAAAAAAAAATATTCCTGACTTTGTTTTCTCAGTAATGTCCCCAAGTATTAATTAAAACATGTTTTAAAGTTCATTGTCTGAATAATCCTCGTCTACACTTCATTGTCGAAATAATACCTTCATACACTGGAAATATATTCTTAGCTTTCCATTCCCAAATTATGCCCTTAGGTCGGATTATTTTTCAAGTGTCATGAAAGCTTTCTATGACTGAATGAAAGCTGGTTATGACTGTGAATGAAAGTTGGTTATGACTATGAGTGAAAGCTGCTTGTGATTCTGCAAGTAACACAACATTAACAAAAGCGACAATGAACATGGGAAGAACTTTCCTCTGCTTTTGTCTAGACATTACAAGACAAACGCATCTACTTCTTCGACTACTAACTGCGAAATATCACTTTTTTCTAACAAGACAAACACGAGCTGTGAGGTCTTCTTCATCCATAAAACTGACAAACATTCATCGCATGAACTTTTTCTTACCTCTCTCTTCTTGTTCATCTATTCTCAGATCTACACTCACTAAACAGACGAAAATGGCAGCTACGCAGGAGAGTGCCAGACATAACCTAGCCATGTTTGAAATGTTAACAAAAACTGAAGCCTCTTCAAGACTCGTTAATGTGAGGCAGGTGCTGGAGGAGTCTAAAAATAGAACGGCAAGCATCGCAAACCTAGAAGTAAGACGTCTCCTGCGGAGAAAGCGGGTGTCTGAGCTACTGCATGAACACTACACTACCTTGTGCTTCAGACAATATGAACTAGGCTCCACTTTCATCAAAACTGAACATCCAGATTTCATATTATTGCCTGAGAACGAGCCATCCTCATGCACTCGAAAAATGTTTCTAATTTAGTGTAATGAACAATTCCCAAATGTATCCAAAAATATAGTCCAAATTTTCTGTTACAAATAATGTTTTCTATCACTGAAAATGTGTTTAACATTTTTTCCTAAATATTTTTTTTAAATACTGCCCTTATTCACTGACAATATATACTTAATTTTGTTTTCTGAACAGTCTTTTTACATAGATAATATGTTCTTAACTTTACATAGATAACATGTTCCTAACTTTACATAGATAATATGTTGCTAACTTTACATAGATAATATGTTCCTAACTTTACACAGATAATATGTTGCTAACTTTACACAGATAATATGTTCCTAACTTTACACAGATAATATGTTTCTAACTTTACACAGATAATATGTTCCTAACTTTACACAGATAATATGTTCCTAACTTTACACAGATAATATGTTCCTAACTTTACATAGATAATGTGTTCCTAACTTTACATAGATAATGTGTTTCTAACTTTACACAGATAATGTGTTCCTAACTTTACACAGATAATGTGTTCCTAACTTTACATAGATAATGTGTTCCTAACTTTACATAGATAATATGTTCCTAATTTCCGTTTCTGAATAATGCCCTGGTGCGTTGAAATTTATTAGATTTTTTTAGAACACAGAATTCATGTGAATTTATACTTTGTCTCCTCTCTCTATTTCTTTGTTATGTGTGTTTTTGTATGATTAAAGCTCACGCCGAAACGTCACAACTGTGTACTGGTTAATTAACACACAATAAATAGTGTATAAGTATACAACTATACACAAAGCACTGCAGTAAAGCTGTGATATCAAAATGTATAAACTAGGAAAAAAGTAGGAACAGCTTTATTCAACGATTACAAAGCCATGACACATGCAGGACGAAGAAGTAGAGAGGGGAGATAAAGTATAGGTATATTGGAAGAACAAAAGAGAGTACAAAACGTACAAAAACGTTTGTCGCATTGAAAATAACTTAGTAAAAGAATCAGAGAGAGGAGACAAAGTATAGGATCACATAAAATATACATAATCATTCATTTCACCTTCTCCTATGTAAACTACCATCCCTTCCTTTCCATCACCCACTATCTAACATTACAATTCCTTATCTATTCACGACTATGTAACACTACTTTTCACTCCTTTAAGAGCATGGTCCATGGTTATTGACGCTCCGATCATCCCTGTTCTTTGTAGAATTCTCTGCTCTTTTTCTGAGCATCCATTTTCTCTCAAGCGCCATCACCCTGGTAACAGTCACTTCTTGTTTACGTTGATGGCACAAACCAAGAATTATTTGAAAGCCGTCTAAAATATTCAGTTAAGTTTTGTTCTAATTATATTTCTTGATTATTTTTTTTCTTTTTTTTTTAAAGTTCATTTTTAACATAGTGTTATGTGATCAGATACCTGGTCTCCTCTCTCTGATTCTCCTATTAAGTTATTTTCACTGATACAAACATCTTTTGTTATTCCAATACACCTATGCTTTATCTCCTTTCTCTAATTCTTCGTCCCGTATGTGTTTGTATGAATAAGGCTCACGCCGAAACGTCACGATTTTGTATTCGTTAAATAATAATGCTGTTTCTACTTTTTCCCTAGTTTATACATTTCGTTAAATATTATAGCTGTTCCTACTTTTTTCTAGTTTATACATTTTCATGCACTGAAAGTATTTGAACTCTTTCTGAGCCTTTCGGCACTACAGTGGCACTTCCGGTTTTCCGACATGCTACGTATCGT
Source organism: Achatina immaculata (assembly GCA_009760885.1). Taxonomy (NCBI): domain Eukaryota; kingdom Metazoa; phylum Mollusca; class Gastropoda; order Stylommatophora; family Achatinidae; genus Lissachatina; species Lissachatina immaculata. The sequence goes on from CM019714.1 coordinate 3,063,936, forward strand.
CATTATAGTGACGCTTGGTTTGTTTGATTAAAAAACCTGTGTAACATTTAGATTGTACATATTTCGTCTGCGTTTCCGGTGACTCTTTTCAAAATGGTGAAAGAGTGCTTAGTTACGAGCCATGCCGAGCGAGAAAAAGGAAGAAAAACATCGAACATTTTCAATTTTTGATGATGTAGATAGGGGTATGGACATGGCCTGTGACCACCCCACTGCTCTTGAATGTATCCCAAGTATATCTAGACATATTAGACGACTGGAGAAGTAGTTAGGAGGTTATTTCAGGCATTAACTTAGCGAGAATGCAACATAGAATCGCAATACGAGATCGACAAGTAGATCCAGACATCTCAGATGGTAAGTAGTGTAGATCTAGACCTAGCCGATGGTGAGCTGGGCACAATCATTGTCTAAAATCACCACATTACTTCTTTTTTTCCTAAAAAAAACCTCTGCATTTATGAAATCTTCATACATTTGGTTGTACTTTGAAACATAATAAGTACACGGAAGTACATGTAAATACTGTTTTCCATTCCATTTTGCAACTATACCCCCTATACAGATCAAGACCCGCGCTTTTATTCCAGTTCCAACTGAACGTCCGCGTTTTTTCCTGCGGCACGAAAATAATGTTCTAAATAATGACCTCATGCGCTGAACTTTATTAGATTTTTTTTTAAAATACAGCATTTGTGTGAATTTATACTTTGTCTCCTCTCTCTATTTCTTCGTTCTATGTGTTTATATATGATTAAGGCTCAAGCCAAAACATCACAAATGTGTACTCGTTAATTACTAAAGCTTTTCCTACTTTTTTCCTAGTTTATACATTTTCATGCATTGAAAGTATTTTAAATATTCTAAATAATGCACACATGCACTGAAAATATATTCATAGCTTTGTTTTGTGTGCTCTTTCCTATTACTATTTCATGTAGAAACGCCTTTAAAAGATCTTTCCAGCTATTAGGCACACAAATTTTCTTATATAGACATTTCATTCTCTTTATTATTTTGAGTGAGGAAAAATCTTTTCTATTATTTAATTACTGTTTTTAAAAACTCACATATTTTCTGATATTATTTACGGTATAACGACCTTTCATTTTTATTTATACACAATAATATAGATATGTATAAGATCTTACAGAATTTTATAATTTGTGTGACACACGAATAATTAGTGTATCATCATCATCATCAGGTGCCGTGCCGACTGGCGTTGGCTATTATGCTTCTGCAGAGTACCCGATCCTTCATGCAGGCCATCAGTTCAGTTGGTGATCTCCTCTCACACCATCCCTTCAGACTGTCCAGTATCATTTCTCTTGGTCTTCCTCTTGATCTTCTTCCTTCTATTTTTCCTGTTGTTATAATATTTTCAATGCCCCCTCTTCTCATTGCATGTCCTATGAAAGTACGTTGTCTCTCTCTTATCTTTTTGACAAGGTTTTTTGTCTGTCCAGCTCTTCTCATACATTCTTCATTAGTTATTTTTGCTGTCCAGGGGATTCGCAACATTCTTCTAATAAACCACATTTCTGCTGCTTCCAATGATTTTTGTGCAGACTTGCCTATTGTCCATGATTCATTTCCATATAACAAGATAGGTTCAATATAGCATTTTAGGACTCGTTTTCTAACATTCATTGATAAAGATGTGTTAGCTAATATGTTTCTCATTCTCTGAAATGCAGTCTTTGCTTGGCCTATTCTGTTCCTAATTTCTGTTCTGCATTTCCCATCTGAAGTTATTACTGCTCCAAGGTATTTGAATTTCTGCACCTGCTTTAGAATAGTTCCATTTAATTTAATACTGCATGCTGGTGGATTCTGTTTCTTAGATATAACAATAGTCTCTGTCTTTTTGATGTTCAAAGTAAGGCGTTTCTGTTCACTTTCTTTGGCGATTTTATCCAAGAGATTTTGCAGGTCTTGTTGGTTCTTAGCTATCAGTACTGTGTCGTCAGCATACCGAAGGTTATTAATATTGTATCCTCCAATTTTTATGCCTGGTTCTGTGATGATTGTTCTTAGAATATTCTCGCTATACAGAGAAAAAAGGTCTGGAGATAGTACACATCCTTGTCGCACCCCTTGTTTTATAGGTTGATATTTTCCAATTCTATTTTCAACTCGAACTGCTGCTTCTTTCTGCCAGTATAGATGTTTTACAATCCTCAGGTCTTTGCCGTCTATACTGATGTCTTCAAGCATTTTAATAATTTCATTATGTTTCACCTTGTCAAATGCCTTGATGTAATCAATAAAGCATAAGTAGAGATCTTTCTGTACTTCTAAAGCTCTTTCTGTTAGTGTTCGTAAAGCATAAATGGCATTGTGTGTTCCCTTTCCTTCAACAAATCCAAACTGTCCATCTGCTATTTCCATTTTTATCTTTTTCCTTGTTTTTTTTCATAATTATTCTCAGAAGTAGCTTCATTATGTGACATGAGAGGCTGATAGTCCTGTGGTCATCACATTCCTTTGCACCTGGTTTCTTTGGAAGTGCTATGAACGTGGATTTAATCAGGTCACTGGGAATATAACCATTGTTGTAAATGTCATTCAGTAACTTGGTTATTATTTTTATTCCTGTCTCCTCTAGTGCCTCTATTTCTTCTGTTGTTATATTATCAGGCCCAGTCGCTTTTCCTTTCTTCCTGTGTTTGATGGCATCTATGATTTCATCTTCAAGTATTGGCGGTCCATTACAGTTTTCAGTATCTGGTGTTAATTCTGGCTTTCTCCTCCATATAGCTCACCGATATACTCTGTCCACCTGTCCACAATGTCTTCTTTTCCCATTAACATTTTACCTTCTTTCGATTTCAGGCATCCTGTGGTATATTTTGTTTTCCTGCCTGTGAGTTCATTAATTCGTTTGTGCATGTTTTTGCTGTCTTTATTATGAGAGGCCTCTATCTGTCTGCACTGTTCATTTAGCCACACTTCTTTTGCTTCTCTGCATTTGCGTCTTATTTCTTTATTTATCTTGCTATATTTTTCTTGGTTATTTTTACTCCTCCTCCTCTTGTCCATCAGTCCTAAGATGTCGTCTGTCATCCATTTATTTTTAGAGGCTTCTTTTTTTTGGTGGTATTATCTCCTTAACAGTTTGGTGGATAGAATCTCTTAATATTTCCCATTGTTCATCTATACTATTTATCTTTGCTATTGCATTGTATCTATTTGTTATAATAACTTTGTATTGTTCTCTCAGTTCTTGGTCATTTTTAAGAAGTTCTGTATTCAGTTTGATGTTTCTCACTTTTCTGCCTACTTTCTTTAGCTTTATTCTAACTTTTCCACAGAGTGGATCATGGTCACTATTGCAGTCAGCTCCTGGCATGGTTTTTGTTGTCAGTAATGCATTGCGGAATCGTTTGTTGATTAATATGTAGTCTATCTGGTTAAAAGTCTTTTTATCTGGACTGCACCACGTTGCCAGTCTTCGAGGATGTTGTTTAAACCAGGTGTTTCCTACAACCATGCTGTGTATTCTTGCCCATTCAATTAATTTATAACCTCTGTCATTCCTCTCCCCCAGTCAATAGTCACCAACGGTGTCTGAAGTTCTTCCTTTACCAACTTTGGCATTAAAATTTCCCTTGACTATGGTAACTTCATGTGACTTTGTGTGTTTTAGTGCTGTCTCTATGTCATTATAAAATATCTGTACATCTTCTTCAGAACTTTCAGATGTTGGAGCGTACACTTGTATAATATTTCTGTTTATTGGTTGTCCTTTTAGTTGGGCTAGCAGGACTCGGTCCGAGATGTTCAAATATCCTACAATTGTCCTTGCCGTTTGTTTATCAAATATAATTCCTACTCCTCGATCATGTTTCTCACTTCCTGAATATATTATTGTATATTTATCTGAGTTTATCTTCCCTGCACCTGTCCATCTAACTTCACTCATTCCTAATATGCTGATCTTCATCCTTTCCATTTCCATCTTTACATTTTCTAATTTTCCAGCCTGGAATAAAGTTCTAACATTCCATGTTGCTATTTTGAACTTGTTAGTTTTGCCACCAGTAGCTTGATGACGATCTGGCCTCACCTGTGGCTCGTGAGCTGCCCTACCGGACGAGGCTGTTCCAGAGGAACATCCATTAACGTCGTTCATGATTATTCTGTTCAAGCATAACTCTTCTTGGGAACTACAACAGTGGTTTCCCGTTGCCTTCTGTCGGTTTGTGTACTTACTCTCCGCTAGCCTTTGGACTTCCTGTCCTACCCGCAATGCAGCGGGAGCGAGAGGTTTTAAATTAGTGTATACATACTAATATACACAACTAAGTATACAACTATAACATCGATGATGGCATTGAAGCCACCAGTTTGCCAAAGAAGGAGCTAGAAAATGTTATCGAATTCGCCAACTCATTTAATGAGAACATCAAATTCACCTGTGAAATTTCAGACAAGTCTGTCAACTTTTTAGACGTCAAAACATCAATTGACACGGACAATTGTCACCTCTGTATATACGTGTCACTGCACACGTTACACCTCCTCCTGTCCTGAACTTGTAAGAACTCCATCACATACTCCCATTTCAACCGTCTTCGGCGCGTAAATCATGATAACTATGACTTTATGGATCAGTCCAACAATTATTATAATTTTTTTCGTCATCGCCACTGTCCAGAAAATGTCCTTCGGAAAGCATTTAACAGCATCCAACTAATGAGCGACAAAGAAGCATTAAAAAAAACATGTAACCTCATCCGACGGAGTCACATTAGTACTTCCTTTTCACCCACATGGTCAGATGGTTAATGAAATTCTTTATCTCCTTCACCACTAATCCAACTCGACACCGATAATCGCGAAATCTTCTCTAATCTACCGTTATTAGCATACAAACGGGAACCAAATTTTAAACAATGCCACACCGATGACGGAAGCAGGCTAGTGCTTGAGAACCGCTGCATTCAGTAATATGGTTTGAACTCGCAATTCAGTTACACCTAACGTTTCCCTCTCCCACAATATTCCCTCTGCACTAATTTCACTCCTTCTCACTTGCTATACATATTTTAAAACCTCCACACGGCATTAGATTACAACCCCTCTACCCCTTCTGTAATCACCTATTCCACTCTCTCCCGACTTGATTACCAGATACCACTCTCTCCCCTTTCTGTGGCTCCCCCACACCCCTTAAGACCCACATATCACACATTACAAGTCATTTAAATACTCTCAACACTCCACCATGCGCACTTCTGGACACAGCCTTTTACAAGCCCCAGCCAAGTTCTCCATTTACTTACTCTATTTTTTCTATTCCTACTTTTTACATGCCATTCATGTGAATGCATATTTTATCTTCTTTCTCGATTTCTTCGTCCTGTGTGTTTTTGTATGATTAATGTTCACACCGAAACGTCACAACTGTATGCTCGTTAATTAGTAAAGCTGTTCCTACTTTTTCCCTTAGTTTATACATTTTTTTATAATTTGTGAATATTTTGCTTAGTTGGTACGCGATCGGGCGATGAGTTGTAGTTAGGTGATTCCGCACTCTGATAACATTTCTGAGATCCGGCACATAAACAAAGAAAGCTGAGTAGAGCTGGGCGGAGTCGGTGCTATTATTAGGGCAACTAGGCAACCGCTTTGGGCGCAAATATCATGTGTACAATACTGACTTGAGTTGTAAAGTTTTATACAGTTAAATTAGTCTGTCTAGGTTACAACTTGGCTCGAGGCAGCGACCTGACTTCAATAGAAAATGTATTACTGGTAATGTAACATTGTATAATAGTATTTTGGGTCTCGTGCCTTGGCTCTAGTATGCTAATAAGGCTGGCTGGCTGGCTGGTTGGTTGGTTGGTTGGTTGTGGTTGGTTGGTAAGAACCATCATCCATGCACTCTGGAACATCCATATGTGCTCCAATCTCCTCTTTAGTATCTCTTTCAGCGTACACTAACTTATTACATCCGTTCTGTGTTAGCAGACTCCCGTCTGGAGCTCTTGATTAGTGGTTAATTTTTCAGCATCTCAAGAATCACCTCCAGCTCCTTCATTCTTCACAGCGAAACCGACTCACAGTTGTCACTGAAGTTTTTTTGTATATCCAGCTTCTCTGAGATGTTAAAAGCGATCAATAGTGACAACATGAGACAACTACAGAGAATGTTTAACAAGATTTGGAAAGAAGGAAAGGTCCTTTCCAAATGGAAAAAAGCAATCGCTGTTAAAATACAAAGAGAGAGAGAGAGAGAGAGAGAGAAACCTTATTGACTGTAACATTTGGAGAGGAGTAACCTTAATATCAGTTGTGTCAAAAGTATTTTGCAAGGTCATTTTGAATAGACTTAAAGATATAGTGGATATCGTAATGAGAGAAGAACAAACAGGATTTCGAAAAGGGTGAAGCTGTCTCGACCAGATCTTTATTCTAAGAATAATACTTGAAGAACATATTGAAAAGCAGAAATCATTAATACTGAACTTCATAGACTTTAAAAAAGGCATTTGATAACATACACATAGATTCATTGTGGAGAATTTAAAGTCTTTATGGAATACCATCTAAAATTGTCAACATCATTAAGGACTTCTACAATGGATATGTTTGTGCAGTCAAAACAGAAGAAGGGATGAGTGAATGGTTCCAGATTGAAATAGATGTGAAACAAGGATGTATACTGTCTCCTTTACTTTTTGTAATTACAATAGACTTCATAATGAAAAAATGCTGCACAGGTAACACAGGTATTGACTGTGTACATGGGACCCAACTAGAAGATCTTGATTTTGCTGATGACATAACTCTTATCAGTAACAATGTGAATTCCATGCAAGAAAAAACAGAAAGCCTGTCTTCACTGGCTAGCAAAATAAGACTTGAAATTAACAAGGACAAAACAAAAATAACGAAAATTCTCCTTAATCAAAATGGAAAAATACAAATAGAATGGACAGATATTTAAGAAGTCAGTCAATTTGCATACCTTATCAGCTACGTAGACCAGGATGGTGACACCAGAAAGGAAGTTAGAATCAGAATTGCAAGGGCAGCATCGATCATCAAGAATCTTGAGAACATATGGAATTCAAAAGTTATAAGCATAAAAAACCAAGTTATGACTATTCAATTCAAATGTAATATCCACCCTCATTTATGCATGCAAAAGCTGGAAAACAACTAAAGAAAAAACAAGAAATTAGACTCTTTTGAAAACAAATGCCTAAGGAAAATACTGGTATCAAATGGAACGAATTCAAAAACAATGCAGAGATAAGACAGATGACTGAACAACAACCAGTCTCATGGGCGATCAGGAAAAGGAGATGGACATATGTTGGTCATTTAATGAGAAGAAATGATCAGAGAATCCCAAAACAAGCTATCAAGTGGAACACAACAGGCCAAAGAAAAAGAGGCAGACCACGTGAAACTCTGAAGAGGACATTGTTAAGAGAGGCCAAATTAACAGACATAAAATCCTTTGATGAGGTTGAAAGACTCACCGAAGACAGGGAAAACTGACGAACTACCTTGCGAGCCCTATGTGACGTTTAACGGCAGGGAAAGGATATAAGATATAAGATCAGATAAGCTTCTCTTATTGCACTGTTGATGCCTGCTTGATCCATTGCCTGCCCTTCTTCTATTATAGCTGAGTCGGTGCACTCACACACACACACACACACATGAGTACATATAAATATATGCTACATATGCCTCCGTGCTTGCCTTTTGTTTTAATTACTTGACGAGGTCACTGGATTTCTCACTCTTGAACATGTGCTACTCCTCTCTCTTTGTTTCATATAGGACAGTGATCTCTGTGGAACGAATGGTATTTCGGCACGTTGGCATTTCAATGATGAGTAAACTTGTTATTTTAAGCCACGGCTGTTGGCCACATGGTCGAGTGACTAAGCGACCTCTGTTCTAGAAATGGAAATTTTTAGTGTTCATGAAATGCCAATCTTTAGCCTCGTTTTGTGTCGAACGATGGACTGAGTGAATACAGGTCCAGCTTTGGTAATGAAAGAGCTCTTGAATGACAGAGGTTTTTTTTTCTTCGTGGAGTTTTTTTTCTTCTTGGAAAGTGTTTAATTAGTATAGAAGAGAACCAAACATGTAAGTAGAAACCTGTGTAGTGGTAAGAGTATTGTCTTGTGAAAAGAGAGGTAATCTTAGATGTTGTAATGTTTGTATGTGTTGTAGTTTATATTTTTCTTGCTGCAGAAGTATTGAGTTATATTATCTTTTGTTGTATGTGTAATTTACAACCTGGTGAGGCGAAAGCACGGTTAATGCAAACTAATGAAGACATAAACTCGAGAGAATATGTACAGCGGAACAAAATAGATGAGTATATAAGTATAAATATAAATAAAGAGATGTCGAGATTGATAAATGGGAAAATGCTATATGTAGTACAGACCTACTATTACTAGAAATAAATATAAATACGGAATATGACAACAATACTGGATTTGACTTACAGCAGTCTAAATAGTCTCTGATGGATGTAAGAGTATACAGAGGTGCAGATGTCAACAGTGACCACAACCTCTGTATAGGAAAAATAAGACTAAAACTGAAAAGCTAACACAAGAAATCAATACTCAGAAAGATAAACAGCCACAGCCTACAGGAACAAAACACTAACAGTAATTTTAATCTGAAACTTACCAATCATTTAGTAGAACTCAGTGAGGTAGAGGAGACAGATATAAATGAATTATGTAATTCTTACAGCACAGCAGCAAAAGCAAGTGCTGGACTGAAAAAAAACAAATAAAAAAGCATGGATATCGGAAAACACATGGAAATATATACATGAAAGATAAGCAGCCAAATTAGCCTTGCTGAATGTAGAGACTGATCTTAGGAAAGATTTGGCAAGAGCAACATACAAAGAACTAGACAATAAAGTAAAAAGTTCCGCTTGAAGAGATAAAAGAGGAGAAGTACCAAATACAGTGTAAAGAAACTCAAAATATATGAAAGACATAATAAGTGAGGTGCAGACATGCCATCGAAATAAGAAAAGCAGGGAATTTTATAAAGAAATGCGAACAGTAAAGCAAGGGTATAAACAATCTTTGCAGAGCTTGAAGGATAGTAATGGAAACATGATAAATAATGAAAAGAAAATATGTACTAGATAGAAATAATATTTTGAAAAACTACTAAACTGTAAAGATCCTATAAGCACAATACTATCTGATGAAATACAGACTTGTGAACCTGAAATAGAGAAACACGACTTAGAAGAATTCATCTAATGTAAGTATCATGTTTCTACGAAGTAACAAAGCAACTGGTTCAGATGGACTTGCAGCAGAACTGACTAGAGATGACCGTCTTGGAAGAGTACATAATGGGAAAAAAAGAGAGGAAGACCAAGGCGAAGGTGGCTGCAAGACATCGTTGATAATCTGGAAATGGATGCATCAGCTGCAGGGCATCTTGCTTACAACTGAGAGGAAGCAAAGTTCCGCAAGGTACATGCAAATGACTGACTGACTAATGACGGGTACCTAATCTGTGAAAATACTATTTGCCTATCAGTGTGATTTCTGTGCTTTATATTAGCGTCTGCTGTTTCCATTCCCTCTGTCTCCGCTCACTAGTTATTACGGGGTTTGTCAGTCTTTTTTTCAGTTTTGGTTGAACGATACACGGCAGACAAAGAAAGTACACAGCTCGTCTTAAGTGTAAAGATAAAGCACACAGCTCGATGTATGTGTAAAGATACACGACAAAGTACACAGCACGATGTAAGTGTTAGTGACGCCATCGTCAAACATTTGTATTTTGTACCGTGTGCCGTCATTTAAAAAATGACCCAGCCACTAACTACTTGGTAGAAAATTCGAGTAGTGCAATGGTTTCTGTAAATAAACTCCGTTGTTCAGTCCAGTGCAGGTCCAAAAACCAGTACAAGTGCAAGGAAGCACCAACAAGGAATACGGCGAGAACGCTGGTAAAGCGGTTTCACGAAAGTGGGAATGTAATATGCAAAAAAAAGGTAGAAGCAAGCCACGTGTTGGCACGTCCGAAACTGATGAGAATATTCGTGCTGGTGTGGTCTCATTCCCTAGACGGACGTCTGTGCGACAGTTAGCCGTAGGAAGTTGGGTGTCACCTTCGACAGCATGGTGCATACTTCGAACCAATCTACCCATGCATCCGTAAAGATCCTTGTCTTCTAGTCTCTGACAACTGTGTGCCGAGAAAAAGCAGACAAGGTCCATGTCTTCTAGACTCTGATAACTGTGTGCCGAGAAAAAGCAGACAAGGTCCATGTCTTCTAGTCTCTGACAACTGTGTGCCGAGAAAAAGCAGACAAGGTCCATGTCTTCTAGACTCTGACAACTGTGTGCCGAGAAAAAGCAGACAAGGTCCATGTCTTCTAGTCTCTGACAACTGTGTGCCGAGAAAAAGCAGACAAGGTCCATGTCTTCTAGACTCTGATAACTGTGTGCTGAGAAAAGTGAACAAGATCCATGTCGTCTAGTCTCTGACAACTATTTACTGAGAAAAGTGGACAAGGTTTGTGGAGGAATTCAGAAATGACTTGCAGCAGAACCCTCACATTTTGAAATATATTTGGTTTAGTGATGAGGCCTACTTGCACTTCACAGAGACATCAACAGACACAACGTGCTTTTCTTGTGCGTTCAGCATCCACATAAAATTCACGAATCCACTTTGCAAGCCCAGAAAGGTAATGGGTCAAGCAGATAACATAAGTGCTGTAAGAGAAGCTGGCCGAACAAAAGACACAACTTACAAATGTGAATCAAGTCGTTGTCAAGAACGAAAGAGTTGGGGGTTAAACTTGGGTTTCGAAGAATGAACGATTCAACAAGTGGTATAAACTAGAGCAAAAAAGTTAGGACCAGTTTATTAATTAACGAGAACACAGTTGTAGCGTTTCGGTGTGAGCCTTAATCATGCAAAAACACAGGACGGAGACAAAGAGAAAGAAGATAAAATATAAATTTTTGTGGAAAAAGTCGAATAAATGGAGCACATGGCTGTGACTTGTAAGAGGCTGAGTCCAGAAGTGCGTATGGAGGAGTGCAGAGAATGTTTAAATGGCTTCTAGTGATGTGTGGTAGGTGGGGACAGCGGCTAGGAGAAAGAGTAATACAATGGTGATTCTAGGCGGGAGAAGGTTGAATAGGTGACTGACGCCGTGAGGTTTTGAAATATGTGTTGCAAGTGAGAAAGGAGTAGAACTTAGTGCAAATGGAATATGATTGTGGAAGAAGGGAATGTAAGGTGTAAATGAGGTTCTAAGGACTTTTTTAGCTGGAGGTAGGGTGAGGGATACGCTCTCTACTCCAATGAAATGTCTCCAAGAGGTGCGTCTCAAATAGCTCCTGACAGTCAAGTCAAGCTCCTGGCCTTCTCCTGACAGAACTGTTTAAACTGACAGGAGAAGGGGCGAAGGCGAATATCTTGCACCTGAGAATCAGACGATTCGGGTAGATGAGAGTCATATTTGGTAGCTCATCTACCGCTGTTGGCGATATTCTTCAGCTGCTATGCGTGGAGTGGGGCTCCTCCCGGCCAGTGAAGAAAAGCGAGAATGGGGTTGCCGCACGGCGTCACTGTGGAACAGGTGAAAGAAAAGATTAAGTGAAGTAAACAGTAGTTTAGAGGTAAGAACTGCTCAAATCACGGCACCTCTGGTCTGGAGGTCGGCTACGTCCTATGCGCACTCATATCGGGCGAAATGCCTGAACCAGCTTAACCTACAGGTTAAGACACTGCTGTGAGATTCTTCGGATGCCGCGCCTGGAGTGAAACTCCTCCCGGCCAATGAAGAAAATGCGAAAAAGAAATTAAAGTTATAGTGTGGCGCCGATGTGAAAAAGTGATGGAAAGGATAAAGTGAAGCTTAGTAGGTATGTCCAGTGGTCTCGCAGCGAGAGCTACTTATACCACGGCACCTCTGCTCTAGAGGCCGGCCACGTCCGTTCTAAACCCATACTGGTGAAGTATGCCTAAACCGGCGTAACCCAGAGGTGAAACTTGATGGCTACTCATGTCACGGTACCTCCGCTCTAGAGATCGGTCACGTCTTAAACACGCCAATCCTGGAATAATATGCTAAACCGGCTCAACCCATGGGTGAAACTTACTAGTGGCGAGGATTCGTCCTGGACAAAAGCTCCGTCCTGGTCACAACTAGGAAGGAGAGCGGCCACGACCACAAAATGCTGAAGTCGGAGACACTAGACCAGGGAAGTCTAGATAGGCAACAACCTCTCACCCGGCGGGGATGTATGCGTATCCTAATCACGCTGAGGTTTTTCGGTGAGAAAGTCTAACGCTGGGCTGGATGGGCAACCACCTTTCACCCGGCGGGCATACACGGATATCCCAAAACAAGTCGAGATTTTCCGGTGAGAAAATCCAACTCTAGGCTGGATGGGCAACCACCGTTCACCCAGCGAGGATATACTCATATTCAAAACACGTCGAGGTTTTCCGGTGAGAAAGTCCAACTCTAGATTAAACTGGTGCAACGAAAACCACGGTGTCACGCATTTCCGCTTCTGAGACCCACCAAGAATACAGGCTCAAGCCCTGCGATACTCTGAACCTCTTGTGGTCCTCTTTTGTATCTCGTGTGGTCCTTTCCGAGACCACGGGACTTATCGAGGACCACAGGAGTAAATTCAGGAGGATCACGGGGCGGTCTTGGTAGTAGAAGCGAACAAAGAAGAAGAAGAAGGTGTAGTTGAATTTCGAGTTCATACCATGTAGTTCCAGCATCCAATATTTCTGAATATAGCGGTTCTCAAGCGCTAGGCAGCTTCTGTCATCGGTGTGGCATTATTTGATTGCTTTTACCAGAAAATCAGATTTTCCTCTGTGGTTTGGAGCCATTGAAACGATTAAGGACTGGTTTCGAAGGATGCTAGGTGATATCATTCAGATGTTTCTGCATCCGATCGCCTAATCTGAGACCAGTTTTTCCAATATGTTACCCTGCATCCACAACACAAAAAGAAATGGAAAAACTAATTATGTCAGTCCGCAAGAACAGCGAAGAGCAGACCCTCTATCTTAATGCAAAGAAAACTAAATTGATGACAACTGACAAAACAAACAAGGCAACTGAAATATGTATCAATGAGGAAAAACTGGAAGAAGTGGAGAGTTTTGAATATCTTGGATCGCTACTAACTAATAATGGAGATACAATGAGGGAAATTAAAAGGAGGACATCTATCGCTCTTCAGAAAGTAAAACAAATAAAGAATCTGTGGAGAGGAGCAGACAGAACCACAAAAATAAGATTTTTAAGGGCATGCATCTTTCCCATTGCAACATATGCCTGTGAGACCTGGACACTTAATAAAACAGCTGAGAAACACATAAATGCCTTTGAATGTAAATGCTACAGAAGAGTTCTCCAAATATCGTGGACACAAAAAAGAACAAATATATCTATACTACAAGAGCTTAATATTGAAGAAGGCTGGCTAGTGAAGAAGATTAAAGAGAGAAAACTGAAATATTTTGGACACATTAAACGTCATGATAATTTAGAGAAGACCGTATTGGAAGGATACATAATGGGAAAAAGAAAAAGAGGAAGACCAAGACGAAGATGGCTCAAGACATCGTTGACGATCTGGAAATGGATGCAACAGCAGCAGGCCATCTTGCTCACAACCGAGAGGCCTACAGGAGTGCTGTTTGGGAGGCAAAGTTCCGCAAGGGACATGCAAATGAATGAATGAATGAATACCCTGTATCTGTTGCATACGATGGCATATGTAGCATGGCCTTGTAACTAATGATTATAGTTGTTATTATTATTGTTAATGAATATGATTATGAATATATTGTAGGCATAATAGTAACATCTAATAGCAACAGAAAAAGTAAATAGGAAAATTAGAGCAAGGAAGAAAAAACAAACTTCCTTGACACTGTATGATTGGACACTGACACGTAAACAGAATAGAAAAGACGAATAGAAAAGGCAGTCGCAATGAAAAGCGGGGACACCATAAAACCTCCAACATGAAAGAGCAAGGTAATGACTTAGGTAAATGACAAATATATAGACGGAGTTGTCACGCATCACACATATTAGCATTAGGGCGCCATTAGGACGCTACTGCACACGCTTTTTAAATAAAGGAGTGACCAACTCGGCCAGCTGACCAATTAAATATTTAAAGGCGTGGCCTATTGGACAACTGACTTACGACATATAAGTCACGGGGCAGTTTGAAGGGTGGAGCCAAAATACTTATTGGTTAATCCATCAAGCTGGACTTGAAGATAAAAAGGCGATCGGAGAGACATGATAAATATGAAGAAGTACGGAAGTACAGGAGAGAGGAGACAGAGGGGGGAGCCCGAAGACAGAGGAACAAGGACGGTCAGTGAATAGAGACCGAGCCAGACGTCAAGAGAAGGAGCACGAGAAGAAAGGAGCCCCCAAGAAGAGGAAGTCCAGAGACTAGCGGACAAGTGAGGGAGATCATCAGAAGTAGACAGAGAAGAGCAGAAGAAAGAGAAGTGGAGAACACACACCAGAGAGACACGGAGGCGATAGAAACACAGAAGAACAAGAAAGAGAAGGAGACGCTATAGAATCAGAAGCAGTGTTAGACTGAAGTTGTGATTCAAGTGATTAAAAATATTTGATACTTTTGGAGCTTTTGAGTAAAGTGATTTTAGATGATAAACTAGTTGACCACGTGTTGCAGATCTGATATAATACTAAGTTAGGAAATGTTCTCGTATCAAGCATAGAATATTGTGAAGTTGAGAACACTGAGAAATGCTGCATGTAGAATATGATAGAGTTTGATATTGTGAACAAATGATTACGTGCTTCAACGACGAAACTGACGAAGATTATGTCATATTACATCTTGGTACAAGTGATATTACCAGCTGTTGAATCTGATACCTTAATTGTCAGAATTAAATAATGCAGCGAACATTTCAATCGGACTTGCTCTGATCTAGTGAATGAGGTAAAGTTTTGTGAAACCTGGGATGTGTTAATCAAAGCGCATCTGTAAGCTTCAGTTCTATAATATGGAACTATTCAGAAATATGTAATTCACACTCGAAAATGTTATACATATATCACATTACAGGACTGGCATGTGAATCCCTCATGGAGAGTGAGGATAGTTTTTAAAAGGTGATCGTTTTCCTATCCCAGACTACAGGGCAGGGAACACAGCGAGGGCCGTTACATTTTCTGGAGCCAGCATATACAAGGTTCCGCTTCAGGTGGCTGTGGACGAAGATGTTCTTAAGATTTGGTTCCCGTTTGTATGCTAATAGGGGTAGATCAGAGAAGATGTCGCGAGTATCAGGGTCGAGTTGCATTAGTGGCAGATGGCGATAAAGAGTTTTCTGAACAATTTGACCATGTGAGTGAGACTAACTTGAGTCTGCCGGAAGAAGTCAGTTTTTTTTTTCTGAATGCTTCTTCGCGACTCACTTTTTTGATACGGTTAAATACTTTCCGAAGGACATTTTCTGGATAGTACCGATGACGAAAAATTCCAATAATTTGCTGGATTGATCCATAAAGTCCTAGTTATCCTGACTTAGGCGGCGAACGGGAGGAAATGGGAGTTTTAAGACGTTTTAGGATGAAAGGAGGTGTAAAGTAAATACGCGTGGCTGTCGGTGAGTTTATAAAATACAGAGGTGATAAGACTGCCCGTGCTAATAGATATTTGATGTCTAGAAAAGTTGACAGACTTGTCAGAATATTTGTGATTCAACAAGAGCTCCAGACGGATGGTCAACCAACAAAGAACGGGTGTAGTCAGTTACTGTACGCCGAAGGAGATATTGAAGAGGAGATATGAGCAACTGTGTATGTATCCGGAGTGCATTGATAATGTTCCTTCCTAAATCACTAACTATTCTATAATTCTATTTACCTGTACTCGTTTCTTATCGCCAGCAACTGTATAAAATCTTACGGAAATTTAGTATACTAGAGCAGTTGCTATACAATTACATATGAAGAGTCAATAATTCACAAGAGTTACCTTTTCCCCTTGTATGCCCGTGAAAGTCATGGGGAAACTTTGTTCTATGGAAACTCTACAACGTCTTTATATTTTCAGAAAGTCCTCGAAGAGCTACTTCAGCTTTTAGAGTTTTAAAGCTGTACGTTTAACACTGTCACATTTTGAGCGGTCTGGGACATCTAACCATCATCTCTGGTAAAAAATGAGAAGTGCACGTCTAATGGATACTTTGAAAGAAAGATGGCAACGTATTTGGTCAAAACCAATGATGAAACAAGCTGTCATTATTGCTGGCACTGCTCTTTTATGCGGGACTTTCTACTACCCAATTATTAAAAAAATAATGTATCCTGCAGAAATATATACAAAAGAACAAAAGGCTTTCTTTGACAAAGATGCTTTGTATCCGAGTAAGTTTGACCTCGTCTTTCACGTATGTTTCACATCATATCAGATATTTGTTTCCGCACAGAAGCACCAAATATTGGCATAATCTCACATCGAGTATTGGCATAATCTCACATCAAGTATTGGCATAATCTCACATCGAGTATTGGCATAATCTCACATCAAGTATTGGCTATGTCAAGTATTAGTTTCATCTCATGTCACAGTGGATAAGGGAAATCAAAGATGGAAAAGCTTGGATAAGTAAAGTCTCTGCTTCTTTAGCTACTCCATTTTTTCCCGTTATGTTTTGTGGGTGTGGTTTCTTAATTAGTGTATTCTGTTCCTTTCTGTCCTCATTCCTCTGCCATCCCAGTGGTCACTTCCAACTGAGTTTTATATTCAGTTGCACTTTTACATATGATGCCATATATTCATTACACACCTGCATGTCTTTTCACTATTCCCATCTGCTTGGTCATTATCTGTGTGATGTAGAGAATGAGGCATTAATTGGCTAGTATGGCCAAAGTTTGGCCCATGAGCCAATGATTGCTCTAGGATTTTTAAAAAACCAGTACAGTTATAACTCTTTTGCCCTGCATTATTTTCTGAACTACTGGTTTTCTCAGTATAACTTTTGGTACTTTATACTTTTCTTTAATGTCTTTACAAACATCAGGAAAAGTAAATGTTCATGTACATTTTTTTTCTTATTTGTGGTGAGATTTTAATATTTACAAAATGCTCACATGTTGAACCAAAGATAAAACTGGCTGATTCTCCTCCATGCAGATTTGAGAATCGTCAGCCCACTGGGTTGATTCATCTTCCAACCACTTTCACTGGCTGTTTTTTACTGGGTTTTTGAAAAACAGCAGATAAAAACATGAAAAATAAAATCATTAGCTCTTTTGGTATCCTTGTAAGAAAGATTGACACAAAATGTGATAGCACATTGTAGGTGAGCACAAAGCAGAAGTAGGTGATTAGCTTAGAAATGAGATAAAGGGGTGATGATAAAGCGTACCATGTGGTAAACAACATGATGTTATGTCTCAGATGGCTCTTGTCAGATAAGTATGGCTTAAATAAAAGTTGCCCAGGCGGTGCATATAATAACATGAGAAAACAATATTTACAGGGGTGAGTTAAGAAAAGTAAGAATGAATAAAGATCACAAAAAGAACAAGACTGCTTGTTTAGGATGCCTAGACAAGGAAACTATCAAAGTCTTCTGACAGTTAGGGAATAAGGATAGAAAAGGCTGGAAAATTAACTGTAACTTGTCCACGATGATAATGAGAAAATGCAGCAAAGTGAGTAGGCAGGAGAGCTGAGCATCCAGGGCAGACAAAGAAAGAGGTGGCAGATAGGTAGAAATGTAAAGTAGTTCTAAGCAAGCTGAACTTAGTATCAGTTCCAGTTGGATAGAGCCAGCCAGCATGGAAAATAAAGTGCTGTTCCAGAGCCTTCAGCTGTTGACCATTATTACTAGAACCATTTTTACCACAGTTGTCATTTCTCTTATCTATCACCATACACCTCAGGCCATCTCTACTCTACCAGAACCAGTTTTACTGCAGTTATTATATCACTTATTTCTCACCATACACCTTACTCTCTCTACCAGAACCAGTTTTACTGCAGTTATTATATCACTTATTTCTCACCATACACCTTACTCTCTCTACTAGAACCAGTTTTACTACAGTTGTTATATCACTTATCTCTCATCATACACCTCTTACTATCTCTTCTCTACTAGAACCAGTTTTACTACAGTTGTTATATCACTTATCTCTCATCATACACCTCTTACTATCTCTTCTCTACTAGAACCAGTTTTACTACAGTTGTTATATCACTTATCTCTCATCATACACCTCTTACTATCTCTTCTCTACTAGAACCAGTTTTACTACAGTTGTTATATCACTTATCTCTCATCATACACCTCTTACTATCTCTTCTCTACTAGAACCAGTTTTACTACAGTTGTTATATCACTTATCTCTCATCATACACCTCTTACTATCTCTTCTCTACTAGAACCAGTTTTACTACAGTTGTTATATCACTTATCTCTCATCATACACCTCTTACTATCTCTTCTCTACTAGAACCAGTTTTACTACAGTTGTTATATCACTTATCTCTCATCATACACCTCTTACTATCTCTTCTCTACTAGAACCAGTTTTACTACAGTTGTTATATCACTTATCTCTCATCATACACCTCTTACTATCTCTTCTCTACTAGAACCAGTTTTACTACAGTTGTTATATCACTTATCTCTCATCAACACCTCTTACTATCTCTTCTCTACTAGAACCAGTTTTACTACAGTGTTATATCACTTATCTCTCATCATACACCTCTTACTATCTCTTCTACTAGAACCAGTTTTACTACAGTTGTTATATCACTTATCTCTCATCATACACCTCTTACTATCTCTTCTCTACTAGAACCAGTTTTACTACAGTTGTTATATCACTTATCTCTCATCATACACCTCTTACTATCTCTTCTTTACTAGAACCAGTTTTACTACAGTTGTTATATCACTTATCTCTCATCATACACCTCTTACTATCTCTTCTCTACTAGAACCAGTTTTACTACAGTTGTTATATCACTTATCTCTCATCATACACCTCTTACTATCTCTTCTCTACTAGAACCAGTTTTACTGCAGTCCTCAGCTCATTGTTATGTGTATTGATCTGGCAAAATGTGTAAAATAGGAAAAAAGTAGGAACAGCTTTATTATTTAACAAAGTTGAGTACTAGTTGTGTGAGTCTTATTATGGCATCAGTGTTAATGGTGGGGTGAGGGTCTTTGTTGAGAAAATAACAGAGTGCTAAAAGTCCATCGTCATGGCGGATTGAGGTGTAAAGGGAACATACATCAAGGAGAAAGAAGTGATAGAAGTAGTGCGAAGAGAGTGTGATCACTTCAAGAGTAGTTAGGACATGGTTGGTATCTTTCAAATAAGAGGGCAGTTTGTGTACTACAGGCTGGAAAATGCTGTCCAAAAAGTCAGAAATGTGCTCAATAGGGCATAAACATGCTGATACAATAGGACGTCCCAGGTTACCTGGTTTGTGGATTTTAGGAAGAAGATAGAAGGTGAGTGTGCCTAAACAACTGCCTGATGTGAAGAGAGACAGCTTGAGGTGAGAGAATGCCTACTTTAATTAAATCTTTGATGGCAGCTTCCATTTTATTATTATTTGAAAGGGTAGCATCGTTTTTGCAATGGGTATAGAAGTTAGCATTCCTGAGTTGGGACATTCCTTCCGCAATATATGTCTTTTTTCCAAACTATAAGATTCAATGTTTCATTGGCTGGTTTTATTACTATGTCATCTTGATGTCTGAGATGAGATAGTGCCATGGATTCTCCCTTGGTGAAGTTGAAATGTCGAAGTTTTGGTGGCTGGAGGTTCTGGATTTCCTGCCACGTTGTATCAATATACAGATCTAAAACTTGAGAAGCCGCGGAGGAAGGTGTCCAACTATATTTATGGTAGTTATAACGGGCAAATAGGTCATCAGGGCCTTGTGTGGATTGGTTAGGTTCTTGGTTAGCAAAGAAATATTTGAGACGTAATCTGTGGTAGAATTGTTTGGATGTTATGCTCACTGAATTGGCTTCTCTTAACAATGTCCTCTTTAGACTTTCACATGGTCAACCTCGTTTTCTTTGGCTTGTTGTGTTCCAATTGATAGCTTGTTTGGGGATTCTCTGATTGTTTCTTCTCATCACATGACCGACATATGTCCTTTTTCTGATCAACCATTCAGACAGGTTGTTGTTTGCTCATCTGTCTGCTCTCTGCGTTGTTCTTGAATTCATTCCACTTTATACTGAGTATTTTCCTTAGGCATTTGTTTTTGAAAGAGTCTAATTTCTTGTCTGTTTCTTTAGTTGTTTTGCAGCTTTCACATACATAAATGAGGGTGGATATTACATTGAATTAAATAATCTTAACTTGGTTTTTGCACTTATAGCTTTTGAATGCCATAAGTTCTCAAGATTCTTGAAGGTCATTGCTGCTTTGGCAATTCTAATTCTAACTTCTTCTCTGGTGTCACCATTGTGGTCTGTATAGCTGCAGAGATATGCAAAATGGTTTACTTCTTCAACAGCTGTTCCTTCTATGTATATTTGTCCTTCATCATTAATGAGAACCTTTATTATTTTTGTTTTATCCTTGTTAATTTCAAGTCCTATTTTACTAGCCATTGAAGACAGGTATCTGTTTTTTACTTGCATTGATTTCATATTGTCACTGATAAGAGTTATGTCATATGCAGATTCAAGATCTTCCAGTTAGGTCTCATGTATTCAATCAATGCCCGTTTTAACCTTTTGCAACATTTTTTTCATTATGAAGTCTTTGGCAACTCCAAAAAGCAAGGGAGATAATATACATCCTTGTTTTACGCCTGTTTATTCACTCATTCCTTCTTCTGTTTTGACTGCACAAACATATCCATTGTAGAGATCACTAATGATGTTGACAGTCTTAGATGGTATTCCATATATTCTTAAAAGTCTCCACAACCTATCTCTGTGTATGCTATCAAATACCTTTTTAAATCTATGAAGTTCAGGATTAACAGTCTTTGCTTTTCAATATGTTCTTCAAGTATTATTCTTAGAATAAAGATCTGGTCGAGACAGCTTCTCCCTTTTCAAAATCCTGCCTGTTTTTCTCTCATTGCAGCATCCACTATATCTTGAATTCTATTCAGAATAACTTTACAAAATACTTTTGACACAACTGATAGTAAGTTTAATCCTCTCCAGTTGTTGCAATTGCTAAGGTTGCCTTTTTCGCTATTTTAACAATGATTCCTTTTTTTTTCCATTTAGAAGGGACTTTTTCTTCTTTCCAAACTTTATTAAACATTCTCTGTAGTTGTTTCATGTTGTCTATATTAATAGCTTTTTAACATTTCGGGTGTTATTTCATCTTCACCTGCAGCTTTGTTGTTAGCCATTAGATTCACACCTGTTTCAATTTCAAGCAATGTAATTTCATCTAGGTTTACATTTGTTGTGGGAATGGTAAATCAGTTCCAAGGTCTATCAGTTCTTTTGGATGTGGTCGATTAAGTGATTCTTGGAAGTGTTCAGCCCATCTTTGCTTTTGGTCTTTACTTGATGTGCCAGTTTTGCTAAGGATTGGTCTTTCTTTGGATGCAATAGTACCTGTTAGCTCTTTTTTTTATGTTATATAAAGTTTTGCTGTCTCCTGTTTTTGCTGCCTTCTCTGCTTCTTTCACCATATTGTCCATGTGTTCTCATTTATCCCTTCTAGCTGGTTCTAAGGACTGCAAATGCGCCTCAAACAGCCTCTGACAGTCAAGTCCAGCTCCTGGCCTTCCCGTGGCAGAACTGTTTAAACTGACAGGAGAAGGGGCGAGGGCGAATATCTGGCGCCTGAAAACCAGTTACTTAGGGTAGATGAGTGGCACGTTTGGTAGCTCATCTGCCGCTGTTGGCGAGATTTTTCAGCTGTCGTGCGTGGAGCGGTGCTCCTCCCGGTCAATGAAGAAAGGTGCAAATGGGGTTGACGCGCGGCGCCACTGTGGAAAAGGTGGTAGAAAGGATAAAGCGAAGCAAACAGTCAAATCACGGCACCTCTGGTCTGGAGGTTGGCCACGTCCTGAGTGCAGTCATATCAGGTGAAATGCATGAACTGGCTTGTCCCAGAGGTTAAGACACTGCTGGCGAGACTCTTCAAATGCCGCGCGTGGAGTGAAGCTCCTCCCAGTCAAGGAAGAAATGCGGAAAAGAAATAAAGGTTGCTGTGCGGCGCCGATGGAAAAAGGTGGTGGAAAGTGAAGTTTAACTGGTATGTCCAGTAGTATCGCTACGAGAGCTATACCATGGCACCTCTGCTCTAGAGGCCGGCCACGTCCGAAATACACCTACACTGGTGAAATATGCCTAAACCAGCACACACCAGGGGTGGAACTTGATGGCTAGACATGTCATGCCACCTCCGCTCTAGAGGTCGGTAACGCCTGATATACACCCGTACTGGTGAATTTTGCCTAAACCGGCTCATACCAGGGGTGAATCTTGGAAGGCTATGCATGTCACAGTACCTCTGCTCTAGAGGTCGGTCTCGTCCCAAACATGCCCATACTGGGATAATGCCTAAACCGGCTCAACCCAGGGGTAGAAGTCACTAGTGGCGAGGATTCGTCCTCCTGGACAAAAGCTCCATCCTGGTCACAACTAGGAAGGGTAGCGGCCACGACCGCAAAATGCTGAAGTCGGAGACACTGGACCAGGGAAGTCTAGATAGGCAACAACCTCTCACCCGGCGGGGATGTTTGCGTATCCTAATCACGCTGAGGTTTTCTGGTGAGAAAGTCCAACTCTGGACTGGATGGGCAACCACCTCTCACCCGGCGGTGATACACGGGTATCTCAAAACAAGTCGAGGTTTTCCGGTGAGAAGGTCCAACTCTGGCCTGGGTGGGCTACCGCCTCTCACCCAGCGGAGATGCACTGATATCCTAAACACACCGAGGTCTTCCGGTGAGAAAGTCCAACCCTAGACTAAACTGGTGCAATGAAAACCACGGTGTCACGCAATCCCGCTTCCGAGACCCACCAAGGATACAGGCTAAAGCCCTGTGATACTCTGAACCCCTTGTGGTCCTCTCGTGGATCTCGTGTGGTCTTTTCGGGGACCACACAGGGGACCACAGGACCTAATGAGGACCACAGGCGTAAATTCAGTAGGATCACAGTGCGGTTTTGGTGGTAGAAGCGAACGAAGAAGAAGAAGAAGATCCCTTCTAGCTGAACTTTTTTCTTTATTGTCTAGTTCTTTGTATGTTGCTTTTACCAAATCTCTTTCAAGATATGTTTTTACATTCAACATGTCAGATTTGGCTGCCAGTCTGTTATGTATGGATTTCCATGTGTTATCTGATATCCATGCTTTTCTATTTGTTGTTTACAGTCCAGTGCTTGTTTTAGCTGCTGTAATTATAGCTGTGTTGTAAGAATGCCATAAGTCATCTATATCTGTCTCCTCTACCTCACTGAATGCAGCGAACTGTTTGGTAAGTTCCAAATTAAAATTACTATTAGTATTTTCATCCTGTAAACTTTGACTGTTTATCTTTTTGAGTATTGCTTTCTTGTGTTGGCTTTTCAGTTTTAGTCTTATTTTCCCTATACACAGATTGTGATCACTGTTGACATCTTCACTCCTATATGCTCTTACATCTATCAGAGATGTTCTGAATTGCTTTCTAATACAAAAATTATCTATCTGATTTCTGGTTCTATGATCTGGAGATATCCAAGTTGTTTTATGTATCTCTTTGTGTGGAAATACTGTTCCTCCAATGACTGTGCCCTCTGTTAGACATAATTCAATGAATCTTTCTCCATTCTGATTTACCATATCAGTCCTTTCTTTCCCCATAACTTTTTTGATGTCTGTGTTATCTTTTCTTACCTTGGCGTTAAAATCTCCCATGACAACTAAGATGTCGTGTTTAGGAACTTTGTTAATGAGTTGTTGTAGTTGGTTATAGAAAGTGTCATATATTTAGGAACTTTGTTAATGAGTTGTTGTAGTTGGTTATAGAAAGTGTCATTTATTTCGTCATCTGTATCGTTCATGGGTGCATAGCATTGTATGATTGTCATTCTTCCGTGTCTTGTTTGGAATTGTGTTCTTAATATATGACTGTTCGGAGGTTCCCATTCTGTAAGGCTCTTTGCTGCCGCAGTTGACTTAAATATACCTTCTCCTTTGTGATATTTCCCATCGTCTCTGCCTGAATGCATGATTAACTTATGGTTTTTGGCGAATCTTTTCCCTTCTTCTGGCCATCACATTTCACTGATGCCCAGGATGTCTAGGTGATATTTATCCATTTCTTTGATTACTTGAGCAGTTCTTGATGGTGCGGCCATTGTTCTTACATTCCAGAATCCGATCTTTGTCTCACATATGGGGTCGACAAATGTGTTCTTTTGGCTACTCTGAGTTGGTATTCTCGATGCTCAGTTGAATTTGATGCAAGTTTCCCTAACGGTTGGTTTTTTTTCCCCATCTAGAGTTGCCTGTAGATGAGCCTCAAGATAAGGTTGTTGGCCTTATGCCCAACTCCCACTTTACAATATGCGTCAACACAAAAGAGTCATACGAAAGTATGTCGGCAGAAGTGTTAACAATCTTCCACCATCTTTTACGTCACCTGGATGTATCTCATGTATATGGAGCTGGCAAAATGTGATGTAGTGAAGATGTGTTTTTCTGGCAAAGAAAGTAGTTTCACATTTTGTGTTGAATTGCTTTTGTAGCTGAAGGAAATGGAATTTTTCTGCTGCATACATTATACATTATTTAGACTCTTTTGAAAACAGATGCCTAAAGAAAATACTCGGCATCAAGTGGAATGAATTCAAGAACAATGCAAAGATAAGACAGATGAGCAAACAGCAACCTGTCTCATGGATGATCAGGAAAAGGAGATGGACATATGTTGGTCACATGATGAGAAGAAATGATTAGAGAATCCCAAAACAAACTATTGGGTGGAAGACAGCAGGCTGAAGAAAAAGAGGCAGACCACAGGAAACTCTAAAGAGGACACTGGTAAGAGAGGCCAAATCAATAGGCATAAAATTCCTTGATGAGGTTGAAAAGCTCTCTGAAAACAGGAAAAATTTGCGAACTACCTTGCGAACCCTATGTGACATTTAACAGCATGGGAAGGATATAAGATAAGATATATAAGATACATTATACAAGTGAATTGTAAAAATATGGAGTGTAATCAGGTTTGCTTGTTATCATATGATAGTAAACAGTACTGCCAGTCTCATGTAATATTTCTGTTTCATTCACAACTTGGAAGAAGAGAACAGCCTGAGAAAGAGAGAAAACAGGAACAGAGACAGAGACAGATTTTTATCTGCAGCAGTAAGCCTAAAAGGCTTGGTAAAGGGCTTAGAATGAGATAGAGAGAGATATTGTTTTTAGTGATTTGACAAAGTTTTATTATAACTCCAAAAAATAGTAGTAACACAAATTTGAGACTTACAGAAGATTATATGTAGAGTGTGATTTTGATGTTCATTTAACTGACCCAGCTTCTGTTTTCCCTTTATCATAGCAGTTTTCCCTATACCACATGACTGTTTTCCCTATATCACATGACTGTTTCCCTATATCACATGACTGTTTCCCCTATATCACATGACCACTTTCCCTATATCACATGACTTTTCCCTATATTATGTGACTTTTTCCCATATATCACATAACTGTTTTCTGTATATAATTATAAAAAAGGTAAATGTAATCTTGTCATGTCTTAGAGATACAAAGGGATATGGTGTTAGTGCCCATATTTTCCTTGACCTGTCAGCACACTAGAGGGTGATTTGGTCAGCAGCATGCCTGGCTGCCTGTCCTTCCCAACTGCAGAGGTTGAGTACCCATTTCTACAGCTGAGTGACTGGGGTGCCTCCGGTCGGATTCAAATCCCCAACCTTCGCCAAGAGACATATAACTATACTACTCCAAGGTAAAATTCTGCTTCTGTTTGGAGAACCAGAGTGTAAAACTTGTGATAAAAATAAAACTAGCATGATACATCTGGACAGGTTGACCTAGTGACATAGGAAAAGAAAGGCAACCAATCAGATTAGAAATGCCAGAATTGCACATAATTAAAAGCCACCTTCACAAGTGCCTGCCTGCATAACATCAAATGATGATGACAACTTTTCTTAATATTTGCTGACTTAATGTTGTGCCTGTTTCTGTTTTCAGTTAAAGTTCGTAAACGTCAGGAACACATGGCAAGTGATGGACATTCTACGTTGGAGTCTACAAGATGATAGTGTTCCTGTTGGAAGTAAATTCCTGCCATAGATTATAAATAAAACTGTCATCTGGCCTTCAGCATTATGACTGGTCACTTGTTATTGAAGACAGTTTGTATTGTTCATTACCTGGAACTGTATAGTGTGTAGAGTTGTGTTGATACATTGATACAGTATTGTCTTGTGTGACCATGAGAGAAATGTATTACAGTAAGAAATTGTGCTTGGTTCTGTCACTGTCCGATAAGCATTATGGAGTGAGAGGATTCTGGACGCTGCAGGGTGGAGCTGTAGTGTGAAACTGTGTCCTAAGAGTGAGTGACTGTTTTGTTTTTATTTGCATGTATATAATACTTATATGAAATTGTAAGTTATCACCTTCAAAGTGCAGCCCTTGAGAAATTGTACAGTAGTTTCAATGTTTTTTTTTTTTTTTTAATGATCAAAGCAGTACTGGAAGTTATTGTACATTAAGGGTGCTTAGTTCATCAGTTACCATTTTTTGGATGTTCTCCACGGTCCCATAATGATTTTCCTTCAACTTAGATTTTAACATAGGGAAGACATACAAATTGCAAGGAGCTAGATCTGGGCTGCAATGAGGTTGTGGAAGTGTGGGGATGTTTTCTTTGAAAAAAAACAACTCTTGAACTAAAAGGGCCATGTGAACAGGTGTGTTTTTGTGGTGCAGCATCAAGTCATTTGCGATGTCCCTTTGGGCTTGTTGGACCTTTTTTTTAAAAGTCATTCCGACATTAACTGTCTGTCTTGGAGGTACAAACTCTTTGCATACAATTCAATGGCTGTCGAAACGAGCAGTAATCATCTTTTTCACGCTGGATCTGCTGACACCTGCTTTCTTCAAAAGGGGAGAATTTTTTTCTGTGTCATTCCTCACTTTGTCCTTTGGTCTTGGGATCCAGCTCATACACCCATGATTCATCTCCTGTTATTATCCAAGAATTTGGCTCAATTTCTAGCCTTCTCAGCAAGTCCTGACAAATTTCCAAGCGGTTCTCTTTTTTCCTTCAGAGGCAAGTGTTTGGGAACCAGTTTTGAATAAATTTTTCATATATGCAAAACATTTGTAAAAATTTTATGAATTGCATTTTTATTTAAGCCTGTTTCTTCTGAAATCATCCTGATACTCAATCAGTGGTCTTTTGCAACCACAGCTTGCACAATTCCACATTGTGATTA
This sequence comes from Achatina immaculata, assembly GCA_009760885.1. Classification (NCBI taxonomy): domain Eukaryota; kingdom Metazoa; phylum Mollusca; class Gastropoda; order Stylommatophora; family Achatinidae; genus Lissachatina; species Lissachatina immaculata. The sequence continues at coordinate 3,091,444 of CM019714.1, forward strand.
TCTGTTGATGAGATTGGCCTTCTGGAACAAGATTCATCATCAACATTTTCTTGACCCTCTTTGAAAGCTTTGCACCACCTGAAGACCATGTTTCTCCATAGAGTGGCATCTCCATAAGTTTCAGTTAAATTTTCAGATGTCTCGGTGGCAGATTTCTTGAGTTTCATGCAAAATTTTATTGCATTTGCTATTTGATATTTCGCTCCAGTGCAAATGTAACAAGGTATCAAAACACTAACCGCAGTAATGTGGGAATGACATGACAGATCCAGTTGAAACTGGTCTGAACATGCAGCTAGGATCTCTGCCAACAAGCTCATATCCTTTAAACGTCTTTGCTGCTGTAGACCCCTTTTAAATATCTTTACTGCTGTAGACCCCCTTTAAACATCTTTGCTGCTGTAGACCCCCTTTATCATCTTTGCTGCTGTAGACCCCCTTTATCATCTTTGCTGCTGTAGACCCCCTTTAAACATCTTTGCTGCTGTAGACCCCCTTTATCATCTTTGCTGCTGTAGACCCCCTTTAAATATCTTTACTGCTGTAGACCCCCTTTAAATATCTTTGCTGCTGTAGACCCCCTTTAAATATCTTTGCTGCTGTAGACCCCCTTTAAATATCTTTACTGCTGTAGACCCCCTTTAAATATCTTTGCTGCTGTAGACCCCCTTTAAATATCTTTGCTGCTGTAGACCCCCTTTAAATATCTTTACTGCTGTAGACCCCCTTTAAATATCTTTGCTGCTGTAGACCCCCTTTAAATATCTTTACTGCTGTAGATCCCCTTTAAATCTTTGCTGCTGTAGACCCCCTTTAAATATCTTTACTGCTGAAGACCCCCTTTAAATATCTTTACTGCTGTAGACCCCCTTTAAATATCTTTGCTGCTGTAGACCCCCTTTAAATATCTTTACTGCTGTAGACCCCCTTTAAATATCTTTACTGCTGTAGACCCCCTTTAAATATCTTTGCTGCTGTAGACCCCCTTTATCATCTTTACTGCTGTAGATCCCCTTTAAACATCTTTGCTGCTGTAGACCCCCTTTAAATATCTTTACTGCTGAAGACCCCCTTTAAATATCTTTACTGCTGTAGACCCCCTTTAAATATCTTTGCTGCTGTAGACCCCCTTTAAATATCTTTGCTGCTGTAGACCCCCTTTAAATATCTTTACTGCTGTAGACCCCCTTTAAATATCTTTGCTGCTGTAGACCCCCTTTAAATATCTTTGCTGCTGTAGACCCCCTTTAAATATCTTTGCTGCTGTAGACCCCCTTTAAATATCTTTGCTGCTGTAGACCCCCTTTAAATATCTTTGCTGCTGTAGACCCCCTTTAAATATCTTTCAGTACTTTTTCACGCTATAGTAACATGTAAAATATCTAAATGCAGTGGGACATTACTACTCACACAAATAAATCTGATTTCATTTCTTTTTATGTGGACGGACACATTCTACTCTTTCTAAAAAATGGCCGCTTAGTTCCTTCTTACTCACATTCGATCATCAAATTCGTCTTTCACCGTTCAGAACAGTAGAAGTGGTTGGGGTTTTGTTGCCAGCCACAATGGAAAAGTAGTGGCATAGGGTTCAGGAGCCTTTGAAATCACTGCTTCAAGCATGCCAATAGGAATTGAGGCTGTGTCGGCGGCAGTGGAATGGTTAGTTGCTCATGATGTGGTTAATGGTGTCATTCTGGTGGTTTCATAGAGTATGCTTCGTAAGATTGATAATGTGGTTCAAAAAGAATGGGTTCATCTGTTAAGCCGATCAGCTGTGACAAGCCTAACGATAATTTGGTTCGAAAAGAATGGGTTCATCTGTTAAGCCGATCAGCTGTGACAAGCCTAACGATAATTTGGTTCGAAAAGAATGGGTTCATCTGTTAAGCCGATCAGCTGTGACAAGCCTAACATGGCTTTACTATCCAGAGCATACAGGAGTACATGGCAGTGATGTGGCAGACAGACTTGGTGGACAGGGAAAATAAATGGCAGACTGACAATGGACAAGGGGGACATTGCTAAGGCAGTATTGGACAGACTACAGGAAAATGAGGAGCGAGAATGGAAGAACAATGTAGTTGTGAGTGCTGGAGCTAGGACAAAGTAAAGGTGCTGGCAGGAAATCTGAGCTTTGTAGCAGAAAACACATCGTAAACAACCAACATTTGACAGGAACTTTTAGTAAACATACTCTTCATTGGATGCTGTGGTATGCAGCTTAGCATATATGGGGTTGTCCTAAACGCAGTGAAGCCACAGTCTGAACTTTGAACTTTGAACTATTGCATCCCATTATGAACCTCATTGCCACATTCTGTACCAAGTCCAACTTTGCAATTTTAAACTTGAGTTGCACTAAAGATGTGTTTCCCAATTAACAAATAATAAAGGTAAATTTAGGTGTATGGTGCAGTTTTACAAAGTGGCAGAGAGAATGAGTAAAATGAGAAAAAACTAATAGAATGTATGAGAGTAAGATGAGAATGTGTAAATGAAAAACATACAACATCCAGTATTTCGGTGTGAGCCTTTTTCGTGGATTACATACACAAACAAGATGACATATAACTTATCTTAGTGGCGTCCTCCTGAATAGGAAACAACACAACATTGCATGTCCCTTTGACTAGGCATAGCGAACACAGGGGGCCACAAATGAAACCAGAAGCCAATAGGAAATAGGAGGCAGGGAAAAAGAGAGACGGAAGGACAATAGATACCTGCATTGTAGGTGTCGGGGGGGGGGGGGAAGAAGAAAGGGAAGTGGAGAGATAATAAAAGAACTAGGAACGAACAGAAGGTGCCATAAACACACGTAACACACTAGAGACACAAATCATGGTGGGACGAGGGAAGCAGGGAGATAATAAAACTTGTGAATAGGACCAGACCCGGAGGGCAATAAGCACATACACATATACATATATACAGCTGATAATTAACATCAGATACATGAAGATTCATTTTGAGTTTACTATCTTGTAAATCTATGTTGTGTCAATACAAAGATCATGATTATTTGAAGGATTGTTTTATTTGTGTTTCTATGCATTGGTATTGCTGTTTGGGTTTCTTGGTATATATTCAGAGAATAGTTTACCATTGCTTTCCTTCCGGGCAGTGACTGTACTAGTCAGTGATCGTAGCCATTGTCCCTACATTGAGATCATCTGCCTACCATCATAGAATGGTGACCATAACCAACATTATCTGTCAGCTGCTCTCCCATTCCATCCACCACCTGCTCCCATTGGACACATTGTTGTTCCGTCATGATAATCTAGAGAAAACCGTCTTGGAAGGGTACATAATGGGAAAAAAGAGAGAGAGGAAGACCAAGGCGAAGATGGCTGCAAGACGTCATTGATAATCTGCAAATGGATGCATCAGCAGCAGGCCATCTTGCTCAGAACCTAGAGGCCTACAGGAGTGCTGTTAGGGAGACAAAGTTCCACAAGGGACATGCAAATGAATGATTGAATGAATGCATTAGTGTAAAGTATCAATGTAAAATATAAAAGATTAAACATTCTCCCCATCAATACATCATTATTTTCCTACAGTACAAAGAAAAGAATTCAGGAAATAGAACACATCCTTGTCTCACTCCCAATTTTATGTCTTGGAATGCTCCTATTTGGTTCTCAACCTTCATTGCTGCTGATTTGCTGCCAGTATATGTTTTTGATGAGTTTCAGATCTTTCCTATCTATTTTGATGTCTTCCAACATTCTTATAATTTCTGTGTGTCTCACTTTATCGAATGCTTTGTAGTAGTCTATGAAGCATAAGTATAGGTCAGTCATTACTTCTATTGATCTTTCCATCAATGTTCTCAGTATATATGTGGCATTACTTGTGCCTTTTCCTTCGACGAAGCCGCACTGTTCTTCAGCAATTTCTGGTTTTATTTTGCCCCTGACTCATCTCATGACAGTACGAAGCAGGATTTTGGTAATATGCCTCATAAGACTAATGGTTCAATGGTCTTCACATTCAACTGCTGTTACTTTGTTATTCTTCATGTGTTTGATGGCTTCTTCCACTTCTGCTTTTAATATGGGAGGCCCTTCATTATTATTTCATATACCTATTTCGCTTCTATTGTCCTCATAGAGTTCTCTAATGTATTCGCTCCATCTTCCCATTATTTCATCTCTGTCCATTATTGTATGCCCCTCCTTTGACTTCAGGCAACCAGTCTTGTGGTATGTCTTTTTGTTTGTTAACTCCTTTATTTGTTTGTACATATCTCTTGTGCTTCATTGATGGTGTGTTTCCATTTCATTATATTTCTTATTTAGCCACTCTTCTTTAGCTTTATTACATTTGTGTCTTATTTCTTTATTTATTTTGTCATATTCATCTTTATCTTCCTTAAGATTTCTTCTCCAATCCATTAGTTGCAAAATTTCTTCTGTCATCCACTCCTGTTTAGTGTGTCATTTATTTGGAGGTAGGATAGATGTTTGCTGAATAGAGTCTTTAAGCATATTCCATTGTTTATCAATCATTTCAGTCTTCTCTAAAGTATTATATCTGTTATGTACTATGGTCCTATATTGTTCTTGTATTGCCTTATATTTCCGTAGCAGCTCTCTATCTAGTTCTTTGTTTTTAGCTGGTACCTTTAACCTCTTTAGCCTGATTCTCACTTTTCCTACAACTGGGATGTGGTCGCTGTTGCAGTCTGCGCTTGGCCTTGTTTTCACGGATATTAGTGAGTTCCTGAATCTTCTGTTGATCATAATGTAATCTATCTGGTTACGTATGTTATTATTTGGGCTTTTCCATGTCCATAGTCACCTTGCCTTGATTGTGTTGTTGAAACCAAATATTTCCTATTATCATTTTATTCTTTTTGCCCACTCAGTCAGTATCTCTCCTCTTGTATTTCTGATACCTAGTCCATACGTGGCAGTAGCTTCATTGTCTTGTTCAGTCTCTACTTTTGCGTTTAAATCACCCAGCACAAAGTTTACTTCCCATGGTATGCACTGTTTCATTGCCATGTCCAGATTGTTGTAAAATTCTTTTATCTCTTCATCAGAGCTTTCTGAAGTTGGTGCGTATACTTGGATGAGATTTGTGTCTATTGATTGGCCCTGTAATTTAACCATTAACACTCTTGTCTAATATGCACCAGAAATCTTTCACAGTTCTTGCTGTCTTCATATATTATGCCACTCCATTTCTATATCCAGTATTATGCCAAGTCCTTTTCTACACTGGTTTTCCCCCGGAATATATTATTTTGAAGTCTTTATGGTCTCTGCTTCCTGCTCCAGTCCATCTCATGTCACATAAACCAAGGATGTTAATTTTCATTCTTTTCATTTATTGTTCGATGTTTTCCAAGTTCTGTTAGTGTTCTAATGTTCCATGTTGCAATTACTGTGATGTTACTTGCGTTTTCTTTGCGTACATTAGTTGGATGACGATCTGGTGTCACCTGTCGCACATGATAGTCCTTACCGTACGAGGTAGTTCCACTGGAACCCCCATTAACGTAGTTATGATTCAAAGAATTGTGGATTGTCATGATTGTTCTTGGGAATGTACAGTGTTGGTTTCCCCTTGCCTTCAACCGGTTTGTGTATGGTTTACTCCACTACCCTTTGACTCTGGCCAGAGTCTACCTTATAAGGCAGCAGGGAGTTTTAAATCAGATTTTTCCTTCTCTTAAATAAGCTACCAAGTCTAACGAGTCTCATCTACCCGAAGCGTCTGGTTTTCATGCGCCAGATACTCGCCTTTCGCCCCTTCTCCTGTCAGTTTAAACAGTTCCACCACGAGAAGGCTCTGGACTTGACTGTCAGAGGCTATTTGAGACGCACGCAACTAATGCCAACAATATTTCTTCCTAGTATTGCTGTAAATAGTGATTTCTTCCTAGTACTGCTGTAAATAGTGATTTCTCCTCAAAGTTTATCTTATCTTATATCCTTCCCGTGCCGTTAAACGTTACATAGGGCTCGCAAAGTAGTTCGCCAATTTTACCTGTCTTCGGCGAGTCTTTCAACCTCATCAAGGAATTTTATGCCTGTTAATTTGGCCTCTCTTAACAATGTCCTCTTCAGAGTTTCATGCGGTCTGCCTCTTTTTCTTTGGCCTGTTGTGTTCCACTTGATAGCTTGTTTTGGGATTCTCTGATTGTTTCTTCTAATCACATGACCGACATATGTTCATCTTATTTTTCTGATCACCCATGAGACAGGTTGTTGTTTGCTCATCTGTCTTATCACTGCATTGTTCTTGAATTCGTTCCACTTGATGCCGAGTATTTTCCTTAGGCATTTGTTTTCAGAAGAGTCTAATTTCTTGTCTATTTCTTTAGTTGTTTTCCAGCTTTCGCATGCCTCTACGTTTAACACCCCCAGAAATTAATATTGCAATTATCTCCACAAAATCCAATAATATTTTTGCTATATTATGAGTTTTTTTTTATACTGACATTAAATGGTTTGTCAGTATTTCTGCAGTTTCACCGGAAACTGATTGAACGTCTAAAAGTTTAACTTTTACGCCACAATTTGGTACAAAATACTGCACAATAATTGGCGCAGTTTTAATTTCGTTCCTGTTGGAAGATTGTACTGATGCCGTCACAACATTTGTTTTATTTAAATCTTCATAAAGCTGCTGAAACAAGAATGGCTCAATCACATTAACAATGACAACTTCATATTTTGTTCTGGCTAATCTAAACTTTGTTTCAAAGAGCTTCGAAATCAATTTAGACAAACAATCGGGTGACTTAAAGCTGAGATTGAGAATAGCAACATGAAAAGCAAAAGTTGCTTCTTTAGCTGCTATTAAAAATTCTTTGTCACTTAAATCGGTCGCTTTAAAATATGAGAATATATCTGAGGAAGTTCCTGCCGCTGCTACAAGACTTGTCCTAAGTTTCGCAGATTTCAAGTGATTTTTAATGTCCGAACACCCACCTTGAGCTACTGAAAGTTCTGTAAAGCACAGTTCACATTTCACTTTGTCAGTACGATCACAACTTTTTTTTCAAAACGGTTAATCCTTTTTAAATTCATCAGTAAACACACAATTTCTTTTTGGCATTTTGGAAATTAATTTAATGTACAGTACAGAATGATGACAAATGGCGACTCGCAGTTTGAACTCAACTAAGATAGCACATGCACAACAATGACGTGGACAGTGTAAGTTCCAGTGTATCCATCTCTAATTGAAACAAAATACAGTATCTAAAAGTGAAATAAAAATATCTTCATCTCATAGGCTACATGCTATTATAAATTATGTGAAAAAATATCTGGATAAAAAATAAAACATCTAAATTCACTAGGCCACATGCTCTAAATTTTGGGGGAAAACATATAGACATCTTTAAAAGTACTTAGATCTAGATACAAAATATTTAGATTTGCAACAGTGAATGTAACAGATGCGATATTTTAGTTGCCAAATCGCCATTTTATAAGAGGCTGCACTATTTTTTTACTTCTTGTATATTCGGCACTTTTAAATTTTACCAAATAACCGGGACAAAATGACAAACTGGCAGGAACCACATCATCAAACTGGACAGTCCCAGTCAAAGCGGGACGTCTGGTAAGCCTAATCAAGGGATATTATTCCCATTAAGCTGGCCTCTCACAATGTCCTCTTTAGAGTTTCACGTGGTCGACCTCTTCGGCTTGTTGTGCTCCACTTGATAGCTTGTTTTGGGATTCTCTGGTTGTTTCTTCTCATCACCTGACTGACAAAAGACCTTTTTCTGATCACCCATGAGACAGGTTGTTGTTTGCTCATTTGTATTATCTCTGGATTGTTCTTGAATTCGTTCCACTTTATACCGAATATTTTCCTTAAGCATTTGTTTTCAAAAGAGTCTAGTTTCTGATCTGTTTCTTTAGTTGTTTTCCAGCTTTCATATGCATAAATGAGGGTGGATATTACATTTGAACTGAATAATCTTAACTTGGTTTTTGTGCTTATAACTTTTGAATGCCGTATGTTCTCAAGATTCTTGAAGGTCAATGCTGCTTTTGCAATTCGAATTCTAACTTCCTTTTGCAATTCGAATTCTAAATTCCTTTTTGGTGTCACCATCCTGCTTTATGTAGCTGCTGAGGTATGCAAATGGTTTACTTCTTCAACAGCTGTTGTATATTTTTCCTTCCTGGTTAATGAGATAACACTCTTACTTCGTAAGAAAACGGAAGAAGAAGTCAATATTGTCCCAGCTGGTTTTAGGCAAGAAAGAGGATCAAGAGATCATATATTCAATATAAGATTAAAAATAGAGAAATGCAGAGAGTTTAATGTGAATCTATATTTATCTTTTATAGACTACTCAAAGGCATTTGATTGTGTACAACACCAGAAACTTTGGGAAATAATGGAAAACATGGGATTTCCAACACATTTGATACAATTAACATCACTGCTGTATCTAGACCAACAGATAGCAGTAAGAATATATGGTGAAACAACAACTTGGTTTGACATAAAACAAGGGGTCCGTCAGGGTTGCATACTGTCGCCTTACTTATTTAACTTGTATACTGAAAATATAATGAGGAGTGTTAGAGAAGGTGTAGACAAAGAATATTACGATCCCATAACAATTGGAGGTTATGAAATACCAGAGATTAGATATGCTGATGACACAGTATTACTGTCCACAACACAAAAAGTAGTGGAAAAACTGATTATGTCAGTCCGTATGAATAGTGAAGTGCAAAACTTCTGTCTTAATGCGAAGAAAACTAAATTGATGACAACTGACAAAACAAACAAGGCAGCTGAAATATGCATCAAGGAGGAAAAATTGGAAGAAGTGCAGAGTTTTGAATATCTTGGATCACTACTAACTAATAATGGAGAATCAACGAAGGAAATTAAAAGGATGACATCTACCGCTCTTCAAAAAGTAAAACAACTAAAGAATCTGTGGAGAGGAACAGACAGAATTACAAAAATAAGATTTTTAAGGGCATGCATCTTTTCTATGCAACATATGCCTGTGAGATCTGGACACTTAAAAAAAAAAGCTCAGAAACACATAAATGCCTTTGAATGTAAATGCTACAGAAGATTTCTTCAAATATCATGGACACACACACAACATATATATCCATACTACAAAAACTTAATATTGAAGAAGGCTGGCTAGTAAAGAGGATTAAAGAGAGAAAACTTAAATATTTTGGACACATTAAACGTCATGATAATCCAGAGAAGACCATCTTGAAAGGGTACATAATGGGGAAAAGAAAGAGAGGAAGACCAAGGCGAAGATGGTGCAAGGCATCATTGAAAATCTGCAAATGGATGCATCAGCAGCAGCCATCTTGCTTGCAACCGAGAGGCCTACATGAAAGCTGTTAGGGAGACAAAGTTCTGCAAGGGACATGCGCATGACTGATTAGTTAATGAGAAGTTTCATTATGTTTTCTTTTTCTTTAGTTAATTTCAAGTCCTTTACTAGCCATTGAAGACAGACTATCTGTTTCTTTCGTGTGTGTGTTGTGTGCGTGTGTGTGTGTGTGTGTGTGCGTGCGTGTGTGTGTGTGAAAAAATTGTGAATTTAAATGCATAACAAGAAAAGAAAAGACCAAGGCAAATATGTTCCTATTCAAATGATGTCATGGGCATTTTTGGACATATATTTTCTGTTGCCTAATTTGTCATATACAAGGCTCCTCCTTGTACTAAGTGGGTAGTCTGTGCACGCCAATTTATAGTGCAGCCTTTTCATATCCTGCGGCTTTAATTTCATCTTATTGTAGCGTATCTTGTCAAACATTAGAAAAGATGTATCTTGTCAAGCATTAGAAAAGATGTATCTTGTCAAACATTAGAAAAGATGTATCTTGTCAAACATTAGAAAAGATGTATCTTGTCAAGCATTAGAAAAGATTTATCTTGTCAAGAAATGTAAAAGAAGTATCTCGTCAATCGTTAGAAAAGATGTATATTTCCAAGCAAACAAAAAAAAAAAAACTGATGACCAACAGCGCAGTTCACAAGTTCAAATTCAGTTATCTCGTTTTTTCGGCCGTGACTACATTTAGTATTTTTTTGGAACTGCTTAAGTTGAATGAACGTTAACTTGATGAACACTGGCCACAATGTCACCACATCCGTACATGTGGTAGGACAGGTTCTTTCTTACAGTGTGGCCTCAAGGTAGAGAATGGCTGAATTTCCCCCTAAGGACGACATTATATCCAGTTAGCAGCGTTCAAGCGGAAACAACAACCACGTGTTTTTTTCGCGAGGGTTACCCATTCTTCTACAGTATGGTTTAGTGGACAGAGATTCAGTATTGTTTAGTAGACAGAGATTCAGTATCGTTTAGTGGACAGAGATTCAGTATCGTTTAGTAGACAGAGATTCAGTATCGTTTAGTGGACAGAGAATCAGTATTGTTTAGTGCACAGAGATTTTCCACTTGGATAAGTTTTTTTAAAAAATGTTTATTTGTGTTGATGAGAAGATGAGAGTTTATATCAGAGCAGACCTAAAGTAAAGGTAAAAAAAAAAGGTAAAGCTGCCATGCCGTAGAGGCACACAGGGATATGGTGTTAGTGCCCATATTTTCCTTGACCTGTCAGCACACTAGATGGTGATGTGGTCAGTATCACGCCTGGCTGCCTTTCCTTCCCCAACTCCTGAAGAAGTCGGGTACCCATTTCTACAGCTGGAAGTAGCTGATGCTTATTATGCATAAAACACTTATCGGCCATGAGCAAAGCGGAGTGATCGGGGCAGTCAGGGAATTATACAAGCGCCCTCTAATGTATCTTCATCTGACAATAAACCTGCATACCGAAGCTTACCTATTATTATACGAGGGTAGGTAGCATACCGAAGTGCACCTACTATTATACGAGGTTAGCCAGCATACTGAAGCTTACCTGTTGTTATTATTATACAAAGTTAGCCAGCATACCGAAGCTTACCTATTATACGAGGTTAGCCAGCATACCGAAGCTTACTTATTATTATAAGAGAGGTTCTAAGGACTGTTATAGCCGAAGGTGGTTTGGGGGATACGCTCTCCACTCCAATGAAATATCTCCAAAGCGTGCGTCTCAAATAGCCTCTGACAGTCAAGTCCAGCTCCTGGTCTTCTCGTGACAGAACTGTTGAAACTGACAGGAGAAGGGGCGAAGGTGAATATCTGGCACCTGAAAATCAGACGTTTCGGTTAGATGAGAGTCATGTTTGGTAGCTAATCTACCGCTGCTTGCGAAATTCTTCAGCTGCCATGCGTGAAGTAGGACTCCTCCCGGCCAGTGAAGAAAGGTGAGAATGGGGTTGACGCGCGGCGCCACTGTGGAAAAGGTGAAAGAAAGGATTAGGTGAAGTAATCAGTAGTATCGAGGTCAGGACTGCTCAAATCACAGCACCTCTGGAGGTTGGCCACGTCCTATGTGGACTCATACCGGGCGAATTGCCTGAACCGGCTTTACCCAAGGGTTAAGACACTGGTGGCGAGATTCTTCGGATGCTGCGAGTGGAATCAAAATCCTAACGACCAATAAAGAAAATGCGAGAAAGCAATTAGGGTTGCCGTGCGGCACCGATGCGAAAAGGTAATGGAAAGGATAAAGTGAATCTTAATCGGTATGTCCAGTAGTCTCATGGCGATCGCTACTCATACCACAGCACCTTTGCTCTAGAGGCCGATCACGTCCGATATATACCCATACTGGTGAAATATGCCTAAACCGGCTTAAACCATGGGTGAAACTTAATGGCTACTCATGTCACGGTACCTCCGCTCTAGAGGTCGATCATGTCCTAAACACGCCCATACTGGGATAATATGCCTAAACTGGCTCAACCCAGGGGTGAAACTTACTAGTGGCGAGGATTCGTCCTCCTGGACAAAAGCTCCATCCTGGTCACAACTAGGAAGGGGAGCGGCCACGACCACAAAATGCTGAAGTCGGAGACACTGGACCAGGGTAGTCTTGATAGGCAACCACCTCTCACCCGGCGGGGATGTATACGTATCCTAATCACGCTGAGGTTTTTCGGTGAGAAAGTTCAACTTTAGATTAAATTGGTGCAACGAAAAACACGGTGTCACGCCCACCGAGAATACAGGCTGAAGCCCTGCGATACTCTGAACCTCTTGTGGTCCTGTCGGGGACCACGGGATCTATCTAGGACTCATTCATTCATTCATTCATTCATTCATTCATTTGCATGTCCCTTGCGGAACTTTGCCTTCCTAACAGCACTCCTGTAGGCCTCTCGGTTATAAGCAAGATGGCCTGCTGCTGATGCATCCATATCTAGGACTAAAGGAGTAAATTCAGTAGGATCACGGGGCGGTCTTGGTGGTAGAAGCGAACGAATAAGAAATATAAGAGGTTAGCCAGCATACCGAAGCTTACCTGTTGTTGTTATTATTATACGAGGTTAGCCAGCATACCGAAACTACCTTTTATTATACTGGGTTAGCCAGCATATCGAAGCTTACCTATTATTATACAAGGTTAGCCATCAAAACAAGAACTAAACTTCATCATCATCATAAGCCGTGCCGACTGGCGTTGGCTATTATGCTTCTCCAGAGTACGCGATCCTTCATGCAGGCCATCAGCTCAGTTGGTGATCTCCTCTCACACCATCCCGTCAGACTGTCCAGTATAATTTCTCTTGGTCTTCCTCTTGATCTTCTTCCTTCTATTTTTCCTGTTGTTATAATATTTTCAATGCCCCCTCTTCTCATTGCATGTCCTATGAAAGTACATTGTCTCTCTCTTATCTTTTTGACAAGGTTTTTTGTCTCTCCAGCTCTTCTCATACATTCTTCATTAGTTATTTTTGCTGTCCAGGGGATTCGCAACATTCTTCTAATAAACCACATTTCTGCTGCTTCCAATGATTTTTGTGCAGACTTGCCTATTGTCCATGATTCACTTCCATATAACAAGATATGTTCAATATAGCATTTTAGGACTCGTTTTCTAACATTCATTGATAAGGATGTGTTGGTTATTATGTTTCTCATTCTCTGAAATGCAGTCTTTGCTTGGCCTATTCTGTTCCTAATTTCTGTTCTGCATTTCCCATCTGAAGTTATTACTGCTCCAAGGTATTTGAATTTCTGCACCTGGTTTAGAATAGTTCCGTTTAATTTAATACTGCATGCTGGTGGATTCTGTTTCTTAGATATAACAATAGTCTCTGTCTTTTTGATATTCAAAGTAAGGCGTTTCTGTTCACTTTCTTTGGCGACTTTATCCAAGAGATTTTGCAGGTCTTGTTGGTTCTCAGCTATCAGTACTGTGTCGTCAGCATACTGAAGGTTGTTAATATTGTATCCTCCAATTTTTATGCCTGGTTCTGTGATGATTGTTCTTAGAATATTCTCGCTATACAGAGAAAAAAGGTCTGGAGATAGTACACATCCTTGTCGCACCCCTTGTTTTATAGGTTGATATTTTCCAATTCTATTTTCAACTCGAACTGCTGCTTCTTGCTGCCAGTATAGATGTTTTACAATCCTCAGGTCTTTGCCGACCATATTGATGTCTTCAAGCATTTTAATAATTTCATTATGTTTCACCTTGTCAAATGCCATGGTGTAATCAATGAAGCATAAGTAGAGATCTTTCTGTACTTCTAAAGCTCTTTCTGTTAGTGTTCGATTGTGTGTTCCCTTTCCTTCAACAAATCCAAACTGTCCATCTGCTATTTCCATTTTTATCTTTTTCCTTGTTCTTCTCATAATGATTCTCAGAAGTAGCTTCGTTATGTGACATGAGAGGCTGATAGTCCGGTGGTCGTCACATTCCTTTGCACCTGGTTTCTTTGGTAGTGCTATAAACGTGGATTTAATCAGGTCACTGGGAATATAACCACTGTTGTAAATGTTATTCAGTAACATGGTTATTATTTTTATTCCTGTCTCCTCTAGTGCCTCTATTTCTTCTATTGTTATATTATCAGGCCCAGTCGCTTTTCCTTTCTTCATGTGTTTGATGGTATCTATGATTTCATCTTCAAGTATTGGTGGTCCCTCACAGTTTTCAGTATCTAGTGTTAATTCTGGTCTTTCTCCTCCATATAGCTCACCGATATACTCTGTCCACCTGTCCACAATGTCTTCTTTTCCCATTAACATTTTACCTTCTTTCGATTTCAGGCATCCTGTGGTATATTTTGTTTTCCTGCCTGTGAGTTCATTAATTCGTTTGTGCATGTTTTTGCTGTCTTTAATATGAGAGTCCTCTATCTGTCTGCACTGCTCATTTAACTACACTTCTTTTGCTTCTCTGCATTTGCGTCTTATTTCTTTATTTATCTTGTTATATTTTTTCTCGTTTTTTTTACTCCTCCTCCTCTTGTCCATCAGTCCTAAGATGTCGTCTGTCATCCATTTATTTTTAGAGGCTTCTTTTTTGGTGGTATTATCTCCTTAACAGTTTGGTGGATAGAATCTCTTAACATTTCCCACTGTTCATCTATACTATTTATCTTTGCTATCGCATTGTATCTATTTGTTATAATAACTTTGTATTGTTCTCTCAGTTCTTGGTCATTTTTAAGAAGTTCTGTATTCAGTTTGATGTTTCTCACTTTTCTGCATGCTTTCTTTAGTTTTATTCTAACTTTTCCACAGAGTGGATCATGATCACTATTGCAGTCAACTCCTCTCATGGTTTTTATTGTCAGTAATGCATTGCGGAATCGTTTGTTGATTAATATGTAGTCTATCTGGTTAAAAGTCTTTTTGTCTGGACTGCACCACGTTGCCAGTCTTCGAGGATGTTGTTTAAACCAGGTGTTTCCTACAACCATGCTGTGTATTCTTGCCCATTCAATTAATTTATAACCTCTGTCATTCCTCTCCCCCAGTCAATAGTCACCAACGGTGTCTGAAGTTCTTTCTTTACCAACTTTGGCATTAAAATCTCCCATGACTATGGTAACTTCATGTGACTTTGTGTGTTTTAGTGCTGTCTCTATGTCGTTATAAAATAGCTGTACATCTTCTTCAGAGCTTTCAGATGTTGGAGCGTACACTTGTATAATATTTATGTTTATTGGTTGTCCTTTCAGTTGGGCTAGCAGGACTCGGTCCGAGATTTTCAAATATCCTACAGTTGTCCTTGTCGTTTGTTCATCAAATATAATTCCTACTTCTCGTTCATGTTTCTCACTTCCTGAATATATTATTGTATATTTATCTGAGTTTATCTAAACTTAGGCTTTTTAATACAAATGTTATATAAATTGTTGTCGTGCTATATGGTTCGGAGACATGAGTTATGACCAAGACAATACAACAGAGGATACAAACATTCATGAAGTATTGCTTGATGAGGATTTTAAACATTAAACGGCAGGACAAGATCAGGAACAGGGAGATCTGGGAAAGGGCAGGACAAGAACATATGAATCTACAAGTCAGTCTAGGAAATGGAGGTGGATTGGCCATATTCTGAGAAAACCCGACACCAGCATAGCAAGACAGGCATTGATATGGAATCCTCATGGAAACAGAAAGCAAGGAAGACCTAGACTTACTTGGAGAAGAGAAATTATGACAGTGCTCAGAGACAAGGAATACACATGGAAGGATGCAGAGAATAATTCCAAGAACAGGGATGGCTGGAGAGCCTTTATCTATGCTCTCAAGGGAGTGAAAGGCGATGATGATGCTGATGATGATGCTGATGATTGGTCAGTTGGTGTCTTTGACCAGTAATACATAGCCATGATTAGTTAAATTATACTTCTAGATAACTGAGAGTTGGCAGTTTATGGGTGAGACATGTTCAGAGACAGCAGACTAGAAGGTGTCAAGATCAGACCAGTGCTATGCCGATAAGCATATGCTGTTATCTCTCTCCATCTCGCTCGATCTTCCGTGTCTACAATGAATTCAATTGTTGTTTCCACACCAAATCACGCAGTCAGGACATTTAGGTACATCTGTCTTCTCCGCTTTCTCCATTTTTTGCCATTTACCTTTACAGTCATGAGCAGTTTGTTGAGACTTCATGTTTGCTGATGTGCCAGAGAAACTTTGATTGTCTTTTCCTTATGTATGGCATTAGTTTGGGATATTCTTTAGCCTGCTGTAATACTTATTTATTTATCTTTCTGACTGTCCATGGTATGCAAAGCATCCTTCTTAGGAACCGCATTTCAGTAGCCTTTACTCTTTGTTCTAATTGTTTATTCATGTAAAGGGTTCCGTGCCGCAGGAAGAAACGCGAACGTTCGCGGATGCCGAAATAAAACCGCGGGTCTTGATATGTTTAGGGGGTATAGCTGTAAAATGGAATGGAAAACAGTATTTACATGTACTTCCGTTTCAAAATATAACTAAATGTATGAAAACTTCATAAATGCAGAGTTTTTTTAAGGAAAAAAAAGCAATGTGATGTTTTTAGACAATGATTGTGCCCAACTCACAATCGGCTAGGTCTAGATCTACACTACTTACCATCTGAGATGTCTAGATCTACCTGTCGATCTCCTATTGTGATTCTATATTGCATTCTCGCTAAATTAATGTCTGAAATAACCTCCTAACTATTTCTCCAGTCGTTTAATATGTCTAGATCTATTTGGGATACATTCAAGAGCAGTGAGGTGGTCACAGGCTATGTCCATACCCCTATCTACATCTTAAAAAATTGAAAATAGTCCATGTTTCTCTTCCTTTTTCTCTCTCGGCGTCGCTCGTAACTAAGCACTCTTTCGCTATTTTTAAAAGTGTCACAGGAAACGCGAACGAAATATATCATCATCATCATCGTCATCATCATCATCATCATCATCGTCATCATCATCATCATCATCATTATCATCATCATCATCATCAGGTTGTCATGCCGATTGGCGTTGGCTATTATTCTTCTCCAGAGTACGCGATCCTTCATGCAGGCCATCAGTTCAGTTGGTGATCTCCTCTCACACCATCCCGTCAGACTGTCCAGTATAATTTCTCTTGGTCTTCCTCTTGATCTTCTTCCTTCTATTTTTCCTGTTGTTATAATATTTTCAATGCCCCCTCTTCTCATTGCATGTCCTATGAAAGTACATTGTCTCTCTCTTATCTTTTTGACAAGGTTTTTTGTCTCTCCAGCTATTCTCGTACATTCTTCATTAGTCATTTTTGCCGTCCAGGGGATTCGCAACATTCTTCTAATAAACCACATTTCTGCTGCTTCCAATGATTTTGTGCAGACTTGCCTATTGTTCATGATTAACTTCCATATAACAAGATAGGTTCAATATAGCGTTTTAGGACTCGTTTTCTAACATTCATTGATAAGGATGTGTTGGTTAGTATGTTTCTCATTCTCTGAAATGTAGTCTTTGCTTGGCCTATTCTGTTCCTAATTTCTGTTCTGCATTTTCCATCTGAAGTTATTACTGCTCCAAGGTACTTGAGTTTCTGCACCTGGTTTAGAATAGTTCCGTTTAATTTAATACTGCATGCTGGTGGATTCTGTTTCTTAGATATAACCATAGTCTCTGTCTTTTTGATGTTCAAAGTAAGGCGTTTCTGTTCACTTTCTTTGGCCACTTTATCCAAGAGATTTTGCAGTCTGTTGGTTCTCAGTTATCAGTACTGTGTCGTCAGCACACCGAAGGTTGTTAATATTGTATCCTCCAATTTTTATGCCTGGTTCTGTGATGATTGTTCTTAGAATATTCTCGCTATACAGAGAACGAAATATATACGAACAAAATATGTACAATATAAATGTTACACCGGTTGTTTTAATAAAACAAACCAAGAGTCGCTATATCGACCGCTGGCACAAACTGGGAAACTGGAAGGGTCGATATAGTGACCGAAGGCACGGAAATGCAGTGTAGTGAGATATTTCTATGACATATATGATTATATCACTATAGAAAATCACTGAATGATGAGGATGATGATGATCCTGTTTGAAAAAATATCTAGTGAGCAAGAAGTTGTAGTCAGATTCGTCAGACTACTACTCAGATAAGAAAGATTCTATCTGGAAGTCTTATCAGTTTAGTTTCAACGTAATTCACACGAAACTGAACATACCCAGGCTCTCAACAACTCCACGCAGATAACAGCAACATACCCAGGCTCTCAACAACTCCACGAAGACAACAACAATATACCCAGGCTCTCAACAACTCCACGAAGACAACAGCAACATATCCAGGCTCTCAACAACTCCACGAAGACAACAGCAACATACCCAGGCTCTCAACATCTCCACGAAGACAACAGCAACATACCCAGGCTCTCAACAACTCCACGAAGACAACAGCAACATACCCAGGCTCTCAACAACTCCACGAAGACAACAGCAACATAACTTGAAAACTGCTGACAGTCCCTCAAAAAAACTAACACGTAACAGTGAGGATTAACTTGAAGAGAGTTTGAAAACACGGACAGTTTTATTTATGAGAAATAATGACAGATGACTGATGCTGATGAAATGCTTGGACAGAAAAACTTGAGAGTTTGCAAACATGGACAGTTTTATTTATGAGAAATAATGGCAGATGACTGATGCTGATGAAATGCTTGGACAGAAAAACTTGAAGAGAGTTTGAAAACATGGACAGTTTTATTTATGAGAAATAATGGCAGATGACTGATGCTGATGAAATGTATAGACAGAAAACATGATTGAGGCTCCACTCTCAGCTAGAACATTGTATAATATTTATACATGGGGAGGGAGTGAACATCTCTCTCACAACACAACTACAATCGTGCTCACACAACATGAAGAAACAAAAGTTGCAATATTTACATCTTATGAAACATCTCACTGAACGCACATTATTTTAAACTTTTGTTGGTTTTGAACACTCTTTACACAATGCCAAGAGACAACATTTAGTAGCAACTCAGCTAGCTAGAACAAAACTGACTTCATCCTAGTTCAAACATTCTGCAAGAAAACTCACAATAAACAACTCTAACTCTCTGTCTAAACTGTCATCTCATTCTATATCCTCGTATAATCCATCAATCTCTAAATCTAAAAAAAAAAAAAAACAAACTTGTGCTTAAATATGAGCTACAATTTTACTTTGAACTTTCTTGAAATTTATTTTTCTCACAAGGAGTCTAACCCACATGAAATCACCTGTTTACTGACCTTGGGTAATAAAGTGTCAAAACATTTCCAAATTTAACTTTCTGTTATTAAATATAACTAGTCTAGACAAACATTTCACCAAAAAATATTGATAATTCTCTCATGAAGTCAATATGACATAAGTAAGCTTTTCTCAACATTATCTACATCATGAATAAGGGGTTTAATCACTTAGTCGAAGAACTAAATTATCATTGATTGTTTCCCTTTGATAGTAAAATTTCTGTAGTAACTAGCGCAGTATTAAAAAATACTGTCACATCTTACATAAAGTAGAATAGGCTGTATATAGCATCTTAGATCTCTCTTTCTTATTTCCAAAGACAGTTTTTTATTTCATAAATTCTTCATTTTTTCCCCCAAAAGCTGTCTTTGCCATTGTTATCTTTGTTCTGATTTCTTCAGTGCACCTGCCATCAGATGTTATGGCTATATCTAAATATTTGTATCTATTGATCTGTTTTAATATCTTACCCTGCAGTATAATTCTGCATTCTGGTATTTTCTTTCTCTTGGACATCACTTCTGTTTTATTGGTGTTTAATTCTAACCTGTCTTTCGTGCTTTCTTCTGTGACTTTGTCCAAGAGTTTTTGTAAGGCTTTCCTACCCTCTACTATCAGTACTATGTCATCTACATATCTGTCTACGTTCAGTACTGTGTCATATCTGTCTAGTATCAGTACTGAGTCATCTGCATTTGTCTGCTGTCAGTACTGTGTCATCTATATATCTGTCTAGTATCAGTATTGAGTCATCTGCATTTGTCTGCTGTCAGTACTGTGTCATCTATATATCTGTCTAGTATCAGTACTGAGTCATCTGCATTTGTCTGCTGTCAGTACTGTGTCATCTATATATCTGTCTACTATGAGTATTCTGTCATCTACATATCTGATGTTGTTTACTTTCTTTCCTTCAGTCTCTACTCCACCTATTTTCTTGATTTCTCTCATTATTATTTCACTGCATAAAGAGAAGAGGTCTGGAGAACACATAATTGTCTCACATCTTTTTTTATTTGTTGGAACTCACTGATGGTATTGTCCACCCTTACTGCTGTTGTTTATTCTCAGTAGATGTTCTTTAATATCTGTTGGTCTCTTCTGTCAATTCCCAGTTTTTCAAGCATCTTAAACATTTCTTCATTTCTTACTCTATCAAATGCATTAGTGTAACACACAATAATTAGTGTATAAGTATATAACTATACACGGAGCCACTGCAGTAAAGCTGTGATACCAAAATGTATAAACTAGGAACAGCTTTATTACTTGACAAGTACACAATTGTGACATTTCGGCGCGAGCCTTAATCATACAAAAAACACAGGACAAAGAAATAGAGAGGAGTATCCTGTTCAAAAAAAAAAAAAAACGCATAACTGTTGAAGGCCAAATTTTAGCCACAACTTTCATATTCTATAGCTTTTTAAATTGAATGAATAAAATTGTCAAATTGCACACAATAATACCTAAGGGTTTAAACACTCACTTGACAGTTTCTTGCATCTGTGTGACGAGAATTTGTTAGTCCCAGGGGTTCTCAAGTTAGTATGGTGTCTGGCCTCCGCTTGCATCGATCAGCGACTGGCATCTCCTGGGCATTGTTGCGATAAGATGTCTGATGTGCGCCTGTGTGATGGCTGCCCACTCTTCCTGGAGAGCCTGCCACAGGTCACGACGATTGGCTGGAGAAACGTTTCGGCGACAAACACGTCTTTGCACCTCATTCCATAGGTGCTCGATCAGATTCATGTCTGGAAACAGGGATGACCAGGGAAGGGCGAGAATGTTGTTGACAGATTGGTGTGTGGTGAACCGTGCAGAATGGGGTCTGGTGTTGTCCTGTTCAAACACAGACCTCTGCGCAGCCAAAATTGGAAGGATTAGGGTCGAAGAATTTCAATGACGTATCGTCGCGCATTAAAACCTCCTTCAATCTACACCAATGGACTCCTTCCGTTTAAATGGATAATTCTCCATACCATTACACCTCCACCACCGTGCAGCGGAGTTTCATCAACCCAATTTTGGGCAAAACGTTCATTTGGTCTACGGTAGACCCTTCTCCGCATATCATGGCGGTGCAACAAAAAGTAAGGTTCATCACTAAACCAGACACGTCTCTATTGATTGTCAATTGTCCAGGGCCGATGCTGGTTGGCCCAAACTAGTCGATTTTGGCGATGGTGTTTCAATAAGACAGGACCTCTGTGAGGTCGTCGTGCCACCAGTCCAGCTTCATGCAGTCTATTCCGGACAGTTTGATCAAACACACGACATCCTGCAGGTAATGACTGGGCACTCGAGGAAGCTGTTGTAAACCTGTTTCTGAGGTGATGAATCAGAATAAAGGGATCATCAGCTGCTGATGTCACCCTGGGTCGTCCCCTGCGGTGCCGGTCTTCAGCTAAGCCAATGGCTTGGAAACGGTGTCAAAGTCGACTGATGGTACTCTGCTGCACGTATAAATGCCTGGCAACCTAACTTTGGCTTTCGCCTGCATGCAGGCGACCAATAGCAATGTTTTGTAAATTTTGCGATAGACGTTCCACAATTGTCTGTTTGAAAATTAGCTGAATTTGTTTGTGTAACCTAATCCTTTCATAGGGTTTCATTTGCGTGGGAAGTGTGTTGTGCTCACCACAAAAATCACGACTTTTCGATAATCGAAACGCGAGTTATGGTAAAAAAAAATGTGTAATTAGCAAGGGCAGCTACTGCGTTCTGACTATATACGAGAGTAGCAAAATTCACGCTAAAACATGGACCTGATATCTTGGTGATAATTTTTGGTGTGGTTTGAGATACCCGGGAAAAATTGTTTGTCATGACATATAAAAAATGAAGCTTATATAAGCTATGTTTTTTATTGTTGATAGTATATAAATTCTCATGAATGCTGTGTTTAAAAAAATCAAATAAAAATGCTTCTTACAAGTTACAGCTAAGTAGTCTATTCATTTATTTTTTTAAACACAGCATTCATGTGAATTTATACTTTACATCCTCTATTTCTTTGCTCTGTGTGTTTTTGTATGATTAAGGCTCACGCCGAAATGTCACAAATGTGTATTTGTTTAAGTAATAAAGCTGTTCCCACCACCCTCCCCCTATTTGATATATTTGAGTGTAATCTATGAAGCACATAACAGAAGATGTAGTCAATTTATTCGTGGCCGTCAACGTAGTAAGAATTGTAGTAGTGAAATAAAAGTTCTCAGTCAAGTTCAATGACTCAGCTCTCCTGATTAAATCGTTAGGATAGTATCTTCTTGCACGGCCAGTTATGTGCTATAGTTCGGGAGGGAGTGAGTAAGGTGAGGAAAAAAAACGAATAAAAAGTATGAGAATGTATAAATGAAAAACATACAACATCCGATATTTCGGCGTGAGCCTTATTCGAGGATACATACACAACGAAATACAAACACGAAGAACTTATCTGAAGTGTCTTGCTCCAAGTGGGAAACGGAAATGTGTGTGGTAGAAGGGAGATGAAAAAACCACACTGCCTCCAGACAAAATATTCCCAATAGAGTCAATCATAAAGAAGATATGGAGAGAGAGGAGGAGAACAAGTGGGAGAAAGGGGGAAGGGGAAGGCAATAGAAATATGATAGGCGCTAGAGGTGTCGGAGGGGGGGGAGAGGGGAAGGAAAAGGGGACGCGGAGAGATAATGAATGAAGAACATAAACACCTGCAGGGAGAAAATGTGAAACTGGTGAATAGGACAAGACCAATATGTTGGCAGAGAAGAAAATAGGATGGTGGTAGGGAGGGTAGCATAGAGAAAGAAAGTAGAGTTTTAAAAAGGCCAGTGGAAAAATAAAGAAGTTACAGAAAGCTGAAGACATTGTTAATTCCAGCTGGGTGGAGACAGCCAGTCTGGAAAATAAGGCGCTGTTCTAGAAATCTCCGAGATCGTACATCTGCGGAACAAGAGCGGATCGCACTAACAGAAATGTCCTGTTTGCCCCTGTGGTTGCCAAGGCAAAAATGTTTAGCCACAGGTGTCCAGGCCTTCTTAGAAATATTGAGATGCTGGCAAAATCGATCTCCTAACCGTAAGTCAGTTTCCCCTATGTACTTCAAACCACAACGTTTGCCATGGTAACATAAATGACATTTCATGAAGTACAGGTGAAACCCTCCTGAACTGATAAAGTGGACTTAAGGAAGGAGATCTGGCTGGCCTCGACAACAAACTAGCAAGTGTTACATCTACGGCGTCCGCAACGTCTGGTACCATAAAAAGTGTCATCTGTCTTAAGATGACTACGTATTAAAAGGTCCCTGAGGTTCTTGTCCCCCCTGTAGGCCACCAATGGGGGTTCCCCAAAAAGTTCACATGTCTCAGACTCGGTCTCTACTCCTTTTTCCCAGCTTCTTAGGTTGCGACGTTTGTGTAAGGAGGATATGGATTTCCAGGATCAAGGCCACAAATTGCTAGATTTCTTCTGTCAACGCGGCTATCCAGAATACGTTCTCTCGTCATCTTGGAACCGCATTAGCCATATATCGCGGCAACAAACCCTCATCCCTAAACCGCACTGTAGCTCGGACAGAGTTAAACTGGTACTCACGTACCACCCTCATAGCTTGGCAGTTAAAAACATACTGTTTCACCATCTCCATCTCCTCCAGACAGAGCCTGAGACACGTGAACTTTTGGGGAACCCCCATTGGTGGCGTACATACGGGACAAGAACCTCAGGGACCTTTAAGTCGTAGTCATCTTAAGACAGATGACACTTTTTATGGTACCAGACGTTGCGGACGCCGTAGATGTAACACTTGCCAGTTTGTTGTCGAGGGCAGCCAGATCTCCTTCCTTAAGTCCACTTTATCAGTTCAGGAGGGTTTCACCTGTACTTCATGAAATGTCATTTATGTTATCATGGCAAACGTTGCGGTTTGAAGTAAATAGGGGAAACTGGCTTATGGTTAGGAGATCGATTTTGCCAGCATCTCAATAATATTTCTAAGAAGGCCTGGACACCTGTGGCTAAACATTTTTGCCTTGGCAACCACAGGGGCAAACAGGACATTTCTGTTAGTGCGATCCGGTCTTGTTCCGCAGATGTACGATCTCGGAGATTTCTAGAACAGCGCCTTATTTTCCAGACTGGCTGTCTCCACCCAGCTGGAATTAACAATGTCTTCAGCTTTCTGTAACTTCTTTATTTTTCCACTGGCCTTTTTAAAACTCTACTTTCTTTCTCTATGCTACCCTCCCTACCACCATCCTATTTTCTTCTCTGCCAACATATTGGTCTTGTCCTATTCACCAGTTTCACATTTTCTCCCTGCAGGTGTTTATGTTCTTCATTCATTATCTCTCCTCGTCCCCTTATCCCTCCCCTCTCTCCCCCTCCGACACCTCTAGCGCCTATCATATTTCTATTGCCTTCCCCTTACCCTTTTCTCCCACTTGTTCTCCTCCTCTCTCTCCATCTCTTCTTTATGATTGACTCTATCGGGAATCTTTTGTCTGGAGGCAGCGTGGTTTTTCCTTCTCCCTTCTACCACACACATTTCCGTTTCCCACTTGGAGCAAGACACTTCAGATAAGTTCTTCGTGTTTGTATTTCGTTGTGTATGTATCTTCGAATAAGGCTCACGCCGAAATATCGGAAGTTGTATGTTTTTCATTTATACATTCTCATACTTTTTATTCGTTTTTTTCTCACCTTACTCACTTCCTCCCTCACTTTGTAAAACTGCACCATACACCTCTGTCTAACTTATTTATTTAAACCAGTTTTACTGCAGTCGCCACCCCTTTTATCTAGTCTCTTGCCTGTCGTGTTGTCTTTTTTGTGGGCAACTAATCTCTAATGTGTGACTTCGGTAAGATACTAAAAAAAATCCATCTTGTTTCTATACTTACACCCCCCCCCCTTTTCCCCACAGAGAGAGAGAGAGAGAGAAAGAGAGCACAATGCTCTTCGACTTCACAACTCAGGGGACTCTACTGAGACTCATATCTCGAGAGTGGTCTATCCTTGTCCATGTTAAAAATGTCTGACAAAATGGCGATAGAAGAGTGATTCACTCAATGAAGAATATTTTTATCCATTGAAGGAACTTTAAAATTACACATGGCGGTATCGTCTGATATTTATAAGTAAATTATGGCTGCTGATGCATGCAAGCCCATAGGTCGTGCTGACATGCGAGAAGGTGATGTATACATAATTTATTTGTTAAAAATAAAATGTGTTGGACTTGTCCATTCCAAACAACAAAGTGTACCAAATGTAAACATACATCAAAACTGTAGTAAATGTCAGACTCGTTACAGATGTGTAACAGGTAGTAAACTTATCACAAAACTGTCACAAATGGTACACACACAGCTGTAACAGATAGTCATCTTACACAAAACTGCTGCAAATGGTAACCTTACTGCAAGCACGTACTAAGCTTACAGAAAACTGTGGCAAATGGTAAACCTATGTTTATCTTGTGCCACTCACTGACTAATTTCTGTTGTCTAGTATTTATCATATTTTGCTCACTTACTAATTTCTGTTGTCCAGTATCTATCATATGTTGCTCATGTACTAATTTCTGTTGTCCAGTATCTATCATTAGTATTACTGTCCACAACACAAAAAGGAATGGAAAAACTAATTATGTCAGTCCGCAAGAACAGCGAAGAGCAGAACCTCTATCTTAATGCAAAGAAAATTAAATTGATGACAACTGACAAAACAAACAAGGCAGCTGAAATATGTATCAGTGAGGAAAAACTGAAAGAAGTGGAGAGTTTTGAATATCTTGGATCACTACTAACTAATAATGGAGATACAATGAGGGAAATTAAAAGGAGGACATCTATCGCATTTCAGAAAGTAAAACAAATAAAGAATCTGTGGAGAGGAGCAGACAGAACTACAAAAATAAGATTTTTAAGGGCATGCATCTTTCCCATAGCAACATATGCCTGTGAGACCTGGACACTTAACAAAACAGCTGAGAAACACATAAATGCCTTTGAATGTAAATGCTACAGAAGAGTTCTCCAAATATCATGGACACAAAAAAAGAACAAATATATCTATACTACAAGAGCTTAATATTGAAGAAGGCTGGCTGGTAAAGAGGATTAAAGAAAGAAAACTTAAATATTTTGGACACATTAAAAACGTCATGATAATTTAGAGAAGACCATATTGGAAGGATACATAGTGGGAAAAAGAAAGAGAGGAAGACCAAAACAAAGATGGCTGCAAGACATTGTTGACGATCTGCAAATAGATGCAGCAGCAGCAGCAGGCCATCTTGCTCATAACCGAGAGGCCTACAGGAATGCTGTTAGGGAGGCAAAGTTCCGCAAGGGACATGCAAATGAATGATGGTGGAAATGACTGGGATGTGATAGCAGACCCATCAGGAAGAAGAGAGTACCCGACTGCCATCAAGAACACAGGAATGTGACCGGACATTGTAGTGTACTCTAAAGAAAAACAGGAATTAATAATGATCAAGCT
The DNA here is from genome assembly GCA_009760885.1 of Achatina immaculata. Lineage (NCBI taxonomy): Eukaryota > Metazoa > Mollusca > Gastropoda > Stylommatophora > Achatinidae > Lissachatina > Lissachatina immaculata. Next base: position 3,118,075 of record CM019714.1, read on the forward strand.
TACAGTTCCGTATGAAACAAGAATAGAGGAGCAGCATCTATTCAGATGTGAGAAGTACAATGATCTGGTCAAGCAACTGAGGCAGGGGGCAGGAGTCAGGGCAAAAGTGATAGCTGTAGAAGTAGGAGCGAGAGGATTCGTAGCAACATCAGTATATGACCTATGTAAGCAACTGGGCTTTATGCTTGGGACAAATAAGAGCAAGGACTTTGAAAGCCTTTCAGAAACAGCAGAAAAGGCTTCATGCTGGCTGTGGAGTATGCGAAACAAGCATTGAGAACATAAATAATTTCGTTTGTTACAACCAGTACCAGTCCTCTGTAGTTAAATCGTAAAAGACGCACTTCAAAGCGCAGGCCAACTGGAAGATCACGGGTTCAATCCTAGGGTGGAAAAAAAAAAGCAACAAGTCACAAGACCTCTGGGACTCATGACCCAGAGGGGCCTACCCCCTTAGAGTGTCAAGAGTTTAATAAGGCCGAAACACTTGTCTGAGGGGGGGTACTTCCTCTGATGATCTGAAGGAGTTGTGTTGTTGTTCAGCTCTCTACAGTAGAGAGTTTCCTGCATAGTTTCCTGCACATGTCACTAACTTACTAATTTCTGTTGTCCAGTATCTATCATACATATGCCTGTGAGGCCTGAACACTTAACAAAACAGCTGAGAAACACATAAATGCCTTTGAATGTAAATGCTACAGAAAAGTTCTTCAAATATCATGGACACAAAAAGAACAAATATATCCACACTACAAGAACTTAACATTGAAGAAGGCTGGCTAGTAGAGAGGATTAAAGAGAGAAAACTTAAATATTTTGGACATATTAAACGTCATGATAATATAGAGAAGACCATCTTGGAGGGGAAAAAGAGGAAGATGATCTGCAAATGGATACATCAGCAGCAGGCCATCTTGCTCACAACCGAGAGGGCTGCAGGAGTACTGTTAGGGAGGCAAAGTTCCGCAAGGGACATGCAAATGAATGAATGAGTATCTATCATATATCACTCACTACTTTCTGTTGTCCAGTATCTATCATATGTCGCTCACTTACTAATTTCTGTTGTCCAGTATCTATCATGACGCTCACTTGCTAATTTCTGTTGTCCAGTACCTGTCATATGTTGCTCACTTGCTAATTTCTGTTGTCCAGTGCCTATCATATGTCACTCACTTGCTAATTTCTGTTGTCCAGTATCTATCATATATTGCTCACTTGCTAATTTCTGTTTGTATAAACTAGGAAAAATGTAGTAGCAGCTTTATTACTTAACAACTACAAAGTTGTGACGTTTCAGCGTGAGCCTTAATCATACAAAAACATACAGGACGAAGAAATAGAGAGAGGAGATAAAGTATAGATTCACATGAATACTATTTAAAAAAAAATTTTTTTTAAAAAGAGTACTTAGCTGTAAATTGTAAGGTGTGACTTGTCCGGCGGTGTGTGTCAGGAATGGATTTAGTAGAACGTGGAGACTGTTTAAATAGAGACCTGTGATATGTGGTCGGTGGGCTGTAACTGGGGGTGGTGAATAGGGAACCGGGGAGGGAAGAGAGAGTGATACAATGTTGACCTAGCCAGGAGAAATTGAAATAGATGATTGGGGAAGAGGGGTTGCAGAGTGATGCTGTGATGAGGTTTGAAAAGTAAGAATGGGTGGACTTAGTGGAGAGGTACTATAATGATTGAAGAGAATGTTACATGTAGCTAAACAGCGAGTTTAACCCATATGGGTCCAGCGTCCCATAATTTTGAATGCAGCAGTTCTCAAGCACCAGGCGGCTTGTGTCATCTGTGTGACATTGTTTGATGGTTGTTACCAGAAAATCAGATTTACTTCTGTGGTTGGGGTCATTGAAATGATTTGGGATTGGTTTCAAAGCATGCTGGGCGATGTCGTACAGATGTTTTTGCATGTGGTCCCCTAATCTGAGGCCAGTCTCACCAATATACGTTATCCTGCATCTTTTTGCAACCGATGACATATATCACATTACGGGACTCGCATGTGAATCCCTCATGAAGAGTGAGGAAAGTTTTGGGAAAGGTGATTGTTTTTGTTTCCCAGACTACCGGCCAGGTAACGCAGTGGGGGTGGTTACATTTTTCTGGTGCCAACATATGTAAGGGTCTGCTTCAAGTGGCTGAGGATGAGGATGTCCGTAAGGTTTGGCTCATGTTTGTATGCCAATAGGGGTGGATCAGAGAAAATGTCGCAAGTGTCATGGTTGAGTTGGATTAACGGCAAATGACGATAAAGAATTTTCTTAACCATCTGACCATGCAGGTGGAAAGGCAGTACTAATTTAACTCTGTCAAATGGAGTAACAGGCTTTTTCCTGAATACTTCGTGTATAGTTATATACTTATACACTAATTATTGCGTGTTGCTAATTTCTGATGTCCAGTACTTGTCATATGTTGCTCACTTGCTAATTTCTGTTGTCCAGTACCTGTCATATGTTGCTCACTTACTAATTTCTGTTGTCCAGTACCTGTCATATATTGCTCACTTACTAATTTCTGTTGTCCAGTACCTGTCATGTGTTGCTCACTTACTAATTTCTGTTGTCCAGTACCTATCATATGTCGCTCGCTTATTAATTTTTACTATGTAGTATTTATAACATGCCATTCACTTATTAGTTTTTACTATGTAGTATTTATAACATACCATTCACTTATTAGTTTTTACTATGTAGTATTTTATAACATGCCATTCACTTATTAGTTTTTTCTATGTAGTATTTATAACATGCCATTCACTTGTTAATTTCTCTTACCCAGTGTTTATCACGTGCCATTTGCTCATCAAGTCCTTCCATCATATTTTTATCATGAGACAAACAATGGATAAATCACATCACTCCTACTCTGATGTGAGGCACACAGTGGATAATTCCATCACTCTCATACTGGCATGAGACCCAAAGATTATGGTAAAGTAAGAGAACAAATATTGTAGGATTAAACCTCGAAAAAATCGTAGACAAAGCACTTTAGTGAGACGTGAGAGAAAGAAAAATCACAAGAGAATTACCTGGGATTCGAACACGGACTCCGGTAGGACGAGCAGCCGTCTAGCCACGAGAGAACAGTGTACTATCGAAAATTGGCTAAGTCGATAGTACGCTGTTCTCTCGTGGCTAGATGGCTGCTCGTCCTACCGGAGTCCGTGTTCGAATCCCAGGTAATTCTCTTGTGATTTTTCTTTCTCTCACGTCTCACTAAAGTGCTTTGTCTACGATTTTTTCGAGGTTTAATCCTACAATATTTGTTCTCTTACTTTACTGTACCAAAATCTCGTAGTTTCCTATGTATAAACAGTTGTTCCCAAAGATTATGGATGAATCAAATCACTCTCATACAGACATGAGATACAAATAACTCCATCATTCCCATATTGTGAACCATGAGAGGCTACTTCTCTTCCATGCCACTTGGAGTAAGAATCTGAGAAAAGAATATGTTACAGTGAGAAAAGAAAGTTTAGAATGTCGTATAAAAAGATGTAAAATATTCAATACCTGTAGTGCTAATGAAAAAAAGGAAGTTTAGAATGTCATATAAAGAGATATAAAATACTCAGTAACTGGAGTGCCCAACTTCTATGGGCTCAAGGGACACAACTGTATGTGGAAGTTGCGTAGTGGTCTGCATCAAAACCAGCAAGTTTTTGCCAGTTTACATACAAATGAGAAAAAGCGACAGTTATAAAGTAAAGATGAATATGTTGTTTTTAATTAGCTTTTTAGGTCTTTTAAAAATGTTTTTACATGTTCTGAAGAAAAAAAAAATTACAGAAGTGTGCTTTTGAAGTTAAATATTTGAATATGCAATTATGTCTTGTATTTCGGTTTAAAAAAAAAGTTATTATAAAGTTAAATTCAACCTAAACTAGCCTAACTTTGAATTGTGAAGGGTTAGTGCACTTATGTTCTCAGTTTGACTTCCACAAACTATAATCAAAAGAATAATAAATGCTGCAATTTCCATTTAAAAATATAAAATTCAAATGCCGACATTTTGATGTGTTGAAAATGTATGATAAACATCAGACTTCTCCACATTATCAGTGTTTAGTATGACAGTTGAGACTGATCTGTTGCTGCTGAAATAATCAGAGCAGAGGTGTTCACCTCAGTTTCTGTAGTTGTTGGTCTCAGAGATTGATCTGTCAGACTGCTTCGGTAGCATTTCCTGATAAACTTCATTGTATGGAGAAAAAAAACCACACACACACACACTCACACACACACAGAGAAAGAGAGAGAGAGAGAGAGAGAGAGAGATATCCACATTTACACAGTTTTGTAAAACGTTTATTTGAAAGAAGTTTGAAAAAAAACATGGTCCGTTTTCATGTCTCTTGTGAAGGAATGACTTAATGTGCACATCACGTAATTCAAGTTGGAGGTCAACAACAAAGGGATTGTTCAAAAGCAAGATTCTGTTTTTCAGTCTTCAACATTCTTTTAATCTTGTAGCTTATTTATGATCTCTTGAATATTTGCACCGAAACCTGAAAAATAGTGCATTATCTTTTTTTTACGCCAGTTGCTGACAGCATGAAAGCTGGACAGCATCATGTTTTTTTCTAAAGCAGCTTTGAAAATTTGTAATTTATTATGAACTTATTTATGTTTCCCATTTGAATGACATCAGCTGGTAGCTTACTTGGAGCTTTAGGTTGAGTTCATTCAGATAACTAGTGGTGCCTGTGATAAATGCCAGTTGTCTAAGAAAGTCAATGCTTTGGAGTTATACTTCCAGTTTTATTGTGTCTGATGAAACAGATTTAGAAATGCAGGCATTTCTTTTCATAATCCAAAGGATCACTCTGAATATAACCACCAGTTCAAAGCAAACTGTACGTCCTCCATATGACCACCATTCATTCATTCATTCATTTGCATGTCCCTTGCGGAACTTTGCCCCCCTAACAGCACTCCTGTAGGCCTCTCGGTTGTGAGCAAGATGCCCTGCTGCTGATGCATCCATTTGCAGATCATCAACGATGTCTTGCAGCCATCTTCGCCTTGGTCTTCCTCTCTTTCTTTTTCCCATTATGTACCCTTCCAAGACGGTCTTCTCTAGATTATCATGACATTTAATGTGTCCAGAATATTTAAGTTTTCTTTCTTTAATCCTCTTTACTAGCCAGCCTTCTTCAATATTAAGTTCTTGTAGAATGGATATATTTGTTCTTTTTTGTGTCCCTGATATTTGGAGAACTCTTCTGTAGCATTTACATTCAAAGGCATTTATGTGTTTCTCAGCTGTTTTGTTAAGTGTCCAGGTCTCACAGGCATATGTTGCTATGGGAAAGATGCATGCCCTTAAAAATCTTATTTTTGTAGTTCTGTCTGTTCCTCTCCACAGATTCTTTAGTTGTTTTACTTTTTGAAGTGTCCCTCCTTTTAATTTCCTTCATTGTATTTCCATTATTAGTTAGTAGTGATTCAAGATATTCAAAACTCTCCACTTCTTCCAGTTTTTCCTCACTGATACATATTTCAGCTGCTTTGTTTGTTTTATCAGTTGTCATCAGTTTAGTTTTCTTTGCATTAGGATAGATGTTTTGCTCTTTGCTGTTCTTATGGACTGACATAATTAGTTTTTCCATTCCTTTTTGTGTTGTGGACAGTAATACTGTGTCATCAGCATATCTAATCTCTGGTATTTCATAACCTCTAATTGTTATGGCATCGTAATATTCTTTGTCTACATCTTCTCTAACATTCCTCATGATATATTCAGTATATAAGTTAAATAAGTAAGGCAGCAATGTGCACCCCTGACGGACCCCTTGTTTTATGTCAAACCAAGTTGTTGTTTCACCATTTATTCTTACTGCTGCTTGTTGGTCTAGATACAGCAGTGATGTTAATTGTATCAAATGTGTTGGAAATCCCATTTTTTCCATTATTTCCCAAGTTTCTGAAGTTGTACACAATTAAACTCTCTGCATTTCTCTATTATTAATATATGATCTCTTGATCCTCTTCCTTGCCTGAAACCAGCTTGGACCATATTGACTTCTTCTATTTTCTTACAAAGTCTACCCATTATGATTTTTAACAGAATTTTACTGGCATGAATGATCAGGGCAACAGTTCTGTAGTTTGTGCATAATTTCAGGTTACCCTTTTTTGGCAGGGGGTATGAATACAGTTCTTTTCCATTCTTTTGGCCAAATACCTGAATGCCATATCTTTTTACATAGTGCATGATAGATTGTTGCACACTCCTTTCCTCCAGGTTTAATAAGTTCAGCTCTTATCTCATCACATGCTGATGATTTATCATTTTTCAGATTCTTTATTGCCCATAAAGCTTCTTCTATTGTCAGTTCAGGTTCTTTCTCCTCCAATAATAATTCACACTGTTGATTTCTGCTTTCACCAGCTACTTCAAAAGTATACAAGTTGAAGTCTGAAAATGTTTGAAGAGGAAGACTCTGAAAATGCTCCATCACTCAGCCATCCCACTTGGTTATAAAGAAGCAAGTCCCCATATTCTTTCTCCATATCTTCCAAAAACTGTTGTAGATTTTGTTGTAAAAGAGCTCTGTTGTAAAAGAGCTCTGTTTCCACATCATAATATATTGATTACTTTAATACTTTTAAAAGCTTCAAATTTTCTTTCAGTGATTTTCCACACAAATTGCCTTGATGAATGAAAGAATGAAATGTGTGTTTCATTCTCCTTACCAAGTCCAATAAATCTAGATTTTTATTATATCTTTGCTGGTGCACATCTGTCGCAGTTGCTGAAGGCTTTTCAGAACCTCTGAATTTATCAACTGATTTTTTAAAAATTGCATCACAACTGTCCTATTATTTTGTGGTTCCATGAAGTGAACACAGCTGAAGTGATACTTCTTTGGAAGAAAAATCTTCCTGAGTTGCATAGTGGTCTACATCAAAACCATTTATACTTGTATAAATATGAAAAACTGATGTTACATCTGCATGCTTGATGCATGCTTCTATCAAGACATAACTGAGAATAGCACACCAGACAATGTTATTTGTTCTCCCATGTCATAACTCTTCTTTGTACAGTTTGATGGGAGGGAAGAATTAAAATTTCAGCTGTTGTAGCCTCCCCTGATGTGTTAGCCACATTGGCAGCACACTTTTTTCACTAACTGAAGTTTTTTGTTTTTTTTTCAGTTTAGCAAAGCTGAAGTGAAACCACACAAGAAACATACAAAGCTGATGTTTGAGCCTGTGTTACCTTGCTAACCATTCCTGTTTGCTATTTCAGTTTCTGGCTGAATTTTCTAATCAACACATTTCAAGATTGGCCTTAGCTCATGCAAGCTTTGGCCTTAGCTTATGCAAGCTTTGGCCTTAGCTCATGCAGGCTTGAATAATGTTTTTCATGTTATATTTCTTGGGTGCTAAAATGATTTACATACACACCAAACATAGATTTCTGTTTTTGTTTTCTCGAACATTCCTGATAAGCTCTATTTTCACTTTCAGTCTTAACATTTCTTCTTACTGATTTCGATATCCTTCATGAAATCACAGTTTGTGCACAAAATTTTTAACCTGTGTGCAAGTAATTATCACCCAAAAAATTTTGTATGCAAAATGTGCATCATGCAGTCAGATTACAGAGTATAAAATTGTCAGAGAAAAAAAAAAGCTACAGTTTAAAGAAACCGGAAAAAAAACAAACTCATATAGCACACTCATATTTTTCTTAAGTGCCACAGTAGCACAGAATAACATCAGGAAAGTGAAAAATAAAAATGGCAGTTTTAGTTTTTATTTCTTTTTATTTTTCTTTCTTTCGTTTTTTTTTTCTTTTGCCTGGAATATGCAATTTCATGCGTGGTATGATTTATCTGTATGCTGTGCTAGAAGGAACATTGACTTCAAGTTGAAATCCCCAAACACGTTAGTGGATGAGGGCAGTCCCATGACCCAACATGTTGTAATGTACTGTGAATAATTAGCGTATAAGTATATAAAACTAAGTATATAACTGTACATGAAACCACTGCAGTAAAGCTGTGATAACAAAATGTATAAACTAGGAAAAACTAGGACTTATGTATAGCAGAGTCATGTATCCCTTATTGACATGCATAAACAATGTTATTCTAGGAAACCAAGTAAGGCTGAGCTTTTACCATTGTCTCTGAGTTTATCTTGCTGGTAGATGTCCATCATGCACTGTTATCCCAGAAATAGCCTACAGCAGTATAAAGTACTACCTACATGCTGTTGTCCCAGTTTTCTTACTACTGTAAACAGTAGTGAATCTTGTTCTGTTGTCCCAGTTTTTTTCTTACTACTGTAAACAGTAGTGGGTCTTGTTCTGTTGTTTCAGTTTTCTTACTGCTGTAAACAGTAGTGGGTCTTGTTCTGTTGTTTCAGTTTTCTTACTGCTGTAAACAGTAGTGGGTCTTGTTCTGTTTCAATTTTCTTACTACTGTAAACAGTAGTGGGTCTTGTTCTGTTGTCCCAGTTTTCTTACTACTGTAAACAGTAGTGGGTCTTATGGAATCAAAGCGGCACTGTATACAGATGATCTGGTAATGTGGTGTACAGATGAATACATGACAGTTGCTACCCAGAGACTCCAGAGAGCAGCAGACATCTTGACATCATGGACAAATGGTGTATAAGTATCAACACAGAGAAATCAAGTACTACTCTGTTCGCTCTCTCATCTAAACAGAAAGCAGGTAAGATCTTTGTAAATGAAATATTCTTAAGGATGGACAACCAACCCACTTACTTAGGAGTGACTCTTGACTCAAAACTGACCTGGAAGCAATACATCAGCAGTGCAGAAGCAACACATCAGCAGTGCAGAAGCAAAAGCCAGAAGAAAACTAGCCATATTAAGAAAATTGAGCAGAACCACATGGGGAGTTAGTGAAAGAATCCTCAAGAATGTATATCAGCAAAGTATTCTACCACATTTAGAATATGGCTCAACATCTTGGTGCACAGCATCAAACACTACGCTGCATAATCTAGACAAGGTTCAAAATCAGTCACTACGGATTATTACAGGTGCCATGAGTTCCACACCAGTAGTAGAAATGTAGAAAATAGTTGGTGTTCAAGCACTAAAAGAACGTAGTGACACAAAGGTCATGACCTTGGGAGAGAAATTCCTCAGCTCTGTAAGCCATCCCCTGAAGGAGAGATTCAATAACTTGGCACTAAGATGGCTTAAAGGAAGCAGCTTCATTCATCAGGCCAAGTATATGTATAAACTGATACCTGACATTCCAACTGTAATCATTCATTATATCATCTGTACCAGAAAGAATCAGATTATACACAAATAACTATTCAGACTGAAGTGAAAGGTGTGCAGAATGGTGAGATGCAAAGCAGTCTTGTAAGATCAACAGCCACACTTAGTGTTCTAGATGATAAATATCCATGTGACACCTGGATACGTGTGTATACAGACGGATCTGCACACAATGCCATAAAGAATGGAGGGGCAGGAGCACATATTGAATATCCGAACAACACTACTGATAAGATTTCCATACCCACTGGAAAATACTGCAACAGCTATGATGCAGAAGTTAGGGCAATTATTGCTGCAGCTGAAAAACTATCAGACTCCAGAATTGATACATGCCCCGTAGTAATTCTCACAGATGCAAGATCAGTACTGGAAGCTCTTCAATGCAACAAACTACCAGATCTTAAGGATACCTTGTCAAAAATTGGCTTACAACACAGAGTCACTTTGCAGTGGATTCCCTCCCACTGTGGGATACCAGGCAATGAGAAAGCTGACCATCTGGCCAAAGAGGGCACTGAAATGCACCAACCAGACATACCAATCACCTATAATCAGAGAAAAGGCATGATAAAAACCTACAGGAAGCCACAAACACCACCACATGATGACTATCACATGCTAAACAGAAAGGAACAAGTCACCATTTTCCGTCTCCGAACAGGACACACCCGACTCCAAAGTCATATGTACACAAAGTTTAAGGTTGGTACTACTAATCTATGTACATGTTCCCAGGTGCCCCAAACTATGGAACATGTCCTCCAGAACTGCACCAACTACAAGACACTGAGAAATAATTACTGGCCCAGTGAAACCATTAAAGAAGATAAGCTCTATGGTTCCATACATGAATTACAAAGAACAGTGAAATTTATCCAAGAGACAGGACTGCGGATATAGACAAACAATGCATACGAAGAAGAAGTAGTGGGTCTTGTTCTGTTGTCTCAGTTTTCTTACTACTGTAAACAGTAGTGGGTCTTGTTCTGTTGTCCCAGTTTTCTTACTACTGTAAACAGTAGTGGGTCTTGTTCTGTTGTCCCAGTTTTCTTACTACTGTAAACAGTAGTGGGTCTTGTTCTGTTGTCCCAGTTTTCTTACTACTGTAAACAGTAGTGGGTCTTGTTCTGTTGTCCCAGTTTTCTTACTACTGTAAACAGCACTGAGTTTTGTTCTTGGATAACAAAGGGAGGCAGAACAGCATATGCAGTAGTAGGTCAAGTTATATATAGCCATATTCTAGCAGGCATCCATTGGCTGTGTTGACAGCTAGTTTTAGCAAACATTTTTTTTAAAGTGAAGATGAGGAATTATTGTATGATGGCAGTGATCATTCTGAATATGTGGATAGCAGTGATTTAGCTTCTTCTGATCTATTATAATCAGTTCATTAGCTATTCTGTTACAGTTGTCACCAAACACAAAAAAAAAATCAAATGACATTTGACTTTAAAATAAAGATTTTGCCAGCATATCATTCATCATTTAGTCCTGCTCTAGAGGGCTGATACATGTCAGTCAGTTCTTTGGTTTCTAGTGTAATTTATCTGGCTAACAATTCTGATTTTAATCACATAAATGACACTTTCATACTAGCCTTGTGGGCCATCAGTTGAACCCCCTGTTCTGTAAGGATCTAAAATGACACTTTCATACTAGCCTTGTGGGCTGTCAGTTGAACGCCTTGTTCTGTAAGGATCTAAAATGACACTTTCATACTAGCCTTGTGGGCTGTCAGTTGAATGTAGTGTTCTGTAAGGATCTAAAATGACACTTTCATACTAGCTTTGTGGGCCGTCAGTTGAATGTAGTGTTCTGTAAGGATCTAAAATAAATGTGAAGGATGCTCTACATGGAGCAGAAGAAAATGGTGACAAACTTGATATAAGGAGAAGTGTTAGTCTCCTGTTCATGTACACATCATTGATCAATCTTGTTATGGTATAGGGTGATTTTTTGTCACACATCATTGATCAGTCTTGTCATGTAACAGGGTGATTTTTTTGTCACACATCATTGATCAGTCCTGTCATGGTGAAGTGTTTTTTTTAATGTCACATATTGATTAGTTCTGTCATGGTGAAGTGTTTTTTTTTTGTTATGTCACACATTGATCAGTCCTGTCATGGTGAAGTGTTTTTTTTGTTATGTCACACATTGATAAGTCCTGTCATGGTGAAGTGTTTCTTTTCAGATATCATTGATATAAGTCCAGATTTATACTTTTTATCATATCATACTGCACTTTTGCTATATCATGTTTTTTGTTTTCATATCATGTACAAACATATTTCTTCTTGTCATATGTTGTGGCTTTTTGTCCTATATTTTTTTACCAGATCAAGTTGTTTAGTGCCAAATCACACTATTTGTTATCAAATAACATTTTTACGATATCACATTGCTTTTATATCATTTTTTTTTTGCAGCAATACATTGTAAATTGTCACAATACATTTGTCCATCATATCACTTTGTTAGTTGTCAGATCACATTGTTTCATGGTGATATAATTTTTCAAATCACATTGTTTCAAGGTGATATGATTTTTGTTCACTGTTGTGAAATCACATTGTTTCACGGTGATATGATTTTTTTCTCCACTGTTGGCAAATCACATTGTTTCATGGTGATATGATTTCTTTCCCCCACTATTGGCAAATCACATTGTTTCATGGTGATATGATTTCTTTCCCCCACTATTGGCAAATCACATTGTTTCATGGTGATATGATTTCTTTCCCCCACTATTGGCAAATCACATTGTTTCATGGTGATATGATTTCTTTCCCCCACTATTGGCAAATCACATTGCTTCATGGTAATATGATTTTTTTCAAATCCAGGTAAAGAAGGAACCAGAGTGAGTCGTCTAAAAAAACTCAGACGCCGGATCTCAGCCAGTTTTGGAAGGTTATGTAAGTTATGTTATTGAGAGAAGATTTTGGTTTATTACGTCGTGTCACTCATTACGTTACTGAGTGTCTGGTTGTGTTATGTGTTGTCAGTCATTGTTAAGTTACTGAGTGTCTGGTTATATTATGTGTTGTCAGTCATTGGTAAGTTACTGAGACTGATCTTGTCTGTTGTTGTTAATGTTACTGTTTGGTTGTGTTATGTCTTATCTTTGATTGTTAGTGTTACTTATTTTCTGGTTGCATTATGTCACGTCTGTCACTGCTAATGTTACCAAGACCGGTTATGTCTCATCTATCATGGGTAATTTAATAGTACGGTAACCCTGTCATGCCTTAGAGGCACATAGGGATATGGTGTTAGTGCCCACATTTTCCTTCCCTTTCAGCACACTAGAGGCTGATATGGTCAGTATCACACCTGGCTGCCTTTCCTTCCCCAACTCCAGAAGAAGTCGGGTACCCATTTCTACAGCTGGGTGACTGGGGTGCCGCTGGCCGGATTTGAACTCCGACCTTCGCCATGAGAGAACAGTGCACTAACCACTTCGCCACTCAGACACCCAATTTAATAGAGATGGGCTATATTTTGTCACATCTGTCACTCGTGATTTACCAATACTGTTGTTGTATTATGTCACATCTGTCACTTGTGATGTTACCAATACTGTTGTTATATTATGTCACATCTGTCACTTGTTATGTTACTATGACTCCGATTATGTTAAGTCTCATCATATATCTTGCTAATGTGGATATTGTTGACAGAATGAAGAATAATCAGACACTAGCACTTCTCCATATCTTATCTTCAGAATGTGGCTTAACGCTTCTTCACTTCACTTCCAACCATAGCTTGCATTTCTTATCTTCACTTCAGATCATAGGTTGCATGCCTTATCTTTGTTCAAAATCATACAAGGGGTGATTGATAAGTTCTTGGCATAAGGTACAACAAATTATTTGTGAACAACTTTTTTGAGTTATTTCTCAACATAGTTCCCTTGGAAGTCTATGCACTTAGTCACAACCCTGGAGCATACAGATCCCTTCTTTGTAAAAGTCAGCATCTTGTGCCAGTAGAAAGTGGTCTACAGCATGAATGATGTCATCATCTGAAGCAAATTTGCAACCACTGAGCTTTTTTTTTGAGTTTGGTAAACAGGTAATAGTCCAAAGTAATCTGGGGAATAAGGAGGATGTTCAAGAAGCTGGAAGTCACATTCATTAACTGGCAGCCATTGCCACTGCCAACTTGTGAACTGGAGCATTGTCTTGATGAAAGATGACTCCTCTCGTCAATTTCCCTCCATGCTTTTCCTTCAGTTTGACCTGCAGTTGCTTCACAAGATTAATGTAATAGGTCCCGGTGACCGTTCTGCCCTTTTGAAGATAGTCTACCAATAGCACACCTTCTGAATCTCAAAAGATGGAAGCCATCACTTTGCTTGCAGACAGAACCACCCTTGCTTTCTTTGGAGGTGGGGATTCATGATGTTTCCACTGCTTTGACGGTTCTTTGGTTTCTGGTTGAAAATGATGAACCCAAGTCTCATCCATAGTCACAGATTGCTGAAGAAACTTTTCAGGACCTGCAGAAAAATGGCCAAAATTGTCTCTTGACGTTTTGAGACCCTGTTGTTTGTGATCATCTCCTAGAAGTTTCGAGACCCATCAATCAGAGACCTTTGTTATTTGAAGACCATTGTGATTAAAGGCATGAACACATTCCTGGGAGATGCCCAACTCAGTAGCAATGTACCGCTCAGTTAGTCGTCAATCCTCCATTATCATGTCATGGATTCTGCCAGTGGTTTCATTGGTGGTTACCATTCTTGGTCTTCCTGGATGGGGATCATCTTCCAGACTCTCCCTTCCATGTTTGAATTGAATTGTCCGTTTCTTCACTGTGCTGTAAGAAGGGGCACTCACTCCTAGAGTCTCTACCTTATCCTCATGGATTGCCTTTGATGATAAGCCCTTGATGCAGAGGTAGCGAATGACTGCTTGATGAGAAATTTTATCCATTTTCTCAATTTCTGCCACCCCTTAGTAGCCTGTAAAAAAAATTGGTTGCAGTTAATTTCTTGAAACTTGCTGTTTAATCTTACATTAATCTGATGTACAAATGCACCTGATATCAACTGTGCATTTCAAGTATTTGTACCTTATGCTGAGAACTTATCAATCACACTTCGTAGTGTGCATATCTCATCTTCACTCCAAGCCATAGCTTGCATTTCTTATCTTCACTTCAGATCATAGGGTGCATGTCTTATCTTTGCTTGAAATCATAGTGTGCATGTCTCATTTTCACTCCAAAACATAGGTTACATTTCTTATCTTCACTTCAGATCATAGGGTGCATGCCGTATCTTTGCCTGAAACCATGGTTTGCGTATCTCATCTTCACTCCAAACTATAGCTTACTTTTCTCATTTTCACTCCAGACCATAAGGCATGCTTTTTATCTTCACCTCAGACCATAAAGTGACTTTTTATCTTCACTTCAGGCCATAGGATGCACTTCTTACCTTCACACCAAGCCATAATATACTTCTTATATTCATTTATAGCCATAGTATATACATCTCATATTCAAGCCTTGGTATACACTTCTTATCTTCACATAAAACAATAGGGTTCACATTTCATTTTAACTCCAGATTGAAAGATCCACTTCTTATCCTCACTTCAGACAATAGGACACACTTCTTATCTTCACTTAAAGCCATAAAGTGTGCTTCTTATCTTCACTTAAAGCCATAGAGTGCACTTCTTATCTTCACTTAAAGCCATGTAGTGCACTTCTTATCTTCACTTAAAGCCATATAGTGCACTTCTTATCTTCACTTAAAGCCATAGAGTGCACTTCTTATCTTCACTTAAAGCCATATAGTGCACTTCTTATCTTCACTTAAAGCCATATAGTGCACTTCTTATCTTCACTTAAAGCCATAGAGTGCACTTCTTATCTTCACTTAAAGCCGTATAGTGCACTTCTTATCTTCACTTAAAAGGGATGGCGACTGCAGTAAAACTGGTTTGAATAAATAAGGTAGATAGAGGTGTATGGTGCAGTTTTACAAAGTGAGGGAGGAAATGAGCAAGGTAAGAAAAAAAAACGAATAGAAAGTATGAAATATTTCATGAATTATATGAAGTATTTCATACTTTCTATTAGTTTTTTTTTTTCTCACCTTGCTCACTTCCTCCCTCACTTTGTAAAACTGCACCATACACCTCTATGTACCTTATCTTCACTTAAAGCCATAGAGTGCACTTCTTATCTTCACTTAAAGCCATAGAGTGCACTTCTTATCTTCACTTAAAGCCATAGAGTGCACTTCTTATTGTCACTTAAAACCTTAGTAACACACAATAATTACTGTATAAGCATATAACTATGCACAAAGCCACTGCAGTAAAGCTGTGATACCAAAATGTAATAAACTAGGAAAAAAAGTAGGAACAGCTTTATTACTTAAAGAGTACACAGTTTTGACATTTCAGTGTGAGCCTTAATCATACAGAAACATACAGGATGAATATGTAGAGAGAGGAAATATAAGTAGTATAAATCCACATGAATACTACTGTAAAAAAAAAAAAGAAATAAAATGAATAGAGCACTTATCTGTAACTTGTAAGAGTTATATATTTGGCTTGTCCTCCGACGCTGTGTTCATACATGCTCATGGTGGAGTGTAGAGAATATTTAAATGGAAACTTGTGATGTGTGATAGGTGGGTTGTAACTGAGGGTGGTGGGTGGGGAAACCATGTGGTTCCAGCATCCCATATCCTTGAACGCAGCAGTTCTTAAGTGGTAGGCAGCCTCCGTCATCTGTGTGACGTTGCTTGATGGCTGTTACCAGGAAATCAGATTTGCCTCTGTGGTTGGGGCCATGAAGTGATTCGGGACTGGTTTAGAAGCTCGGTGGGTGATATTGTACAGATGTTTCTGCATCCTAATCAGAGTCCAGTTTCATCAATATAAGTTATCCAGCATCTTTTGCATACAATGATATATATCACATTTGTGGGACTCAGCATGTGAATCCCTCATGGAGAGTGAGAATAGTTTTGGGAAAGGTGATTGTGCATGTCTTATCTTCATATAAAATCATATTGGCTATATTTCTACTTCAGTTCCTTATATTTGTGGATATGTGTAATAAACATTACATTCACTCTTTACTGTAAACATGAACATTACATTCACTCTTTACTGTAGTCCTTCTCATATCAGGTTATTTACTGTAATGTTATTTCAGCCATAAGCAAAGAGGAGACAATCCAGGAAAGTGATAATGAGGCTGAAGGCAGCTTGTTTATGGTAAGTGTTCTTGCTCATTTTCTCAAGTTTTCTTCTTCAAGTTTTCATCATCTCAAGTGTTCCGCAATGTTCTATTCTAGGCCCGTTACTCTTTGCTATCTATATCAATGATCTTCCATTTCATCTTAAACACTCTTCTTGTGACCTTTTTGCTGATGATTGCACAGTCTACACCAGTGACTATGACTGTATTAACCTTGAATCAACTCTTCAGGTCGAGTTGAACAATCTGATTAGATGGAGCAACAACAATGGCATGATTATAAATACTGATAAAACAAAATCAATGCTCATAACAAGACAGAAACTACAAAACACGACAAAAACAACACTTCGGCTCTGTACTGAAACATCACAGATAGAAAACATTAGCGAGCACAAAACACTAGGTCTTATTATTAACCAACATCTGACCTGGAACTCTCATGTGCAAGGTCTAACAAAACATTGCGCAAAAAGTACACCAGTTAGCCAAAATCAAGCACTTCATCAATCAAGACACAAGGAAGATATACTACATATCACATATGCAAACACATTTAGACTCTTGCTCAACAATCTGGGATGGTTGCTCAGTGTCAAATACAAAGAGCCTATACTCACTTCAAAAGCGAGCAGTAAAGCTTATTAGTGGCAAAGATCAAGCACAAACAACTAAGCAGCACAAACATATCAAAATACTGCCTCTTAAGAACAGGTTCCTCTTCAACAAAGCCAAGTTGGTACATCAAATTCTTTCATGGCATGCTCCACCTTATCTATGGAACCTGTTTAAATTTAGCCCAAAGTGCAGCCAACGCTTGAACAACATAAGTCTTCCAAAACCTAGACTTGACCTTTACAAGGAAAGCTTTACTTATTCTGCTGCTCATCTTTGGAATACCCTCCCATCCTGTATAAAAAATATAAACTATACTCCTTCTTACAACTACAAACTTTTCCAATATCTATTTGATGTCGACTACATGCCTCCATGAATCATAAAACTTAAAAAGTTATTTTAGACTGCTCTTACAGACACTGAACTCATTATTCTGAATAGTAATGAAATTTTTGTTTGGTAGATAGTCATTTATATGTGTATGTAGTTAGTCATTTATATGTGTATGTAGTCAGTCATTTATATGTCTGTGTAGTTAGTCATTTTATGTGAATGTAGTTACTTTATTGTTAATTATGTTTGTTATATGAGCAGCATTTTTGTAGAATGTCTGGAACAGAGTGAAAGTTGTATGATAAAGGGCAGAATGTCAGACGGGCCTATGTGCCCAATTCTTAACCCTTTTGAAATAAAGATCAATCAGTCAATCAGTCTCATATGGTAAGTGTTCTTGCTCATCTTCTCATATGTAAAGTGTTCTTGTTTGTTCTTTTCTTGCTCATCTTCTCATGTGTAAAATGTTCTTATTTGTTCTTTTCTTGCTCATCTTCTCATGTGTAAAGTGTTCTTGTTTTTTTCTTTTTTTGCTCATCTTCTCATGTGTAAAATGTTTTTGTTTTTTCTTTTCTTGCTCATCTTCTCATGTGTAAAATGTTCTTGTTTGTTCTTTTCTTGCTCATCTTCTCATGTGTAAAGTGTTCTTGTTTGTTCTTTTCTTGCTCATCTTCTATAACCAAAGTATTCTTGTATATCTTCTCATACCAAAGTGGTTTTGTTGTTCTTGCTCATCTTCTCATAAACAAAATGTTTTTGTTTGTCCTTGCTCATTTTCTCATAAACAGACCGTTCTTGTTTGTTCTTGCTCATCTTCTCATATCCAAAGTGTTTTATTTGTTATTGCTTTTCTCATACTAAAGTGATTTTTTTTTTGTTCTTGCTTTTCTCATACCAAAGTGTTTTTTGTGTGTTCTTGCTCACCTTCTCATATCCAAAGTGTTTTTATTTATTCTTGCTCATCTTCTCATATCCAAAGTGTTTTTTGTGTGTTCTTGCTCACCTTCTCATATCCAAAGTGTTTTTGTTCGTTCTTGCTTTTCTCATACCAAAGTGTTTTTTGTGTGTTCTTGCTCATCTTCTCATATCCAAAGTGTTTTTGTTCGTTCTTGCTCATCTTCTCATAATCAGAGTTTTCTTGCTCATCTTCTCATAAACAAAGCGTTTTTTTTTGTGTTCTTGCTCATCCTCTCATAAACAAAGTGTTCTTGTTGGTTCTTTTCTTACTTATCCTTTCATAACCAAAGTGGTCTTCTCTATCATTTTCTTATTTATCTTCTCAGTAGTCCCGAAATTTTTGTTTAGTAGATAGTCATTTATATTTGGTTGCTTCTGTACTGAGTGAATGTTTAAGAGTGAAATGTAAATATTTTATTTTATTTTATGTCTCTGTTTCAGTGTTAATTATGTTTGTTACATGAACAGCATATTTGTAGAATATCTGGAACAGAGTGAAAGATGTATGATAAAGGGCAGAATGTCAGATGGGCCTGCATGCCCAATTCTTAACCCTTTTGAAATAAAGATCAATCAGTCAATCAATCAATCTGTCCTGGGCTTTTGTCTACTTCCATGTGCAGTCAGTCTTTTTGATCATTGTTTCAAGACTTCTTCACTCGTGTTTCAAGGTTTTCCTTGTTTTCTCCTTCCCTGGGGATTCCAGGTGAGAGCTTGTTTGGTTATGTTAGTGGTAGGCTTTTGAAGTGTGTGTCCTCTCCCATGTCTTTTCTTTACCATTTCTTTCACCATGGGTTGGTTCTTCTGCCATAGCTCTTCATTACTGATGATATCTGGCCATCTTGTCTGAAAGATCTTCCTTAGCCAGGAGTTAGCAAAAGTTTGTAGTCTCTTGGTGGTTTTGGCTGATGCTCTCCTTGTTTCTGATCCATACAACATACCAATTTAACATATGTATTGAAGAATGAAGCTTTGTTGTTAGGGATATTCCCTGGGTATTCCATATGTATATAAGTAATGAAAATTCCCCTTAATCAAAATGTGAAAATACACATAAAAGGGACAGATATTGAAGAAGTCAATCAATTTGCATACCTTGGCAGCTACATAGACCAGGATGGTGACACTAGAAAGGAAGTTAGAGTCAGAATTGCAAAAGCAGCATCGATCTTCAAGAATCATGAGAACATATGGTATTCAAAAGTTATATGCACAAAAACCAAGTTAAGACTGTTCAGTTCAAATGTAATATCCACCTTCATTTAAGCATGCAAAAGCTGGAAAACAACTAAAGAAATAGAGAAGAAATTAGACTCGTTTGAAAACAAATGCCTAAGGAAAATACTCGGCATCAAGTGGAATGAATTCAAGAACAATGCAGAGATAAGACAGATGACTGAACAGCAACCAGTCTCATGGATGATCCGGAAAAGGAGATGGACATATGTTGGTCACTTGATGAGAAGAAGTGATCAGAGAATCCCAAAACAAGCTATCAAGTGGAACACAACAGGCCAAAGAAAAAGGGGCAGATTGCGTGAAACTCTGAAGAGGACATTATTAAGAGAGGCCAAATTAACAGGCATAAAATCCCTTGATGAGGTTGAAAGACTCACCAAAGACAGGAAAAATTGGTGAACTACTTTGCGAGCCCTATGTGACATTTAACAGTACGGGAAGGATATAAGATAAGATATAAGATAAAGATTGCATATCTTATCTCATCTGCAGCTACTTTAATCTTTCCAATTCATCCTGTAATATGATGCAGATCTGTACCTTCTTCTGTTTCTGTAATGCCGCTGAGATATGTGAATATGTCAAATTCTTACCTTCTAAAGTGATTGAGTTTTTGAAAGCTCATATATAAAAAAAAGATAGACTACGTATTAATCAACAAATGATTCCAGAATACATTACTGACAACAAAAACCATGCCAGCAGCTGACTGCAATAGTGATCACGACCCACTCTGGAAAAATTAGAATAAAGCTAAAGAAAACATGCAGAAAAGTGAGAAACATCAAACTGAATACAGAACTCCTTAAAAATGACCAAGAACTGAGAACAATACAGAGTTATTATAATAAATAAATACAATGCAATAGCAAAGATAAATAGTATAGATGAACAATGGGAAATGTTAAGAGATTCTATCCACCAAACTGTTAAGGAGATAATACCACCGAAAAAAGAA
This sequence comes from Achatina immaculata, assembly GCA_009760885.1. Taxonomy (NCBI): domain Eukaryota; kingdom Metazoa; phylum Mollusca; class Gastropoda; order Stylommatophora; family Achatinidae; genus Lissachatina; species Lissachatina immaculata. The sequence goes on from CM019714.1 coordinate 3,138,716, forward strand.
GCCCCCAAGAATAAATGGATGACAGACGACATCTTAGGACTGATGGACAAGAGGAGGAGGAGTAAAAGTAACCAAGAAAAATATAGCAAGATAAATAAAGAAATAAGACGCAAATGCAGAGAAGCAAAAGAAGTGTGGTTAAATGAACAGTGCAGACAAATAGAGGACTCCCATAATAAAGACAGCAAAAACATGCACAAATGAATTAGTGAACTCACAGGCAGAAAGACAAAATATACCACAAGATGCCTGAAGTCAAAAGAAGGTAAAATGTTAATGGGAAAAAAAGACATTGTGGACAGAATACATCAGTGAGCTGTATGATGGATTAAGACCAGAAATAACACCAGATACTGAAAACTGTGATGGACCACCAATACTTGAAGATGAAATTATAGATGTCATCAAACACATGAAGAAAGGAAAAGCGACTGGGGCTGATAACATAACAATAGAAGAAATAGAGGCGCTACAGGAGATATGAATAAAAACAATAACCAAGTTACTGAATGGCATTTACAACAGTGGTTATATGCCCAGTGACCTGCTTAAATCCACATTTATAGCACTACCAAAGAAACCAAGTGCAAAGGAATGTGATGACTGCAGGACAATCAGCCTCTCATGTCGCATAACAAAGCTACTTCTGAGAATCATTATGAGAAGAACAAGGAAAAAGATAAAAATGGGAAATAGCAGATGAACTGTTCGGATTTGTTGAAAAAAAAGGGAACACATAATGTCATTTATGCTTTACAAACACTAACAGAAAAAGCTTTAGAAATACCGAAAGATCTCTATTTATGCTTCATTGATTACACCAAGGCATTTGACAAGGTGAAACATGATGAAATTATTAAAATGCTTGAAGACATAAACATAGATGGCAAAGACCTGAGGATTGTAAAACATCTATATTGACAGCGGGAAGCAGCAGTTTGAGTTGAAAATAAAACTGCAAAATATCAACCAATAAAACAAAGGGTGTATACTATCTCCAGACCTTTTTTCTCTGTACAGTGAGAATATTCTAAGAACGATCATTGGAGAATCAGGTATTAAGTAGGAGGATACAATTTTATTATACAACCTTTGGTATGTTGACAACACAGTACTGATAGCAGAAAACCAATAATACCTGCAAAATCTCTTAGATAAAGTCACCAAAGAAAGTGAACAGAAAGGCCTTACTTTGAACATCAAAAAGACAGAGACTGTGGTTATATCTAAGAAACAGAATCCACCAAAATGCAATATAAAATTAAGTGAAACTGTTCTAAAGCAGATGTAGAAATTTAAATACCTTGGAGTAGTAATAACTTCAGATGGGAAATGCAGAACAGAAATTAAGAACAGAATAGGCCAAGCAAAAACTGCATTTCAGAGAATGAGAAACATATTAACCAACACATCTTTATCAGCGTATGTTAGAAAACAAGTCCTAAAATGCTATATTGAACCTATCTTGTTATATGGAAGTGAATCATGGACAATAGGCAAGTCTGCACAAAAATCGTTGGAAGCAGCAGAAATGTGGTTTATTAGAAGACTGTTGTGAATTCCCTGGACAGCAAAAATAACTAATGAAGAATGTTTGAGAAGAGCTGGAGATACACAAAAATCTTGTCAAAAAAATAAGAGAGAGACAGTGTACTTTCATAGGACATGCAGTGACTGAAAATATTATAACAACAGGAATAATAGAGGGAAGAAGAGCCAGGGGAAGATCAAGAGAATGATACTGGACAGTCTGATGAGATGGTGTGAGAGGAGATCACCAACTGAGTTAATGGCCTGCATGAAGGATCATGTACTCTGGAGAAGCAAAATAGCCAGTATATGAATGTAACAACTCATGGGGAATAAGGCTAGCCAGTATGTGAATGTGACAACTCATGGGGAATAAGGCTAGCCAGTATATGAATGTGACAACTCATGGGGAATAAGGCTAGCCAGTATGTGAATGTGACAACTCATGGGGAATAAGGCTAGCCAGTATGTGAGTGTGACAGCTTGTGAGAAATAAGGCTAGCCAGCATGTGAATGTGACAACTCATGGGGAATAAGGCTAGCCATTATGTGAATGTGATAACTCATGGGGAATAAAGTTAGTCGGTATGGAATGTGATAACTCATGGGGAATAAAGTTAGTCGGTATGGAATGTGATAACTTGTGGGGAATAAGGCTAGCTGTGTGAAACAAGGCCAGACTACTAGGTGCAATGAGTTACAACATGAAATGCTAGTTACTGAGCAGAAGGAAAGCTATAGAAGTAAAAGATAAATGGATGTAACAAACCACCTGGCCTATCATTAGAGAAGACCGGCCAGGCCAGTATGTAATAGTTACTCTTCACAGCACACTACAATATGAGCATATTAAGGCAAGCCTTCAGCTAGAGATGCTACATAGAAACAGAAATAAAGACTGACAAAGAGAGTGCCTATGTGGAGAATGTTATGAGAACATCTCTCCTCACTAACACACAATAATTAGTGTATAGGCATACAGCTATACACAAAGCACCGCAGTGAAGCTGTGATACCAAAATGTATAAAACTAGGAAAAAAAGTAGGAATAGCTTTATTATTTAATGATTACACATTTGTGACGTTTCAGTGTGAACCTTTATCAAACAAAAACAAACAGGATAAAGAATCAGAGAGAGGAGACAAAGTAAAGATTCACATTAATTTTATTTTAACCAACCAATAAAAAATGAAAAAAATTAATGAAAAATTACAAATGACTTATCTTCTGGAATAGCACAGAACCACAATCACCTTTATGTTGAGCGGAGCACAAACAAAAGATTGTGGTGCTATTCCAGAAGATAAGTCATTTGTAATTTTTCATTACTTTTTTTCATTTTTTATTGGTTGGTTAAAATAAAATTAATGTGATCTTTACTTTGTCTCCTCTCTCTGATTCTTTATCCTGTTTGTTTTTGTTTGATAAAGGCTCGCGCTGAAACGTCACAACTGTGTAATCGTTAAATAATAAAGCTGTTCTTACTTTTTTCCCTAGTTTATACATCTCTCCTCACAATACATTTGTACTTGAAGTGGTGGATTTCTGGTTAGCTAATGAGTTCAGCCATCTGCAAGACTCAGCCAGGGAAGAGATCACACCTCATTTACAACTCATGAACAGTGAGTAATCAGCTTTATTAGCTACTATCACTGCTCCATAAAACAAGGGGTCTGTCAAGGGTGCATATTGTCACCTTAATTATTTAACTTGTATACTGAAAATATAATGAGGAATGCTAGAGAAAATGTAGACAAAAAATATTATGATGCCATAACAATTGGAGGTTATGAAATACCAGTAATTAGATATGGTGATGACACAGTATTACTGTCCATAACACAAAAAGGAATGGAAAAATTAATTATGTCAGTCTGTAAGAATAGTGAAGAGCAAAACCTCTGTCTTAATGTGAAGAAAACTAAATTGATGACAACTGACAAAACAAACAAAGCAGATGATATATGTATCAGTGAGGAAAAACTGGAAGAAGTGGAGAGTTTTGAATATCTTGGATCAATGCTAACTAATAATGGAAATTAAAAGGAGGACATCTGTCGCTCTTCAGAAAGTAAAACAACTAAAGAATTTGTAGAGAGGAACAGTCGGAACTACAAAAATAAGGTTTTTAAGGGCATGCATATTTCCCATCGCAACGTATGCATGTGAGACCTGGACACTTAACAAAACAGCTGAGAAACACATAAATGACTTTGAATGTAAATGCTACAGAAGAGTTCTTCAAATACCATGGACACAAAAAAGAACAAATATATCCATACTACAAGAACTTAATATTGAAAAAGGCTGGCTAGTAAAGAGGATTAAAGAAAGAAAACTTAAATATTTTGGACATATTAAACGTCATGATAATCTAGAGAAAACTCTTGGAAGGGTACATAATAGGAAAAAAGAAAGAGGAAGACCAAGGTGAAGATGGCTGCAAGACATCGTTGATGGTCTACAAATGGATGCATCAGCAGCAGGGTGTCTTGTTCACAACCAAGAGGCCTGCAGGAGTGCTGTTAGGGAGGCAAAGTTCCGCAAGGGACATGCAAATGAATGAATGAATCACTGCTCCAAGGCGTCCATAACTTGGGCCAGATAATTGTGTTACTGAAACAAACACCACACAAGTTGGGTCTGATAACTGTGTTAATGAAACAAACACCACACAAGTTGGGTCTGATAACTGTGTTACTGAAACAAACACCACAGTTTCTCAGGACAGCACCATCACTAGTGCGACCAACGGCCCCTAGAACTCAGCATACAGAAATTATCATGTCGGAGCAGGCAAGTGCCTTGTGTAAGTTCATTATCATGGTAGCTGAAACTGTTGATGTGCAGACATAGTTGGAAGATATGGGTCTGCAGACATCTGATTCTTTTGATGTGCAGACATAGTTGGAAGATATAGGTCTGCAGACATCTGAATCTGTTGATGTTCAGACATAGTTGGAAGATATAGGTCTACAGACATCTGAATGTGTTGATGTTCAGACATAGTTGGAAGATATAGGTCTGCAGACATCTGAATCTGTTGATGTGCAGACATAGTTGAAGATATAGGTCTGCAGACATCTGAATGTGTTGATGTTCAGACATAGTTGGAAGATATAGGTCTGCAGACTTCTGAATCTGTTGATGTGCAGACATAGTTGGAAGATATAGGTCTGCAGACATCTGAATGTGTTGATGTTCAGACATAGTTAGAAGATATAAGTATGCAGACATCTGAATCTGTTGATGTTCAGATATAGTTGGAAGATATAGGTCTGCAGACATCTGAATGTGTTGATGTTCAGACATAGTTGGAAGATATAAGTATGCAGACATCTGAATCTGTTGATGTTCAGATATAGTTGGAAGATATAGGTCTGCAGACATCTGAATGTGTTGATGTTCAGACATAGTTGGAAGATATAGGTCTGCAGACATCTGAATCTGTTGATGTTTAGACATAGTTGGAAGATATGGGTCTGCAGACTTCTGAATGTGTTGATGTTTAGACATAGTTGGAAGATATAGGTCTGCAGACATCTGAATCTGTTGATGTTCAGACATAGTTGGAAGATATAGGTCTGCAGACATCTGAATGTGTTGATGTTCAGACATAGTTGGAAGATATAGGTCTGCAGACATCTGAATCTGTTGATGTGCAGACATAGTTGAAGATATAGGTCTGCAGACATCTGAATGTGTTGATGTTCAGACATAGTTGGAAGATATAGGTCTGCAGACTTCTGAATCTGTTGATGTGCAGACATAGTTGGAAGATATAGGTCTGCAGACATCTGAATGTGTTGATGTTCAGACATAGTTGGAAGATATAGGTCTGCAGACATCTGAATCTGTTGATGTGCAGACATAGTTGGAAGATATAGGTCTGCAGACATCTGAATGTGTTGATGTTCAGACATAGTTGGAAGATATAGATCTGCAGACATCTGAATCTGTTGATGTTTAGACATAGTTGGAAGATATGGGTCTGCAGACATCTGAATGTGTTGATGTTCAGACATAGTTGGAAGATGTTTGCAGACATCTGAATCTGTTGATGTTCAGACATAGTTGGAAGATATAGGTCTACAGACTTCTGAATCTGTTGATGTTTAGACATAGTTGGAAGATATAGGTCTGCAGACATCTGAATGTGTTGATGTTCAGACATAGTTGGAAGATATAGGTCTGCAGACTTCTGAATCTGTTGATGTTCAGACGTAGTTGGAAGATATAGGTCTGCAGACATCTGAATCTGTTGATGTGCAGACATAGTTGGAAGATATAGGTCTGCAGACATCTGAATCTGTTGATGTTCAGACATAGGTGGAAGATATAGGTCTGCAGACATCTGAATCTGTTGATGTGCAGACGTAGTTGGAAGATATAGGTCTGCAGACATCTGAATGTGTTGATGTTCAGACATAGTTAGAAGATGTTTGCAGACATCTGAATCTGTTGATGTTCAGACATAGTTGGAAGATATAGGTCTACAGACTTCTGAATCTGTTGATGTTTAGACATAGTTGGAAGATATAGGTCTGCAGACATCTGAATGTGTTGATGTTCAGACATAGTTGGAAGATATAGGTCTGCAGACTTCTGAATCTGTTGATGTTCAGACGTAGTTGGAAGATATAGGTCTGCAGACATCTGAATCTGTTGATGTGCAGACATAGTTGGAAGATATAGGTCTGCAGACATCTGAATCTGTTGATGTTCAGACATAGGTGGAAGATATAGGTCTGCAGACATCTGAATCTGTTGATGTGCAGACGTAGTTGGAAGATATAGGTCTGCAGACATCTGAATGTGTTGATGTTCAGACATAGTTAGAAGATATAAGTATGCAGACATCTGAATGTGTTATGTTCAGATATAGTTGGAAGATATAGGTCTGCAGACATCTGAATGTGTTGATGTTCAGACATAGTTGGAAGATATAGGTCTGCAGACATCTGAATCTGTTGATGTGCAGACATAGTTGGAAGATATAGGTCTGCAGACGTCTGAATGTGTTGATGTTCAGACATAGTTGGAAGATGTCTGCAGACATCTGAATCTGTTGATGTTTAGACATAGAAAAAAAAGTTGACATCTCTGCTTTTTACTTCTGGAGCAGGCCACATTAAGATAAGTTCTTCGTTTTTTTTTTGTTTTTTTGTTGTTGTCTCATTGTGTATGTAATCCTCGAAAAAGGCTCACGCCGAAATATCGGATGTTGTATGTTTTTCATTTATACACTCTCATACTTTCTATTCGTTTTTTCTCACTTTACTCATTCCCTCCTTCACTCTGTAAAACTGCACCATACATCTCTATCTACCTGTTTTACTTAAACCAGTTTTACTGCAGTCACCATCCCTTTCATCAGAGCATGGGATGGAGTTCTTACAGGCTTCAGGATGGGAGGAGGTGTAAAGCAAATAGGTGTGGCTCTTGGTGGGCTTGTAAAATACAGAGGTGACAAGCCTATTTGTGCCAATAGAAATTTTAATGTCTAAAAACCTGACAGACTTGTCAGAAATTTCATAAGTGAATTTTATGTTATTATTGAGTGAGTTGGCAAATTCAGTAAATTTTGTTAGCTCTTCCTGTGGCATACTTGTGACTCCAATGCCATCATTGATGTACCTTTTATAGAATTCTAGATGTCTGCCAGAATAAGTTTCCCATAATTTGACTTCCAGAAAGCCCACAAATAGACATGCATAACTGGGACCCATTATCATTCCCATGGCAACACCACTCCCCTAGAGTCTGCACCATATCCTCATGGATCTCCTTCGATGATAAGCCCTTGGTGCAGAGGTAGCGAATGACTGCTCAGTGAGAAGTTTTATCCATTTTCTCAATTTCTGCTGCCCTTTACCACTTCAGTAGCCTGTAAAAAAAATTGGTTACAGTTAATTTCTTGAAACTTGGTGTTTAATCTTACATTAACCTGATCTACAAATGCACCTAATATCAACTGTGTGTTTCAAGTATTTGTACCTTACTCCGAGAACTTATCAGTCACCCCTCGTATGTCCATCTTCTTTTTCTGATCAGCCATGAGACAGGTTGTTGTTTGCTCATCTGTCTTATCTCTGTGGTGTTCTTGAATTCATTCCACTTTATACCAAGTGTTTTCCTTAGACATTTGTTTTTGAAAGAGTCTAATTTCTTGTCTCTTTCTTTAGTTGTTTTCCAGCTTTCACATGCATAAATGAGGGTGGATATTACATTTGAATTGAACAATCTTAACTTGGTTTTTGTGCTTATAACTTTTGAATGCCATGTGTTCTCAAGATTCTTGAAGGTGAGTGCTGCTTTTGCAGTTTGAACTTCCTTTCTGGTATCACCATCCTGGTCTGTGTAGCTACTGAGATATGCAAATTGGTTTACTTTTTCAACAGCTGTTCCTTCTATGTATATTTTTCCTTCGTATTTAATGAGGTTTCATTATTTTTGTTTTGTCCTTGTTAATTTTAAGCCCTATTTTACTAGCCATTGAAGATAATGTATCTGTTTTTTTCTTGCATTGTCACTGCTACGAGTTATGTCATCTGCAAAATCAAGATCTTCCAGTTGGGTATCATGTACCCAGTCAATGCCCGTTTTACCTGTGCAGCATTTTTTCATTATGAATTCTATGGCAAGTCCAAAAAAGGGAGATAATATACATCTTTGTTTCACACCTGTTTCAATCTGGAACCATTCGCTCATTCCTTCTTCTGTGTTGACTGCACAGACATATCCATTGTAGAGATTTCTAATGATGTTGACAGTCTTAGATGGTATTCCATATATTCTTAAAAGTCTCCACAACCTATCTCTGTGTATGCTATCAAATGCCTTTTTAAAGTCTTTGAAGTTCAGGATTAATGGTTTTTACTTTTCAATATGTTCTTCAACTATTATTCTTAGAGTAAAGATCTGGTTGAGACAGCTTCTTTCTTTTCGAAATCCTGCTTGTTCTTATCTAATTGCAGTATCCACTATATCTTTAATTCTGTTCAGAATAACTTTTCAGAATACTTTTGACACAGCTAATAGTAAGAGTGTGAGAAAATAATGGCTTGCTCTGCCAGTCCTTTTACTCACACTTCTCTTTGCCAAGAGCTTTCATTCAGGATGCAGTAGCTGCTTGTGTAAGCTCAGCTGGATTCAGCAATTTCACTTCAATATATTTTGTATGTTTGCTTTGCTGTTACTCTTCACCATTTTTTGTAACTCATTCAGATATCTGTAGCTGTGTTCTGTCTTTCCAAGTTATGATTTTTAGCTCATTCAGTCAATCATAGCTGTGTTCTGTCTTTCCATGTTATGATTTTTAGCTCATTCAGTCAATCATAGCTGTCTTCTGTCTTTCCATGTTATGATTTTTAGCTAATTTGATCAACCGTAGCAGTGTTTTGTCTTTCCATGTTATGATTTTTAGTTCATTTGGTAAACCATAGCTGTGTCATGTCTTTCCTTTTTATGAATTTCATCTCATTTGGTCAGCCATAGCTGTATTCATCTTGTCTGTTGTGTGTGGGTGTTTTAGTAAGGTCTTGTTATTTAATTGTAGCCAGTGTGTAACAGAATAACAATTCTGTACAGAGTGTATTGTGTATAGCCCTGTAGTTGTGGTCTGGTAGACCATAACTCATCACTGTGTGCCAAGCACGTGGTTCGAGAAAATTCGAAGTCACGTGGTTGAGTTGAGCGGGAGGTATGCATGGGCTGAGAAAGTTAGTCGTAGGTCAGAGTGTGTTAGAGAAAGGTTGTGTGATTGACTCTAGTATGTGGTAGAGAGAGCCTTACTTGTTTGTTGTAGTAGGAGTTTATTTGGTTTGTGATGTAGGAAGAATTTTAGTAGTTTTATTGCAGATTGGAATCTCGTTTAGGAAGAGTTTCTACCATTGGCAGTTTGTTGGTAGTGAGATGGAAGAATTAGTTTTTCCCTGTGTTGGTTGAGGTTTTGTTGATAATGTTGTAAGTATTGATTTTTTGTGTATAGTACATTGTAAGGTTTTCGCCCATATGGCGTAGAGTTCGCTCACGCCAGGCACTGTTAATGTAATTCTTGTTCAGCCTGATGGCTATGTTTCCATCATTCATGATTTCACCCTCATTTTGTCCATTAATAAATGTGCGTGGTCTGATGAAATACTACATCAGTTGGCTTTGTTGGAATTCTCATTGTTGACCAGTTGTTTTAGTTGGAAGACTGCCAAGTTATGTTGAGCTGTTGTATTTGTATTAGTTTGTGGAGTTGGAAGCCTGGGTGTCTTGTTGTATTTTCTCAGTATATAATATAGAAAATTAGGTGGTTTTAGAACACCAACAACAAGAAGAAATTTATAAGTTGAAACTGTACTCCACAAGTAGACAATAATCAAACCAGTAGAAAACCATTTTAATTGGCGCCAATACTATTATAGGGGTGCCTTAAAATTATAAATAGTCTAACTATTACAAATGTAAGTTACATTTAGTCACCTTGTTAATTCCAGTATTGTGGTGTGAGGTTTATGCTATTGCAATTAGACTGCTTGTTGTGAGTGTTACATCATTTGAAAGTTTTTGTATGTGTATGTAGTCTAGTTATTCTCACTTGCTGTTGAATGTCATTTGTTCATTTAGTTGTTGTGCAAGTGTTTTCTCACAGCAGACATTGTTTTCTAACTCACCATTTTAGATTCTTGTTTTGAAACTGTGTCTGATGAGTGCTTGTAACAGTATGGCCTCAGAGTTGGCCACCTTAATGTTTACCATTTATTAGGCAAACTGCACAGGGTTACAAACATGCTAAACCTGAAGTTTCATGTCTTTGACTTTTCTGAAAGCTGTTTAAATCATGACATTACAGATGAGGACATCCTAGCTAGTTCTAATTTAATTTGATGCCTTCCCATTGGGAAGCTTGAAACGGGGCTAGTAACATACACTGCAGGCCATTTCTGCCGAAGAGAAGACCAGAAGCAGAATGTATGTTGCTAGAAATCAAACTTAAGAAACAAAGTTCAATCCTAATAGGTTTTCTCTATTGTAATCCAGATGCAACAGTATCATGTGATATGATCACTTTACAAGTATGAAGGATTATGTTTTGTCTTTTAAGTTAAAGGAATAATTGGTCTTGGTGATTTCAGTATTGATTATAGACAGTCAAATGCTACATGAAATGATTTGTTTTATCATAAAACTTATCCAAAATTGTCACTAAACCCACCAGAGAAACTGAAACATCATCCACACTAATAGATCACAACATTATAAAAGTCCCTCACACATAACTGAGTGATCATTATCCAGTCTGTTGCACATGGAGGCAAATCAGTTTAAAGTTCTTAAAAATAGACACACTAGCATTAAATGTAGAAGTTTTAACAAATTCAACTTCGGATTATTTCAGAAAGAGTTGTAAGCAGCACATTTAGAGTATGTGTACCAGCTAGTGTAACACAGTAATGGTTGCGAACTATAGTATAGCAATGTTATGTTGTATAACAAGTTATGGTTATAACAGTATTATGTTGTATAACAAGTTATTGTTGTGAATTATTACTTGTGAAGATGTTCTTAGTTTTATACTTTTTATCTTCACACACATTGCTCATTTCTTCATAGGTACTAATGGTTTCAATAAATCCTCTGCACAACTTACAAATTTTATTTAGTTCAATCTGCGAGGGCCATACCGAAAGTAGTGAGCAAAGATTTTTTAAGAATCAGAATTTATAGATAGAGAAAATATAAATGTATCACCTTAACTTGCATTCTTTGTACTTCATGTATAAGTCACATGACATCACCATCATGTGTCACATGACTACGCAGAGCAGAAACAAAGTGACAGATGCTGAAGTTTCATTTCGTCAGCATGCTGTTATTGAGTTCCTTATTAAAGAGGAAATCCCCACTGTTGAAGTTCACCAAGGACTTCAACTTGCTTATGAAGATGTGTGTATGGGTGCTAGCAGTGTTATGGGGTGGGTAAAACATTTCAAAGATGGAAACATGAGCTTCTAAGATATGCCTCACAGCGGTCGCCCTCGAAATGCCTCCACTAAACGCAATGTGGAAAGGGTTGATAACATCATTAAAGAGATAGACATGTCACAGTATCTGAAATCGCTGTAAATCTTGGAATAGGACACAGTGCATTACAGGAAATGATTGAAACCCTAGGCTATAAAAAAGTTTGTGCCTACTGGGTCCCACAGGAGAGAACGTCCAGAAAGCAGTGCGTCTGTGCTGTCGGTCAGCTGGAACGGAATTCTACTGGGAAAGTATTTTCAAACTTGCAGAGTGATGGGGAAAAAAATGTGTGCAGAGAAATGGAGATTGTGTTGAAAAATGAAGAAAAAGATGCAGGTTAAGGTGATACATTTATATTTTCTCTATTATAGATAGAGAAAATATAAATGTATCACCTTAACCAATTCTGATTTAAAAAAAAAATTTTGCTCACGATTTTCAGTTTGACCCTTGTAATAATGGTTCCAATACAATAGTTGGCAACATTACTTGGATTAGAAAATACATCTCCTTGGTTCATCACAGAAACACCGAAACAATATTTCACAACAAACAGATCTACCATATTCTAGATGCAGCACTTCATCAATGTTCTCAATTTCAAAATCTCTACACGTGATACAAGAACAACTCCTACCACTGTACTGTGTTAGACCTTCAACTCTTGGTCATGTAATTTCAAGAGCCTTCCTTGTCTCAGTCATTTTTCACAGTTCCAAATGATCAAACTTGCATTTCACACACTGTACTAATCATTAAACGTCATGATAATTTAGAGAAGACCGTATTGGAAGGATACATAATGGGAAAAAGAAAAAGAGGAAGACCGAAACGAAGATGGCTGCAAGACATCGTTGATGATCTGGAAATGGATGCAGCAGCAGCAGGCCATCTTGCTCACAACCGAGAGGCCTACAGGAGTGCTGTTTGGGATGCAAAGTTCCGCAAGGGACATGCAAAGGAATGAATGGAATGGACTAATCATCACTTTCTAACTTGTAGGATTTCCTCTGTCTGATCTAAACTGCATCTCCTGGTCATAAAACTCCACCTTCCTCCTCTCTTCCTTTCTCTCTGTCTGTCTGTCACTCTGTGTGTCTGTCTGTATTCTTCATGTCCCATTTTCTTATTTAACTGACCACTCAGTAATTCTGCACTATCGTTTGAAACTCGTCCATTAGCTTTTGGTATGTGCACCATTTGGTTCCCAAGTAATAATTGCTATTTGAGTTGTCTTGCATGTCCATCCCTTGTCTTTTTCTCTTTCTTCTGTTACACTTGTCAGCGTCCATTTGTAATGGGCCATCACTAGTGTCATGAGAATCTGTTTTCTAATACCGTGGGAGCATTCCTCTTCCACATTTTTCATATTTTCTGACTTGATTTCTGTGTATCAGTAATAATAACTGTAATAAAGATGCTAATAGTAATCATAATCATAACATTATTAATAATAATACAATAATCATAACAAAATGCGATGTCCAGAAGCAGGTAGAAGGTCAGAGGAAGGAAACAGGTTAATAATAAAAAATGGAAAAAAAGGAATCATTCTTAAAAAAAGGCAACCTTAGTAACTGTAACAATTGGAGAGGAGTAACCTTAGTATCGGTTGTGTCAAAAGTATTTTGCAAAGTCATTTTGAATAGACTTAAAGATATAGTGGATATAGTGGATAAGAACAAGCAGGATTTTGAAAGGGGAGAAGCTGTCTCGACTAGATCTTTACTCTAAGAATAATAGTTGAAGAACATATTGAAAAGCAAAAACCATTAATCCTGAACTTCATAGACTTTAAAAAGGCATTTGATAGCATACACAGAGATTCATTGTGGAGAGTTTTAAGTCTATATGGAATACCATCTAAAATCGTCAACATCATTAAGGACCTCTGCAATGAATATGTTTGTACAGTCAAAAGAGAAGAAGGGATGAGTGAGTGGTTTCAGATTTAAACAGCCGTGAAACAAGAATGAATATTATCTCACTTGCTTTTTGGAATTGCAGTGGACTTCATGGTGAAAAAAATGCTATACAGGTAACACGGGTATTGATTGGATACATGGGACCCAGCTGAAAGATCTTGATTTTGCTGGTGACATAACTCTTATCAGTAACAATGTGGATTCCATGTAAGAAAAAAACAGATAGTCTGTCTTCGCTGGCTAGCAGGGTGGGACTTTAGATTGGCAAGGACAAAACAAAAGTAATGAAACTTCTCATTTATCAAAATGGAAAAATACACGTAGAAGGGACAGATATTGAAGAGGTCAATCAGTTTGCATACCTTGGCGGCTACATGGACCAGGATGGTGACACCAGAAAGGAGGTTAGAATTAGAATTGCAAAAGCAGCATTGATCTTCAAGAATCTTGAGAACATATGGCATTCAAAAGTTATGAGCACAAAAAACAAGTTAAGACTATTCAATTCAAATGTAATATCCATCCTCATATATGCATATACAAGCTGGAAAACAACTAAAGAGATAGATTGATTGATTGATTGATCTTTATTTCAAAAGGGTTAAGAATTAGGCACGCAGGCCTTTCTGACATTCTACCCTTTATCATACAACTTTCACTCTGTTCCAGACATTCTACAAATATGCTGCTCATATAACAAACATAATTAACAATAAAGTAACTACATACGCATAAAATGACTACATACAAATATAAATGACTATCTACATACACACATAAATGACTATCTACCAAACAAAAATGTCATTATTATTCAGAATAATGATTCGGTGTCTTACAAAAATAACTTTTTAAGTTTTATGATTCATAGAGGCATGTAGTCGATATCAAATAGATATTGGAAAAGTTTGTAGTTGTAGGAAGGAGTATAGTTTATATTTTTTTATGCAGGATGGGAGGGTATTCCAAAGATGAGCAGCAGAATAAGTAAAGTTTTTCTTGTAAAGGTCATGTCCAGGTTTTGGAAGACTTATGTTGTTCAAGCGTTGGCCGCACTTTGGGCTAAATTTATACAGGTTCCATAGATAAGGTGGAGCATGCCATGAAAGAATTTGATGTACCAACTTGACTTTGTTGAAGAGGAACCTGTTCTTAAGAGGCAGTATTTTGATATGTTTGTGCTGCTTAGTTGTTTGTGCTTGATCTTTGCCACTAATAAGCTTTACTGCTCGCTTTTGAAGTGAGTATAGGCTTTTTGTATTTGACACTGAGCAACCATCCCAGATTGTTGAGCAAGAGTCTAAATGTGTTTGCATATGTGATATGTAGTATATCTTCCTTGTGTCTTGATTGATGAAGTGCTTGATTTTGGCTAACTGGTGTACTTTTTGCGCAATGTTTTGTTAGACCTTGCACATGAGAGTTCCAGGTCAGATGTTGGTTAATAATAAGACCTAGTGTTTTGTGCTCGCTAATGTTTTCTATCTGTGATGTTTCAGTACAGAGCCGAAGTGTTGTTTTTGTCGTGTTTTGTAGTTTCTGTCTTGTTATGAGCATTGATTTTGTTTTATCAGTATTTATAATCATGCCATTGTTGTTGCTCCATCTAATCAGATTGTTCAACTCGACCTGAAGAGTTGATTCAAGGTTAATACAGTCATAGTCACTGGTGTAGACTGTGCAATCATCAGCAAAAAGGTCACAAGAAGAGTGTTTAAGATGAAGTGGAAGATCACTGATATAGATAGCAAAGAGTAATGGGCCTAGAACATCAGTGTCAACTACAGCAGAATTTGATAGAGAATTGTTGAAGAATACTACCTGTTGTCTGTGAAAGAAATGATGCAATTAATTTTATTAGGTCAGGGTGCAGTCTATAAGTCTTTATGTTTTTTTACAAAAATATCATATCATGGTCAATCATATCAAATGCTTTTTTAAAGTCGACAAAGATGGCACCACATAGTCTGTTGTCATTTATGTTTACTAACCAGTTTTCTGTCATTTTGGTGAGAGCTGTGTGGCAGGAGTGGTTGGGTCTAAAGCCTGACTGACTGTCTATGAGTAAATTGTTCTCTTGCATATGTCATAGTGTTATTTTGTATATGTGTTTTTCGAGTGGTTTTGATAACGACGATAGTATGGATATTGCTCTGTAGTTGGAAAGATTGCTGGATGAGCCAGATTTAAAGAGAGGATACACTTTAGCAGTTTTAAAAGACTCAGGGAAATAAAATTTTGCAATGCACTGGTTGTAAATGTATATTAGTGTATGTGAAATGACCGGTGCAGCATAACGTAAGATCTTATTGCTAATATCATCAAATCCAGCTGTACTGTTGTTTTTTAAGGATAAAAGATAACTGTAAACTTCACTGTATGTTAAAAATGGAATGTGTAACTGTTTAAGTTTAGTACATCTGCTGTCTAGGAATAATTGTAGTTCGTGAAATTTGCATACAGGAGCTGGTATTGATGATTTAAGAACATTAATTTCTTCTCTGAAATGAGTACTAATATGTGCGCTAGAGTATGCATGATTGCTTGCTTGAAAATTATATTCTTTTCTTTTATTTGATAGGGTATTTATGGCTTTCCAAATTAATTTACTGTCTGATTTATTCTGTACTAGATTCCTAAAGTAATCTTTTTTTCTCTTGTCTTATTAATGACTGAACTTTGTTTCTGAATGAATGGTGGGTCCTGAAGTCCTTGATTTTGATGATGCATTTGGATTACGGTACAAAAGTCCAATAACTAATGAACTCTGGTTTGGCAGTTTAACTTCCACCCAAATACACTCTACCACCGATGATTTGAGGTCTTCTCTATGACTAAACTGAATAGCTGTGGAGATATACATTACTAGACCTGTTTCTAGTTTTCTGGTTGGGTCACGCCAGATCAGGTTAAAACCGTTAATTCTAATATCTTCATCGGTTATGTTTCTATTTAAATGGCTTTCAGAGAAGCCAAAAATGTAGAAATTTTGATTTAATATGTGTGTTGCTTCAGGAATTTTACCTAGTAGGTGATATACAATGCATTACTGACAACAAAAACCATGCCAGGAGCTGACTGCAATAGTGACCATGATCCACTCTGTGGAAAAGTTAGAATAAAGCTAAAGAAAGCAGGAAGAAAAGTGAGAAACATCAAACTGAATACAGAACTTCTTAAAAATGACCAAGAACTGCGAGAACAATACAAAGTTATTATAACAAATAGATACAATGCAATAGCAAAGATAAATAGTATAGATGAACAATGGGAAATGTTAAGAGATTCTATCCACCAAACTGTTAAGGAGATAATACCACCGAAAAAAGAAGCCCCTAAAAATAAATGGATGACAGACGACATCTTAGGACTGATGGACAAGAGGAGGAGGAGTAAAAATAACGAGGAAAAATATAGCAAGATAAATAAAGAAATAAGACGCAAATGCAGAGAAGCAAAAGAAGTGTGGTTAAATGAACAGTGCAGACAGATAGAGGACTCTCAATAAAAACAGCAAAAACATGCACAAACGAATTAATGAACTCACAGGCAGGAAAACAAAATATACCACAGGATGCCTGAAATCGAAAGAAGGTAAAATGTTAATGGGAAAAGAAGACATTGTGGACAGGTGGACAGAGTATATTGGTGAGCTATATGGAGGAGAAAGACCAGAATTAACACCAGATACTGAAAACTGTGATGGACCACCAATACTTGAAGATGAAATCATAGATGCCATCAAACACATGAAGAAAGGAAAAGCGACTGGGCCTGATAATATAACAATTTAAGAAATAGAGGCACTAGAGGAGACAGGAATAAAAATAATAACCTAGTTACTGAATGATATTTACAACAGTGGTTATATTCCCAGTGACCTGATTAAATCCACGTTTATAGCACTACCAAAGAAACCAGGTGCAAAGGAATGTGACGACCACCGGACTATCAGCCTCTCATGTCACATAACGAAGCTACTTCTGAGAATCATTATGAGAAGAACAAGGAAAAAGATAAAAATGGAAATAGCAGATGAACAGTTTGGATTTGTTGAAGGAAAGGGAACACACAATGCCATTTATGCTTTACGAACACTAACAGAAAGAGCTTTAGAAGTACAGAAAGATCTCTACTTATGCTTCATTGATTACACCAAGGCATTTGACAAGGTGAAACATAGTGAAATTATTAAAATGCTTGAAGACATCAGTATAGACGGCAAAGACTTGAGGATTGTAAAACATCTATACTGGCAGCAAGAAGCAGCAGTTCGAGTTGAAAATAGAATTGGAAAATACCAACCTATAAAACAAGGGGTGCGACAAGGATGTGTGCTATCTCCAGACCTTTTTTCTCTGTACGGCGAGAATATTCTAAGAACAATCATCACAGAACCAGGCATAAAAATTGGAGGATACAATATTAACAACCTTCGGTATGCTGACGACACAGTACTGATAGCTGAGAACCAACAAGACCTGCAAAATCTCTTGGATAAAGTCGCCAAAGAAAGTGAACAGAAAGGCCTTACTTTGAACATCAAAAAGACAGAGACTATGGTTATATCTAAGAAACAGAATCCACCAGCATGGAGTATAAAATTAAACGGAACCATTCTAAAGCAGGTGCAGAAATTCAAATACTTTGGAGCAGTAATAACTTCAGATGGGAAATGCAAAACAGAAATTAGGAACAGAATAGGCCAAGCAAAGACTGCATTTCAGAGAATGAGAAACATATTAGCTAACACATCTTTATCAATGAATGTTAGAAAACGAGTCCTAAAATGCTATATTGAACCTATCTTGTTATATGGAAGTGAATCATGGACAATAGGCAAGTCTGCACAAAAATCATTGGAAGCAGCAGAAATGTGGTTTATTAGAAGAATGTTGCGAATCCCCTGGACAGCAAAAATAACTAATGAAGAATGTATGAGAAGAGGTGGAGAGACAAAAAACCTTGTCAGAAAGATAAGAGAGAGACAGTGTACTTTCATAGGACATGCAATGAGAAGAGGGGGCATTGAAAATATTATAACAACAGGAAAAATAGAAGGAAGAAGATCAAGAGGAAGACCAAGAGAAATGATACTGGACAGCCTGACGGGATGGTGTGAGAGGAGATCACCAACTGAACTGATGGCCTGCATGATGGATCGGGTACTCTGCAGAAGCATAATAGCCAACGCCAGTCGGCACGGCACCTGATGATGATGATGAGGTGATATACATTCAGATGGCCTTTATGTAACCATTTTTCGGTAAATGGGGTCATTTTATATTCTTGTCTACTGTTATTGGTTTGAAAGTAATTCCTGTTATTACATTTACTACTGAAGTAACTAAACTTTTAAATACTACACAGTCTTTCAACTGGTACACAACTCACCAGCTGAAATAGTTGGAGACTGAAAGAGAGACACACCTAACTACTGAACAATCAAATGCTCAGATATGAGAATTCACTAACAGGTAGAGTAATTAAGTATATAGTTCTCACACACAGACAGATACAACTCACAAACTGCAAGGATCTAAAAAAAAATTTACAATAATTAGACAAATAGGTAAAAGGGAGGGGAGGGGGAGAGTAAAGAAGTAAAATGCAATAATAAAACGCAAAAAATTCTAAATAAGCTTAAGGAAAAAAGATATCAGTCACTTTGTCTTGCTGAATAACAATTCGTTTTGACATTGCGGGTTGAAGGTTTCAGTGTGTGATAGATCATGATGGTATTGCCATCAGTTTAAGACGTGATGTCTGTAAGGTACTATGCCATGTGAATTATGCAGAGATAACTTATAGGCATGACTCAAGGCTGCAGGGCTAAATTGCAATAAGTACTGCAGCTCTAGATTTCTTTGAGGATGTTGGAAAGAACTTGCTTGTGTGTTGAAGTCTTCCAGTGAGTTGTGTGACTGTGGAAGAACCATGATGTTGGTGACGCTTGTATCAGCTCGTCTGACCATCTGAGGCTGATGTGAGGGTAGGGGTGGAAACATTGTGTCATAGTCGGTGGTTTGCAGTGGAGCATAGTTTTGGGGGTCCCTATGGTTTTAGTGCTTGGAGCAGAACTGGCTTTATGGGGGTTTTTGTTGGTTGTGGGTATTGTTTGTGGACATCCAGCTGTACTGCGTCTTTCTGTAGTGTATGTTCTGGAAACTTTTTTTGGTAAGGATGCTGGTACAAATTTTTGATGTATGTATGTGGTCCCTGTACATCCGTTTCTTCGGGGCACCAGAGGCTGAGATGAAAAACATGGTGTGTTTTATGAAGACAGTGTTGTTATCACAACAGTACGACTGAAGTGCCTTGTTATTGATGTCTACCAGGCGGCATCCAGGACCAGAGCAGGGTGGAATGATAGAAGATAGGAAGATGGCTGCACTCGGATACTTTACCTTGATGGCAGAAGTCAAAGCCTGCATGTCGGAATGTCTTATATTCTGGCCATTCATGGTGTCATTTATGCCAACATGTATGGAGATTTTCGTCACACTCTTGTCTATATTAAAACTTCTTAGTGTTTGCGTTATTTTTGCAATACCAGCTCGCGGTACTGCAGCTACTGAGACAATGTCTTCATCTGCTTGCTATGGGCATCCGCTTGCCATTTACGCCCTTTAGTAGAGAGTCTCCAATTAATAAATATGTTGTACTGTCCCTGATTTTGTGACTGGGAATTTGCTGCTGTTTTGTTCATGTTGTTTTTGGTTGATCATGACTGTAGGTGTGTTGCCTTGTTTGACTGAGGTGATTGTTGCGTCCTGTCTGTCTAATGAGTATCTGGTACAGAGCTTTGTTGTAGAGTGTCAAATCTGTTGCTGATCTTTACCTCAATGGGGTACTTGTATATTGTGCTATGATAGTCTTGATCACTTAGTAAAGAGTCGGTGACTCCACTCTGTTTTTGATGGTTTTTCTGGTGAAGCTTGTTTACACCGGCTGGAGATGATGAGTGAGTCTTCGGCTTCATGTTGAGATTACTTTGTCTGGCAGCCACTGACTGACTGTGACCACCAGTTTCTGTCTGGTTGTTTTTGTGTAGTTTTCTGCTGCTGCTGTGTTTTCCGCTGTTGATTGATTCAGTGAGCAGCTTCAGTTTCTTACTTTCTTCTCTCAGCTGTTCAATTTCTTTTTTGATGCTGTCATTCTCCGTACTGGGCAACTTTACAACTTCCGACTTCATGTCACTGATGAGTATTTTCACGAAGTCTTTAATAGCTTCTGTGAAGTCGTGGCCACAGAGACAAGTAAGTGATTTTGTATCTGTTCCAACAGCTTGATGAGAACTGCCCATGTCACTAAGTCTAGCAATATTACTCTGCAAAGATTTTTCAGAATTTGGTTCAGTTGCTATATCAATAGTCTCGCTAGAACTGTTAACTAGGCTGTCTTTTTTAGTGAAAGTGTCTGAAGACAGTGGAGGTTTCTCAGTAGAAGCTGTTGCTCCTTGTTCTCCAGCAGTATCTGGGATTACTGGTTCTTCTGCAACAAGTGGAGCTAGTGATTAATGTTTGCTGGATGCTGTAGCATCTTCTTCGCAGGTGAGAATAATAAAGTTTTCTGACACAGACTCTTCCACTGTTTCTTGGTTTCCATGCATTCCATTCTATCGTCGACTATATCAGTAGACTTCTTTGCGGGACTTACAAAAATTTCAGCCGTGATTGTGATTGTTCTGTTTGGTTCATCTGGGTTGTCTGCTTGAGTGAGCTGACAGAGTGTCACTTCCTTGACCGTCTTTAGTTCATCTGCGTTGCCTGCTTGAGGGAGCTGACTGAGCGTCACTTCCATGACTGTGTTTAATTCATCTGGGTTGTCTGCATGAGGGAGCTGACCGAGCATCACTTCCTTGACTGTGTTTAGTTCATCTGGGTTGTCTGCTTGAGGGAACTGACTGAGTGTCACTTCGTTGACCATGTTTACATTTCCTTCTTGCAGCTCCATAAACTGTTTTGTTAGCCACGATTCAATGGCCTCGGCGTCACCTTGTATCATCACTTTGTTCTTCATGTGGTAAAGATGAACTGTGAGAACTGGTGTTTTTATGATGTCCTCGACATTAGCGCCGTGCTTATCGTACTTCTCCTCTCTTTTTGCTTGATAGCGCTTCCTAAGGGCTTGCCTCAGGGACTCATACTGCAGGGTATTGTGACATGTCACACATTGACAAGAAATTAGACTCTTTTGAAAACAAGTGCCTGAGGAAAATACTCGGCATTGAGTGGAACAAATTTGAGAACAATGCAGAGATAAGACAGATCTGCGAACAACAACTGGTCTCATGGGTGATCAGGAAAAGGAAATGGACGTATGTTGGTAACGTCTTGAGAAGAAATGATCAGGGAATCCCAAAACAAGCTGTCAAGTGGAACACAGCAGGCCGAAAAAAAGAGGCAGACTGTGTTAAACTCTAAAGTGGACATTGTTAAAAAAGATCAAATTAGCAGGCATAAAATCCCTTGATGAGGTTGAAAAGCTCGCCAAAAACAGGAAAACTTGGCAAACTATCATGCGAGCCCTGTTTGATGGTTAATGGCACAGGAAGGATGCAAGATGTATCTGTATGTTTTTCAGTATATGAAAATGTAGATGTATGTATTGTGAAAGTCTAAATTAGTTTAAATGGCTTGATTGTTGTATTTCTTGGTAGATTATAATGAATGTGAGAATGTAATTCAAGTTTACTGCATGTAGTTACATAAATCGTAATATGAAGTGTATGGACAAGAGATGATTTTTTTCTTTCATTCTTACTATGTTAAAATTCTGATACTGAATGTATGTGACAAAATGAAAGTTGTATGATGAAGGGCAGAGTATCAGGTGGGCCTGTATGCTCAGTTCTTAACCCTTTGAAAATAAATGTTTGTTTGTTCTCTCTCTCTCTCTCACTGCTGGTGTTTGTGAATGATGTTTTGATACAGCAGTAGAGTATGCTACATGTTTGTTTGTTCTCTCTCTCTCACTGATGGCATTTGTGAATGATGTTTTGATACAGCAATAGAGTATGCTACGTGTTTGTTTGTTCTCTCTCTCTCTCTCACTGCTGGTGTTTGTGAATGATGTTTTGATACAGCAATAGAGTATGCTACATGTTTGTTTGTTCTCTCTCTCTCACTGCTGGCATTTGTGAATGATGTTTTGATACAGCAATAGAGTATGCTACATGTTTGTTTGTTCTCTCTCTCTCACTGCTGGCATTTGTGAATGATGTTTTGATACAGCAATAGAGTATGCTACATGTTTGTTTGTTCTCTCTCTCTCACTGCTGGCATTTGTGAATGATGTTTTGATACAGCAATAGAGTATGCTACGCTGAGTGCAGCACTGTTAGACATTGGGTCTTAAACATGTCAGAGTACCTCTTACCACAAATATCTGCCTTCTTAACACAAGTTCAGTGGATAAAATCCTAACATAGGCAGCTGCTGGCTTCAAACATTCACACACTAGTATTCAGTCTAGCTTAAGACTATTGCAGAAGCAACTAATATCTCCTCCTCACTTTTCAAACATTTCTCGTGGACTAGTCTTGAATGAGTGGGAAACCAAAAATATTCTAGTTCTGGTACTTTGTACCCAGTCACAAATGGAAAGCATCCTTGGTTGCACAGTTATTAGTGTAAACTGAAAAAGGGCTTAACTCTGTTGCTGATCCTAGGGAGTGGCTTCGTTATACTCTGGGCTGGCCCTGTATGTGTTCAGCCCTTGACATCGGGATTTCCTTCAGTGTTTTTAGGGAGATAACTCCAATCTTATCTTGACTGTGTGTTGCCTGTGATCTAGCATTTAGCTGGGATTTGCAACCACTGCCGTTGGCTACATGTAATGCATTGAGTTGTATGTGATAGGTACTTTGGAGATGTTGTTGTTGTTGTTATTGTTGTTCATTGAGGTGTTGCTTTGATGGATTTGTATAGGTCTGATTTCTCCATTTTGATGAGGCCCTCTGGTTAGTGTGTGTTCTTGAAAATCACACCTTAGATTAACCCATGCTTATATTGTATGTCTCACCTGAATAGCTAATCTGCAGACATTAGGACCACACAGAGTAACTCCACAGATTATACCATGACATTAGTCTGCATCTGAGTACACTGGGGGTTGGTATCTGTAGCTACTTAAAAACCCTAATCAGTCTACCAGCACCTTATTGTCTACAAGATTCCTGGCCTTCAATACATTTACTGTGTCGTGTAATTTTGGATAAAAATATGGCTTGTGTCCAGATACTTTCTTTACTGTTTTTCAAGCTTAATCATGCACCTGTTCTTTAATTAACATATTTAGACATTGTATAAAAAACTTAATGACAGAAATATTTATCTTATTAGTTGCAGGTGTTGACAGTCATTAATCAGCAGTTGTAGTAAATAGTGTGATATGGGTTTTTTTTGGTCTTGTTATGTAAAGTTTGATATGGGTTTTTCTTTTGTCTTGTTATGTAAAGTGTGATAGTGTCAGCCCTGTAATATTATGTAAAGAGTTGTATGGTCTTGTGTCAGCCCTGTAAAATAATGTAAAGTGTGATATGGTGTTGTCAGTCCTATAAAATAGTGTGATATGGGTTTTTTTTGGTCTTGTTATGTAAAGTTTGATACAGGTTTTTCATTTGTCTTGTTATGTAAAATGTGATAGTGTCAGCCCTGTAATATTATGTAAAGAGTTGTATGGTCTTGTGTCAGCCCTGTAAAATAATGTAAAGTGTGATATGGTGTTGTCAGCCCTGTAAAATAGTGTAAAGTGTGATATGGTGTTATGTCAGCCCTGTAAAATAATGTAAAGTGTGATATGGTGTTGTTTCAGCCTTGTAAAATAATGTAAAGTGTGATATGGTGTTGTGTCAGTCCTGTAAAATAGTGTAAAGTGTGATATGGTGTTGTCAGTCCTATAAAATAGTGTGATATGGGTTTTTTTTGGTCTTGTTATGTAAAGTTTGATACAGGTTTTTCATTTGTCTTGTTATGTAAAATGTGATAGTGTCAGCCCTGTAATATTATGTAAAGAGTTGTATGGTCTTGTGTCAGCCCTGTAAAATAATGTAAAGTGTGATATGGTGTTGTCAGCCCTGTAAAATAGTGTAAAGTGTGATATGGTGTTATGTCAGCCCTGTAAAATAATGTAAAGTGTGATATGGTGTTGTTTCAGCCTTGTAAAATAATGTAAAGTGTGATATGGTGTTGTGTCAGTCCTGTAAAATAATGTAAAGTGTGATATGGTGTTGTGTCAGCTCTGTAAAATAATATGAAGTGTGATATGGTCTTGTTTCAGCCTTGTAAAATAATGTAAAGTTTGATATGGTGTTGTGTCAGCCCTGTTATGTAAAGTGTGATATGGTCTTGTATCAGCCCTGTAATATTATATAAAGTGATATGGTGTGTCAACCCTGTTATGTAAAGTGTGATATGGTCTTGTGTCAGCCCTGTAATGTTATGTAAAGTGTGATATGGTCATGTATCAGTCCTGTAACATTATGTAAAGTTTGATATGGTCTTGTTTTAGCCCTGTAATATTATGTAAAGTGTGATATATTGTTATATCTGTCTTGCTGTATTAATGTAAACAGAGTAATATGTAGAATATAAAAGGAGTGACAGAAACAGAATGATTTGTTGTTGTGTATATCTTTTCATTCAGACTGAGGCAGGTACTAGAAATGGATATTATCCACAGAAAGCAAGGTCTGCCCCTGATACACCTCCAGCTAGTAATGGCAGCCAGACAGTAGTCAATGGCAACAGCAGTAGAGAAACTAATGTTGCAGGTGGCACTGGCTCTCGCCAACTTGTTATTCCCAGAAATCCAGGTGGGCATACTAATCAGCATACAGGTAGATGGATATGTGTTTTTGACATACTGTTATACAGGCAGATGAATATGTGTTTTAGACATACTATTATACAGAGGGATATACTTTTGTTAAAATGGATGCACAAACTTTTTTGTGTAACAGTCATAATTTTGTTTTGTGAATACTTCAAGTGATTATTTTTATAAAAGTAGACACACATTTATTTAAGTGTACATACTCTTATTTAGGTAGGCATACTCTTATTTAGATGGACACACATTTATTTAGGTTGGCATATGCAGGAAACTCTCTACCGTAGAGAGCAGAATAACAACACAATTCCTTCAGATCATCCCAGTGATGCTGCTATTTTGTGAAGCATTCCTAGAAGTCATTTTCTCCCAGTGATGCTGCTATTTTGTGAAGCATTCCTGGAAGTCATTTTCTCCCAGTGATGTTGCTGTTTTCTGAAGCATTCCTGAAAGTCATTTTCTCCCAGTGATGTTGCTGTTTTCTGAAGCATTCCTGAAAGTCATTTTCTCCCAGTGATGCTGCTATTTTGTGAAGCATTCCTGAAAGTCATTTTCTCCCAGTGATGCTGCTATTTTGTGAAGCATTCCTAGAAGTCATTTTCTCCCAGTGATGTTGCTGTTTTCTGAAGCATTCCTGAAAGTCATTTTCTCCCAGTGATGTTGCTGTTTTCTGAAGCATTCCTGAAAGTCATTTTCTCCCAGTGATGCTGCTATTTTGTGAAGCATTCCTGAAAGTCATTTTCTCCCAGTGATGCTGCTATTTTGTGAAGCATTCCTGAAAGTCATTTTCTCCCAGTGATGTTGCTGTTTTCTGAAGCATTCCTGAAAGTCATTTTCTCCCAGTGATGTTGCTGTTTTCTGAAGCATTCCTGAAAGTCATTTTCTCCCAGTGATGTTGCTGTTTTCTGAAGCATTCCTAGAAGTCATTTTCTCCCAGTGATGTTGCTGTTTTCTGAAGCATTCCTAGAAGTCATTTTCTCCCAGTGATGTTGCTGTTTTCTGAAGCATTCCTGAAAGTTATTTTCTCCCAGTGATGTTGCTGTTTTCTGAAGCATTCCTAGAAGTCATTTTCTCCCAGCGTGCTGAGAACAGTCTTTGCTTTAACATCCTCAACTGTTTGAACTCTTCACATGTGTGTATGTATGCATGTATATGTTGATAGATGCAATGTTGTGTGTGTGTGAATATATTGTTGGTATTCCAACATAAGCAGATGAGATTTTGTCTGATTAATGAGATTTTCTTATCTAATTGGTATATTTTCCACCTTTCCAGATGAGATTTTCTTATCTGATTGGTATGTTTTCCACCATTCCTGATGGGATGCTCTAGTCTAATTGATATTTTCCAGCTTTTCTGATAAATTTTTCTTGTTTGAGATTTTCATTAAATTTTTACCTTTGTCTGCCATATTTTCCACCCTTCCTGATGTGCGTCTGACTGATGTGATTTGTTGTCTGAGGTATTTTTTTGTTTGACTGATGTGATTTCTGTCTGACTGATGTGATTTGTTGTCTGAGGTATTTTTTGTTTGACTGATGTGATTTCTTGCCTGACTGATGTGATTTGTTGTCTGAGGTATTTTTTGTTTGACTGATGTGATTTCTTGCCTGACTGATGTGATTTCTGCTTGACTGATGTGATTTCTTGTCTGACTGATGAGATTTTCTTTCTTTTTTTATGTTTGATGAGATTTTCATGTCTGATGATATTTTCCAGTTTTTCATATTTGATATTTTCCAGTTTCATGATGAGATTTTCTTGTCTGACTGATGAGATTATGTGTGATTGATATCAAAGGGCCCATCAGGGGTGCATACAATCACCTTACTTTTTTAACTTGTGTACTGAAAATATAATGAGGAATGTTAGAGAAGATGTAAACAAAGAATATTATGATGCCATAACAATTGGAGGTTATGAAGTACCAGAGATTAGATATGCTGATAACACAGTATTAGTCCACAACATAAAAAGGAATGGAAAAATTGATTATGTCAGTCTGTAAGAATAATAAAGAACAAAACTTCTATCTTAATGCGAATTAATGACAACTGACAAAACAAACAAGGCAGCTGAAATATATATCAGTGAGGAAACATTGGAAGAGGTGGAGAATTTTGAATATCTTGGATCATTACTAACAGATAATGGAGATACAATGAGGGAAATTAAAAGGAGGACATCTGTCGGTCTTCAAAAAGTAAAACAATTAAATAAGCTGTGATGAGGTACAGACTGAACTATAAAAAATAAGATTTTTAAGGGCATGCATCTTTCCCATCGCAGCTTATGCCTGTGAGACCTGGAGACTTAACAGAATAGCTTAGAATCACATAAATGCCTTTGAATGTAAATGCTACAGAAGAGTTCTTCAAATATCATGGACACAGAAAAGAATGAATATATCCATACTACAAGAACTTAATATTGAAAAAGGCTGGCTAGTAAAGAGAATTAAACAGAAAATTTAAATATTTTGGACATATTAAATGTCATGATAATTTAGAGAAGACTGTCTAGGAAGGGTACATAATGTGAAAAAGAAAGAGAGGAGGACCAAGTCGAAGATGGCTGCAAGACATCGTTGATGATCTGCAAATGGATGCATCAGCAGCAGGACATCTTGCTTACAACCAAGGGGCCTACAGGAGAGCTGTTTGGGAGGCAAAGTTCCACAAGGAACATGAAAATGACTGGCTGACTGATTGATATTTTCTACTCTGATGAGATTTTCTGGTCTTCCTGGTGAGATTTTCTTGTGTGACTGATGGTGTATTTACTTGATAATGGTATATTTACATGGCTAGTGGTGTATCTACTTGGTTGATAGTATATTTATCTGACTGATGGTGTATTTACTTGATAGCTTGTATATTTACCTGGCTTATGGTGTATTTACTTGATTAATAGTATATTTACCTGGCTGATAGAATATTTACTTGATAGATTGTATGTTTACCTGCCTGATGGTGTATTTACTTGATAGATAGCATATTTACCAGGCTGATGGTTTATTTACTTGATTGATAGTATATTTACCTGGCTGATGGTGTATTTACTTGATAGATAGCATATTTATCTGGCTGATAGAATATTTACTTGATAGATAGTATATTTATATTTACTTGATAGATAGTATATATACCTGGCTGATAGTGTATTTACTTGATAGATAGCATATTTACCAGGCTGATGGTTTATTTACTTGATTGATAGTATATTTACCAGGCTGATGGTTTATTTACTTGATTGATAGTATATTTACCTGACTGATGGTTTATTTACTTGATAGATAGTGTATTTACCTGGCTGATGGTGTATTTACTTGATAGACAGTATATTTACCTGGCTGATAGCATATTTACTTGATTGATAGTATATTTACCTAACTGATGGTATATTTACACGATTGACGTTTACTTGACAGACTGGTGTTTTTACTTGATTAATATTTACCTGACATGGTGTTTTTACTTGACTGGTAGTATATTTACCTGATGTGTTTTTACTTGACTGATAGTATATTTATCCAGCTGATAGTATATTTACATAACAGGTGATATATTAACCTGAGTGTTGAGATATTTGCTTGACTGATGGCATAGTGTCATGACAGAAGATATATTTGTGCCTGACAGATGCTATTTGTGTCAGACTGATAAGGTATTTGAGTGATCTAAAGTCATCTTATTCAAGGAAGAAGGAAGTGCATGCGTGTATGTCAGTGTGCTAGCTTTGTGTGTGTGCATGTGTTTGCATGTTTATTTTTCCTTACTTGTTTGTCATAGAGTGTGGGGAAGAAGAGACACTACTGTAAACATGCAATTTTTAAAGCTTATAATTTGGAAAATTAGAAATAATGAATAAATACACATGCTACTCCAGTTTCCACTTATAACTACCATTATGAAAAAACAGATTGAGATGACTCACCTGGAGAAGATGGATGAGAATAGACAGAAAAAAATAAGGCTTATTACAGAAGTGATTAACGGAGATAGATCAAGAGACAGACCAAGACAACGGTGGCATGAGAACCTTGAAGAAGACCTATGAGCCCTTGGAGTGGACACTTAGCAGAAGAAGACTAAGAACAGAGAGGGATGGAGACAAGTCTTATCTGCAGCAATGAACTGCAAAGGCTCAGAAAGCTGAATGAGTGAATAATTTGTACTAAAATTAGCTGATTTATTTTATTTATTCTTTTTTTTTTCTTCCAAATTCTCTCATATTTTAAAATGCAGAATCTTGCCATGTTTCATGTTGTTATGTATCAGTTAGATATGATATTTGTTTATTTCAGAAGGACGACACACACCTGTTAAGCGTCACCATTCTGCTGGTGACATGTTAGGTGATGGCACTTTTCAAGCAGTCCCCAAGACATTACCTGTAGAAAAACAACCACGTCCAAAATCAGAAGGCCATGTCTACAGTAGACATTCTATATACAAAAGAGCTGTCAGTTTTGGAGTAAGTACACACACACACACACACATATGTTTGTTTCGGGATAATAATTAAATGGAGAGATTGTCAATTTTGTTATAAATGAACAAATGGAATGTCAACCATGTGATAAATAAGCGAGGAATGTTGGCTTTACAATAAGTAAATGAATGCCAGTTTTGGAATTATTAAACAGAAAGAGTATCAGTTCTGTGAGAGTGGATGTGAGTTTTGTGTTGAGTGAATAGAATATCAATTTTCTCTGATTACTGAGAACCGCTACATTCAGGAATATGGGACTCTGGAACCACAAGGATTGAACTCGCTATTCAGCTACACCTAACATTCTCTTCTTCCATAATCATAATCCCTCTCCACTAAGCTCCACTCCTTTCTTACTTGTTACACATAGCTTAGAACCTCTTCACAGCATCACATTACAACCCCCCTACCCATACTGTAATCATATATTTCACCTTCTCCCAGCTAGATTACTATTGTATCACTCCCCCCCCCCCCACCACCACCACCACCACCTTCAGTTACGACCTACCTATCACACATCCCAAGTCTCCATTTAAATACTGTCTACACTCCACCATGCACATTTCTGACACACAGCGTTGGACAAGCCACAGCTTCTTACCTTACAAGTTACAGCTAAGTGCTCTGTTCATTTCATTTCATTTTTTTTTAACATAGCATTCATGTGAATTTAATCTCCTCTCTCTGTTTCTTCATCTTGTATGTTTTTGCATGATTAAGGCTCACGCCGAAAAGTCACAATTGTGTACTCATTAAGTAATAAAGCTGTTCCTACCTTTTTCCTAGTTTATACATTTTGTTATCACAGCTTTACTGCAGTGGCTCCGTGTATAGTTATATACTCATACACTAATTATTGTGTGTTGCTAGAGAAAATTCTGTATGTGAATTTGGGATGACTAAATAGAATGTCAGTTTTATGATAATTACACAGGCTGAATTTAAATGAGAGAATATCAATTTTGTGGTAATTAAAAAAGCGAGAACGTCAGTTTTGTGATAATTAAAAAGAGAGAATGTTAGTTTTGTGATAATTAATCAAAGGGAATATCAGTTTTTTGATAAATAAACTGAGAGGACATCAGTTTTATGATATATAAACAGAGAGTGTCAGTTTTGTGACAATTGACAGATGGAATATAATTTTATTATTATTAAAGAGAGAGAATGTCAGATTTGCCTCATCACCTCTTCAAATAGTATGTACTCCAGTTTTATTTGGGCAGATAGAGATTTCCGGTTTTGCCTAGGATTGCAGTCTAAAATGTATTAATGGAAATGCATTTACATTGTAAAACTGTAAGATAGGTTCTAGGCATGAAAAACAATGACATCTCTATAGATAATATTCTGTGTTTGTTTGCAGATCTGTATCTCACTCTTAAGTGATAAAGCACAGTGTTGTATGATTAGCCTTCAGAAAATCTTCACAAAACACTTTAGGCATGAGAGAAAGAAAAATGACAAGAAAATTAACTGGGGCCTAAATCATGGATGGAATACAACGCGTCAATCTAATTGACTTCACCATGTCGCACCTCCAAATAAGAGATATTTGACAGTGAAGCCTTATAATTGACTTCACCATGTCGCACCTCCAAATAAGAGATATTTGACAGTGAAGCCTTATAATTGACTTCACCATGTCGCACCTCCAAATAAGAGATATTTGACAGTGAAGCCTTAAATGCATGTCTGACCGAAAAAAATGACACTTGGAAAGGGAACTAGGTCATGATACTCTGTATTATTCTCACAGTTCTTGGTCATTTTTAAGGATTTCTGTATTCAGTTTGATGTTTCTCACTTTTCTGCATGCTTTCTTTAGCTTTATTCTAATTTTTCCACAGAGTGGATCATGATCACTATTGCAGTCAACTCCTGGCATGGTTTTTGTTGTCAGTAATGCATTGCGGAATCGTTTGTTGATTAATATGTAGTCTGTCTGATTAAAAGTCTTTTTGTCTGGGCTGCACCATGTTGCCAGTCTTCGAGGATGTTGTTTAAACCAGGTGTTTCCTAGAACCATGCTGTGTACTCTTGCCCATTCAATTAATTTACAACTTCTGTCATTCCTCTCCCCCAGTCCATAGTCACCAGTGATGTCTGAAGTTCTTCCTTTACCAACTTTGGCATTAAAATCTCCCATGACTATGGTAACTTCATGTGACTTTGTGTGTTTTAGTGCTGTCTCTATGTCATTATAAAATATCTGTACATCTTCTTCAGAACTTTCAGATATTGGAGCGTACACTTGTATAATATTTATGTTCATTGGTCGTCCTTTCAGTTGGGCTAGCGGGACTCGGCCCTAAATGTTCAAATATCCTACAGTTGTCCTTGCTGTTTGTTCGTCAAATATTATTCCTACTCTTCGTTCATGTTTCTCACTTCCTGAATATATTATTGTATATTTATCAGAGTTTATCTTCCCTACACCTGTCCATCTTTATCTACAGCCTGGCTTATTCCCATTTCTTATCTCTAATTCATATTCTCTGGCATTATCCTTTTTTTTCCTTTGACCTCTAATTCTTAACTGAGCTGAATCCTGTTCTTGACCTCTAATTCCTATCTGATCTGTATCCTTTTCTTTGACTTCTAATTCCTATCTGAATTGTATCCTTTTCTTTGACCTCTAATTCCTATATGGACTGTATCCTTTTTTACCTCTAATTCCTGAGCTTCATCCTTTTTTTTTTTTTTTTGACCTTTAATTCCTGAGCGTTATCTTTGTTTTTTTCTGACTTCAAATTCCTGAGCTTTACCTTTGTTTTTTTCTGACTTCAAATTCCTGAGCTTTATCCTTTTTTGAATTATATAAACTATCCTTTACTTAACTTCTTATTCTTTCCCAAGCTTAACTTGCTGCACTGTATTTTTCATCAGTTTCATGATCATCACTCAGATTCAGTCTAAGTACCATATCTGGTGCAGTGTATCTTGTAGTAGTTTTACTGTATCTGGTGCAGTGCGCCTTGTAGTAGTTTTACTGTATCTGGTGCAGTGCGTCTTGTAGCAATTTTACTTTATCTAGTGTAGAATATCTTGTAGTAGTTTTACTATATCTAGTGCAGTGTAACTTGTAGTGGTTGATCTGGTGCAGTGTATCTTGTAGTAGTTTTACCATATCTGGTGCATTGTAACTTGTAGTGGTTGATCTGGTGCAGTGTATCTTGTAGTAGCTTTACCATATCTGGTGCATTGTAACTTGTAGTGGTTGATTTGGTGCAGTGTGTCTTGTAGTAGTTTTACCATATCTAGTGCATTGAAGGGACAGATATTGAAGAAGTCAATCAATTTGCATACCTTGGCAGCTACATAGACCAGGATGGTGACACTAGAAAGGAAGTTAGGATCAGAATTGCAAAAGCAGCATCAATCTTCAAGAATCTTGAGAACATATGGAATTCAAAAGTTATAAGCACAAAAACCAAGTTAAGACTGTTCAATTCAAATGTAATATCCACCCTCATTTATGCATGCGAAAGCTGGAAAACAACTAAAGAAATAGAAAAGAAATTAGACTCTTTTGAAAACAAATGCCTAAGGAAAATACTCGGCATCAAGTGGAATGAATTCAAGAACAATGCAGAGATAAGACAGATGACTGAACAACAACCAGTTTCATGGGTGATCAGGAAAAGGAGATGGACATATGTTGGTCACTTGATGAGAAGAAATGATCAGAGAATCCCAAAACAAGCTATCAAGTGGAACACAACAGGCCGAAGAAAAAGGGGCAGACCGCGTGAAACTCTGAAGAGGACATTATTAAGAGAGGCCAAATTAACAGGCATAAAATCCTTTGATGAGGTTGAAAGACTCGCCGAAGACAGGAAAAATTGGCGAAC
Source organism: Achatina immaculata (assembly GCA_009760885.1). NCBI lineage: Eukaryota > Metazoa > Mollusca > Gastropoda > Stylommatophora > Achatinidae > Lissachatina > Lissachatina immaculata. Next base: position 3,172,372 of record CM019714.1, read on the forward strand.
TACTTTGCGAGCCCTATGTGATGTTTAACGGCACGGGAAGGATATAAGATATAAGATAAGTGCATTGTAACTTGTAGTGGTTGATCTGGTGCAGTGTATCTTGTAGTAGTTTTACCATATCTGGTGCATTGTAACTTGTAGTGGTTGATCTGGTGCAGTGTATCTTGTAGTAGTTTTACCATATCTGGTGTAGTATATCTTGTAGTAGTTTTACCATATCTGGTGTAGTATATCTTGTAGTAGTTTTACCATATCTGGTGTAGTATATCTTGTAGTAGTTTTACTATATCTGGTGCACTGTAACTTGTAGTGGTTGATCTGGTGCAGTGTATCTTGTATTAGTTTTACCATATCTGGTGCATTGTAACTTGTAGTTGTTGATCTGGTGTAGTATATCTTGTAGTAGTTTTACCATATCTGGTGCAGTGTAACTTGTAGTGGTTGATCTGGTGCAGTGTATTTTGTAGTAGTTTTACCATATCTGATGCAGTGTATCTTGTAGTGGTTGATCTCGTGCAGTGTTTCTTGTAGTAGTTGATCAGTATATCATATTTACTTGTGTCTTAGAGTTTTATCATTTGTGAAATTTATGTTTCTGCACAATTCCTGATAATTTCCCCATGATTAACATTTTTGTATGATGATGATGAGAACGTCTTATGCAAAGTTTTTCTAGAAGAGATTGATTTGTCAGAATGTGATGATGTTCCTAGAAGAGACTGAATTGTCAGAATGTGGTGAATTTGTGTCTAGAGAGGGCTGGATTGTTAGAATGTGGTGAATTTGTATCTAGAGAGTACAGGATTGTCAGAATGTAGTGAATTTGTTTCTAGAGAAGACTGGATTATTTAGAATGTTGTGTCTTATGATGCGTAGTCTAGTGCGTGCTCTCAACACAGGGCCCGTCACCGTTTGGCAGAGCGGATTCATACAGTAAGCTGGAGCAGCTTGGTGAAGGCTCATATGCCACAGTGTTCAAAGGATTCAGCAGTCTCACCAACCAGGTGGTTGCTCTCAAGGAAATCAGGCTTCAGGAAGAGGAAGGTGCTCCGTTTACAGCCATCAGAGAAGGTACAGTTGTGTTTATTTTATTAAAGAGCACAGCACTGTATAGTTAGACCTCACAAATCTTTGACAAAGGACTTTTAGACATGAGAGAAAGAAAAGTGAAAAGAAAATTACCTGGAACTTGAACCACATAATCTTGTAGGACAAGCAACCGTCTGTCCATGAGAGTACAGCATTAATCAGCTTTGCTATCTTTTATTCCCCCCCCCCCCCCCCCACCACCACCCAGTGTTTGATGGCAAAGCCATCAATATCTGTATGGCTAAAAAATTCTGACACTTGGAAAGGGAAAGAGGTTATGACACAGAAATTCTGTCTCTCACAAGTATCAACTTTTTTTTGACAAACATGGGTATCTTCTCTATCAAACACCTTTTTTTGTTGGGGGTAGGGGGTTTGTGAAAGATAGTGAAATTGAATTTTTTGGGTCTCTAACCATACAACACTGTGCTCTATTACTTTTTCAAGCTGCATTGTTTCCTGTGTGTAAAATTTTTTATTAATTTTAGAAGTTCTGTTTCTTCTTTCTGTTTTCTGTCATCAGATCTCTCTCTCTCTCTGAACCATAAGTGCCCAGGGCACATGGGGCGTCTGCAGGGGTTTTCTACAAATGCCTGTCCTTTGCCTTTTTTTTCACTCTTGCCCAGTTGAGCCCTCTATTGCTCAACATCCTCTCTGTTGTTCTCCATGTCTCCTTTGGTCTACCCTTACTTCTGTTCCCCTGTGGTGTCCATCTTAGTGCTATTTTTGGTAGTGTGTTGTCAGTCATTCGGAGCACATGTCCCAGTCATCGCCAGCATCTTTCCTCAATAATTGCTGTCAGTGGCTTCATCTGCATTTCTGCCAACAAGATGTTATTTCTTATGGCGTTTGGCCAAAATATTCTTCTAATTCTTTGTAAACATTTAGTCTGGAAAGAATTCCGTTTGTTTTCTGTGGTTTTGGTGATTTTCCACCATTCACTTCCATGGAGTAGTACACCCAGAACATTCCTCTGAAATATCCTGATTTTCATCATCATGCTTAGTTTTTTAGATTTCCATATAGTCTGCAGCATTTCAAAAGCCTGGTTTGCTCTAGTAAGTCTGCTGTTGATGAAGGACTGTGCTGTCTTCATTTTCTACTGCTCTGCTGCCAAGATATACAAATTCATTGACCTCTTTCACTATTGCAATCTACTCAGAGTACATTTCTGTTGTTCACATTTTGCTTCATTAACTTTTGTCTTTCCTACGTTGATCTTTAATCCTGTTGTTTGCATTCTGAGTTTAGCTTGTTTATTTTATCTTGCATATCTTGCCTGCTTGATAGCAGACAAATGTCATCTGCAAAGTCAAATTCCTTCAGCACTGTGTCGAGGATCCATTGTAATCCTCTGCATTCGTCTGATGTTGCCTCCTTCGTTAACCAGTCTACTGCCAAGATAAATAATGTTGTCGATAGTACACATCCCTGCTTCACTCCTGTTTGTACCCTAACTTTGCACTGAAAACCTTCGTACAGGGCTTTGATGACATTCACTATCTTATGGAGGAGGCCATGCCATTTTAGAATTTTCCAAAGTGCATCTCTGTTGACACTGTCAAAGGCTTTCTCAAAATTTATAAACAGTGGGTGTGCTATGCCACTCATTTGCCTGCTTTAATATTTAAATACAAATATGTGGTCTATACATGATCTTCCTTTCCTAAATCCTGCCTGCTCTTTCCAAAGTTTTCCTTCAAGTGCTGGTACAATTCTGCTGATGATTACTCTGCAAAATACTTTACTGGTGAGTGGCAGGAGGGTAATACCTCTCCAGTTCTCACAATCTCTGAGGTCACCCTTCTTTGGTAGTTTTACTATTAGGCCAGTTTTCTACTCCTCTGGAGCTTTTACTAGATCCCAAATTTGTTGTAGTATCCGACAGTTGTTTTGGTGTTTCTGTTTCTTCTGCTTTCAACATCTCAGCAGTCATTTCATCTTCACCTGGTGCCTTGTCTAATTTTAGCTTCTTTATTGCCTCCTTTACTCCACTTATTGTTATTGGTCCAGTATTGATGTTTAGTTCTGTTTTTGCTTCAGGTATGTCTATTGTTTGTGCTGCTTGTGTTCTGTTTAGTAGGGTGTTAAAGTGTTCCCTCCATATTATTTCTCTTTCTCCACTGATCAGTTGTCCCTTATGTGTCCTTACTGCACTCTCACATCTTGTGCTGAAGTTACCTGTCATCTGCTTTATGATTTTCTATATGGTTTTCATGTCATTTGCATATGATGCTTTTTCTGCTGCTTCTGCTAAGTTGTCATGGTACTGATGTTTATCTTGACGACATGATTCCTTCACTTCTTTGTCTTTTTATGCATAATTACTTAAAACTTGTTCTTTTAGCCTTTGTGATTTGATGCTCAGTAATTTTTTCTTGATTTCTTTTCTTTGCTCTGTCTTTTCCCATGTGGTCTCGCTTATCCATTCCTCTTTTCTCCATTTCTGATATCTCAGCACCTCTTTTGCTGTTTTCTGTAGTGTTTCATTGAACTCTAGTGTAGACATTTCTGCTTCGTCATGTGGGAGACTGAAGCCGTTCTTAAGTACTAATGAGAATTCATTCCTTGTTTGCTGGTCTTTCAGTTTTGCTGTATCAAAGTGTGCCTTTCTGTGTTCTCCAATTTTGGATTTCCTTAATTTTAGTTTTATTTTTGCTACCAGAAAGTACTGATCACTTCTTGCATCTGCACCTTTCCTTGCTCTCACATCTTGTAGTGACTGTTTCCACTTCTTTATTAGTATGTGATTGACTTAGTTTTCTGTGGTTTTATCTGGGGACCTCCAAGTCACTTTATGGATGTTTTTGTGCTGGAAAATTGTCCCTCCGATGGTCTTCATGTTTTCTTCACAGAAACTGTGCAGTCTTTCTCCATTTTCATTTATTTCTCCGATTCCTTCTCTTCCCATGATTCTTCTTATATCTTCATTTCCCTCATCTACTTTTGCATTGAAGTCGCCCAAGATGAGTAGCATATTATGCTTGGGTATTGTTTCTACTGTGGCTTGGAGGCTGTTGTAAAAATCTTCTTTTAGTTCCTCTTCAGCTGCTTCTGTTGGTGCATAACAAACTATAATAGATATCTTCGTGAATCTTGAGTTGAAGCGTGAATATAATAATATCTCATTTATAGAGGTCCATTTCAGCAATGCGCTTTTGTTTTAATCAGTGCTACTCCTCCTTCATGATGATCTTCTTTACCTGACCATATGATTGTATCTTCTGTGTGCTGTGTTGTTAATTTCTTCTGCCTTGTTCTGTCCATCTTGCCTCTTGTATTCCTAGTATGTCTAGTTTGTATCTGTGCATTTCCTTGATGGTTTGTGCTAGTTTTCCAGTCTGGTTAAGTGTTCTTACATTCCAGCTGCCTATTTGCATCTTGTGTTTAGGTTCCAGGAGGTCTGCAGTCGGGCTGAGGACTTCCAGTGGCTGGCTTTCATCCACAACCTTCATGGGCTCAGTTTCCTGATAAGCATTTCTCCTTCCCCCTGCATTTGTTTTTTCCCTTGCTTCTGTTTCTGTAGTAGTCTGATGGTTTTTTACCAGATGGGGTTGCTGGCCCTATGCTGAACCCTCCTTAGCACCTTTTACGATCATGCATGGTAGGGTACAGTGGTCCTATTCTTTGTTTCCCAGGCATGTGCCCAGGTCCCAGGTACCACACGGGGGGTCATCAGAGATGGAATGATTCTATTTATTGTCATCATTATTACAAGGCAGCAGGTGTTGATGGTCAAGCTTTTGCACATATATTATTCTGTGGTATTTTCCATCAGCTCAAGTGGCTCTTAGCTGGCAAAGCATCCTTCTTCTCCCCCCCCCCCCATGCTTCTCTCCACATTTATCTTAGTCCTTGAATTCTCATTATATGTGAAATGAATGATGACTATCATTTTCTTATGGATTTAATTAAGTTTATTTCTACATTAGTTTTTGTTAAATATTCACTGTTTATCATCTTACCTGTCCATGATAGTCTTTGCGATTTTCTTAAGAAACTACATCTCTGTTGCCTCTAGTGATCTTTACATTGATCTCTTTAGTGTCCATGATTCATTTCCATGAACTTAGGTTGGTTCAGTGCAGCATTTTTGTAACTTTTTTCTTTTTGGTAATAGAGATGCATTCATCATCGTCATCATCATCATCATCATCATCATCATCATTCCCTCCCTTGAGAGCATAGGCCATGGATAAAGGCTCTCTAGTCATCCCTGTTCTTGGAATTATTCTCTGCTTCCTTCCATGTGCATCCCTTGTCTCTGAGCACTGTCATAATTTCTCATCTCCAAGTAAGTCTAGATCTTCCTCATTTTCTATTTCCTGAGGATTCCATGTCAGTGCCTGTCTTGCTATGTTGGTGTCAGGTTTCCTCAGAGTGTGGCCAATCCACCTCCACTTCCTAGACATGATAGAGATGCATTAGACAAGATATTTCTCATTGTTTTTAAAGCTGTTTTGACTGGAAATATTTAATTGATTTTGATGGTGCATTTTCCATCTGATGTTATTTGCATGCCCAGATATTTAAATATATGAACTTATCTCAGAGTTGATCCTTGTACTTTAACCTTACGTCTGAGTGGATTCTTTGTTTGAGATATAGCATTATTTCTGTTTTCTTTCTATTTAGGGCGAGTCCATTGTTCCTACATTTCTTTTTACCATCATATGTAATAGGTTGTTGGCTCTTTTCATTTTTGGCTTTTGATACTATATCATCTGCATAGCATATATTTTTCAAGTTTTAGCCTCCAATGTGTGGATGGGTTCTTCTTTTGTGATATAACCATTGTTTCTGTTTCCTTGTTATTTAAGGTGAGTCCTATACTTGTATCTAATAATTCCTATAGTCTCTTTTAATTTTTAGCTGTTAGTTCTGTATCATCTACACATCATAGGTTGTTCACATTGTAGTCTCCAACTAGAATTCTGATTTTATTTTGATTTCATATTTTTGCTGTAAAATAAGAACAGATCTGGGGAGAGTACACAACCGTGCCTAAAACTTTTGCTTTATTGGTTGGCCTATCATATTTTCTACCCTGATGGCTGCTTCTTGATTCCAGAATTCTTTTTGGTATTATTCTCAGAACAGAATAGGCCAAGCAGAGACTGCATTTCAGAGAATGAGAAACATATTATGCAACACATCCTTTTCAATGAATGTTAGAAAATGAGTCCTAAAGTGCTGTATTGAACGTATCTCCTTATATGGAAGTGAATCATGAACAATAGGCAGACCTGCACAAAAGTTGTTGGAAGCAGCAGAAATGTGGTTTATTAGAAGAATGTTGTGAATTCCCTGGACAGCAAAAATAACTAATGGAGAATGTATGAGAAGAGCTGGAGAGACAAAAAAAAAACCTTGTCAAAAAAATAAGAGAGAAACAGTGTAATTTCATAGGACATGCAATGAGAAGAGGGGGCATAGAATATATTATAACAATAGGAAAAATAGAAGGAAGAAGAGCCAGGGAAAGACTAATAGAAATCCAGTAGGACAGTCTGACAGGATGGTGTAAGAGGAGATCACCAACTGAGCTAATGGCATGCATGAAGGATTGTGTACTCTGGAGAAGCATAATAGGTAACGCCAGTCAGCACGGCACCTGATGATGGTGATGATGATGATGATAATTCTCAGATCTATACCATCAGTATTTATGTCCTGTAACATTGTTACAGTTTTATCAGAAGTTTGTATAGTCAGTGAAGTGTAACAAATAACCTTTTTTTTTTTTTTTTACTTCAAATGTTCTGTTAATTACAGTTCTTTATGCATGTATGGCATTATATGGTCCTTTCTTTCTTTGTGTCCAAATCTGATGTCTGACTTTTCCTGTGTCTAGTTCTTCTTATGGTAATTCTCAGCAGTAGCTTTGTGATATAACTGAAAGGCTTGTTGTTCTGAAATGTTCACATTCTTTGGCCCTTGATTTCCTTGACAAAGTGATGAAGGTAAATTTGAATAGATCATCAGGTATACGGTTGCTGTTACAAGTGCCATTCAGAAGTTATGTTATTATTTTTACATGAAAGTCATCAAGAACTTCTAATTCTTCTGCAGATTAAAAAAAAATCAGTTTCTAAAGAAAAAAAATCAGGTCCAGTTGCTTTCTTCTCTTCATATGTTTAATGGCAACTAAGATTTTGTTTTGAAGTTTTTGTGGTCCATCACAGTTGCCTGCAATTGGCATTAGGTCTGGTCATTGTCTTGCATGGGCTCTTGAGTGATGTAGTGGCCAGTGCATTCTGTCACACAGAGGTTGCTATTCAAGTTCAGCTTAAGGGACAGAGCACCAAGGAAATGTGTACTGAACTGTTTGCAGTCGTAGTAAGAGAAAGAAACCGTGCAGGAGTGGTGCTGATCATGTCAACCTACAGTGTGCCACCATACAGTTCGTTGATGTGTTCTGTTCACCTCTCTACCATACAGTTCATTGATGTGTTCTGTCAACCTCTCTACTATACAGTTCATTGAAGTGTTCTGTCAACCTCTCTACCATACAGTTCAATGATGTGTTCTGTCAACCTCTCTAACATACAGTTCAATGATGTGTTCTGTCAACCTCTCTACCATACAGTTCATTGATGTGTTTTGTTCACCTCTCTACCATACAGTTCATTGATGTGTTCTGTCAACCTCTCTACCATACAGTTCATTGATGTGTTCTGTCAACCTCTCCACCATACAATTCATTGATGTCCACATCTCCACTGCAGTATTTTTGCATAATTTGTTTCTCATTTCTTTCTCTGTTTACATTCTTGTATCTGTCAGCTGCAGTATTTCTGTGTCATCCATCTCTTCTTGTATATTGTTTCTTTTATCTGGGTATTGTTTCTATTCTCGTCTGATATACTACATCAATACATTGTATCTTTTCTGATGCATTGCATTCATTTATTGTAGCTCTTCTTAATCTCTTCACTGCAGGTCCATGTCTGTCTTGATGTTTCTCATTCTTCTGCTTGTCTTTAATTTCATTCATATTTTACAGTATAATGAATCATGGTTACATTGCAGTCAGCTCCTGACACTGAGTTCATGATTGACCTTTTGTAATTTATTTAACAGTGAGTTCATGATTGACCCCTTGTAATGTATTTAACACTGAGTTCATGATTGACCTCTTGTAATGTATTTAACAATGAGTTCATGATTGACCTCTTGTAATGTATTTAACAATGCGTTCATGATTGACCTCTTGTAATGTATTTAACAATGAGTTCATGATTGACCTCTTGTAATGTATTTAACAGTGAGTTCATGATTGACCTTTTGTAATTTATTTAACAGTGAGTTAATGATAGACTTCTTGTAATGTATTTAACAGTGAGTTAATGATTGACCTCTTGTAATGTATTTAACAGTGAGTTAATGAGTAAATGAATTTGTCTGTAATGTAATTAGCAGTGAGTTATTGAATGAACTTGTCAGTAATGTAATTACCAGTGTGTCAAGGAATGTACATGTCTATAGTGTAATTGGTAGTGAAATGATAATGAATGAACTTGTTTGTAGTGTATTTAACAGTGATTTAATGAATAAATGAATTTGTCTGTAATGTAACTAGCAGTGAGTTATTGAATGAACTTGTCTGTAATGTGATAGGAGTCAGATAATGAATGCATTTTTTTTGTAGCAATAAGTTAATGAATGAACTTGTCTATTAAATAATTATCAGTGAGCTAATGAGTGAACTTGCTGAACTTGTTTATAATATTTTTATCAGTGAGCTAATGAATGAACTTGTTGAACTTGTCTATAATGTAATTAACAGTAAGTTAACAAGTGAACTTGTCTATAATGTAACTAACAGTAAGTTAGCAAGTGAACTTGTCTATAATGTAACTAACAGAAGTTAACAAGTGAACTTGTCTATAATGTAACTAAAGTAAGTTAACAAGTGAACTTGTCTATAATGTAACTAAAATAAGTTAACAAGTGAACTTGTCTATAATGTAACTAACAGTAAGAATTTTGCTATTTTTTGTTTTACTTTCCCAGCCTCACTGCTGAAGGGTTTACGCCATGCCAACATTGTTACGCTGCATGACATCATCCACACAAAGGAGACTCTGACTTTTGTCTTTGAATATGTGGTTAGTATTTTAAAACATATCATTTTTTCCCCTTTGTTCCAGTTAATGTGAGGCCACAGTAATTCAGTTTCTGATGTTTGTGAACTATTCATTCATCAACCTTACATTTTCTTTGCATTTCATAAATTTCCAAACCATTTATGTTTTATAGTTTATAGTTTATGTGAGATTAAATGCTATTTCATTTTAGTCATTTAACATGAGACACGTTTCTTATTAGTTTGTATGAGACAAGTTATAGTTTCTTATTAGTTTGTATGAGACAGGTTACAGTTTCATATTAGTTTGTATGAGACAAGTTATAGTTTCTTATTAGTTTGTATGAGACAAGTTACAGTTTCTTATTAGTTTGTATGAGACAAGTTACAGTTTCTTATTAGTTTGTATGAGACAAGTTATAGTTTCTTATTAGTTTGTATGAGACAAGTTATAGTTTCTTATTAGTTTGTACGAGACAAGTTACAGTTTCTTATTAGTTTGTACAAGACAAGTTACAGTTTCTTATTAGTTTGTATGAGACAAGTTATAGTTTCTTATTAGTTTGTATGAGACAAGTTATAGTTTCTTATTAGTTTGTACGAGACAAGTTACAGTTTCTTATTAGTTTGTACGAGACAAGTTACAGTTTCTTATTAGTTTGTATGAGACAAGTTATAGTTTCTTATTAGTTTGTACGAGACAAGTTACATTTTCTTATTAGTTTGTATGAGACAAGTTATAGTTTCTTATTAGTTTGTATGAGACAAGTTATAGTTTCTTATTAGTTTGTACGAGACAAGTTACAGTTTCTTATTAGTTTGTACGAGACAAGTTACAGTTTCTTATTAGTTTGTATGAGACAAGTTATAGTTTCTTATTAGTTTGTATGAGACAAGTTACAGTTTCTTATTAGTTTGTATGAGACAAGTTATAGTTTCTTATTAGTTTGTATGAGACAAGTTATAGTTTCTTATTAGTTTGTATGAGACAAATTATAGTTTCTTATTAGTTTGTATGAGACAAGTTATAGTTTCTTATTAGTTTGTATGAGACAAATTATAGTTTCTTATTAGTTTGTATGAGACAAGTTATATTTTCTTATTAGTTTGTATGAGACAAGTTATAGAGTTTCTTATTAGTTTGTATGAGACAAGTTATAGAGTTTCACTTTAGTGTGTATAAGTTACAGTTTCTTATTAGTTTGTATGAGACCAGTTTCTTATTAGTTTGTATGAGATAAGTTATAGTTTCTTATTAGTTTGTATGAAACAAGTTATAGAGTTTCCTATTAGTTTGTATGAGATAAGTTACAGTTTCTTATTATTTTGTATGAGACAAGTTATAGAGTTTCATATTAGTTTGTATGAGACAAGTTGTAGAGCTTTTTATTAGTTTGTATGAGTCAAGTTAATTTCTTATTAGTTTGTATGAAGCAAGTTAATTTCTTATTATGAGGGCAAGTAATGAGCCAGAAAAAAAAAAGAAAAAAAAAACTGAATTCTTGCCTGAAAGTAAAAAAAAATTTTTTTGATGTTAATTCCCCTGTACATTCAGATACTTGTTCCACTGATTCACAACTCCTGGAAAGCTAGCATCAAAGAAGGTTTCTGCCTGCTGCCACAGCCAATGAGTCTATCCTTCTTTGGCAGTTTCTTTGTTGTCTCAGAAATGGTGCACCCTGGTGATTTTTCAGGGGCTGGAAAAGATGGGAGCTAAGTCTGAGATACAAGTTGGGAGCTAAGTCTGAGCTACAAGGTGGGAGCTAAGTCTGAGATACAAGTTGGGAGCTGAGCTACAAGGAGCTAAGTCTGATCTACAAGGAGCTAAGTCTGAGCTACAAAGTGGATGCTCCAACCATTCTCAGGCAAAGTTTTTTAACAGCTCCTTCATTGTCCTGGCCATATGAGGGCAGGCATTGTTATGGGTGCACTCAGGAGAGCAGGATGTTTTCTGGTGAATGGAGTGCTGCAGTTTCTTCAAGGTATGAGGTGGCATTGACAGTGTTTCACCATGAGCCTGGAATTCAGCCGGCATGATGCAGTCTCAAGAAATGCTTAGCATTTGTGTGATGATGGGATAACCTTGAGCTTTTTTATGACTGTTGAGAAATGACATTCCCATTCCATGGAGGCTTGCTTCGACTTCAGTTGAAAGTGGTGGACCCAAGATTTGTCTCCCGTAACAGTGGGTTGAAGTCCTCCTGCTCTGCATGATACTGCTTAGGTGCTGCAAGGACAAGCCCATTCTGTTCAGTTTTTGTTTGTGGGAACCATTGTGCGCAGACTTTATGGAATCTTATTTGTTCATACATGATGTTATAGACATTTTCATTAGAGCAACCTACACTGTCAGATACATCGCCTAATGACACATTTGGTCAGCTTGGATCATCCCTTCCACATGCTTAATTGTGGCCTCAGTTGCAATCTCCATGGGATGACCTTGACGCTTCTTGTCTGTCCATTACTGAATTTCTGGATCCAGTTGTATGTGGCCTTTCTTGACATACACTTTTTTACCGTACACTTAAGCATTTCTTTGTGCACGTTCTTTGTGCACAGTTGGCTCACAGAAAATGCACAAATCTTTGCTGTTTTTCTCGTGTACATGCATTTACTCGCCATATTAAAATGATTGTTGTTAAATAACTGTGGCATGCTGGGATATACCTTTGGTTCAGATTTTGCAAAAGTTGGTGCTGCTATGTGCCATCGAAAAATGCACAATGAATTTTCAGTTGTTTTCAGTTTGTGAAGATTTGCAACTTATTTACTGACTTGCCATTTTGGTTTGTATGAGACAAGTTAGTTTTCTGTTTGCATGAGACAGGTTTAAGTTTAATAAGAATAGTTTGCATGAGAGATGTTAAGAGTTTTAAAAAATTAATTTGTATGAGACAAGTCAGTTTATTATTACTTTGTATGCAACAGTTTAGAGTATTATTAGTTTGTATGAGACAGTTCAGAATTTATTATTAATTTATATGAAATAAATTAATTTCTTATTATGAGGGCAAGTAATGAGCCAGAAAAAAAAAAGAAAAAAAAAACTGAATTCTTGCCTGAAAGTAAAAAAAAAATTTTTTTGATGTTAATTCCCCTGTACATTCAGATACTTGTTCCACTGATTCACAACTCCTGGAAAGCTAGCATCAAAGAAGGTTTCTGCCTGCTGCCACAGCCAATGAGTCTATCCTTCTTTGGCAGTTTCTTTGTTGTCTCAGAAATGGTGCACCCTGGTGATTTTTCAGGGGCTGGAAAAGATGGGAGCTAAGTCTGAGATACAAGTTGGGAGCTAAGTCTGAGCTACAAGGTGGGAGCTAAGTCTGAGATACAAGTTGGGAGCTGAGCTACAAGGAGCTAAGTCTGATCTACAAGGAGCTAAGTCTGAGCTACAAAGTGGATGCTCCAACCATTCTCAGGCAAAGTTTTTTAACAGCTCCTTCATTGTCCTGGCCATATGAGGGCAGGCATTGTTATGGGTGCACTCAGGAGAGCAGGATGTTTTCTGGTGAATGGAGTGCTGCAGTTTCTTCAAGGTATGAGGTGGCATTGACAGTGTTTCACCATGAGCCTGGAATTCAGCCGGCATGATGCAGTCTCAAGAAATGCTTAGCATTTGTGTGATGATGGGATAACCTTGAGCTTTTTTATGACTGTTGAGAAATGACATTCCCATTCCATGGAGGCTTGCTTCGACTTCAGTTGAAAGTGGTGGACCCAAGATTTGTCTCCCGTAACAGTGGGTTGAAGTCCTCCTGCTCTGCATGATACTGCTTAGGTGCTGCAAGGACAAGCCCATTCTGTTCAGTTTTTGTTTGTGGGAACCATTGTGCGCAGACTTTATGGAATCTTATTTGTTCATACATGATGTTATAGACATTTTCATTAGAGCAACCTACACTGTCAGATACATCGCCTAATGACACATTTGGTCAGCTTGGATCATCCCTTCCACATGCTTAATTGTGGCCTCAGTTGCAATCTCCATGGGATGACCTTGACGCTTCTTGTCTGTCCATTACTGAATTTCTGGATCCAGTTGTATGTGGCCTTTCTTGACATACACTTTTTTACCGTACACTTAAGCATTTCTTTGTGCACGTTCTTTGTGCACAGTTGGCTCACAGAAAATGCACAAATCTTTGCTGTTTTTCTCGTGTACATGCATTTACTCGCCATATTAAAATGATTGTTGTTAAATAACTGTGGCATGCTGGGATATACCTTTGGTTCAGATTTTGCAAAAGTTGGTGCTGCTATGTGCCATCGAAAAATGCACAATGAATTTTCAGTTGTTTTCAGTTTGTGAAGATTTGCAACTTATTTACTGACTTGCCATTTTGGTTTGTATGAGACAAGTTAGTTTTCTGTTTGCATGAGACAGGTTTAAGTTTAATAAGAATAGTTTGCATGAGAGATGTTAAGAGTTTTAAAAAATTAATTTGTATGAGACAAGTCAGTTTATTATTACTTTGTATGCAACAGTTTAGAGTATTATTAGTTTGTATGAGACAGTTCAGAATTTATTATTAATTTATATGAAATAAATTAACATTTTATTTCATAATGTATATGCAAACCAGAATAGGCCAAGCAAAGACTGCATTTCAGAGAATGAGATACATATTATGCAACATATCCTTATCAATGAATATTAGAAAACAAGTCATAAAATGCTATATTGAACCTATCTTGTTATATGGAAGTGAATCATGGACAATAGGCAGGTCTGCACAAAAATCATTGGAAGCAGCAGAAATGTGGTTTATTAGAAGAATGTTGCGAATCCCCTGGACAGCAAAAATAAATAATGAGGAATGTATGAGAAGAGTTGGAGAGACAAAAAAATCTTGTAAAAAAAAAAAAGAGAGAGACAATGTACTTTCATAGGACATGCAATGAGAAGAGGGGAGATTGAAAATATTATAACAACAGGAAAAATAGAAGGAAGAAGATAAAGAGGAAGACCAAGAGAAATGATACTGGACAGTCTGATGGGATGGTGTGAGAGGAGATCACCAACTGAGCTGATGGCCTGCATGAAGGATCGTGTACTCTGGAGAAGCATAATAGCCAACGCCAGTCGGCACAGCACCTGATGATGATGATGATGATATGCAAACCATCTTGGAAGGGTACATAATGGGAAAGAGAAAGAGAGGAAGACCAAGGTGAAGATGGCTGCAAGACATCGTTGATGATCTGCAAGTGGATGCATCAGCAGCAGGCCATCTTGCTCACAACCGAGAGGCCTACAGGAGTGCTGTTAGGGAGGTAAAATTCTGCAAGGGACATGCAAATGAATGAGTGAATGAATATGCAAACTTTCATCAGAAAATTGATCTCAAATCTTTTTTTTTAAATGAATTTCATGTTTTGATGAGAAAATTGGTCTCAGTCTAAAGTAAGCTACAAAAATAAAACTTCTAACACACCCCCCCCCCCAGCACACAGATCTGAGTCAGTATCTGGAGAAACATCAAGGTGGTCTTAATGCTTTCAATGTCAAGGTAGGCCATCAGCATCACTGTCTTTCTTTTAGCATATATTTGTGCTAAATATCATATTTATTATCATGGTATATGTGGTAAATGTCATATTTGTTATCATGATATATTTGTGCTAAATGCCATATTTGTTATCATGATATATTTGTGGTAAATGTCATATTTGTTATCATGATGTATTTGTGGTAAATGTCATATTTGTTATCATTATATATTTGTGGTAAATGTCATATTTGTTATCGTGATATATTTGTGGTAAATGTCATATTTGTTATCATTATATATGTGTTGTAAATGTCATATTTGTTATCATGATATATGTGTGGTAAATGCCATATTTGTTATCATGATATAGTTGTGGTAAATGTCATATGTGTTATCATGATATATTTGTGGAAAATGTCATATTTGTTATCATGATGTATTTGTGGTAAATGTCATATGTGTTATCATGATGTATTTGTGGAAAATGTCATATGTGTTATCATGATATATTTGTGGAAAATGTCATATGTGTTATCATGATATATTTGTGGAAAATGTCATATTTGTTATCATGATGTATTTGTGGTAAATGTCATATTTGTTATCATGATATATTTGTGGAAAATGTCATATTTGTTATCATGATGTATTTGTGGTAAATGTAAAGAAAGTGTTATGGTGCACAGAAACTAGGGATGCCAGGCGTGTCGGAGCAGCACACCGGTGGGCTAACATTGGCATCATGAAAGTGTATACTCTCCACCACATCTCCACTTCGTTACACTGTTATGCTCTATGTAACCTGATTACCCAAGATGCCAGGCGTGTCGGAGCAGCACACCGGTGGGCTAACATTGACATCATGAAAGTGTATACTCTCCACCACATCTCCACTTCGTTACACTGTTATGCTCTATGTAACCTGATTACCCAGGATGCCAGGCGTGTCGGAGCAGCACACCGGTGGGCTAACATCTGCATCATGAAAGTGTATACTCTCCACCACATCTCCACTTCGTTACACTGTTATGCTCTATGTAACCTGATTACCCAAGATTGACAAAGCACTAGATTCATACACAAACTTGAGCCATAATCAACATTTCAACTTCTATCAGCTCCACATTTATGACATAACATAGATCAGTCATCACATAATTCCAGCAGTTACAAAAGAACAGATTTATTGGTGAAACCCCATTTGTTAGTGCATTTTGCCAATGGAAGTGAAATGAAAAGGTTGATGAAAATCACAACAAAATGAAATAAGTGTCCAGGTGATTGATGTCGCCATGGGACAATCTTTCTCACGGCAAAACAAAATGTTAAAGGACATTCCTAACTTCTCACAACAGAAAACACAACATACTTCCTCAATCTGGATTCACCACTTTGTCCAGAGGGAGAATCTACCCCCAACTCTACTTCAAAACTAGAAAAACTGCCATAAAAAGGACACATTAACCAACTCTAACCACTTCCCTAAACTCTACATCAAAACTAGAAAAACTGCCATAAAAAAGACACATTAACCAACTCTAACCACTTCCCTATAACCTAAACTCTACATTTTTGACAATTCAGCTAAGAAGTACTAAGTCTGAAAGAGGAACTCGCTTGATCCTATATTTTCGAACCTTCTTCCTTGTTGGTCTCAGGTGTTATTTTTTTTCTCTCATGTCTGTTCTTTTCCTGTGTTCTTTTCCAAAATTACCTCTCTACAGAGGAGACTGCTCTTTATTCTTTATCCAAGCCATTTACCTATCTTGTTCTGTTACAAATGTCATATTTGTTATTATGATATGTGTGTGGTAGATGTCACATTTGTTATCATGATTCATTTGTGGTAAATATCATATTTGTTATCATGATATATATGTGGTAAAAGTCATATATGTTATGATGTATTTGTGGTAAATGTCGTATTTGTTATCATGATGTATTTGTGCTAAGTGAAATGTATTAGCATGATGAATTTATGGTGAGTATTCAGTATGGGGATTTACCAAATACAGAATGTTAATATAAGGCAAATATCAACATTCAAAGTTTCAAATGGCCAAATAAAGGTGCTACATTGATGGAAACAAAAGTTCTTGCTAGGAGTAATTAAATGAAATTATATACAATTATATATTGCACCTACAGAAGTGTGACACAGAAAAATTAACATTGTTTTCACATAAATGGTTCATGTAGAAACTTTTTAAAACCTTTTATTTTGATGAATTCATCAGTGCTCTTGGCCCACCGATCTGTGCAGATGTCTATGTTTTAAATAAATACACTGTATCTTGTATACTTATTTTAGTAACAGGATCATAAAGACAGATACACTTAAGCTATTCACAGCATGTTATTTCTGATCTCATTGTTACACCTGTAACCCATGTTAAAGTTACTGACAGTTTCTGATCTTATTGTTACACCAGTAACGCATGTTAAGTTACTGTCTGTGTGCAATTTCTAATCTCATTCCTACACCAGTAACCCATGTTAAGTTACTCTTATTTCTGATTTTGCAGAATGTCAGACAGACCTGCCTACTCAATTCTTCACCCTTTGTAAATAAAGTTTGTTCAGTGCTCCTGTTCCACTAACCTACATCTACTACACATTTGTTAGTGCATTTTGCCAATGGAAGTGAAATGAAAAGGTTGATGAAAATCACAACAAAATGAAATAAGTGTCCAGGTGATTGATGTCGCCATGGGACAATCTTTCTCACGGCAAAACAAAATGTTAAAGGACATTCCTAACTTCTCACAACAGAAAACACAACATACTTCCTCAATCTGGATTCACCACTTTGTCCAGAGGGAGAATCTACCCCCAACTCTACTTCAAAACTAGAAAAACTGCCATAAAAAGGACACATTAACCAACTCTAACCACTTCCCTAAACTCTACATCAAAACTAGAAAAACTGCCATAAAAAAGACACATTAACCAACTCTAACCACTTCCCTATAACCTAAACTCTACATTTTTGACAATTCAGCTAAGAAGTACTAAGTCTGAAAGAGGAACTCGCTTGATCCTATATTTTCGAACCTTCTTCCTTGTTGGTCTCAGGTGTTATTTTTTTTCTCTCATGTCTGTTCTTTTCCTGTGTTCTTTTCCAAAATTACCTCTCTACAGAGGAGACTGCTCTTTATTCTTTATCCAAGCCATTTACCTATCTTGTTCTGTTACAAATGTCATATTTGTTATTATGATATGTGTGTGGTAGATGTCACATTTGTTATCATGATTCATTTGTGGTAAATATCATATTTGTTATCATGATATATATGTGGTAAAAGTCATATATGTTATGATGTATTTGTGGTAAATGTCGTATTTGTTATCATGATGTATTTGTGCTAAGTGAAATGTATTAGCATGATGAATTTATGGTGAGTATTCAGTATGGGGATTTACCAAATACAGAATGTTAATATAAGGCAAATATCAACATTCAAAGTTTCAAATGGCCAAATAAAGGTGCTACATTGATGGAAACAAAAGTTCTTGCTAGGAGTAATTAAATGAAATTATATACAATTATATATTGCACCTACAGAAGTGTGACACAGAAAAATTAACATTGTTTTCACATAAATGGTTCATGTAGAAACTTTTTAAAACCTTTTATTTTGATGAATTCATCAGTGCTCTTGGCCCACCGATCTGTGCAGATGTCTATGTTTTAAATAAATACACTGTATCTTGTATACTTATTTTAGTAACAGGATCATAAAGACAGATACACTTAAGCTATTCACAGCATGTTATTTCTGATCTCATTGTTACACCTGTAACCCATGTTAAAGTTACTGACAGTTTCTGATCTATTGTTACACCAGTAACGCATGTTAAGTTACTGTCTGTGTGCAATTTCTAATCTCATTCCTACACCAGTAACCCATGTTAAGTTACAAATGTCATATTTGTTATTATGATATGTGTGTGGTAGATGTCACATTTGTTATCATGATTCATTTGTGGTAAATATCATATTTGTTATCATGATATATATGTGGTAAAAGTCATATATGTTATGATGTATTTGTGGTAAATGTCGTATTTGTTATCATGATGTATTTGTGCTAAGTGAAATGTATTAGCATGATGAATTTATGGTGAGTATTCAGTATGGGGATTTACCAAATACAGAATGTTAATATAAGGCAAATATCAACATTCAAAGTTTCAAATGGCCAAATAAAGGTGCTACATTGATGGAAACAAAAGTTCTTGCTAGGAGTAATTAAATGAAATTATATACAATTATATATTGCACCTACAGAAGTGTGACACAGAAAAATTAACATTGTTTTCACATAAATGGTTCATGTAGAAACTTTTTAAAACCTTTTATTTTGATGAATTCATCAGTGCTCTTGGCCCACCGATCTGTGCAGATGTCTATGTTTTAAATAAATACACTGTATCTTGTATACTTATTTTAGTAACAGGATCATAAAGACAGATACACTTAAGCTATTCACAGCATGTTATTTCTGATCTCATTGTTACACCTGTAACCCATGTTAAAGTTACTGACAGTTTCTGATCTCATTGTTACACCAGTAACGCATGTTAAGTTACTGTCTGTGTGCAATTTCTAATCTCATTCCTACACCAGTAACCCATGTTAAGTTACTCTTATTTCTGATTTTGCAGAATGTCAGACAGACCTGCCTACTCAATTCTTCACCCTTTGTAAATAAAGTTTGTTCAGTGCTCCTGTTCCACTAACCTACATCTACTACACATTTGTTACATCTGCCTCTAGTCCAGACCGTTTATATCATACTCATGATGTCAGAAGTTCTTAGAAAATTCCTATACCAGTGCACATGTTAAATTGGGCATTTATCACTCAGCAGTGACACACAATCTCTCACACACTTTAGAAAATTTATGTACCAGTTCACATGCTAAATTGGGCATATATCACTCAGCAGTGACACACAATCTCTCACACACTTTAGAAAATGTATGTACCAGTTCACATGTTAAATTGGGCATATATCACTCAGCAGTGACACAATTTCTCACACAAAAGCCACATACAGCCTTTTGTCACAGTTGAATCACACCCAGTTTGCCCTAACTAGCAGATTATGTTTGATATTTTTTGTATTGACTTTTCTTCATGCATCTTCAGTTGTTCTTGTACCAGTTGCTGCGAGGGCTGGCATATTGCCATCAGCGTCGCATACTACACAGGTTGGATGTTTTTTGTTGTGCTTGTTTACTTCATGTCCATTAGTCTGTTTTATACTTATCTCTGCTACCATCCATAGACCACAGATCTCTGCTACCATCTATAAACCACACAGATCTATTCTACCATTCATAGACAGCATATCTCTGCTACCATCCATAGACCATCCATAGACCACAGATCTCTGCTACCATCCATAGACCAGCATATCTCTGCTACCATCCATAGACCAGCATATCTCTGCTACCATTCATAGACAGCATATCTCTGCTACCATCCATAGACTACACAGATCTCTGCTACCATCTATAGACCACAGATCTCTGCTACCAAAGATATCTGGTACCACAGATCTCTGCTACCATCCATAGACCACAGATCTCTGTTACCATCCATAGACCAGCATATTTCTGCTACCATCCATAGACCAGCTTATCTCTGTTACCATCCATAGACCAGCATATCTCTGCTACCATCCATAGACCAGCATATTTCTGCTACCATCCATAGACCACAGATCTCTGCTACCTTCCATAAACCAGCATATCTCTGCTACCATCCATAGACCAGTATATCTCTGCTACCATCCATAGACCAGCATATTTCTGCTACCATCCATAGACCAGCTTATCTCTGTTACCATCCATAGACCAGCATATCTCTGCTACCATCCATAGACCAGCATATTTCTGCTACCATCCATAGACCACAGATCTCTGCTACCTTCCATAAACCAGCATATCTCTGCTACCATCCATAGACCAGCATATTTCTGCTACCATCCATAGACCAGTATATCTCTGCTACCATCCATAGACCAGCTTATCTCTGCTACCATCCATACACCACAGATCTCTGCTACAATCCATAGACCAGCATATCTCCAGCATATTTCTGCTATCATCCACAGACCAGCTTATCTCTGCTACCATCCATACACCACAGATCTATGCTACCATCCTTAGACAACACATATCTCTGTTACCATCAAAAGACAACACATATCTCTGCTACCATCCATAGACCACAGATCTCTGCTACCATCCATAGACCAGCATATTTCTGCTGCCATCCATAGACCACAGATCTCTGCTACCATACATAGACCAGCATATCTCTGCTACCATCCATAGACCAGCATATCTCTGCTACCATCCATAGACCAGCATATCTCTGCTACTATCCATAGACCACAGATCTCTGCTACCATCCATAGACCAGCATATCTCTGCTACCATCCATAGACTACACAGATTTCTGCTACCATCCATAGACCAGCATATCTCTGCTACCATCCATAGACTACACATATATCTGCTAGCTTCCATAAACCAGCATATCTCTGCTACCATCCATAGACCAGCTTATCTCTGCTACCATCAATAGACCAGCTTATCTCTGCTACCATCCATAGACCAGCATATCTCTGCTACCATCCATAGACCAGCTTATCTCTACTACCATCCATAGACCAGTTTATCTCTGCTACAATCCATAGACCAGCATATTTCTTCTACCATCCATAGACCACAGATCTCTGCTACCATCCATAGACCACAGATCTATGCTACTATCCATAGACCAGCATATTTCTGCTACCATCCATAGACCACAGATCTATGCTACTATCCATAGACCAGCATATTTCTGCTACCATCCATAGACCACAGATCTCTGCTACCACCCATAGACTACACATATCTCTGCTACCATCCGTAAACCACAGATCTCTGTTACCATCCATAGACCAGCATATTTCTGCTACCATCCATAGACCAGCTTATCTCTGTTACCATCCATAGACCAGCATATCTCTGCTACCATCCATAGACCAGCATATTTCTGCTACCATCCATAGACCACAGATCTCTGCTACCTTCCATAAACCAGCATATCTCTGCTACCATCCATAGACCAGTATATCTCTGCTACCATCCATAGACCAGCATATTTCTGCTACCATCCATAGACCAGCTTATCTCTGTTACCATCCATAGACCAGCATATCTCTGCTACCATCCATAGACCAGCATATTTCTGCTACCATCCATAGACCACAGATCTCTGCTACCTTCCATAAACCAGCATATCTCTGCTACCATCCATAGACCAGCATATTTCTGCTACCATCCATAGACCAGTATATCTCTGCTACCATCCATAGACCAGCTTATCTCTGCTACCATCCATACACCACAGATCTCTGCTACAATCCATAGACCAGCATATCTCCAGCATATTTCTGCTATCATCCACAGACCAGCTTATCTCTGCTACCATCCATACACCACAGATCTATGCTACCATCCTTAGACAACACATATCTCTGTTACCATCAAAAGACAACACATATCTCTGCTACCATCCATAGACCACAGATCTCTGCTACCATCCATAGACCAGCATATTTCTGCTGCCATCCATAGACCACAGATCTCTGCTACCATACATAGACCAGCATATCTCTGCTACCATCCATAGACCAGCATATCTCTGCTACCATCCATAGACCAGCATATCTCTGCTACTATCCATAGACCACAGATCTCTGCTACCATCCATAGACCAGCATATCTCTGCTACCATCCATAGACTACACAGATTTCTGCTACCATCCATAGACCAGCATATCTCTGCTACCATCCATAGACCAGCATATCTCTGCTACCTTCCATAAACCAGCATATCTCTGCTACCATCCATAGACCAGCTTATCTCTGCTACCATCAATAGACCAGCTTATCTCTACTACCATCCATAGACCAGCATATCTCTGCTACATCCATAGACCAGCTTATCTCTACTACCATCCATAGACCAGTTTATCTCTGCTACAATCCATAGACCAGCATATTTCTTCTACCATCCATAGACCACAGATCTCTGCTACCATCCATAGACCACAGATCTATGCTACTATCCATAGACCAGCATATTTCTGCTACCATCCATAGACCACAGATCTATGCTACTATCCATAGACCAGCATATTTCTGCTACCATCCATAGACCACAGATCTCTGCTACCACCCATAGACTACACATATCTCTGCTACCATCCGTAAACCACAGATCTCTGTTACCATCCATAGACCAGCATATTTCTGCTACTATCCATAGAACACCGATCTCTTCTACAGTCCATAGACCAGCATATCTCTGCTATCATCCATAGACCAGCATATCTCTGCTACCATCCATAGACCACAGATCGCTGCTACCATCCATACACCACAGATCTCTGCTACCATCCATAGACCACAGATCTCTGCTACCATCCGTAGACCAGCATATCTCTGCTACAGTTCATAGACCACAGATCTCTGCTACCATCCATAGACCACATATCTCTGCTACCATCCATAGACCACATATCTCTGCTACCATCCATAGACCACATATCTCTGCTACCATCCATAGACCAGCATATCTCTGCTACCATACATAGACCAGCATATCTCTGCTACCATCCATAGACCACAGATCTCTGCTACCATCCATAGACCACACAGATCTCTGCTACCATCCATAGACCACATATCTCTGCTACCATCCATAGACCACATATATCTGCTACCATACATAGACCAGCATATCTCTGCTACCATCCATAGACCAGCATATCTCTGCTACCATCCATAGACCACAGATCTCTGCTACCATTCATAGACCACAGATCTCTGCTACCATCCATAGACCACAGATCTCTGCTACCATCCATAGACCACAGATCTCTGCTACCATCCATAGACCACAGATCTCTGCTACCATTCATAGACCACATGTCTCTGCTACCATCCATAAACCACAGATCATTGCTTCCAGCAACATAATTTAAATGTCTCTCTATAAAGTGAACAGATAGCTGACCTGTGTTAGACTGTTTCTGTAGAAAGTGAACAGATACTGGTATGAGTCCAAAGTTCATCACGTTTTTGCGCTGTCTCACTGCTGCACAAAACCAAGCAACATAATATATACTTAGCAGTCTTTTCTGTCACTGAGTTCGTTCTTGGTGGTACGTATTGTTAATAATGATGTAACTTCACCCTTCAAAATACAGTCCATAACTTTCAGTGATCTTCTGCCATCACTCAGCCAATGTGAGAAGTCATTTGTAGTACCACTTGGAAGGCATTGAGGCTAAGAAATCTCTCACACCGACTTCAACTTCTTCCAGTAAACAGAATTCCTGCCCTTTAAGGAAATGTGCCATCATGCAGAATAGATGGTAGTCAGAGGTGCAAGGTCAGGACCATATGGTGGACAGGACAGGACCTTGATTCTCTCCAATTCTGTGAGTTGTCCACGGGTCACGTTGTAAATGTGCACTAGTGCATTGTTGTGCTGGAGAAGTACCCTCTTCCTGTTGATGAGTGCAGGGTATTGGAAACATCATGCAGTCATTTCAGTTGCTCAGTATACAGATTCCTGCCCCTGAAGCGACCAAATGGAATCAGTTCCCAGTGCAAGGGGCCCTCAGATTTTCCACAAGATGCAGAGCATAACCATCTTCTTGAAGCAGCCACCTCAGACAACCACCTTTGCCATCTGGCTTGGCTGAAGCTGTTGGGTACCTGTGTTGGGGAACCATAGGAAATCCACTTTTCTTACCCAGTGACGATACAGTGGAGAAACTATTTGCCATGTGAGTTTGCCAGCAGTTGGCAACAGATGCCAGCACATCTCTGCGCTTGCTGGGGAGCGATATCGTGGGGGACTAGTCAAGGCTACCTACTGGTGAAGTGGACTGTGATGCTCTGAGAAGGGACCAGCTAGGCTGACGAGTGCCGAGCACTGGTGCTCCGATTGTCTTCAGTAGTTTGGTGCAGGGCTTCTTCCTGAGCTTGTCTTTATGTCAGTGTCCCCAGACCTGAACTTTTGGAACCAGTTCCTTGCACTGCTGCCATCAACTGTTCCTTCTCATTCCACACTGCAGATTTCATGGGCAGCTGTAGAGACATTCAAAGAAGGACATGAATGACAACCTTGCTGTCCATCATATTTCCTTCTGCTGATCACTTATTTCATGATTCAGTCGTTTTCAGAATGATGCAACACATCACGTCAGCATGATGTTACAAATGCCAGTACAGTTATAAGATGATATTAGGGTATTGAAAAATGTGACAAAATTTTGACTCACTATAATAGCTAACCTATGTTTATCTCTGTAGAAAGTGAACAGCTAACTTATGTGTTAAGACTGTCTCTATAGAAACTGAACAAACAGCTGACCTATGTTAGACTCTCTTTATAGAAACTGAACAAACAGCTGACCTGGTTTAGTCTTTGTAGAAACTGAACAAACAGCTGACCTATGTTAGACCATAGAAACTGAACAAACAGCTGACCTGGTTTAGTCTGTGTAGAAACTGAACAAACAGCTGACCTATGTTAGTCTATAGAAACTGAACAAACAGCTGACTGTGTTAGACTATCTGTACAGATACTGAACATACAGCTGACCGGTGTTAGACTGTATAGAAACTGAACAAACAGCTGTGTTAGACTGTATAGAAACTGAACAAACAGCTGTCTGTATAGAAGAACAAACAGCTGACCTGTGTTAAACTGCCTGTATAGAAACTGAACAGACAGCTGTCTGTATAGAAACTGAACAAACAGCTGACCTGTCCTAGACTGTATAGAAACTGAACAAACAGCTGACCTGTCCTAGAATGTATAGAAACTGAACAAACAGCTGATCTATATTCTGGGTACTTTTGAAATACTATGTACCATCTTCAAGCTTCCCTCTTTAATTGCAGTGCCCACTTATAAAACTGATAGATGGCTGTATTGACCTTATTTTTTATAGAGAATGCATTGTAATATTGTCATTTCTTCATGTTAAAGTGATGTTTAGTGTTTCAAGTAATGAAAAGTGACTGTTAGTTGTAAAGAGTACAGAGAGAGCTTTAAATATTTTCCAATGATATTTGTGGTAACCGCTTCCCTTTTGTTCATGTATTAAATGTCTTCTTTCTTTTCTTGTTGTCCCCATTGTTCATGTATTACATATCTTCTCTGTTCTCATGTCTTCTTCTCCCCATTGTTAATGTAAGTGTTATATGTGTCTTTTCTGTTGTCTTGCTGTTCCCCCATTGTTCATGTATTATATACATTTTCTCTGTTGTCTTGTTATCCCTCATTGTTCATGTATTACATACATTTTCTCTGTTGTCTTGTTATCCCTCATTGTTCATGTATTACATACATTTTCTCTGTTGTCTTGTTATCCCTCATTGTTCATGTATTACATACATTTTCTCTGTTGTCTTGTTATATCTCATTGTTCATGTATTACATACATTTTCTCTGTTGTCTTGTTATCCCTCATTGTTCATGTGAGTATTACATGTCTTCTCTCGTGTATCCTTGTCCCCATTTCTCATGATTTACATGTATCTTGTCTCCTTGTCTCCATTTCTCATGATTTATATGTGTCTTCTCTTGTTGTCCCCATTTCTCATGATTAACTCATGTCTCATCTCTCTTGTTTTTTTTGTCCACATTTCACATGATTTACATGTGTCTTCTCTCATCTTCTTGTCTCCATTTCTCACAATTTACATGTGTCTTCTCTCATTGCTTGTCCCCATTTCTCATGATTTACACAAGTTCTCTTTCTCTTGTTTTCTTGTCATCATTTATCATGATTTACATGTGCCTTCTGTCATTTCTTGTCCCCCTTTCTCTTGTTTTCTTATCATCATTTCTCATGATTTACACAAGTTTCTTTTCTCATGTTTTCTTATCATCATTTCTCATGATTTACACAAGTTTCTTTTCTCATGTTTTCTTATCATCATTTCTCATGATTTACATATGTCTCTCATATCTTTGCAGGGATTTAAAACCTCAAAATTTACTGATTAGTGAACATGGAGAACTGAAACTGGCAGACTTTGGTGAGTTTTTTTTTTTTTTTTAAATTGCATTTTGTTTGTTCTTTGCTTTTGAAAAGAAGAAAACTCTCTTATGAGAGGAATTTGTACAGAGCCCACATAAACTGGCTCACGTTTGAAGAGAGAAGTATATCATCAGTTTTTGCCGTCTTCTCAGGAAAGGTCATTCACCATCATTTTCACAGTCCACCCACCAAGCTGAAGTGTGTCCAACTCTTTATGTTGTCCATCCATGTAATTGTTATCCTTTTTTTTCCTGAACATTTTCCTTCAAATACAGTTTTCATTATTATATTGTGCCTCTTGATATGACCAAAATATTTGAAGTATCTGGTTCTAAAGCTTTTCTTTATTTCTGTTTTCCTTAACCAATTTATTGCTTCTTTCATTGTTTTCTTGCCTCTGAGTTCATTCTGTTTTTCTGTATATCCACATCTTTTCTGTCACTGAGTTCATTCTGTTTTTCTGTATATCCACATTTCTTCTTTTCTGTCACTGAGTTCATTCTGTTTTTCTGTATATCTACTTTTTTCTTTTCAAGAGCCTCAATTTTCACCTTCATTTTCTTATTTAATGTTGTGCTTACCTGCCATAGTGTGGAGTATACATAACATTTGATGACTCTCAGCTTCTACATTTTAGAGTAGTGTGGAGTATACATAACATTTGATGACTGTCAGCTTCTACACCTTGGAGTAGTGTGGAGTATACATAACATTTGATGACTGTCAGCTTCTACACCTTAGATTAGTGTGGAGTATACATAACATTTGATGACTGTCAGCTTCTACACCTTAGATTAGTGTGGAGTATACATAACATTTGATGACTGTCAGCTTCTACACCTTAGATTAGTGTGGAGTATACATAACATTTGATGACTCTCAGCTTCTACACCATATGCAGGAAACTCTCTACCGTAGAGAGTGGAACAACAACACAACTCCTTCAGATCATCAGAGGAAGTACCCCCCCCCCCCTCAGACAAGTGTTTCGGCCCTTTAAACTCCTGACACTCTAAGGGGGGTGGGCCCCTCTGGGTCATGACTCCCAGAGGTCTTGTGACTTGTTGCTTTTTTTTTTTTTTTATTACTTATGTTCCCAATGCTTGTTTCGCGTACTCCACAGCCAACATGAGGCCTTTTCTGCTGTTTCTGAAAGGCTTCTCATTGAGTAGTGTGGGAGATTTGATGGCTGTCAGCTTCTACACCATAGAGTAGTGTGGAGTATGCATAAGATTTGATGGCCGTCAGCTTCTACACCTTAGAGTAGTGTGGAGCATACATAACATTTGATGACTTAGCTTCAGTTGTTGTGTTGTATGTTTTAAAGTAAGAACTTTTTTCTTTCTGTTGAAAGTGCATTTTACTATTCCTTCTATTTTGTTCATTTCCATTTCATATTTTCATCAATGTTTTGTCATATATGTCTTTTGTCACTTGTTCTAGTGTTTATCCACTTCAGTTTATGTTTACATTTGGCTTTTGTTATTCTCTCCCAATTGCAATACTTCTGTCTTTCTGATATTTATTTCCAGTTAATTTTCTTGGCTTGTTTCTTTATTTGTGTCATAAAATTCTGATAGTATTCTGGATTTTCTGCTATTAGCACTCCATCTGCACATCTGAGGTTGTTAGCTGTTGTGTCATTTAATCCAGGCATATCATTAACAGTGGTCCCTCTGTTAACTGTTGTGTCATTTAATCCAGGCATATCATTAACAGTGGTCCCTCTGTTAACTGTTGTGTCATTTAATCCAGGCATATTGTTAACAGTGGTCCCTCTGTTAGCTGTTGTGTCATTTAATCCAGGCATATTATTAACAGTGGTCCCTCTGTTAGCTGTTGTGTCATTTAATCCAGGCATATTATTAACAGTGGTCCTTCTGTTAGCTGTTGTGTCATTTAATCCAGGCATATTATTAACAGTGGTCCCTCTGTTAGCTGTTGTGTCATTTAATCCAGGCATATTGTTAACAGTGGTCCCTCTGTTAGCTGTTGTGTCATTTAATCCAGGCATATTGTTAACAGTGGTCCCTCTGTTAGCTGTTGTGTCATTTAATCCAGGCATATTATTAACAGTGGTCCCTCTGTTAGCTGTTGTGTCATTTAATCCAGGCATATTATTAACAGTGGTCCTTCTGAAGAGTGGTTCAGCATGCACATAAATATATTTTGCTTATCCATAATTTATATAATCAGACAGTTTATGAGCAGCAAGTTACATGAGTAATCTAAGAAGTAATGTCAGTGAAAACAAATGAAACCGAGTGGCATGAAAAATTTGTGAGCAACCCAGAAACATCCTTGTCTGACTTCTTTTTTTCTATCAGTGAATTTAGAATACTACACATCCTTGTCTGACCTCTTTTTATATCAGTGAATTTAGAATACTACACATCCTTGTATGACAGCTTTTTATATCAGTGAATTTAGAATATTACACATCTTTGTCTGGCAACTTTTTATATCAGTGAATTTAGAATATTACACATCTTTGTCTGGCAACTTTTTATATCAATGAATTTAGAATACTACACATCCTTGTCTGACCTCTTTTTATATCAGTGAATTTAGAATAGTACACATCTTTGTCTAACAACTTTTTATATCAGTGAATTTAGAATAGTACACATCTTTGTCTGACCTCTTTTTATATCAGTGAATTTAGAATACTACACATCTTTGTCTAACAACTTTTTATATCAGTGAATTTAGAATAGTACACATCCTTGTCTAACAACTTTTTATATTAGTGAATTTAGAATACTACACATCTTTGTCTAACAACTTTTTATATCAGTGAATTTAGAATAGTACACATCCTTGTCTAACAACTTTTTATATCAGTGAATTTAGAATAGTACACATCTTTGTCTGACCCTGAACAACCATATTGTTAACACTGATATGCCAGTTGTGAGATTAGGTGGCCAGAACCAACTTGATGACATACTAGGGAGTGAAGTTTGATCACAGTCTGTGAACATGTTTACCATGTGATAACAAAAGCCCACAAAGGTCTGTCAGCAGTGAAGGTCATGGCAGCTGCCAGCATTCAGCAGAGGCTACTAATAGTTAGGTTCCAGGGGCTTGTCCTTGCACCCATCAGATATACCCTAGCCATCCTCATCGTCAGCCCTGTGCAGATAGAAAAGGTGCAAAATGAAGCCATGCATATTATCTTGGGATGTAAGAGAGACAATTCCTGTGTAGCGATGAGATACCTCTTTGATCTCCCCACCACGAATCACAGGATCAAGATCTGGAGGGCACATGCATACCTCAAGATAAGTGCAGACCAAGAGCACACACTGCACCAAGAACTTCTCAAAGAAAAGGCTGACATGGATGGATCATGTAGAAGATGTTATCAAGCAGTAAAACAGAATAGAGGGTCTTATGTCTTGACACAATACAAGACAAGGAATGGAACAAGTCGTCACAACAGTCTTCAACAAGTCTACTGCAGACACCATAGTCATAAACCGTATTACATTGAAACCTGCTGTCAGTCAACTTCAACAGCATGTAACATTCCACAAGAAACTAAACAAAGCTACTGCTTTAAAAATACTGAATACCACATCTAGTAATGGGTAAAGTGATAGATGATATTATGAGGATGGAAACGTAGCCCATCAGGTTGGAAAGACACATACAATGACAATTCCCTGCGTGAGATATTCAACACCATGTAGGAAGAAACTTTACAATTTACCTGCAACAAAAAAAAAGACATACTTAGAAAGATTCCAACAGAAAAAGCTCCTCTAACAACAAACTCTTCAACTGTCTCAAAAACTAGCCACTTATCTTAACCTAAACTGCCTCTACCAAAAATGGTTACTACTACAAAAACTCTATCCAAAGCAAGACATTCTCCTAACCAAACATAGTAATGCTCTCCAAAACAAGTAAGGCTGTCTTTTCCAAAACATAGTAAGGCTCCCTGTCTAACCTAATCTTGTGTGGTATTCATATCATAACTTTACCCACTCAGGTTTCATGCCACATGCTCAAGACCATTTCCTGTGCCCTTAACTAAGTTACCTTTCAAACAAGGGTATTCACTCTATTAATTGTTTCCTAAGTACCAATATTGCTTTTATCCCATCAGTTAGGAGAATGCTATCATAGCAGGTCTGTGAAGTTATCAGTATCAAATCCGGCGAGGAATGGGTACCTGTGCTTCTAGCATTCAGGGGTACCTTCTCTTGCATTGTCATGCTTGACAAGAGGAGCATGGAGCAGAATCTATTTGCTGTGAATGCAGAAGTCAACGCCCTCATCAGTGAAAACTCCCAATGAGGCAGGTGTCGTTTACACAGATGGATCTATTGTACAGCATCAAGGGAGTGTACAGGCATTCCAAGCATGATCTGTGGGCAGAACAGGAAGCCAGTGGTGCCTTAACCGTGACCACGAGCAGCATGATGATGGAGGCGATGGTGGTGATAAAAGCATTCGAGTGGCTGGAGTCACAGAACTGTTACCCTGTGTCTGAATACTAAGTGATTCAGTGAGTATGATTTGGAAGGTCGAGGCAGGTTCTGTACACAAACAGTGGCTTGAGTCATTGCAGAAATTAGCTATTCACAGAGTCACCTTCATCTGTGTCCCTGGGCACATGGGCACCTGGGCATCTAAGGAAATGAAAGAGCTGATAAGATAGTTGGCTCTGCCATCATCACAGATGGACAACCATGGGATCAAGCTGGTAATGTTAACGTGGTTAGAGAGACAGGCAGAGTGGAGTACTTCAAGAACAACAAATCCACATATCACTGCTTAGAAGAGAGCAGGGAGTACAGATTGGCCTAACTAGGAACAAGAGGCATACTGGACGCATAAAGGGACTTGTCAGTCAACACAGGACAGGCTCTATCAGTCACAGGATGCTGATAGGTATGCTGTTAGATATATTGAGGGAGATCTGAGCACCTACAGACATGCCTGGAGTGCAATGATGATGACGACCCAGACCATAAACCATAAAGCCTTCTTGTTACATCAGTGGACTTAGAATAATTAGTGCCAGCCCTTACTTCTTCCAACAAATTTTACTAGGATCATGTTTTTACCATCTAAATTAATCTCATTCAGACATTCAAATAGTTGTTTGTCCTACTTTGTGAAAACTATTTTTTGTAATGTATAAAGTAAACATAAATGTCTTTTTTTCATTTCTATATATTTTTTAGTCACCATCCTCTGCAGAATATGGCTTTCTTCATTCCATTATTTTTTCAAAATCCAAACTGTTGATCACTAATTTTCATATTTAGTTTTGTTTCTGATTTCATCATGAACGACTCTGAGCAAAATCTTTGTTACATGCCTCATTAAACGGGTAGTTCTGAAGCCTGTACATTGTAGTCATTTTTGTTTTCTATGAATATTGTGCTATAAATGTTGATGTTTGCGAGTTCTGAGCTAGCCTATGTCATATTAATGGCACTTTTCATCTAAGAAGATGACTCATTACAAGTGTGTAAAAACACACATGTGATAAGTGTATCATTGAAACACCCATGTGATAAAGTTTCAGGCAAATAGTTGTCAGCAGTGTGAGTGTATGCTGGACATGATCTGCCTGAGCAGCTTCTCTCATGACTGGCTATACCAACATTGGATTTGCATAATCAGTCATAGTAACAGGAAGAAATGTTTGTGTTGTGTGGTCCTTCTTTTTTTGTGCGTGCAATGTTCATTGTTACATAATAATATAGTATATATATTACATAAATCTGTGATCTTATCTAATCCATCTTCTTCTAAGCTTCTAACATCCAGAGGAAAAAAAAATATAGACAGACGGAAACTCAGAATGTTTAATAAAATGTTAAATTTTCAGCTCAGAAATTTCAAATTGTGTGACAAGTACCCTTACTTCATGCATAGTTTGATAGATGGCGGGATGTGTTCAGTATTTCCGCCTTGTTGCCATATAACCTCGCTGAGATGAACCTTCATGTGTTTCCTGGAAAAAATGTCATGATGCAGCTTGCAGTTGCATTACTTTTTCTGGTTTCTTAAGGGAGGCTTTCTCCTTGAAATAACCCCACAAGAAAAAAATTTCAGGGATTAATATCAGGGGCTGTGTGGGGCCACATTGAACTTCCCTGAAAATGTTCTGTATATCGATAGGACATCACACGACGGCGCCTAAAATGTTCATGCAGGAAATCCAGAACATTCACTGTATAAGGACGAGCACTTTCTTGCATGAACCATTGTGTCTCCATTGGTAATCTTGTTGCCAAGTGTTGTGGAAGAAATGTTTTGAACATGTCCATGTACCATGTGTCATTGAAAAAGAAATGGTGCAATGATTCCATGGCTGGAAATGCAGCCCACACATTCTCTAACGTCAAACTCATGCATGAAGTTCGGGGCTCACCAGAAATCTGGCATTCTGCTTGTTCACAGAACTATCATAGACCTCCTCAGAGAACCATTTGTTATGCAGCATAGTGTCACATTCTACAATAATTCAAGCAGCAAACTCTACCAGTCATTCCATGTCATTCGTTGTTAGTTTCTGAAGCAGTGTAATTTTGTGTGGAAACAAGTGCAGATCTGCATGGTATTCTTTGAAGTGAATGACTGAGATGCTGAACTTGGCAGAAGCAGTTCTGGTGGACTTAGCAGGACTTCAAGACAAAGCAGAACAGACTGTGGCAGTACTGGATTGTTTTTTTCTCCAGAACACTGCCATCAGTTTAAGATTTTGAGGGCAGTTTATACACTGTCTGTGTGCAGGGAGTGGCCAGTTTATACACTGTCTGTGTGCAGGGAGTGGCCAGTTTATACACTGTCTGTGTGCAGAGAGCAGCCAGTCTGTACACTGTGTGCAAGGAGTGGCCAATCTATACACTGTCTGTGTGCAGGGATCGGCCAGTCAGTACATTGTCTGTGTGCAAAGAGCAGCCAGTCTATACACTGTGTGCAAGGAGTGGCCAATCTATACACTGTCTGTGTGCAGGGATCGGCCAGTCAGTACACTGTCTGTGTGCAAAGACCGGCCAGTCTGTACACCAATGTGCAAAGAGCGGCCAGTCTATACACTGTGTGCAAGAAGTGGCCAGTCTATACACTGTGAGCAGGGAGTGGCCAGTCTATTCACTGTCTGTGTGCAGGGGTCAGCCAGTCTATACAGTGTGCAGGGAGTGGCCAGTCTATACACTTTGTGCAGAGAGCGGCCAGTCTATACACTGTGTGCAGAGAGCGGCCAGTCTATACACTGTCTGTGCACAGGGAGTGGCCAGTCTATACACTGTCTGTGCGCAGGGAGTGGCCAGTCTGTACAGTGTGTGCAGAGAGCAGCCAGTCTATACACTGTCTGTGCGCAGGGAGTGGCCAGTCTGTACAGTGTGTGCAGAGAGCAGCCAGTCTATACACTGTCTGTCAGGGATCGGCCAGTCTATACATTGTCTGTCAGGGATCGGCCAGTCTATACATTGTCTGTCAGGGATCGGCCAGTCTATACATTGTCTGTCAGGGATCGGCCAGTCTATACATTGTCTGTCAGGGATCGGCCAGTCTATACATTGTCTGTCAGGGATCGGCCAGTCTATACATTGTCTGTCAGGGATCGGCCAGTCTATACATTGTCTGTCAGGGATCGGCCAGTCTATACACTGTGTGCAGGGATCGGCCAGTCTGTACATTGTCTGTCAGGGATCGGCCAGTCTATACACTGTGTGCAGGGATCGGCCAGTCTGTACACTGTGTGCAGGGATCGGCCACCCTACATATGTAGTAACATATTACCTCACTAAACTATGCAACATTACTTGGACAGGAGAAAGCTGGCCAAAGAAGGCACAGAAATGCAGCAACCAAATGTGCCAATCAGCTGCAATCAAAAAGAAAAACAGGCGCCCAAAGGTGAAATACACAATAAAAACTGAAAATCCAAGACACATCCACTGGCTTAGTGAAATAACATACACATTATGGTTTGGTTTCTAACATGAGCTACCAAAAAAACAATTTGTCTGAGTGACAGATCTTGTATAAAAGCAAAGGAGGAAGAAGCATCATACTATATACTACCAAACTACTTAACTACACTCTACTGTATAAAATGATATGTTACTTAACTACACTATCCTGTATAAAATGATACGTTACTTAGCTACACCATGCTATATAAAATGATACGTTTACTTAACTACACCATGTTGTATAAAATGATACGTTACTTAATGACACCATGCTATATAAAATGATATGTTACTTAACTATACCATGTTGTATAAAATGATACGTTACTTAATGACACCATGTTATATAAAATGATACATTACTTAACTACACCATGCTATATAAAATAATACATTACTTAACTACAGCATGCTATGTAAAATGATATGTTACTTAACTACACCATGCTGTGTAAAATGATACATTACTTAATCTACACCATACTATGTAAAATGATAATAAAGGTAGATAGAGGTTTATGGTCAGTTTTACAAGGCAGCAGAAGGAGTAAGTGAGAAAAAAATGAATAGAAAATATGAGAGTAAGATGAGAATGTATAAATGAAAAACATACAACATCCAATATTTCGACGTGAGCCATTTTCAAGGATTGCATACACAAAACAAGACATAACATTAAACAAAAAACTTATCTGTGTGGTATCCTCCAGAGAGTGGGAACACAAGAATGCATGTCCCTCAGACCAGACGAGGCATAGAAACCACAATGGAAACCAGATGAAGCCAGTCAGAAAGAAGAGGCGGAGAAAAACAGGTTGAGGGGCAGAACGGGGAAGGGCAGTAGACACCTGTAACCTGATAGAGAAACAGGTGTCAAGAGGGGTGGGGGGGGGGTTATGGGGAAGGGCAGGGAAGCAGGGAGATAATATGAAACTGGTGAATAGAACAAGACCCAGTGGGGCAAAAACACCTATAAGCCGCCAGAAAAGAAAGGAAGGTGGCAGTAGGAGGGGGAAGGAAGCTAGGAGAAAGAAACAAGAAAGTAGAGTATAAATCACAGAAAAAGTGGAAAACTAAAGAAGTTAAAGGAAGCTGAAGACATTGTTAATTCCTGCTGGGTGGAGACAATCAGCCTGGAAAATGAGGCGCTGTTCTAGGACCCTCCGAGATCATACATTGGCAGAACAAAAGTGGATCACACTAACAGAAGTGTCCTGTTTTCCCCTGTGGTTGCTATGGCAAAAATGTTTAGCTACGGGTGCCCAAGCCTTCTTAGAAATGTCGTTAAGATGTTGGCAGAAACAATCTCCTGAGTGTAAACCAGTCTCCTCTATATACTTCATGTCACAACAGACTCTCACAGCTATCTCTTGTACTCTTCCTCCTATCCCATATTGTGTATGGACTCTATTCTTTTTTCCCAGCTTCTTAGGTTGTGATGGTTGTGCACTGAGGATGTTGATTTCTATGATTAATCCAACATAATGCTAGATTTCTTCCACCAATGCGGCTATCCAGAACATGTTCTCTCATTGTCTTGGAACCGCATCAGCCATATATCATGGCAACAAGCTCTCACTCCTAAACCCCACTGTAGCTTGGACAGAGTTAAACTGGTACTCACGCACCACCCTCTTAGCTTGGCAGTTAAGAACATACTGTTTCGCCATCTCCATCTCCTCCAGACCAAGGCTGATACATGTGAACTTTTTGGGGAACACCCATTGGTGGCCTACAGACAGGAAAAGAACCTCAGGGACCTTTTAGTTGGAAGTCGCTTTAAGATAGATGACACTTTTTATGGCACTAGATGTTGCAAACGTCATAGATGCAACATTTGCCCATTTGTTGTTGAGGCTAACCAGATCTCCTTCCCTAAGTCCATGTTATCAGTTCAGGAGGGTTTCACCTGCACTTCACGCATTGTTATTTATTCTATTATGTGCAAATGTTGTGACATGAAATATATAGGGGAGACCAGTTTACACTCAGGAGATTGTTTTTGCCAACATGTTAACGACATTTCTAAGAGGGTTTGGACACCTGTGGCTAAACATTTTTGCCATAGCAACCACAGGGGAAAACAGGACATTTCTGTTAGTGCGATCCACTCTTGTTCTGCTGATGTACGATCTCGGAGGGTCCTAGAACAGCGCCTCATTTTCCAGGCTGATTGTCTCCACCCAGCTGGAATTAACAATGTCTTCAGCTTCCTTTAACTTCTTTAGTTTTCCACTTTTTTTTCTGTGATTTATACTCTACTTTCTTGTTTCTTTCTCCTAGCTTCCTTCCCCCTCCTACTGCCACCTTCCTTTCTTTTCTGGCGGCTTATAGGTGTTTTTGGCCCTCTGGGTCTTGTTCTATTCACCAGTTTCATATTATCTCCCTGCTTCCCTGCCCTTCCCCATAAACACCCCCCCCCACCCCCCTTTTGACATCTGTTTCTCTATCAGGTTACAGGTGTCTATTGCCCCCCTCCCCCCAACCCCAAACCTGTTTTTCTCCGTTTCCGATTGGCTTCATCTGGTTTCCACTGTGGTTTCTATGCCTCGTCTGGTCTGAGGGACATGCATTCTTGTGTTCCCACTCTCTGGAGGATGCCACACAGATCAATTTTTCATTTAGTTATATGTTATGTCTTGTTTTGTGTGTGTAATCCTCGAAAAAGGCTCACGCCAAAATATTGGATGTTATATGTTTTTCATTTATACATTTTCATCTTACTCTCATATTTTCTATTCATTTTTTTCTCACTTACTCACTCCTTCTGCTGCCTTGTAAAACTGCACCATACATCTCTATCTACCTTTATTAATCTGAAATAGTTTTACTGCAGTCACCATCACTTTTATATAAAATGATACGTTACTTAACTACACCATGCTATATGGTTTTATAAGATGGTGGGAGATGAGGCTTGTGTGCACAAAGTAAGGGAGCAGATTACATAGAACTTGGAAATTGACAAGAACTTTTGACACAAGAGGAAAAAAAAACAGCTAAAGAGACTGACCATGAACAAAATCTTGACTTCCATAAGATGAGCAATAACCTAGCCACATGCTAACCACACATTAATTGGTGAGAGGTTAGTAGCAAGCACCTAGCCACACACTACATTAGTTTCTACCACACATTAGTTGGTGACAGGTTAGAAGCAAGCACCTAGCCACACACTAACCACACATTAGTTTCTACCACACATTAGTTGTTGAAAGGTTAGTAGCAAGCACCTACCCACACACTAACCACATATTAGTTGCTACCACACATTATTTGCTGAGAGGTTAGTAGCAAGCACCTAGCCACACACTAACCACATATTAGTTGCTACCACACATTATTTGCTGAGAGGTTAGTAGCAAGCACCTAGCCACACACTAACCACACATTAGTTGCTACTATACATTAGTCGCTGAAAGGTTAGTAGCAAGCACCTAGCCACACACTAACCACACATTAATTGGTGAGAGGTTAGTAGCAAGCACCTAGCCACACACTAACCACACATTAGTTGCTACTACAAATTAGTTGCTGAGAGGTTAGTAGCAGGCACCTAGCCACATACCAACCACACATTAGCTGCTACCACACATTAGTTGGTGAGAAGTTAGTAGTAAGCACCTAGCCACACACTAACCACACATTAGTTGGTGAGAGGTTAGTAGTAAGCACCTAGCCACACACTAACCACACATTAGTTGCTACCACACATTAGTTGCTGAGAGGTAAGAAGCAAGCACCTAGCCACACACTAACCACACATTAGTTCCTGAAAGCTTAGTAGCAAGCACCTAGCCACATATTAACCACACATTAGTTGCTACCACACATTAGTTGCTGAGAGGTTATAAGCAAGCACCTAGCCACATACTAACCACACATTAGTTGGTGAGAGGTTAGTAGCAAGCACCTAGCCACACACTAACCACACATTAGTTGCTAAGAGTTTAGTAACAAGCACCTAGCCACACACTAACCACACATTAGTTGGTGAGAGATTAGTAGCAAGCACCTAGCCACACACTAACCACACATTAGTTGCTACCACACATTAATTGGTGAGAGATTAGTAGCAAGCACCTAGCCACACACTAACCACACATTAGCTGCTACTACACATTAGTTGCTGAGAGGTTAGTAGCAAGCACCTAACCACACACTAACCACACATTAGTTGCTACTACACATTAGTTGTTGAGAAGTTAGTAGTAAGCACCTAACCACACATTAGCTGCTACCACACATTAGTTGGTGAGAAGTTAGTAGTAAGCACCTAGCCACACACTAACCACACATTAGTTGCTGAAAGGTTAGTAGTAAGCACCTAGCCACACACTAACCATACATTAGTTGCTACCATACATTAGTTGGTGAGAGGTTATAAGTAAGCACCTAGCCACATACTAACCACACATTAGTTGGTGAGAGGTTATAAGTAAGCACCTAGCCACACACTAACCACACATTAGTTGGTGAGAGGTTATAAGTAAGCACCTAGCCACATACTAACCACACATTAGTTGGTGAGAGGTTATATAAAGTAAGCACCTAGCCACATACTAACCACACATTAGTTGGTGAGAGGTTATAAGTAAGCACCTAGCCACACATTAACCACACATTAGTTGGCGAGAGGCTAGTAGTAAGCACCTAGCCACACACTAACCACACATTAGTTGGCGAGAGGCTAGTAGTAAGCACTAGCCACACACTACATTAGTTTCTACCACACATTAGTTGGCGAGAGGCTAGTAGCAAGCACCTAGCCACACATTAACCACACATTAGTTGCTACTACACATTAGTTGCTGAAAGGTTAGTAGCAAGCACCTAGCCACACATTAACCACATATTAGTTGCTACTACACATTAGTTGGTGAGAGGTTAGTAGTAAGCACCTAGCCACACACTAACCACACATTAGTTGCTACTACACATTAGTTGCTGAGAGGTTAGTAGCAAGCACCTAGCCACACACTAACCACATTAGTTGCTACTACACATTAGTTGTTGAGAGGTTAGTAGCAAGCACCTAACCACACATTAGCTGCTACCACACATTAGTTGGTGAGAAGTTAGTAGTAAGCACCTAGCCACACACTAACCACACATTAGTTGCTGAAAGGTTAGTAGTAAGCACCTAGCCACACACTAACCATACATTAGTTGCTACCATACATTAGTTGGTGAGAGGTTATAAGTAAGCACCTAGCCACATACTAACCACACATTAGTTGGTGAGAGGTTATAAGTAAGCACCTAGCCACACACTAACCACACATTAGTTGGTGAGAGGTTATAAGTAAGCACCTAGCCACATACTAACCACACATTAGTTGGTGAGAGGTTATATAAAGTAAGCACCTAGCCACATACTAACCACACATTAGTTGGTGAGAGGTTATAAGTAAGCACCTAGCCACACATTAACCACACATTAGTTGGCGAGAGGCTAGTAGTAAGCACCTAGCCACACACTAACCACACATTAGTTGGCGAGAGGCTAGTAGTAAGCACCTAGCCACACATTAACCACACATTAGTTGGCGAGAGGCTAGTAGCAAGCACCTAGCCACACATTAACCACACATTAGTTGCTACTACACATTAGTTGCTGAAAGGTTAGTAGCAAGCACCTAGCCACACATTAACCACATATTAGTTGCTACTACACATTAGTTGGTGAGAGGTTAGTAGTAAGCACCTAGCCACACACTAACCACACATTAGTTGCTACTACACATTAGTTGCTGAGAGGTTAGTAGCAAGCACCTAGCCACACACTAACCACACATTAGTTTCTACCACACATTAGTTGGTGAGAGTTTAGTAACATAATAGCCATATACTGTATTTTAGAATATGAAAGAGTATGCATTTGGTAAGATGACAGATTTATGTAACAAGATATTTTGTATAATGACACAAGTGCAAAGAAAGAGAACCATGCAACACAAACATTCTTGCTGTAACTGTGACTGATTATGCAAATCCACCATTGTTAGAAAGAACACACAGACCACATCTTTGTGGCTGAATGGTTAGTAGAGTATTGTTTCTTCATAGTGGCTGAGTGGTTAATAGTGTGTTGTTTCCTTGTAACTTATGACTGATTGGTTATTAGTGTGTTGTTTCCTTGTAGCTTGTGACTGATTGGTTATTAGTGTGTTGTTTCCTTGTAGCTTATGACTGAGTGGTTATTAGTGTGTTGTTTCCTTGTAGCTTATGACTGAGTGGTTATTAGTGTGTTGTTTCCTTGTAGCATATGACTGAGTGGTTATTAGTGTTGTTTCCTTGTAGCATATGACTGAGTGGTTATTAGTGTGTTGTTTCCTTGTAGCTTATGACTGAGTGGTTATTAGTGTGTTGTTTCCTTGTAGCATATGACTGAGTGGTTATTAGTGTGTTGTTTCCTTGTAGCATATGACTGAGTGGTTATTAGTGTGTTGTTTCCTTGTAGCTTATGACTGAGTGGTTATTAGTGTGTTGTTTCCTTGTAGCTTGTGACTGAGTGGTTAGTAATGTGTTGTTTCCTCGTATCTTGTGACTGAGTTGTTAGTAGTGTGTTGTTTCCTCGTATCTTGTGACTGAGTTGTTAGTAGTGTGTTGTTTCCTTGTATCTTATGACTGAATGAATGAATGAATGAATAATCTTTATTTTTCAAGGGTAAAGAATTGGGCACGCAGGCCCGTCTTACATTCTGCCCTTCATCACTCCATCTTTCATTCTTCCCACACACTTGATTTAGTAAAAAAAAACAAAAATTAAATTAGGAAAAACATATCACAAGAGTTGTTAGTAGTGTGTTGTTTGTTTCCTCGTATCTTGTGACTGAGTTGTTAGTAGTATGTTGTTTCCTTGTATCTTGTGACTGAGTTGTTAGTAGTGTGTTGTTTCCTCATATCTTGTGACTGAGTTGTTAGTAGTGTGTTGTTTCCTCATAGCTTTTGACTGAGTTGTTAGTAGTGTGTTGTTTCCTCATAGCTTGTGACTGAGAAGTTAGTAGTGTTGTTTCCTTGTAGCATATGACTGAGTGGTTATTAGTGTGTTGTTTCCTTGTAGCTTATGACTGAGTGGTTATTAGTGTGTTGTTTCCTTGTAGCATATGACTGAGTGGTTATTAGTGTGTTGTTTCCTTGTAGCTATGACTGAGTGGTTATTAGTGTGTTGTTTCCTTGTAGCTTATGACTGAGTGGTTATTAGTGTGTTGTTTCCTTGTAGCTTGTGACTGAGTGGTTAGTAATGTGTTGTTTCCTCGTATCTTGTGACTGAGTTGTTAGTAGTGTGTTGTTTCCTCGTATCTTGTGACTGAGTGTTAGTAGTGTGTTGTTTCCTTGTATCTTATGACTGAATGAATGAATGAATGAATAATCTTTATTTTTCAAGGGTAAAGAATTGGGCACGCAGGCCCGTCTTACATTCTGCCCTTCATCACTCCATCTTTCATTCTTCCCACACACTTGATTTAGTAAAAAAAAACAAAAATTAAATTAGGAAAAACATATCACAAGAGTTGTTAGTAGTGTGTTGTTTGTTTCCTCGTATCTTGTGACTGAGTTGTTAGTAGTGTGTTGTTTCCTCATATCTTGTGACTGAGTTGTTAGTAGTGTGTTGTTTCCTCATAGCTTTTGACTGAGTTGTTAGTAGTGTGTTGTTTCCTCATAGCTTGTGACTGAGAAGTTAGTAGTGTGTTGTTTCCTTGTATCTTGTGACTGAGTTGTTAGTAGTGTGTTGTTTCCTCGTATCTTGTGACTGATTAGTTAGTAGTCTGTTGTTTCCTCTTATCTTGTGACTGAGTTGTTAGTAGTGTGTCGTTTCCTTGTATCTTGTGACTGAGTTGTTAGTAGTGTGTTGTTTCCTCTTATCTTGTGACTGAGTTGTTAGTAGTGTGTTGTTTCCTTGTATCTTGTGACTGAGTTGTTAGTAGTGTGTTGTTTCCTCATATCATGTGACTGAGTAGTTAGTAGTGTGTTGTTTCCTCGTATCTTGTGACTGAGTAGTTAGTAGTGTGTTGTTTCCTCGTATCTTGTGACTGAGTAGTTAGTAGTGTGTTGTTTCCTCGTATCTTGTGACTGAGTTGTTAGTAGTGTGTTGTTTCCTCGTATCTTGTGACTGAGTTGTTAGTAGTGTGTTGTTTCCTCATATCTTGTGACTGAGTTGTTAGTAGTGTGTTGTTTCCTCGTATCTTTTGACTGAGTTGTTAGTAGTGTGTTGTTTCCTCGTATCTTTTGACTGAGTTGTTAGTAGTGTGTTGTTTCCTCATAGCATATGACTGAGTGGTTATTAGTGTGTTGTTTCCTTGTAGCATATGACTGAGTTGTTAGTAGTGTGTTGTTTGCTTGTAGCATATGACTGAGTTGTTAGTAGTGTGTTGTTTCCTCATTGCATACGACTGAGTTGTAAGTAGTGTGTTGTTTCCTCATAGCATATGACTGAGTTGTTAGTAGTGTATTGTTTCCTCATAGCATATGACTGAGTTGTTAGTAGTATGTTGTTTCCTTGTAGCTTGTGACTGAGTTGTTAGTAGTGTGTTGTTTCCTTGTAGCTTGTGACTGAGTGGTTATTAGTGTGTTGTTTCCTTGTAGCATATGACTGAGTTGTTAGTAGTGTGTTGTTTCCTCATAGCATATGACTGAGTGGTTATTAGTGTGTTGTTTCCTTGTAGCATATGACTGAGTTGTTAGTAGTGTGTTGTTTGCTTGTAGCATATGACTGAGTTGTTAGTAGTGTGTTGTTTCCTCATTGCATACGACTGAGTTGTAAGTAGTGTGTTGTTTCCTCATAGCATATGACTGAGTTGTTAGTAGTGTATTGTTTCCTCATAGCATATGACTGAGTTGTTAGTAGTATGTTGTTTCCTTGTAGCTTGTGACTGAGTTGTTAGTAGTGTGTTGTTTCCTTGTAGCTTGTGACTGAGTTGTTTGTAGTGTGTTGTTTCCTCATAGCATATGACTGAGTTG
This sequence comes from Achatina immaculata, assembly GCA_009760885.1. NCBI lineage: Eukaryota > Metazoa > Mollusca > Gastropoda > Stylommatophora > Achatinidae > Lissachatina > Lissachatina immaculata. The sequence continues at coordinate 3,216,086 of CM019714.1, forward strand.
TTAGTAGTGTGGTGTTTCCTTGTAGCTTGTGACTGAGATGTTAGTAGTGTGTTGTTTCCTTGTAGCATGTGACTGAGATGTTAGTAGTGTGTTGTTTCCTCGTAGCTTGTTACTGAGTTGTAAGTAGTGTGTTGTTTCCTTGTAGCTTGTGGCTGAGTTGTTAGTAGTATGTTGTTTCCTTGTAGCTTGTGGCTGAGTTGTTAGTAGTGTTTTGTTTCCTTGCAGCTTGTGACTGAGTTGTTAGTAGTGTGTTGTTTCCTTGTAGCTGATGACTGAGTGGTTATTAGTGTGTTGTTTCCTTATAGCTTGTGGCTGAGTGGTTATTAGTGTGTTGTTTCTCGTAGCATATGACTGAGTTGTTAGTAGTGTGTTGTTTCCTTATAGCTTGTGGCTGAGTGGTTATTAGTGTGTTGTTTCCTCGTAGCATATGACTGAGTTGTTTTTTATGTGGTGTTTCCTCATAGCATATGACTGAGTTGTAAGTAGTGTGTTGTTTCCTCATAGCATATGACTGAGTTGTAAGTAGTATGTTGTTTCCTCATAGCATTTGAGTGAGTTGTAAGTAGTGTGTTGTTTCCTTATAGCTTGTGGCTGAGTTGTTAGTAGTGTGTTGTTTCCTCATAGCGTGTGCCTGAGTGGTTAGTAGTGTGTTGTTTCCTTATAGCTTGTTATTGAGTTGTTAGTAGTGTGTTATTTCCTTGTAGCTTGTGACTGAGTTGTTAATATTGTGTTGTTTCCTCGTATCTTTTGACTGAGTAGTTAGTAGTGTGTTGTTTCCTTGTAGCTTGTGACTGAGTTGTTAGTAGTGTGTTGTTTCCTTGTAGCTTGTGACTGAGTTGTTAGTAGTATGTTATTTCCTTGTAGCTTGTGGCTGAGTGGTAAGTAGTGTGTTGTTTCCTCATAGCATATGACTGAGTTGTTAGTAGTGTGTTGTTTCCTCGTAGCATATGACTGAGTTGTTAGTAGTTTGTTGTTTCCTTGTAGCATATGACTCAGTTGTTAGTAGTGTGTTGTTTCCTCGTAGCATATGACTGAGTTGTTAGTAGTGTGTTGTTTCCTCATAGCATATGACTGAGTTGTTAGTAGTGTGTTGTTTCCTCATAGCACATGACTGAGTAATTAATAGTGTGTTGTTTCCTCATAGCATATGACTGAGTTGTTAGTAGTGTGTTGTTTCCTTGTATCTTGTGACTGAGTTGTTAGTAGTGTGTTGTTTCCTTGTAACATATGACTGAGTTGTTAGTAGTGTGTTGTTTCCTTATAGCTTGTGGCTGAGTGGTTATTAGTGTGTTGCTTCTTTGTAACATATGACTGAGGTGTTAGTAGTGTGATGTTTTCTTGTAGCCTGGTGCTTGCTTATCCTACTGGAGTCTGGGGTTCTTTTCCCAGTCATTCTACTTCCTATTTATCTTTATAAATGCTTGTAAATTTTGGAAGCTGATCCTACCTTTTCTGTTCTGTTCTACATTATTTCACCATACTGTATGCCATTTTACATTACCTTACTACATCTTTCTATGTTATGCTATATTACTTCACTACAACATTTTATATACCAAGTTAGCATTACCTCGGACTGTCACAGCTTTAGCTGTCACATAACCTCATACATACATATACAGATAAATTAAGTGGCATCATAAAGTTCCTGGACTAGTCCAAAAAAAAAAAAAATACAGGGTTACCTTATTTAAATTTGGTCAGCATCCTCTTCGAAATAGTCTCTTGGAAATGTACACATTGATCCAAGTGCCTCTTCTTCACCTCAAAAGCACCACAGGAGCATGTTGTTGTGGCATAGTTCTGGTCTTTTTTTTTATTGCACATCTTTTCTCAAGCACCTCTTAATATCGCAGTAAAAGTCAGAATTCACTACACTACTGGGAGGAACACATTCTCAGTGAACAAATAAAAACAGTGAGTATGTATTTTACTGCACTCCAGACCTGCCCTCACCTTCTTTGGTCTTAATGATTGCAGGCTCTTCCTCTGCAATAACTGTTATTTTGTTTCAGGATCATATCTGTAAACTCAAATTTCATCGACCATGATGATCCTAGAGATGAAAGTTGGGGTGCCGTTAGCCATAAAACTCATGGCACACCTCGAGACATCTCTGCATCTGATCCAGTATCAAGAGCTGAGGGACAGTATTGGCAACAACGTGATGCATTTTCAGATTTTCCGTCAGGATCTCTTTGCAAACTCCATAACTGATTTCAGCCACGTGAGATGGCTGATAGATGGCGGTGGTCCTTACTGATGAGTTCACATTTTTTTTCCGCATTTTCTCATGTTTTGCTAGTGATTGGCTACTTGTCATCTTGAACAGTAACTCAACTGACCTTGAAACACCCATGCTACTCAGAAACCTGTATTCAACCTAAAGAATGCTCATAAAAAGCCTAAAGAAGTATTTTGAGAGCTCTGTAGCACATTTACTGAGCTTCGTGCAAAATGTGATGCAGGATGCTGCTCAGATTTGTCAGTCAGTGTAACAATCACAGATTGGTCCTAATGCAAGATCACAAAACCACATATATAAATTGAACATGTGGAGATAGTATGATGTCAAATAACAGACTGGCTCAATAGATTTCGAAGAGTAGTGACCTTTAACGTCGTGTGTGTATTTGTCGAATGATACAGTCATGATAAGTGCAGTCTGAGAAATTTCCAATATTACCTTGTACATAAAGTATAAAGAAGTGACAACTGCAGTAAAACTGGTTCCAGAAAAAAGTAGACAGAGGTTTATGGTTCAGTTTTACAAAAAGATAAAAATGAGAAAACTGTGTTGGGGAGGGGTGCATAAATGAATAAAAATCTCTAGAAGATCAAGACTGCTTGCTAAGAATGCCTAGACAAGGATGTTATCCAAGCCCTCTAGTGGTTAGGGAATAAGGATAGAAAGGGCTGGAAAATAAACTGAAATTGCCCGTGGTAAGAATGAGAAAATACAGTGAAGTGAGTGGAGCTAAAACAAAAAAACTTAGAATCAATAGCAGAATTAGAAGGAGGTGGCAAATAGGTTGAAATATAAAATAGTTTAGAGAAAACTGAATTTATTGTAATTCCAGTAGGGAGGAGATAGCCAACCTGGAAAATAAGGTTCTGTTTCAGAGCTTTCCAAGATCGTTCATCAGAAAAACAATGACACTTTGCAGTGACAGAAATGTCCTGGATGATCTACTTGACAGAACTGCTTGGTGACTGGTGTCAGTGCTTTCTTGGATATGTACACATTGATCCAAGTGCCTCTTCTTCACCTCAAAAGCACCACAGGAGCATGTTGTTGTGGCATAGTTCTGGTCTTTTTTTTTATTGCACATCTTTTCTCAAGCACCTCTTAATATCGCAGTAAAAGTCAGAATTCACTACACTACTGGGAGGAACACATTCTCAGTGAACAAATAAAAACAGTGAGTATGTATTTTACTGCACTCCAGACCTGCCCTCACCTTCTTTGGTCTTAATGATTGCAGGCTCTTCCTCTGCAATAACTGTTATTTTGTTTCAGGATCATATCTGTAAACTCAAATTTCATCGACCATGATGATCCTAGAGATGAAAGTTGGGGTGCCGTTAGCCATAAAACTCATGGCACACCTCGAGACATCTCTGCATCTGATCCAGTATCAAGAGCTGAGGGACAGTATTGGCAACAACGTGATGCATTTTCAGATTTTCCGTCAGGATCTCTTTGCAAACTCCATAACTGATTTCAGCCACGTGAGATGGCTGATAGATGGCGGTGGTCCTTACTGATGAGTTCACATTTTTTTTCCGCATTTTCTCATGTTTTGCTAGTGATTGGCTACCCTGAATGCTTGTCATCTTGAACAGTAACTCAACTGACCTTGAAACACCCATGCTACTCAGAAACCTGTATTCAACCTAAAGAATGCTCATAAAAAGCCTAAAGAAGTATTTTGAGAGCTCTGTAGCACATTTACTGAGCTTCGTGCAAAATGTGATGCAGGATGCTGCTCAGATTTGTCAGTCAGTGTAACAATCACAGATTGGTCCTAATGCAAGATCACAAAACCACATATATAAATTGAACATGTGGAGATAGTATGATGTCAAATAACAGACTGGCTCAATAGATTTCGAAGAGTAGTGACCTTTAACGTCGTGTGTGTATTTGTCGAATGATACAGTCATGATAAGTGCAGTCTGAGAAATTTCCAATATTACCTTGTACATAAAGTATAAAGAAGTGACAACTGCAGTAAAACTGGTTCCAGAAAAAAGTAGACAGAGGTTTATGGTTCAGTTTTACAAAAAGATAAAAATGAGAAAACTGTGTTGGGGAGGGGTGCATAAATGAATAAAAATCTCTAGAAGATCAAGACTGCTTGCTAAGAATGCCTAGACAAGGATGTTATCCAAGCCCTCTAGTGGTTAGGGAATAAGGATAGAAAGGGCTGGAAAATAAACTGAAATTGCCCGTGGTAAGAATGAGAAAATACAGTGAAGTGAGTGGAGCTAAAACAAAAAAACTTAGAATCAATAGCAGAATTAGAAGGAGGTGGCAAATAGGTTGAAATATAAAATAGTTTAGAGAAAACTGAATTTATTGTAATTCCAGTAGGGAGGAGATAGCCAACCTGGAAAATAAGGTTCTGTTTCAGAGCTTTCCAAGATCGTTCATCAGAAAAACAATGACACTTTGCAGTGACAGAAATGTCCTGGATGATCTACTTGACAGAACTGCTTGGTGACTGGTGTCAGTGCTTTCTTGGATATGTCTTTCAGATGTTGGCAAAACTGATTTTCTAAGCATAAGCCAGTCTCCACTATATATTTTATATCGCATTGCATGCACAAATGGCTTAAATGATGTTGCAAGAAATTCTCGTAAAGCCCTCCTGAATTGATAACATGGACCCTGGGAAGGAAATCTGGCTCATCGTGACAACAAACCAACAAATAGTGCAGTGACAGTGACCAGAAAATTTGGTACTGGAGAAAGTCATGTCCTCTGACTTGAGGTGACTTCTAACAAATAGATCTTTGAAGTTATTGTCCCGCCTGTACACCACCAATGAAACTTATGCAAAAAGTTATGTGTATCAGGCTTGCCTGGAGATGAAGATGACGAAACAGGATGTTATTTACTGCCAGACTGTGGGGATGGTACTTAAGTATGAGCATTATTCTGTCCAAACTGCAAAATGGTTTAGGAGTGAGGGCATATTTCTCTTTCTTCCTGTGGGCACGCTGGGGTCATCTAATGCATGACATCATGTTGTTTACCATCAGGTACTGGCTGTCATCCTCTCTTTATCTCATTTCTCAAAAATTGCCTGTTTCCACTCTGTGTTCACCTACATCTATTTGGGTGCATTTTTTGCCCATCTTTCAAAGGGGATATCAGAAAAGCTAAGTGTTTAAATTTTCATCTACTTTTTATGTTTTTATCTGCTGTTTTTGTATATGATCCTTGAAAATGGCTTTTGCAGAAACATTGGATTGTTGTATGTTCTTCATTTATAGATACTCATCTTACTTTCTCATTCTTGCCCTCTTTCCTCACTCTTTCTTTTTGTAAAACTGAACCATACATATAGTATATAAAACCATATACAATGCATTAATGAACTTTGTATACACATGTGCAAAATGTCTACTGTGTTATATAATACTACATCCTCAAGTGTACTACAATATACTATGTTACAGGTTTAGCACGGGCAAAAAGTATACCCAGTCACACATATTCCCATGAGGTGGTCACTTTGTGGTATCGTCCACCAGATGTTCTCTTAGGATCAACTGAGTATTCAACATCACTGGACATGTGGTGAGGCCCATCGTTGAAGAACACATGTGATAAGTCTGTCATTGAAATACACATATGATAAGTCTGTCATTGAAACACACATGTGATAAGTCTATCATTGAAACACATATGTAATGAGTCCATTAATAAAGCATTTATGAAGTGAAACCATCATTCAGACACACATGTGATAAATCCATCATTCAAAAACACATGTCCGTCATTTAGTCATAGTGAGTCCACCATTCAAAAATACATATAGTGAGTCCACCATTCAGTCATAGTGAGTCCAACATTCAAAAATACATATAGTAAGTTCGTCAATTAAACACACTTGTAATGAGTCCCTCATTCAGTCACACATGTAGAGTTTGTCATTAGTTCATAATTCAAACACATATAGTGAATCCACCATCCCATTAGAAATGTACTGACCCCATCGTCCCATTAGAAATGTAATGAGCCCATCATCCCATTAGAAATGTAGTGAGCCTATTATCTCATTAGAAATGTAGTGAGCCCATCTTCTCATTAGAAGTGTAGTGAGCCCATCGTCTCATTAGAAATGTAGTGAGCCTATCATCTCATTAGAAATGTAGTGAGCCCATCATCTCATTAGAAATGTAGTGAGCCCATCATCCTGTTAGAAATGTAGTGAACCCATCATCTCATTAGAAATGTAGTGAGCCCATCATCCTGTTAGAAATGTAGCGAGCCCATCATCCTGTTAGAAATATAGTGAGCCCATCATCCCATTAGAAATGTAGTGAGCCCATCATCCTGTTAGAAATGTAGTGAGCCCATCATCCCATTAGAAATGTAGTGAGCCCATCATCCTGTTAGAAATGTAGTGAGCCCATCATCCCATTAGAAATGTAGTGAGCCCATCATCCTGTTAGAAATGTAGTGAGCCCATCATCCTGTTAGAAATGTAGTGAGCCCATCATCCCATTAGAAATGTAGTGAGCCCATCATCCCATTAGAAATGTAGTGAGCCCATCATCCTGTTAGAAATGTAGTGAGCCCATCATCCTGTTAGAAATGTAGTGAGCCCATCATCCCATTAGAAATGTAGTGAGCCCATCATCCTGTTAGAAATGTAGTGAGCCCATCATCCCATTAGAAATGTAGTGAGCCCATCATCCTGTTAGAAATGTAGTGAGCCCATCATCCTGTTAGAAATGTAGTGAGCCCATCATCCTGTTAGAAATGTAGTAAGCCCATCATCCTGTTAGAAATGTAGTGAGCCCATCATCCTGTTAGAAATGTAGTGAGCCCATCATCCCATTAGAAATGTAGTGAGCCCATCATCCCATTAGAAATGTAAGTGAGCCCATTTTTGTTGTTGTACACCACATGGTGCTGCTAGATAATTGTTACACCACATGGTGCTGCTAGATAATTGTATCAGGGTGAGGTGGTGAGGGCTTTTAGATTAAAAGCTTATCCTGGACAGAAGGACTACCTTTGTTGATCATGGTACCTTCCATGCTAGGTAAGTATAATGAGCCCATTCCTCAGTGGTGTAAGGAAAGAAAAAAACCCATAATGCTGGAGATAAATTAGAAGTTATGTCTTATAGCTAGTGTGTATTATGTGAATATGTTGTTTATTGTATTTTTATCATTTATGTATATAATGACAACATATTGTGAACAATCTGATTATACAAGCTTGTGGTGTGCATATGAAAATCAGTGAGTTTGTCAACCTTCCAGATCTGCACACTTGTCTGATTCAGAATCTTCAAACTTGTTATCTGCCCACAGAATTGTGTGTATTTAAGATCCAGAAAAGTTGTCTGCCTTTAAGGTATACAAAACTTGTCTGCCTTTAAGGTTTACAAAACTTGTCTGCCTTTAAGATCCAAAAAATTTGTCTGCCTTTAAGATCTACAAAAAGTATCTGCCTTTAAAATCTACATAACTTATCTGCCTTTAAGATTTACAAAACTTGTCTGCCTTTAAAATCTACATAACTTATCTGCCTTTAAGATTTACAAAACTTGTCTGCCTTTAAGATCTACAAAACTTGTCTGCCTTTAAGGTTTACAAAACTTGTCTGTCTTTAAGATCTACAAAACTTGTCTGCCTTTAAGGTTTACAGAACTTGTCTGCCTTTAAGATCTACAAAATTTTAAGGTTTACTTTTCAGTTTCCTTGTCTATATTTATACTGTATAAAACTGGCAAGAACTCACAGGGACTGGAAATATTACCAATCAGTTCATAAATTCTTATATTTTTTTAACTGTTGGTACAGTGAACTCATGAAATCTTATGTTTTTGAACTGTTGGTACAGTGAACTCATGAAATCTTATAGTTTTTAATTGTTGGTACAGTTAACTCATGAAATCTTATAGTTTTTAATTGTTGGTACAGTTAACTCATGAAATCTTATATTTTTTAACTGCTGGTACAGTGAGCTCATAAAATCTTATATTTTTTAACTGCTGGTACAGTGAACTCATGAAATCTTATATTATTTTTAAACTGTTAGCACAGTGAACTCATGACATCTTATATTTTTGAGCTGCTGGTACAATCAGCTCAGTGATTTGTTTACATATCTCTACTTTTAATTTATTGCTTTTATGTTTGTTTGTAAGCTGTCATAACCTTCTCCTGTCCATTATTATAGTTTTTCCAACTGCTCTCATGGTTTCTGTATATGTTCTCATGTTTCATCTATCTGTTCTTATAGTTGTCCAGCTTCTTAACATAATTTCTTTACCTGTTGTTGTCCAGCTTGTCATAATTTACTTGCCTCTTCTGATAGTTTCCTAGTTTGTTGTCATAATTTACTTGTCACTTCTGATAGTTTCCTAGTTTGTTGTCATAATTTACTTGTCACTTCTGATAGTTTCCTAGTTTGTTGTCATAATTTACTTGTCACTTCTGATAGTTTCCTAGTTTGTTGTCATAATTTACTTGTCACTTCTGATAGTTTCCTAGTTTGTTGTCATAATTTACTTGTCACTTCTGATAGTTTCCTAGTTTGTTGTCATAATTTACTTGTCACTTCTGATAGTTTCCTAGTTTGTTGTCATAGTTTACTTGTCACCTCTGATAGTTTCCTAGTTTGTTGTCATAATTTTCTTGTCACTTCTGATAGTTTCCTAGCTTGTTGTCATAATTTCCTTGCCTGTTCTCATGTTTGCTTATCTGTTACTCATTTTTTGGATAGTAGCCTAGCCTGTTTCTCATAGTTCCCTTGCCTATTGACACTTATTTGTCTGTTTTTGACACAGGGGTGTTGGCTGCATATTCACAGAGATGATTTCTGGACAAGCCACATTTCCTGGCATGAAAGATGCATTTGATCAACTGAATCAGATCTTCAAAGTCTTGGGCACACCAACCGAAAACACTTGGGAGGGAGTAACAAAATTTGTCAATTATGATCTGCGTGAGTAGTTATTCAGATTTAGCTCTTGGTGGCATTGTGTGAGTCAGAAGTGAGCGAAGTAATGAGCACACTTAAAAAAAGAGGAGTTAAACAGTGAGCATAGTTAAACAACAGGAACAGTTAAACAATGAGAACAGTTAAACAATGAGCACTTTAACAATAATCACGGTTAAACAATAAGCACGTAATGAGCACAGTTAAACAACAAGTAGAATTAACGATGAGCACAATGAAACAGAGGCTTAGAAAATCAGATAAATAAAAAAATAATAGGGGAAAATAAAAGCAATAAAAACAACCACTATTTTGAGCAGAAACATCCATTGGTGTAATTAATATATATATATTTATATATATAGATATATATGTATATAAAACTCTGTTAATGTCACATCGTTGGGACTGTCAAAATATGGTGACTTTAAGCGGAGTTGACATAAAGTGGGGTCCATTGCAGAGTCGTTAACTGGGATAAAGCAACTTTTATCGTTGACTGACTGACGCTATTTTATGCAATATGCATAAAATTAATCTCTATCTTTATGTCAGTCTCAGCAACGCTTTTCTTCCACAGCATACAGCACATGACGCACTATTCGCTTTCTATACTGTTGCTTTAAGGCATAGATGATACCTTGAGCGCAAGTCTGCAGCACGCTGGTTGTGTTAGGCGGCAGGAAAACAAGTTTTGTAGCCATCAGCTTGGTGGCGTCAGTATGTGCCGGACAGTTATCAACGAACAACAAAACTTGTCTGTTCATTCGGTTCATTTTATTACTGAAAGAAATGACGCAGTCCTCAAACAGTTCACTTGTCATCCAAGCATGGTGACTAGCCTTGTAAGTGACAGGCAGGCCCTTTATGATCTTGAAGCACTGTGGATTTCGTGACTTTTCAGTAACAAAGAGCAGAGTCTTCTCAATGCCAGACATGTTACAGCACACGACAGCTGTTAAGCGATCTTTAGCTCATTTGTCACTGTGGCACTTCTCATCATGAAAGCACAAGGTTCTGTTTGGCAGCAGTTTACAAAACTTGCCTGTTTCATCAATGTTAAAATATCATCTTGGCTGTACACATCCAAAATTTTTGGCAAATGCAAAATCCAGTCATTAGCATCGGTGTTATCACAGGCTGCTTCAGCTGAAGTGAGCTTAAATGTTATGTTGTGGCAGTTCTTAAAGTGCTCAAGAAAGCTGGTCAGACATTTCCAGTTGGGTGTATCCGTTTCTTTCAGAAAATGTTCCTCAGTTTCCACCAACATAGGACTGCACGCAGGCAGCTGAGCAGAACGTGTCTGCTTGAACCATTTCAGCAGAGCACGCTCAGTATCCATGTAAGAACTCGCATGCCTTCCTTAAACATCTCATTTTTTCTGTCGTGATGATTTTTATTTTGTCCTTGGCTGTTAGTGTCCATGTTTGACATTGATTGCATAGAGTTGGGAGGAAAATTGTATTGTATAGTGCCCTTTTTGTTTCACTTGTGATATATTTGTTTTTCAGTAAAGGAGTCATTTGTCCAATGATCTGATTTGCTTTACTGCATCTTTTCTCATTCTCAGCATCATTTGTCCCTGAGGATGATATTATGCTACCTAGGTATTTGAAATTTTTCACTTGTTTCAAGGGTTGGTTGTCTAGGGTGATATTATGCTACCTAGGTATTTGAAATGTTTCACTTGTTTCAAGGGCTGGTTGTCTAGGATGATATTATGCTACCTAGGTATTTGAAATGTTTCACTTGTTTCAAGGGCTGGTTGTCTAGGATGATATTATGCTACCTAGGTATTTGAAATGTTTCACTTGTTTCAAGGGCTGGTTGTCTAGGATGATAGTATGCTACCCAGGTATTTGAAATGTTTCACTTGTTTCAAGGGCTGATTGTCTAGGATGATATTATGCTACCCAGGTATTTGAAATGTTTCACTTGTTTCAAGGGCTGGTTGTCTAGGATGATATTATGCTACCTAGGTATTTGAAATGGCTTACAGTTTGACCTAACTAAAAATCTGAGGCAAAGTTGAATGAGACTTTCACTCACTTACTGTTTGACTTAACTAAAGATGAGTGAAAGTCTCATTCAGTTATGTCTTAGTTTTTAACAAGTTTCCATACAGCTGAAATGTCAATTTCAAATTTATCCGCTATGTCTTTTCTTGTAACTTTTTAAACAACTTGCTTCAGAATATCCATTTTAGTGCTCAAATCCAGATCAACACGTTTGTGTTTAGTAGCCATTATCTATCACAACGAGAACCAGAGAGAACTTCTCGGCTATACAATTCACAGGACTGACCAGTTATCAACTTATGTTGCCAACTTAACACCAGCCATGTCTTAATAAAGAAAATAACTGAAAGATGCCAGATTTTAATCATGAAAGGGCGGCCATGGTAAGCCTTTCATTCACACCACCAGAGTTTTGATGCCCACATGTTGTGGCACATACTCGGTGATCAGATGGCCATCCCCTTCTTTCATGAGTTGTGAAGCTGATAACGCTTTGTGAGATGTTAATAGCTTGTACTCGCCCAGTTTGTGATACAAAGTGGAGTCTTTAGCTCATCTGGGTGCAAAAATACTGTGACATTAACTGATTTGTGGCAGTAAGTGGGGTGATATTAACCGGAGTAAAGCCCATTAATTAGTTATGGAAGTTGGCCGGGGATACAAATTTCTGTAACAGTATCCGGGTTGCGACATAAAGTGATGTGATATTAAGTGGGTTCGACTGTATATCAAAAGATCCATCAGTCATTAAAAAAATATACAATATATCATCAAGCAGCTGATTTGTAAAAGTTATGAAATGGGTGGATAAGGAGCAGACACTTGTAGGGAAGAAATCGAAAAGCACACATTACAAGAGGAAAAGTTAGATAACTGTGACAGGAGGTTATTCTTATTGTTCTACTCTCTTTATGGCAGGATATCAGAAAACTGTACTACTCTCTTTATGATGAGATATCAGAAAACTGTACTGCTCCCTTTATGACAGGATATCAGAAAACTGTACTACTCTCTTTATGGCAGGATATCAGAAAACTGTACTACTCTCTTTATGGCAGGATATCAGAAAACTGTACTACTCTCTTTATGATGAGATATCAGAAAACTGTACTGCTTCCTTTATGGCAGGATATCAGAAAACTGTACTGCTCCCTTTATGACAGGATATCAGAAAACTGTACTACTCTCTTTATGATGAGATATCAAAAAGCAAGGTTCTCAACTCTCAAAGTATATTACATTTTATTTTAGGAAACAAATATTTCTCCCCAACTTTTTTCTGTTTTTTATTATGGCTATTTTTCTGTTTTTCTGTTTTTTATTCTGGCTTTTTTCTGTTTTTTTTTAGTATGGCTGTTTTTCTGTTTTTAATTATGTTTATTTTCCGTATTTGTTATGGCTGTCCCCATGATGACATAAGCGTGTTACATTTTCATTCATACACCTTTTATCTTTTGCTACATGTGGAGGAAACAAGTTTTCTTGTTTATGAAACATGGTCATGGTGTTGAATGTTGTTTAAATGAGGACTTGAGCTATGATATGTTGGTTGTAAAGAGGGTGTGGGGAAAGCTGAAAAGAGAGAGAGCTGAAAAAAAGGTGGGTGCAAAAGATGAATGTGGTTGAGATAGAGGGTTTGTCATCTAGCACAGTGAGGGGGTTCTGGAATATAAGTTACAGGTGAGGAATGAGTTGAACTTAGCAGATCAGTGAACAGTCCGATGGTATGAGTGTAGTGACATCAGTACTTTGATGTAAGTTTTATATCAGTGAACAGTCTGATGGTATGAGTGTAATGACATCAGTACTTTGATGTAAGTTTTATATCACTAAACAGTCTGATGGCATGAGTGTAGTGACATCAGTACTTTGATGTCAGTTTTATATCACTAAACAGTCTGATGGCATGAGTGTAGTGACATCACTACTTTGATGTCAGTTTTATATCACTAAACAGTCTGATGAAATGAATACTTTATCTGCAAAATAGTCTGATGGTATGAGTATTTCATGATATAAATATATTATCAGCAGTCCTGTTTATCTTATTCTTATTGTACTAATGTATTTATTATATTATTATAGTATACTATTGTAGATTGTGAATTATCTGTTGCTGAATAGTTCCATATTATAGAACTGAAGCTTAAAGATGCTCTTTGATTAACACATCACAGGTTTCACAAAACTTTACCTCATTCACTAGATCAAATCCTGTGAAATGTTCACTGAATTCATTTATTTTGACACATAAGATCAAGATGTATGGTCGACAACATCACTTGGATTGAAACACTTAATCATTTGTTCACAATATCAAACTCTATCATATTCTACATGCAGCATTTCTCAGTGTTATCAAATTCACAATATTCTACACTTGATACAAGAACATTTCCTATCTCAGTATTATATCACATCTGCAACACGTGGTCAACTAGTTTCTCATCTAAAGTCACTGTACTCAAAGTTTCAAAAGTGTCAATTCTTAATCATCTGAATCATTTGAAAACCATCTTCCGTCTAACACTACTTCTGATTTTATATCGTCTCGTCGTCCTCTTTCTTCTCTTGCCTGTCTTCTGATGGTCTTCCTCTGCTGTCTCTCAATCGCAGTGTACTAACGAGCAAAGTCTACTTGCCACTTCTCTGGACTTCTGTTCTTATCTCTCATCTGATGGCTTCTCGGCTGTTCTGGTCAGACCTTCTTTCCTCACTCTTGACTGTCCACGTGCACTGACCATCCTTCTTGCAGTTCTGATCAGTTACTACTTGCCGGACTGATGGTGTTCTGACGATCTCCCTCCTCTGTCTCCTCTCTCTTATACTTCTGTACTTCTTCGTCTCCTCTACTTCTGAACTTCTTGGTTCTTCTTGGCCCCTCCTGTCTCTCCACTCACCTTTTTATCTTCAAATCCAGCTTGACGGACTGACCAATAAGTATTTTGGCTCCACCCTTCAGATGTCCTCTGGTTCCCATGGGCCCTTGTTCCCATGATTTATCCGTCATTCAAACTGCCCTTTGACTTTATCTCTTGTAAGTCACTTGTCCAATAGGCCACTCCTCTAAATATTTAATTGGTCAGCTGGCCAAGTTGGTCATTCCTTTATTTAAAAACCGTGTACAGTTGCGTCCTAACGTGTGTCAGTCTCATCAGTTTCGTCTATACAATTGTTATTTACCTAAGTCATTATCTTGCTCATTCATGTCGGAGGTTTTATTGTGTCCTGGCTTTTCATTGTGTCTGCCTTTTCTATTCATCTTTTCTATTGTTTACATGTGTCAACGTCCAGTTATCGTTTTGTTATCACTGGACCATTCTACTTTCTGGTGTCCTTCTTTTGTATTACCTATATCTCAGCGTCACTGAGTCTCGTCTTTTTCTATTCACTGTTTCCACTGTTTAATTTTGTCAGCGTCTTGTTCTAGTGTCACTTTTCTCTGTCGCTATTCGATGTTACTATTTTGTTTACAGTATATTTTCATAATCATATTCATTAATAATAATAATAATAACTATAATCATTACTTACAAGGCCATGCTACAATAATACTGCTCTGTTTATCACATTCTTATTGTGCTACTGTGTTTATCATATTCTTACTGTATTACTGTGTTTATCACATCCTTACTGTACTACTATGATTATCAGCTTCATATTTCACTACTTAGTTTATCTAATGCTTGCTTTAGTTTGTTTATCAGATTCTTATTGCACCACTTATTTTATCGTATTCTTAGTATACTATTTTATTTATCATATTACTATTGTATTACTTTGTTTATTGCATTCTTATTGCACTGTTTTGTACATCATATTCTTATTTTACCACTCTGTTTATAGCATTCCTGTCTTACTACTTTATTTATAACATTCTTGTTTACATCATTCATGCTTACTACTTTATTTATTACATTCTTGTTTATAGCATTTCTATCTTACCACTTTGTTTATAAAATTATTGTTTATATGAGGGGTGATTGATAAGTTCTTGGCATAAGGTACAAATACATGAAATGCAGTTGATATTAGGTGCATTTGTAGATCAGATTAATGTAAGATTAAACACCAAGTTTCAAGAAATTAGCTATAACCAATTTTTTTTTACAGGCTGCTGAAGTAGTCTTCTTCTTCTTCTTCTTCGTTCGCACTGTCTGTCTATATTTGCAGTCCTGTCTCTTGGATAAATTTCACTGTTTTTTGTAACTCATGTATGGAACCGTAGAGCTTATCTTCTTTAGTGGTTTCACTGGGCCAGTAATTATTTCTCAGTGTCTCGTAGTTGATGCAGTTCTGGAGGATATGTTCCACGGATTGGGGCACCTGGGCACATGTACATAGATTAGTAGTACCAACCTTAAACTTTGTATACATATGACTTCGGAGTCGGCTGTGTCCTGTTCGGAGACGGAAGATGGTGACTTGTTCCTTTCTGTTTAGCATGTGATAGTCATCATGTGGTGGTGTTTGTGGCTTCCTGTAGGTTTTTATCATGCTTTTCTTCTGATTATAGGTGACTGGTATGTCTGGTTGCTCCATTTCAGTGCCCTCTTTGGCCAGATGGTCAGCTTTCTCATTGCCTAGTATCCCACAGTGGGAGGGAATCCACTGCAAAGTGACTCCATGTTGTAAGCCAATTTTTGACAAGGCATCCTTAAGGTCTGGTAGTTTGTTGCACTGAAGAGCCTCCAGTACTGATCTTGCATCTGTGAGAATTACTACAGGACATGTATCAATTTTGGAGTCTGATAGTTTTTCAACTGCAGCAATAATTGCCCTAACTTCTGCATCAAAGTTGTTGCAGTATTTACCAGTGGGTATGGAAATCTTGTCAATGGTGTTGTTTGGATATTCAATATATGCTCCTGCCCCACCATTTTTTATGGCATTATGTGCAGATCCATCTGTATACACACGTATCCAGGTGTCACATGGATATTTGTCATCTAGAACACTAAGTGTGGCTACTGATCTTACAAGACTGCTCTGCATCTCACCATTCTGCACACCTTTCACTTCAGTCTGAATAGTTATTTGTGTATAATCTGCTTCTTTCCATGGTGTATGCTCTGGTACAGATGATAATGGAGTGACTACAGTTGGAAGGTCAGGTATCAGCTTACGCATACGCTTGGCCTGATGAATGAAGCTGCTTCTTTTAAGCCGTCCTAATGCCAAGTTATTGAATCTCTCCTTCAGGGGATGGCTTACAGAGCTAAGGAATTTTTCTCCCATGGTCATAACCTTTGTGTCTCTACGTTCCTTTAGCGGTTGAACACCAACTATTTTCTGCATTTCTACTATTGGTGTGGACCTCATGGCACCTGTGATAATCCGTAGTGACTGATTTTGAACCTTGTCTAGATTATGCAGCGTAGTGTTTGATGCTGTGCACCAAGATGTTGAGCCATATTCTAAATGTGGTAGAATACTTTGCTGATATACGTTCTTGAGGATTCTTTCACTAGCTCCCCATGTAGTCCCACTCAATTTTCTTAATATGGCTAGTTTTCTTCTGGCTTTTGCTTCTGCACTGTTGATGTGTTGCTTCCAAGTCAGTTTTGAGTCAAGAGTCACTCCTAAGTAAGTGGGTTGGTTGTCCATCCTTAAGGGTATTTCATTTACAAAGATCTTACCTGCTTTCTGTTTAGATGAGAGGGTGAACAGAGTGGTACTTGATTTCTCTGTGTTGATACTTACACACCATTTGTTTGTCCATGATGTCAAGATGTCTGCTGCTCTTTGGAGTCTCTGTGTAGCAACTGTCGCATATTCATCTGTACACCACATGACCAGATCATCTGCATACATTGCTGCTTTGATTCCATAGGGAAGTTCCTTGACCAGGTCATTAATGAATACAAGGAATAGTGTAGGCGAAAGGACTCCTCCTTGTGGTACACCGTGTCGCAGAAGTACTTTCTGGCTTTTGAGTCCATCCATTACTACTCTAGCTCTTCTATTGTGTAAATAGGACTTTATCCAGTTGTACAGTCTTCCATTCACATTGCAGTTTCTTAGTTTCCACAACAGACCTTTTTTCCATACTTTATCAAAGGCTTTCTTCAGGTCTATCCACGCTGCTAGTACAAGGTTTTTCTCTTGGAATGCATCCTCAATCTCTTGAGAGAGATAGGTCACTTGATCTTCCGTACTGTAGTACTGCCTAAATCCTGCTTGTTGTGGAACGAGAAGGTTTTCACTTTCTAGGTACCATTTTAGCCTCAGGTCAATGATGCGTTCCATCGTTTTGCATAGGCAGCTAGTGAGACTGATTGGCCTGTAGCTGGAGGCAGTATCACTGTTTTTCCCTGGTTTTAGCAGTGGTACCATGCTTGCTTCCTTCCAGATTTGAGGTAACTTACCTGTGCTCCAGCACATATTGAAAATATCCAACAGCTTTCCCATTGCTGCCATTCCCAGGTTCTTGATCATTTCATTGGACACTCCATCTGGTCCTGGTGATTTCCTTGGTTTCAGTTTACTAACTGCTAGGTCTAACTCACTGCGTGTGATTGGTGCATCCATGACCTCCACTTTTCTGACTTGTTCCTCCTCTTTCTGTGGCTCGATGCGCACTGTACGCTCCTTCTCTGGATGGATATCAATGTTGCAGTCCTGTGCAAACATGCGAGCAAAGTGATCTGCTACCTGCTTACCTGTAAGAGTTTTCCCATCCTCTATTAGTGTAATCTTTGTACTTCTTCCAGTACTCTCATCATTTAACTGTTTGATTAGTTTCCACAGTTTCCTTCCATCCTTTTCAAAGTTTAGGGACTCTGTTTTCTCTCTCCAACTTTCCCGTCTGGCTTGCAGCTTTGCTCTCTGAAATTTGGCCTTAGAATGTTGGTAATTATTGTGGTGTTCTTGGCATGGTCTATTTTCTGCTTGCTTTCGAGCTGCTTCCACGTCATCATGGAGTTTTCCCAGCTCACTAGACCAGTATGGTTTATAGTCCCTGCGAGCTCCTCTGGGAATGGTTTCACGAGCGGCCTGAAGGATACAAGCATTGAACTCCTTCACTATGCTGTTAATATCCTTACCTTCTATGGACAGCTGTCCCACCAGGATACCTGTACGATGTCTGTACATTGTCCAGTTTGCTTTTTTATAGTTCCATCTGGGGAGAGGGTTACTGGTATTAAGGAGTTCATTTTCTATTGTCAGGAAGACTGGTCGATGGTCGCTACCTCCAAGTTGTTTTCCAACTTCACGTGTAATGTTCCACCTCAGATCTGGAGAGTGGAATGCCAGATCTGGTGTTGATTTTGTATGCCAAGCCCTTGAGTAAAATGTTGGGGCATCCATTGGCTGGTTGATCAGGAGAAGTCCATTATCATCCTGCCAGCTCTCAACTTCCTCTCCTCTCTTGTCTATGTGGTCATAGCCCCAGCTCTGGGAATGACTGTTAAAATCACCACAGACCATCAGTCTCTCTTTGTGTGGGATTGTTCCTAAAGCAAGTGGGCGGTCATTAGGACAGTAATAGTTAAGGAGGTGGAAATCTGTATTACTACTTTTTAGATGGATCATCTGGTATTCGGCTCCTTCCATGTACACTCCCACCTGACATGCGCTGATGTTATTCTTAACAAGTGTGAGTACTCCTCCTTTTCTTCTGTCCTGTCGGTCTGATCTAAAACACTGGTAGCCTCTGATTTTAAAGGCGGCATCTTTGGTTAGGTGTGTCTCCTGTATGCAGCATATACTTACCTGCTCTGCAAAAAGTATGTTCTCTAGTTCAACCTTTTTGCTATAGCCATCTCTAACACTGCTGACACCCTCAGCATTCCACTGCATTATTTTAAGTTCTTGCTTTTTGGCTGTTTTCTTCTGTTGTATTTTTTGGCCAGTAGCTCTACTCTCATGTCTCCTGACTCCACAAGACGAACTGAGAGGACCTCCAGTAGCATTGGGTGGACCCTTTCGAGGCAGGGGGCCCGGCACTGCACCTGCCTGGTTAGTCTTCACAGGGCATGCACCATGTTTGAAAACTGTAGATATAGACATTTCATTAGCGATAATGCGTGTTACCCTGATTTTTGCGATGCGCCTTTTGGCTGGGTAACTCCGACTTCAGCACCTTTCCTTGCTAGGGCAGACTGTGGTCTTGCTCGGACTGCCATGAAGACAGTGTGGCTGGCCTGGCCAAAACTTTGTTTTCCAGCCTCTGGTGGCTGTACTTAAACCCCTTCTCCATGTCAGATGGTTTGAGACAGTTCCACAAAGACACTCTGACTCTGAGATGAGGAATCTGATGAGTGCTTCAACGATATCCATTCCCCGCCACCTATAGTCTACTGGCTCTGTTTTGTTTACATCATTCTGATAGCCATTGTTGTAAAGACCCATAGGCTTGTCACGTCCTGGATTCATTGGTTTCACACCAGACTTCCCTCATCCCCGCCAGAGATCTCCATGTCCCCATCCGTCCACCAACCTGACATTACATTTTGCAAAAATAACAATTACAATTACAATTAGTGTTGATTGCTACAAGTTTCTGGGCTACAGAGGTAGGTCAGAGTTTTTAAGCAAACAGATCTATGTTCCCTGTCTCACAAACACTGTGTTAAGATAAGTGTGCTCTTAACACAGTTGTTCCCAGGGGATGCTGAAGTAGTGAGGAGTGGCAGAAATTGAGAAAGTGGATACAGTTTCTCATCAAGCAGTCATTCGCTGCTTCTGCATCAAGGGCTTATCATCGAAGGAGATCCACGAGCATATGATAGACTCTAGGGGAGATTACCCATTCTTACAGCACAGTGAAGAAATGGACAGCTCAATTCAAACATGGAAAGGAGAGCCTGGAAGATGATCCCCGTCCAGGAACACCAAGACAGTAATCACAGATGAAACCACCGGAAGAATCCATGACATGATAATGGAGGATCAACGACTAACTGAGCGGTACATTGCTTCTGATTTGGGAATCTCCCAGGAACATGTTCATGCCATTATTCACAATGATCTTCAAATGACAGAGGCCTCTGCTCGATAGGTCCCAAAACTTCTTGGATCTGATCACAAACGACAATGACTTAACATGTCAAGAAACAATCTTGGCCATTTTTCTGCAGATCCTGAAAAGTTTCTTCAGCAATTTGTGACTATGGATGAGACTTGGGTTCATCATTTTCAACCAGAAACCGAAGAACAGTCAAAGCAGTGGAAACATCATGGATCCCCATCTCTAAAGAAAGCAAGGGTGGTTCTGTCTGCAGGCAAAGTGATGGCTTCCATCTTTTGGGATTCAGAAGTTGTGCTATTGGTAGACTATCTTCCAAAGGGCAGAACAGTCACTGGGGCCTATTACGCTAATCTTATGAAGCAACTGCAGGTCAAATTGAAGGAAAAACTTAGAGGGAAATTGACAAGAGGCGTCATCTTTCATGAAGACAATGCTCCAGTTCACAAGTCAGCAGGGCAATGGCTGCCATTCGTGAATGCAGCTTCCAGCTTCTTGAACATCCTCCTTATTCCCCAGATTTGGCCCCTTCGGACTATTACCTGTTTACCAAACTAAAAAAGGAACTCAGTGGTCGCAAATTTTCTTCAGATGATGATGTCATTCATTCTGTAGACCACTTTCTACTGGCACAAGATGCTGACTTTTACAAAGAAAGGATCCATATGCTCCAAGATCGCTGGACTAAGTGCATAAACTTGCAAGGGGACTATGTTGAGAAATAACCCCTCAAAAAATTGTCCACAAATAATTTGTTGTACCTTATGCAGAGAACTTATCAATCACCCCTTGTAGCATTCCTGTCTTACCGCCTTGTTTATAAGATTCTTGTTTATATCATTTCTGTCTTACTACTTTGTTTATAATATTCTTATATTACTACTCTATTTTATTACATTCTAGTTTTACTGCTTTGTTTTTTGTTCAGTTTTTCTTGTGTTATGTTTGCTGATTATCAGTTTTTGTTTTCTCATTACTTAGAGAAACTTGAAAGATATCCACGCCATTCACTAGTGGCATGTGTGCCCAAACTGGCATATATTCCACAAGCTGAAGAGCTGGCAACTTGCTTCTTACAGGTAAGTCATTTGTGTCAAAACTGCAAATGTCCAGTTGTGGCTTCATTGTCAGAACTGCAAATGTCAAGTTATAGTTTTAGTATCAAAAGTGCAAATGTTCAGTTTATGTTTTAGTGTCAAAACTGCAATGTCCAGCTGTGGTTTTAGTCTCAAAACTACAGGGTCTGGCATGAAGCATAGCTGGATTTTAAAAACGGAAAATAAATAAGCACTATACATGTTTTTGGTAAAAAAAAGTGAAATGAAACTCAGAAAAGTGTTTATTTTTATTATTACTGACAATCATATTTAGGTTTTGAAAATTGCACCAGTTAGATGACCACCATTACATTTGATACATTCAGCCAGGCATGTGGAAAATTCCTGCGGAATACCATTTAACAAGTTCAAAGGGATATTTTGAATGCAGTATCAGATTCGGTCCTTTAGGTCTGCAACTGAATGTGGTCAACTAGCATAAAGTTCTTGAGGTACCCCCTTAAAAAAGAAGTCTGCGGCTGATAAATCCTGTGACTTTGCCTGCCAATGAATATTCCCAAATCTGGAAATAAAATGATTGGGAAATGCTTGTCGCAGCATGGCCATGGACTGACAGGCTGTGTGGGCAGTTTCTCCATCTTGTTGAAACCATATTATTTCTATTGGTCAAGTATGGAATTAAGTATTTAGTTTGCATCTGCACATAAAGATCACTATTAACAGTAAGAGGATGCCCGTCTTCATCTTTAAAAAAAAACATGGGCCAATAATGCCGAATGATGCAGTGCCACACTACACGGTTACTCGTTCACTATGGAGTGGTTTCTCATGCAGTAATTGTGGATTTTCAGCTGACCAGTGTCTGAAATTCTGCTTGTTCACACTCCCTGACAACTCAGAATGTGCTTCATCAGATATTATGAGGTTATTGAGCAAATTCAGATTTTCTCCAATGTGTGCTAGAAAATTGGTAATAAAGCCAAGTCTGTTAATTTTATCCAAATCATTCAGTTGCTGCATAACTTGTAAGGGTGGAAATGCAGATGATTATGAATGATGCGACGTAGCGAGTAATCCGACATACCAGGTGCCAAAGCATGCCTAACAGCTGATCGCTGAGGGCTATAAAGCAATGCGTTGCGAACTTCTTTAATTCGTTCAGGTGTCTGTTGAGTTCTTGGATGACCAGTAGACTTTTTATGAAGGCAATTAGTGGTTTCCTTAAATTTTTTGACCCACCTCAAAATTGTTTTGTCCTCCGATCAAGAACATTATCACAAGGATGCAACTCAAAATGGTGACGAAACTTTCATTGTACAGTAATAGATTATTCTCCACTTTAAAAATAAGTTTCAGTGGTGAATGCACGATGTTGTGTTTGCTAAGAAGCCATTGTTAAAAATGACCGTTTGTCTGCTTCATCTCTGATGTCATGTTTTTTTTTTCACACTATTCAATTTCTGCACACTACATCAGTTAAATCCAGCTATGCTTTATGCCAGACCATGTACAAATGCCCAGCTGTGGTTTTAGTGTCAAAACTTTAACTTTCTGTTGCATGTTCTTCATTTACCTCTCTTTGTCTCTCTCTGTGTGTCTTTCTCTGCCTCTTTCTCCCCCAGTCTCTGTGTGTATCCCTCCTCCCTCTTTCTCACCTCTCCCTCTGTCCCTCTCTCTGTCTCTCCTTCTTTCTCTGTTTCTTCCTATCTGTCTGTCTGTCTGTCTCTACCTCTCCCTCTATGTCTCCCTCTTTCACTACTCTGGTTTGTTTTTCTTCATATATATGTTTGGTTTTTTTTTTCTGCACTGTTTTGGTCTTCATTCAATGCTCATTTGTTCAGTTTTAAAATCTTATGTTTCTCTCTGTTTTCTAATGTTTGTTCACATTGTCTTGTCTCTTAACATCTTTATACTAGAAAATTGTTTAATCATTCTTGAGTGGCTCATTAAAGCATATCCAGAAGTCTGAGATCAT
Organism: Achatina immaculata; assembly: GCA_009760885.1. Taxonomy (NCBI): domain Eukaryota; kingdom Metazoa; phylum Mollusca; class Gastropoda; order Stylommatophora; family Achatinidae; genus Lissachatina; species Lissachatina immaculata. Next base: position 3,239,298 of record CM019714.1, read on the forward strand.
TCATACAAAAACTTGCCAACAGATGCAGCCACACAAGAGAATCTCAGCAGCTGGTGCAAAACGACATGAGTATTTTCAAGATTTACCACCTCGGATACATGAGTTGTCAGACAGTAGGTCTTCTTAGTTTGTCAGCGTTGCATATCTTCTTGACTTCTAAATGTTGTAGGCCATCTTGATTTGTGAATGTTATAGGTCATCTTGACTGTGAATGTTGTTGGTCATTTTGGTTTGTGAATGTTGTGGATTTTCTTAGCTTGTGAATGTTGTGGATCTTCTTAGCTTGTGATTGTTGTGGATCTTCTTAGCTTGTGAATGTTGTGGATTTTCTTAGCTTGTGAATGTTGTGGATCTTCTTAGCTTGATGTTCTTAGCTTGTGAATGTTGTGAGTCTTCTTAGCTTGTGAATGTTGTGGATGTTCTTAGCTTGTGAATGTTGTGGATCTTCTTAGCTTGTGAATGTTGTGAATGTTCTTAGCTTGTGAATGTTGTGGATCTTCTTGACTTGTGAATGTGGTTGGTCTTCTTGACCTGTGAATGTGTGGATCTTCTTGGCCTGTGAATGTTCTGGGTCTACTTGACCTGTGAATGTAGTGGATCTTTTTTACCTGTGAATGTTGTGGGTCCTCTTGACCTGTGATTGTTGTGGATCTTCTTGACTTGTAATTGCTGAAGTACTTCTCAGCTTGTAAATGTTGTAGGTGTAGGGAACAAAGATGATTATGCTTGTGCAACTTTCCCACAGAGATGGAATGGTGAAAATGGCCTGACACTTTCGTGGTCACAGTATTAGAACCAGTTTTAGTGTTTTTTTCAGTTCAGACTAAACCTTTCCACGGAAGCTACTTGATATTACATGTTACGCTAGATTAGCTATGGAGTCAAGCAGTGAATTTAAGGACTGCATGTGATTGGTCAGTTTGTCCCTTCACAAAATCGTCAGACTTTAATTAGTTAAATGTTATGGGGATTTTAAGGGAGCAGGAAATTGATCACCACAGGGCAAGTGAATGTTGTAAATTAAGATACTAGGATTTTAAAACAGTAAGAAAAGCTTTCTTAGTCATAAATGTGATAAATTTCTAAATCATCATACAAACTAGACCCAAAGTTAAACCACACACAGTAATTAACATGTAAGCATATAACTATACACAAAACCACTGCAGTAAAGCTGTGATACCAAAATCTATAAACTAGGAAAAAAGTAGGAACAACTTTATTACTTAACGAGTACACATTTGTAAAACAAATTTGTTTTATAAACAAATTTTTATATATTTATAAAGTTAAAGTGCAGTATATGTGGTATTGTCTATATACTTGCTATTAAGAGGCAGGTAGATAGAGGTGTATGGTGTAGTTTTATAAGGTGGCAGAGGGAGTGAGTAAATGCCGCCTTCTAAAACTGCACCATACACCTCTATCTACCTTTATTATCTGAACCAGTTTTACTGCAGTTGCCTCCCTTTTATCTGTTAAGAGGGAGACTATCATTTAGCACTTCTATGAGTAGGCAACAGTAATGGTTTATGATCAAGTTGCTCATCTGTCTACTTAGTGATTTTGTGGTAGGCAGAGTGATTGTATGAAAGAACTGGTCAAGGAATGAGCGAGACAGTGATTGTATGAAAGAACTGGTCAAGGAATGAGACAGTGATTGTATGAAAGAACTGGTCAAGGAATGAGAGAGACAGTGATTGTATGAAAGAACTGGTCAAAGAATGAGAGAGACAATGATTGTATGAAAGAACTGGTCAAGGAATGAGAGAGACAGTGATTGTATGAAAGAACTGGTCAAGGAATGAGAGAGACAGTGATTGTATGAAAGAACTGGTCAAGAAATGAGAGAGACAGTGATTGTATGAAAGAATTGGTCAAGGAATGAGAGAGACAATGATTGTATGAAATAACTGGTCAAGGAATGAGAGAGGCAGTGATTGTATGAAAGAACTGGTCAAGAAATGAGAGAGACAGTGATTGTATGAAAGAACTGGTCAAAGAATGAGAGAGACAATGATTGTATGAAAGAACTGGTCAAGGAATGAGAGAGACAATGATTGTATGAAAGAACTGGTCAAGGAACAAGAGAGACAATGATTGTATGAAAGAACTGGTCAAGGAATGAGAGAGACAGTGATTGTATGAAATAATTGGTCAAGGATTGAGGCAGTGATTGTATGAAAGAACTGGTCAAGGAATGAGAGAAACAGTGATTGTTTGAACTGGTCAAGAAATGAGGGAGACATAGTGTTTCACTGCTGCACAAAATCAAGCAACATAATATATAATTAGCAGTGTTCTCAGTAGTATGTAATGTTAATAACAGTGTAACTTCACTGTTCAAAATACAGTCCGTAACTTTCAAATTGTTTTCTGCTATGTCTCAGCCAATGCCATGAGTTCTTTATAGTACTGCTTAGAAGGCTTTGAGGCCAAGAAACCTCACACTGGCTTCAGTTCTTCAACTCAACTGAGGCCAAGAAACCTCACACTGGCTTCAGTTCTTCAACTCAACTGAAGCCAAGAAACCTCACACTGGCTTCAGTTCTTCAACTCAACTGAGGCCAAGAAACCTCACACTGGCTTCAGTTCTTCAACTCAACTGAAGCCAGGAAACCTCACACTGGCTTCAGTTCTTCAACTCAACTGAGGCCAAGAAACCTCACACTGGCTTCAGTTCTTCAACTGAACTGAATTCCCGCCCTTGAAGAAATTGTGCCATCATGCGGAATAGACGGTAGTCGGAGGGTATGAGGTTGGGGCTGTACAATGGATGGGGCAGGATCTCAATTCCTTCCAGTTCCATGAGTTGTCCACAGCCCACATTGGAAGTGTGCACTGATGCATTGTTGCATTGGAAATGCACCTTCTTCCCGTTGATGAGTGCAGGGTATTTGGGCGCACAGAACATCATGCAGCCACTTCAGTTGCTCAGCATATGGATTCCCTTCCGTGGAGAGACCAAATGTGCTAGGGATTCTCAAAGTTGCACCAGATGCAGAGCATAACCTTCTCAAACAGCCTCATCAGACAACTGCCTCTGCCAGTTAGCCTGGCTGGAACCATAGGGTACCTATGTTGGGTACCACAGGAGAATCCATTTTTCATTCCCAGTGACAAAACCTTTTGTCATTTGAGTTTGCAAGCAGTTGGCGATAGACATCAGCATGTCTCTATGCGTGTTAGGGAGTGAGACCATGGGGGATATGTTGAGACTGCATGTTGCTGAAGCAGAGCTGGTGCAGATACTATGGTGTTTTGCGAAGGGCTCGGCTGGGCGAACAAGCTTTGAGTAATGGTACTGGAATTGCCTTCAACAGTTTGGTGCAGGGCTTCTTCATTGGTGGTTGAGGGGTGTTATAAAATAGCTTAATACCAAGCTTGTTTTTAAGTCGGTGTCCCCAGATCTTTGGAACCGCTTCCTATCAGTGAAGTCATCAACTGTTTCTTCCTCTCTCACGCTGCAGATTTCACAGCCAGCTGCAGAGGCATTCGGCCCTTTCTTCCAATAACGCCTCAGGAGGACGTGAACGGCAACCTTGCGTCCGCCATATTTCCTTCTGCTGATCACCTATCTTGCAATTCAATGCCTAAAAATGGGTATGCACATTTTCAGAATGTTGCAACACATGATGTCAGCATGAAGTTACAAATGCCAGTGTAGCATATATGGGAACCATGGACTAAATTAGGGTATTGAAAAATGTGACCAGTTTTTCACTCATTATAATATATGAGAGAGAAAGTGACTGTATGAAAGAACGTGTCAAGAAATACTTGTATCCAAACTTAAAACACATTGAGAATGATGGAATATATAATGAGAACAGTGTAGGATTAACTGATACAAAATTCAGAAGTAGTTATTTTATAACATAAATGACTTATAAAGAGTTGTAAGGGCCATTGAGCAATAGATGGCTAAGACCCTATCCCACTTCTTAGTTGGTGCTGCCATTAGCAGGTTCACTTTACCCAGTGGAGTGGGGATTGCAGTGGTCCCTGCGAGAGTGGAGTCTGCAAGTTTTCCTGCTGTATTAGCTTCTCTGAGGGTGTACAGTGGTCCCTACAGGAGTGGAGTCTGCAAGTTTTCCTGATGTATTAGCTTCTCTGAGTGTGTACAGTGGTCCCTACAGGAGTGGAGTCTGCAAGTTTTCCTGATGTATTAGCTTCTCTGAGGGTGTACAGTGGTCCCTACAGGAGTGGAGTCTGCAAGTTTTCCTGCTGTATTAACTTCTCTGAGGGTGTACAGTGGTCCCTATGAGAGTGGATTCTGCAAGTTTTCCTGCTGTATTAGCTTCTCTGAGGGTGTACAGTGCTATGAGAGTGGATTCTGCAAGTTTTCGTGCTGTATTAGCTTCTCTGAGGGTGTACAGTGGTCCCTATGAGAGTGGATTCTGCAAGTTTTCCTACTGTATTAGCTTCTCTGAGGGTGTACAGTGGTCCCTACAGGAGTGGAGCCTGCAAGTTTTCCTGCTGTATTAACTTCTCTGAGGGTGTACAGTGGTCCCTACAGGAGTGGAGTCTGCAAGTTTTCCTACTGTATTAACTTCTCTGAGGGTGTACAGTGGTCCCTATGAGAGTGGAGTCTGCAAGTTTTCCTGCTGTATTAGCTTCTCTGAGGGTGTACAGTGGTCCCTACAGGAGTGGAGTCTGCAAGTTTTCCTGCTGTATTAACTTCTCTGAGGGTGTACAGTGGTCCCTACAGGAGTGGAGTCTGCAAGTTTTCCTGCTGTATTAGCTTCTCTGAGGGTGTACAGTGCTATGAGAGTGGAGTCTGCAAGTTTTCCTACTGTATTAGCTTCTCTGATGGTGTACAGTGGTCCCTATGAGAGTGGATTCTGCAAGTTTTCCTACTGTATTAGCTTCTCTGAGGGTGTACAGTGCTATGAGAGAGGAGTCTGCAAGTTTTCCTGCTGTATTAGCTTCTCTGCAGTAAGGACACAAAATGGACAGCTGGTCAGTGGAGAAAGAGAAAAAATTGAAAGATGGAGGGAACACTTTAACACCTTACTAAACAGAACACAAGCAGCACAAACAATAGACATACCTGAACCAAAAACGGAACTAAACATCAATACAGGACCAATAACAATAAGTGAAGTAAAGGAGACGATAAAGAAGCTAAAATCAGACAGGGCACCAGGTGAAGATGAAGTGACTGCGGAGATGTTGAAAGCAGAAGAAACAGAAACACCAAAACAACTTTGCCGGATATTACAACAAATTTGGGATCTAGAAAAAGCCCCAGAGGAGTGGAAAACTGGGCTTATAGTAAAACTACCAAAGAAGGGTGACCTCAGAGATTGCGGGAACTGGAGAGGCATTACCCTACTGCCACTCACCAGTAAAGTATTTTGTAGAATAATCATCAGCAGAATTGTACCAACACTTGAGGAAAAACTTCGGAAAGAGCAGGCTGGATTTAGGAAAGGAAGATCATGCATAGACCACATATTTGTACTTAGACACACATTAGAACAGGCAAATGAGTGGCATAGCACAACATATGCATTATTCATAGATTTTGAGAAAGCCTTTGACAGTGTCAACAGGGATGCACTGTGGAAAATCCTAAGATGGCATGGCCTCCCCCATAAAATAGTTAATGTAATCAAAGCCCTATACGAGGGTTTTCAGTGCAAAGTTATCTGTGGAGAACATACCTCCAGCAGCTTTAGGGTACAAACAGGAGTGAAACAGGGATGTGTACTATCACCAACATTATTTATCTTGGCAGTAGACTGGTTAATGAAGGAGGCAACATCAGACAAACGCAGAGGATTACAATGGACCCTTGACACAGTGCTGGAGGACCTTGACTTTGTGGATGTCATTTGTCTACTATCAAGCAGCCACAAAGATATGCAAGAGAAAATAAACAAGCTAACTCAGAATGCAAACAACATAGGACTAAAGATCAACGTAGGAAAGACAAAGTTAATGAAGCAAAATTTGAACAACAGAAATGTACTCAGAGTAGATAGCAAGTTAGTGGAGGAGGTCAATGAATTTGTATACCTTGGCAGCAGAGTAGTAGAAAATGGAGACAGCACAGAGGACATCAACAGCAGACTTACTAGAGCAAACCAGGCTTTTGCAATGCTGCAGACTATATGGAAATCTAAAAAACTAAGCATAAATATGAAAATCAGGATATTTAAGAGTAATGTTCTAAGTGTACTACTCTATGGAAGTGAATGCTGGAAAATCACCAAAACCATAGAAAACAAGTTGAATTCTTTCCAGACTAAATCTTTACGAAGAATTAGAAAAATATTTTGGCCAAACACAATAAGAAATAACATCTTATTGGCAGAAATGCAGATGAAGCCACTGACAACAATTATTGAGGAAAGACACTGGCGATGGTTGGGACATGTGCTCAGAATGACTGACAACTCACTACCAAAAATAGCACTAAGATGGACACCACAGGGGAACAGAAGTAAGGGTAGACCAAAAGAGACATGGAGAAGAACAACAGAGAGGATGTTGAGCAATAGAGGGCTCACCTGGGCAAGAGCAGAAAAAAAGGCGAAAGACAGGCATTTGTGGAAAACCCTTGCGGAAGCCCCATGTGCCCTGGGCACTTAAGGTTCAGAGAGAGAGAGAGAGAGATTAGCTTCTCTGAGGGTGTACAGATGAACTCATTCCTCCTTCAGTATTAAGTTTGTGCCTCAGCACCTTCACTACATCAGCCTCAGCACCTTCACTACATCACCCTCAGCACCTTCACTACATCAGCCTCAGCACCTTCACTACATCAGCCTCAGCACCTTCACTACATCAGCCTCAGCACCTTCACTACATCAGCCTCAGCACCTTCACTACATCAGCCTCAGCACCTTCACTACATCAGCCTCAGCACCTTCACTACATCAGCCTCAGCACCTCCACTACATCAGCCTCAGCACCTTCACTACATCAGCCTCAGCACCTTCACTACATCAGCCTCAGCACCTTCACTACATCAGCCTCAGCACCTTCACTACATCAGCCTCAGCACCTTCACTACATCAGCCTCAGCACCTTCACTACATCAGCCTCAGCACCTTCACTACATCAGCCTCAGCACCTTCACTACATCACCCTCAGCACCTCCACTACATCAGCCTCAGCACCTTCACTACATCACCCTCAGCACCTTCACTACATCAGCCTCAGCACCTCCACTACATCAGCCTCAGCACCTCCACTACATCAGCCTCAGCACCTCCACTACATCAGCCTCAGCACCTCCACTACATCACCCTCAGCACCTCCACTACATCAGCCTCAGCACCTTCACTACGTCAGCCTCAGCACCTCCACTACATCAGCCTCAGCACCTTCACTACATCACCCTCAGCACCTCCACTACATCAGCCTCAGCACCTTCACTACATCAGCCTCAGCACCTTCACTACATCAGCCTCAGCACCTTCACAAGGAGATAGTGTAACATCAGCAACATGCTGGCTGTTCCAAGGAGATAGTGTAACATCAGCAACATGCTGGCTGTTCCAAGGAGATAGTGTAACATCAGCAACATGCTGGCTGTTCCAAGGAGATAGTGTAACATCAGCAACATGCTGGCTGTTCCAAGGAGATAGTGTAACATCAGCAACATGCTGGCTGTTCCAAGGAGATAGTGTAACGGAACAAACAAGTTCACTTTTAAACGTTGTAGATATTCTTGATCTGTAAATGCTGCAAGTAGTCCCATCCTTTTCTTTAACTCCGCCTCATATCTCCCATCTTCAGATATTGGTAGCAGTAGTTTGTCACTTGTTCCAGTCTCTCTTTGTTTATGCTTGTATCCATCTGTGGCTCCTGGTCTTTGCTGCTGAATACCATTTTACTTTGATCTTCTTGATATTGATATCAAGTCCTTATTCTTGACTTGTGTTGTGTTGTGTTGTTATATTGTTTTATATATACTTATACCCACAAACTAATAGTTTTAGTTAAGCTGAAATCTGAAGTTTCAGTGAGACTGAAGTTCAGCATTGTTTCAGCATGTAACAGGTTCAGCTAGACTGAAGTTCAGCATTGTTTCAGCATGTAACAGGTTCAGCTAGGCTGAAGTTCAGCATTGTTTCAGCATATAACAGGTTCAGTTAGACATATACACATTAATTGTAAATATTATGCGGGCTGTGTTTTTAATATGTCTGTTCTTGTATGTACAAAAAATACACAATTTCATGTTACAGCCACTTCAATTTTCAACATTCCTGGTCTCCGTTTGTTTCCTGAGACCGATGACCTGGCCACTTCATACTCTAGACGACAGTCAGGTCGCAGTGGAATACGAACAACACTTAAAATGTGATTCAGTTCAGGTGAGCAACGTTCCCTGACTTGTAAAAGTACATTTTGATTTGAATATACTCTTTGAATATAATCAGTGTTCTTGTTTGGGTCCGATGTATGGAATTTAATGCAGTGTTCTATTGTTTGTGTCTCATGTTAAGAGTTGAATGTGAACTATGCTGTTATTTGTGTTTAATTTTAAGACTTGATACAATCTTTTGAAAATGTAGCCTCTGGTATTAAGCGATGAATGTAAGCTATGCCGTTATTTGTGTCTGAATTCAAGAGATGAATGTAAGTTATGCTGTTATTTATATTTGATTTCAAAACTTGAATTTAAGCTATGCTGTTATTTATGTCTGAATCCAAGAGATGAATGTAAGCTATACTGTTATTTATGTCTGAATCCAAGAGATGAATGTAAGGTATACTGTTATTTATGCCTGATTTCAAAACCTAAATGTAAGCTATACTGTTGTTTATGCCTGATATCAAGAGATGAATGTAAGCTATACTGTTATTTATGTCTGAATCCAAGAGATGAATGTAAGCTATACTGTTATTTATGTCTGATTTCAAAACTTAAATGTAAGCTATACTGTTGTTTATGCCTGATATCAAGATATGAATGTAAGCTATACTGTTATTTATGGCTGATATCAGGGGATGAATGTAATGATTTGACTGTTGGTTAAAATTTATATTAAAATCATAATATGTGTTTGTGATATCAAGTTATGAATGTCAGACAATTCTGTTTGGTTCTGATGTCAAGATATCAGTGTCAAACAGTTTCACCTATTTCTAATATCAAGATATCTCAAACAACTCTGGTTCTACTTTCAAGATGTCAGTTAAGCAATACTATCCAGTTCTGATGTCAAGATTTAAATGTCAGACAACTTTCCCAATTTTGATGTCATGTCAAATAATACTATCTGGTCTGATGTCAAGAAATAAATGTCAAACAAAACTGTCTGATCTGATATCAAGATATAAATGTCAAACAATACTGTCAGGTCTGATATCAAGATATAAATGTCAAACAATACTGTCAGGTCTGATATCAAGATATAAATGTCAAACAATACTATCTGGTCTGATGTCAGTATGTTAATGTCAAACAGTACTATCTGGCCTGATATTAAGATATTAATATGAGAACACTGACATCTGGTTCAGCTTTCTTTGAACTATTTTACATTTCTGCCTATTTCCTCCCTCTTTAAGTTTCTGCTGTTGGTAGCCAGCTTTCTTGTCAGCACTGCTTTTTTCTCATTCTTGCTGTGAGCAAGCTAATGGCAATTTTCCGGTCCTTACTCTCTAGCCAAAGGAATGGAAAAACTAATTATGTTACTCCATAAGAACAGCAAAGAGCAAAACCTTTTATCTTAATGCAAAGAAAACTAAATTGATGACAACTAACAAAACAAACAAGGCAGCTGAAATGTATATCAGTGAGGAAAAATTGGAAGAGGTGGAGAGTTTTGATTATCTTGGATCATTACTAACTAGTAATGGAGATACAGTGAGGAAAATTAAAAGGACATCTATTGCTCTTCAAAAAGTAAAGCAACTAATGAAGCTATGGAGAGGAACAAACAGAACTACAGAAATAAGATCTTTAAGGTCATGCATCTTTCCCAATGCAGCATATGCCTGTGGGACCTGGACTTAACAAAACAGCTGAGAAACACATAAATGCCTTTGAATGTAAATGCTACAGAAGAGTTGTTCAAATATCAAGGACACAAAACAGAACAAATATATCCATACTACAAGAACTTAATACTGAAGAGGGTTGGCTAGTATGGAAGATTAAACAGAGAAAACTTAAATATTTTGGACATATTAAACATCATGATAATTTAGAGAAGACAGTCTTGGAAGGGTACATAATGGGAAAAAGAAAGAGAGGAAGACCAAGGCAAAGATGACTGCAAGACATCATTGATGATCTGTGAATGGACACTTCAGCAGCAGGGCATCTTGCTTACAACTGAAAGGCCTACAGGAGAAATGTTAGGGAGGCAAGGTTCCGCAAGGGACATGCAAATGACTGACAAACTCTCTAGCTAACAGAGGGGTTTGATAGCTTCCTTGTCTGGATATCCAAAGTTAGCAGTCGTGTCATTTCTTTGATCTCAGTTCATTCTGAATCTTCCTTCATCCACCCCCCACCCCCCTCAATATTGTTTTCTTATCTGTGCCACCTGAACGACTCTTGTTTGGGCCATAGTTGTCTGATACGAACAAGCCGGAACTGTCAGAGGCATGATGTCATGTTGTTTGCCAACTAGTGCTCTTTGTAATCATTTACTTTTCTTATTTTTCAATCCATAGCCAGCTTCTGCTTTGTGCTTAGGTACATCTATCTGGGTGCATTTTGTGCCCGCCATTCGTATGAGGAGGATACCAGAAGAGCCAAGTGTTTAATTTGTTCATTGTTTTTGTGTGTGTGTGTTTTATTTGTTGTGTTGTTTTTGTATGTAGGCCATGAAAAAGTCATTTGCTGAAATATTGGATTGTTGTATGTTCTTCTTCCTTTATATATCCTCATCTTATTTTCTGCCACTCTCATTCCATCCCACTTTCCTTACTTTTTCTGTCTCGTAAGACTGAAGCATACGCCACTATCTACCTTGATAAATCAGCAATAAAATAAAAGAGATGTTTTTTTGTTCATGTTCCTCAGCTGTTTTCATTGGTTGCCTAATGCTTGTGCCTGCTAGTGATTGGAGGATGTGGAGTAATCATTTCCCAGCTTCCTTGCCATAAGTGCAGACACTAGCCCAACTTTTGACAAGGATGAGTCAGTGATATCTGATGCTGTAGTGACAGAGTTTTTCATATTGTACTGTGCTCTTGTGTGCTAACTGACAAAACTGGGAGTGTGAATGCTGTGCTTCAGACTTAGTTATTTTGCTGTATCCTACTAATCCAGACTAAGATGCCAGTTTTTCTCATGTTTGTTTGTTATGTCATTAGGATAACCTGACATGACATTTAAGCCATTCTTGTGCAAAGCACAGAGTTGACATTATATTCTTCTTTAGTACAGCACAGAACTGACATTAAAGTATTTCTTTATCACACTACAGAGCTAACATTTAAATCTTTCTTTAGTATAGCACAGAGCTGACATTGAAGTATTTCTTTATCACACTACAGAGCTAACATTTAAATCTTTCTTTAGTATAGCACAGAGCTGACATTGAAGTATTTCTTTATCACACTACAGAGCTAACATTTAAATCTTTCTTTAGTATAGCACAGAGCTGACATTGAAGTATTTCTTTATCACACTACAGAGCTAACATTTAAATCATTCTTTAGTATAGCACAGAGCTGACATTGAAGTATTTCTTTATCACACTACACAGCTAACATTTAAATCTTTCTTTAGTATAGCACAGAGCTGACATTGAAATATTTCTTTATCACACTACAGAGCTAACATTTAAATCTTTCTTTAGTATAGCACAGAGCTGATATTTAAATCCTTCTTTAGATATCTCAGAGCTGACATTTAAATCTTTCTTTTTTTAAATATAACACAGAGATGACATTTAAATCATTCTTTTTAATATAGCACAGAGGTGACATTTAAATCTTTCTTTTGTACAGCATAGATCTGACATTTAAATCTTTCTTTTTGTATAGCACAGAGGTGACATTAAAATCTTTCTTTAGTATAGCACAGAGGTGACATTTAAATCTTTCTTTAGTACAGCATAGATCTGACATTTAAATCTTTCTTTTTTAGTATAGCACAGAACTGACATTTAAATCTTTCTTTTTTAGTATAGCACAGAGATGACAATTAAATCTTTCTTTTTTAGTATAGCACAGAGCTGACATGTAAATATTTCTTTTTTTAGTATAGCACAGAGCTGACATTTAAATCTTTTTTTCATATAGCACAGAGCTGACATTTAAATATTTCTTTTTTAGTGTAGCACAGAGCTGACATTTAAATATTTATTTTTTAGTATAGCACAGAGCTGACATTTAAATCTTTCTTTTTTTAGTATAGCACAGAGCTGACATTTAAATATTTATTTTTTAGTATAGCACAGAGCTGACATTTAAATCTTTTTTTTTTTAGTATAGCACAGAGCTGACATTTAAATATTTCTTTTTTTAGTATAGCACAGAGCTGACATTTTTCAATCTATCTCTTTTTTAGTATAACATAGAGCTGACATTTAAATCCTTTTTTAGTATAGCACAGATCTGACATTTGAATCTTTCTTTTTTAGTATACCACAGAGCTGACATTTAAATCTTTCTTTAGTATAGCACAGAGGTGACATTTAAATCTTTCTTTAGTACAGCATAGATCTGACATTTAAATCTTTCTTTTTTAGTATAGCACAGAGCTGACATTTAAATGTTTCTTTTTTTAAGTATAGCACAGAGCTAACATTTAAATCTTTCTTTAGTACAGCATAGATCTGACATTTAAATCTTTCTTTTTTTAGTATAGCACAGAGCTGACATTTAAATCTTTCTTATTTTAGTATAAAACAGAGCTGACATTTAAATCTTTTTTTTTTTAGTATAGCACAGAGCTGACATTTAAGTCTTTCTTTTTTTAGTACAGCACAGAGCTGACATTTCAGCCCTATTTTTAGAAAAACCTTCACATTAGAAAAAGCCAAAGAAATTAAGAAAATCATTATTTTCTCATTATTTTGAATTTATGTGGGTCCCTGAGTATTTAGAAATGACACAATTCAATACAGGAACATGTCACTGTTTCTTTTCTGTTCTGAGAAATACATGCAAGCCTTAATATGTGCATTTTCAGTCAGCGCAGTTTTCTCTTAATACAGCTGCAAATTGTGACCCTCACAATGTTAAGTTCTGTTGTCAAGTTGTAGGCATAAAGATATTATTAATGGATGGGGGGGGGAACAGAAAACTGATTATGAAATACAACAGTTGTTTTCTGCTTAATGATGAATATTGTAAGCAGCAACAGTTGTTGCTTTCTGTTGGTCTATTATGTTTACTGTTGGGTAGTGAAAAAAGCATCATAATGGGAAGTGATCGTGGGTTTACATGTTGGCATAAGAAAAATAACTAGTTTCCTAAATATAATCGGTGACATGGGACATATATAATCAGGTATGTCCAAGTCAGTTTTCAAAAGAAAGCTGCAACAACAGAATGAGAGTGAATAGTATTGCACTCAATCAGTGAAGTGAATCATATCATGAAATATTCTTAAGAATCATTTTCTGCAGAATATTAAATAACATGAAGAAGAAATCATAGAAGAGCAGGTTGCTTTTGTTGCAGAAAATGCACACAATAATGATAGAATGATCATTACAAGTAAACAAAGATTTATACTTGTGTTTCACTGATTACATGAAAGTTTTCAACAGAGTGAGATGTGAAGATATGATAGAGATGTTAGAAAAACTTCAAGATGTGAAGATTATTAAGAATATGTAGTGAAATCAAAGATCTGCAATAAGAATGAAAGATGCCATGCTTGTAGATGAGTTTCAAGACACAAAATTAGGCATAAACAAGAGTGTACTCTCACCTGATCTTTTTCTCATTGTACACTGAACACATGAGAGACATTCAAACTTGAAATAAATAAAAACTAGGAAACCACAATGTCAGTAGCTTGGTATAGGCAGGCAGTGAAAGCAAGGTGAAAACAGTCAACAGAAACTAGTGAACAAAGGATGAATGAATGAATGAATGATCTTTATTTTTAAAGGGTAAAGAATTGGGCACGCAAGCCCGTCTTACATTCTGCCCTTCATCACTCCATCTTTCATTCTTCCCACACACTCCATTTAATACAAGCATAAATTAGAAAAAAAACATACCAAAAGAGTGTGAGATTAAACTATTACATTCAAAGTAAAAGAGAAGAAGTAATTAACCTTATGAATAGCTCTGACACACACATCATGCACACACAGACATACATAAACAAAAATACATTTGTCAGTACAGATCTTCTAACATATGTTTTTTAACAAACATTAAAATGATTTCTAACAATATCTAACAAGTTACCTTTTGAACTATGTCATTTTAGAACTTGATGGCTGGTGAGTCATGGGTTGAGAGAGTGCTAGGTTATTCTGTGGAGGCATATAATTACAAGCAAGTAAATAATAAAACAGGTTTGAGTTAAAGGATGAAGTATTACCAATGGATTTTAAATAGTAGGGGAGGGTGTTCCAGAGCTGTACTGTGGAGTATGCAAAGCTTTTCTTGTACAGATCAATCTTGAGTTTAGGAAGAAGACAGTTTTTTTAAATGCTGGCTATGTTTAGTGTTATACGTAAACAGTGACCACAAGTAAGGTGGAGCATTGTGCAACAGAATTCTGTGAACAAACTTAACTTTGTTAACAATGACTATACATTTGAGGAGCAGAATTTTGAGTTGTTTGTGCTGATCTACAGTCTATACTGGGTGTTTGTCATAAATCAGATTTAATGCTGGTTTATGAAGTGAGTGGAGCCTTTTTGTGTTTGAGACTGAGCATCCATCCCAGACTGGAACAGTAATCTAAGTGTGTTTGTATGTGTGATATGTAGTATATCTTTCTTGTGTCTTTGTCAATAAAGTGTTTAATTTCGGCTAGTTGGTAAACTTTCTGTGCAATCAGGTTTGTTAGGTTATGTAGGTGAGGTTATCAAAGAGAGCAGTAAAAGCAGGAGTAACAAAGCAACAAGACAGAAACAACAGTTATGTTACAACAAACAAAAAGTGAGCGTTTAGAATGCTTCACTTGTTTTAAAAGCTGATTGTCCTGACACATTTTCATTGGGATTTCTTTTGTGGCAGTGGTCATGACTTGCATTTTTTTCAGCACTGATTTTCATTCTGAGGTTATCCATGTTATCCATGTTTGTCTGATGTAGCTAAAAATGCTTGGTTGTCAACAAAAAAGAATCTGGTGCATATGCTTCATCCATGGAATATTTTTTTTTTCTGATGGGGGTTGTGTGGAGAGTCTTACATACTTCCTACATTATTTCTAGCGTTGGGAGGTTAGTTACATTAATTCTAGAGTTGGGAGGTTGGTTACATTATTTCTAGAGTTGGGAGGTTGGTTAAATTATTCCTAGAGTTTGGAGGTTAGTTAAATTATTCCTGGAGTTGGGAGGTTGGTTACATTATTTCTAGAGTTTGGAGGTTAGTTACATTATTCTTGGTGTTGGGAGGTTGGTTACATTATTTCTAGAGTTTGGAGGTTGGTTACATTATTTCTAGAGTTTGGAGGTTAGTTACATTATTTCTAGAGTTTGGAGGTTAGTTACATTATTTCTAGAGTTTGGAAGTTGGTTACATTATTTCTAGAGTTTGGAGGTTGGTTACATTATTTCTAGAGTTTGGAGGTTAGTTAAATTATTCCTGGAGTTGGGCTATAGGGCAGTTGTGTGGTGGAATTCTTACTGTGCGCATTGGCTTCTTTAAGAGGGCTTTGGTCTTTAGATTCATTCAGATGAATTTTCTGATTTCAGCAAGTAATGTATCAGATTTCAGCAAGTAATGTATCAGATTTCAGCAAGTAATGTATCAGATTTCAGCAAGTAATGTATCAGATTTCAGCAAGTATTGTATCAGATTTCAGCAAATATTGTATCAGATTTCAGCAAGTAATGTATCAGATTCAGCAAGTATTGTATCAGATTTCACCAAGTAATGTATCAGATTTCACCAAGTAATGTGTCTGATTTGTATTCTGTGGGGCCAGTGTGTTATCTCATAGTTACTTTTCTGATGTTGTTTCCAGGATTTTCTGATTTCAGCAAGTAACTTATCAGATTTGGATTCTGTGGAACCAATTGTATTATCTCAGTGTTAATGAACCTCAGATTGTACAGGGTCTGGCATAAAGCATAGCTGGATTTATCTGACATAGTGCACAGAAACTGAATAGTGTGAAAAAAAAATATAACGTCAGAGATGAAGCAGACAAACGGTCATTTTTAACAATGACTTCTTGGCAAACACAACTTCGTGCATTCACCGTTGAAACTTATTTTAAAAGTGGAGAATCGTATATTACTGTACAACAAAAGTTTCGTCGCCAGTTTGAGTTGCATCCCCGGGATAATGTTCCCAATCAGAGAACAAAACAATTTTGAGGTGGATCAAAAAATTTAAAGAAACTGCTAATTGCCTTAATAAGAAGTCTACTGGTCATCCAAGAACTCAGCAGACACCTGAACGAATTCAAGAAGTCTGCAGCACATTGCGGTGATCAGCTGTTAGGAACACTTTGGCATCTGGCTTCCTCTTACTGTTAATAGTGATCTTTATGTGCAGATGCTAACTGAATACTTCATTCCAGACTTGGCCATTAGAAATAAGAGACTAATACGGTTTCAACAGGATGGAGCAACTGCCCACACAGCCCGCCAGTCCATGGTCATGCTGCGACAAGCATTTCCCAATTGTCTTATTTCCAGATTTGGAGATATTCATTTGCCGACAAGTTTATCAGATTTATCGGCCGCAGATTTCTTTTTTTATGGAGGTACCTCAAGAACGTGGTGTATGCTAGCTGACCACATTCAGTTGCAGACCTAAAGGATCGAATCTGACACTGCATTCAAAATATCCCTTTGAACTTGTTAAATGGTGCTATGCAGGAATTTTCCAGACGCCTGGCTGAATGTATCAAATGTAATGGTGGTCATCTAACTGGCATAATTTTCAAAAACTAAATATGATTGTCAGTAATAATAAAAATACCTACTTTTCTGAGTTTCATTTCACTTTTGTTTACCAAAAACATATATAGTGCTTATTTATTTTCCATTTTTAAAGTCCAGCTATGCTTTATGCCGGACCCTATATATTGAGTAGCTTGTCAAAATATTGTCTCCACCTTTCCAACGCAAACTCTGGTTCACATGTTGATTCACCGTTAACATCATTTGCTGTTTCTGTTGGGTTGAAGTGTTCTACTCTCTGCCTCATTGCATTGATCTTTTTTTAATGACATTTTTTCATAGCCTCTTTGTAATCACTTTTCAATGTTCCATCCAATTCTGGCAATGGTTTTATCTTTACTTCTTTCATTACTTTTTGAGCGTCTGCTTGCAGTGTGGCATTCAGTGTAGGCTTGCCATCACTTACTTCTTGTCTATTCTTAATTTTTATTTTCTTTTATAGTTTTGCTCACTTCATTGTATAGGCATCTTGTTATTTTCCTGTCAGTAGCTTCCTTGTGATGTTAGTTCCACATTTCCTTTGCTGCTTGTAAAATGCTGATTTTGAACAAGGGCCATTCCTCTTCTTCTGATTTCATTTCTGTGGGTAAATTCTCTTACTTTCTTCTCATGTTCTTCTTTCACATTCTCTTCCCTGAGCTTGCTTAGTTTTATTGTTTCATTTGTCTTCTTGTGAGTTCTGATGTTTTTTTTTTTATGGTGTGTTGTAATAACCGCTAGAGTTCTGGTTATGGTCAGTATATGAGCTCAGGTTGGGTATTGCTTTTACAACAGTAACTGACCTTTCTAATTGTTCCTTGCCAGTTAAAAAAAAAGTCAGCTTACCCTCTGCAGGACAGATATAGTCCATTTGTAGCAGATATAAATCTGGCACTCTGTGTTTAAAGAATGTAACTGTGATATCATGAACACAAAACAAATATATCCATACTGCAAGAACTTAATATTGAAGAAGGCTGACTAGTAAAGAGGATTAAACATAGAAAATTTTAATATTTTGGACACATTAAATGTCATGATAATTTAGAGAAGACAGTCATGGAAGGGCACATAATGGGAAAAAGAAAGAGAGGAAGACCAAAGTGAAGATGGTTGCAAGACATCGTTGATAATCTGCAAATGGATACATAAGCAGCAGGGCATCTTGCTTACAACCGAGAGTCCTACAGGAGAGCTGTTAGAGAGGCAGAGTTCCATAAAGGATATGCAAATGACTGACTGAACTGTGATTCAGAGATCATGCTGGCAATACAGTTGTAAGAGCCTGGTTCCATTTTTGTTTTTAATGCAGTGTGTGAGTCATTGAAGGCTCCTGATTGGTCTGTTGCCTCTTTAGTACTTGTTCCAAGTCTTGTGTTAAAGTCTCCAGTAACTGAAATTTTCCTCTTTGCTTTTGTAATTTAATGTGTCATGGAGGTAGAAAAAAAAAGCTGCAGTCATCCTCATTGGTTGGCATATTGCTAGGAGCATAAGCTGCAGTCATCCTCATTGGTTGGCGTATTGCTAGGAGCATAAGCTGCAGTCATCTTCATTGGTTGGCGTATTGCTAGGAGCATAAGCTGCAGTCATCTTCATTGGTTGGCGTATTGTTAGGAGCATAAGCTGCAGTCGTCCTCATTGGTTGGCGTATTGCTAGGAGCATAAGCTGCAGTCGTCCTCATTGGTTGGCGTATTGCTAGGAGCATAAACTGCAGTCATCCTCATTGGTTGGTGTATTGCTAGGAGCATAAGCTGCAGTCATCCTCATTGGTTGGTGTATTGCTAGGAGCATAAGCTGCAGTCATCCTCATTGGTTGGTGTATTGCTAGGAGCATAAGCTGCAGTCATCCTCATTGGTTGGTGTATTGCTAGGAGCATAAGCTGCAGTCATCCTCTTTTATTTTGACAGGTATGATTTTTTCTGATATTTGTTTTGTTTCCAGGATTTTTTTCAACACTGATTGGTTCTATGATCATTCCAGTGCCTTCTTCTGCTCTTTCTTGCTAACAATAGCAATAATAAATACATAATTTTGGTGTATTTGTTCACAGTCATTATCTCTTGCTTTTTGGTATAAGCAACTCCAAATTAATTTGATCTTTCTTTTGTTCATTCCCTCCATAAATTCCACACTTCACTTGTGCCACATATGTTGAGTCCACAGACTTTTGAAGCTACTTTTCTGTCTCTTTATGATTGAATGTTTCTGAATTGTTTTCTGTTTATATGAGTCCATCTATATTTCTTGTGTTTTCTGTGAACAATAAAGAAATCCAGTGTCCACTCGCTGAGCCACTCAGAATTTAGCCCAGAGCAAGTCAGATGCCCTTTGCTGTCACCATTCCCATCCTGTAGAGACATGTTTGATCTGTGGGTACACAGCCTACTCATTTTTGCTTCCCACTTTCCAAAGAGAAGCTTCTGGATATAGTGACAGGCATAATACCTGTCTTATAAGCCTTAACAACAAACATAAGAACAAGAAGAAACAGATATGGTCTGCAGAAACATGCACAGACACCATGACCTGTCAGAAACATGCAACAGACACCATGACCTGTCAGAAACATGCAACAGACACCGTGGCCTGCCAGAAAAAAGAGGTCCTCAAAGAAAAGGCAGAAAAATGAAAACAGTTAAAATCTTCAGAAAAACATAACCAAAATTTCTTGGACATGACATGAGAAAACAGAAGAATATTGGTTAAGTTGTTGACCTTCTGACAGGATGTGTGGAGAGAGTCTTAGTTAAGTTGTTGACCTTCTGACAGGATGTGTGGAGAGAGCCTTAGTTAAGTTGTTGACCTTCTGACAGGATGTGTGGAGAGAGTCTTAGTTAAGTTGTTGACCTTCTGACAGGATGTGTGGAGAGAGTCTTAGTTAAGTTGTTGACCTTCTGATAGGATGTGTGGAGAGAGTCTTAGTTAAGTTGTTGACCTGCCAATAAGACATGTTGGAAAACAACTGGAAAATTTTGTGGAAAAAAGAAACGGAAAGCAAAGAGAAAATACATAAATGGGCTAACAGGAGGAGAAGAAGAATGTTGAGAAGGAGAAACATGGCTGACAGAACTGTTTGCCATGGCATGTAATAAGTGAGTGAGACTCTAGCCAGTGCAGAGTGATTTCCAGCAAATCTGCATGACAAATTCTTCACTAAAAACTAGCACAATTTGATCTTTTCTGGTGTTTTCATATGATTTTTGATGTTGTCAACTGATTTCTGATGTTGTCAACTGATTTCTGTGATTTCTGATGTCAGCTGATTTCTAAATATTGTCAACTGATTTCTGATGTTGTCAGCTGATTTCTGATGTTGTCAGTAACTGATTTTTATGTTATGGTCATATGGTAAAGTTGTCTTATTTTTGTTTTCCTGTTCAAGAAACCTCAGAACTTTAGGACAAAGTCTCTGGTCCATAATTCTTTTCATCTCCCAATCACGTACCTGCACAGTACAAAGGAATATTTATCTCATAGTCACTTAAAGGTACAGATCACTAAAATAGTTATCTGTTTAGTTAAAGGTACGGATCACTAAAACATAGTTACTTGCATAGTTAAAGGTACAGATCACTAAAACATAGTTACTTGCATAGTTAAAGGTACAGATCACTAAGAAGAGAAATTGTATTTTTCAAACTTGACAGGAAAGACATTGAGTGATATATCTGGTTGTCAGGGGCTGACCTATTTTTGAGATTTTATCTCTGATATGTCCTAATCTATACCAGATTTGATATTTTGTGTTCTTCATCTCTCTCTCTCCCTCTCTCTCTCTCTCTCTCTCTCTCTCTCACACACACACACACACACACACACACACACACACAGAGCGTATGAAGTGAGAAATTGCCTGAGAAATGTTTTTTTTTTTGTTTCTGTTTTTTTCTATGGGCATCTGTAATGTTTGTCATAATGTGATGTTTGATTGTATCATTTGTAATGTTTGTCATAATGTGATGTTTGATTGTATCATTTGTAATGTTTGTCATAATGTGATGTTTGATTGTATCCTTTGTAATGTTTATCATAATGTGATGTTTGATTGTATCATTTGTAATGTTTGTCATAATGTGATGTTTGATTATATTATTTGTAATGTTTGTCATAATGTGATGTTTGATTATCTTGGTAATGTTTTTTGAAAATCTCAGTATGTACTGACATTTTTCTCCTTAACAAAACATTTCTGTTTTTAAATAATTCTTTTAAAAATAATTTTATCAGAGTGGGGCAGTTTTGTTGTTAGTTCTACATCACATTGGCAAATTTGTTGTTAGTGCTACATCACATTGGTAGATTGCTACATCACATGAGTAGATTTGTTGTTAGTGCTACATCACATTGGCAAATTTGCTGTTAGTGCTACATCACATTGGTAGATTTGTTGTTAGTGCTACATCACATTGGTAGATTTGTTGTTAGTGCTACATCACATGGGTAGATTTGTTGTTAGTGCTACATCATATTGGTAGATTTGTTCTTAGTGCTACATCATGTGGCAGATTTGTTGTTAGTGCTACATCATATTGGCAGATTTGTTGTTAGTGCAGTGTAGTCACTTTAATAGAAAGGTGAGCAAAAGAAAATGTATAGTTAGTAATTTCACATCTTTGCAGTGGTATAGTTAGTGCTGTCACATCTCTACAGTGGTATAGTTAGTTTTGAAACATCTACAATGGTATAGTTAGAGCTAAGACATATACAGTGGTACAGATAGTGCTGTCACAGCTCTACAGTGGTATAGTTAGTGCTGTCATATCTCTACAGTGGTATAGTTAGTGCTGTCACATCTCTACAGTGGTATAGTTAGTGCTGTCACATCTCTGCAGTGGTATAATTAGTGCTGTCACATCTCTACAGTGGTATAGTTAGTGCTGTCACATCTCTGCAGTGGTATAATTAGTGCTGTCACATCTCTACAGTGGTATAGTTAGTGCTGTCACATCCCTACAGTGGTATAATTAGTGCTGTCACATCCCTACAGTGGTATAATTAGTGCTGTCACATCTCTACAGTGGTATAATTAGTGCTGTCACATCTCTACAGTGGTATAATTAGTGCTGTCACATCTCTACAGTGGTATAGTTAGTGCTGTCACATCTCTACAGTGGTATAGTTAGTGCTGTCACATCTCTGCAGTGGTATAGTTAGTGCTGTCACATCTCTACAGTGGTATAGTTAGTGCTGTCACATCTCTGCAGTGGTATAGTTAGTGCTGTCACATCTCTGCAGTGGTATAGTTAGTGCTGTCACATCTCTACAGTGGTATAGTTAGTGCTGTCACATCTCTACAGTGGTATAGTTAGTGCTGTCACATCTCTACAGTGGTATAATTAGTGCTGTCACATCTCTACAGTGGTATAGTTAGTGCTGTCATATCTCTACAGTGGTATAATTAGTGCTGTCACATCTCTACAGTGGTATAGTTAGTACTGTCACATCTCTACAGTGGTATAGTTAGTGCTGACACATCTCTACAATGGTATAATTAGTGCTGTCACATCTCTACAGTGGTATAGTTAGTGCTGACACATCTCTACAATGGTATAATTAGTGCTGACACATCTCTACAAAGGTATAGTTAGTGCTGACACATCTCTACAAAGGTATAGTTAGTGCTGACACATCTCTACAAAGGTATAGTTAGTGCTGACATATCTCTACAGTGGTATAGTTAGTGCTGACAAATCTACAGTAGTATAGTTAGTGCTGACACATCTCTACAATGGTATAGTTAGTGCTGACACAGCTACAATGGTATAGTTAGTGCTGACACATCTGCATAGTGGCAAGGTTAGTAGTGACACATCTTTTCAGCAGTATGTTTATGGCCGACACATGTCTGCATTGATATGGCCAGTGCCTGCAATTTAGAAATGAAGCCAGTGGCGTCAGTATAGGCAACCATGGAAGTGTACACTGATGTTCTGTTACTGGTCCACAGCTTGTGAGATGAGTGGAGGATCAGAGAGAGGCTGAGATTGCAGGTTTTTGACTCCAGTGTTCATGTGTAAATGGACAACTGAATCCAGTATTTCATGTGCACATGGACAATTGAATCCAGTATTTCATGTGTACATGGACAACTGAATCCAGTATTTCATGTGCAGATTGACAACTTAATCCATGTGTACATGGACATCTGAATCCAGTAATTCATGTGTACATGGACAACTGAATCCATTATTGCATGTGTTCATGGAGAACTGACTCCACTGTGTCATATGTACATAGGTAGCTGAATCCAGTGTTTTTGTGTACTTGGACAACTGAATCCATTATGAAATATATACATGGACTGTTGACTCCAATATTTCATGTATACATTGACAGCTGCATCCATTATATGTTATGTTCGCTGAATCCAGTGGGTTTTTTGTATACATGGACAACTGAATCCAGTATTTTGTGTGTACATGGACAACTGAATCCAATACTTCACATATATATGGACAACTAAATTCAGTATTTCATGTGTACATAAACAACTGTGATTGTCTCTGACAGATTTAAAGAAGTTTAATTTACCAGTCACTGTTATCTTTGCAGAAATGAGAAATGTTTGGCGTATTGCTTTTTTTGTAATTTTTAAGAAAACTGAATTCTTACATGCCATTGAGATATTGTCTTTGGGCGTATTGATACCATTGTGTGAAGATATTTTAGTCATGGAGATGTAAGCTGCAGCAAAACAATATTACCCAGAGACAGGAGAGTTCTTGGCAAGTAAAGTTTTTAAATTTTGTGTCAGCTGTGAAATCCACACTTTTAATACAGAAGTAATTGAATTATTTTGATTTGTCTGATTTGTATATAGCAAGAAACTGTCACACCTTATTGTTTGTAACTGCTTTTACTATGAAAGTAAAAACTGTAAAATTGAACAAAAGAGAATATGTGTGAAGTGATGTACAGACATTATGGTATTGTCATCCTGCTGCATACACCCAACCATGAGATGTACAGATGACTCCTGACTAAAAAAAAACTAACATAAGTAAATCCACACTCACGTATGAAGTTTTCAGCATGCATGAAGTTTACTGAAAGCACTTTATGCAAAACACTGGAAATACTGTACACTTGAAGCTCAAGTCAGCTTAGGTGCAGGCCAATGGGATGTACACTTGATGCTCAAGTCAACTTTGGTGCAGGCCAATGAGATGTACAGTTGAAGCTCAAGTCAACTTAGGTGCAGGCCAATGAGATGTACAGTTGAAGCTCAAGTCAACTTAGGTGCAGGCCAGTGAGATGTATGCTTGAAGCTCAAGTCATCTTTGGTGCAGGCCAATGAGATGTACAGTTGAACCTCAAGTCAACTTAGGTGCAGGACAGTGAGATGTACAGTTGAAGCTTAAGTCAACTTATGTGCAGATGAGTGAGATGTACAGTTGAAGCTTAAGTCAACTTATGTGCAGATGAGTGAGATGTACAGTTGAAGCTCAAGTCAACTTAGGTACAGGCCAGTGAGATGTACAGTTGAAGCTCAAGTCAACTTAGGTACAGGCCAGTGAGATGTACAGTTGAAGCTCAAGTCAACTTAGGTACAGGCCAGTGAGATACTGAGTCTAACCTTTGGCAGAATTTGGTTACAACATCTTACCAGACTCTTGTCAGTGTAACAGAAATGATATCACAAGATGCTTCACAAATTATAGAACAGTCCAAAACTGAAAACTATAGCAGAACAGCATGGATCAGTTTAGAATTACTTGTTTAGGTCTGACAAGATAGTTTTACAGGCGGTGGATGAGGGATGGAGGAAATTTTACAGGTGGTGGAAGAGGTATGGAAGAAATCTGACTTACATAAAGGGGTGTTGAACATATTAGTTATATAACTCATTAACCATCTGTACAGACATATTGGTCCAGTCTTCATGCCACCGTTGGCTTTTGGTAACTTGGTAAAGGATGGAGTTTAAAGAAACCTCTGGTGAGCTGCATTTAGGCATAAACAAGATGCTTCACACAATCCTTAGCCTCATGGACCGTAAATAATTATCATATGAAATTTTTGTGAAGTGTGTTAGTGCTATCTTTTACATCCATCTGTCATCCATCTTTTACATCTATCTGTCATTCCTCTCTTACATCCATCTGTCATTCTCTGTCAGTGCAGTTACCTGTACATTTTCATTCACAAGGCCAACATTTTTATATCTGTTGTGATGAAATCATCATTCTAATATGCCTGTAATGACAAAATCACCATTCTAATATGTCTTGTCATGACAAAAATCATCATTCATATATATATATATATATATCATGACATAGTCATCATTCTAATATATCATGACAAATCATCATTCTAATGTGTCTTGTCATGAGTTTTGCAATGTCTAGTTTGTGATTGTTAAACACTTCATGTATAATTTTGCTAAGACCATGAAATGCAAATTTCTCTATCTCATACTACCCCCACCCCCGGACCAGTGTATCCTGATTTCGAGTCTAGTAATAATTTTATGTTATTTTATTTTGTGTTAGAACAGTGGAATATTACTTTCATATGTCTCAGATAGATTCTAGAATTACTTGACATATCTGTACTTTCACATGTCTCACATCCTAGCATTAATTGAAATATCTGTACTTTCACATGTCTCAGACACATCCTAGCATTACTTGAAATATCTTTACTTTCACATGTCTCAGACAGATCATAGCATTACTTGAAATATCTGTACTTTCACATGTCTCAGACACATCCTAGCATTATTTGAAATATCTGTACTTTCACATGTCTCAGACAGATCCTAGCATTACTTGACATATCTGTACTTTCACATGTCTCAGACAGATCCTAGCATTACTTTAAATATCTGTACTTTCACATGTCTCAGACAGATCCTAGCATTACTTGACATATCTGTACTTTCACATGTCTCAGACAGATCCTAGCATTACTTGAAATATCTGTACTTTCACATGTCTCAGACAGATCCTAGCGTTACTTGAAATATCTTACATCCTTCCTGTGCCACTAAAAGTCACATGGGGCCCGCATGGTAGTTCACCAAGATTTCCCATCTTTGGCGAGTTTTTCAGCCTCATCAAGGGATGTTATGCCAACTGAACTGGCCTCTCTTAACAGTGTCCTCTTTAGAGTTTCACGTGATCGACCTCTTTTTCTTCAGCCTGTTATGCTCAACTTGATAGCTTGTTTGGGGATTCTCTGATTGTTTCTTCTCATCACATGACCGACATATGTCCATCTTCTTTTTCTGATCACCCATGAGACAGGTGGTTGTTTGCTTATCTGTACATTGTTCTAGACTGAGAAAATCTGTCCAAGTTATGTGTTGTCTGTCACAGTACAAAGCACACACTGTCTTGTAGAAAACTGTTTTCCAGTTTGTTCAGTTTGGCCAGCATGAGCATAGGGAATGTTTAATGGAATATATAAAGACATCAACTTGACAAAGACAAGTCAGTACAGACATTTTACTCACTTCACAGTCTGCAGTTTGTTTGTGACCTGACTAGAATTAAGATGAGTAAACACTTTCATTATTATGACCTGAGCTGACTACTGATTTAATTCAAGCAGATGCTGTTAACATCATGATTTGACAAAAGTTTGACAGTCAGAAAAGTTGTGTGTACATTGACAGTATAGAGTCGCTGCACCCTGCCCCCACCCCCAAATGAATTACAGTTGTGAATGTTATTATTTGTGTAGTCATTAACAGGTTTCATGTGTGATAACTTCTATAGTTGCTGCTGTTGGTGGTGCACCCATATTGGCTGTCTTGTTTTTGGTGCCAGGAGTAGCAGAACTTTCATTGTATTCAGTTGTAGAGCTTTACTTGATGTGAGCATAAGATGATTTTATTAGACCCCCTCCTTGTGTTATTTGCACAAAGTGCCAGCCGTGACTGATTAAACATTTTATTTTTGAAAATTTGTTTAGTTTTTATTCATAATTTTAAATGTTTTTTTGTTTTTGTACTGCCACTTTACTACAGTTTTGTTTTTACTTTTGTTCTGCAAAACGTGATCTAATGAAAAATTCATGAAAATACATGATGCCTGCATGATGTCCGGAACTTGCACAGGTAAGCTTTTGTAAAGGCTGAGCTTATTGACACAGAAGTGGCTCTTGTGTGTGACCTACATTGAAACTGTGCATGTCCCGTGGCCTTTGACCCCATGCTAATAACATTGCGGGCAGGTCAGCCGACTTTACTTGATACCTGTCCAGCTTCGCTGTCCGTGGCATGGAACGTCGCCTACGATGCCGGTTTTGTCAAAATTATCCTCCGGGGTTCCCATTGCCCATGGAGCCAGTGACAGACAGTGAAGGTACAGACACGGTTAAGGTACAGACACAGTGAAGGTACAGACACAGTGAAGGTACAGACACAGTGAAGGCACAGACACAGTGAAGGTACAGACACCGTGAAGGCACAGACACGGTGAAGGTACAGACACAGTGAAGACAGACACATTGAAGGCACAGACACAGTGAAGATAGACATAGTGAAGACACAGACACTGAAGATAGACACAGTGAAGACACAGACACAGTGATGACACAGATACAGTGAAGACAGGCACAGACACAGTGAATACAGACACATGAAGACACAGACACAGTGAAGGCACAGACAGTATTTTCTGAGTATTTGATCAGTTGTGTTTACTTGATACCTGTCCAGCTTGGCAAAGTTATGCGCAGTCTTCCCAGTGCCAGTGAGCTTCTGTGTCAATAATCACTCCCTTCATAAATGAAGATGACACCCAAAACCTGAAATGTGAAACAGGAAACACAGAAACTCGTTTTCTTCAAGTTTAAACATTTCTAATGAGCTGACATGATATGTTCATCCAAGTGCAGGACTGCACTAAAACATTTCATTAGAAGATACAGATTTTCTCAATTCTGACAGAATAGTCAAGTAACACATCTTGTTAGTTGTGATCATAACAGCATGTCTTTGTTAATAGTGATCACAGTCATATATGGTGTCTTTGTTAATAGTGATTAAAGTCATATGTGGTGTCTTTGTTAATAGTGATCACAGTCATATATGGTGTCTTTGTTAATAGTGATTACAGTCATATATGGTGTCTTTGTTAATAGTGATCACAGTCATATATGGTGTCTTTGTTAATAGTGATTACAGTCATGTATGGTGTCTTTGTTAATAGTGATTACAGTCATGTATGGTGTCTTTGTTAACAGTGATCACAGTCATATATGGTGTCTTTGTTAATAGTGATTACAGTCATGTATGGTGTCTTTGTTAATAGTGATTACAGTCATGTATGGTGTCTTTGTTGGTAGTGATCACAGTCATGTATGGTGTCTTTGTTGGTAGTGATTACAGTCATGTATGGTGTCTTTCTTAATAGTGATCACAGTCATGTATGGTGTCTTTGTTGGTAGTGGTTACAGTCATGTATGGTATCTTTCTTAATAGTGATCACAGTCATATATGGTGTCTTCATTAGTAGTGATCACAGTCATGTATGGTGTCTTTGTTAGTAGTGATCAGTCATGTATGGTGTCTTTGTTAGTAGTGATCACACTCATGTATGGCGTCTTTGTTAGTAGTGATCACAGGCAAGTATAGTGTCTTTGTTAGTAGTGATCACAGTCATGTATGGTGTCTTTGTTAGTAGTGATCACAGTCATGTATGGTGTCTTTGTTAGTAGTCATCACAGTCATATATGGTGTCTTTGTTAGTAGTCATCACAGCCATGTATGGTGTCTTTGTTAGTAGTGATCACAGTCATGTATGGTGTCTTTGTTAGTAGTGATCACAGTCATGTATGGTGTCTTTGTTAGTAGTGATCACAGTCATGTATGGTGTCTTTGTTAGTAGTGATCACAGTCATGTATGGTGTCTTTGTTAGTAGTCATCACAGTCATGTATGGTGTCTTTGTTGGTAGTGGTCACAGTCATGTATGGTGTCTTTGTTGGTAGTCATCACAGTCATGTATGGTGTCTTTGTTGGTAGTGATTACAGTCATGTATAGTGTCTTTGTTAGTAGTGATCACACTCATGTATGGCGTCTTTGTTAGTAGTGATCACAGTCATGTATGGTGTCTTTGTTAGTAGTGATCACAGTCATGTATGGTGTCTTTGTTAGTAGTCATCACAGTCATGTATGGTGTCTTTGTTGGTAGTGGTCACAGTCATGTATGGTGTCTTTGTTGGTAGTCATCACAGTCATGTATGGTGTCTTTGTTGGTAGTGATCACAGTCATGTATGGTGTCTTTGTTAGTAGTGATCACACTCATGTATGGCGTCTTTGTTAGTAGTGATCACAGTCATGTATGGTGTCTTTGTTAGTACTAATCAGTCATGTATGGTGTCTTTGTTGGTAGTGGTCACAGTCATGTATGGTGTCTTTGATGGTAGTGGTCACAGTCATGTATGGTGTCTTTGTTGGTAGTCATCACAGTCATGTATGGTGTCTTTGTTAGTAGTGATCACAGGCAAGTATGGTGTTTTGTTAGCATTGATCAGCCAAGTGTGGTGTCTTTGTTAGCAGTGATCACAGGCAAGTATGGTGTTTTGTTAGCATTGATCAGCCAAGTGTGGTGTCTTTGTTAGCAGTGATCACAGGCAAGTGTGGTGTTTTTGTTAGCAGTGATCATAGTCAAATATGGTGTTTTTGTTAGCAGTGATCATAGTCAAATATGGTGTTTTTGTTAGCAGTGATCATAGTCATATTTAAATACAAGGGTGAGTTAAAAAGTTTTTCTTTAGTTTGATAAAATAAACAAATGTGATTGAAAACTATCATTTTTCAACATAATCCCAAGCAGCATTGTCAGTGCAGGTATGAGCAAAGGCAGACAGGTAAAACAGGTACTAGTGGATTAGTGGTGGCCAGGTATATAAAGATAAAACAGGTACTAATGGAGTAATGGTGGCCAGGTATATAAAGATAAAACAGGTACTAGTGGAGTAGTGGTGGCCAGGTATATAAAGATAAAACAGGTACTAGTGGATTAGTGGTGGCCAGGTATATAAAGATAAAACAGGTACTAGTGGATTAGTGGTGGCCAGGTATATAAAGATAAAACAGGTACTAATGGAGTAATGGTGGCCAGGTATATAAAGATAAAACAGGTACTAGTGGAGTAGTGGTGGCCAGGTATATAAAGATAAAACAGGTACTAATGGAGTAATGGTGGCCAGGTATATAAAGATAAAACAGGTACTAGTGGAGTAGTGGTGGCCAGGTATATAAAGATAAAACAGGTACTAGTGGAGTAGTGGTGGCCAGGTATATAAAGATAAAACAGGTACTAGTGGAGTAGTGGTGGTCAGGTATATAAAGATAAAACAGGTACTAGTGGAGTAGTGGTGGCCAGTTATATAAAGATAAAACAGGTACTAGTGTAGTAGTGGTGCCAGGTATATAAAGATAAAACAGGTACTAGTGTAGTAGTGGTGCCAGGTATATAAAGATAAAACAGGTACTAGTGTAGTAGTGGTGCCAGGTATATAAAGATAAAACAGGTACTAGTGGAGTAGTGGTGGCAAATATATAAAGATAAAACATGCACTAGTGGGATAGTGATAGAAAGGTACATAAAGATAAAACAGGTACTAGTGGGGTAGTGGTAGAAAGGTACATAAAGATAAAACAGGTACTAGTGGGGTAGTGGTGGGCAAGTATATAAAGATAAAACATGCACTAGTGGAGTAGTGGTAAACAGGTATGTAAAGATAAAGCAGGTAATAGTGGGGTAGCGGTGGCAAATATATAAAGATAAAACAGGTACTAGTGGAGTAGTGGTAGAAAGGTACATAAAGATAAAACAGGCACTAGTGGGGTAGTGGTAGAAAGGTACATAAAGATGAAACTGGTACTAGTGGAGTAGTGGTGGGCAAGTATATAAAGATAAAACAGGCACTAGTGGAGTAGTGGTTGGCAAGTATATAAAGATAAAACAGGTACTAGTGGAGTAGTGGTTGGCAAGTATATAAAGATAAAACAGGCACTAGTGGAGTAGTGGTAGAAAGGTACATAAAGATGAAACTGGTACTAGTGGAGTAGTGGTGGGCAAGTATATAATGATAAAACAGGCACTAGTGGAGTAGTGTTTGAAAGGTACATAAAGATAAAACAAGTATTAGTGGAGCAGTGGTAGACAGGTAAAGGTAAAACTGGTACGGAGTAGAGGTAGACAGTTAAAATGGGTACTAGCTGAGTAGTAATGAGTTGATGGTGATAAGTAAAACACACTATATGAGTTGATGGTGATAAGTAGAACACACTATATGAGTTGATGGTGATAAGTAAAACACACTATATGAGTTGATGGTGATAAGTAAAACACACTATATGAGTTGATGGTGATAAGTAAAACACACTATATGAGTTGAAGGTGACAAGTAAAACACACTATATGAGTTGATGGTGATAAGTAAAACACACTATATGAGTTGATGGTGATAAGTAAAACACACTATATGAGTTGATGGTGACAAGTAAAACATGCTATACGAGTAGAGATAGATAGAGGTGTATGGTTCAGCTTTATAAAAGTATTAAAAAGAGGCAGGAAGGAAATGATAATAAAAGATGAAGACAAGATCATGCACAAATTAAAAAAAAAACAACTTCAAGACAAGATCATGCAAAAATAAAAAAAAACAACTTCAGGACAAGATCATCCAAAAATATAAAAACAACTTCAAGACAAGATCACACACGAATATAAAAATAACTTCACATTTTGTCAATCACAATTTTATCAAGGACAAAAGAGAGAACAACAGTTACATAAATATATACAAAAGAGAACAATGCATAAATATACACAAAAAGGACAACATAGATATATACAAAAAGAGGACAACATAAATATATACAAAAAGGACAACATGATACATGAATATATACAAAAAGAGGACATTATGATGCATAAATATATACAAAAAGAGGACAGTGCATAAATATATACAAAAAGAGGACAACAGTTATATAAATATATACAAAAGAGAACATGATAAATATATACAAAAAGAGGACAATGCATAAATATATACAAAAAGAGGACAACATAACATATATATATATATATATATATATATATATGTATATACATATATATATATATATATATATATATATATATATATGTGTGTGTGTGTGTGTATATATATATATATATATATATATATATATATATACACAAAAAGAGAACAACATAACACATACATATATACAAAAAGAGGACAATATAACATATAGATTAAAAATAAAAAACACATATCTGATAGCAATCTACCTTGTTACAGAAGTTGAACAGTAAATGCTTTTATATTGGGTTACCATGAGAACACAGGACAGGCATGAAGAAAGTGGTGAGATTTATATAACAAAACACACAGTTGTTTTCTGGATTTTCTTATCTCACCTGTGGTTGACCAGATTTGTGTCTATATGCATCCTTGATGCTGGAAGATGAAAGAGACACCCAAAAAAAAATGCATAAAAGAGAGATACAGCTTTTACGAGGGGCATTCAGAAAGTAATGAACCACATCTTTTTTTTTTTTTCAGTTAGTAATGAAGATAGAAGCATGAAATTTTGCACACTTTAAATATGGCATGTGCTGATTGTGTGAAGCAAATTGTACTGCAACTGGCCAAATAATATGGCTGTCCTAACTGTTGAAATGGAGAGTGTTAACAACTTGCAATATAAGCAGTGAATTGTGATAGAATTTTGTGATAGAATTTCTCAGTGCAGAGAAGGAAACTGTTGTGAACATTCACAAGCGTCTATGTGATGTGTATGGAAGTTTTGCAGTCGACAGGAGTACAGTCAGTCACTGGGTTCAGAGAATCGAAGAATCAATAAATCTTATCTTATATCCTTCCCGTGCCGTTAGACGTCACATAGGGCTCGCAAAGTAGTTCGCCAATATTTCCTGTCTTCGGCGAGTCTTTCAACCTCAACAAAGGATTTTATGCCTGTTAACCTGGCCTCTCTTAATAATGTTCTCTTCAGAGTTTCACGCGGTCTGCCCCTTTTTCTTCGGCCTGTTATGTTCCACTTGATAAATGGAGATAAGGAATTGCATGATCAGCCACGCTGTGGACGTCCTGCCACAGCCACCAAGGCAGAAATGTTAAAATGTGCTGAGAGCATTATTCTTACTGACAGGCATATCACTACTCCACAATTGGCCTTAAAGCTGTCAGTCAGCAACGGTAGTGCAAATGCAGTTATAAAAGCTCTCAGATTTTCTAAGGTTTGTGCAAGATGGGTTCCTCAAAGTCTCACAAATGACCATCGATTGCAAAGGAAATTCTTCTGAATTGTTGGAGCATTTCAATGCTAAAGGAGAGAACTTTTTGGCTAAGATTGTAGCAGGTGACGAAACCTGGGCACATCATTTTGAACCTGAGACAAAAAGATAGTCAATGGAGTGGCATCATCTGCAATTGCCAAGAAGAAAGAAATTCAAGACAATTTCTTCAGCTGGAAAGGTCATGATCACTATCTTGTGAGACATTGAAGGTGTAATTCTTGTGGGTGTTATACCAAGAAGAGAGACAATTAATTCACAAGCTTACATTAAGACATTGAAAAACCCAATGTTTCTGCAGAGTTCAGTGGCGCAAGAATCCAGCAGACCTGCTTATCCTTCATGACAATGAGCACCTTCACACAAATCTGGCAACATGGGAAGCAATCACCAAATTGGGTTGGTCTGTACTACACCATCCACCCTATAGTCCCGATTTGGCACCCTCTGATTTCCATCTGTTTGGTCTACTTAAAGATGCACTCCATGGGGTAAGATTTGAAGATGATGAAGGAGTGATTCATGCAGTGAAGAAATGGCTACATAATCAAGAGAAAATCTAGTACGGGCTAGAAATACGTGCACTTGTATCACGCTAGTGTAAAGCTGTACAAGTTGATGGGGATTATGTTGAATAATACCGATGTTTACATGACATATCCATGTATATTGTATGTAAATTTCATGCTTTTTTAATAAACAGCTCCTGAGAAAAGTGATGTGGTGCATTACTTTCTGAACACTACTCCTATAATGAAAGTATTTTCATTTCCAGCATCTCCATTTCTGCTCCACTTATATTAATAAATATAAGACAAGACAGTCATAGCTTTACCAGAAAAAAAAATTAAATGTGTAAAATAACATACTGTCACATTCTTACTTGTTGTTTGTCCTTGACAAAAGCTAATATTCATAAAAACACTGCACACTAAGAAGATTAACTGAACAAAAAAATTAGGAACAGCGTTATTCTTTCATGACTATACAATTTCAGCTTACATCTTATTTATACAAGAACATGCAAGATGAAGAAATAGGGAAAGAAGAGAAAGTCTAAATTTACCTGTATGATATATAATAAAATGCTGCACAGGTATTGACTGGGTACATGAGACCCAACTAGAAGATCTTGATTTTTGCTGATGACATAACTCTTATCAGTAACAATGTGAATTCCATGCACGAAAAAACAAATAGCCTGTCTTCACTGGCTAGCAAAATAGGACTTGAAATTAACAAGGACAAAACAAAAATAATGAAAATTCCCATTGATCAAAATGGAAAAATACACGTAGAAGGCACAGATGTTGAAGAAATCAATCAGTTTGCATACAAAATGACATTGTTGATGGCTGTTACTTGAAAGTCGAGTTTGCCTCTGTGGCTGAGGCAACTGAAATTATAGGAACTGGCTTAGAAGCATTCTGAGATTATTGCCTCTATTATATTGATTCTTCTGCTATCCTTCTACTGGAATGAAAACCAAGAAAATACTCTTGAATACTGATATCACTTGGATCCTTATTTTAATAAATATTACAATCAATGTTCATTGTTAAATATGACCTACAACAGGAGTACAGCCTACAGTTATGGTATAATACGAGGTGTGATCAAAATGTATCTGGAATGAGGGCTTAACCCCAGAATCTATTGATACAACTGGAAGAGGATAGACCTTGGCATATACAGCACACATGGCATAAGTTGTGTCTCCCCTGCTTGTCTGCTTTGTTTACAGTAGTGCATTGTTCTGACATATCTGAATCTGTTTGTCACATTTGTCATGTTGGAAAAACTGGATCAACTATTTTTCATCATATTTTATCAAAAACTTAGTGAAACATGCAAAGACATGTACTTAAAGGTACAGGTAGTCTATGGGGTGGAGTGTATGAGCAGCTGTTACAGATAAATTATCAATTATAAAAGGGAAAAAAAAAGAAACTTTTGAAGGTTGTCAGTTACTATAACTGGTTTATACTATAAAAAACTGAGTAAAAAAAACAAGCAAAATCAGCTGGAGGATAATCAGGCAAGAGGCTGACAATGTGAATTTGCATGAAGGTGAATCAATCACTTTTAAATTTTGATTCAGCACGTGAGCATTTTGTGGAGTTTGAATCTCACTACAAATAGGATAAGGAGTAAAATATCACACAAACATTTACTTTCCACTGATGTCTGTAAAGTGTGTTTAACTTTACATTAAAAAAGTATAAAGTACCGAATGTTGTATTGAGAAAAATGATATTTTGGAAAATACTTCATGCAAAGTGAAAGACAGCTACAACTGTACCAGTTTTTTAAAATCCTAGCGTGATCATTGTGTATAATTCATACACAAGTTTATGAGGCATAAACATTTTAAAGATGATCACATAAGTATTGAAGGTGAATGGTCTGGGATGCCTATAACTAGCAAAATTGAAGAAAATGTTGAATTTGTCGCACATTTGTTATCTGAAGACTTACACATTAGTTTCAGTTCAGTTCTGTCAATTCTTATGAACGATTTGAGCACACAATGTGTCTCAGTTAAATTTTTGTCCAAAGTGCTCTCAGCTGACCAGAAACGTGTTTTGGCTGCTCATAACCTCATTGAATGCATCGAAAATGATGAAAACTTTGTTAAAAAACAATCAAAACTGGTAATGAATTATGGGTATGACCCCTAAACTAAGGCCCAGTCCCCAACATCTCCAAGACCTTAAAAAGCATGAAAGGGCTGCATCAGTTTCAAGACAATGCTAACTGTTTTTGTCAATTTACAATGGAATTGTGCATTATGAATATGCTCCATCAGGTCAGACAATCAGCAAGGAATACTACTGTGAAGTTTTGCTGCATTTGTGTAACTCTTTGGCAAAAGGCTGACATTGCATGAGAGTGGTGAATGGCAACTTCACCATGACATGCATCGCAATTTGTGCAGCAGTTTTTTGCTAAGCACCACATTCCACAGTCCACCAACCACCATAGTCACCTGATATCGCTCCCTGTGACTTTTTCCCACTCCCAAAAATTTGTTAAAATACTTAAAAGGAAAACAAATTTCAGGATGTTGAGGAAATACAACAGAATGCAATGAAGCATCTGCACTTCATATCAGAAGATGACTTTAAAAAAATGTTTCCAGCAGTGGAAACAGCTCTGTGCTGAGTATATTGCTTCAGAAGGGGATTATTTCAAAGGTGACTAAATTGCAGATCACTAACTCTTGTATTTTTTGTTTGTTTTTAAATAATTCCAGTCCCGATACTTCTTTATCACACTTTGTATTTAGCCTTCTGTATCACAGAAATTATTTTTTTTAATGACTCCAGAGAGGAGAGAAATCATTCTGAATGCTTCCCAAAATTATGTTGGGCTGATCCAAAAGCTACACTCATTAAATGTTCAGACATAGCACTATCAAGTCTGGCAATTAATTCAACATCACCATCATTATCAAGTGCCATACTGATAAGTGTTTACAATAATGTTTCTCCACAGATCTCATTCCTTGATATTTTAAGTCAGCCCAGTTTGTGACTTTTGTTGTGTCATCACATTAGACTGTCCACAATTTTTGTTCATGGTTTTCCCCTGCATTTATTCTCATTAATCTTCCCTGTCATTATGCTTCCAAGCCCTCCTATTCTCATTTTATATCCAATGAATGATGACTGTCATTTGCTTATGGATATATGCATTTCCTATCTATATTTGCTTTTGTTACACATTCACAGTTTGTCATCTTAGCTGTCCGTGGTATTCTTTATATTCTTCTAATGAATCACATCTCCAATGTCTCTAGTGATCTTTCTATCAATCTGTTGATTGTTCATGACTCACTTCCATAGAGTAGGATAGGTTCAGCATAGCACTTTAGAACTCTCTATGTTCATTGATAGCGATGCATTGCACACAATGTTTCTCAATTGTTGGAGAACTATTTTGGTTGGCATATTCTATTCTTCATTTCAGAGGTGCATTTTCCATTTGATGTTCTTTCTATCAGAGTTCTTAGTGTAAATGTAGCATTATGTGTTCCATTTCCTTTTACAAATCTTTTTTTTTTCATCACATATTTCCATTTTTATTCTGTGTCTAGTTCTTTTCACAATAATTCTAATTAGTAGTTTTGTAATATGACATGAAAGGCTTACTGTTCTGAAGTCTTTGCATTCTTTGGATCCTGACTTCTTCAGCAAAGTTATGAAAGTGGATTTTAATAGTTTATTAGGTATACATATCCAGTGTTATAGATGTTATTTAATTAACAATTTTGTTATTACTTTTACATTGATTCTTCTACAGATATTTTGCCAGGTCCTGTCACTTTCCTTTTCTTCATATGTTAATGGCATCTAAGAAGTCCTCTTCAAGTACTGTTGGTCCACCACAGTTATTTTAATTTGACATTAGGTCTGGTCTTGCTCCAACAAACAGTTCATTAATGTATTCTGGTCTTGCTCCAACAA
Source organism: Achatina immaculata (assembly GCA_009760885.1). Classification (NCBI taxonomy): domain Eukaryota; kingdom Metazoa; phylum Mollusca; class Gastropoda; order Stylommatophora; family Achatinidae; genus Lissachatina; species Lissachatina immaculata. The sequence continues at coordinate 3,277,071 of CM019714.1, forward strand.
ACTGTTCATTAATGTATTCTGGTCTTGCTCCAACAAACAGTTCATTAATGTATCCTGTCCACTTCTCTACAGTGTTCTTCCCTTTTACCATTTTGTCCTCCTTTGACTTCAAGCAGCTTGTGGTGTATTTTGTCCTCCTTTGACTTCAAGCAGCTTGTGTTGTATTTGGTCTTCCTTTGACTTCAAGCAGCTTGTATTTTGTCCTCCTTTGACTTCAAGCAGCTTGTATTTTGTCCTCCTTTGACTTCAAGCAGCTTGTGTTGTATTTTGTCCTCCTTTGACTTCAAGCAGCTTGTATTTTGTCCTCCTTTGACTTCAAGCAGCTTGTGTTGTATTTTGTCCTCCTTTGACTTCAAGCAGCTTGTATTTTGTCCTCCTTTGACTTCAAGCAGCTTGTGTTGTATTTTGTCCTCCTTTGACTTCAAGCAGCTTGTGCTGTATTTTGTTTTTCTGATTGGCACTTTATTTTTTTTTTACACTTTTAGAATTTTTTTTTTTTTGTTGATGAAGGCCTCAACTGCTTATCTAGCCAATCTTCTTTAGTTTATTTGCATTTGCTTCTTATTTCTTTGTCAATCATGCCATACTGTTCTTTGTCCTTTTTTTTATAATGTGTTCTTTTAGGCATGGGCGTCTGTGTTTCCAGATCATTACTCTAAGAATAATACTTGAAGAACATACTGAAAAGCAGAAACCATTAATCCTGAACTTCATAGACTTTAAAAAAGCATTTGATAGCATACACAGAGATTCATTGTGAAGAATTTTAAGAATATATGGAATACCATCTAAGACTGTCAACATCATTAGAGACCTCTACAATGGATATGTTTGTGCAGTCAAGACAGAAGAAGGAATGAGTGAATGGTTCTAGAATGAGACAGAGATGTATATTATCTCCCTTGCTTTTTGGACATGCCATAGACTTCATAATGAAAAAATGCTGCACAGGTAAAACGGGTATTGATTTAAGTACACGAGACCCATTTGGAAGACCTTGATTTTGCAGATGACATAACTCTTATCAGTGACAATGTGAAATCAATGCAAGAAAAAAACAGATACCCTGTCTTCAATGGCTAGTAAAGTATGACTTTAAATTAACAAGGATAAAACAAAATTGAAACTTCTCATTAATCACAAAGGAAAAATATATGTAGAAGGTACAGCTTTTGAAGAAGTAAACCAATTTGCATATGTCGGCAGCTACGTAGACCAGGATGGTGACACTAGAAAGGAAGTTAGAATTTGAAATGCAAAAGTAGCATCGATGTTCAAGAATCTTGAAAATATATGGCATTCAAAAGTTATTAGCACATAAACCAAGTTAAGTTTATTCAATTCAAACGTAATATCTACCCTCATTTATGCATGTGAAAGCTGGAAAACAACTAAAGAAATAGACAAGAAATTGGACTATTTTGAAACAAATGCCTAAAGAAAATACTTGGTATAAAGTGGAACAAATTCAAGAACAACACGGAGATAAGACAGATGAACAAACAACAACCAGTCTCATAGGTGATCAGAAAAAGAAGATGGACATATGTTGATCATGTGATGAGAAGGAACAGTCAGAGAATCCCCAAACAAGCTATCAAGTGGAACACAACAGGCCGAAGAAAAGGAGGTCGACCACTTGAAACTCTAAAGAGGATATTGTTAAGAGAGGCCAGTTTAGTGGGCATAACATCCCCTGATGAGATTGAAAAACTTGCTGAAGACAGAAAATCTTGGTGAACTACCATGTGGACCCTATGTGACCTTTAGTGGCACAGGAAGGATGTAAGATGTAAGATCCAGTGTTTCAGGTATCACCCATTTCTCTTCTTTGCTGTGTCCTCTCTCTCAGGTATTATTTCTCTTCCTTTCTGATGAATCCCACTGGTCATCAATACTTTGTATTTTTGCTAGTGCATTGTATCTATTTATAAACACAGCTCAGTATCAGTTCTTTAATTCTTTGCCACTTTTTAAATAGGTCCACGTCTAGCTTGATGTTTCTCATGTTTCTGCGTGTTTTCTTTAATTCTGCTCTTATTTTGCCACATAATGGATCATGGTCACTATTGAAGTGAGCCCCTGGCATGGTTTTTTTATATTAATGAGGTATTTCAGAATCTTTTATTAATGAGAATGTAATCAGTTTGATTAAATGTCTTTTTTGTCTGGGCTGCTCCATGTAGCCCAGTCTTCTCAGATGTTGCTTAAAATGTGTTTCCAGTAATGTTGTGCACTTTTGCCCATTTTATTCATTTATCTCCTTGCTTATTTCTCATTCCCAGACCATAATCCACTATTAAATCTTTTATGTTTTGATTTCTAACTTTGACATTAAAATCACAATATTAACTTCCTGTGATTTGATGTGGCTCACAGGTTGTTTTAAGTCCTTATGTCTGAATATCTTCTTCACAAAACTATCTGTTGCTGTAGCATGTTTTTTCAATTGTTTACATTTATAGGTCTTCCCTTCAACTGAACTAATAGCACTTTATCTGAAATATTCCAGAATCTTTGTTTTTGCTGCATCCTCATCAAAGATTATCTCTACTCCTCTTTCATGTTTATCCCCTTCTGAGTGTATGACAGTGTGATGTACTGACTCAGTTCTGCCTGCACTGTCTATCTCACTTCACTCATTCCTATGGTTTCCATTCTTTACATTTCTTTTATTATGTTTTCCAGTTTTTTTATCTAATTTAATGTTCTCACATTCCATACTGTGAGTCTGTTTGCTAGCAATATCTTGATGATGATCTGGCATCCCCTGTGGCACATGATATGCTCATTTAGATGTGATTGCTCTATTTGAACATCCATTATTATCATTCACTTCAATCTGAAGTCCAATGGCTAGTAGACAGACAATACACAAACCTTCAGAAGGCAATAGAAAACCACTGTTGCAACCCCCAAAAATAGCCATACAGATCTATAATTAATTCAACAAGGTTTAAAAATTCTGTTGTTATGAATATATAATTTGTCAAATGTTCCACAAAAGAACAAATATGGTTTACTCAGAAACTGGACAATGGTAATTAGGCATTCTGTTCCTCCAGTGACAGACTTCTATATTTAATAATTTTTATTGCATAGAATCAATCATCTATTCCAATTTAAGCCTGGATGATAATTGAATCCATTTTCTATGGTACTTGAAAATGGCGTCTAAGACAATCTAATTAATGTGGTGTTTAGATTTTATGTGTTCATTAAGACACACACACAAATGCCCCCAATTATTCTAACTGTCAAACGTGAGAAACATTTTACTATTAGAAAACAACTTACAATAGACAGAAAATACAGTCTTTTTCTAACAAGGATCATTTATTATGTTCTCCATTTCTTAGTTCTTATATGGAACTACTAATAAGGGAGTCCTCATGCCCACTTAATTTGAAGACTAATAATGAAGACCAGCATTAGCTGTTGTCATCTGGAGCTTCCAGTACATAGTTACACACTGAGGACATCACATCTTCTGTATCGTATACACTTGACAGTGACATAGGCAGACATATCATGTACGCAGATGAACAATAATTATAGTGCAATAACAACACCATTGATCTAGTTGATCTAGTAACATAAGGTGACTTTAATGGTTCTGGATGATGATGAAGTTAAATAATGGATGAAATACATCAAATTTACCTATCAAACTTCTGGTGGCCAGACATAAAATATCAAATTCTAGTGACATATTCTTCTGCATCCAAATGGAATCCACCAGGTAACAACAAAACACAAGTAGTGGAGACATACCACTTTCTCTCTCTCTCTCTCTCTCTCTCTCTCCTCTCAGTATACTGACTACATGAACAGTACTACATCCTTACAGCGGGTGAAAAAAAAACCTAGACTGACTCAAAAGCACAGCTTTCCTACTTTTTAACAAACCCTCAGTCCTTCACACAAAACCCATGCAGAACACTGTAGCATGCCCAGGACTGAGCTCAAAAGCCAGGGACAGTCACAACAATAGCCCAAGTATATAAACAAATTCAGGGGCATTAACTTTACATGAGTTTCTGCAGAGATGTACAAGGGTCATACCGAAAGTTGTGAGCATTTTTTTTTAAATCACAATTTATAGTATCACCTTAACTGCATCTTTTTCTTCACTTTTGAACATAATCTCCATTTCTCTGCACACGTTTTTCCCATCGCTCTGCAAGTGTGAAAATACCTTCCCTGTAGAATTCCATTCCAGCTGACCGAAGACACAGACGCACTGCTTTCTTGGCATTCTCTCCTGTGTTGTAGTGATGGCTTCATATTTATTCTTTCACAAAACTAAAAAGATGGTAATCACTGGGTGCCAGGTCAGGGCTGTAGGCAGGATGTGGAAGAATCTCCCAACCTATTTTCTGAATCTCCTCAGTTGTCTGGCGAGCAGAGTGAGACTGAGCGTTATCATGGTGCAGAATGATTTTTTTTTCAGAGTGTTCATCGTGCAACGTACGATCGAGCTTCTTAAGTTTTTTCCACATAATGAACAGCATTTATAGTTTCATTCCATATGAGAAATTCAACCAGACTGCACCTCTCTGCATCCCAAAAAATGGTTCCCATAACCTTCCCGGCAGAATGCACTGTCTTTGTTTGCTTCTTGTTTGGAGAATTAAAGTGGTGCCACTCTATACTCTGCCATTTTGTTTCAGACGCATAATGATGGAACCAGCTTTCATCACCTGTCATAATCTTATCTTATATCTTATATCCTTCCCGTGCCGTTAGACGTCACATAGGGCTCGCAAAGTAGTTCGCCAATATTTCCTGTCTTCGGCGAGTCTTTCAACCTCAACAAAGGATTTTATGCCTGTTAACTTGGCCTCTCTTAATAATGTTCTCTTCAGAGTTTCACGTGGTCTGCCCCTTTTTCTTCGGCCTGTTGTGTTCCACTTGATAGCTTGTTTTGGGATTCTCTGCTCATTTCTTCTCATCAAGTGGCCAACATATGTCCATCTCCTTTTCCTGATCACCCGTGAGACTGGTTGTTGTTCAGTCATCTGTCTTATCTCTGCATTGTTCTTGAATTCATTCCACTTGATGCCGAGTATTTTCCTTAGGCATTTGTTTTCAAAAGAGTCTAATTTCTTTTCTATTTCTTTAGTTGTTTTCCAGCTTTCGCATGCATAAATGAGGGTGGATATTACATTTGAATTGAATAGTCTTAACTTGGTTTTTGTGCTTATAACTTTTGAATTCCATATGTTCTCAAGATTCTTGAAGATTGATGCTGTCATAATACTCATCAAAAATTCACTGACTTCATTTCAATATCTCTGAAGAAGGTTTTGAGTGATGGCTTTTCTCACAGCTTTGTGATCTTCAGTCAACAAACGTGGGTCCCAGTGGGCACAAACTTTCCTATAGCCCAGGGTTTCATTCATTTCATGTACTGCATTGTGTCCTATTCAAATATTCACAATGATTTCAGATAATGTAACACGTCTGTCTTGTTTAGTGATGTCATCAACCCTTTCTACATTGTGTTCAGTGGAGGCAGTTCAAGGCGGTCACTGCAAGGCATATCTTGGATGCTTGTGTATCCATCTTTGAAATGTTTCACCCACCTCCTAACACTTCTAGCACCCATACACACATCTTCATAAGAAAGCTGAAGTCTTTGGTGAATTTCAGCAGTGGGGATTTCCTCTTTAACAAGGAATTCAATAACAGCATGTTGACGAAATGAAACTTCAGCATCTGCCATTTTGTTTCTGTTCCGCATGGTCATGTGACACATGATGGTGATGTCATGTGACCTCTACATGAAATGCAAAGGATGCAGCTTAAGGTGGTACATTTATATTTTCTCAGTCTATAAATTCTGATTTTTTAAAAAATTTTTCTCATGACTTTCGGTATGAGCCTCATATGCCCTGACACACATATTCTGTTACAGATTATCCCCCCTTCAAAAAAAAAAAAAGTAATCAAAAAATGTAACCTCCAAAACACCAAAACATTTACAAAGGTGTAAGTTTCCATATGGAAACAAAACTGTGTACATCAATGATCAAAATAAAACATTGTTGACCTAAATAATCACACCATAATTAATATAAGGCATGTTCTGTCTTAAGTATTCAGCCTAAGAAGAAACCGAAAATACTAGTAACCAACACCAGAAATTCATATTAAGAGCCAGTAACTCCTAATGTTTACAAGTCTGCAACATCAACTTATCTATAAGGAATGGTTTCCTATCTCCCAAGTTTAAGTAAGGAAAAAATGGATCTCAGTTCTATGAAAACTGTTTTCAGAGTCACAATAGTCAGATCTGCTCCTTGTAAGATCTTACCCAAAGCTACAACCAACTGTGTGTTTGAGATATAAGACTGTCTATGATCAAGCTTATGACAGAGACATTGGAAAAATAATCCATGCTATCCAACTGATATTTGGCAAACAATGGAAAAAGAATCCATGCTATCCAACTGATACTTCCTACAGGTGGAAGAGAGAAAACGTATCACTCTCCCATGCTTCCAATGTGACCAGCAATTGTTGACTGATATAGGCACACATGAACTCTGAAGATCCATGTCTGTGGATTGTTCATCATGTGTATGTCCACAGGACCTCACAATTGTACAGGCAATTTGATATGGAACTATAAATAACTGCTAGGAGGTAGTGTACAAAAACATTGTAGTAGGATGTCTACACTGATAAGATATATGAGGTCTCCAAGTCTTCCACAAAGGAAAATCAACATTAGAACCTAAATCCTTCCAAACGTTAGTATTAACTGTTTTATCAGTAATGGTCTTCTTTCCACACTGACAGGGCAATACTGTGGGAACAGCTTTATCATAAGCAGAGTAAACTGTAGAAATGCTGATGGAATTGGTCCAGTGGATGATGTGCAAGGTTTACTGTACTGGCAACAGATGAGCCATTACCAAGGGCAATACCTTCAAAGAGTTCAATGGAGAGTTATTAGAGCCTTTCTGAAGCTTATCCAAATTGCAAAGATTAGTGAACCACCTCTGCACCTTAGTGTTCTGAATCTCTTCTTACATCTTACATCCTTCCTGTGCCATAAAAATTCACATAGGATTCGCATGGTAGTTCACAAAGTTTTCCTGTTTTTGGTGAGCTTTTCAACCTCATCAAGAGATTTTATGCCACTAATTTGGCCTCTCTTAGCAATGTCCTGTTTAGAGTTTCACATGGTCAATCTCTTTTTTTTTTCAGCCTGTTGTATTCCACTTGATGGCTTGACTGTTTCTTCTCATCACATGACTGACATATGTTTTCTGATCACCCATGAGACAGGTTGTTGTTCACTCATCTGCCTTATCTCTGTGTTGTTCTTGAATTCTGAATCTATTGCTTACTGAGAAATGCATCTACCATTGTCTGACCATCTACTCTTATAACCTAACGTTACAACAGAAAGTAACACAGTTGTTGACCACAACAACACAAGTCCTGAAAGATAGTCTCTTGTTAGGCATCCATGTAGGGCATCTCACAATGCATTGTGCAATCAGAACATAGAGTGATTCACTAAGGCCGATTGTCAAACAACATCAGTATGTTTATCGAATGGCTCAGCAAGATGATGAATTAGTTGTGATGAAGAACATCAAGACACACATTCAAACTGCTCAGGATGATACAGAGATAACACTTCTGTGTGGATCAGCCTGATAGCAACAAATGGAGCCACCATATAAATGGAATGATGATGATCCATTCTCTTCCAATCTGACATTGATATAACTTACAGTACAAGATTATATCTTCATAGTATGAAAGCAGACTTTAATCTTGTCACAACTTACAGACTCCAAATCCAGCCTCCCACTTGTGAAAACACTCACTCAGATGTTCCCAATTTTCTCATGAAGTGTCTATTAGCCCAAAAGCCATGACCTAGTACAATCAAAAATGTAAACTACCAATCAGAAAAGTAACAGAACACAATGTGGTATGATTAGACCTAAAAAAAATGTAGACAAAGCACAAGAAAAATCAAATTAAATTACCTGTGACTTGAACAACATCTAAAAGTGCTTTGTCTATGATTGTTTCTAGGTGTAATCATACAACACTGTGTTCTGTTACTTTACTGTATGAAAGCTTTGTTGTTTTCTGTTTGTAAAAAACTGTATATGAAACAACTACTTATTTAACATGTGTAGGGTTGAACACCCTGTCATGACATATACTCTTTTACAAAAGGTATATGATCAGTCTTGCTAAAAGAAAAAACCTGTTCACCAGGAAGTATTTCAACTTATGCATAGCATAAGTGATTGCATATGCTTCTCTTTCAAAAATAGACCACTTACTCTGTGCTCTAGACAGCTTCTGTGAAAGAAAATACAACGACTTTTCCATTAAGAGTCAACATCTATTGCTGCCTGCACTAAACAGGTGCCATTTCAATAATAGAGGTACCTGTGCATCAGGTAAGTGGTTTGTTGAGATGAGGATGTGAAAGAAGTGGCAATTTAGCAAGCCAATTTTTGAGAAATTCAAATACCAACTAGACATTTCATTGATAACTTGAATCTACCTCCCTTCTTGGTGAGATCTACAACAGGAGAAATGATTTCTAAGAATATGGAGATGAACTTATGATAATAGTTACTTGTCCTCAGGAAAGACCTCACTTCATTCAAAGGAGGTGGCATTTTGGAAATGGTTCTCATTTTCTCATCTAGTAAAATACTATTCTGACTGACCACATATGTGAGATAATATCTTGGGCCACAAAGTGCCATTTGGTTGGCTTCAATTTCACCATATGCTCTCTCAGCTGATTGAAGACTAGCTGAATATCATGAACATGGTCTTCAATGGTATCATCTATAAACATTAGTATATTGTTGCCATAACTTTGTGCAAATTTCCCCAAGCCATGCAATATTCTGTTCATGGGTCCAAAAAACATAGATGGTGCACCTTTGAGACCAAAACTCATATAGTTAAAGTGAAAAAAGTCCAAAAGACAACTGAAAGTGAAATTCTTTTTGGAATCTTCCAGCATAGGTATGTATTAAAAGTCACACCTAGCATTCAGAGTGCTGAAAAACTTTACTTATATCGTCAATACTATGGAGGGGGTATGACAGCAAACATGCTATTGCATTAAGCAGACAATAGTCACAACTAAAAACAATGTAAACATTCCTTCTTGGTTACAAACACAACATGTGAAAACCACTCAGAAATTATGCTGAAAATGATCCCATCATGCAACATGTTTTCCACAGCCTTCTCATTTACCTCTCTACTCACCAATAGTGTGTGAAATGGCTTCTGAGATCCAGGAGATATTTTCTATGTCTATCTCCATCTGCACTGTAGGGATATGAAATGTAGTTGAATCAGTGAAGACATTCGTTTCTACCCAACAAACTAGAAATATTTTCTTGTGCTTATCAGGGCACTGAACCAAGTGCATTATATTCTCTGTGTGTCCCTCTATCTTCATTACACTATGCATACTCTCTATATCACCAAAGTTTATCATATCTTGAAAGGGCACTAATTTGCCTAAGACATATCTTCTCTTCAAATGTATGTGTTTGTTCAAATAGTTGATGACTGTCAAATCAAATGCAGTGTCAATCACCTCAATCTCTGGTTGAGTCTATAAGAAATTTGTCTCAGTTGCCTGAACCACACATATATTCCCAAGCTTGGGATATGGTTGTGACTTAAGCTTGAGATGAATTCACTGTTATAGGTGACAACAGAGATGTACACTGAACACATAGAATAGCGGCAATATATAAGTTGTGTTCTAACTGTATCTGCTTGTTGTGAATATGCAAAGTATTGGACTTGTAATATATGAGACCCTGTACCAGATGGGAAACTGTAACTAATAATAGCAGATTTGTTCATATTGCTAAATATAATATGAGAAGAAATAGCTCCAGCTATAGTAACAAGAAAGTGAACTTTATCCAGAACCTTCAAGTAGGAAAAAAGTGACAGTCTGCAGATTTACATGGGCAGGAATACTTCTGAAGCTACCAAGAAGAGACCAAAATACTGACTCTTTCAACAAATGAATGCTTTGATGACTCATTTTATTTAGTCCAAACTGATTAGAGACATGTCTAACTGGAGGAGGATATAGTGCTAGCACTCCAGGAACATGACTTATTTCAGACACCTGAAAAATGTTGTCAAGGCAGAGGTTTGTTCCAGAGTCAAAACTCAGTTTTTCAGAATTAATTTTCAAGGAATAACACTGTGAGGAATTCTTCAATTGATCCAAGTGTGCATTTGAAAACTATGGAGAATTCTTCTTGGTTTCAAAACAATAAGAATGTCCAACAAGGCTGAAGAAGAAAAATAGTTGTCTCTAAATAGCGTAGTTCAGAGACTAGAGTTTGTTACAAGTGCAGTGTAAAGGGACATTTTTCTCACAATTGTTCTTAGCAAGGATGAAATGTTAACAGAAAAACATTATGTGTGTGCATTGTGTGTCTAATACTAAACACTACTACTAATTTAAGAAACGCTCTTGTATATGCCTGAATACATTATACACCAATAGGACAAAACATAACCCAGGAACATTTCAACTGCAATGTGGCACAACAGCAGCATAAGACAAACTCATTTATAAATAAGGAAGTTTTATTATATGGAAAAAGATGGTGTTTAAACATGATTTGATGTGCACAAATGTGGCAAGTAACATATCCAAACATACAGTTCAACATGAAAGATGCAGCTCTGGGTGACTACACTTCAACTAACAAATGATCATTGCTATAGGAATTCACAGTCAATAAAAAAAACCTACATTCTTACCACAACTAAACTACATGGCTAGCACAGAACGATAACTAACACTACTTTCTCTCATGACATCAGACTAAACTACATGGCTAGCACAGAATGATAACTAATACTACTTTCTCTCATGACATCAGACTGGTCAAAAACTCAAGATTTCTGTCTCACCAGCTCAAACATTAACATCTTATTGGCAGAAATGCAGATGAAGCCACTGACAACAATTATTGAGGAAAGATGCTGGCGATGGTTGGGACATGTGCTCCGAATGACTGACAACTCACTACCAAAAATAGCACTAAGATGGACACCACAGGGGAACAGAAGTAAGGGTAGACCAAAAGAGACATGGAGAAGAACAACAGAAAGGATGTTGAGCAATAGAGGGCTCACCTGGGCAAGAGCAGAAAAAAAGGCGAAGGACAGGCATTTGTGGAAAACCCTTGCGGAAGCCCCATGTGCCCTGGGCACTTAAGGTTCAGAGAGAGAGCTCAAACATGATTCACAAACATTACGTTCAAAGTGAGTCTCAATTCAACGGCAGATAATCTGACAAGATTATGGGCAACCATGGCCATAAACCTTTAAGTCAAATCTTTCACAGTTATCTCATTAATTATCTATCTTTGAATGTAATAATGTTACAATGTCAAGAAAAATTTAAACTGTTATGTTGATGTGAGTGAGCACATGCATGTTTGACAGAAAAGTCATGCCATCTAGGAAAACTGTAAAGTCTGATGTCAATTTTTCCAACGTTTCTCCTCTGTCAGCAGTGTCTGCTTCCTCTTCTTCTTCTTATGCACATTAGTGATGATGCGTGGTACCCTGATTTTTGTGATGCACTTTTTGGCTGGGTACCTCGACCAGCACCTTCCCTTGCTAGGCAGACGGTGGTCTTGCTCAGACTGCCACGAGGACAGTGGGGTAGGCTGGCCTGGTCATAACTTTGTTTTCCAGCCGCTGGTGGGTGTACCTAAGCCTCTTCTCCACGTCAGATCCAGCATGCAATGCTGGCTGGCCAGACAGCTTTGAGACAGTTTCCACAGAGACACTCTGACTTTGGGATGAGGAATCCAATGAGTGCCTCAATGATATCCATTCCCCACCACCTATAGTCTGCTGGCTCTGTTTTGTTTACACCATACTGATAGCCACTGTTGTAAAGACCCATAGGCTTGTCACATCCTGCATTCATTGGTTTCACACCAGATTCTCCTCATCCCTGCCGGCGGTCCCTGCAAAACCAGATCTATATTCCCTGTCTCACAAGGACTATGCTAAAATAAGTTTGTTCTTAACACAGTTGTTCTTAGGGGTGCAGTGTCTGCTAATTCTCATACACCTACTTCTGTCACTGTCAATTGTGGTCTCAAAGAATTCAAACTTTGGTTGATTCAGGAGTGAGTGAAAGAGTCAGTATTTCTATCTCTTTTGGATAGCTTCAAAACTGAAAATTGTGCTTCAAAATTGTAGATGCCCATGTCAATCTGCAGAATGTCACTTCTTCCTCCTTGAAGGCTCTTGGCAAGGTTCATCTTCCTGTCAATATATTTTTTCTTTTCTTTTTTTTTATGTATGATTTGCAACATGAATAGATCTGCTATTTTTAGTTACAGTTTCCTATCAAGAACTGGTTCTCTTATAGACTGCACAGTCAACACTCTGTATATTCATAACAAAAAGATAGAACAAAACATGCATCTTGTATCTGTTCTATGTATTCAGTGAACAACCTAGTTGTCACCTATAACAGTGAATTCCTCTCAGACTGAAATCAGAACCATATTTCCAGTCTTGGAGTTCATAAATGGTTCAGGCAACTGAGACAAATTTCCTTCAGACTCAACTGGAAACTGAGATAGTTGATTCTGCATTTGACTTAAAATCAAACATAAGTCTGTTGGTGACAGTCATCAACCATTTGAACAAACACATTTGTTCGAAGAAAAGATATATCTTAGTCAAATTAGTGTCCTTTCAAGATATGGTAAACTTCCAAGAGGTTATGCATAGTGTGCTGAAGATGGAGAGGCATATGGATCATATCATACGTTTGGTTCAGTAGCTTGATGAGCACAAGAATGATATTTCTAGTTTGTTGGCTAGATGTCTTCACTCTGACCGATTCAGATGTGTCTCATATCTCTACAGTGTAGACAGAGATGGACACAGGAAATATCCTCTTCAATCTCGGAAGCCATATCGCACACTTTGGCGAGCAGAGAGATAATTGAGAAGGCGGTGGAAAACATTGCATGATGGGGTCATTTTCAGCATGATTTCTGAGTGGCCTTCACCTGTTGTGTTGATAACTAAGAGGGATGGTTCACATAATTTTTATTGTTTCTATCGTAAATTCATTTCGATAACATGTTCGGTGTTGTATTCTCTCTCTAGGATTGAGGATGTAAGGTTAGGGTTAGGGTTAGCCAAGTTTTCCTGCACCTTGGACGCCAGGTGTGGCTTTTGGTACATTCCTATTTTGAAGATGCCAAAAAAAAAAAAAGAAGTCCATTTTCAGTTGTCATTTGGGCTTCTTTCACTTTAACTACATTAATTTTGGGCTCATAGGTGCACCATCTATGTTTGTCATGCTCATGGACGCAGTATAGGGGAAGAATGCACAAGCTAATGTAGTTTGCTTTTAACTACAAGTAGATGCTTAATAGTCTGGTTTATTTTTTACTGTTCTGTAAAGGTTTATTTGGGTCTAGGGGTTTTATTTATTTAAAATACATATTTAACTTGTATAAAATAACAAGATTGTTGTGAAAGAATAGAAGAATATCAGAAGTGTGGAAGAGATAGTGAAATGTATAAAGAAATGAAGACACTGACGAAAAATGTCACACCTAAGCTAAATGTAATTTGTGATGAGATGGGGAATACCTTGACAGAGACAGAGGAAATTCTAGAAAGATGGAAGGAATATTACAGAGGAATGTATGAAACAACTGACTGTGAAAGCGGAAATCTACAATGTGAATTATTATTGGAGGAGAAAGAACCTGAACTGACAATAGAAGAAGTTTTATGGGCAATAAAGAATCTGAAAAATGGTAAATCACCAGGATGTGATGAGATAACAGCTGAACTTATTAAAGCAGGATGAAAGGAATGTGCAACAATCTATCATGCACTATGTAAAAAGATATGGCATTCAGGTATTTGGCCAAAAGAATGGAAAAGAACTGTATTCATATCACTGCCAAAAAAGGGTAACCTGAAATTATGCACAAACTACAGAACTGTTGCCCTGATTAGTCATGCCAGTAAAATTCTGTTAAACATCATAATGGGTAGTCTTCGAAAGAAAATAGAAGAAGAAGTCAATATGGTTCAAGCTGGTTTCAGGCAAGGAAGAGGATCAGAGATCATATATTCAATATAAGATTAATAATAGAGAAATGCAGAGAGTTTAATGTGAGTCTATATTTAGTCTTTATAGACAATTCAAAGGCATTTGATTGTGTACAACACCAGAAACTTTTGGAAATAATGGAAAAAATGGGATTTCCAACACATCTGATACAATTAACATCACTGCTGTATCCTGACCAACAAGCAGCAGTAAGAATAAATGGTGAAACAACAGCTTGGTTTGACATAAAACAAGGGGTCCGTCAGGGATGCATATGTCACCTTACTTATTTAATTTGTATACTGAAAATATAATGAGGAATGTTAGAGAAGATGTAGACAAAGAATATTATGATGACATAACAATTAGAGGTTATGAAATACCAGAGATTTGATATGCAGATATCAGAATTGCAAAAGCGCCATCAATCTTCAAGAATCTTGAGAACATATGGAACTGAAAAGTTATAAGCACAAAAACCAAGTTAAGACTATTCAATTCAAATGTAATATCTACCCTCATTTATGCATGCGAAAGCTGGAAAACAACTAAAGAAATAGAAAAGAAGTTAGACTCTTTTGAAAACAAATGCATAAGGAAAATACTCGGCATCAAGTGGAATGAATTCAAGAACAATGCAGAGATAAGACAGATGACTGAACAACAAGCAGTCTCATGGGTGATCAGAAAAAGGAGATGGACATATGTTGGTCACTTGATGAGATGAAATGATCAGAGAATCCCAAAACATGCTATAAAGTGGAACACAACAGGCCAAAGAAAAAGAGGCAGACCTTGTGAAACTCTGAAGAGGACATTATTAAGAGAGGCCAAATTAACAGGCATAAAATCCTTTGATGAGGTTGAAAGACTCGCCGAAGACAGGAAAAATTGGTGAACTACTTTGCGAGCCCTATGTGACGTTTAACGGCACAGGAAGGATATAAGATATATAAGATAAGATATGCTGATGATACAGTACTGTCCACAACACAAAAAGGAATGGAAAAAATAATTATGTCAGTCCGTAAAACCAGTGAAGAACAAAACCTCTATCTTTATGCAAAGAAAACTAAATTGATGACAAATGACAAAACAAACAAGGCAGCTGAAATATGTATCAATGAGGAAAAACTGGAAGAAGTGGAGAGTTTTGAATATCTTGGATCACTACCAACTAGTAGTGGAGATGCAATGAGGGAAATTAAAAGGAGGACATCTATCGCTCTTCAGAAAGTAAAACAACAAAAGAAGCTGTGGAGAGGAACAGACAGAACTACAAAAATAAGATTTTTAAGGGCATGTATCTTTCCCATCACAACATATGCCTGTGAGACCTGGACACTTAACAAAACAGCTCAGAAACACATAAATGCTTTTGAATGTAAATGCTACAGAAGAGTTGTTCAAATATCAAGGACACAAAAATGAACAAATATATATTACAAGAACTTAATATTGAAGAAGGCTGGCTAGTAAAGAGGATTAAAGAGAGAAAACTTAAATATTTTGGACACATTAAACATCATGATAATCTAGAGAAAACCATCTTCGATGGGTACATAATGAGAAAAAGAGAGGAAGACCAAAGCAAAGATGGTTGCAAGACATCGTTGATGATCTATGAATGGATGCATCAGCAGCAGTCCATCTTGCTCACAACCGAGAGGCCTACAGGAGTGCTGTTAGGGAGGCAAAGTTCTGCAAAGGACATGCAAATGAATGAAAAGGGATTTTATGATTGCATGGAAAGGATGAAGATTAACTTAATAGGAATGAGTGAATTTAGATGGACGGGTGCAGGGAAGATAAACTCTAATAAATATACAATAATATATTCAGGAAGTGAGAAACATGAATGAGGAGTAGGAATAATATTTGATGAACAAACAGTGAAGACAATTATAGGATATTCGAACATCTAGGACCGAGTCCTGTTAGCCCAACTGAAAGGACAACCAATAAACATAAATATTATACAAATGTATGCTATAACATCTGAAAGTTCTGAAGAAGATGTACAGCTATTTTATAATGACATAAAGACAGCCCTGAAACACACAAAGTCACACGAAGTTACTATAGTCATGGGAGATTTTAATGCCAAAGTTGGTAAAGGAAGAGATCCAGACATCATTGGTGGCTATGGACTGGGGGAGAGGAATGACAGAGGTAGTAAATTAGTTGAATGGGCAAGAATACATAGCATGGTTGTAGGAAACACCTGGTTTAAACAACATCCCCGAAGACTAGCAACGTGGTGTATCCCAGACAAAAAGACTTTTAACCAGATAGACTACATACTAATCAACAAACAATTCCACAATGCATTACTGACAACAAAAACCATGCCAGAAGCTGACTGCAATAGTGACCATGACCCACTGTGGAAAAATTAGAATAAAGCTAAAGAAAGCAGGCAGAAAAGTGAGAAACATCAAACTGAATACAGAACTTCTTAAAAATGACCAAGAACTGCAAGAACAATACAAAGTTATTATAACAAATAGATACAATGCATTAACAAAGATAAATAGTATAGATGAACAATGGGCAATGTTAAGAGATTCTATCCACCAAACTGTTAGGGAGATAATACCACCAAAAACACAAGCCCCTAAAAATAAACGGATGACAGACGACATCTTAGGACTGATGGACAAGAGGAGGAGGAGTAAAAATAATCAATAAAAATATAGCAAGATAAATAAAGAAATAAGACGCAAATGCAGAGAAGCAAAGGAAGTGTGGTTAAATGAACAGTGTAGACAGATAGAAGACTCCCATAATAAAGACAGCAAAAACATGCACAAACGAATTAGTGAACTCACAGACAGGAAAATAAAATAAACCACAGGATGCCTGAAATCAAAAGAAGGTAAAATGTTAATGGGAAAAGAAGACATTGTGGACAGATGGACAGAGTATATCGGTGAGCTATATAGAGGAGAAAGACCAGAATTAACACCAGATACTGAAAACTATGATGGACAATCAATACTTAAAGATGAAATCATAGATGCCATCAAACACAAGAAGAAAGGAAAAGCGACTGGGCCAGATAATATAACAATAGAAGAAATAGAGGCACTAGAGGAGACAGGAATAAAAATAGTAACTAAGTTACTGAATGACATTTACAACAGTGGTTATATGTCAAGAGACCTGCTTAAATCCATGTTTATAGCACTACCAAAGAAACAGGTGCAAAGGAATGTGATGACCACCGGACTATCAGCCTTTCATGTCACATAACGAAGCTACTTTTGAGAATCATTATGAGAAGAACAAGGAGAAAGATAAAAATGGAAATAGCAGATGAACAATTTGGATTTGTTGAAGAAAAGGGAACACAACAGTTAGCGGTGTAGGGGTATCCCCTATCAAAGGAGAGGTAAGACACCTCCTTACCTCAGTCAGTCTACGGGACACCCTTGGGCAAGGTGGAGTACCCGTATAGCCCTCCGATCAGGGTGACATGAAGCCATGGGAGAAGGTGGTGGATGGAATGGGAGAGCAGCTGGCAGATAATGTTGGTTATGGTCACCATTCTATGATGGTAGGCAGATGATCTCAATGTAGGGACAATGGCTACAATCACTGACTAGTACTGTCACTGCCCGGAAGGAAAGCAATGGTAACTACAATCACTGACTAGTACAGTCACTGCATGGAAGGAAAGCAATGGTAAACTATCTTCTGAAAATATACCAAGAAACTCAAACAGCAATCATGGAAAGTCAACAAATTGATGACAACTGACAAAACAAACAAGGCAGCTGATATATGTATCAATGAGGAAAAACTGGAAGAAGTGGAGAGTTCTGAATATCTTGGATCACTACTAACTAATAATGGAGATACAATGAGGGAAATTAAAAGGAGGACATCTATCGCTCTTCAAAAAATAAAACAACTAAAGAATCTGTGGAGAAGAATAGACAGAACTATAGAAATAAGATTTTTAAGGGCATGTCTTTTCCCATTGCAATATATGCCTGTTAGACCTGGACACTTAACAAAACAGCTCAGAAACACATAAATGCTTTTGAATGTAAATGCTACTGAAGACTTCTTCAAATATCATGGACACAAAAAAGAACAAATATGTTCATACCACAAGAACTTAATATTGAAGAAGACTGGCTAAAAAAGAGTATTAAACAGAGAAAACTTAAATATTTTGGACACATCACACGTCATGATAATCTAGAGAAAACCGTCTTCGAAGGGTACATAATGGGAAATAGAAAGAAAGGAAGAGCAAGGCGAAGATGGCTGCAAGACATCGTTGATGATCTGCAAATGATGCATCAGCAGCAGGCCATCTTGCTCACAACCGAGAGGCCTACAGGAGTGCTGTTAGGGAGGCAAAGTTCCACAAGGGACATGTAAATGAATGAATGAATGAATGAATGAATGAATGAAAGGAACACACAATGTCATTTATGCTTTACGAACACTAACAGAAAGAGCTTTAGAAGTACAGAAAGATCTCTACTTATGCTTCATTGATTACACTAATGCATTGACAGGGTGAAACATAATGAAATTATTAAAATGCTTGAAGACATCAATATAGGCGGCAAAGACCTGAGGACTGTAAAACATCTATACTGGCAGCAAGAAGCAGCAATTCGAGTTGAAAATAGAACTGGAAAATATTAACCTATAAAACAAGGGGTGCAACAAGGGTGTGTACTATCTCCACATCTTTTATCTCTGTATAGGGAGAATATTCTAAGAATGATCATCACAGAACCAGGCATAAAAATTGGAGGATACAATATTAACAACCTTCGGTATGCTGACGACACAGTACTGATAGCTGAAAACCAACAAGACCTGCAAAATCTCTTGGATAAAGTCGCCAAAGAAAGTGAACAGAAAGGCCTTACTTTAAACATCAAAAAGACAGAGACTATGGTTATATCAAAGAAACAGAATCCACCAGCATGCAGTATAAAATTAAACAGAACTATTCTAAAGCATGTGCAGAAATTCAAATACCTTGGTGCAGTAATAACTTCAGATGGGAAATGCAGAACAGAATTTAGGAAGAGATAGGCCAAGCAAAGACTGCATTTCAGAGAATGAGAAACATATTATGCAACACATCCTTATCAATGAATGTTATGAATGTTAGAAAACGAGTCCTAAAATGCTATATTGAATCTATCTTGTTATATGGAACCCATGAAGATATTTGGAAGTGAATCATGGACAATAGGCAGGTCTGCATAGAAATCATTGGAAGCAGCAGAAATGTGGCTTATTAGAAGAATGTTGTGAATTCCCTGGATAGGAAAATAACTAATGGAGAATGTATGAGGAGAGCTGGAGAAAAAAAAATCTTGTAAAAAAAAAAGAGAGAGACAATGTACTTTCATAGGACATGCAATGAGAAGAAGGGGCATTGAAAATATTATAACAACAGGAAGAATAGAAGGAAGAAGATCAAGAGGAAAACCAAGAGAAATGATACTGGACAGTCTGACGAATAGTGTAAGAGGAGATCACCAACTGAGCTGATGGCCTGCATGAAGGATCATGTACTCTGGAGAAGCATAATAGCAATTGCCAGTCGGCACGGCACCTGATGAAGATATTTCAGACTCAAGTATTTTATGACTAAATGCAACAGTACAGTTAGTCTATTCTGTTTGCATGCACTTTCAGTCTTGTGTATTTATTAGTCTAGAGTTTTTCATTTGTAGTTTGTTACTGCACATAGATGATTATTAGTCTAGTGTTTTACAGCTGGTTGTAAAAGTTTCAATCACTCTGTTTTGATCACTGCATTGGAGATTTCAGTCAATTGTGTTTATGACTGCATATATAGATTAAAATGTTACCAAAATCCTGCTTTGTATTGTTATGAGAAGAGTCAGGGGCAAAATAAAACCAGAAATCACTGAAGAACAGTGCGGCTTCGTCAAAGCAAAAGATACAAGTAATGCCATATATATAATGAAAACATTGATGGAGAGATCAATAGAAGTAAAAATGGACCTGTACTTATGTTTCATAGACTACTGTAAAGTATTTGATAAAGTGAGATACACAGAAATTATAAGAATGCTGGAAGACATCAAAATAGATGGGAAAGATCTGAAACTTATCAAAAACATATACCGGCAGCAATCAGCAGCAATGAGAGTTGAGAACCAAATAGGAGCATTCCAAGACATAAAATTGGGAGTGAGACAAGGATGTGTTCTATCTCCTGACCTCTTCTCCTTGTACAGCAAAAATATAATGAGAAATATAGAGAACATGCCAGGAATATCAACTGGCGGGCACAACCGTAACAACTTAAGATATGCAGACGACACAGCTCTGATTGCTAAAAGTGAAGGGGAGCTACAGGCTCTTCTGGACATTGTGGTTTGTGAAAGTAAAAGTAAAGGTCTCAGCCTGAACAAAAAGAAGACTGAACGGATGATCATCTCTAAGAAAAGAATACTGCCAAAATGTAGCATTACCACTGATGGCACAAATCTGAAACAAGTTGATAGATTCAAGTTCTTAGGAATGATTATAACAACTGTTGGGAAATGTCACACTGAAATAAAAAGCAGACATGCTCAGGACAAATTAACATTCTAGACAATGAGACACATCTTGTGCAACAGGTCCATATCAATGGAAACAAGATTCCAAGTACTTAAATGTTACATCGAGCCAAATTTGTTTTATGGTTGTGAAGCATGGTCTATGAATAAGAGAGTACAGCAAGAAGTGGAGGCCATGGAAATGTGGTTTATCTTCTTCTTCTTCTTCTTCGTTCGCATTGTATGTCTATACCTGCAGTCCTGTCTCTTTGATAAATTTCACTGTTTTTTGTAATTCATGTATGGAACCGTAGAGCTTATCTTCTTTAGTGGTTTCACTGGGCCAGTAATTATTTCTCAGTGTTTCATAGTTGGTGCAGTTCTGGAGGATATGTTCCACAGTTTGGGGCACCTGGGCACATGTACATAGATTAGTAGTATCAACCTTAAACTTTGTGTACATATGACTTCGGAGTCGGGTGTGTCCTGTTCGGAGACGGAAGATGGTGACTTGTTCCTTTCTGTTTAGCATGTGATAGTCATCATGTGGTGGTGTTTGTGGCTTCCTGTAGATTTGTATCATGCTTTTCTTCTGATTATAGGTGATTGGTATGTCTGGTTGCTCCATTTCAGTGCCCTCTTTGGCCAGATGGTCAGCTTTCTCATTGCCTGGTATCCCACAGTGGGAGGGAATCCATTGCAAAGTGAAACCATGTTGAAGCCAATTTTTGACAAGGCATCCTTAAGGTAGTTTGTTGCACTGAAGAGCTTCCAGCACTGATCTTGCATCTGTGAGAATTACTACAGGACATGTATCAATTCTGGAGTCTGATAGTTTTTCAACTGCAGCAATAATTGCCCTAACTTCTGCATCAAAGTTGTTGCAGTATTTTCCAGTGGGTATGGAAATCTTGTCAGTGGTGTTGTTTGGATATTCAATATGTGCTCCTGCCCCTCCATTCTTTATGGCATTGTGTGCAGATCCATCTGTATACACACGTATCCAGGTGTCACATGGATATTTGTCATCTAGCACACTAAGTGTGGCTGTTGATCTTACAAGGCTGCTTTGCATTTCACCATTCTGCACACCTTTCACTTCAGTCTGAATAGTTATTTGTGTATAATCTGCTTCTTTCCATGGTGTATGCTCTGGTACAGATGATAATGGAGCGACTACAGTTGGAAGGTCAGGTATCAGCTTACGCATACGCTTGGCCTGATGAATGAAGCTGCTTCTTTTAAGCAGTCTTAGTGCCAAGTTATTGAATCTCTCCTTCAGGGGATTTCTTAGAGAGCTAAGGAATTTCTCTCCCATGGTCATGACCTTTGTGTCTCTACGTTCCTTTAGCGCTTGAACATCAACTATTTTCTGCATTTCTACTATTGGTGTGGACCTCATGGCACCTGTGATAATCCGTAGTGACTGATTTTGAACCTTGTCTAGATTATGCAGCGTAGTGTTTGATGCTGTGCACCAAGATGTTGAGCCATATTCTAAATGTGGTAGAATACTTTGCTGATATACATTCTTGAGGATTCTTTCACTAGCTCCCCATGTGGTTCCACTTAATTTTCTTAATATGGCTAGTTTTCTTCTGGCTTTTGCTTCTGCACTGTTGATGTGTTGCTTCCAAGTCAGTTTTGAGTAAAGAGTCACTCCTAAGTAAGTGGGTTGGTTGTCCATCCTTAAGGATATTTCATTTACAAAGATCTTACCTGCTTTCTGTTTAGATGAGAGTGAACAGAGTGGTACTTGATTTCTCTGTGTTGATACTTACACACCATTTGTTTGTCCATGATGTCAAGATGTCTGCTGCTCTTTGGAGTCTCTGTGTAGCAACTGTCGCATATTCATCTGTACACCACATGACCAGATCATCTGCATACAGTGCCGCTTTGATTCCATAGGGAAGTTCCTTGACCAGGTCATTAATGAATACAAGGAATAGTGTAGGCAAAAGGACTCCTCCTTGTGGTACACCGTGTCACAGAAGTACTTTCTGGCTTTTGTGTCCATCCATTACTACTCTAGCTCTTCTATTGTGTAAATAGGACTTTATCCAGTTGTACAGTCTTCCATTCACATTGCAGTTTCTTAGTTTCCACAGCAGACCTTTTTTCCATACTTTATCAAAGGCTTTCTTTAGGTCTATCCACGCTGCTAGTACAAGGTTTTTCTTTTGGAATGCATCCTTAATCTCTTGAGAGAGATAGATCACTTGATCTTCTGTACTGTAGTACTGCCTAAATCACAATAATTGGTGTATAAGTATACAACTATACACTAAACACTGCAGTAAAGCTGTGATACTAGAATGTATAAAATTGGAAAAAAGTAGGAGCAGCTTTATTACTTAACGATTACAAAGTTGTGACGTTTCGGCGTGAGCCTTAATCATACAAAAACATACAGGACGAAGAAATAGGGAGAGGAGATAAAGTATAGATTTACATGAATACTGTAAAAAAAAAAAAAAAAGTACTTAGCTGTAAATAAGGTGTGGCTTGTCTGGCGGTGTGTGTCAGGAATGGATCTGGTAGGACGTGGAAATTGTTTAAATAGAGACCTGTGACATGTGGTCGGTGGGTTGTAACTGGGAGTGGTGGATGGGGAACCGGAGAGGGGAGAGAGAGTGACACACTACTGGCCTAGCTAGGAGAATTTGAAACAGGTGATTGGGGAAGAGATGTTGCAGAGAAGAGGGGTTGCTGAGAAAATAGCGGGGTTGCAGAGGGATGCTGTGAGGAAGTTTGAAAAGTAAAAAGCGGTGGATTTAGTGGAGAGGTACTATAATGATTGAAGAAGATGATGTTACGTGTAACTAAACAGCGAGTTTAACCCATGTGGTTTTGCATTCAAAAATTATGGGACGCTGGAACCACATGGGTTAAACTCGCTGTTTAGTTACACGTAACATCATCTTCTTCAATCATTATAGTACCTCTCCACTAAATCCACCGCTTTTTACTTTTCAAACTTCCTCACAGCATCCCTCTGCAACCCCGCTATTTTCTCAGCAACCCCTCTTCTCTGCAACATCTCTTCCCCAATCACCTGTTTCAAATTCTCCTAGCTAGGCCAGTAGTGCGTCACTCTCTCTCCCCTCTCCGGTTCCCCATCCACCACTCCCAGTTACAACCCACCGACCACATGTCACAGGTCTCTATTTAAACAATTTCCACGTCCTACCAGATCCATTCCTGACACACACCGCCAGACAAGCCACACCTTATTTACAGCTAAGTACTTTTTTTTTTTTTACAGTATTCATGTAAATCTATACTTTATCTCCTCTCCCTATTTCTTCGTCCTGTATGTTTTTGTATGATTAAGGCTCACGCCGAAACATCACAACTTTGTAATCGTTAAGTAATAAAGCTGCTCCTACTTTTTTCCAATTTTATACATTCTACTGCCTAAATCCTGCTTGTTGTGGAACGAGAAGGTTTTCACTTTCTAGGTACCATTTTAGCCTCAGGTCAATGATGTGTTCCATCGTTTTGCATAGGCAGCTAGTGAGACTGATTGGCCTGTAGCTGGAGGCAGTATCACTGTTTTCCCCTGGCTTTAGCAATGGTACCATGCTTGCTTCCTTCCAGATTTGAGGTAACTTACCTGTGCTCCAGCACATATTGAAAATATCCAACAGCTTTCCCATTGCTGCCATTCCCAGGTTCTTGATCATTTCATTGGACACTCCATCTGGTCCTGGTGATTTCCTTGGTTTCAGTTTACTGACTGCTAGGTCTAACTCGCTGCGTGTGATTGGTGCATCCATGACCTCCACTTTTCTGACTTGTTCCTCTTCTTTCTGTGGGTCAATGCGCACTGCACGCTCTTTCTCTGGATGGATATCAATGTTGCAGTCCTGTGCAAACATGCGAGCAAAGTGATATGCTACCTGCTTACCTGTAAGAGTTTTCCCATCCTCTATTAGTGTAATCTTTGTACTTCTTCCAGTACTCTCATCATTTAACTGTTTGATTAGTTTCCACAGTTTCCTTCCATCCTTTTCAAAGTTTAGGGACTCTGTTTTCTCTCTCCAACTTTCCCATCTGGCTTGCAGCTTGGCTCTCTGAAATTTAACCTTAGAATGTTGGTAATTATTGTGGTGTTCTTGGCATGGTCTATTTTCTGCTTGGTTTCAAGCTGCTTCCACATCATCATGGAGTTTTCCCAGCTCACTAGACCAGTATGGTTTATAATCCCCGCGAGCTCCTCTGGGAATGGTTTCACGAGCGGCCTGAAGGATACAAGCATTGAATTCCTTCACTATGCTGTTAATATCCTTACCTTCTATTGACAGCTGTCCCACCAGGATACCTGTACAATGTCTGTACATTGTCCAGTTTGCTTTTTTATAGTTCCATCTGGGGAGAGGGCTACTGGTGTTAAGGAGTTAATTTTCTATTGTCAGGAAGACTGGTCGATGGTCGTTACCTCCAAGTTGTTTTCCAATTTCACGTGTAATGTTCCACTTCAGATCTGGAGAGTGGAATGCCAGATCTGATGTTGAGGTTGTACACCAAGCCATTGAGTAAAATGTTGGGGGATCCATTGGCTGGTTGATCAGGAGAAGTCCATTATCATCCTGCCAGCTCTCAACTTCCTCTCCTCTCTTGTCTATGTGGTCATAGCCCCAGCTCTGGGAATGGCTGTTAAAATCGCCACAGACCATCAGTCTCTCTTTGTGTGGGATTGTTTCTAAAGCAAATGGGCGGTCATTAGGACAGTAATAGTTAAGGAGGTGGAAATCTGTATTACTACTTTTTATATGGATCATCTGATATTCGGCTCCTTCCATGTACACTACCACCTGACATGCGCTGATGTTATTCTTAACAAGTGTGAGTACTCCTCCTTTTCTTCTGTCCTGTCGGTCTGATCTAAAACACTGGTAGCCTCTGATTTTAAAGGCGGCATCTTTGGTTAGGTGTGTCTCCTGTATGCAGCTTATACTTACCTGCTCTGCAAAAAGTATGTTCTCTAGTTCAACCTTTTTGCTATAGCAGTCTCTAACACTGCTGACACCCTCAGCATTTCACTGCATTATTTTAAGTTCTTGCTTTTTGGCTGTTTTCTTCCGTTTTATTTTTTGGCCAGTAGCTCTACTCTCATGTCTCCTGACTCCACAAGACAAACTGAGAGGACCTCCAGTAGCATTGGGTGGACCCTTTCGAGGCAGGGGGCCCGGCACTGCACCTGCCTGGTTAGTCTTCACAGGGCGAGCACCATGTTTGAATACTGCAGATAGAGACATTTCATTAGCGATAATGCGTGTTACCCTGATTTTTGCGATGCGCCTTTTGGCTGGGCAACTCCGACTTCAGCACCTTTCCTTGCTAGGGCAGACTGTGGTCTTGCTCGGACTGCCATGAAGACAGTGTGGCTGGCCTGGCCAAAACTTTGTTTTCCAGCCTCTGGTGGCTGTATGTAAGTCCCTTCTCCATGTCAGATGGTTTGGAGACAGTTCCACAAAGACACTCTGACTTTGAGATGAGGAATCTGATGAGTGCTTCAACGATATCCATTCCTCGCCACCTATAGTCTGCTGGCTCTGTTTTGTTTACATCATTCTGATAGCCATTGTTGTAAAGACCTATAGGCTTGTCATGTCCTGGATTCATTGATTTCACCCCAGACTTCCCTCATCCCTGCCAGAGATCTCCATGTCCCCATCCGTCCACCAACCTGACATTACATTTTACAAAACTAACAATTACAATTAGTGTTGATTGCTACAAGTTTCTGGGCTACAGAAGTAGGTCAGAGTTTTTAAGCAAACAGATCTATGTTCCCTGTCTCACAAACACTATGTTAAGATAAGTGTGATGTGGTTCATAAGAAGGATGTTGAAGGTACCATGGACAGCTAAGAAAACCAATGAAGAAGTCTTAAGAGAGGCTGGAGTTAAAAAAACAAATTATAGCAAAGATACGAGGCAGACAAGAGAGATTTATAGGATATTTTCTGATAAGAGGAAAAAAAAAAAAGTGAAAACACATTGTGGCACCTGGAAAAACTGAGGGAAGAGGAGACAGAGAGAGAAGTTACTGGATGGGCTGTCAGTGTGGCTAGGAAGAAAGTCACTGGGGATCTCATAATCAAATCTAAATACAGGGAATTGTGGAGAGAAATGATCACTTATGCCACGCGGCATGGCACTTTGATCTTACATACTTCCTGTGCCGTTAAATGTCACATAGGGCTCGCATAGTTGTTTGCAAAATGTTCCTATTCTTGGCAACACAATAATTGGTGTATAAGTATACAACTATACACTAAACACTGCAGTAAAGCTGTGATACTAGAATGTATAAAATCGGAAAAAAGTAGGAGCAGCTTTATTACTTAACGATAAGGAGTACTTAGCTGTAAATTGCAAGGTGTGGCTTGTCTGGCGGTGTGTGTCAGGAATGGATCTGGTAGGACGTGGAAATTGTTTAAATAGAGACCTGTGGTCGGTGGGTTGTAACTGGGGGTGGTGGATGGGGAACCGGGGAGGGGAGAGAGAGTGACGCACTACTGGCCTAGCTAGGAGAATTTGAAACAGGTGATTGGGGAAGAGGTGTTGCAGAGAAGAGGGGTTGCAGAGAAAATAGCAGGGTTGCAGAGTGATGCTGTGAGGAAGTTTGAAAAGTAAGAAGGGGTGGATTTAGTGGAGAGGTACTATAATGATTGAAGAAGATGATGTTACGTGTAACTAAACAGCGAGTTCAACCCATGTAGTTCCAGCATCCCATAATTTTTAATGCAGCGGTTCTCATGTGCCAGGCGGCTTGTGTCATCTGCGTGACATTGTTTAATGGCTGTTACCAGAAAATCAGATTTGCCTCTGTGGTTGGGGCCATTGAAATGATTTGGGACTGGTTTTGAAGCATGCTGGGTGATGTCGTACAGATGTTTTTGCATGCGGTCCCCTAATCTGAGGTCAGTCTCACCGATATATGTTATCCTGCATCTTTTGCACACAATGACATATATCACATTTCGGGACTCGCATGTGAATCCCTCATGAAGAGTGAGGATAGTTTTGGGAAAGGTGATTGTTTTCGTTTCCCAAACTAATTGGCAGGTAACGCAGCGGGGGCGGTTACATTTTCTGGTGCCAACATACGTAAGGCTCTGCTTCAAGTGGCTGTGGACGAGGATGTCCTTAAGGTTTGGCTCACGTTTGTATGCCAATAGGGGTGCTTTAGAGAAAATGTTACGAGTGTCGGAGTTGAGTTGGATTATCGGCAGATGACGATAAAGGATTTTCTTAACCATCTGACCGTGTGGATGGAAAGGCAGTACTAACTTAACTCTGTCAAATGGAGTAACAGGCTTTTTCCTGAATACTTCTTTGCGGCTCACTAGTTGGATACGGTTGAAGGCTTTACGAAGGACCTTTTCTGGGTAGTGGCGATGACGGAAAAATTCTAATAACTTGTTGGACTGATCTATAAAGTCCAAATTATCCTGACATATGCGGCGAAGACGGAGGAGTTAGGAATATGGGATGGAGTTCTTACAGGCCTCAGGATGGGAAGAGGTATAAAGCAAATAGGTGTGGCTATCGGTGGGCTTGTAAAATATAGAGGTGACAAGCCTGTTTGTGCCAATAGAAATTTTAATGTCTAAAGAATTAATAGACTTGTCAGAGATTTCATAAGTGAATTTTATGTTCTTATTGAGTGTATTGGCGAATTCAATAAATTTTTTAAGGTCTTCATGTGGCATACTTGTAATTCCAATGCCATCATCGGTGTACTTTTTATAGAATTCTGGAAATCTGCCAGTGTAGGTTTCCCATAATTTGACTTCCAGAAAGCCCATAAATAGACATGCAATACTGGGACCCATTTTCGTTCCCATAGCAACACCACTGATTTGCTCGAAGTATTCGCCGTTGAATTCGAAAGAATTTTGGTTTAGTACTAGCTCTGTAAGTCTGATTATGGTGTCAGTGTTAGTTGTGGGGTGAGGGTCTTTGTCGAGAAAATGGCGGAGTGCTAAGAGTCCATCCTTATGTGGGATAGAAGTGTAAAGAGAGCAGACATCAAGGAGAAAGATGTGATAGGTGTGGTGTTGAGAGAGTGTGATTGTATCAAAAATTGTTAATGCGTGGTTGGTGTCTTTCAAAAAGGAGGGTAGTTTGTGTACTAGAGGCTGGAAAATGCTATCTAAAAAATCAGAAATGTGCTCAGTGGGGCATGAACACGCTGATACAATGGGGCGTCCAGGGTTACCTGGTTTGTGGATTTTAGGAAGAAGATAGAAAGTGGGTGTGCCTAAACAGCTGTCCTTAATGTGAAGAGAAATAGCTTGGGGTGGGAGGCCACCTTCTGTGATTAGGTCTTTAATGGTTGCTTCCACTATGTCATTATTAGAACGGGTAGTATCGTTTTTCGCTGGGACATATAATTTTGTATTGCTGAGTTGGGACATTCCTTCCGCGATATATAAATCTTTTTTCCAAACTACGAGATTGCTGGTCTTATCTGCTGGTTTGATTACGATGTCGTTTCGATGTTTAAGGGTGGACAATGCTCTGGACTCTCCCTTATTTAGGTTAAAATGTCGAATTCTTGGTGGCTTGAGGTTAAGAATCTCACGCCACGTCGTATCAATATAAAGATCTAAAGCTTGGGAAGCCCCGGGGGAAAGTGTCCAGCTATATTTATGGTGGTCGTAACGTGCAAATGGGTTATCGGGGTCTTGTGTGGGTTGGTTGGACTCTTTGTTAGCAAAGTAATATTTAAGCCGTAATCGACAGTGAAACTGTTTAACGTCGCGGAGTAAAAAATAGCGATCAAAACGAGGCCGAGTGGGAATAAACCTGGCGAGAACTAGTTTTTCATCATCAGAAAGGGGCAAGTCGGGGGGAATACAAACTACATTAGAGGCTAGAGTAGGATGAGGAGGAGATGGGGTATCATCTGAGGATGGGGGTGCGAGTACTTGAATATGCTGTGTAATCTGGGAAGGTAGTTCAGGGGGTGTTACAAGTGTCTGATGGTCAAGTGAGATAGAAGTCTGTTGGTCAGGTGTAGCAGAAGAGGGGGGCTGATTGGAAAGTGGTTCACCTCTAGAAGTAGAAGAGACCGGTTGTGGTAGAAGTCGGTTAAGTTTATGTTCTTTGCCAGAGGCATAAAACTGGTAAAGCTGGCGATTTGTGGCGTGTATAATGTGTTTGATAAGAAGAAAGAGAACACGGTTGTGGGATGTGTAGGAGTGAAAGCGGCGTTCAAGGTTATCTTTGACCCGATCGAGGTTGGACAACAGGCGTCTGTGATTCTGAATGATACAGCTCATTCTGAGCCGCGAGCAATTTTTCTCGATCTTGTCCAGAAGTCTTTGTTCAACCACGTGGAGTGTGCCGGCCGCAGGGTGAAAAGTAGACGAGAAACCTTTAGGAATTATTTTGTGGCGCAGACAGTAGTTCAGAAAGTGGAGATGGGAGGCGAATCTCGTCTTCTTGTAGATTGTGAAAGCTAGTTCTGTGGCTGTGCTAGATATATGTGGCGGAAGAAAGCGGAAAGAAAAGCGAATGAAAGATTTGAGGGATTTAAGATATTCAAAATTATGGGACGCTGGAACCACATGGGTTAAACTCGCTGTTTAGTTACACGTAACATCATCTTCAATCATTATAGTACCTCTCCACTAAATCCACCCCTTCTTACTTTTCAAACTTCCTCACAGCATCACTCTGCAACCCCGCTATTTTCTCTGCAACCCCTCTTCCCCAATCACCTGTTTCAAATTCTCCTAGCTAGGCCAGTAGTGCGTCATTCTCTCTCCCCTCCCCGGTTCCCCATCCACCACCCCCAGTTACAACCCACCGACCACAGGTCTCTATTTAAACAATTTCCACGTCCTACCAGATCCATTCCTGACACACACCGCCAGACAAGCCACACCTTGCAATTTACAGCTAAGTACTCCTTTAAAAAAAATTTTTTTTTTAAACAGTATTCATGTAAATCTATACATTATCTCCTCTCCCTATTTCTTCGTCCTGTATGTTTTTGTATGATTAAGGCTCACGCCGAAACGTCACAACTTTGTAATCGTTAAGTAATAAAGCTGCTCCTACTTTTTTTCGATTTTATACATACTATTCTTGGCAAGTCTTTCAACTTCATCAAGGGACGTTATGCCCACTAAACTGGCACTTAGATAGGTACAGATTAATCAGTATATTGTATTCTTATTACTGCAAGTAGAAATTTATTTGTCTTGTGTTTATGGTTGCATGTAGATTTGGCTAGTTTCATTATGTCTGCATGTCAAGATTTATTAATCTGATGCGTTTATGACTGTTATGTAGATGCTAGGGTTATATGTTTATTACTGAATGAAGAGATTTGCAACTGCAATCTGTTTATGATTGCATGTAGAAGTTTATTAGTATTGTGTTCTTGATTGATTGTGCTTAAGACTGCATAAAGATTAGTCATATGTTTATGACTGCATGAAGTTCAGTTTATTTAAAACTTCATGCAGTGATCTTTTTGGTCTTAATGTATCTATGATCACACAGAGGTTTGTTATCCTAGCTAGTTTATGGCTGCATATAGGCATTTGTTCAGTGTTTCAGGATGTGTATTGATTTTTTTTAAAGCTACACCATACACATCTACCTAAAATGTCATCATTCACATAAGACTGGTCATTGTTCAACACAGTAACACATACAACTTAAACTCCCATCTTTCGTACAGAGGATACAACAAATACCAAGTTTTATTTTTCTTCAATTTTTCATGTTTTTATCTGTTGGTTTTGCTGTGTGTGTGTGTGTGTGTGTGATCCTTGAAACAGAGGCCATGGAAATGTGGTTCATAAGAAGGATGTTGAAGGTACCATGGACAGCTAAGAAAACACATGAAGAAGTCTTAAGAGAGGCTGGAGTTAAAAGGCAAATTACAGCAAAGATCAGACGCAGACAAGTGAGATTTGTAGGACAATTTCTGAGAAGAGGAAAATTGGAACACACTGTGGCAAGTGGAAAAATTGAGGGAAGAGACAGAGGAAGATAGAGTGAGTAGTTACTGGATGGGCTATCAGTGTGGCTAGGAAGAAAGTCACTGGTGGATCTTATAATCAAGCCTAAAGACAGAGAATTGTGAAGAGAAATGATTGCCTATGCAACAGCACTTGATTGATTGACTGATCCTTGAAAAAAAGGTTTATACCAAATGCTGGATTTTTGTGTTCTTTATTTATACATGCTCGTCTTTTTCTGCCACTCTCATTCCTGCTCACTTTCCCCATGTTTTGTATCTTGTAAAACTGAACCATATACTTCTTGCCTACCTTTAATGTTATATAACTGTGTGCTACAAAATAATGGAGAAACTAATACAGAGAAACACATTCTTCTAAACAGTTTAGCAGCTTTTAGCATGTGTATCTAATTGTCTGGTGTTTGTCTAATTGTCAGGTGTCTAATTACCCAGTTCTCTTCACTTTCACTTGTAAGCACATCACATACATTTAGTCATAAACACATTCTTGTGAACACAGTGAAACTTTTTGATATAGATATACAGGCCCACACAATCCAACTAAACATTAAGCATCAATGGCAGACAAAGCCCCAAAGAAAGCCCATGATCACATGACTGTAAGCTTATGTACATAAAATCAAGGGAACGAAAAGTTGAAAATTGAAGATTTGTTTATTTGTGATGGTATTACACAAATGAATGTGATAATGAACATCTAAAAGTGAGACAATATCTACAGAGGATAAGACGCCAGAAAAATTACAAGAGGCAATATGTAGGTTTAGCTGGGCAGATCAGTAGCGTGACAAGTAGTGCTTATTATCGTCATACTGCGGTTTGTGGGAGGTGATGTTTAATACTATCATACTATGGTTGTAATGATTATTACTGTCATACTGTGGTTTGAGAGTGATGATTATTATTGTCATATTGTGGTTGTCAGAGTGATGATTATTATTGTCATATTGTGGTTGTGATGATTAATATTGTCATATTGTGGTTGTGATGATTAATATTGTCATAGTAAGGTTGTGAGAGTGATGATTATTATTGTCATACTGTGGTTGTGAGAGTGATGATTACTACTGTCATACTGTGGTTGTGAGAGTGATGATTACTACTGTCATACTGTGGTTGTGAGAGTGATGATTATTACTGTCATACTGTGGTTGTGATGATTATTATTGTCATACTGTGGTCGTGAGTGATGATTATTGTCATACTGTGGTTGTGATGATTATTACTGTCATACTATTGCTGTGAGAATGATGATTAATATTGTCATTGTTAGAGTGAATATTATTACTGTCATACTATTGTTGTGAGAGTAAAGATTATTACTGTCATACTACTGTTGTAAAGTAATGATTATTACTGTCACACTATTGTTGTAAAGTAATGACGTTTAATGCATCCAAAATATTTTAGTTTTCTTTGTTGTAATGATATCTGGCATGGCATGGAATAATAATAAAATGAAGATAAGTCATGGGGTATTGTTGTAAAGTAATGATTATTACTGTCACACTATACTATTTCACTCCAAAACAAAACTTGAACAACAGAGCAAGTCAATGCTCAGATCAATATTTAGGCAAAGTGTAAATAAAATGAAAAGCAGCACATTTCTAACCCAACCTGTATTTTTACAGAGTAACTTCCTTTCAACCAAAATACCTCATCAAAATTTATTCTGACAGAGAATAGAAATCATTCAGAAGTGATAGGGTTTATATTGTCATATTATGACTGTGAGAGTGATGCTCGATAGTAGCATACTATGGTTGTAAGATGATACACACATATATGCAAACATTAAACATGCCTACAAATAATATGCTGATACATGTACAAATACTAAACATGCTTACAAACACCTGCACTCTTATTTCTTTCCCTTTCATGCCACTAATCCATGGTATCTGGTCTTTTTCCTCTTGTGTTGCTCACTCCCCATGACTGACCTTCACTTTATTGTTATTCCATGCCATGCCAGATATCATTACAACAAAGAAAACTAAAATATTTTGGACACACTAAACTTCATGATAATCTAGAGAAGACCATCTTGGAAGGGTACATAATGGGAAAAAGAAAGAGAGGAAGACCAAGGTGAAGATGGTTGCAAGACATCGTTGATGATCTGCAAATGGATGAATCAGCAGCAGGGCATCTTGCTTACAAATGAGAGGCCTATAGGAGAGCTGTTAGGGAGGCAAAGTTCTGCAAAGGGCACACAAATGACTGACTGAGAGACCTACAGGAGAGCTGTTAGGGAGGCAAAATTCTGCAAGGGACATGCAAATGACTGACTGAGAGTGGACAGGTCTCACAGGCATATGTTGTGATGAAAGATGCATGCCCTTAAAAAATCTTATTTTTGTACTTCTGTCTGTTCCTCTCCACAGATTCTTTAGCTGTTTTACTTTCTGAAGAGTGACAGATGTTCTCTTTTTAGTTTCCCTCATTGTATCTCCATTATTAGTAATGATCCAAGACATTCAAAACTCTCCAACTCTTCCAATTTTTCTTCATTGATATATATTTCAGCCGCCTTGTTTGTTTCGTCAGTTGTCATCAATTTAGTTTTCTTTGCATTAAATAGAGATTTTGCTCTTCACTATTCTTACAGACTGACATAATTTAGTTTTTACATTCCTTTTTGTGTTGTCATTGCATACACAGTGAATTTTTAAAGCTCTGATGACAATCTTGTAAGCAGGACACTCCAAATTGTCATATTAATAAATTTTCAACAACTTTCACGTGATAACATGTACTGTAATTTTACATTGCTTTTTAATTTTGATTTTGTGAAGTATACAATTATGTGTACATGTTTTTAATTTTTACACATCCATATGATTTTTTTATGTTATTTATTTAATTATGGTTGGTAGATCGAAAAACATGACCAACAAACTTTGCATGCTGCAGTTTTCTACAGATGGCATCACAAAACATGAACAGGTTCATTCATTCATTCATTTGCATGTCCCTTGCGGAACTTTGCCTCCCAAACACACACATGAACAAGTAAGTTCTTGAAATATATATGGCAAAATCTCGTATTTGGAATTGGTGAAGTCCTGCTATTGCTGGTTAAGAGAGATTCTATTGTGCTTTGTTCTTACCATAATCTTATCTAAATGCACTTTGTGCCTGACCTTCACACTAGAAAAATCTCTGACAGACCTGTTCCTACTTTTACTGTGCATGTCATCATCATCATCATCAGGTGCCGTGCCGACTGGTGTTGGCTATTATGCTTCTCCAGAGTACCCGATCCTTCATGCAGGCCATCAGTTCAGTTGGTGATCTCCTCTCACACCATCCCGTCAGACTGTCCAGTATCATTTCTCTTGGTCTTCCTCTTGATCTTCTTCCTTCTATTTTTCCCGTTGTTATAATATTTTCAATGCCTCCTCTTCTCATTGCATGTCCTATGAAAGTACATTGTCTCTCTCTTATCTTTTTCACAAGGTTTTTTGTCTCTCCAGCTCTTCTCATACATTCTTCATTTGTTATTTTTGCTGTCCAGGGGATTCGCAACATTCTTCTAATAAACCACATTTCTGCTGCTTCCAATGATTTTTGTGCAGACTTGCCTATTGTCCATGATTCACTTCCATATAACAAGATAGGTTCAATATAGCATTTTAGGACTCGTTTTCTAACATTCATTGATAAAGATGTGTTAGCTAATATGTTTCTCATTCTCTGAAATGCAGTCTTTGCTTGGCCTATTCTGTTCCTAATTTCTGTTTTGCATTTCCCATCTGAAGTTATTACTGCTCCAAGGTATTTGAATTTCTGCACATGCTTTAGAATGGTTCCATTTAATTTAATACTGCATGCTGGTGGATTCTGTTTCTTAGATATAACCATAGTCTCTGTCTTTTTGATGTTCAAAGTAAGGCCTTTCTGTTCATTTTCTTTGGCGACTTTATCCAAGAGATTTTGCAGGTCTTGTTGGTTCTCCGCTATCAGTACTGTGTCGTCAGCATACCGAAGGTTGTTAATATTGTATCCTCCAATTTTTATGCCTAGTTCTGTGATGATTGTTCTTAGAATATAGTAGTAGAGCCACCTACTACCCCACCCCGCTCTCTGAGTCTACCGCCAGTTGGTCCGCGCCTGCTTATTTGGAAAACTCCTTATTCACAGGGATCCTCCATATCTGGAGGACTTTCACCATCCGCCACCTACTGTGCATGTATTTATCTTTTTTGTCATTTCTGTTGTCCTTGACAAGACTGTTTGGCCACAATACTGGACTGCTACTGCTTATTTCTGAGTTCCATTTCTCATCTTATTATTTACTCTTACCATGTCTGCTAACTTTTCTTCCTATGTTCTTGTGAAAGTCAGCTATGCACTTCTAATTCTACTCCACCACAACCAGTTTTGCTAAGATCATATGCACACTTATCATACAAATACAAATACTCAAAAATAAACACAAACATCCAAACATGCTTTTATAGACATGTAAACACTGAAACGTGCACACATCACCATCACACTCTATATGTTTATACACATAGGCCAACTCTCAAATATGCTTATTGTGATACACAAATGCTAAAATGCATTACATTCTACATTCATATTAACATGAACACATAATATATCCATAATAAGTTAATATAAAAAGTATGAGCGACATGTTCATCAAGAGAATGTGCAACGGGTTGAAGATAACAGAAAATTATAAGCACACTGCAATCTGTGCAAGAGATATGATATGGTGCAAGACAAGAAAATCTGGGCTTTCATTTGTTACAACTGAATGCCATTAGTTCAGTGTTTAAAAGACACAATAATTATACAATATTAACCAGTAATAATCATACATAACAGTAACTAATAAACTTATTTAGCAACAACTGAGAATCTTATTTGTGTAGCATCATGTGCTGCATATAATGAGAAACTGCAGGAAATTTAAGACATTTTTAGTACATTTGTGTGTGGTGAGTTGTGATAAACAGAGGAGGCAAAGTTATAGAACTATGTTATGAGATGAACATATAAATATTCTCATTTAAAGACTCATTTTTCACAAAAATACTAACATGAATTTTTCTCACTAAGACTGGCTGCTTACAGCATCAATGTTAGTTAACTTTTCTCACTATAACCGGCTGTTTACAGCATCAATATTAGTTAACTTTTCTCACTATAACCGGCTTCTTACAGCATCAATGTTAGTTAACTTTTCTCACTATAGCTGGTTGCTTACAGCATCAATGTTAGTTAACTCACTACAACTGGTTGCTTACAGCATCAGTGTTAGTTAACTTACTATAACTGGCTGCTTACAGCATCAATGTTAGTTAACTTTTCTCACTACAGCTGGCTGCTTACAGCATCAATGTTAGTTAACTCACTACAGCTGGTTGCTTACAGCATCAGTGTTAGTTAACTCACTATAACTGGTTGCTTACAGCATCAATATTAGTTAACTCACTATAACTGGCTGCTTACAGCATCAATGTTAGTAGTGATAAAATTCAACATACTAATTCACGATTTCCCAATACATTTATATTTTTACTTTCAGCTAAGACCAGAAGTAATCTGGGTCAGTTTTGATTTTGCTCATGCTGTTGCAATTTTTAAAAAAAAGTTTATTCTTTACCTTCAGTTATCATTAATCAACTTCAATTCAATTCCCTTCAAAATTAAATAAAATACTTCATTTTTTTTGTAGGGTAATATAATTTTCAAAAGGAGATGGACATATATCGGTCAAGTGATGAGAAGAAACAGTCAGAGAATCCCAAAACAAGCTATCAAGCGGAATACAACAGGCTAAAGAAAAAGAGGTCAACCATGTGAAACTCTAAAGAGGACATTGTTAAGAGAGGCCAATTTAGTAGGCATAAAATCCCTTGATAAGGTTGAAAAGCTTGCAGAAAACAGGAAAACGTGGTAAACTACCATGGCGAGCCTTACGTGACGTTTAACAGCATGTGAAGGATGTAAGAATATAATTTTTAAAAAAAGTACAAATGTGATGTCCATTTCAGAATCATTCTCATCAAAGAAATTATTTTCAGTTTAACACGGAAATCAGTTACTGAGAGAAAAAGTTAAACTCTATAACACTCAAACATTAAAATAAACATAACAGTGTCACCACTCACCTACCGGATTTAATAATTTTATAGATTTTTTGTGAAAATCTTCAGAGATTATATATATATCTGTGTGTGTGTGTGTGTCTTACATTAACTGGCAATATGTACGAGGGGTGACTGATAAGTTCTCGGCATAAGGTAAAAATACTTGAAACACACAGTTGATATTAGGTGTATTTGTAGATCAGGTTAATGTAAGATTAAACACAAAGTTTCAAGAAATTAACTGCAACCAATTTTTTTTACAGGGTACTGAAGTGGTAAGAGGTGGCAGAAATTGAGAAAATAGATACAATTTTTCATCAAGCAGTCAATCAGTTACCTCTGCATCAAGGGCTTATCATCGAAGGAGATCCATGAGGATATTGTGGAGACTCAGTCACAAAGATATGCAAGATAAAATAAACAAGTTAACCCAGAATGCAAACAACATAGGACTAAAGATCAACGTAGGAAAGACAAAGTTAATGAAGCAAAATGTGAACAACAGAAATGTACTCAGAGTAGATAACAAGTTAGTGGAGGAGGTCAACGAATTTGTATACCTTGGCAGCAGAGTAGTAGAAAATGGAGACAGCACAGAGGACATCAACAGCAGACTTACTAGAGCAAACCAGGCTTTTGCAATGCTACAGAATATATGGAAATCAAATAAACTAAGCATAAATATGAAAATCAGGATATTTAAGAGTAATGTTCTAAGTGTACTACTCTATGGAAGTGAATGCTGGAAAATCACCAAAACCATAGAAAACAAGTTGAATTCTTTCCAGACTAAATGTTTACGTAGAATTAAAAAAAATATTTTGGCCAAACACCATAAGAAATAACATCTTATTGGCAGAAATGCAGATGAAACCACTGACAACAATTATTGAGGAAAGACGCTGGCGATGGTTGGGACATGTGCTCCGAATGACTGACAACTCACTACCAAAAATAGCACTAAGATGGACACCACAGGGGAGCAGAAGTAAAGGTAGACCAAAAGGGACATGGAGAAGAACAACAGAAAGGATGTTGAGCAATAGAGGGCTCACCTGGGCAAGAGCAGAAAAAAAGGCGAAAGACTGGCATTTGTGGAAAACCTTTGCGGAAGCCCCATGTGCCCTGGGCACTTAAGGTTCAGAGAGAGAGAGAGATTGTGGAGACTCTAGGGGAAAGTGCCCCTTCTTACAGCACAGTGAAGAAAAGGGCAGCTCAATTCAAACATGGAAAGGAGAGTCTGGAAGATGATCCCCATCCAGGAAGACCAAGAACAGTAACCACTGATGAAACCACTGGCAGAATCCATGAAATGATAATGGAGGATCGACGACTAACTGAGTGGTACATTGTGCTGAGTTGGGCATCTCCCAGGAACATGTTCATGCCTTTATTCACAATGATCTTCAAATGACAAAGGTCTTTGCTCGATGGGTCCCGAAACTTCTTGGATCTGATCACAAACGACAGTGTCTCAACATGTCTAGAGACAATATTGGCCATTTTTCTGCAGATCCCAAAAAGTTTCTTCAACAATTTGTGACTATGGATGAGACTTAGGTTCATCATTTTCAACCAGAAACCGAAGAACAGTCAAAGCAGCAGAAACGTCATGGATCCCCACCTCCAAAGAAAGCAAGGGTGGTTCTGTCTGCAGGCAAAGTGATAGCTTCCATCTTTTGGGATTCAGAAGGTGTGCTATTGATAGACTATCTTCAAAAGGCCAGAATGGTCACCAAGGCCTATTATGCTAATTTTGTGAAGCAACTGCAGGTCAAACTGAAGGAAAAGTGTCGAGGGAAATTGATGAGAGGAATCATCTTTCATCAAGACAATGCTCCAGTTCACAAGTTGGTGGTAGCAATGGCTGCCAATCATGAATATGGCTTCCAGCTCCTTGAATATCCTTCTTATTCCCCAGATTTGGCCCCTTCGGACTATTAATCAAACTAAAAAAGGAGCTCAGTGGGCGTAAATTTGCTTCAAATGATGATGTCATTCATGCTGTAGACCACTTTCTACTGGCACATGATGCCGACTTTTACAACGAAGGGATCTGTATGCTCCAGATTCACTGGAATAAGTGCATAAACTTGCAATGGAACTATGTTGAGGAATAACCCAGAAAAGTTGTCCACAAATAATCCGTTGTACCTCTTGCCAAGATATTATCAATCACCCCTTGTATGTCATATATTAACATTTACATTTACTGGTAATAATATGTGTTATGTTAACTTGTAATATGTAGGTGTTACATTAATTGGTAATAAGCTGCATTAACTGGTAATATGGAAAAATAAATGTCACACATACACAAGCTTGACAAGGCAGACAGAATTGAGCATGATAATCTTACACAAGCTGAGGTACAGTATATTGAATACAAACTGTAATTTTGTAACAGGGTACTGTTAACTTCTAAATCTCCCAACTACAAATTAACTTTTCAAACTGTATCTCCGAATATAAGGAACATTTTTCTTAGTTTGGGCAAAATGTTCCA
This sequence comes from Achatina immaculata, assembly GCA_009760885.1. NCBI lineage: Eukaryota > Metazoa > Mollusca > Gastropoda > Stylommatophora > Achatinidae > Lissachatina > Lissachatina immaculata. Next base: position 3,317,418 of record CM019714.1, read on the forward strand.
GCTTGTACAAAAATGATAAATCTGCCACTGAACTGTCTGAGTTTTTGACCATTTAAGTAATATATTTGTTAAAGAGATCATGTTTTCTTATGTTAAGTTTTGACTTCACCTGCTTCTGGCTGATACATCTGGTGAGTAACTGCTTCACTGTGGAAGCAACTGTAGTAGCACTCCAACAGCTGTGTACAACTGGTTCAAATATCTGGTGAGTAACTGCTTCACTGTGGAAGCAACTGTAGTAGCACTCCAACAACTGTGTACAACTGGTTCAAATATCTGGTGAGCAACTGTTTCACTGTGGAAGCAACTGTAGTAGCACTCCAACAACTGTGTACAACTGGCTCAAATATCTGGTGAGCAACTGTTTCACTGTGGAAGCAACTGTAGTAGCACTCCAACAACTGTGTACAACTGGCTCAAATATCTGGTGAGTAACTGCTTCACTGTGGAAGCAACTGTAGTAGCACTCCAACAACTGTGTACAACTGGCTCAAATATCTGGTGAGCAACTGTTTCACTGTGGAGACAACTGTGGTAGCACTCCAACAGCTGTGTACAACTGGCTCAAATATCTGGTGAGCAACTGTTTTACTGTGGAGGCAACTGTAGTAGCACTCCAACAGCTGTGTACAACTGGCTCAAATATCTGGTAACTGCTTCACTGTGGAAGCAACTGTAGTAGCACCCAAACAGCTGTGTACAACTGGCTCAAATATCTGGTGAGCAACTGTTTCACTGTGGAGGCAACTGTAGTAGCACCCCAACAGCTGTGTACAACTGGTTCAAATATCTGGTGAGCAACTGTTTCACTGTGGAGGCAACTGTAGTAGCACCCAAACAGCTGTGTACAACTGGTTCAAATATCTGGTGAGCAACTGTTTCACTGTGGAGGCAACTGTAGTAGCACCCCAACAGCTGTGTACAACTGGTTCAAATATCTGGTGAGCAACTGTTTCACTGTGGAGGCAACTGTAGTAGCACCCCAACAGCTGTGTACAACTGGTTCAAATATCTGGTGAGCAACTGTTTCACTGTGGAAGCAACTGTAGTAGCACCCAAACAGCTGTGTACAACTGGTTCAAATATCTGGTAACTGCTTCACTGTGGAAGCAACTGTAGTAGCACCCAAACAGCTGTGTACAACTGGCTCAAATATCTGGTGAGCAACCGTTTCACTGTGGAAGCAACTGTAGTAGCACTCCAACAGTTGTGTAACCAAGGACCTTTCTTCTGTTATAAATGGAAGATAGAGGTGTATGGTGCAGTATTACAAGGCGGCAGAAGGAGTAAGTGAGAAAAAATGAATAGAAAGTATGAGAGTAAGATAAGAATGTATAAATGAAAAACATACAACATCCAATATTTCGGCGTAAGCCTTTTTCGAGGATTACATTCACAAACAAGACAAAACATATAACTAAACAAGAAACTTATCTTTGAACATGATGCGACACTACCTGTATATCACTAATTTTGATGTTAAACTAGCTGTAGGCCATTGACTTTAAATCTGATGTTACACTAGCTGCAGGTAATCAACTTTAAATCTGATGTCACACTAGTTGGTCACTAACTTTCAATATGTCACCTTAGCTCCAGGTAATCAACTTTTAATGTTTTATCATAGTGTGGTACAACTTTCATCTTTTAAATTTCATGTAAAATCTAACACAGAATGTTCTTTTATGTTTTCTAAGATCACTTATTACTTTCCAGGCTCTAGTGAAAGTCTTTACTGCTCTCATTTGGGTTCGTCTAAACTGTCCTACTTATTTCACAGAACTTGAAGCATCAGAAGACTGAAGACAACAATTCTGATTTATTAGACCTTTGTGCTCAGATCTGAAGCAAGAAAAAAAAATGTCAGTTTCCATCTTAGTGTTTTAGCAAAATAATAAACATTAAGTGATAAGACATTGTAACTACTTCTGAGGATCTGCTGTGGGCTAAACTTACATCCATGATCACAACACAAAATAGCAGAAGATTAAGACAGTTGGGACATGTAGAAAGAATGGATGACAAAATAAGACAGCAGAAGATTAAGACAGTTGGGACATGTAGAAAGAATAGATGACAAAATAAGACAGCAGAAGAATAAGATGGTTGGGACATGCAGAAAGAGCAGATAACATAAGGCAGAAGAAGATTAAGATGGTTGGGACATGTAGAAAGAATAGATGACAAAATAAGACAGCAGAAGAATAAGATGGTTGGGACATGCAGAAAGAACTGATGACAACACAAAGCAGCAGATTAGGTTGGATGGGACATGTAGAAAGGATGACAACAGTATTCCTGTGCAAATATTTCATAGTGAGCTTGTGGAAGGAAGGAGAGCAAAAGGCAGATCAAAACTGAAATGCAAAGATATCTGCAAGTCATTTAATTGTCAACTACAAGGAGTGGGAATAGCTGGAACGAGAATATGCCACACAGAATGAGAGTAGGACTTTGCGTAAGAAGTAGTCTTCTTCTTCTTCATTCGCACAAGAAGTAGTGTTTTATTTCAGCAGAAAATATGGCCCAACTGAAAGACAGATGACATAAGCACAGTTATTTGACCTTATAACTCAAATATATTCTGTTGTTATTGCAGCCATTTATGATAATGTTGGCCAGTGTTGAATTCAAGTTATTCACGGCAAGTCTAAAGTCATTGCCTTAAAGTTTCAAGTCCAAGCAAGTAGTCTTACATCAAGTCTCATGTCTCTAAGTTCAATGTTAAGAAAGCGTTGTTTTCATTTACTAGATCAACACAGTATGAAATACGAGGTGAAAAAAAAGCCCACATGCAGGTGCACGCGCACACAAAAAAAAAAAGAAAAAAGAAAGAGACTGTATCTCATTTTACTGAGCAAGCTGAGAAAACCAAATTCAATATGCTACAGAATAGTTCCCATTTGTGTTGACACAAAGCTGCCAACATTCACAGTAATTCTGCAGATCATTTTATGAAAGGTTGTTGAGGACCTCTGTCATTTTTGCTTCCCCATCTTCTACTTCCCTTTGAGCACTAGCTTGATCTTTGGGTTAGGCAGAAGTCATAGGAGGCCAGGTCTGAAGAATATGGTAGGTGCTCTGGCACAGAGATGTGATTTGCTAAAAACTGCTTCACAGACAAAGCGATATGGCTGGAGCATTGTCTTGGTGAAAAAATCCACCCATTGGTCATCATCTTTCATGCCTTCTCTGCCTTCCAAAAATCGTTCACACCATTCAAAAATGCGCGCACGAAACAAGCACTCATCGCTGTAAACATATGTCAATAAATGAAAAGCTTCCATTGCGAAATTCTTCAGCTTCACAAGAAACTTGATGTTAACTTGCCGTTCAGTTTGCACTGCAGTTTTCTAACCAAGTGTAGGTATGAATCTCATATTTGAACATGCGACCACTGGTGCTGAGTACAGTGACATGTAAGAACATGCTCTGAAACCACCTCTTTGTCTCTCCTCTTCCACTCTCAGTTCTCAAGCTCTAAGGTCAGTCTCATATTTTTTTTTTTTGTCAGACCTCATATGATTCATTACAGGACACATAAGGGATTTGTAACCTGTGAAAATGAAGAAATCAAAGTAAAATAAATAAGTCATACAATGTATAATTTAATTTACTCTTCCCTTTATAAGGATTTTGAGTAATAATTTACTGATTTTGATTTTATACAGTATTAACATTTGGTACACCACAAGTGTCACTAGATTTTCTATTTTAGTTTTTGAGTTTCTTTTTCTGTCATTTCCTTCTATTTGTAAGGCCAGAAGTATGTGGGCACCCCTCTTATATTCTGAAAGTTACTACACAAATCCAAACTTAAATTATCATACTAAATCTCAAACCATCTTTCTTTCTGTACAAGACCCATGTGATAACATATGTATGGCAGTGACATAAATTATTATATGCCTAGTGTTGACATGGCAAAACTAAACAAATACAGATTAACTCCTTCCGTGCCGCAGGAAGAAACGCGGATGTTCAGTTGGATGCCGAAATAAAACCGCGGGTCTTGATACATTTAGGGGGTATAGTTGTAAAATGGAATGGAAAACAGCATTTCCATGTACTTCCGTGTACTTATGTTTCAAAACATAACTAAATGTATGAACATTTCATAAATGCAGAGTTTTTTTTTTAGGAAAAAAAGAAGTAATGTGATGTTTTTAGGCAATGATTGTGCCTAGCTCACCATCGGCTAGGTCTAGATCTACACTACTTACCATCTGAGATGAATAGATCTACTTGTCGATCTCGTATTGTGAATCTATGTTGCATTCTCACTAAATTAATGTCTGAAATAACCTCCTAACTACTTCTCCAGTTGTCTAAATATGTCTAGATCTACTTGGGATACATTCAAGAGCAGTGGGGTGGTCACAGTCCATGTCCAAACCCCTATCTACATCATCAAAAACTAAAAATTGTCCATGTTTCTCTTCCTTTTTCTCGTTTGGCATTGCTCGTACCTAAGCACTCTTTCATTATTTTGAAAAGTGTCACCGGAAACGCAGATGAAATATGTACAATCTAAATGTTACACCGGTTCTTTAATTGAAACAAACCAAGAGTCGCTATATCAACCCTATGTACAAATCGGGAAAACTGGAATGCTCGATACAGCGATCCGAGGCACGGAAAGAGTTAAAATTATATTTCTATTACACCAAACAGGGGAATGAGATTACTAAAGCATGTGTTGTCTTACTAATACTGCACTGTGATAAACTTGTCAAACTGACTGACTAAAAAATGTCAAGTTGCAAGATGAGTCCAAGTGGACTATTTTTCATCTAAGCTTTTAAAGTGACATGAGTTGCATGAAGTCCAAGCCAACGGTCTGGTGTGTAAATTGATACAGTCAACAAAATAATGCTAAAAAATCTGATGTTTAAATCATCTTCTAAAATAAAAACATGGATCACTGTGTACATGTATTTTCTGTCACATAACATTTCTAAGTTTGTGCTACTGTATACAGGTATTTTCTGTCACATATCATTTCTAAGTTTGTGCTATTGTGTACAGGTATTTTCTGTCACATAATATTTCTAAGTTTGTGCTATTGTATACAGGTATTTTCTGTCACATAACATTTCTAAGTTTGTGCTACTGTATACAGGTATTTTCTGTCACATATCATTTCTAAGTTTGTGCTATTGTGTACAGGTATTTTCTGTCACATAATATTTCTAAGTTTGTGCTATTGTATACAGGTATTTTCTGTCACATAACATTTCTAAGTTTGTGCTATTGTGTACAGGTATTTTCTGTCACATAACATTTCTAAGTTTGTGCTATTGTATACAAGTATTTTCTGTCACATAATATTTCTAAGTTTGTGCTAACATTCAAGATCACAAGATAAATAAATAATGTTCATGGGTGATAATGTTAAAAATCAAACAAATACAGAAAATGATGTAAATTAAGACATTCTTGCTTCATGTACACATCAACAAAGACAAGACTAGAAAGGTTACAGCCAACTTAAATAATCTGTGAAAACTAATAAGTTAATATGAAAATTTAATTGATAAAGACTAGAAAAAAATTTTGAGTTGTCTTTTGTTACTGTATAACAGTCTAGCCAGTTTCCCATGTCTTGCCATACAAGCCCTCAGACATGCCAGAAAATAACTGCTCCCTACTTAGTTCCATTTTCTACTACTGTATCTCAATATGATCCTGTTTGTCTCTTAGACATCTCATGTCTGACATGAAAATCATTCTTCTAGCCAGTCTTATCCATATGAGACAATGGTTTTCCCAGACTAGAACTTCTGTACAAGCTGTCGCCTTGTCCACTCATGCCTAACCCAGAATCTGTATCACTGCCACTTGAGCGAGGAAGTTCATATCTGGGACATGATGTCCACCGACAAACTTGACCACTGCTGCTTGGAGTGGGTGACGAGCGATAGTCAATGTTGTACTGAAAGAAAATAATGTAGAATTATTCATGTTAAAATACTGCTTTAAAATTAACTTCAATTCTCAACAACTCTTTTTAATTCAATGTTCAATTCTCTAAAACTCTCAATCTGTTCATAAAGATTAACATCTACAGCTCAACACCTGTCAATGTAACCTATTTTTCTATCTGTCAATAGAATCTAAACTCGCAACCCTTTATGAATGACTTTAAAAGAAAATTGTACCAACAAAAAAAAAAAAACAACATCAAACACTTCTCACTTCAATACCAACAACATGGTATTTTCTTCACCTCATGACAGCTTCTAGCTAACACAACATATCTGTAGCATACAATAAGATAACTAACATAACTGCAACTTCTAAGATGACAACTAACACAACATATCTGTGACTTACATTACGATAACAACTAACACAAAACACTTCTAACTTAATACAAAATTTAACAGAACAGAATGTTATTCTGTTACAAAAATAAGAACTAACATATATATGTATCTGAGTATATCTGACTAAACAGTTCTATGGTCTAAAAAAAAAAACTGAACTTCACCTTTGTCGCACAGACAAAGCACGTGGTTACCACTTTTGCCACAACATTCATCAAGTTTTTCGTTTCTTGTATAGCACTGTCAACCTGATCGATATATAAGAGAATAATTATTGGTTATTCTATGACCTATAATGTTTCTGATTTATGGTTATTCTGTGATTTAGAACCCATTAATAAACAATTTCTTGATCATAAATGACTTTATTATGTTGCTTTCAATCAATGACCTGATGCACTGAGCCATACAATTTCTCTATGCAAATATTACCTTATTGAAGGTGGCTGTCTTGCCAAATGTTGCTGACTTGAGGGTTGACAGCAACTGGTGGCAGCAGACAGGAATTCTCTCCAAATACACCAGCAGTTCCTCTTTAGGTGGACAGGCAGGGACCTGTGGTAGTAGAGCATCAAAACGAGAGTTTCAATAACAAGCACTCATCATCATCATCAGGTGCCGTGCCGACTGGTGTTGGCTATTATGCTTCTCCAGAGTACCCGATCCTTCATGCAGGCCATCAGTTCAGTTGGTGATCTCCTCTCACACCATCCCGTCAGACTGTCCAGTATCATTTCTCTTAGTCTTCCTCCTGATCTTCTTCCTTCTATTTTTCCTGTTGTTATAATATTTTCAGTGCCCTCTCTTCTCACTGCATGTCCTATGAAAGTACATTGTCTCTCTCTTATCTTTCTGACAAGGTTTTTTGTCTCTCCAGCTCTTCTCATACATTCTTCATTAGTTATTTTTGCTGTCCAGGGGATTCGCAACATTCTTCTAATAAACCACATTTCTGTTGCTTCCAATGATTTTTGTGCAGACTTGCCTATTGTCCATGATTCACTTCCATATAACAAGACAGGTTCAATATAGCATTTTAGGACTCGTTTTCTAACATTCATTGATAAAGATGTGTTAGCTAATATGTTTCTCATTCTCTGAAATGCAGTCTTTGCTTGGCCTATTCTGTTCCTAATTTCTGTTTTGCATTTCCCATCTGAAGTTATTACTGCTCCAAGGTATTTGAATTTCTGCACCTGCTTTAGAATGGTTCCATTTAATTTAATACTGCATGCTGGTGGATTCTGTTTCTTAGATATAACCATAGTCTCTGTCTTTTTGATGTTCAAAGTAAGGCCTTTCTGTTCACTTTCTTTGGCCACTTTATCCAAGAGATTTTGCACTAGCACACAATTATTCTACATGATCAAGAAATACGAAGGTTATAAATCTCAATCAAACTGAGTGTCATTTATTCATTTGCATGTCCCTTGAGGAACTTTGCCTCCCTAACAGCACTCCTGTAGGCCTCTCGGTTGTGAGCAAGATGCCCTGCTGCTGATGCATCCATTTGTAGATCATCAACGATGTCTTGCAGCCATTTTCACCTTGGTCTTCCTTTCTTTCTTTTTCCCATTAAATACCCTTCCAAGATAGTCTTCTCTAAATTATGATGTTTAATGTGTCCAAAATATTTTAGTTTTCTCTGTTTAATCCCTTTACTAGCCAGCCTTCTTCAATATTAAGTTCTTGTAGTATGGATATATTTGTTCTTTTCTGTGTTCATGATATTTGAAGAAATCTTCTGTAGCATTTAGATTCAAAGGCATTTATGTGCTGTTTTGTTAAGTGTCCAGGTCTCACAGGCATATGGTGTGATGGGAAAGATGCATGCCCTTAAAAATCTTATTTTTGTAGTTCTGTCTGTTCCTCTCCACAGATTTAGTTGTTTTACTTGCTGAAAAGCGATAGATGCCTTCTTTTTAATTTCTCTCATTGTATTTCCATTATTAGTTAGTAATGATCCAAGATATTCAAAACTCTCCACTTATTCCAATTTTTCCTCACTGATACATATTTAAGCTGCCTTGCTCGTTTTGTCATTTGTCATCAATTTAGCATTGAGATAAAGGTTTTGCTCTTCGGTGTTCTTACGGACGGATATAATTAGTTTTTCCATTCCTTCTTGACAGAGTACCAAAACAATTTTTAAAAATAGCAGGCAAAGCACTTTAGATGTAAGACAAAGAGAATTACATGAGGGTCAAATTTCAGTATTTTAATAGCAGTTAGTTGTGAAAGATGAGTTTGCTGACATCACCCAACAAAAAAATGTTATATTTTGTTAATAGCAAAAATTTAATGATACAAATATTAGTGGTAAACATTTCTCTACCTAACAAAAGCTGATATAAATGATATAAGTATTCTCTCTCTCTCTGAACCTTAAGTGCCCAGGGCACATGGGGCTTCCGCAAGGGTTTTCCACAAATGCCTGTCCTTTTTTTCTGCTCAACATCCTTTCTGTTGTTCTTCTCCATGTCTCTTTTGGTCTACCCTTACTTCTGCTCCCTTGTGGTGTCCATCTTAGTGCTATTTTTGGTAGTGAGTTGTCAGTCATTCGGAGCACATGTCCCAACCATCGCCAGCGTCTTTCCTCAATAATTGTTGTCAGTGGTTTCATCTGCATTTCTGCTAATAAGATGTTATTTCTTATGGTGTTTGGCCAAAATATTTTACTAATTCTGATATAAGTATTAGTGGGAAACATTTCTATACGCAACAAAAGCTGTTATAAATGAAACAAATATTAACGGTAAACATTTCATCATAACATAATAACTAAAAACAAAACAAGAATAAAAGCTACTGGAACACACCCTCAAAATATACACAATTTAACAATTCATCAATTCCACATATAAAAGCGGCTTGAGCATTTGTTACAAGACAAGATGCTGCAAAACAGGCTTGAAAAATAAAGTTATAAAGAAAAAAAATGTAAAAAAAAAAATTTCTTTTTTTTTAAGATACCTAACAATATAAACCCACTGTCTGTGACATATGCAAAATGTGCAACTACTAATTTAAATATAATAAAAACTGAAATTTAATTCCCTGATATCTGATAAAAACTGAAATTTAACTCCCTGATATCTGATTAAAAACTGAAATTTAACTGATATCTAATAAAAACTGAAATTTAAATTCCTAATATCTGATAAAAACTGAAATTGAACTGGTTGATAAAAACTTACTGCCAGACGTTTGTTACTCAACTGTCAACTATGTACATAAATGTGTCAAAAAATACAAATATCCAATCCTATATAACATTTGAAAACTGAGAAAAAGATTGATGAAAGAGAGAGAGAGAGTTCAGTGTGTATGGTGCTCACTTTCTGGGCAAAATGTTGTATCGTTGAATAGAGTTTATTGCCTTCTTGAGCAAAAAACTGTGCTTGCACAAACAAGTCCTGAGTTGTACGAAGTGGGCCTTCTCCTCGTGTGAACAGGTACATGCTGAAAGCCATACTGGACATGTTTTTAGCTCGTTTAACCACAGCATTATCTGGTTCCTCCCACTTGTCTGCTTCTGCTTCTGTCTCTGATGTTATAAGTTTCATCTCTAGCCCCAACTTGGCTATCTTAGCTTGCTCCTGAAAATGAGTGTGTGCATGAGATATTAGACAATAAAAACCAATTAAAAAAAACTCTCAAACATGTCATCAATGCTAGCACAACACATGTGTTTGTTATTACAATAAGCTTGTTGTATGTTGTAATTTTTGTTTAATAAAATAAAATAACTGATGTAGTTAGTGAAAAGCAAAAACCATTAATCCTGAACTTCATAGACTTTAAAAAAGGTATTTGATAGCATACACAGAGTTTCACTGTGGAGAATTTTAAGAATATATGGAATACCATCTAAGATTGTCAACATCATTAGAGACCTCTACAATGGATATGTTTGTGCAGTCAACACAGAAGAAGGAATGAGTGAATGGTTCCAGAATGAAACAGGTGTGAAACAAGGATGTATATTATCCCCCTTGCTTTTTGCAATTGCAATAGACTTCATAATGAAAAAATGCTGCACAGGTAAAATGGACATTGACTGGGTACATGAGACTCAACTGGAGAATCTTGATTTTGCAAATGACATAACTCTTATCAGTGACAATGTGAATTTTATGCAAGAAAAAAACAGATACCCTGTCTTCAATGGCTAGTAGAATAGAACTTGAAATTAACAAGGATAAAACAAAAATAATGAAACTTATTAACCACGAAGGAAAAATATATGTAGAAGGAACAGCTGCTGAAGAAGTAAACCAATTTGCATATCTCAGCAGTTGCATAGACCAGGATGGTGACACCAGAAAGGAAGAATTCGAATTGCAAAAGCAGCAACAATCTTCAAGAATCTTGAGCATTCAAAAGTTATAAGCACAAAAACCAAGTTAAGATTATTCAATTCAAATGTAATATCCACCCTCATTTATGCATGTGAAAGCTGGAAAAAAACTAAAGAAATAGACAATAAATTAGACTCTTTCAAAACAAATGCCTAAGGAAAATACTTGGTATAAAGTGGAATGAATTCAAGAACAATGCAGAGATAAGACAGATGACTGAACCACAACCAGTCTCATGTGTGATCAGAAAAAGAAGATGGACATATGTTGATCATGATATGAGAAGAAACAATCAGAGAATCTCCAAACAAGCTATCAAATGGAACACAACAGGCCAAAGAAAAAGAGGTCGACCACGTGAAACTCTAAAGAGGACATTGTTAGCTCTTTCTGTGCCATAGAAAAAAACGCAGACGTTCCGATCTGTGCCAGACAAAAAGCGCGGGTCTTGATAAGTATAGGGGGTATAGTTGTAAAAGTGAATTAAGAAATTATTTCCACATTAAAAAGTATACATATTATGCATTAAAATACCTGTAAATGTAAGAATATTTCATAAATGAAGAGAGTTTTTTAGGAAAAAAAAGATGTAGTGTGATGATTTTATCTGTCACCAGGCTAGGCTTAGGACTAGCATCGATTGACCGGAGATTGTGTAGTCAACTTTGTTTTATCCCATCTCATTGTGTGTTGCATGTTATATTGCATGTTCACTAAAATAATGCCTGAAATAACCTTCTAAATACTTCTTTAGTCCATCTAACAGTCTAAATCTACTTGGGGTACATTCATGAACAGTGGTTTAGTCGTAGGAGGACATGTTTGCCTCTGAAGTCACACAAAAATGTATCTTTTTTTCAATCAAAATGCTGTATTTTGATCTCCCCCTTAGGCAGCTTGAAGACAGTTTTTTAATAATTTTGTGCATAAAACAAAGTTAGCGTACACTGAACCATCAGAAAACAAAGGTGCCACTATCTCAACCACCCATGTAGACAATCTGTGGTCATGTGGCATTACCATCATTCCTGACTTTGAATTTATACGCAATCCATAAGAAATCATTTTCTAACACTTTTCAAACCCAAGTACTTTAAAAAATCTGACATATCATTCTTAAGAGAGTGAAAAAATGATATGTTCAAGGTGACTATGCAACACAGTAGCACCCCCCCCCTCCCCCAGAATACCTGCATCAGCTGTTAAACAACAACTAACAATGGCAGGCTTTCTGTCCTCACCTCTGACACTGTGTTTTGATTAAAAGGCTACTGTACACAGTTGAGGGACCAAAAAGTGGGTCCTCTAGGAATGAGTAGGCATCCTGCTGCATGACTTTTTGAAATCTTTCCCCCAGAGCTATCTGCCTCATTAACAACAGTTTCTGTCTTACAAGTTTCTCTCTGATTTTATAAACTGACATTTCTTCCTCTGTTATGAATGCAAGCTGGTCTTAGTCCTTCGATGAGCTTATTACACAATTTCGCCATGTCATCTATAGGTCTTTTTCTGTAGTGTTAACATTATCATCTTCATCGGTACTATTGTCATCATCGCCACTTTGATTTGGGACCATTCCTACTATTTCATCATCGATCAACTAAAGAACAACTGGAGCCTCAAATTTTGATGTTAAAAACTTCAACACCCACTACTTCCAACTTGCTGATGGACTATGAAGGTATATTTTTTTCTGAATATTTTTTTCCTCAGAAACTTTCATGAAACACACTCTATCACCATGGAATAACAAAATTTCTGCCAATACATGAGAAATGTAATGATGCCTACATTAAAAATACTTATACTCACTGAAAAAAGTAAGTGTGCAATGCTTTAAAAAGCACCATGAACGTGATGACTGAAATAAAATTTGGCACACATTATGTTTGATTATCCAATAACAGATAAAATGATAACTTTCAGGCTGGTCACATGTCACAGAAAAGTGAAAAAAAACTCACCTAATGTGGCTCACCACCCCATGAAAAGAAAATCAGGGTTTCAACATTGTGTGTATTCCCCTTGGGCAGTTATCACTGCTTGACACTGCCTTCTCATCGAACCAATGACACGATGTATCAACTGTTGAGGCATGTTATTCCATTCTTCTTGCAATGCTTGGGTTAATTCTTGCCGGTTTCTAGGACAATTGTGTCATCTTTGCAACCTGCGATCAAGTTCATCACAAATGTGTTCGATAGGTGACAGGTCCGGTGAAACTGTTGGCCATGGCAAGACAGTAATCTGATGCTGCTGAAAGTGGTCCTTGACCACACATGCCACATGTGGATGAGCGTTATCTTGCTGCAGTATCATGCCTTGTGCATTAGAATCCAGAAAAGGCATTACGTGGCATGTAATGATTTCGCCCCTATATCATAAACCTGTAAGAATGACTTTGAGGAAAACTAGGTTTGTTGAGCCAGCACAGGAAATTTCTCCCTAAATCATTACACTCCCTCCTCTCCACCTCTAGCACAGTTACTCACAAAGCGTTCTCCTCTTCACCTGTACACTAAAGCACGCCCATCATGGCCTTGCAGACAGAATCTGGACTTATCAGTAAATAGATCCGTCTCCACTGATGATAGGGCCATGCCACGTGGTGCCTGGCCCAGGTCAAGCGGGTTTGTCTGTGGTGAACTGTCAGTACTCGTCTATAAGGTAAGAGATTTATCTCTCTGTCTGTTCTGCACTGTCCTGCCCAACACATGTCTTAAACCTGGAATGTTGCTGGCAGTCTATTTTGCCTGGAGAAACCTGTTACAAAGATGCATGAGGTTGATGTAGTGGTCTTGTGCATGGATAGTAACTTGTGGTCTACCGTTTCTATGGTGGTCAGCAACGGAACCATTTTGGTTAAAACGACTTTGAAGGCGTGATATTGTGTTTCTGTGAACATTAAAATGTTGAGATACTGCTGCTACTGTTGATCCAGCAATTAACATCTCAACAGCTATTTCTCGCTGACAGTCTTGGCATGATGAAAAAAGATGTTTATGTTGGAATTCCACTACTCCTTTCTTCAATGATTACGTGAAGAGATCTCTAAGAACAGAATTACACACTTACCCTCATTTTATCCATGGTCAGTAACCAATCGTGGATCACTGCACATGATTTCACTGGAGCTGTGGTTATTTCCCCATGAATAATGTGATCAACTTTGTGCAGCAATGGGAAGTGGACAATGCTCAGACAAAACTTCGTGCCAAATTTGATTTCATTTCACTCATGACAACGTGATTGGTGTGCTTGACACCACTGCACACTTATTTTTTTCCGTGTTATATACATCCCAGAAACTTGACAGGAAACATACTGATATTGATATCAATGGGAAAACTAAAGTAACAACAATGTACTGCAAAAAGGATGAATCTGTATTGTTAAAAAAAAGTTTAAAGATAAGTTTTAAAAAAAGTTCATGCACAGCCTACCTCAGCATCAAGTTTTGTTGGCCTGACAGCGCGAGAAGCAACACTAGAATCAAGTTTCACAGGTCTGAGACTGCGGGAGCTGCTCCCATGCTTCTATAAAACACACACACACAAAAAATAGCTTCTATAAAACACACACACAAAAAATAGCTTCTATAAAACACACAAAAAAAATATCACTGAGTGCAGGAAAGTAATATAAAATGTAGTTTCATACATATTAAATAATAAAGTTAGTGTTGTGAATGAAAGCAGTAAGAAAATGTGGCTCAAGTAACACACACTGTAGAGACTAACATTAGAAGACAGGTGGACATACTGAAAAATATAACCTAGTTATAGAAAGAGAAGGGTTAAATGCTGATAGTCAGAGTTAATTGTTGAGATTATGTTAAACATGTAGCATTTGTTGATAATATAAAATGTGACATATATAACGTTTGCTGATAACATGAAACATGTGTCATATGTAGTGTTTGTTGGTGGCATGAGGCATGTGACATGTATATTATTTGTTGTGACATGAAACATGTGACATTTATAGTATTTGTTGTGACATGAAGTATGTGACATTTATAGTATTTGTTGTGGCATGAAACATGTGACATTTATAGTATTTGTTGTGACATGTAGTATGTGAAATTTATAGTATTTGTTGTGGGATGAAACATGTGACATATAAAGTATTTGTTGGTGGCATAAAACTTGTGACATTTGGTGGCATGAAACGTGACATTTATAGAATTTGTTGTGGCATGAAACATATGACATTTATAGTATCTTGTGGCATGAAACATGTGACATAAACAGTATTTGTTGGTGACATGGAACTGAACAATTTTACTAGAAAATAATAATTTTAGTTTGACTATATATATATATATATATATATAACAGAATGTGGGTAAACAAAGTCATGGCCATGCTGGAGCTGGGTTTGTCAAGATGTTGTATTATACGTCACATATCATTTGGACAAAAATCCACAACACAGACACACTAACACAAACACAGAGACATGCACAGATGTGCAGATAAAAACAAACTGACACAGGCAGACAGATAGAAGAGTCTGCTTCAAGATATATGCATGTGTTAAAGAGCATATTTAAATGCAGAATGCAGAAAGCTAAATATACAAAATAATGAGGCAGTAAAATTCAGTAGAACATATTCACCACATGCAATAGAAAAATGTCACCAAAGAACAGTAATGGCATTTTTCTTCTTGGAAGACAGTTTTGAAACTGCTAATTATTGCAGACACATATTACATATTACAGGCAAATGTTAGCTACTGCAGACATGTGTTACATATTACAGGCAAATGTTAGCTACTGCAGACATGTGTTACATATTACAGGCAAATGTTAGTTACTGCAGACATGTGTTACATATTACAGGCAAATGTTAGTTACTGCAGATATGTTACATATTACAGGCAAATGTTAGTTACTGCAGACATGTGTTACATATTACAGGCAAATGTTAGTTACTGCAGACATGTGTTACATATTACAGGCAAATGTTAGTTACTGCAGACGTGTGTTACATATTACAGGCAAATGTTAGTTACTGCAGACATGTGTTACATATTACAGGCAAATGTTAGTTATTGTCGACATTTGTTACATATTACAGGCAAATGTTAGTTATTGCAGACATTTGTTACATATTATAAGCAGATGTTAGGTACTGCAGACATATTGTGGATTTGTTAGTTATTACAGGTAAATGTTATTTATGGATTTTGCTGAGAATTATTTTGCTGACAGTTTCTCTGTTGATACTATATAAAATGTCACCATACAACTAAGCAATACAAATGAGTCACCATACAACTAAGCAATACAATTGAGTCACCATACAACTAAGCAATACAAACAAGTCACCATACAACCAAGTAATACAAACGAGTCACCATACAACTAAGCAATAAAAACAAGTCACCATACAACCACGCAACACAAACGAATCACCATACAACTAAGCAATACAAACAAGCCACCATACAACCAAGCAGTACAAGCTTGTCACCACACACTAAGTGGTACAAACATACCACACAAGACACATGTCATCATACACTAAGCAATACAAACATGTCACCACACACTAAATGATAAAAATGTCACCATACACTAAGCAACACAAACACATCACCAAACAACTACACATTACATGCAAGTAACATAACAAACCTTACATCCTTCCCGTGCTCTTAACATTATATAGGGCTCCTGTTTTCAGCAAGTTTTTCAACCTCATCAAGGGATTTTATGCTGACTAATTTGGCCTCTCTTAACAATGTCCTCTTTAGAGTTTCATGTGGTTGGCGTCTTTTTCTTTGGCCTGTTCTGTTCCACCTGATAGCATGTTTTGGGATTCTCTGACTGTTTCTTCTCATCACATAACTGAAATGTGTCCATCTTATTTTTCTGATCACCCATGAGACAGGCTGTTATTCACTGATCTGCTTTATCTCTACATTGTTCTTGAATTCGTTCCACTTTATACATAGTACTTTCCTCAGGCTGTAGCAATATATTAGAATAAGTACAGAATGATTGGGAAAACCCGATCCTCTGGTTGTTGCTCAGCTAGAAAAGAGCACCATGCAGCACTAGGACTAGCAGACAAAGAAAAAAAGCAGACATTTAGAAGTGAAAAATGTTTGAATAGAAGAGTTGGGTTAGCTTTTGAGTGAAAAAGTCACAGTTTTTGTCTTGGCTACATGAGTAGTAGCATTGTCATTAAGTTTGTGTGGTGGGATGGATATATTTGTAACATGCTGTCCCCTGGGACATAGTTTTGTGTAGTTTATGTATAGCAGAGTTTGAATTATCATGATTCTGTGTAATGTCCTTCCAAATGAAATTCTGTAAAGTGTGAGCATGGACATTTTTGTATATTATCTCTGTAAGGTTTTTCTTCCAATGGCAAACCAGTTCCTGCCAGAAGTCTGTTTTTGTCACCTGCCATGTGGCAGCAGTCTTGCTCATCACCATCTACTCACCGCATCTTTCCATCAATAAAGTTTATGTGAATTTGTCAATCGCCAGTTGTCTGTTGACCGATAATTGTCGACAGTTTCATCTGAGAGAATCTGCTGTAACGTTCCAGTTGTTGATATTGTTTGGTGTCGGAATGCCTGGGCTGTGCGTTTAATCAGCGTATAACTAAAACGCAAAAGTTCCAAAGAAATAAGTTCTCTAATTGACACTAAACAAAATTAAAAATTCTTCAGTGGTTCCCAACCACAACTCATTAAAGCAGCCACTCTCTCGTATTCTAGATGTTCAGATACAGATATAAGTCTTCACTATTGAGGCAGCCACCCTCTCTTATTCTAGAAGATGTTCAGATACAGATATACGTCTTCACTATTGAGGCAGCCACCCTCTCTTATTCTAGAATGTGTTCAGATACAGATATACGTCTTCACCATTAAGGCAGCCAATCTCTCTTATTCTAGAAGATGTTCAGATACAGATATACGTCTTCACCATTAAGGCAGCCAATCTCTCTTATTCTAGAAGATGTTCAGATACAGATATATGTCTTCACCACTAAGGCAGCCAATCTCTCTTATTCTAGAAGATGTTCAGATACAGATACACATCTTCACTAGTGCAGTGTTGGCCCAGTAGTAATATGTCACAACAGTAAAGAAATCTATTTTAGCGCTTTTGTTTTCAAAAGAATCTAATTTGTTATTTCTTTAGTTGTTTTCCAGCTTTCGTATGCATAAATGAGGGTGGCTATTACATCTGAATTGAACAGTCTTAATTTGGTTTTTGTGCTTAGAACTTTTGAATGCCATATGTTTTCAAGATTCTTGAAGATCGATGCTGCTTTTGCAGTTCTAATTCTAATTTCTTTTCTGATGTCACCATCCTAGTCTATGTAGCTGCCAAAGTATGCAAATGGTTTTCTTCTTCAACAGCCGTTTTTTTCTGCATATAATTTTCCATCTTGATTAATGAGAAGTTTCATTATTTTTGTTTTGTCCTTGTTAATTTCAAGTTCTATTTTGCTACCCAGTGAAGACAGGCTATCTGTATTTTCTTGCATAAAATTTACACTGTTACTGATAAGAGTTATGTCATCTGCAAAATCAAGATCTTCTAGTTGGGTCCCATGTATCCAATCAATGCCTATTTACCTGTGCAACATTTTTTCATTATGAAGTCTATGGCAATTACAAAAAGCAAGGAAGATAGTAAACACCTTTGTTTCACATCTGTTTCTATCTGGAACCACGCACTCATTTCTTCTTCTGTGTTGACTGCACAAATATATCCATTGTAGAGGTCTCTAATGATGTTGACAATCTTAGATGGTATTCCATATATTCTTAAAATTCTCCACAATGAATCTCTGTGTATGCTATCAAATACCTTTTTTAAGTCTATGAATTTCAGGATTAATGGTTTTTGCTTTTCAATATGTTCTTCAAGTATTATTTTTAGAGTGAAGATCTGGTCGAGACAGCTTCTCCCTTTTTGAAATCCTGCTTGTTCATCTTGCATTGCAGAATGACTTTGCAAAACACTTTTGACACAACTCATAGTAACTCCAATTATTGTAGTTGCTAAGGTTGCCTTTCTTTTGGTACTTTAACAATGATTCCTTTTTTTCCATTTAGAAGGGACCTTTTCTTCTTTCCAAACTTTATTAAACATTCTTTGTAGTTGTCTCATGTTGTCACTGTTAATAGCTTTTAACATTTTTGTGAGCTATTAGATTCACTGCTGTTTCAGTTTTGTTCAATGTAATTTCATCTAGGTTGACATTTTGTTGTGGGACTGGTAAGTCAGTTTCAAGACTTTAACAATTTTTTTTAGGTGTGGTCAATTAAGTATTTCTTGGAAGTGTTCAGCCCATCTTTGCTTTTGGTCTTTACTTGATGTTAATATGGTGCCAGTTTTTGCTAAAGATTGGTATTTCTTTGGATGTAATAGTACCTGTTATCCTGTTTTGTATTATATAGAGTTTTGCTATCTCCTGTTTAACAAATACAGAGGGTTAAAAACACCACAATACAGAGTGTTAAAAACACTACAATACAGAGTGTTAAAAACATCACAAAAACAGAGTCACAAATATTTGGGTTTAATTTATAAAGACATCACTTGAACACTATAAAAACTGACATATCAATATTACAGATATGTAGCCACTGTGTATAACAAAAGCATATTAATATCTGTTCATTAGGATTACAGATTCCAAAAAGCTGAAAACAGTACATTAGGTGGTACTGGAAAGTTCTCCAATTAGTCTTAAGAAAAAATACAGACTTATTTTATTTAAATATGGCCACCATCCACTTTGAAACAGTCCCCTTAGGAATGTGTACAGCAGTTTCAGAGCCCCTTCCATGCTTCAAAAGTATGATGGAAGTCTTCTCCCTGAATGCTGTCCAATACTGTCTGTAATTCTGTTTATATTTCATCTATAATGTCAAAGCAGCACCCCGTCAACTCAAATTCCATTTTAGGGAACAAGACCAAGTCACAGAAGGCTAGGTCAGGCGAGTACAGATAGTATGGGATGACTATTATGTTGTTTTCTGTAAAAAATTGTGTTGTCCTTTGGAGGTGTGACTGCATGTGTTGTCATGATGCAGAAGCCAACTATGGTTGTGCCACAGTTTTTGTCACACATCTCTCAAGCACCTGAAAACATCACAGTAATGGTCAGACTTCACTGTACTGCCAGGAGGAGCACATTCTCAATGAATGATGCCCTTGATGCTTTTTGTTGCATTCTAGACTTGCTGCACCCTTTGATCTTGGTGACTCCAGGCTCTTCTAGTGTCATCTTCTTCAATCATTATAGTACCTCTCCACTAAATCCACCCCTTCTTACTTTTCAAACTTCCTCACAGCATCACTCTGCAACCCCGCTATTTTCTCTGCAACCCCTCTTCTCTGCAACACCTCTTCCCCAATCACCTGTTTCAAATTCTCCCAGCTAGGCCAGTAGTGCGTCACTCTCTCTCCCCTCTCCGGTTCCCCATCCACCACTCCCAGTTACAACCCACCGACCACATGTCACAGGTCTCTATTTAAACAATTTCCACGTCCTACCAGATCCATTCCTGACACACACCGCCAGACAAGCCACACCTTGCAATTTACAGCTAAGTACTCCTTTTAAAAAAAACTTTTTTTTTTTTTTAACAGTATTCATGTAAATCTATACTTTATCTCCTCTCCCTATTTCTTCGTCCTGTATGTTTTTGTATGATTAAGGCTCACGCCGAAACGTCACAACTTTGTAATCGTTAAGTAATAAAGCTGCTCCTACTTTTTTCCAATTTTATACATTCCAGTGTCATGTCTGTTGCTTTGTCTCCAAATCATAGCCATAAACCAACATTTCATTGCCCATAATGATCCTAAGGAAAAAAGCTGAGTCATAATTAGATGTCTCACAAATCTCAAGGCACACATCAAGATGCAAATGCTTTTGATCAAGTGTCAAAGCCTGGGGACAAACTTCGCAGTAATACAATACATGCTCAGTTTTTCCATTAGGATCTCCATAACTGATTCCAGCTATATGAGACAGCCAACAAACTAATCAGCGATGGTCTTCATTAATGTCTTGGTGTTCTGTTGGTGAGTGGATGCCTTGGACACTTGACATCCTTCAACAGTCAACAGATCCTGAAAAATGAACATCACTCAAAAATCTGGGCCTAACTTAAAGAATGTTCACCAAAAGCATTTTGAGGGTCTCAGTGGCAGGTTTACTGAGTTTCATGCAAAATTTGATGCAGCCATGTTGCTCAAATTTGTCAGCCACTGTAACAATCACAGTCTAACACAAAGTCATAAACTGCATGTATAAAACAAACACATGTAGGCAATATAATACCAACTGGCAGACTGATTCAGCAGGTTTAGGAGTAATGTCTTTAGTTGTCCTGCATGTACTTGTTGAATGGTACAGGCCAGGAACTTTCTAATACAACATCATACATATTCAAGAAAAGACCAAAAATTGTAAATAGCACACCAAATGGCACAGACAGCATGATGCAGCCACTGAACACCTCTAAAGGCACGTTTTGACAATAAACTGCCATTTTTTTTTCTGCACTGCTATCAGCATTATAGAACATTATTAAGAGAGGCCAAGTTAACAGGCATAAAATCCTTTGATGAGGTTGAAAGACTCGCCGAAGACAGGAAAAATTGGCGAACTACTTTGCGAGCCCTATGTGACGTCTAACGGCACGGGAAGGATATAAGAAGATATAAGATCAGCATTATATGCACAGCTACACCAGCTGAAGAGCAAACTCTCAAGCCATCCATCCGACAATGAAAGAGGTTAAAGAACAACATGTGTGTGAAATTTTGCTGGAAACTTGGTAAAACTTGATCAGAGACATTTCCTTTGCTTACTCTATGGGGAAGATTATATAAGCCAGACACAGTGGTATGAGTGGTTTATGTGTTTTAAACATTGGTCAGCAAAGATCCCAGGTCTTGATGACCTTCCATATCAGCAGATGACAATCATGTTGAGATTCATGGAAACTGTCATTTAACTGTCCGAGAAGTTGCTGATGAAGTGGGCATCAGTATAGGATCTTGCAATAAAATTTTGACTGAAAAACTTTAGATGCATCGTCCAGTGCAAAATTTGTCACATTTGTTGACTGCTGATCGGAAAAAACTAGTTTGAATTGTGTCAGGAACTACCTGACAATGCAAATAGCAATGTAAACTTTCTTAGAAACATCACACTGCTAAACAAGAGTCCATTAGTTACTGGGCTTTTGTATCATAACCCAAATGCATCACCCTTGTGGTATGATCACTTTATCACTATGACAGATAATGTTTCAAACTTTAAGTTCAAATATATAATCATTCTTGGTGATTTCAATATACATTTAAAAGTCAAATTCTACTTGGAGCAATATTATATTATCTTAGAATTTTTCCCAAATCGTCATCAAACCTACCAAAGTTACAGAAGTATCATCCACATTGTTAGATTATATATATATATATATATATATATATATATATATATTGTTGCTCTCTCAGAAAACACTGAATGTACAAAGGGTGATTGATAAGTTCTCAGCATAAGGTACAAATACTTGAAACACACAGTTGATATTAGGTGCATTTGTAGATCAGGTTACTCTAACATTAAACACCAAGTTTCAAGAAATTAACTGTAACCAATTTTTTTTTTTTTTTACAGGCTACTGAAGTGGTAAGGGGTGACAGAAACTGAGAAAATGGATAAAATTTCTAACAGAACAGTCATTTGCTACCTCTGCATCAAGGGCTTATCATCGAAGGAGATCCACGAGCATATGATAGAGACTCTAGGGGAGAGTACCCCTTCTTACAGCACAGTGAAGAAATGGGCAGCTCTATTCAAACATGGAAGGGAGAGTCTGGAAGATGATCCCCATCCAGGAACACCAAGACAGTAATCACTGATGAAATCACTGGCAGAATCCATGACATGATAATGAAGGATCAACGACTAACTGAGCGGAAGTTCATGCCTTTATTCACAATGATCTTCAAATGACAAAGGTCTCTGTTGGATGGGTCCTGAAACTTCTTGGAGCTGATCACAAATGACAGCGTCTCAACATGTCAAGAGATAATCTTGGCCATTTTTCTGCAAATCCTGGAAAGTTTCTTCAGCATTTGTGACTATGGATGAGACTTGGGTTCATCATTTTCAACCAGAAACCAAAGAACAGTCAAAGCAGTGGAAACATCATGGATCCCCACCTCCAAAGAAAGCAAGGGTGGTTCTGTCTGCAGGCAAAGTGATGGCTTCCATCTTTTGGGATTCAGAAAGTGTACTATTGGTAGACTGTCTTCAAAAGGCCAGAACGGTCACTGGGGGCCTATTACGCTAATCTTGTGAAGCAACTGTAGGTTAAAATGAAGGAAAAGCATCGAGGGAAATTGACAAGAGGAGTCATCTTTCAGCAAGACAATGCTCCAGTTCACAAGTCAGCAGTGGCAATGGCTGCCATTCGTGAATGCAGCTTCCAGCTTCTTGAACACCCTCCTTATTCCCTAGATTTGGCCCCTTCAGACTATTACCTGTTTACCAAACTCAAAAAGGAGCTCAGTGATCGCAAATTTGCGTCAGATAATGACGACATTCATGCTGTAGACCACTTTCTACTGGCACAAGATACTTTTACAAAGAGGGGATCTGTATGCTCCAGGATCACTGGACTAAGTGCATAAACTTGCAAGGGGACTATGTTGAGAAATAACCCCAAAACAGTTGTACACAAATAATCCACTGTACCTTATGCCAAGAACTTATCAATCACCCCTCGTAACATCCCTAATGCTTCATTAAGTGATTATTACCCAGTCTGCTGTATGTGGAGACGAAAGGTGTATAAAGTTCCAAAACACAATATGTATGAAATTCAGAAGTTTCAAAAAATTTAATCCAGAATTACTCTTAAATAGTTTACCAGTATCTTCATTTACAAGTTTACCAACTAACTGACTCAGATGAAGCTACAGAATATTGGCTAAAGATCTTCAGAGATGTATTAAACAAGCACGTCTTCATGAAAGAGGAGAGAGTAAAACATGAGACAAAGTCACCTTGGATAACACCTGAATTACTGCATGTCATGAAAGAGTATGACTAAGTGTGCAAAATCAAGGACTTCAGTACCCACCGTTCACTTAGGAAAGAAGTTCAATATTTAATAAGACAAGAGAAGAAATATTAATTTAAGAATCTAGTACAGAATAAACCAAACAGGAAATCAATTTGGAAAGCCATAAATACCCTAGTGAATAAGATTGATTTTCAAGCCAATAATCCTGCATACATCATCATCATCATCATCAGGTGCAGTGCCAACTGGCGTTGGCTATTATGCTTCTCCAGAGTACACGATTCTTCATGCAGGCCATCAGCTCAGTTGGTGATCTCCTCTCACACTATCTCATCAGACTGTCCAGTATCATTTCTCTTGGTTTTCCTCTTGATCTTCTTCCTTCTATTCTTCCTGTTGTTATAATATTTTCAATGTCCCCTCTTCTCATTGCATGTCCTATGAAAGTACATTGTCTCTCTCTTATTTTTTTTTACAAGATTTTTTTTGTCTCTCCAACTCTTCTCATACATTCTTCATTAGTTATTTTTGCTGTCCAGGGAATTCGCAACATTCTTCTAATAAACCACATTTCTGCTGCTTCCAATGATTTTTGTGCAGACCTGCCTATTGTCCATGATTCACTTTCATATAACAAGATAGGTTCAATATAGCATTTTAGGACTCGTTTTCTAACATTCATTGATAAGGATGTGTTGGCTAATATGTTTCTCATTCTCTGAAATGCAGTCTTTGTTTGGCTTATTCTGTTCCTAACTTCTGTTCTGCATTTCCCATCTGAAGTTATTACTGCTCCAAGGTATTTGAATTTCTGCACCTGCTTTAGAATAGCTCCGTTTAATTTTATACTGCATGTTGGTGGATTCTGTTTCTTAGATATAACCATAGTCTCTGTCTTTTTGATGTTCAAAGTAAGGCCTTTCTGTTCACTTTCTTTGGCGACTTTATCAAAGAGATTTTGCACGTCTTGTTGGTTCTCAGCTATCATTACTGTGTTGTCAGTATACTGAAGGTTGTTAATATTGTATCCTCCAATTTTTATGCCTGGTTCTGTGTTGATCATTCTTAGAATATTCTCACTGTACAGAGAAAAAAGGTCTGGACATCCTTGTCACACCCCTTGTTTTATAGGTTGATATTTTCCAGTTCTATTTTCAACTCGAATTGCTGCTTTTTGCTGCCAGTATAGATGTTTTACAATCCTCAGGTCTTTACCGTCTATATTGATATCTTCAAGCATTTTAATAATTTCATTATGTTTCACCTTGTCAAATGCCTTGGTGTAATCAATGAAGCATAAGTAGAGATCTTTCTGTACTTCTAAAGCTCTTTCTGTTAGTGTTCGTAAAGCATAAATGGCATTGTGTGTTCCCTTTCCTTCTACAAATCCAAACTGTTCATCTGCTATTTCCATTTTTATCTTTTTCCTTGTTCTTCTCATAATTATTCTCAGAAGCAGCTTCGTTATGTGACATGAGAGGCTGATAGTCCGGTGGTCGTCACATTCCTTTGCACCTGGTTTCTTTGGTAGTGCTATAAACATGGATTTAAGCAGGTCACTGGGCATATAACCACTATTGTAAATAACATTGGTTATTATTTTTATTCCTGTCTCCTCTAATGCCTCTATTTCTTCTACTGTTATATTATCAGGCCCATTTGCTTTTCCTTTTCTTCATGTGTTTGATAGCATCTATGATTTCATCTTTAAGTATTGGTTGTCCATCACAGTTTTCAGTATCTAGTGTTAATTCTGGTCTTTCTCCTCCATATAGCTCAAAGATGTATTCTGTCCACAATGTCTTCTTTTCCCATTAACATTTTACCTTCTTTTTATTTCAGGCATCCTGTGGTATATTTTGTTTGAGTTCACTAACTTATTTGTGCATGTTTTTGTTGTCTTTATTTTGAGAGTCCTCTATCTATCTGCACTGTTCATTTAACCACACTTACTTTGCTTCTCTGCATTTGCGTCTTATTTCTGTATTTATCTTGCTATATTTTTCTTAGTTATTTTTACTCCTCCTCCTCTTGTCCATCAGTCCTAAGATGTCATCTGTCATCCATTTATTTTTAGGGGCTTCTTATTTTGGTGGTATTATCTCCTTAACAGTTTGGTTTGCAGTCAAAACAGAAGAAGGGATGAGTGAATGGTTCCAGACTGAAACAGGTATGAAACAAGGATGTATACTGTCTCCTTTGCTTTTTGGAATTACAACAGACTTCATAATGAAAAAATGCTGCACAGGTAACACAAGTTGACTGGGCACATGAGACCCAACTAGAAGATCTTGATTTTGCTGACATAACTCTCATCAGTAACAATGTGAATTCCATGCAAGAAAAAACAGATAGCCTGTCTTCACTGGCTAGCAAAATAGGACTTGAAATTAACAAGACAAAACAAAAATAATAAAACTTCCCATTAATCAAAATGGAAAATTCACACAGAAGGAACAGATATTGAAGAAGTCAATCACTTTGCATACCTTGGAAGCTATATAGACTAGGATGATGACACCAGAAAAGAAGTTAGAATTAAAACTACAAAAGCAGCATTGAACTTCAATAATCTTGAGAACATATGGCATTCAAAAGTTCTAAGAACAAAAACCAAGTTAAGATTATTCAATTCAAATGTAATATCCACCCTCATTTATGCATGTGAAAGCTGGACATCAACTAAAGAAATAGAAAAAAAATTAGACTCTTTTGAAAACAAATGCCTAAGGAAAATACTCTACATCAAGTGGAACGAATTCAAGAACAATGCAGAGATAAGACAGATGACTGAAAAACAACCAGTCTCATGGGTGATCAGGAAAAGGAGATGGACATATATTGGTCACGTGATGAGAAGAAACTGTCAGAGAATCCCAAAATAAGCTATAAAATGGAACACAACAGGCCAAATAAAAAGACGCAGACCATGTGAAACTCTGAAAAGGACATTGTTAAGAGAGGGCAAATTAATAGGCATAAAATCCCTTGATGAGGTTGAAAGACTCACTGAAGACAAAAAAAAAATAAAATTGGCAAACTTCTTTGTGAGCCCTATGTGATGTTTAACAGCACGGGAAGGATATAAGATAAGTTTGGTGTATAGAATCTCTTAACATTGCCCATCTATGCTACTTATCTTTGCATCTATTTGTTATAATAACTTTGTATTGTTCTTGCAGTTTTTGGTCATTTTTAAGGAGTTCTGTATTCAGTTTGTTTCTCATATTTCTGCCTGCTTTCTTTAGCTTTATTCTAATTTTTCCACAGAGTGGGTCGTGGTCACTATTGCAGTCAGCTCCTGGCATGGTTTTTGTTGTCAGTAATGCATTCC
Source organism: Achatina immaculata (assembly GCA_009760885.1). Lineage (NCBI taxonomy): Eukaryota > Metazoa > Mollusca > Gastropoda > Stylommatophora > Achatinidae > Lissachatina > Lissachatina immaculata. Next base: position 3,344,534 of record CM019714.1, read on the forward strand.
AGAATTGTTTGTTGATTAATACGTAGTCTATTTGGTTAAAAGTCTTTTTGTCTGGGCTGCACCACGTTGCCATCTTCGGGGATGTTGTTTAAACCAGGTGTTTCTTACCATGCTGTGTATTCTTGCCCATTCAATTAATTTACTACCTCTGTCATTCCTCTCCCCCAGTCCATAGTCACCAACGGTGTCTGAAGTTCTTCCTTTACCAACTTTGGCATTAAAATCTCCCATGACTGTGGTAACTTCATGTGACTTTGTGTGTTTTAGTGCTGTCTCTATGTAATTATAAAATAGCTGTACATCTTCTTCAGAACTTTCAGATGTTGGAGCATACACTTATATAATATTTATGTTTATTGGTCATCCTTTCAGTTGGGCTAGCAGGACTCAGTCCAAGATTTTCAAATATTCTACAATTGTCCTTGCTGTTTGTTCGTCAAATATTATTCCTACTCCTCGTTCATGTTTCTCAGTTCCTGAATATATTATTGTATATTTATCAGAGTTTATCTTCCCTGCACTTGTCCATCTAACTTCACTCATTCCTAATATGTTGATCTTCATCTTTTCCATTTCTCTCTTTACATTTTCTAATTTTCCAGCCTGGAATAAAGTTCTAACATTCTATGTTGCTACTTTGAACTTGTTAAGTTTTGCCACCAGTAGCTTGATGACAATCTGGCCTAACATGTGGCTCGCAAGCTGCCCTACCAGACGAGGATCCTGCATACACTAGGTACACATTTTTAGAACTCATTTCAGAGAAGAAATCAATGCTCTTAAATCATCAATACCAGCTTCTGTATGTGACTTACATGAACTACAAACATTCACTAATAATATATGTACTAAATTTAAGCAGTTATACATTCCATTCTTAACAGTCAGTGAAGTGTACAACACACTCCAATCTTAACAACCAGTGGAGTGTACAACTATCTTTTATCCTTAAAGAATAACAATACAGCAGTGCTTGATGAGTTCTGGAATAAAATTTTATGTTATGCTGCACCTGTCATTTCATATACACTAACTTACATCTTTAATCAGTGCACTGCAAAATGTTATTTCCCTGAGACCGAGTCCAAGAAATAGACAAGAAATTAGACTCTTTTGAAAACAAATGCCTAAGGAAAATACTCCGCATCAAGTGGAACGAATTCAAGAACAATGCAGAGATAAGACAGATGACTGAACAACAACCAGTCTCATGGGTGATCAGGAAAAGGAGATGGACATATGTTGGTCACGTGATGAGAAGAAATGATCAGAGAATCCCAAAACAAGCTATCAAGTGGAACACAACAGGCCGAAGAAAAAGAGGCAGACCGCGTGAAACTCTGAAGAGGACATTGTTAAGAGAGGCCAAATTAACAAGCATAAAATCCTTTGATGAGGTTGAAAGACTCGCCGAAGACAGGAAAAATTGGCGAACTACTTTGCGAGCCATATGTGACGTTTAACGGCATGGGAAGGATATAAGATACGTTAGCAGACATAAATAAATGATGACAGACTATGTGGCACCATCTCTGTCGACTTTAAAAAGACATTTGATATGACTGACTATGACATTCTTGTAACAAAATTAAAGACTTATGGACTGTACCCTGACCTAATAAAATTAATTGCATCATTTCTTTCACACAGACAACAGTTAGTACTTGTATTATTCAACAACTCTTCATCAGATTCATCTGTGGTTGACACCAGTGTTTCACAAGATTCTATTCTAGGCCTGTTGCTCTTTGCTATCTATATCAATGATCTTCTACTTCATCTTAAACACTCTTCTTATCACCTTTTTGCAGATGGTTGCAGTTTACACCAATGACTACAACTGTATTAACCTAGAATCAACTCTTCAGGTCAAGATAAATAATCTAATTAAATGGAGCAACAACAATGGCATGACTATAAACACTGATAAAACAAAATCAATGCTTATAACTACAAGACAGAAACTACTAAACATGACAAAAACATGACAGCTCTGTACAGAAACATCACAGACAAAAAACATTAGCAAACACAAAATGCTTGGTCTCACTGCTGACCAACATCTGATCCAGAGCTCTCATGCGCAAAGTCTAAAAAACTCACTGCGCATAAAGTATACCAGTTATCCAAAATTAAGCATTTCATTGATCAAGATACAAGAAAGACATACTACACATCATACATACAATCACATTTAGACTACTGCTCAACAATCTGGGATGGTTACTCAGTGTCAAATACAAATAGGCTTTACTCAAAAGCGAGCAGTAAAGCTTATTAGTGACAAAGATCATGCACAAACAACAAATCAGCACAAACGTATCAAAACTCTGCCAACAAAGCCAAGTTGGTACATAAAATTCTATCACAGAATGCTCTGTCTTATCTATGGAAACTGTTTAAATCTAAACAAAGTGTAGCCAATGCTTAAACAACATATAAATTCTAAAACCTAGACTTGATATTTCAAGAAAAACTGCTTATTCTGCTGCTCATCCTTGGAATATCCTCCCAACCTGTATAAAAAATATAAGCTATACTCCTTCCTACAACTACAAACTTTTCCAGTATTTACTTGATATTGACTACATGCTTCCATGATTCATAAAATTTACATGTCATTTTAGGATCTTCTTACAGGCACCAGATTCAATTAATTTATTCTGAATATTACTAAAACTGTAGTTAGGTAGATGGTCATCAATGTGAGACTGAGAATAACTTTTTTTCCCTACATGTAGGCAGTTACCTTCTGTACTGAGTGCATGGATAAGAGTGAAATGTAAATGCTTTTATGTTTCTCTTCAGTTAATTACATTTGTTATATGAGCAGCATACTTGTAGAATGTCTGGACAGAATGAAAGTTGTATGATAAAGGGTAGAATGTCAGACGGGCCTGCGTGCCCAATTCTTAACCCTTTGGAAATAAAGATATCAGATTGGATAATCAATCAATCAATCAATCAATCACTCTCTCTCTCTCTCACACACACGCACACACACCCCCCCCCCCCAACCCACCCAATGTTCTTTAAGTTCCTTCTTTGTCACTCTATCAAAAATCTGACAAATGACTTGAGGGTGTGATCCCTCCAGCTGATGATGATGTAGTTTCATGTCCAATGTTGATAGCGGCACAGAAAAAAATAGCACTTTATTGTTAGGGGTATTCAGTAGCCCCACTGCACTATCTGTGTCAGTTAGTGTGCTATTTACAATTTTATGTCTTTATTTGAAAATCCCTAAAGTAAACATACATAACATCTTGCTCCAGGATATTTAGTACCTTCATCAAGCACTCTCTCATCTCTTTCCTTGAGGAAACAAATCCAAATTCTGCTTTTCTGTGTTCAACCCCATTTCATAAATTGATTGCTGAAGAAATGCACAATAGTCATCCACTAATATTCTGCATTTTTTCAGCTTCCACATCTCGTTAACATCTTCTGATACAAGTGAGACTATTTAGTTGAAATCTTTTGATACAAGCAGAACTGTTCAATATCATCCATGGCTGTGGAGTCAGCTGAAGTATTCCGATCAAGTCAGAATTGTAATCAGAAAAAAAAATCTAGTGACTAACATGAAAATAATTACTTTTTCCCAACTTCTCAAATAAGATTCAGGAATTAATCAAGACCAATCCCCAGACTTTCATAACAAAGACAGTAAAATTTCACACATTACGCCCATCAAGACATGAGCAGACATTTTTCAACGTCTCGAAAGTGTAAGATAAATGATTATCTCCGACAGAGCTAAACTCCTGATAGATTATGTAGACATGTAGTTTCTGAACGTGACTTTCTTTGATCTGCAATATTAAATAAAGGATAACTGGCTGTTAATGAGAAATATAACAACAAGATACTTGAACTAGTTACCAAACACTTGCAGGCAAGCAAAAGAACAGAAAACTGGTGAGGTATCTCTTAGAAGGTAAAAATAGCTTCTGGGTATAGGTATACAAAACTAAATATATAAATATGCACCAAGCCACTGCAGTAATGGTGTGACAACAAAATATTAGACTATTTAAAACAAGTAGGAATAGTTTTATTCCTTAACAAGAACAGTAGCAACATTTCAGTTTGCACCTTCATGTAGGACAGGCTGCTGCTCTAATGTGGGACAGGCTGCTGCTCTAATGTAGGACAGGCTGCTGCTCTAATGTGGGACAAGCTGCTGCTCTAATGTGGGACAGGCTGGTACTTTGATTCACAAGGTAGAAAATTAGCTGCTGCTACAAGAACACCTAAATCAGATTCCGTAATGAAGAGACTTGCAGGAAAAAGGGCTATTATAAATCAAGCCACATATTGTGGCAGTACTCAATGATTCAACACTTGCTTGACCTGAAACTCTTTCTTGTAGCTATGGCCAATCCTCAAGTGATGCCAAGTGACACACAGTAGATGCAGTAACAAAATTAAAAGAGTTGGTATGTCACCCATTTACAGTGACTAAAAACTGGAATTCAAAAACAGACACTTTCTTGAAGGAGTGGCAGAACAAGATATTTCACCTATCAATCGCAAGTGCTACTGCAGCTTCCATGAAATGAAGGGAGGCACTATTATGAGAGAAAATCTTTTAGCAGTTTGTTTATCTATACCCAGAGCACTAGATTCTGTTGGATAATGAGCTTCTGACTTTAGGGAAAGGTGCTCTGCTTGAGGCAGCAGTTATAAGGAATGGGTTACAATACTGCAAGTGAAATAAGTTAGCAGTCTTCAGCTTCATCAATTGAGGCTGATTTTGACTTTTTTAGTTTTCAAGAAAGGAGCAAAGTATCACCGCATTCAGAAGGGTTCACCTATGATGAATAAAATGTGAATACACTTCTGATTCGCATTAAAAGATGTTGAAAGGTCTGATCACTCATCAAAACTAACAGAAGGGTTCATCTAAGATGAACAAAATGTGATTAAAACATGTTGAAATGTCTTATCACTCATCAAAATTAACAGTGTAAGAAGTCATTTACTTACATCTATAAACTTAAGCCATGTTTTCCTGGTGGTCACTGCTTTGCTACTGACCCAAGTTAGTACCGAGAGTTTGTTCTCTGCATTTAGGATAATTAAATCAGACCTGAGGACATCTGTGAAAGATCTAACTGAGGCAATCCTTTTTTTTTTTGAGGGAAACTTTTAACACATTTATTTCAAATATTAAACATTTAAAAGTGTATTGTATATTTTCATTCGATACGATCTCCCTCCCCTTCCCCCATATCTCTGCTGCATAATTTTGTATTCTCTGTTTCATTTTGCATTAACTAATTAAGTTTCTGTAATTATTACAAATTTATAGGTAGAAGACATTTTATATTTTAGTCTCAATCTGTGTTACTTTTAAGTTTGCTTTAGTTTTGAGTTTATCCTATGTTTATGTTAACCAAATACTCTTTGAAAGATTTATTAAATATATAGTTTGTTGTATATTATTTTTTTTTAATTTGCATACCTTTGCAGCTACATAGACCAGGATGATGACACCAGAAAGGAAGTCAGAAATGCAAAAGCAGCATTCAGCTTCAAAGATCTTGAGAACATATAGCATTCAAAAGTTATAAGAACAAAAAACCAAGCTAAGAATATTCAATTCATATGTAATATCCACCTTCATTTATGCATGTGAAAGCTGGAAATCAACTAAAGAAATAGACAACAAATTAGACTCTTTTGAAAACAAAAGCCTGAGGAATATACTCGGTATAAAGTGAAATGAATTCAATGATAACACAGAGAAAAGGCAGATAAGTGAACAACAGCCTGTCTCATGGGTGATCAGAAAAAGGAAATGGATACATATCGGTCACGCAATGAGATGAAACACTCAGAGAATCCCAAAACATGCTATCAAGTGGAACAGAACTCGCCAAAGAAAAAAAGGACATTGTTAATAGAGGCCAAATTAGACAGCATAAAATCTCTCGATGAGGTTAAAAAGCTTGTCGAAAACAGGAAAACACTACCATGCGAGCTCCATGTGATGTTTAACGGCACAGGAAGGATGTAAGATATTATTTTTAAAGAAATTAAGGAAAGCACTAAATAAATACATGCTTCTCCACAAATCTCAATGCTCGATATTTTCCATCAGCTCAGCTGGTGATTTTTTGATGCGCCATTATGTTTGGTTCTCCATTATTTTTTCTCTTGGTCTTCCCCTGCATCTCTTCCCATTTATCTTTCCCTGGTGCTATATTGTTTTCAAGCCCTCCTCTTCTCATTATATATCATATGAATGAGGACTATCATTTTCTCATGGCTTTAATTAAGTTCCTATCTACATTCGCTTTTGACAGAATTACTCCATTTGTTATCTTAGCTGCCTATTGTATTCTTAACATTCTTCTAAGAAACTACATCTCTGTTGTCTTCATTGATCTTTCCATTGGTCTTTTTATTGTTCATGACCTGGTTCTGAGTAGGATAGGCTCAATGTAGCCATTTTATAACTCTTTAACTTATGTTCACTGACAGAGGTGCATTGCATGTTTCTCACTGGCTGGAAAGCAGCAAAAGGTAAAGGTAAAATTCCCGTTACCATGCCATTAAGGGCATGTTGGGGATATAGTGTTAGGCCCATATTTCCAAGACCTTTGGCACATGAAAGTGTGATGTGGTCAGTTTCACGGCTGGCCGCATTTACCTTCCCAGATTATTCTGGTGCCCATTTTTTTATGCTGGCTGGACCCTGAGACCTTTTTTTGGTGTGTACCCAAAACTGCAGACGTGAACCTTTGGCTTAGTTTATTCTATTCTTGATTTCACTGGTGAATTTCCTATCTGATGTTACTCGAGTGCTCACATATTTAAATCTATGCACATCTTGAGCTTGTTCCTTGTTCTTAACATTGCATTTAGGCAGGTTCTTCTTTTGTGATATAACCATTGTTCCTTTCTTCTCATTTTTTTTCACTATTATATCTATAAATTTCTGCAAGGTCTTATCATTTTTGGATGTCAGTACCGTATCATCTCATATTTTCACTGTACAGTGACAACAAATCTGGTGAGAGGACACAACATTGTCTAACTCCTTGCTTTATTGGTTTATATTTGTCTATCATATTTTCTACCCTGACTGCTATTTCTTGATTACAATACATAATTTTATTATTCTCAGATCTTTGCCATCCCCCAACATTTTTACAATTTCTTCATGTTTAACTTTATCAAATGGTTTGATACAGTCAACAATAAATAAAGTTTCTTTACTTCTAAAGTTCTCTCTGTCAGAGTTCTTAGTGCAAATATGGTATCGTGTGTTCCTTTCCCTTATACAAATCCAAATTGCCCATCTCTTATTTCCATTTTTATTCCGTCTAGATCTGTTCATATTAATTCTTAATAGTAGTTTTGTGATATGACATGAAAGGTTTACTGTTCTAGTCGTCACAGTCTTTGGGCCTTGGCTTCTTTGGCAAAGTGGATTTTAATAGGTCATTAGGTATTTATCCAGTGTTATAGATGTCATTTAACAATTTTGCTACTATTTTTACACTGAATTCATTAAGGGTTTCTAATTTTTCTACAGATATTTTATCACATCATATCTCTTTCTTCTCTTCATATGTTTCTTCAAGTATCACTGGTCCAAGCAGCTGTTTATATTTGACACTAGTTTCTGTCTCTCTGTAATACAGTGTATTAATGTATTCTGTCCACCTCTCTACAGAATTCACCTCTCCCTTTATCGTTTTAGCCTCTTTTGACTTAAGCAACCTGTGTTGTATTTGTCTTCTGCCTGCCAGTTCACTTATTTGATTATACAAACTTCTGGAATTTTTTTTGATGATTGTCTTTAACTGTCATGCAATGGTCTAGCCAGTCTTCTTTAGCTTGTTTGCATTTGCTTCTTATCTCTTTGTCAGTTGTGTCATATTTTTCTTTTTATAAAGTTTTCTTTTATCCATAAGCTGCAGCATTTCTGGTGTCATCCATTTCCTCTTTGGTATTTCTTTTTTGTCAGGTATTATTTGTCTTACTGGCACTTAAAGGGAGAAGCTGTCTTGATCAGATCTTTAAGAATAATACTTGAAGAACATTGAAAAGCAAACACCATTAATCCTGAACTTCACTGAATTTAAAAAGGCATTTGATAGCATACACAGAGATTCACTGTGGAGAATTTTAAAACTGCATGGAATACCATTTACAATTGCCAGCATCATTAAGGATCTCTACAATGGATATTTGTGCAATCAACACAGAAGAAGAAATGAGCGAATGGTTTCAGACTGAAACAAGTGTGAAACAAGGATATATAATATCTTCCTTGCTTTTTTAGAACTGCCATAGAGTTCATAATGAAAAAAATGTTGTACAGGTAAAATGAGCATTGACTGGTTACATGAGATCCAACTAGAAGATGCTGATTTTGCTGATGACATAACTTTTAGCAGTGACAATGTGAATTCAATGCAAGAAAAAACAGATACACTGTCTTCGCTGGCTAGCAAACATAACTTGAAATTAACAAGGAAAAAAACAAAAATAATGAAACTTCCCATTAATCAATAAGAAAAAATATATGAAGAAAAAACAGCTGTTGAAGAAGCCAACCAATTTGCATAACACTGGCATCTACGTAGACCAGGATGGCAACACCAGAAAGGAAGTTAGAAATGCAAAAGCAGCAATGAGCTTCAAGAATACTGAGAACATATAGCATTCAAAAGTTATAAGCACAAAAACCAAGCTAAGATTATTCAATTCAAATGTAATATCCACCCTCATTTATGCCTGTGAAAGCTGGAAAACAACTACAGAAATAATGAGAAAGCCGACCATCTGGCCAAAGAGGGCACTGAAATGGAGCAACCAGACATACCAATCACCTATAATCAGAAGAAAAGCATGATAAAAACCTACAGGAAGCCACAAACACCATCACATGATGACTATCACATGCTCAACAGAAAGGAACAAGTCACAATCTTCCGTCTCTGAACAGGACACAGCCGATTCCGAAGTCATATGTATACAAAGTTTAAGGTTGGTACTACTAATCTATGTACATGTGCCCAGGTGCCCCAAACTGTGGAACATATCCTCCAGAACTGCATCAACTACGAGACACTGAGAAATAATTACTGGCCCAGTGAAACCACTAAAGAAGATAAGCTCTACGGTTCCATATATGAACTACAAAAAACAGTGAAATTTATCCATGAGACAGGACTGCAGATATAGACAGAAAATGCGAACGAAGAAGAAGAAGAAGGAGAACTACAGAAATAGACAACAAATTTGACTCTTCTGAAAACAAAAGCCTAAGGATAAAACTCAGTATAAAGTGGAATGAATTCAAGAACAACATAGAGATAAAGCAGATGAGTCAACAACAAAATGTCTTGTGGGTGATCAGAAAAAAGAGATGGACATATGTCAGTCACGTGATGAGAAGAAACAGAGAATCCCAAAATAGGCTACCAAGTGGAATACAACAGGTCAAAGAAAAAGAGGCCGACCATGTGAAACTCTAAAGAGAACACTATAAGACAGCTGTAATCAAGATGTTACACTGGGAGGTAAATAAGACAGCTGTAATCAAGATGTTATACTGGGGGGTAGATAAGACAGCTGTAATCAAGATGTTACACAGGGGTGGGGGATAGATAAGACAGCTGTAACCAAGATGTTATACTGGGGGGTAGATAGACAGCTGTAATCAAGATGTTATACTGGGGGGTAGATAAGACAGCTGTAATCAAGATGTTATACTGGGGGGTAGATAAGACAGATGTAATCAAGATGTTATACTGGGGTGTAGATAAGACAGCTGTAATCAAGATGTTATACTGGGGTGTAGATAAGACAGCTGTAATCAAGATGTTATACTGGGGTGTAGATAAGACAGCTGTAATCAAGATGTTACACAGGGGTGGGGGATAGATAAGACAGCTGTAACCAAGATGTTATACTGGGGGGTAGATAAGACAGCTGTAATCAAGATGTTATACTGGGGGGTAGATAAGACAGCTGTAATCAAGATGTTATACTGGGGGGTAGATAAGACAGATGTAATCAAGATGTTATACTGGGGGGTAGATAAGACAGCTGTAATCAAGATGTTATACTGGGGTGTAGATAAGACAGCTGTAATCAAGATGTTATACTGGGGTGTAGATAAGACAGCTGTAATCAAGATGTTATACTGGGGGGCAGATAAGACAGCTGTGATCAAGATGTTATACTGGGGGGTAGATAAGACAGCTGTAACCAAGATGTTACATGGGGGGGGGGGAGTAGATAAGAGAGTACAAAACAAGAATACTGTTCTTCACAATAAGTTCACAGGAAGACATTCTGACCAGTTGTCAAAGAACAATAAAATATCTGAGTTTCTGCTTGCTCACAATCAGCTCATTGTTCTGCACCAAGCTGAATAAGTCATATTTTCCTCATCATTCATACCATGTGACCTTTATAACAACATAAATTAATGACATTCAATATGATTTTTTTTTTTTTTTTTACTTGTCCATGATACATAACTTATACAGGGACAAAAGTTCAATTCTTCAATGTTAAAATATGTGGTGCAGAACTTCATTTGTTGATCTATGTAATGTTTTCCAGTTTTATTTCAGTTTTTGGTCATCAGTGTCACTGTAAAACTTAACACTCCACTGGATGCAGTTCACTAAGATTCTCAAAGAATGTAGCTCACTAAGATTTTCACAGAATGTAGCTCATTAAGATTCTCATGCTACATAGCTCACTACGATTCTCACAGAATATAGCTCACTATTATTATCACAGAATATAGGTCACTATTATTATCACAGAATATAGCTCACTATTATTATCACAATATTAACAACCTTCGGTATGCTGACGACACAGTACTGATAGCTGAGAACCAACAAGACCTGCAAAATCTCTTGGATAAAGTCGCCAAAGAAAGTGAACAGAAAGGCCTTACTTTGAACATCAAAAAGACAGAGACTATGGTTATATCTAAGAAACAGAATCCACCAGCACGCAGTATTAAATTAAACGGAACTATTCTAAAGCAGGTGCAGAAATTCAAATACCTTGGAGCAGTAATAACTTCAGATGGGAAATGCAGAACAGAAATTAGGAACAGAATAGGCCAAGCAAAGACTGCATTTCAGAGAATGAGAAACATATTAACCAACACATCCTTATCAATGAATGTTAGAAAACGAGTCCTAAAATGCTATATTGAACCTATCTTGTTATATGGAAGTGAATCATGGACAATAGGCAAGTCTGCACAAAAATCATTGGAAGCAGCAGAAATGTGGTTTATTAGAAGAATGTTGCGAATCCCCTGGACAGCAAAAATAACTAATGAAGAATGTATGAGAAGAGCTGGAGAGACAAAAAAACCTTGTGAAAAAAATAAGAGAGAGACAATGTACTTTCATAGGACATGCAATGAGAAGAGGGGGCATTGAAAATATTATAACAACAGGAAAAATAGAAGGAAGACGATCAAGAGGAAGACCACGAGAAATGATACTGGACAGTCTGACGAGATGGTGTGAGAGGAGATCACCAACTGAGCTGATGGCCTGCATGAAGGATCGGATACTCTGAAGAAGTATAATAGCCAACGCCAGTCGGCACGGCACATGATGATGATTATTATCACAGAATATAGGTCACTAAGATTCTCACAGCATGTAGCTCATTAAGATTCTCATGGTATATAGCTCGCTATGATTCTCACACAATATAGCTCACTATGATTCTCACAGAATATAGCTCACTAAGATTCTCACAGAATATATCTTATATCTTATATCCTTCCCGTGCCGTTAAACGTCACATAGGGTTCGCAAAGTAGCCAATTTTTCCTGTCTTCGGCGAGTCTTTCAACCTCATCAAAGGATTTTATGCCTGTTAATTTGGCCTCTCTTAATAATGTCCTCTTCAGAGTTTCACGCGGTCTATCTCTTTTTCTTCAGCCTGTTGTGTTCCACTTGATAGTTTGTTTTGGGATTCTCTGATTTCTTCTCATCAAGTGACCAACATATGTCCATCTCCTTTTTCTGATCACCCATGAGATTGCTTGTTGTTTAGTCATCTGTCTTATCTCTGCATTGTTCTTGAATTCGTTCCACTTGATGCCGAGTATTTTCCTTAGGCATTTGTTTTCAAAAGAGTCTAATTTCTTTTTTATTTCTTTAGTTGTTTTTCCAGATTTCGCATGCATAAATGAGGGTGGATATTACATTTGAATTGAATAGTCTTAACTTGGTTTTTGTGCTTATAACTTTTGAATTCCATATGTTCTCAAGATTCTTGAAGATTGATGCTGCTTTTGCAATTCTGATCCTAACCACAGAATACAGGTCACTAGATTATCACAGAATATTGCTAAGACTCTCACTGAATATAGCTCACTTGTCTTGTCCTTCCTCATTTACTGCTAAGTGTAGTGTAATTGTCTCCCAATGGCTCGCCTGTTGGCTTCATACATTGAGATGTTCAAGGACTCTGCTATACCATCAGTCCATCGTTTGCATGGGCAGCCCCTTCCTCTGCCTTTGTGTGGTCTGTAAAACATTGCTCTCTGTGGTACACATTCTGTTGGTAGTCGTGACACATGACCAAACTATTTTATTTGCTGTTTTTTAATATAGTTCAGAATGGGTTCAACTTTTACTTTATTTCTAATGATATCATTTCTAATTCTGTCCATTCTTGAGATTCCAAAAACTCCTCAAGAATCTCATTTCAGTTGTTGTAATTTTCCTCTTGTCTTTTGCTGTCATCGTCTCACTATGATACAGAATATAGTTCACTAAGATTATCACAGAATAAACTCACGATTCTCGCAAAATACAGCTCATTAAGATTCTTACAAAATACAGCTCACTATCATTCTCACAGAATATAGCTCAGTAAGATTCTCACAGCAAATAGATCATAAGATTCTCATTCTTTACAGATCACTAAGACTCCTACAGCAAATAGCTTAGTAAGACTGTCATATCATGCACCTGATAAGTCTCAACATGAAAGTTATAGGACAAAATTACAAAAATATCAACAAACAAAAGAGATATATGTGATCAGCATGAAAGATGTCTCTATCTCAGAAGTTACAATAGGCCAGGTTTAGCTGGAAACTAACAGATGTACAAAGTTCACCCTCCACAACAAAACTTTTGGTTCTCATAGCATTTCAGATTTTTGAATTCCACTGAAAGAAACATGCATCTGTACTAACAAACCAAGTTATAACATCCGAGTGACAAATGCAGTCTCACACTATTTAAAGCAGCACAACAGTTATTTCACAGAAAAGTGCAATAAAAAGTGCACAACATTCAGAAACAGGCGGCACTTGCTGAACACAACAAACACATTTCAGCAACAAAACTCTGACAGAACATGTCTTCTGTGTTTAAAGGACTTCCAGTGTGAGTTGAAATTTGAATGAATTTATTTCATATAAGGGCAAACAGCATGTCCGGACCTGAGATTGTTTACATGATGTATTTAGAGAAAACATCAAAATTTAACTGTTCACATGACCATCTAAAGAAAATGGGAAAGTTTAACTACAAAGCTAAAATATCATTGCCAAAATATAAATATGAGCAGAATGAAGAACAAAAAATAATTTAAAATGTCAGGGTAATGAATGACAAAAGTAAGTTAAAATATAAGAACAAAAAAGAAAAAGAACTCCAAAAACTCAGAGAGTTATATGTTAGCCTATAAAATCAAACAGTTCAAAGATCAGAATACAAGACTTAAAAATCTGAAAATCAGCATCATGAACTTCAGTCAGTCTATAAATCTAATGAGCATCATAAGTCAGCATCCACACTGAAAGTTGATTTAAACACTTCCAAGAGTTGGAAACTCATGGTTGTAAATTTCAAGAGCTGAAACTTAGTCAATACAGCTCAGTTTTTTTGAGCCAGGAGGCCCACATAATAACTTCATGAGCAGAAATTCAGCCTAATATCTTCATAAGCTGAAAGTCAGCAAGTCATATACAAACACAAAAGGTCTGAAAGTCAATTAGCAGGTCACATATAAACACCAAGTGTCTGAAGGTCAAAGAGCAGGTCACATATAAACACTAAGGGTGTGAAGGTCAATTTATAAAACAAAAGTACTAGAAGGTCAGCCTATAAATTCCATGACATGAAAGTCAGTCCATAAATTAAATGAGCTGAAAGTCAGTCCATAAATTCCATAAGCTGAAAGTCTGCCTATAAATTTCATTAGCTGAAAGTCAGCCTATAAATTTCATGAACTGAAAGTCAGCCCATAAATTTCATGATCTGAAAGTTGTCCTATAAATTTCATGAGCTAAAAGTCAGCCTATAAATTCCATGAGCTGAAAGTCAGCCTATAAATTTCATGAGCTAAAAGTCAGCCTATAAATTCCATGAGCCAAAAGTAAGCCTTTAAATTTAATGAGCTGAAAGTTAGCCTATAAATTTCATGAACTGAAAGTCAGGCTATAAGCTCAAGGACATCGCACTACAAACTTAGATGAATAGAAAATGAATTTTTAAATTAGAATTTCAAGTACTGAAGGGCAGAAATAAATGATCCTGTAAATTATACAGAAGGACAACACAGAAGAAGAAATGAGCGAATGGTTTCAGACTGAAACAGGCATGAAACAAAGATGTATACCATCTCCCTTGCTTTTTGGAATTGCAACAGGCTTTATAATGAAAAGATGTTGCACAGGTAAAATGGGCATTGATTGGTTACATGAGATCCAACTAGAAGATGCTGATTTTGCTGATGACATAACTTTTATCAGTGACAATGTGAATTCAATACAAGAAAAAACAGATACCCTGTCTTCACTGGCTAGCAAAACAGAACTTGAAATTAACAAGAAAAAAAAACAAAAATAATGAAACTTCCCATTAATCAAGAAGAAAAAATATACACAGAAGGAACAACTGCTCTTTGAATTTTTAATTGTAAACCAATTTGCATACCTTGGCACCTACAAGGACCAAGATGATGACACCAGAAAGGAAGTTAGAACTGCAAAAGTGGCATTGATCTTTAAGAATCTTGATAACATATGGCACTCAAAAGTTATAAGGACAAAAACCAAGCTAAGATTATTCAATTCATATATAATATTCACCCTCATTTATGCATGTGAAAGCTGGAAAACAACTAAAGAAATAGACAACAAATTTAACTCTTCTGAAAACGAATGCCTAAGGATAATACTTAGTATAAAGTGGAAGAAATTCTAGAACAACGCAGAGTTAAAGTAGATGAGTGAACAACAACCTGTCTCATGGGTGATCAGAAAAAGGAGATGGACATATATCAGTCATGTGATGAGAAGAAACAATCAGAGAATCCCAAAACAAGCTATCAAGTGGAATACAACAGGCCAAAGAAAAGGAGGCTGATCACATGAAACTCTAAAGAGGTCATTGTTAAGGGAGGCCAAATTAGTCAGCTTAAAATCCCTTGATGAGGTTGAAAAGCTCTCCAAAAACAGGAAAACTTGGTGAACTACCATATGAGCCCTACGTGATATTTAATGGCATGGGAAGAATGTAATATGTAAGACTACATATTTCCAAAACTTTTGCTGCTAGTCATTTCCCGGACACATGTTGCTGCCATTTTTTAAATAATTCATTTCAACGTGCTTGTCTCTATCTGAAGGTAATCTCAGGTCCTGAAATGATGTTTGAAGTCTGAGCACTGTCAAGATTTTGTCTGCTGTTAACATATATAGCTGCAAGAAAGTCTACTCACTGGTGGGGTCTGGCCCTTGATGAAGAAAACAAACAACAGAATCAATCCTATCTGTTTTGAATTGGCCTTCACCTACTCCGAAATGTATCACTACACAAATCTGCATCAGTACATGCAGAAAGTTTTAGCTGGTTTGATGCTGCTTCTGCTTTGCAAAATAAACTTGTCTGTTCTCACTACATACGTGAACAACTACAAGCCTCATTATGTGAGGCAGACACAAGCAGACACTCATTATGTGATATGGATATGTAAATCTCTTGTGAAGTGGATACAAAGTAAACATTATTATGTGAGGTGGACACAAAGTAAACTTCAGTATGTGAGATGGGCACAAATTAAATCTCAGTATGTAAGGTGACTGCACATTTTTAAGTGATATGGACAACTAGTTATGTAATGTGGATACATCAGACCTCATTATGTAATGCAAACACAGCAGATCTCATTGTGCAGTGTGGACACATCAGATCTCATATGTAATGTTGACACAGCAGACCTCATTATTATGTAATGTGGACACATCAGATCTCATTATGCTGACACAGCAGACCTCATTATTATGTAATGTGGACACAACATACCTCATTATGTAATGTATACAACTAACAAATCTCATTATGTGATGCAGACAATTAGTGAACATCATTATGTGAAGCAGACAATTAGAAAACCTCATTATGTGATGCAATTAGTAAACATCATTATGTGATGCAGACAATTATTAAACATCATTATGTGATGCAGACAACTATTAAACCTCATGTGATGCAGACTAGTAAATCTTGTTATGTAATTTGGACATCCAGTAAATGTTATTATACGGATATGTTAAGCCTCATTATGCGAGATGAACATACATTAAAACCTCTTTCTGTGATATGGACAACCTGTGAACTTCAATATGTGATATGGACACACTCTAAACCTTTATACATGATACCAGACAATCACCAGATCTTCAGTTCATGTACTAGAACAGATATCTGTAATAACATGTGCCAAGCACAAACGTTAGCCTATAACAGATGAAAGGTGCCAAGCATAACTAAGATGGATATCAGAACATGTGCTAAGCATGAACTAGGACAGATATCTGTAATATCAGAACATGTGCCAAGCATGAACTAGGACAGATATCTGTAATATAAGAACATGTGCCAAGCATGAACTAGGACAGATATCTGTAATATAAGAACATGTGCCAAGCATGAACTAGGACAGATATCTGTAATATCAGAACATGTGCCAAGCATGAACTAGGACAGATATCTGTAATATCAGAACATGTGCCAGGCATGAAAGTCAGCCTATAACAGATGACGGGTGCCAAGCATGAACTAGGACAGATATCTGTAATATCAGAACAACCGTCAATCACGAACTAGGACAGATGCCTGTAACATCAGAATATGTGCTATGCATGAACTAGGACAGATGCCTGTAACATCAGAACATATGCCATGAATGAACTAGGACAGATGCTGTAACATCAGAACATATGCCATGAATGAACTAGGACAGATGCTGTAACATCAGAACATATGCCATGAATGAACTAGGACAGATGCTGTAACATCAGAACATGTGCCATGAATGAACTAGGACAGATGCTGTAACATCAGAACATATGCCACGAATGAACTAGGACAGATGCTGTAACATCAGAACATGTGCCATGAATGAACTAGGACAGATGCCTGTAACATCAGAACATATGCCATGAATGAACTAGGACAAATGCTGTAACATCAGAATACATGCCATGAATGAACTAGGACAGATGCTGTAACATCAGAACATATGCCATGAATGAACTAGGACAGATGCTGTAACATCAGAATATGTGCCATGAATGAACTAGGACAGATGCTGTAACATTAGAACATGTGCCATGAATAAACTAGGACAGATACCGTAACATCAGAACATATGCCATGAATGAACTAGGACAGGTGCCTGTAATATCAGAATATATGCCATGCCAAACCAGGACAGGTACCTGTAGTGCCATCATTTAAAATTCTGAGATCACAACAGGAACTAAAGACAGCCATAGGACTGACACAGTCATGTAGGACTGACACGGTCATATAGATCTGACACGGTCATGTAGAACTGACACAGTCATGAGCCAACAGAATTAAAAACAGGACTGAGCTCAAGAATCTTGGCTGCCATCAAATGACTAATTCTGAAGTAAAACTCCATAAGCAAATCAAAGTATAAGATAATAGCACACATAATACAGCAGAATATTCAAATCAAATTTCTCTTCAGCCAAATAATCATGTTTTTAGAAAAATACGAAATGTTTTAAAGAAATATCTTAACACAATAATTGGTAATCTTGTCATGCCTTAGAGGCACATAGGGATATGGTGTTAGTGCCCATATTTTCCTTGACTTGTCAGCACACTAAAGGGTGATACAGTCAGGCTGCCTCTCCTTCCCCAACTCCAGAAGAAGTCAGGTACCCATTTCTACAGCTCGGTGACTGGGGCACCTCCGGCCAGATTTGAACCACTGACCTTCGCCATGAGAGACTAGTGCACTAACCACTTCGCCACACAACAAACTATTTTGTGAGATCAACGCTGACTGGAAATTGAAATGTTAAATTTGTAATTTATAATTACTATCTACCATCTCTACAAAATTTTTATAAGACTGCAAGTCTATGTACAGAAGCTCTTGATGTATATAAAACTGATGCTTGTAAATATGTACTCTCCTAAGAAATTTCCAACAGACATAAAGTTTGGGAAAGTGCCCCAAAACATTACAAATGCACACAAAGTCAACTCAAGCACACACTGGATGGTGACCAAGTTACAGGCAGAAGATACACTTTCTGAGATTGTTCGGATGCCTTGCACGAACTGTAGGATGGCCCAAAAGCTGAAATTTCAGACAAGGAGGAATAACCTCAAATTTAGAATGATCTATTTATGTCCAGTCCCATGATGGAATGACTTGCAGAGTGGCAACTTACAGAAAGATTTGAAGTAAGGTAAGGACCAGGGTTAGACAAGGATGCCTGCTGTCACCAATCCCATTCTTATTAGCAACAGACTGCATTATGAAAACAGCTACAGAACAAAATAAAAATGGAATACAGTGGACTCTATGGACACAACCAGAAGATCTGGATTTTGCAGACGACTTGGCATCGTTATCACATAATCAACAGTTGCAAGAAAAGACATGGTGTCTAAGATATCAGCACAAGTTGGACTAACAATAAATGGAGGAAAAAAAAAATTCTCAGAATAAACACAAGTAACAGAAATTCAATCATCCCAGACGGCAAGAAATTAGAACAAGACACATTCACATAGCAGCATTATAGACAGAGAGGGTGGAACAGAAGCAGATACTACAGCAAGAATTGGGAAGGCTGGAATCTGACAACTCACTACCAAAAATAGCACTAAGATGGACACCACAGGGGAACAGAAGTAAGGGTAGACCAAAAGAGACATGGAGAAGAACAGAAAGGATGTTGAGCAATAGAGGGCTCACCTGGGCAAGAGCAGAAAAAAAACAACAAAGGACAGGCATTTGTGACAAACCCTTGCAAAAGCCCCATGTGCCCTGGGCACTTAAGGTTCTGAGAGAGAGAGAGAAAGAGAGAGCAGCTGAGAAACATATGGAAGGACAAAGGAATATCCTTAACAACAAAATTTATTGTTCAATACAAATGTCAAATTGGTTCTGTTGTTATCAATTAGAAACATGGACAGCATCAGCCACAAGTACTGTGGGACTGCAGACCTTTGTTAACATCTGGCTAGGAAGATCCTTCAGATTTGATGGCCAGATAAAATCAGTAATGAAGATCTATCCAGAAAATAAACCAACCCACAGTGAAAGAAACAATAATGAAAAGATGCTGGAGATGGATAGGACGTACAGACAGGCTCTTACCTGGAATCTCCAGAGTAAGAGGAAGATCTAGAAACAGCTGGCAAAGAAGTCTTGCAGCAGCAAGCGGATGGACTGTACATGGAGAAGGATAGAAGCTACTGCCCCACACAGCCTTTGTTGATGGCCTATACCTCAGGTATAGAAGGTGTGGATGGATGCATGGATTTAGGTCTGTCAAGAATAGCTTCCTAGTTGAGGTCTTCATGACAGAACACTAGCTGGGGTCTTCATGATAGAACATACAAAATAGGCTGCCAACTAGACGAAACTAAATGTTAATATTAGGTTTAATGATGAAGCAATAAATGAGCCAGTTCATAAACTTGCTTCAACTGACTTGGAGGTGAAAGCAAGTAATGACAATGGAAGTATGAAGATGCACTCTGCTAGTGGACATTACTCCCTCAATCTCAAAGTATCCCCCCCTCCCAGGCAGGAGACACATGTGCTGTGACAGACAGTTTTATTTTCTGTATAGGAAAAAGTCTGACACAGCAATAGTCTCTCATCAGACAAAGGAATTATGATAGTAAAGTAAAATGTTGGCATTTTTCATCTAAGAACAAAATAACTTTTATCTTCAAAGTATGCAGGACTGGCCATGCAGTTCCATTTAACATTCTGCCCTTCATCACTCAACCGCATTCCAATACCAGTAATAAATATAAAATGTGCAACTGATGTGCATAATTTTTCATCCATAATTCTGTAATATATAAGACAAGTCAAAAAGTAACCTTAACTATTTTTTTTATTTGAATATATGTACAACATATGACTGAAAACCCCAGATTAGTCTACAACATATTCAATACTGGTCTGCTCTCTCCCTCTCTCTGAACCTTAAGTGCCCAGGGCACATGGGGCTTCCGCAAGGGTTTTCCACAAATGCCTGTCCTTCGCCTTTTTTTCTGCTCTTGCCCAGGTGAGCCCTCTATTGCTCAACATCCTTTCTGTTGTTCTTCTCCATGTCTCTTTTGGTCTACCCTTACTTCTGCTCCCCTGTGGTGTCCATCTTAGTGCTATTTTTGGTAGGGAGTTGTCAGTCATTCGGAGCACATGTCCCAACCATCGCCAGCGTCTTTCCTCAATAATTGTTGGTCTGCTACCACTTCATTAATGCCTCAATTCCTCAAGAAAGAAAAAAATCTTCTGACTGACCCTGCAGTCAATTACTTTAATATTTTCATCCTTACTGACCTTCACACATACTGCTTTCTTGAGGGGCCAAACATGATAACAGTATGGCATGGGATAATGTGGAAGACACTCCAAATGCAAATTCATAATATGCTGAACTGTTGCAAGCACTATGTGAGGCCACACATTATCATGCAGTAATAACACACCAGAACTGAGCAAACAATGACATTTTGACCTTACTGCAGGTTTCAAGCGGGTCTCAAGCAAGTCACAGCATGTTTTACTCTTGACAGTGGTTCATTTGGGCATTTTATGTTCCAAGATTGGACCTTTATAGTCCCAGAAGAACATGAGAATCAATTTTACAGCCAAAACTTGGTTTCAGTGAAGAAGAAATGTACCCAGCTTTTGTCTCCAGTGACTAATACATCACAGAAAGTCATCTTCTTCAGCATCAAAAGATCGTTACACATGAATAATTAGTGTATAAGTATATAAAACTAAGTATATAACTATACACAGTCACTGCAATAAAGCTGTGATAACAAAATGTATAAAGTAGGAAAAACATAGTAACAGCTTTATTACTTAATGAGTACACAGTTGTGATGTTTTGATGTAAACCTTGATCATACAAAAACACACAGGACAAAGAAATGGAGAGAGAAGGTAAAATATAAATTCACATGAATGCTATGTAAAAAATTTTGTTTTCCCATTATTTACCAAAGTTTGTGTTGTACACAGTCAAATGCCTTTGAGTAGTCTATAAAGCATAAATATAGATTCACATTAAACTCTGCTTTTCTCTATTATTAATCTTATATTGAATATATGATCCAGCATCTACATCATCAGAAATTGAAAATTTTCTATGCTTCTCTTCCTTTTTCTCACTCGGCATCGCTCGTAACTAAGCACTCTTTCACCATTTTGAAAAGTGTCACCAGAAACGCGGATGAAATATGTACAATCTAAATGTTACATCTGGTTGTTTTATTGAAACAAACCAGAGAAGTATATATCGACCCTAGGTACAAATCAGAAAACCAGAAGAGTTAAGACCTAAATTTTGGTTACTTTTTTACATACCATAGGGTGTAAAGATACCTATTTGTGTTAAATTATTAATATACGAGGTACAGTCAATAAATACCAGACTAATGACATGAAAAAAAAAGCGTACCTTAGATGTTAATGGCCACCATCACCATCAAAGCAGTCCCTTCTGAGTCTTGGCAGTAATTCTACATGGTGCTCCCACCTTCTGAAGACTTCCTGTAAGTCATTTTCTCCCATTGTGCTGAGAACAGCCTGCAAGTCTCTGCTTGAATTTCCTCCACCATCTGAAATCTTTACCCCTACTATTTCATTTTCAGTTTTGAAAAATAAGAAGTCACAATGTCTGGTGAACAGGGAGGATATGGTGCCAAAGTCATGTTGTTTCTAGCCAAAAACTGTCAAGTCTGGAGGGCAGCATGGGCTGCTCCAGTGTCATGGTGGAGAAGTCATGTCTTGTTCCGCAAACTGTCAGGTCACTTTCTTCTCATATTCTCTCACAGATGCCTCAAGACATCAATGTTGAAAGGAGACTTAACTGTTTGATCAGGAGGAACAAATTCCTTGTTATCAAAAAAAAAAAAAAAATCAAAATGGACTTGATGTTGTCCTTGACTTATCTCAATTTCTTTAGTCGAGGTGACTGGATTTTTCTACTGGCTTGATTGTCATTTGGTTTCTGTATCGTAGGTGTAGGTCCAGGTTTCATTACCCGTAATGACATTTGAAAGAAGGTTAGGGTCACTGGCAGCATGTGCTCCGAGATCAGAGGAAATGTCTAGTTGCTGCTTTTGGTCAGCACTCTGAAGTCTGGGCACAAACACTGGTATGATGTGCCACTATCAAATCCTTCTTTACAATTCTGTGACAGCTTCCATGACTAATTCCCACTAGTGCACTGACTTCATCAATGGTATGGTGATAGTCTTCATGGATGATGCACTCTCTCGATCATTTCTGGCACTGAACTGGACCCTAGTCGATCTGGGTGCTCGTCATAATCAACTGATGTTCTAATCATCTTCAACCAGGAAAACCACTCAAATATATTGGAATGACTCGCAGCCTGTTCTCGTAAAGCCGTCTTCAACATTTGCTAGCATCCTGTAGCCAGTTTTCCTAACTTGAAACACAATTTGATGCAAACATGCTGCTCGAGGAAATCTGCCATGTCACAAATCGTGAAGAGCATTTAACATGTTTAAAAAAACGTGTGTTAAGTCTCTTCTGTTGCATACAAAGTGCCCATTTTCAGCACACTGTTCAGTCATACATTGGAGGTTGTGATCCTTGCAGCTGATGTCACAACTACTCTCTGTTTGAACGTGGGAAATTCAATCCTGGTATTTATGACTGCACCTTGTAATAATAATTTTATCACAGAATTTCAACTTGTCTATAAAAAAAAAGCAGTTTATGTTATGCCGAAGGGGTTTTAAAAAGTATTTGAGTGTTTAGAAGAACTGGTTTGTTATTACAGAATTATTTCCCTCCTTGGTTTGTTATTATAATTTCCTTTCTCCAATGTTGATATTTTGTCTCAGTTTAAGTCAAAATGAATATATTCAGTTGTAAAAGTTTGTAGTGTTGGTGTATTACTGAAAGGACAACCAATAAACATAAATATTATATAAGTGTACGCTCCAACATCTGAAAGTTCTGAAGAAGATGTACAGCTATTTTATAATTACATAGAGACAGCACTAAAACACACAAAGTCACATGAAGTTACCATAGTCATGGGAGATTTTAATGCCAAAGTTGGTAAAGGAAGAACTTCAGACATCATTGGTGACTATGGACTGGGGGGGGGGGGGGGAGGAATGACAGAGGTTATAAATTAATTGAATGGGCAAGAATACACAGCATGGTTGTAGGAAACACCTGGTTTAAACAACATCCTCGAAGACTGGCAACGTGGTGCAGCCCAGACAAAAAGACTTTTAATCAGATAGACTACATATTAATCAACAAACGATTCTGCAATGCATTACTGACAACAAAAACCATGCCAGGAGCTGACTGCAATAGTGACCATGATCCACTCTGTGGAAAAGTTAGAATAAAACTAAAGAAAGCAAGCAGAAAAATGAGAAACATCAAACTGAATACATTACTTCTTAAAAATGACCAAGAACTGCGAGAACAGTACAAAGTTATTATAACAAATAGTTACAATGCAATAGCAAAGATAAATAGTATAGATGATGAACAATGGGAAATGTTAAGAGATTCTATCCACCAAACTGTTAAGGAGATAATAACACCAAAAAAAGAAGCCTCTAAAAATAAATGGATGACAGACGACATCTTAGGACTGATGGACAAGAGGAGGAGGAGTAAAAATAATCAAGAAAAATACAGCAAGATAAATAAAGAAATAAGATGCAAATGCAGAGAAGACTCTCATATTAAAGACAGCAAAAACATGCACAAACGAATTAATGAACTCACAGGCAGGAAAACAAAATATACCACAGGATGCCTGAAATTGAAAGAAGGTAAAATGTTCATGGGAAAAGAAGACATTGTGGACAGAGTATATCGGTGAGCTATACGGAGGAGAAAGACCAGAATTAACACCAGATACTGAAAACTGTGAGGGACCACCAATACTTGAAGATGAAATCATAGATGCCATCAAACACATGAAGAAAGGAAAAGCGACTGGGTCTGATAATATAACAATAGAAGAAATAGAGGCACTAGAGGAGATGCGAATAAAAATAATAATAAAGTTACTGAATGACATTTACAACAGTGGTTATATTCCCAGTGACCTGATTAAATCCACGTTTAAGCACTACCAAAGAAACCAGGTGCAAAGGAATGTGATGACCACCAGACTATCAGCCTCTCATGTCACATAATGAAGCTACTTCTGAGAATAATTATGAGAAGAACAAGGAAAAAGATAAAAATGGAAATAGCAGATGAACAGTTTGGATTTGTTGAAGGAAAGGGAACACACAATGCCATTTATGCTTTTAGAACACTAACAGAAAGAGCTTTAGAAGTACAGAAAGATCTCTACCTATACTTCATTGATTACACCAAGGCATTTGACAAGGTGAAACATAATGAAATTATTAAAATGCTTGAAGACATCAATATAGACGGCAAAGACCTGAGGATTGTAAAACATCTATACTGCCAGCAAGAACCAGCAGTTCGAGTTGAAAATAGGATTGGAAAATATCAACCTATAAAACAAGGGGTGCGACAAGGATGTGTGCTATCTCCAGACCTTTTTTCTCAGTACAGCAAGAATATTCTAAGAACAATCATCACAGAACCAGGCATAAAAACTGGAGGATACAATATTAACAACCTTCGGTATGCTGACAACACAGTAATGATAGCTGAGAACCAACAAGACCTGCAAAATCTCTTTGATAAAGTCGCCAAAGAAAGTGAACAGAAAGGCCTTTTGAACATCAAAAAGACAGAGACTATGGTTATATCTAAGAAACAGAATCCACCAGCATGCAGTATTAAATTAAACGGAACTATTCTAAAGCAGGTGCAGAAATTCAAATACCTTGGAGCAGTAATAACTTCAGATGGGAAATGCAGAATAGAAATTAGGAACAGAATAGGCCAAGCAAAGACTGCATTTCAGAGAATGAGAAACATATTAGCTAACACATCTTTATCAATGAATGTTAGAAAACGAGTCCTAAAATGCTATATTGAACCTATCTTGTTATATGGAAGTGAATCATGGACAATAGGCAAGTCTGCACAAAAATCATTGGATTCAGCAGAAATGTGGTTTATTAGAAGAATGTTGCGAATCCCCTGAACAGCAAAAATAACTAATGAAGAATGTATGAGAAAAGCTGGAGAGACAAAAAACCTTGTCAAAAAGATAAGAGAGAGACAATGTACTTTCATAGGACATGCAATGAGAAGAGGGGGCACTGAAAATATTATAACAACAGGAAAAATAGAAGGAAGAAGATCAAGAGGAAGACCAAGAGAAATGATATGGACAGTCTGACGGGATGGTGTGAGAGGAGATCACCAACTGAACTGATGGCCTGCATGAAGGATCGGGTACTCTGGAGAAGCATAATAGCCAACGCCAGTCGGCACGGCACATGATGATGATGTTGGTGTATTTAAGACAGCATATTTTTACAACGAGAGTAATATTTTCTTGAAGCACAGCATTAAAGTACAAATCTTAATTAGCTTCAGAATATCAGAAATCAGCTATTTTCTTGAGTCATGATGTTCATGTTTAGTTTTTTTCTCAGGCTTAATGTTCTTATGACTTTGCTTTTGATGGTTATACTGATAATAATGTCATGAAATATGCTGCCCACTTACCACATCTACCTTCCTCACAAACACACTACATCAACAGTAAAAGACAAGTTGCTGTAAAATGACATATCTGGAAACAGAAGAAATTTATAACTAGACTTGCCACTCAGAACATAAGAACTGTGCTCTGGAGCTGAAAATCTAGATTTAATAATGGACACGCAGAGGATAAAAACAAACCTCAGAGACATGAAACTGAAAAGCCTGCAGACTGACATCACTTCTTTCCAGGAACTAGACATGACTGCCTCAGTGGAGGAAAACAATTACATATTCTTCTGGCAAGACCTTGGTTCTGAACAACATTGATTACACCAAACTGGCCAAAATCAGAATGAATTATATCACTTTGATGTGACGATAAAGACAATGTAGCGATGTGGACAGAATATATGATGAACTGTACGGTGGAGAAAGAACAGACATAATGTCAAATATAAACTTTGATGGATCACCAATACTTGAAGAGGAAGTCTTAGATACTGTTAGCCTTACAAAAAGAGGGAAAGCAACAGAATCTGATAAAATAGAAGAATCTGAAACTCCTGGTTAATTTAAAAGTAATAACAAAACTGTTGAATGACATCCACTGGTCATATACCTATGAAAATCCACCTTCGCCAAATATGCCAGGGGTCAAAGAATGTGCAGACTTCAGAACAGTAAGCCTTTCTCGTCATATCATACTTCACTTTTGACTTTTCAGATTCCCAGGTTTACAAGTCTTCACTCTTTTTCCCTTTTGCCAGATAATGAAACGTACAGGCTCTCTTCAGCTGTTCTATGTCTCCATACAGAATGTTGGTAATTAAGGAGTTTGGTGGTATCAGGTTCTTCTGAAGATCCTTTTATGCACTGCAGTCCAGAAGATGGTGTTTAACAGTTTCTTCTTCTTGTCTGTTGCAGTGCATGCAGTATGGTGTGTAGTCAGCGGTCACTCTGTGTAAGTGCTTATTAAGGTAATGTGTCCTGTTCTCAACCTGAAAATTATGCATTGGTCTCTACGACATAAGCTGTTGATGTGGTCTCCAGGGTTAGGCTTTGGCAGGTGTGTATACAGGGATTTTTCAGTTGGATTACTGGCCCAGCCGTCCATCCACTGCTGCTTGTAGTTGTGTATAATGTGTTTAGCTGTTCTCATGTTGGTGGAGATGTGGGGCTGTGACATGGTGGTTCCACTCTTTGTCAGTCTGTCAGCACATTCATTTCCTCTGATGTCTATGTGCCCTGGTATCCACTGTAGGGTGGCCTTGATGTCATAGGAGGTGGGTTGGTTTACTGCAGAGTATGTCAGTTGTAATGTGATTAGCTGATGCTATCCAGTTTTCAAGGGCAGTCTGAGAAAATACAATTTTTTTGGGGTGGGAGGCAGTGTTTTTGTATTTGGTGGTGGCGGCTGCTAGGGTTGCTAATACTGACTGCATCTCTGCATCATAACTGGAGCAGTGAGATCCACAAGGAGCAGAAATGTAGCTTGTTGTCTTGTCTGGAAACATTATGAGTACCCCATATCCTGCATTGTCTGTTTCCTTGAACACTGACCCATCAGTGTATGCATGGATCCAGTAATTGGGGTAGGATTTTATGGTCTCCGGTGCACACAGCTTTAGGGTGTTGGGATCTGATGATTTGTTCACTAATTTGTTCTCGAGTCTGGTGTTAGTTTGAGGAAGTGTGTAGTTTGTGTTTGGTGGGATGTCTTGTACTTTTTTAAGCTCTTCTCGGTCTTCAGGGAGTTTGTGTCTTGTGTTTAACTGTTCTGGTATGTGCACTGAAGTTTTCAGTTTCAGTCTATTATTATGCTTCCATTTATCAACCACTATTCTGTTAGGATGGTCTGGGGGCATGTGTTTATATCTTTCTACTGCCTCAATGGTTGACTTTTCGCATCTTTTATCTAATGGCTCTATGTTTGCAGGGTGTCTGAGTGGCGAAGTGGTTAGTGCACTGGTCTCTCATGGCGAAGGTTGGGGGTTCAAATCTGGCTGGAGGCACCCCAGTCATCCAGCTGTAGAAATGGGTACCTGACTTCTTCTAGAGTTGGGGAAGGAAAGGCAGCCAGGCGTGATACTGACCATATCACCCTCTAGTGTGCTGACAGGTCAAGGAAAATATGGGCACTAACACCATATCCCTATGTGCCTCTAAGGCATGACAGGATTACCTCTATGTTTGCATCAATTTCACATGCAGCTGTGGGTGTTGATGTTATTGCCCCACAAATGGAATGAACGGCTTGGTTCTGGATTCTGTCTACTTGTGTACGAGAGCTCTTTGATGCTGTGACCTGTAGGGGAAGGTTGTAATCTATTATAGATCTAACATATCCTGTGTACAGTTGTCTGAGTGTAGGGGGAGGTTGTAATCTATTACAGATCTAACATATCCTGTGTACAGTTGTCAGAGTGTTGCTTTGTCAGCACCTCAGGATGCACTTGCAAGTCGCTTGAGTAAGTTTAGTCTTTTGGATGCTTTTTCTGCTAGTCCATCCATGAACTCTTTAAAGTTCAATTCTCTGTCTAGTTTCACGCCAAGGTATGTTGGATTTTTTTCTTTTGTGATTTGAGCATCATCAAGAGTTATTTTCAGTTCAGTCTTTGCTAGTTTGTTGCTAAGAGTGAAGACTGTATATGTAGTTTTACTAACATTGATCTTCACCTTCCAGAAATTGCAGTAGGTTGATATGGTGAGGAGGCTTCTATTAAGTCTCTCAGCAGCCAGCTGCAGGTCTGCTCCACTAGTCCATATGACAAGTTCATCATCAAACATGGCTTTGTGGGTGTTCAACAGGTCAGGGAGGTCACTTATAAAGATTAGGAACAAGGTGCACCTAAGAGCAGAACCTTGTGGCAGACCTTCCTCCAGGTTGCATTTTTTTGACAGTCTGTTATTGACCCGAGTTTGTATGGTCCTGTTACTCAATTAGTTTTTAACCCACTGATACATTTTTCCATGTATGCCCATGTTTTGCATCTTTAACACTAGGCCTTTTCGCCAGACCCTGTCATATGCCTGCTGGAAGTCTACAAAGACAGCTACAGAGTTTCTCTTGTGTAAAAAACTGTCTTTTACACTCTGAGTGAGGAGAAATAGCTGGTCTTTGGTTCTTGATCCTTTGCGGAAGCCTGCCTGAAAGTTATTGAGGGACCCTGAGGATTCCAACCACCAGTACAGCCTACTGTTAAGCTTTCGTTCTGCTAGCTTACCAATGTTGGAAGTCAGTGAGATTGGTCTAAAGCTTTTTAGGTCATCTTCTGGCTTTCCTTTTTTCAGGATAGGTTTAACTATGGCTGACTTCCAAGATTTTGGTAGTACTCCACTTTGCCAGGTCTTGTTAATGAAGCTGAGCAATGTGGACTTTCCTACAGGGTCCAGATGAAGGATCATTTCATTTGATATTTTGTCTGGTTCTGGTGCTTTTCTTAGCTGTAGCTGACCCATATCACTCTGGAGTTCATGAATGGTAAAGTTTTCCTAAAAAAGTGGAATGTTTGCCAAGCCTCTTTACTTCTCAGAACTTTTCCCAGTGTCTTGTCAAGTACTTTCCTGCTGGAGGATTTGTTGGTGGCAGCAAAGATTTTGTTAATAGTACTGACTTTGTCTGAGTCACTTGAGAGGACTTGATCAGAGATCTGCACTGGCTTAAGGTTGGTTTGTTTTTTTCCTGACATGTTATCTAAGAGTTTCCAAGCCTTCTCTCCTTCAGTTCTGAGGTTGAGATCGCTGCATGTGTTTAACCACTTCTCTTTCTTTGCTTTTTTAGTTTCGAGTCTTACCATAGCTGTTAGTTTATTATACTCTATTCTGTTTTCTAGAGTAGGGTTTTACATTGTACTCTAT
The DNA here is from genome assembly GCA_009760885.1 of Achatina immaculata. Lineage (NCBI taxonomy): Eukaryota > Metazoa > Mollusca > Gastropoda > Stylommatophora > Achatinidae > Lissachatina > Lissachatina immaculata. Next base: position 3,374,594 of record CM019714.1, read on the forward strand.
TCTGTTTTCTGGAGTAGGGTTTTACATTGTACTCTATTCTGTTTTCTGGAGTAGGGTTTTACATTGTACTCTATTCTGTTTTCTGGAGTAGGGTTTTACATTGTACTCTATTCTGTTTTCTGGAGTAGGGTTTTACATTGTACTCTATTCTGTTTTCTGGAGTAGGGTTTTACATTGTACTCTATTCTGTTTTCTGGAGTAGGGTTTTACATTGTACTCTATTCTGTTTTCTGGAGTAGGGTTTTACATTGTACTCTATTCTGTTTTCTGGAGTAGGGTTTTACATTGTACTCTATTCTGTTTTCTGGAGTAGGGTTTTTCTTTGCATTCTTCCTGGCTGCTCTTCTTTTTCTGACTAAGTCTTCCAGAGATTTTGTCCAGAAGGGGCTATATTTCTTTCTGCATCCTCAGGGGATTGTTTTGTAGGCTACTCCAAGTATGGCTTGGATTATGTTAGTTTGTGTTGTCATTTAATTTTGATAAGTTTTCATCTATTTGTGTTCTGAATTTTTTCCAATCTGCTTTTCTATAATTCCAGCGAGGGGGGGTTTGTGTGGTCTTTGGTTTTGTGTGTGAGAAATTTGTAGAAGAATGTGGCGATGGTCGCTTCCCATGTCATCAAGCATTCTCAGAGTGCAATCATTGTGGATGTCTGCTGAGACAATGTTGAGGTCAGGTCTGTATGTGCATTCAGTGGCTCTGTGGAGGAGTGTTGGTGGGGAGGAGGAGTCTTGCAATATTATCATGTTGCTGGTGTTGCATAGCTCTTCAATGTTGTTTCCCATAGGGTTTTGGTCTTTGTATCTTAGTGATGGTAGATGTGCATTAAAATCTTCAGCAATGATAGTTTTCTGCATGTCTGTTCTGTATATATTGATCTGACTTTTAGAATTTGGGGGACAATAATCATTATACAGAGTGTACTACAGTCCATCATGCCATACTGTTATCTCTTGGATATTATTCTCATTGCATTTTCTGTTTTTAACTTCTCCTTGGATGTCATTTCTCAAGAGTGTGGCAATACCCCTGCATTTACTACATTCATATTTGTACATGGTGTATCCAGGCACTGAGTGATCTTTTCCATACAGAAAGGTTTCTTGTATGATTGCAATATGGATGTTGACTTTTTTCAGCTGTCTGCTTAATTCTAAGGCCTTTGGCCTAAGTCCAGAAATGTTGATTTGAAGAATGTTTAGTGTGTCCCCAGTAGTTGATTTTTCACTCAGGGTAGCCAGGAGGCGAACCACCTGGTGCAGACTTTTTATGAGGCAACGTCCAGGCTCGTATGGTTTTCTTTTTTGTTTCTGACATTTTCATATTGGGGTTTTTGTCCTAAGATTTTCTTTCATACCCAGGAGGCCTTTCCAGTGAGAAGTTGAGATCAGGCCCCGAGCGCAACACCGGCTCGTCCGACGGCTTTGAGACAGTTTCACAGAGACACTTCGACTTTGCGATGAGGGATCTGATGGTGCTTCAACAATGTCCATTCCTCACCAACTATAGTCTGCTGGCTGCTTTGTTTGCCTAATTCTGACAGCCATTGTTGTAGAGACCCATAGGCTTGTACATCCTGGACTCATTGATTTCCATCAGACTTTCCTCATTCCCACAGGTGATCTGTGTGTCCCCAACATCCACCATCCTGAACAGCCCAGCCTGGCCCCAGCACAAGATCTCGGCTCCACCTGTTGACAGGTGTGCAATCAGAAGTGTCAAATATGCAGAATCTAATGAATGCTGAGGCTGGGCTCAGGGTAAAACACAAGTCCAGATGCAGGAACAGATTTCTGTTGACAGGTGTGCATTGCTGCAGGGCCTTCTATCCTAGGAGGGGTATTTGTGCTTGTCATTTTTCCCACAGGCGTACATAGCATTTTGTCTGAGTTATCTGACACTCCTATAATAAACAAGAGGCTACTAGCAGATTTCTCAGTTCTATATTCCCTAAAAATTCTGCCTTATAAGAGGGTGACATTATATTTTATAACAATAACAAATAGTGTTGTTGGTTGCTACGGGTTTCTGGGTTACAGGAGTAGGTAAGAGTTTTTTAAGCAATCAGATGTGATGTTCCCTGTTTCACAAAGACTATGTAATGATAAGTGTGTTCTTAATACAGTTGTTCCCAGGGGGTGTCATATCATAAAACTGCTGTTGAGAATTATTACATGAAGAACTAGACTTAGAATAAAGATGAAAATAGGAGACAAGCAGTTGGGATATGTAGAAGAAAAAGGAACAAATAATGCTATATTTGCACTAAGAGAGAACTTTAGAAGTTCAGAAAGATTTATTTGTAAGCTTCACTGCTATACCAAAGCATTTGATAAAGTAAAACATGAACAAATCATGAAAATGTTAAAGGACATAAATATCGATGGCAATGATCTGAGAATAATAAAAGAAATATGTAATGGAACCAAGAAGCTGCCGTGAAGGTAGAAAAATGATAGGCAAATATCAACCAACAAAGCAAGGAATTAGACAAGGTTGTTTCCTTATCAGTCTGACTATACAATGGAAATAATGAGAGAAATCAAAAATAAAACCAGGAATTCGAGTTGGAGGCTACAACTTCAACAACTTACAATATGCAGATGATACAAAAAATGGAAAGAGCCTACAGAAATTATCAGATATAGTAATGGCAGAAAGTGAGAAGATAGGACTCACCCTAAATAACAAGAAAACAGAAACAATGGCTATGTCACTGAAGATGAACTTACCTAAATGCAATGTTAAAGTAAATGGAATAACCCTGAGATAACTGCATATATTTAAATATCTTAGCACATGAGTAGGACCAGTTGGAAAATACATCTCTGAAATCTAGAACAGAATAGGTAAGGTAATGCCAAAAGAGCTTTCAAACAAACAAGAAACATCTCATGTAAAGAATATCACTGAAAATCAGAAAGAAGAATTCTAAAATGCTCCATTGAGTCGCTCTATTGAGTCTATCCTACTCTATGGAAGTGAGTTATGGACAGTAAATAGATCAGTACAAAGAGCACTAGAGGCAGCAGAGATGTAGCTTCTTAGAAGAATGCTAAGAAGAGTACCATGGACAGCTCAGATAACAGATCATGCCTAAAGAAAATAAATTTAGAAAGGATCCTAATTAAATCTATGAGAAAATGAGTCACCATTCATTGGACATATAATGAAAGGGGGTTGGGGGGGGGGGGGCCCTGAAAAAAGTCATAACAACAGGAAAGATGAATGGGAAGAGAGGAAGGAGAAAAAAAAGAGAAAAAATAATCATTGACAGTTAAATGCAATAACACAACAGAAACTCACCAACTGAGATGATGAAAAATATCAAAGATTGAGATCTGAGGCGAAGTATGACCGGCAATGTCTTCTGGCAAACCACCTTCTGATGATGATGATGACTTTATATAAAAGGCTGCTTCATTAACATCAAGACTCTACTCTGTGAGGATAACAGCAAATTTAAACCTCCAGGATCTAGTACCCAAATATCCTGTAATTGTGGAACTTGATCATGAACCCAGAGAACAGGAGTTCTCTAAAGCCATACAGAGCCTTTCAGACTGAAAGCAATGGGCAAAAGAGGAAGTGCTGGAGAAAAAAACACACAGATTACTTTCTGTGAAACCTCCATCAGATTCTCATACAGTGCTGGAGAAAGGCAAGATGCCAAGACAGTAATGGTGTACAAACACAAAGGAAGAAAGGAGGATTCTAGCATCAACATAGGCATGTGTCTTCGGAGTATAATGGGTAAAACCTTCACTCGGGTTAATCTGAAGCTCTTTCAGAAACTGGCAGAGTGAGTCGCTGTGTGTTTTTAGGGCTAGGTAATCAATCAATGTCTTCACACTTCAAAAGTTTCAAGAAAAATGCAGAGAACAAAGAATGCCACTCCTCATTGTGTTTTTTCTTTTGTAACCTCACAAAGTCACCTGACACAGTGAGCAGACTAGACTGTAAAGTTTCAGGACAGTGTTTCCCACTGTACCCACTGTAGTTTGTGGCCCATAGTCTGCAGCACATCATCAGTTGGCCAGCAGTTGTAATATCTGAAAGTTCTATCTACTGAATAAAATCAATTAAAGTTGTATGGCTCTGCAGTACTGTATATAAGCTGATGGTCCTTGGATGTGAAATGGTTGGGAACCACAGGAATTGAGTACATTAGGTGCCCACTGTTACCACTGAAAATGATTTTATCATACCACGCAGAATAATGAAGGCCACCATGTAATTATATGACATAACCAAAGCTGAACTCAGCAAAAGGCATGCGCATCAAGTGAGGGAGATTGTGGATGGCAGAGGCAGAAAAGACACTGTCAGCAGTCTGTGAACAAAAGCAGATTTCCCCCTACAATCAGAATGGACTAAAGTGTCAAATATGCAGAATCTAATGAATGCTGAGGCTGGGCTCAGAGTAAAACACAAGTCCAGATGCAGGAACAGATTCAGCATCACTCCATACCACATGACCCTGTGATATTCACAGACGGGTCAGCGACATGAGGCTTAAAAAGTGGGTGGGGCCATGTTGTCTACCGCAATGACAAACTTGTTGCCAGTAAATCAGGAGCCTATGCAACCACCACTTCAGCATGAGAATGGAGGTGCAGACTGCATGAGAGGCAATTTTCTGGTTGGTGGAGCAGGACGACTTGCATGGGGTTATTGTTAACAGACTCCCAAAACATGTTACAGAGAGACAAAAATCAATACACGCATAGGAAAATTATCTGTTACTAGTTTCAGCCAAATTAATAAAAAAAGGGGCATGGAAAAAAAGAAAGATTAACACTGAAGCTTCTGTCTATCAGATCTGCGCACTTAACACCATTACTAATGGGACTTGGAACATGTTAAAAAAAACAAATGCATTAAAAAAAACCTGTCTCCATTATCTTCATTGCCTTCACAGAATAATGAGCTTTGTTTGCCAAGACAGAGTAACCCTAACTCTGCAGGTTAAGTGGGTTAGGGTAAAACTGGGCTGTAAATGTGATATCTGAAATAATACAGAGTCAGTGGGGTGGAGGAGACAAATGAAGGGACTTAAAAAAGCAGAAAGGTCAACGTAACTCTGACAAATATGCAGGCAGGCAGACACTTAAAGTTAGGACTGGGGTTGAGGTGCGGCACAGGTGTTTTCTCACAAACAGATGTCCAGGCAAAGCAGAATAAGATCTGCTAGCTTCAGAGTTCTTCAAAACTTACATTCTACATATAATACAAGCATACACACTTAGACCACTGAATCACAATTTCAATGTAAGATATAAAGAGACTTTCATCAGCAGCATCATCCTGTGCCCTCTCCCCATGCAAAAATTGGCTGCAATGATTGTCCAACTTACTCTGTTCTTTGTCATGCACAACAAACAGTGTACCAGACATGTATATTCATTATCATCAGTTTGAAGTACATTTTTATCTTGTGTACCAGACATGTATATTCATTATCGTCAGTCTGAAGTGTATTTTTATCTTGTGTACAAGACATGTATATCCATTATCATCAGTTTGAAGTACATTATTATCTTGTGTACCAGACATGTATATCTTCATTATCGTAACTTTGAAGTACATTTTTATCTTGTGTACCAGACATGTATATCTTCATTATCATCAGTTTGAAGTACATTTTTATCTTGCATACCAGACATGTATATTCATTATCATCAATTTGAAGTAGATTTTTATCTTGTGTACTTCACAGGGTCCAGACTATGGGTCTGGACAAAATCCTAGTAAATAAGATAAGCTATGTAAAACCTGATGGTGATTTCTGTAACAAAGAAAATTTTTAAAAAAAAAGGAAAGAAAGACACCTGGAAACCTCCACTTTTAATTATAAAATCAATATAAACCAATTACATATTTTTCTGACATACTAGTTTGTGTAATCAGCATGTAAAACTATCATATTTTGTTGTTATTATTTTTCTATCATTGTAAACATATTTCATTTGATTAAACATAAGCTTATTTCATTTTTTTTAATTACCTTCTTAAACTAAAAGACTGTCCTTTTTGTCGGTGTCATCTATAGGTATTACATATTGTTTGTCATTTTCCTGTCAGTGTAAAACTGTATTTTGTTGTAGATTACTTTCTAACATGAAAAGATGGCTTGAGCTGTGATATTTTCAAGAAAAGTCATGTGAAGCTTGATCTTCTGACTACAACCTGCCCACTTCCAACAAATTTCATGCTTAACTGATACTTACTCCAGGTCTTGGAAGTGACAGATACACCAACTTGTCTCCTCGACCCTGACAAACATCATTGACCTCCTTGACAAGGATGGAGAGGTCATTAATTTGAGACTCCCAGGCATCACTAAACACTTCCAGATTTTCTCTGGCGATCCGTGAGTCTGGGTGCTGGGCCAGTGTATGAGCCGCAAACAGGATCTGAGGAATGGCATGGCTGACACCTAAGTTATCACTATAGCAACTAATTCATGCTGCTTTCCTGAATTTTGTTCTACTTGTTCACTGTGTGTTCAATAAATGAACTTGTTTTTCTCTGTCTTTCTCTTGGTCATTTGTTGCAGAACTGTATCCACAAGTCTCATCTCTGATATCAGACAACCACAAAATCATTTTATTTCTTTTACTTTTGTCACACAACAATAAAATCATTTTATTTCTTTCACTTTTGTCACACAACAATAAAATCATTTCACTTTTGTCACACAACCACTGAATCATTTTATTTCTTTCACTTTTGTTTTATTGACTAATGGTGCTTCTTGTCTACTATATATTACATTTACTGACTTTAATACTTTTTCCCTAATCCATGGATAAATCTCTCTTGATCCTGTGGTCAGACAGGCCAAATGATTCAAAAGTTCTATAGGCTCAAAGATGAGACTATTTCACCAACTGCAGAGTTTATTTCCAAACATTTCGCAGCACTCAAAGAGGTAGACAAGGCAGATATAGATGAATTATACATACACCACAGCCATAATCACGGCAGCAAAAGCAAGAGCTGGACTGCAATCAACAAGTAGAAAAGCATGGATATTAGGTAAAGACCAAATGCAAAGAACACTTCCAAGAAATACTTAATCGACCACACCCAAATGAATTAATAAATCTTGAAACTGATTTACCAGTCCCACAACTAAATGTCAACTTAGATGAAGTTACAATGAATGAAATTGAAACAGCAGTGAATCTAATGCCCAACAACAAAGCTGCATGTGAAGATGAAATAACACCTGAAATGTTAAAAGCTATCAACAGTGACAACATGAGCCAACTACAAAGAATGTTTAATAAAATTTGGAAAGAAGAAAAAGTCCCCTCTAAATGGAAAAAGAGAATCATCGTTAAAATACCCAAAAAAGGCAACCTAAGTGACTGCAATAACCTTACTATCAGCTGTGTCAAAGGTGTTTTGTAAAGTGATTCTGAATAGAATTAAGGATGTAGTGGATACTGCAACGAGAGAAGAACAAGCAGGATTTAAAAAAGGGAGAAGCTGTCTCAACCAGATCTTTACTCTAAGAATAATACTTGAAGAACATATTGAAAAGCAGAAAGCATTAATCCTGAACTTCATAGACTTTAAAAAAGCATTTGACAGCATACACAGAATGAACGAATGAACGAACAAACATACTTTATTTTCAAAGGGTTAAGAATTGGGCACGCAGGCCCGTCTGACATTCTGCCCTTCATCATACAGCTTTCACTTAGTCACAGTCATTCAGCATTTGTTAACAAGCATAATAATCATGAAGACACACTAAATGATTACATAAATAAATAATAAACTTATCTCTTGTCCATACACACTACACTCTGATTTATGCAACAACATGAAATAAACCTGCATTCTTACATTCATTCAAACTAAAAAATTTATAGAAAACCAGTATTTTAAAAAATTACGACACTCAAGCCATACTTTAAATTACTTTAAACAATGCTTAGGGAGGTATATAGTCTATATCAAAAAGATGTTGACAAAGTCTAAAGTTATAATAACGAATATTACTTATAAGTTTTACGTGAATTGGAAGGGCATTCCAAAAGTGGGCAGCTGAGTAAGAGAAGCTTTTTTTAAACATGTCAAGCCTTGGTTTTGGGAGAATACAATTGCTTAAGCGTTGACTGTGTTTTGGGTTGGATTTAAACAATGACCACATATAGGGTAGAGCGTTGTGAGATAGAATTTTATGAATTAACTTGGCCTTGTTGAAAAGAAATGTTTTCTTGAGGGGTAGAATATCAAGTTGTTTGTCCTTATTTGTAATATGTGCTGCACGTTTGTCATCTATAAGCTTTACTGCTCGTTTTTGAAGTGAGTAAAGTTTTTTCATGTTTGACATGGAACACCCATCCCAGACTGTGGAGCACTAGTCCAAGTGTGTTTGTATCTGTGATATGTAGTATATTCTTCTGATGTCTATGTCAAGAAAATGTTTAATTTGAGTAAATTGGTAAACTTTTTGTGCAATGAGTTTGGTTAGATTGCCTACATGATGATTCCAGCTGAGGTGGTGGTCAATCATGAGACCTAGAGTGTTATGTTCACTAACATTCTCTATCTGTGAAGTACCAGCGTGGAGCAGTAGTGTTGTTGTTGGTGAATTTGTTCATTTCTGTCTTGTTGTAATGAGCAGGGATTTTGTTTTGCTGGTGTTTGTGAGCATTCTGTTGTTACTGCTTCATTTAATTAGACTGTTTGTTTCAATTTGAAGAGTTGACTCAAGGTTAATACAGTCACTGTTACTACTATAAACTGTGCAGTCATCAGTAAATAGGTCACAAGATGATTTTTTGAGATGAAGTGGGAGATCATTGATGTAGATGGTAAACAGGAGAGGACCAAGAATAGATCCATTATCAACCACAGATGAACCTGACTTAGAGTTTTTGAGGCAAACTACCTATTGTCTGTTGGAAAGAAAAGATGTAATAAATTTTGTCAAGTCAGGGTGTAATCTATAAGTCTCAAGCTTTCTAACTAGGATTTCATGATCAATCATGACAAATGCTTTTTTAAAGTCAACAAAGACAGCACCACATAATTTATCATCGTTTATATTAGATAACTAACATTCTGTCATTTTTGTGAGAGCTGTGTGGCAGGAATGTTTCGGCCTAAAACCTGACTGACAGTTAGCAATCAAATTATATTTTTGCATGTGTTGTAAGGTTGTTTTTTGTATTGTTTTTCTAGGGGTTTTGACAAAGTCGACAGAATGGAAATTTGTCTATAGCTTGAGGCATTTTTCTCCGAACCAGATTTAAAAATGGGATATATTTTTGCAATTTTAAAAGCCTGAGGAAAATGACAATGTGCAATGCAGTGATTGTAAATGTATGTTAGTGTATCTGTAATTACTGGGGCTGAGTAGTGTAATATCTTGTTGCTGATTTTATCAAGTCCTGCTGTGTTGTTGTTCTTTAAAGATGAAAGATAATTGTAAACTTCACTAACTGACATGAAGGGAATACTGGGTTGCTTTAGATTTGCACATCTGCTACCTATACATTTATTTAATTCACTCAAATCAACAGTAGGGGCTGGTAGTGAAGATTTTAAGATATTGACTTCTTTTCTGAACTGATTGCTGAACTCTTCACAAGTGGGAACATAGTTATAACTCTGCAAGTCAGACTGTTTTCTCTTGTTTGCTAGAATGTTAATTGCTTTCCAGACAGACTTAATGTCTGATTTATTCTGAACTAGGTTCCTAAAGTAATTTCTCTTTTCTTGCCTAATTAAATACTGAACTCTATTTCTAAGTAATCAGTAGCTAGTGAATTCCTTAATTTTGTGGGCCTGATCCCTTTTCCTCATGACTTGCAATATCTCAAGTGTTACCCAGGGGGACTTCACCTGATGTTTAACTCTCACCTCTTTAACAGGAACATGCTTGTCAAATATATCCCTGAAGGCTTTTATCCAGTATTTCAGGGCCTTATCAGGGTCAGTTAGTTGGTATACATGATCTAGAGGTGCTGCTTGTAACTCTTTCAGAAGTGATTCTAAGCTGAATTTGCTAAAACTTCTAAATTTAATACTCGTATGTTTATTTTTGGGAATTTTCAAGCCATGTCGTGTCCATGTGCAACAGTCCGGATTGTGGTCACTGAGTGATGTGTGAGGGACTTTACATTCTATGTTTTCTGGATGAGCTACATGTATGTCATCTATTAGTGTGGATGATGTTTCAGTTACTCTGGTAGGTTTAGTGATAATTTGGGATCAATTGTATGATAAAACAATATCATTCCATGTAACATCTGTTTGTCTGTAATTAATATTGAAGATACACTGACGATACAGAGATACACTGTGGAGAATTTTAAGACTATATGGAATACCATCTAAAGTTGTCAACATCATTAGAGATCTCTACAACAGATATGTTTGTGCAGTCAAGACAGAAGAAGGAATGAGCGAATGGTTTCGGATTGAAACAGGTGTGAAACAGGGATGTATATTATCTCCACTGCTTTTTGGAATTGTCATAGACTTTATAATGAAAAGATGCTGCACAGGTAACACAGGTATTGATTGAGTACATGGGACCCAAATAGAAGATCTTGATTTTGCATATGACATAACTCTTATTATCAGCGACAATGTGAAATCGATGCAGGAAAAAACAGATTCCCTGTCTTCCTTAGCTAGCAAAATAGGTCTTGAAATAAACAAAGACAAAGCAAAAATAATGAAATTTCTCATTAACCACGAAGGAAAAATATATGTGGAAGGAAGAGCTGTTGATGAAGTAAACTAATCTGCATACCTTGGCAGCTACATAGACCAAGATGGTGACACCAAGAAGGAAGTTAGAATTAGAATTGCAAAAGCAGCACTGTCCTTCAAAAATCTTGAACATATGGAATTCAAAAGTTATAAGCACAAAAACCAAGTAAAGATTATTCAGCTCAAATGTAAATGTAATATCCACACTCAATTATACATGCGAAAGCTGGAAATCAACTAAAGAAACAGACAAGAAATTAGACTCTTTTGAAAACAAATGCCTAAGAAAAATACTTGGTATAAAGTGGGATGATTTCAAGAACAGCACAGAGATAAGACAAATGAGCAAACAACAACCTGTCTCAAGGGTGATCAGAAAAAAAGATGGATGTATGTAGGCCATGTGATGAGAAGAAACAATCAAAGAATCCCAAAACAAGCTATCAAGTGGAGCATAACAGGTCGAAGAAAAAGAGGTTGACCAAGTTAAACTCTAAAGAAGACATTGTTAAGAGAAGCCATTTTAGTGGACATAACATCCCTTGATGAAGTTGAAAGACATGCCGAGAACAAGAAAACTTGGTAAACAACTGTGAAAGCCCTACGTGACGTTTAACAGCACGGGAAGGACATAAGATGTAAGAAGAGTTTATTTTCTGAATTAACAATTTTATATCTATATTTTGTCATTTTTCAATATCTGAGAAGGTTATGATATGTTTGTGTTTTGTTATGTGAGAGAATCATAATTTTTCAATCTTCTATGCTTGAGAGATTCATGAGACATCAATGTTAAGACTATTTAAAACAGTAAAATGAACAGCTTTATTAATTAATGAACACAGTTGTACTGTTTCGGTTTACACCTTAATCATATAAAAACAAGGTGTAAGAGATTCATATTCTTCAATGTTTTATATAAGAGATACTATTATACAGTTTATGAGAGGTTATGATGCTTTAGCTTACTGTAGCTATAGATAACAATTTATGCTTACCAAAGGTCCAAGATTATGTAAGATGGACTCATTATGTTCAGCTGTGATGATAAGAGGTTCTGTATTGGCCATGTGACGAAAAAGCTTACATACCTGCAGGAAAGGTTTAGTATCTGTATAACAACATATGCAATGCAGTGATCCGCACAACAAAATTTATAATGTACATAATATATATGCCAAGGCTCAAAATAACAAGATTGTTTTTTTCACCATTAAAAAAATATGTATAATCTGTCAGAATTCAAAACCACATCTCTGCTGCTTCCAATTTATTTATTACATATTCATTAATTAGAGAACTTGGTTATGACCAGAAAATTCAAGGGGAAAAAAAAAATGTCTGTGGACTGGCCAAGCCGCATGGAAACAGAAAAGCATTTGAGCTGTGCGTGTATGTGCATGCGTGCATGTGTGTGTGTGCGTCTCTCTTTCTCTCTCATTCTCTCTCTCTCTCTCTCCAACACAACAAAATTTAAAAATTCATGTAAAATATATCATCAATGCAATAATACATTACCATTTACAGGTGCAGTACAAAATGACAGTGATCAGTGTCCTTGTACTGTTTTAGTTCAAACAGGCATAATCAAGAATCAAAACACAAAAACTGACATCTCAAAACGGATAATGTAGGACAAGTTATGTCCTGGCAAAACTAACAGTGGCCAAGGTAAACATCATCACTAAATGTATTTATGCCTGCAGCACACATAATCACTTAGTTTATCAATGTCTATAGTGAATATAGTGAAACGACTTCTATCACCAACTACAATAAATCATCAACAAAGTCCCTAAACACAACATCCTAATTGCTATGGGGGACTTCAATGCTAAGGTTGGGAAGGATAATACCAACGTTGAAAAAGTGATGGGGAAAGAAGGAAATGACATGGTCAATCAGAATGGAGAAAGATTAATTGAAGTATGTCTAACAGAGGGCATGGTCATTGGAGGCACAATATTCCCACACAAAGGGATACATAAAACAACGTGGATATCTCCAGATGATAGAACTAGAAACCAGATAGACCATTTTTGTATTAGAAAGCAATACAGAACATCTCTCATGGATGTAAGGGCTTATAGGGGTGCAGATGTCAACAGTGATCACAACCTGTGCATAGGGAAAATAAAACTAAAATTGAAAAGTCAACACAAGAAATCAGTACACAGAAAGATAAACAGCCACAGCCTACAAGAAGAAAATACTAACATTAATTTCAATCAGGAACTTGCCAATCATTCCAAAACACCCAGTGAAGTAGAGGAGATAGGTATGGATGAGTTATGGAATTCTTACAGCACAGCCATAATCACAGCAGCAAAAGTAAGCGCTGGATTGGAACAACCAAATAGAAAAGCATGGATATCAGATAAAACATGGAAGTATATACATGAAAGACGAGCACTCAAATCAGACATGTTGAATGCAAAAGCAGATCATGAAAGAGATTCGGCAAAAGCAAAATACAAAGACATAGACAAGAAAGTAAAAAGTTCAGCTAGAAGGGATAAAAGAGAATACATCGACAATATGGCGAAAGAGGCAGAAAAAGCAGCAAAAACGGAGACAGCAAAACTTTATATAACATACAAAAGAGGCTAACAGGTACATCTAAATAAAGACCAATCCTTAGCAAAACTGGAACACTATTAACATCAAATAAAGACCAAAAGCAAAGATGGGCTGAACACTTCCAAGAAATACTCAATCGACCACACCCAAAAGAATTGTTAAACCTTGAAACTGACTTACCAGCCCCACAACTAAATGTCAACCTAGATGAAATTAAATTGCATGAAATTGAAACAGCAGTGAATTTAATGGCTAACAACAAAGCTGCAGGTGAAGATGAAATAACAGCCGAAATGCTAAAAGCTATCAATAGTGACAACATGAGACAACTACAGAGAATGTTTAACAAGATTTGGAAAGAAGAAAAGGTCCCTTCTAATTGGAAGAAAGGAATCATTGTTAAAATACCAAAAAAGGGCAACCTTAGTGACTGTAACAACTGGAGAGGAGTAACCTTAATATCAGTTGTGTCAAAAGTATTTTGCAAGGTCATTTTGAATAGACTCAAAGATATAGTGGATACTGCAATGAGAGAAGAACAAGCAGGATTTCGAAAAGGGAGAAGCTGTCTCGACCAGATCTTTACTCTCAGAATAATACTTGAAGAACATATTGAAAAGCAGAAACCATTAATACTGAACTTCATAGATTTTAAAAAAGCATTTGACAGCATACACAGAGATTCATTATGGAGAATTTTATGTCTATATGGAATACCATCTAAAATTGTCAACATCATTAAGGACTTATACAATGGATATGGTTGTGCAGTCAAGACAGAAGAAGGGAAGAGTGAATGGTTCCAGACTGAAACAGGCATGAAACAAGGATGTATACTGTCTCCTTTACTTTTTGGGATTACAATAGACTTCATAATGAAAAAATGCTGCACAGGTAACACAGGTATTGACTGGGTACATGGGACCCAACTAGAAGATCTTGATTTTGCTGATGACATAACTCTTATCAGTAATAATGTGAATTCCATGCAAGAAAAAACAGATAGCCTGTCTTCACTGGCTAGCAAAATAGGACTTGAAATTAACAAGGACAAAATAAAAATAATGAAAATTCCCATCAATCAAAATGGAAAAATACACATAGAAGGGACAGATATTGAAGAAGTCAATCAATTTGCATAACTTGGCAGCTACATAGACCAGGATGGTGACACTAGAAAGGAAGTTAGGATCAGAATTGCAAAAGCAGCATCAATCTTCAAGAATCTTGAGAACATATGGAATTCAAAAGTTATAAGCACAAAAACCAAGTTAAGACTATTCAATTCAAATGTAATATCCACCCTCATTTATGCATGCGAAAACTGGAAAACAACTAAAGAAATAGAAAAGAAATTAGACTCTTTTGAAAACAAATGCCTAAGGAAAATACTCGGCATCAAATGGAATGAATTCAAGAACAATGCAGAGATAAGACAGATAACTGAACAACAACCAGTCTCATGGGTGATCAGGAAAAGGAGATGGACATATGTTGGTCACTTGATGAGAAGAAATGATCAGAGAATCCCAAAACAAGCTATCAAGTGGAACACAACAAGCCGAAGAAAAAGGGGCAGACCGCGGGAAACTCTGAAGAGAACATTATTAAGAGAGACCAAGTTAACAGGCATAAAATCCTTTGATGAGGCTGAAAGACTCGCCGAAGACAGGAAAAATTGGCGAACTACTTTGCAAGCCCTATGTGACGTTTAACGGCATGGGAAGGATATAAGATAAGATAGTGAATATCACACTTAGTGCATCATCATCATTCAATGTATTTAGGCCTGCAGCAAACATAATCACTTAGTGTATCAAGGTCTATAGTGAATATCACACTTAGTGCATCAAGGTCTATAGTGAATACCACACTCAGTACATCAAAGCCAGCAGTAAACATCATTACTCCGTGCATCAGTGCTAACAGTAAACATCATCACTCAATATATCTATATCTAGAATAAACATCATCATTTACTATATCTAAGTCTAGAATAAACATCATCACTCACTATATCTGGGCTTATAGTAAACATCAACACTCAATATATCTATATATAGAATAAACATATCACTCACTATATCTAGGTTTAGAATAAACATCATCACTCACTATATCTATGTCTAGAATAAACATCATCACTCAATACATCTAGGTCTAGAGTAAACATCATCACTCACATTATCTGGGATTATACTAAACATCAACACTCAATACATCTCAGTCTAAAGTAAACATCATGACTCAATGTATCTAAGTCTAGAGTAAACATCATTTGATATATCTGGGCTTATAGTAAACATCTCTCGATTAACTGGGCTTATAGTAAACATCTCTCTCTCTCTCTCTCTGAACCTTAAGTGCCCAGGGCACATGGGGCTTCCGCAAGGGTTTTCCACAAATGCCTGTCCTTTGCCTTTTTTTCTGCTCTTGCCCAGGTGAGCCCTCTATTGCTCAACATCCTTTCTGTTGTTCTTCTCCATGTCTCTTTTGGTCTACCCTTACTTCTGTTCCCCTGTGGTGTCCATCTTAGTAAACATCATCACTCAATATATCTAGGTCTAGAGTAAACATCACTCAATATAGTAGTCATCGTAAAATAATAGTCAACAGCACAACACTGACAGGTAGAAAAGTTCAAATAACTAAATTGGAGATAAGAAACAGAATAACACAGGCTAAAATAATGTTTCAAAGGATGAAAAATATTTTATGTAATCAATCACTAACACTGAAAGTGAGGAAAATAGTGGTAAAATGTTATAATCAATTTTGTTTTATGAATGTAAAACGTGGCCAGTCACCAGGGAAGTACAGTGCCACCTGGAGGCCATGGAAATGTAGCTCCTTAGAAGAATGCTAAATATACCATGGACAGCAAAGAGATCAGATAAAGAGGTCCTAAAAGAGGCAGAAGAAGAGAGACAATCCAAATTCAAGGAGCCGTCATGACAGCAGGTGGATTGGAATATTTTATAACAAGAATGATAGAGGGCAAAAGAGAGCAAGGCAGACAGAGAGATGTGCTATGAAATAACAGCAGATCAGCCCATAATTAACACCTGAAATAGAGAACATATGCCTGTAAGACCTGGACACTTAACAAAACAGCTGAGAAACACATAAATACTTCTGAATGTAAATGCTACAGAAGAGTTCTTCAAATACTATGGACACAAAAAAGAACAAATATATCCATACTACAAGAACTTAATATTAAAGAAGGCTGGGTAGTAAAGAGGATTAAAGAGAGAAAACTTAAATATTTTGGACATATTAAACGTCATGATAATCTAGAGAAAACTGTCTTGGAAGGGTACATAATGGGAAAAAGAAAGAGAGGAAGATGGCTGCAAGACATCGTTGATGATCTGCAAATGGATGCATCAGCAGCAGGGCATCTTGCTCACAACTGAGAGGCCTACAAGAGAGCTGTTAGGGAGGCAAAGTTCCACAAGGGACATGCAAATGACTGACTGACTGAGAGGCCTACAAGAGAGCTGTTAAGGGAGGCAAAGTTCCACAAGGGGCAGGCAAATGACTGACTGAGAGGCCTACAAGAGAGCTGTTAAGAGAGGCAAAGTTCCACAAGACGCAGGCAAATGAATGAAAAGAGAACTGTGGAAAAGCATGACCACCAACACCTGCTGGCATGGCACTGGATAGACAGAGCAGACATAGCTTGATATATCTAGGTTTATAGTAAAAATCATCATTCTATGGTTACAGTAAACACCATCATCTAAGATAACATACTGGCAAACATCACTCAATACAATAAAAATCATTCATGGAAATCCAATCCCCAACCCAGCACGTCACAGGTGGCGGATGGTGAAAGTTCTCCAGACACATGGAAGATCCTTGTGAATAAGGATTTACCCAAATAAGCAGGCATGGACCAACCGGTGGTAGTCTCAGAGACTGAGGTGGGGTGGTAGGTGGCTCTACTACTCCTATAAAGTGCCTCAGGTGCTCAGTGAAGAGAATACCAGGCGGGTAAGAGGCGCCTTAAAACCTCTCGCTCCCGCTGCCTTGTGGGTAGAACAGGGAGTACAAAGGCTAGCGGAGAGTACGTACACAATCTGACAGAAGGCAACGGGAAACCACTGTTGTAGCTCCCAAGAACAATTATGCTTATTCAGAGTAAAAGATTTGTCATGAACAATGTTAATGGATGTTCCTCTGGAACAGCCTTGTCCATTAGGGCAGCTCATGAGCCACAGGTGAGGCCAGATCGTCAAGCTACTGGTGGCAAAACTAACAAGTTCAAAATAGCAACAAGGAATGTTAGAATTTTATTCCAGGCTGGAAAATTAGAAAATGTAAAGAGGGAAATGGAAAGGATGAAGATCAACATATTAGGAATGAGTGAAGTTAGATGGACAGGTGCAGGGAAGATAAACTCTGATAAATATACAATAATATATTCAGGAAGTGAGAAACATGAATGAGGAGTTGGAATAATATTTGATGAACAAACAGCAAGGACAACTGTAGAATATTTGAACATCTCGGACCAGCCCAACTGAAAGGAGGACCAACAAACATAAATATTATACAAGTGTACGCTCCAACTTCTGAAAGTTTTGAAGAACATCTACAGCTATTTTATGACATAGAGACAGCCTTGAAACACACAAAGTCACATGAAGTTACTATAGTCATGGGAGATTTTAATGCCAAAGTTTGTAAGGAAGAACTTCAGACATTGTTGGTGGCTATGGACTGGGGAAGAGGAATGACAGAGGTAGTAAATTAATTGAATGGGCAAGAATACATAGCATGGTTGTAGGAAACACCTGGTTTAAACAATATCCTTGAAGACTGGCAATGTGATGCAGCCCAGACAAAAAGACTTTTAATCAGACAGACTACGTATTAATAAACAAATGATTCCAGAATGCATTACTGACAACAAAAACCATGTCACGAGCTGACTGCAATAGTGACTATGACCCCTTCTATAGAAAAATTAGAATAAAGCTAAAGAAAGTGTGCAGAAAAGTGAGAACCATCAAAATGAACACAGATCTCCTTAAAAAATTACCAAGAACTGCGAAAACAAAACAGAGTTATTATAACAAATAGATACAATGCAACAGCAAAGATAAATAGTATAGATGAACAATGGGCAATGTTAAGAGAGTATAGAATATCCACCAAACTGTTAAGGAGATAATATCACCGAAAAAAAAAGAAGCCGCCAAAAATAAATGAATGACAGATAACATCTTAGGTCTGATGGACAAGAGGAGGAGGAGTAAAAATAACCAAGAAAAATATAGCAGGATAAATAAAGAAATAAGGCGCAAATGAAGAGAAGCAAAGGAAGTGTGGTTAAATGAGCAATGCAGACAGATAGAGGACTCTCATAATAAAGACAACAAAAACATGCACAAATGAATTAGTGAACTCACAGGCAGTACAACAAAATATATCACAGGGTGCCTGAAATCAAAAGAAGGTAAAATGTTAATGGGAAAAGAAGACATTGTGGACAGGTGGACAGAGTACATCGGTGAGCTATATGGAGGATAAAGACCAGAATTAACACCAGATACTGAAAACTGTGATGGACCACCAATACTTGAAGATGAAATCATAGATGTCATCAAAAACATGAAGAAAGGAAAATGGCTGGGCCTGATAATATAACAATAGAAGAAATAGAGATAATAACCAAGTTACTGAATGACATTTACAACATTGGTTATATGCCCAGTGACCTGGTTAAATCTACATTTATAGCACTACCAAAGAAGCCATGTGCAAAGGAATGTGATGACCACCGAACTATCAGCCTCTCATGTCACATAACGAAGCCAATTCTGAGAATTATTATGAGAAGAACAAGGGAAAAGATAAAAAATGGAAATAGCAGATGAACAGTTTGGATTTGCTGAAGGAGAGGGAACACACAATGCCATTTATGCTTTACGAACACTAACAGAAAGAGCTTTAGAAGTACAGAAAGATCTCTACTTATGCTTCATTGATTACACCAAGGCATTGAACAAGGTGAAACATAATGAAATTATTAAAATGCCTGAAGACATCAATATAGACGGCAAAACCTGAGAATTGTAAAACATTTATACTGGCAGCAAGATGCAGCAATTCAAGCTGAAAACAAAACTGGAAAATATCAACCTATAAAACAAGGGGTGTGACAAGGATGTGTACTATCTCCAGACCTTTTTTCTCTGTACAGTGAGAATATTCTAAGAATGATCATCACAGAACCAGGCATAAAAATTGGAAGATACAATATTAACAACCTTCGGTATGCTGACGACACAGTAATGATAGCTGAGAACCAACAAGACCTGCAAAATCTCTTGGAAAAGAAAGAAAGTGAAGAGAAAGGCCTTATTTTGAACATCAAAAAGACAGAGACTATGGTTATATCTAAGAAACAGAATCCACCAACAGGCAGTATAAAATTAAGCGGAACTATTCTAAAGCAGGTGCAGAAATTCAAATACCTTGGAGCAGCAATAACTTCAGATGGGAAATGCAGAATAGAAATTAGGAACAGAATAGGCCAAGCAAAGACTGCATTTCAGAGAATGAGAAACATTATGCAACACATCCTTATCGATGAATGTTAAAAAACGAGTCCTAAAATGCTATATTGAACCTATCTTGTTATATGGAAATGAATCATGGACAATAGGCAGGTCTGCACAAAAATCATTGGAAGCAGCAGAAATGTGGTTTATTAGAATCCCCTGGACAGCAAAAATAACTAATGAAGAATGTATGAAAAGAGCTGGAGAGACAAAAAATCTTGTTAAAAAAATAAGAGAGAGACAATGTACTTTTATAGGACATGCAATGAGAAGAGGGGGCATTAAAAATATAACAACAGGAAAAATAGAGGGAGGAAGATCAAGAGAAATGATACTTGACAGTCTGACAGGATGGCGTGAGAGGAGATCACCAACTGAGCTGATGGCCTGCATGAAGGATCATGTACTATGGAGAAGCATAATAGCCAATGCCAGTCAGCACGGCACATGATGATGATGATGAAAATCCTGACTTTCACCAAATCCCATAAGATTAACATGTTTAATAATTATATGGCTGTTAAGTAATCTAGAAGCAGAGACTGGCATCCCTTCACTTCAGGCATTCCCATATATGCTCCACCTTCCATTCCAACACCCACTGAAGTTGCACCTGCTGATGGAAGCAGTCACATACTGGTTGTGGGTAATGCACAAATGTCTGCTTCCTCTCTCGTCCCCCAACTCAATCATTCTCCCAACTGAATTACTGAATTCAGTTAATTGTTTATTCTGAATAGTACCAAAATTTGTTTGGTAGATAGTCACTTATATGTGTATGTAGTTAATTTCTGTACTGAGTACATGGATAAGAGTAAAACGTAAATGTTTTTTTATGTCTCTCAGCTTTCCAATGTAGAATGTCTGGAACAGAGTGAAAATTATATGATAAAGGGCAAGAATGTCAGACAGGCCTGTGTGCCCAACCCTTAACCCTTTGGAAATAAAGATCAATCAATCAATCCTGATGCAATTTTTGCATTCAGTCAGACGCCATCCTCCATACGCAGCCTGTTCAAGGTGGATCTTGCAATCTCCTCCTTGCCCATTTTAAGGGTGCCCTGAATTGCAGTCATGCTTGCTAGCTTGTCTGCTTTCTCACTAACTTTGATTCCTGCATGACCTGGGCAGTAGATCCATGTCAAACTGGATAACCAAAAGTCCAACAGAAGCTGTACCCACTCCCCACGGAAAAACTGTCTCTCGAGTCTCCATAACATGTTTTGGGAGCCTGTTACAATGACCCCCATGTGAGCTGTCCTGCTCCACCAACCAAAAAATTGCTTTGGATGCAGCCTGCACTTCCATTCTCATGTCTGAGTGGTGGTTGCATAGACTCCTGATTTGCTCGCAACCAGTTTGTCATTGTGGTATATAACATAGCCCCATCCATTTTTTTCAGCCTCATTCCATGGACCTACCTATCTGTGAAGGGTCATATTGTTTGGAGTGTTGCTGAATCTATTCCTGCACTTGGACCTGTTCTATCCTAAGCCCAGTCTCAGCATTCGCGACCAAGCTAGATCATGACCTTAATTAGATTCTGCATGTTGGACACTATTCCACTCTAGTTCTAGAGAGATCTGCTCTGGGTCACAGGCTACTGTCAGGCATCTCTTCTGCCTCTGCCATTCACAATCTCCCTCACCTGACACACCTGCCCTACGCTGAGTTCAGCTGTTGTAGAAGGGAGTGGTATGTCATGGCAGCACTCCTGAGATTCGTCTTCACCTGCACATACTTGTGCCTTTCATGCTGGGCATAAGTAAAAACTAACTTCTATCAAATGTCAAAACTAACTTCTGTAACTGTTGTGTCTTACCTCTTCTAGCTGCTCCTGGTGCTCAGAGAATTTGACTGTGAGCTCTTCAACTCGATCCAGTTCCCCAGCCAGGCCAGCAATTCTCAGTGACTTGAGCAGACCTTCATCATCATTTTGTCTGAACAAATCTGAGGCTTGACTCATGGCCGTTGCTAGCAACTGAAATGAATATAGTCTGAAGTATATAACTGGAGGTTACTAGCAAATGGAGGTGGGGAGTGGTGGAGATACGAGGGGAAGTCACTAAGTAACTCGCAAATGCCTGTTACAAAAAAAAACTAAATGCGACAGTAATTTGAAAACTTTTAATTTTTGAACCTACATTATTCCCCTATTTCTCAACATAATCGCCACCAACACTGATACATTTGTCCCATTGTGTAATCAGTGATGCAATACCCATGGCGTAAATATCGGGAGTCCGATTTCTGAACCATTTTTTTACTTCTGTTTCCACCTCTGTCCTCGAGAATCTTCTCCTGCCAAGGCGTTTTTCAATAGACCAAACAGCTGAAAATCACTTGGAGCTAAGTCAGGACTATAGGGTGGATGTTCAAGAACTTCTCAACCCAACTGGCTAATTTTCTCTTAGTTTAACCGAGCTGTATGTGGTCTGGCATTGTCATGAAGGAGAAGCACACCTCTATTCAGCAGACCAGGACGTTTTCTTCAAAGTGCATCCCATAGCATTGACAGAACTTCACAGTACGATACAGAATTCACACTTTCACCGTTACTCGTCTATCAGCTCTGATAATCTCATTCACATGTTGCACAGTCACTTCTGTTGCAATCTGAACAGGACGGCCAAGTCGGACTCTGTTACCAATTTCGGTGCGTCCCTGAGAACATTCTTTTACCCAGTTATAGACCACTTTACGTGATAAACACTTTTCAGAATAAACTGTAATCATTTCCTTATGAATGTCCTCAAATGAATGTCCTTTAGCCCACAAAAATCGCATCACACCTCTCTGTTCTTATTTGGTACACACTAACAGTTGAGTAGCCATTTTGTTACTGCTTTGCTTTGTGCACTTAACTCCCAGCACCCCTACATACAACTATTATAAAGTTGGATGATGGTACTATCTAAGGATATATTTAAATACTACCTGATAACTGCCACTGATAAAATATTTCAATTTGTGAGTTACTTTGTGACTTTCCCTCATAAGATAAAGAAAGATTAAAATCAGACTGTTACTAGAGGTTGCAGCAGACAGTTTAGGTTATGTAAAAGGGGATGCTAAAAAATGAAATACTTGGAAACAGCCTGGATTACATGTATATGGAGGACAACACAAATAAACACAATGTAGGACAAAAAAAAATATTCACTAAACACAGAGTAGGACAACTGGTCTCCTGGTTAATTTCCCAACCCTCACTGACATTTTATTTTCTCTTACATCAGTTTCTGTAGCTGCCGTTCTTTTCACAGGATGGGGTTGTTGGTCCAATGCCCATTCCCTTTAGTCGCCACTTATGACATGCACTGAAAGTAAGAGAGGCTGTATCATCACCCCCTGGACCAATGTCAAGCCCTGCAGTCCCATGGGGTTAAACACAGCATAGGACACCAGAAATACTCATTAAACATGGTATAGGGCAACAAAAATATCTGTTAAACAGACGGACCAACAGCAAAACTCATTAAAAATGGTATAGGGTAACAAAAATATTTGTTAGACTGAGAAACAAAAATTCTCATTAAACATGGTACAGGGTAAAAAAAAAAATGTGTTAAAAAGACTGACAAACAAAATACTGATTAAAAATGGTATAGGGTAACAAAAATATTTGTTAAACAGACTGACCAACAAAAATTCTCATTAAACATGGTATCTCTCTCTCTCTCTCTCTCTGAACCTTAAGTGCCCAGGGCACATGGGGCTTCCGCAAGGGTTTTCCACAAATGCCTGTCCTTTGCCTTTTTTTCTGTTCTTGCCCAGGTGAGCCCTCTATTGCTCAACATCCTTTCTGTTGTTCTTCTCCATGTCTCTTTTGGTCTATCCTTACTTCTGTTCCCCTGTGGTGTCCATCTTAGTGCTGTTTTTGATAGTGAGTTGTCAGTCACTCGGAGCACATGTCCCAACCATCGCCAGCATCTTTCCTCAATAATTGCTGTCAGTGGCTTCATCTGCATTTCTGCCAACAAGATGTTATTTCTTATGGTGTTTGGCCACAATATTTTTCTAATTCTTCGTAAACATTTAGTCTGGAAAGAATTCAACTTGTTTTCTATGGTTCTGGTGATTTTCCAGCATTCACTTCCATAGAGTAGTACACTTAGAACATTACTCTTAAATATCCTGATTTTTCTATTTATGCTTAGTTTTTTAGATTTCCATATAGTCTGCAGCACTGCAAAAGCCTGGTTTGCTCTAGTAAGTCTGCTGTTGATGCCCTCTGTGCTGTCTCCATTTTCTACTAATCTACTGCCAAGGTATGCAAATTCATTGACCTCCTCCACTAACTTGCTATCTACTCTGAGTACATTTCTGTTGTTCACATTTTGCTTCATTAACTTTGTCTTTCCTACGTTGATCTCTAATTCTATGTTGTTTGCATTCTGAGTTAGCTTATTTTATCTTACATATCTCTGTGGCTGCTTGATAGTAGACAAATGTCATCCGCAAAGTCAAGGTCCTCCAGCACTGTGTCAAGGGTCTATTGTAATCCTCTGCATTTGTCTGATGTTGCCTCCCTCATTAACCAGTTTACTGCCAGGATAAATAATGTTGGTAATAGTACACATCCCTGCTTCACTCCTGTTTGTACCCTAAAGCTGCTGGAGGTATGTTCTCCACAAAACCCTCGTATAGGGCTTTGATTACATTCACTATCTTATGGGGGAGGCCACGTCATCTTAGGATTTTCCACACAATAAATAGTGTATAAGTATATAACTATACACGAAGCACTGCAGTAAAGTTGTGATACCAGAATGTATAAACTAGGAAAAAGTAGGAGCAGCTTTATTACTTAACGATTACAAAGTTGTGACATTTCAGCGTTAGCCTTAATCATACAGAAACATACAGGACGAAGAAATAGAGAGAGGAGATAAAGTATAGATTCACATGAATACTATTAAAAAGAAAGAAAAAAAAAAATTTTTTTTAAAGAGTACTTAACTGTAAATTGTAAGGTGTGACTTGTCCGGTGGTGTGTGTCAGGAATGGATTTAGTAGAACGTGGAGACTGTTTAAATAGAGACCTTTGATATGTGGTCAGTGGGTTGTAATTTGGGGTGGTGGATGGGGAACCGGGGAGGGGAGAGAGAGTGATACAATGTTGACCTCGCCAAGAGAAGTTGAAATAGATGATTGGGGAAGAGGGGTTGCAAAGTGATGCTGTGGGGAGGTTTGAAAAGTAAGAAGGGGTGGAGCTTAGTCGAGAGGTA
Source organism: Achatina immaculata (assembly GCA_009760885.1). NCBI lineage: Eukaryota > Metazoa > Mollusca > Gastropoda > Stylommatophora > Achatinidae > Lissachatina > Lissachatina immaculata. Next base: position 3,399,726 of record CM019714.1, read on the forward strand.
CTATAATGATTGAAGAGAATGTTAAGTGTAGATAAACAGTGAGTTTAACCCATGCGGCTCCAGCGTCCCATAAATTTGAATTCAGCAGTTCTCATGCGCCAGGCGGCTTGTGTCATCCGCATGACATTGTTTAATGGCTGTATTCATGTTAATCTATACTTTATCTCCTCTCTCTATTTCTTCATCCTGTATGTTTTTGTATGATTACGGCTCACGTCGAAATGTCACAACTTTGTAATCGTTAAGTAATAAAGCTGCTCCTACTTTTTTCCTATTTTATACACTCTAGGATTTTCCACAGTGTATCTCTGTTGACACTGTCAAAGGCTTTCTCAAAATCTATAAACAATGCATATGTTGTGCTATGCCACTCATTTGCCTGTTCTAATGTTTGTCTAAGTACAAATATGTGGTCTATGCATGATTTTCCTTTCCTAAATCCTGCCTGCTCTTTCCGAAGTTTTCCCTCGAGTGCTGGTACAATTCTGTTGATGATTATTCTGCAAAATACTTTACTGGTGAGTGGCAGTAGGGTAATGCCTCTCCAGTTCCCGAAATCTCTGAGGTCACCCTTCTTTGGTAGTTTTTCTCTAAGTCCAGTTTTCCACTCCTCTAGAGCTTCTTCTAGATCCCAAATTTGGTGTAGTATCCAGCAAAGTTGTTTTGGTGTTTCTGTTTCTTCTGCTTTCAACATCTCAGCAGTCACTTCATCTTCACCTGGTGCCCTGTCTAATTTTAGCTTCTTTATCGCCTCCTTTACTTCACTTATTGTTATTGGTCCTGTATTGATGTTTAGTTCCGTTTTTGCTTCAGGTATGTCTATTGTTTGTGCTGCTTGTGTTCTGTTTAGTAGGGTGTTAAAGTGTTCCCTCCATCTTTCAATTTTTTCTCTTTCTCCACTGACCAGTTGTCCATTATGTGTCCTTACTGCACTCTCACATCTTGTGCTGAAGTTATCTGTCATCCTGCTTTGCGATTTTGTATATGATTTTCATGTCATTTGTATATGCTGTTTTCTCTGCTGCTTCTGCTAAGTTGTCATATTATTAATGTTTATCTTGATGCCATGATTCCTTCACTTCTTTGTCTTTTTGTGCATAATTACTTAAAACTTGTTCTTTAAGCTGTTGTGATTTGGTGTTCAGTAATTTTTTTCTTGATTTCTTTTCTTTGCTCTATCTTTTCCCATGTGGTCTTGCTTATTCATTCCTCTTTTCTCCATTTTCGATATCCCAGCACCTCTTTTGCTGTTTCCTGTAGTGTTTTATTGAGCTCTAGTATGGACATTTCTGCTTCGTCTTGTAGGACACTGAAGCGGTTCTTAAGTACTATTGAGAATTAATTTCTTGTTTGCTGGTCTTTCAGTTTTCTTGTATCAAAACGTACCTTTCTGTGTTCTCCGATTTTGGCTTTCCTTAATTTTAGTTTTATTTTTGCTACCAGAAAGTTGTGATCACTTCCTACATCTGCTCCTTTCCTTGCTCGCACATCTTGTAGTGACCGTTTCCACTTGTTGTTTATTAGTATATGATCGATTTGGTTTTCTGTGGTTTTATCTGGGGATCTCCAAGTCACTTTACGGATTTTTTATGTTGGAAAATTGTCCTTCCGATGATCATCATGTTTTCTTCACAGAAACTGCACAGTCTTTCTCCATTTTCATTTATTTCTCCAATTCCTTCTCTTCCCATGATTCTTCTTCTATCTTCATTTCCTTCACCTACTTTTGCATTGAAGTCACCCAAGATGAGTAGCATATCATGCTTGGGTATTGTTTCTACTGTGGCTTGGAGGCTGTTGTAAAAATCTTCTTTTAACTCCTCTTCAGCTGCTTCTGTTGGTGCATAACAAATTATAATAGATATCTTTGTGAATCTTGAGTTGAAGCGTGCATATAATAATCCCTCATTTATAGGGGTCCATTTCAGCAATGCTCTTGATGCTTCTTTTGTTATAATCAATGCTACTCCTCCTTCATGATGATCTTCTTTACCTGACCATATGATTGTATCTTCTGTGTGCTGTGTTGTTAATTTCCTCTGCCTTGTCCTATCCATCTTGCTTCTTGTATTCCTAGTATGTCTAGTTTGTATCTGTGCATTTCCTTGATGGTTTGTGCTAGTTATCCAGTCTGGTTAAGTATTCTTACATTCCAGCTGCCTATTTGCATCCTGTGTTCAGGTTCTAGGAGGTCTGCAGTCAGGCTGGGGACTTCCAGTGGCTGGCTTTCATCCACAACCTTCATGGGCTCAGTTTCCTGATAAGCATTTCTCCTTCCACCTTGCATTTGTTTTTTCCCTTGCTTCTGTTTCTGTAGTAGTCTGACAGTTTTTTTACCAGATAGGGTTGCTGGCCTACGCCGAACCCTCCTTAGTCACCTTTTACGATCATGCATGGTAGGGTACAGTGGTCCTATTCTTTGCAGATCCTGTGTACCACACGGGGGAAACATGGTATAAGGTAAGAAAAAATATTTGTTAAACAGACTGTCCAACAAAAATTCTCATTAAACATGGTACAAGGTAAGAAAAAATATTTGTTAAACAGACTGTCCAACAAAAATTCTCATTAAACATGGTACAAGGTAAGAAAAAATATTTCTTAAACAGACTGTCCAACAAAAATTCTCATTAAACATGGTACAAGGTAAGAAAAAATATTTCTTAAACAGACTGTCCAACAAAAATTCTCATTAAACATGGTACAAGGTAAGAAAAAATATTTCTTAAACAGACTGTCCAACAAAAATTCTCATGAAACACTGTGCAGGGCAAAAACTTCAGCCACAAAGAAACTGATATGGGAAATGGAGAATGGCAGACAGCTTCCAAGCACACTAGATGGCTATCAACCTGGTAGAGACACAATGCGCAATGCATTGATACTGGCATAAAATGTATACGAAGGGTTTCAGAGGAAAGAAGAGACAGCAGTTGTTGCACTGGATCTGGAGGATGCCTGTAACAGAACTGACTACACAACACTCCTGTGCTTTATGATGGAAATGGGAACTGACATCTGGATTGTGCGGTGGGTAGCCTCAGTGCTTCTAAAGAGAACTGTGGCACTGAGATATGAACCATAGACCTCGGAGCCTAGGATCATTGCGCCAGGACTACCTCAAGGCTCTCCACTGTTACCAGTGCTTTTCAATATATTCAGTGCCCAGATTGCACTGCTACACTATACTGGCCTTGGCCAAATACTCACATATGCAGACGACATTCTGGATATGTAAATGAAAACTGCAAACAGAGGATATTTACCCACATTCAGGAAAATACTGACCATATCATTGGTTAGTGAGAGGATGACAGCACAGTGATAAATCCCACTAAGTCCCCAGACTCCTGTGGTGTTTATTAGACAATAGATCTGTGAAGACCATCTTTCCAGCAGTGCAATGCAATGTCAAAACCATCAAGAGGGATGTTTGAAATACCTAGGGATCATATCTGGAAAATGGTCATTCAGAAAGCAAAGAAAGAGCTCAATGCAGTAAAGACCATGGCAGGTGCTTGTCTGCCACAACAGACATTCTTCTTCTGATGTTGGCAATGGTGGTGCTGGTGGTTGAATATGGCCTCGGCCTTCTGACGTTATCCACGACTCAGACAACTAGGCTTGAAAGAATCCAAAACAAGGCCATGAGAGCAGTTCTGGGTTGCATCCAATCATAGCTATGTGCTGCTTGCTGCATATGCCCAGCATGAAAATAAGGCACAAGTATGTGCAGGTTAAGACATATCTCAAGATTGCCAGCATGGCAAACCACCCCCTTCTACTGATGTTGGACTCTGCAAAAGACAAATGTATCAAGCGAGGGAGATTGTGGATGATGGAAGAGGAAGAGACACTGTCAGCAGCCTGCAACCCAGAGCAGATTTCTCTAAAATCGGAATGGACTAAAGTATCAAGCAAGCAAAATCTAATGAAGGTCATGATAAAGTTTGGCCGTGAATGCCAAGACTGGGCTCAGGGTAGAAGTCCAAGTGCAGGAACAAATTCAGCAACACTCCAACCACGTGACCCTGTGATCTTCACTCCAAACCACATGACCCTGTGATCTTCACTCCAAACCACATGACCCTGTGATCTTCACTCCAAACCACATGACCCTGTGATCTTCATAGACGGGTCAATGGCACGAGGCTTGAAGAGTGGATGGGGTTGTGTCATCTATCATAACAGCAAACTGGTTGCGATCAAATCAGGAGCCTATGCAACCACCATTTTGGTATGAGAATGGAGGTGCTGGCAGTATCAGAAGCAATTTCCTAGTTGGTGGAGCAGGACAACTTGCATGGGATAACTGTGACAGACTCCCATAGCATGTTACGGAGAATTGAGAGGCATTTTTTCCACAGGGAGTGGGTCCAGTTTCTAGAGGGCTCTTGTTTATCCAGTTTGACATGGATCTACTGCTCAAGTCATGCAGGAGTCAAAGGCAATGAGAAAGCAGACAAGCTAGCAGGCATGGCAGAAATTCAGGGTACCCTCTGAACAAAACAAGAAGGAGATTGCAAGAGCCACTTTGGACAGGCTGCATATGGAGGACAACATCAGGTTGAATGACAACAATCACATCAGGAGGATGAATGAGATGTGGGAGGAGAGGAGAAGTGGACATTTTTCCAACAAAAGCGGTTTAGTGTGCATTACCCACAACCTGTGTGTGACCGGTTCCATTAGCAGGTGCACACTTCAGTGGGTGTTGGAATGAAAGCAGAGCACACATGAGAATGTCTGGAGCGCGAGGATGTCAGTCTCTGATTACAGATCAAAGAAAAAGTATTCATTAACCACAAAGTAGGACAACAGTAATATTCATTAAACACTGCTTAGGACAACAAAAATATCCACAAAACACAAAGTAAGACAACAAAAATACTTATTAAACTCAGAGTAAAACAACAGAAACGTTCACTAAAGAAGTGTTAAGACAACAAAAATATTCAATAAATATAGTATATGACAATGAAACTTTTTTTGTAAACATCAGGGATGTACTAGATATAAGATTCTAATATTGAGCCAAATATAAATATCCCAAGGTACTACAAAAAGTCTTAGAAAATGTTTCTATGCTAGTACATGCAGTAAAGTGTCAAGTCTAGCTTACAATATGTGCTGTAAGATCTCTGCTGTTAGTGAGTAAGCTCCACAGGCTCATTATTTTATGAGCCCAACACAGTCAACAATGCACTTAAAACAGCTGCAGTCAGTTTACCACAGTAATAACATTAAATCACGTATGCAAGTTCTAGTGGCGGTCACTTGCACAGTAACAGAGCAGTGAGAACAGGAAGACAGCAAGGACTTTGAAGATATTTTGGGAAATAGTTTATGATAAAGTAATGGCTGCTGTCAGCCCAAAAACACTTCCAAACCCCACTAAACCTGAGACTACCAGCCATGCAATTTTCAGCTTGTCCAAATTTCTCACAAAATCTATGAATAACTGTCTGCAGTGTGAACTTGTTTCTGTTATTATTGGAACTTTTGGCCTGTCTTTCTCATCAACAGAATTCTCTCAGCTAAATAATTCCTTTTTTGTCTTTTTTGGCCACAAAAAAATGTAAATCAAGTACTAATATTTTTCTTTCATGTTTGTTTAAAACATGCCTTAAAAGTGTCTAACTTTTCCTGCCTTAAGAATTCAATAACTTCTGTACTGTTTTTCATAAGGATCATGTTTGTAATTCAGTCGGTTTGCCCTCTCATTCCAGTTTTACATCATCTCAGTGTTATCTATAAGTGTGGTTCATGTGGACTGTTGGAGATAATTTGTTTACTCTACTACAAAACTAACAATGTGATATTTTTCTGTTTGTCTTGCATGGAAGTAATATCTAGAAATGTCTGCATTGTATTAGGTACGTATATGTTAAATGTATGCAGAAATTATTTCATATTTAATGATTATAACTTTTTTATTTAACCATTTCAGGTTAAGTACTTTTTTTTTTTAATTTGAAATTTTACAATACAATTTATTTTGAATGTGAATATTCAAATGTTGTCATTGTTTGAGTGAATACAAATTCAGTACATCTCTACTAGATATAGTATAAAATAATAAAAATATTCACTAAATACTGCAAAAACAACAACAACAAATATTCACTAAACACAGCACATACAACAAAAATATTAAACACTGCGTAAACTAAAAAACTACTCACTAAACATAGCACAAACAACAAAACTATTCACAAAACACTTTATACAACAAGAATGGCAAGTTTTGTGTGTGTGTGTGTGTGGGGGGGTGTAGATCATGTGCCATATCTGGCCACATTTTTCTTAAAAATTTCACTCATAAGCCTTCAGGAATTTTTTTTTTAATTTAAATGTTATGTTTCATAATTATTTTAACTCTTCCCAAGTACTTCATTGCTGCTGAAAAATGATCCAATATCAAAGCTCTGAACATTCCCTTGCACTCACTTCTAGATGATGTGCATGACTAGGAGTCTAATTTCTTGTCTATTTCTTTAGTTTTTTTCCAGCTTTCACATGTATAAATGAGGGTGGATATTACAAAATACACTAATACCCAACCTGAATTCAAACAAAGTCCATAAAGGAAGGACATCTGTGGTAAAACTGGTTCTAGTAATGAAAATAGATGGGTGTATGGTTCAGTTTACAAAAAGATAGAGTGAGGAAAGTGGGCAGCAACAAGAATGGCATAAAGCAAGATGAGTACATATAAATGAAGGACAAACAATAATCCAATATTTTGCCAAAAGCCTTTTCCAAGGATCACATACAAAAACATAACAGCTAAAAATGCATTTCATGCCAAACTTTCTTACATGGAGGAGGCCAAAAGGTTGTCTATATATTTTTCATACATTTTTCGTGTTTTTACAGTGTCTCACTGTTGCACAAAACTAAGCTGGAATGTTGCATGATGTGGAATTGGATGACTGCAGGTCTCAGTGTAGTACACTTATTATTTGGTATGTTGCTGTGGTTATGTGGAGAGCCTGGTGTTCTCGTTGTGTTGTGGTACGAATAGTTAAGCAACAGATTTCTTACAAATTTGGCTCACACTGAAGCCTTTGTAAAATAGCAACAAGAGTAGAAATTAACAAGAAATAATGTTTGTAGGCAGCAGACAAACCATTTTCAAATATTGCAGATCTCTTGTTCAAGTTGGCAGACAAATCTAAATGTCATACTTCTTTACACGCAGGGAATAACATAATATCTAATTATTCCTTTATATGATGCAAACTGCTGAACCTTGTCAAGAAGTCTATGTTCTCTTGAAACAGGAAAGTTTATGGGGAAGTAGATAAGAACAGACTGGTTTTTCTCACACTTTTCACTTGTCAAAAATGTAAAAGAAAAAAATGAAATAAAACACATTATTTATTTCAAAGATCCTTACAAACAGTTATGTGCTCTACTAAAACACTGATTCCCAACCTGTGGTCTGTGGAGCAATATTAAGTGGTCCATGGTTGCGCAAGAAGCACTACATTTCATCTGTGAGACTATTCCTGTGTGTGTGGTCTGTGGAACAATGTCAGGTGGTCCATGGTTGTGCAAGCAGTACTATATCTCATCCGTGAGACTACTTCTGTGTGCAGACTTACCAATTACTGAGAACAAGCGCTCACATGCAAATTGTTAGTAATGCTACTGTAAGATTTTTCAAACAGACAAATGTGTAGGAATTTAATTCCAAACTTTTAATAATATATTTTATGCAATTTTTTTAAAAATAATCCTGCCACCCAAACAGTGGGATCAACAAAAAATGTTCACCAAAACAATACAGGCAAATACTGTTCATTAACAGGAGTAGATTACATAGAATTATCAAATCTTACCTGTTTTCGCAAAATCTTGGATGTTTCTAATGTTTTGATAATGGCAGTTTCCAAGTCCTGGGTGGGTGTGCGAGCATCTCGACAATTCTGTACAAAAAAAATTACAAATATTGCTTATAAAATCAGATATATTACTCAGAACAAAAATAAAAAACATACTGACCTTTTAAAAAAAGTCACAACTTGTTACTCAAATTTAAGAGGATATGAGCAGAATACTTCCTGCAGCTCTGTATGTCTATCACATCTTAGATTTATATCTGTCTGTCGGACACAAGAGATAAAAATGTGACAATAAAATTTTACCAGATCAAAACTTAATATGTTTGTGCTAGCTTTATAAAAAACAAACAAAGCCCTACTGGACAGAAACTTAATATGGGTGCTAGCTTTAGAAAAAAAAAAAAATTCTAATGGACAGAAACTTAATATGGTTCTGCTAGCTTTATAGAAGGCTGAGGTTATTGGCCGTTGAGAGCCAATAGCCTTAGAGACTACTGGCACATGATGTGTGACCTACATTGCAACCGCACATGCCCTGCAGCCCTAGAACCTATGCCAATACCACTGCCAATAACAGTTTCTATGCTATATGTAGAAAAAATGAAAAACACAACCACTTGTACCATATTGGCTAATTTATTAAATTTCAACATAAAAGGACATTAAGGTGAAAATGCAGTAACTCTATGCTGGCATGATCCTTTGCTTCCTTCAATCTTTATTGTATATAGTGTGCATTGTACTACTGTACTAAAGTAATAAATGTCATGATTTCATTGTTCCCCTGGGAACAACTGTGTTAAGAGCACACTTATCTTAACATAGTGTTTGTGAGACAGGGAACATAGATCTGTTTGCTTAAAAACTCTGACCTACTTCTGTAGCCCAGAAGCTTGCAGCAATCAACACTAATTGTAATTGTTATTTTTGTAAAATGTAATGTCAGGTTGGTGGACGGATGGGGACATGGAGATCTCTGGCGGGGATGAGGGAAGTCTGGGGTGAAACCAATGAATCCAGGACATGACAAGCCTATAGGTCTTTACAACAATGGCTATCAGAATGATGTAAACAAAACAGAGCCAGCAGACTATAGGTGGCGAGGAATGGATATCGTTGAAGCACTCATCAGATTCCTCATCTCAAAGTCAGAGTGTCTTTGTGGAACTGTCTCCAAACCATCTGACATGGAGAAGGGACTTACATACAGCCACCAGAGGCTGGAAAACAAAGTTTTGGCCAGGCCAGCCACACTGTCTTCATGGCAGTCCGAGCAAGACCACAGTCTGCCCTAGCAAGGAAAGGTGCTGAAGTCGGAGTTGCCCAGCCAAAAGGCGCATCGCAAAAATCAGGGTAACACACATTATCGCTAATGAAATATCTCTATCTGCAGTATTCAAACATGGTGCTCGCCCTGTGAAGACTAACCAGGCAGGTGCAGTGCCGGGCCCCCTGCCTCGAAAGGGTCCACCCAATGCTACTGGAGGTCCTCTCAGTTCATCTTGTGGAGTCAGGAGACATGAGAGTAGAGCTACTGGCCAAAAAATACAACGGAAGAAAACAGCCAAAAAGCAAGAACTTAAAATAATGCAGTGAAATGCTGAGGGTGTCAGCAGTGTTAGAGATGGCTATAGCAAAAAGGTGGAACTAGAGAACATACTTTTTGCAGAGCAGGTAAGTATATGCTGCATACAGGAGACACACCTAACCAAAGATGCCGCCTTTAAAATCAGAGGCTACCAGTGTTTTAGATCAGACCGACAGGACAGAAGAAAAGGAGGAGTACTCACACTTGTTAAGAATAACATCAGCGCATGTCAGGTGGGAGTGTTCAAGGAAGGAGCCGAATATCAGATGATCCATCTAAAAACTAGTAATACAGATTTCCACCTCCTTAACTATTACTGTCCTAATGACCGCCCACTTGCTTTAGAAACAATCCCACACAAAGAGAGACTGATGGTCTGTGGTGATTTTAACAGCCATTCCCAGAGCTGGGGCTATGACCACATAGACAAGAGAAGAGAGGAAGTTGAGAGCTGGCAGGATAATAATGGACTTCTCCTGATCAACCAGCCAATGGATCCCCCAACATTTTACTCAAGGGCTTGGCATACAACCTCAACACCAGATCTGGCATTCCACTCTCCGAGTTGAAAAACAACTCGGAGGTAGCGACCATCGACCAGACCTTCTTATCAAAAATTGGCTTACAACATGGAGTCACTTTGCAATGGATTCCCTCCCACTGTGGGATACCAGGAAATGAGAAAGCTGACCATCTGGCCAAAGAGGGCACTGAAATTGAGCAACCAGACATACCAATCACCTATAATCAGAAGAAAAGCATGATAAAAACCTACAGGAAGCCACAAACACCACCACATGATGACTATCACATGCTAAACAGAAAGGAACAAGTCACTATCTTCTGTCTCCGAACAGGACACAGCCGACTCCGAAGTCATATATATACAAAGTTTAAGGTTGGTACTACTAATCTATGTACATGTGCCCAGGTGCCCCAAACTGTGGAACATATCCTCCAGAACTGCACCAACTATGAGACACTGAGAAATAATTACTGGCCCAGTGAAACCACTAAACAAGATAAGCTCTATGGTTCCATACATGAATTACAAAAACAGTGAAATTTATCCAAGAGACAGGACTACAGATATAGACAGACAATGCAAACGAAGAAGAAGAAGAAGAAGATGATTTCATTGTGCCTTTTGATTGGCTTTCTTTACTTCCTGCTCTTTTTTTTTATTAGCATGAAGCTGCATTTTTGGGCCAACTACAGTTTTATTAGTATTAGTATTTTTTACATTTTCTTAAACTCCAAACTATCTAAAAAAAAAACAAAAAAACACACACACAGACTGAACAAGTTAAAAAAAATATTTTGAGATAGTTTGGAGTTTTAAAAATGTAAAACATACTAATACTTATTTAATAAAACCCCGACATGATTTGAACACATCAGACGTGTATCTAGAGTCAGACGTGCTACAGTTGCACCACAGGGCACTTTGCTAGATGGAGCATGATGACACATGCAGTGGTCAATGCAGTGACCAGTGCTCATGTGCAGTTGTCCGAGTGCCAACAGCTACGCCCAGTGCCAATAGCTACACCATGGCGGCTGAGTCTACTGACACTCGACTGCCAATAGACACTCACTTATAGAAAACAACAACTTAATGTGGTTGTGATAGCTTTACAGAAAACAAAAAAAACTCTACTGGAAATAATCTTAATATGGTTGTGCTACATTTATAGAAAACAAAAACAAAAAAATAGTTATACTGACAGAAACTTAATATGGTTGCACTAGCTTTATATTTTTAAAAAAACAAGTTATACTGGACAGAAACTTTACTAAAAAAAAAGCTATACTGGACAGAAACTTAATATGGTTGTGCTAGCTTTAAAAAAGTTACACTGGACAGAAACTTAATATGGTTACACTAGCTTTACTAAAAGAAAAAAGTTATATTGGCAGAAACTTAATATGGTTGCACTACCTTTATTAAAAAAAAAGTTATACTGGACAGAAACGTAATATGGTTGCACTAGCTTTATTTTTAAAAAAGTTATACTGGCAAAAACTAAATATGTTTGTGCTAGCTGTATAAAAAAAAACAGCAAATTATGTCAGAAACATTTTATAATTTTATAAATTTTATAAAATGTTATAACTTTATTAAAAAATAATCTAAAACAACAGAAAAATCTATTATTATTCTATCATATTATATAATTATAATTCTATTATATAATATTCTATTATAAGAAAACAAAACACCAGCTAAAAATTATATGGTTAAGAAAACTGACATGCAACAAATGTTTATATGTACAGTATACCAGATAAAAACTGTGTGGTAATGCAAATGAGATATAAAAAAAAAATTAATAATAATAAATATACCAGATAAAAACTGTGTGATAATGTAAATGAGATATTAAAGAAAAACAATTTTTAAAAATTATTTGCAATAATTCAGTTTTGTCATTTTATCTCAGTGATGATGAAATAGCAGAACTGACTGAAAGTCAGCATAGCACCACTGAGAAACGTAGCATAGTGGGTCTAACTGAAAGTCAGCCTAGCACCAGTAGGAAGTGTAGGATGAAAGATGTAACTGAAAGTCAGCCTAGAACCAGTAGGAAGTGTAGGATGAAAGATCTAACTGAAAGTCAGCCTAGAACCAGTAGGAAGTGTAGGATGAAAGATCTAACTGAAAGTCAGCAAAGAAATGTTTTCTGGCCACAATATTTCTCAGCACAGTGACTTGCCATGACCTGTTTGCTCACCTGACCTTTCTGTTTGTGATTATTTCCTTTGGGGGTACCTCAAGGGGAAGGTGCTCATCACTAAACTGAACACACCAGATGAACTGAAAATTGCTATTTCTCAGGAAATGGCAGCGATACCTCAGATATGGTGTGACGTGCAACACAAAACTTCCAGTTAAGTTACAAGAATGTATAAAAAAAAAAAAGGAAAGCTCTAATGACATTCTTTTCAAGACTTAATGAAAATTACTTTCATGCTAACAAATGCTGCACATTGTGCTGCATGTTTACCAAATAAAATTTATTGTTGTGATACAATCATCTTCATGGCATTCATTTAAAAACAATTAGGTATCCTTGCCAGACCTTGTATATGACAATACTGACCTTACGTTTTGATTCTTCCTTATAATATATCCACATGGAAATCAGTGGAAACAGATAAGAAAAAGGCAGACTTTATTTTCTTACACACTAAATACAATGTAAATCTTTCATTCTAAAGCCTGGCCATGCCTAAGAAAACATTAGAAAATGTAAAAAGGGAAATGGAAAGGATGAAGCTCAATAATGAATGAGTGAAGTTAGATGGACAGGTGCAGTGAAGATAAACTCTGATAAATATACAATAATATATTCAGGAAGTGAGAAACATGAATGAGGAGTAGGAATAATAATTGATGAACAAACAGTAAGGGCAAATGTTAGATATTTGAACATCTCGGACCAAGTCCTGCTAGCCCAACTGAAAGGATGACCAATAAACGTAAATATTATACAGGTGTATGTTCCAAAATCTGATAGTTCTGAAGAAGATGTACAGCTATTTTATAATGACATAGAGACAGCCCTAAAACACACAGTCACATGAAGTTACCATGGTCATGGGAGATTTTAATGTCAACATTTGTGAAGGAAGAACTTCAGACATCGCTGGCGACTAAGGACTGGAGGATTGGAATGACATAGGTAGTAAATTAATTGAATGGGAAAAAATACATAGCATGGTTGTAGATAACATCTGGTTTAAACAACATCCCCCAAGACTGGCAACGTGGTGCAGCCAAGACAAAAAGACTTTTAACCAGACAGACTACGTATTAATCATCAAACGATTCTGGAATGCATTACTGACAACAAAAATCATGCCAGGAGCTGACTGCAATAGTGACTACGACCCACTCTGTGAATAAATTAGAATAAACCTAAAGAAAGTGTGCAGAAAAGTGAGAAACATCAAACTGAATACAAAACTCCTTAAAAAATGACCAAGAACTGCGAGAACAATACAGATTTATTATAACAAATAGATACAATGCAAAATCAAGCAAAGATAAATAGTACAATGCAATAGCAAAAATTAATAGTATAGGTGAACAATGGGCAATGTTAAGAGATTCTATTCACCAAACTGAGATAAATACCACCGAAAAAAGAAGACCCCAGGAATAAATGGATGACAGATAACATCTTAGGACTGATGGACAACAGAAAGAGGAGGAGTAAAAATAACCAAGAAAAATATAGCAGGATAAATAAAGAAATAAGACACAAATGCAGAGAAGCAAAGGAAGTGTGGTTAAATGAACAGTACAAGCAAACAGAGGACTCCCATAATAAAGACAGCAAAAACATGCACAAACAAATTAGTGAACTCACAGGCAGTACAACAAAATATACCACAGGATGCCTGAAATCAAAATAAAGGTAAAATGTTAATGGGAAAAGAAGACACTGTGGACAGGTGGACAGAGTACATCGGTGAGCTATATGGAGGAGAAAGACCAGAATTAACACCAGATACTGAAAAATATGATGGACCATCAATACTTAAAGATGAAATCATAGATGCCATCAAACACATGAAGAAAGGAAAAACGACTGGGCCTGATAATATAACAATAGAAGAAATAGAGGCACTAGAGGAGATAGCAATAAAAATACCTAAGTTACTGAATGACATTTACAACAGTGGTTATATGCCCAGTGACATGATTAAATCCAGGTTTATAGGACTACCAAAGAAACCAGATGCAAAGGAAAGTGAGGACCACAGGACTATCATCCTCTCATGTCATATAACAAATCTACTTCTGAGAAATATTATGAGAAGAACAAGGAAAAAAATAAAAATAGAAATAGTTTGGATTTGTTGAAGGAAAGGGAACACACAATGCCATTTATGCTTTGCAACACTAACAGAAAGAGCTTTAGAAGTACACAACGATCTCTAATTATGCTTCATTGATTACACCAAGGCATTCAACAATGAAATTATTAAAATGCTTGAGGACATCAATATAGACGGTAAAGACCTGAGGATTGTAAAACATCTATACTGGCAGCAAGAAGCATCAATCTGAGTTGAAAATAAAACTGGAAAATATCAACCTATAAAACAAGGGGTGCGACAAGGGTGTGTACTATCTCCAGACCTTTTTATCTCCAGAACCAACAAGACCCGCAAAATCTCTTTGATAAAGTCGCCAAAGAAAGTGAACAGAAAGGCCTTACTTTGAACATCACAAAGACAGAGACTAAGGTTATATCTAAGAAACAGAATCCACCAAAATGCAGCATAAAATTAAATGGAAATACAATGGTACCTCTGGCCATGAACTTAATTCGTTCTTTGACTCCATTCGTGAACCAAAATGTTCGTGACCCAAAACAATTTTTCCAATTGAAATTAATGCAAATCCAATTAATCCATTCGCCCGCCCCAGAAACATATAGTTTTTTTTACTTCTTTATGGATTTATGTGTGACAAAAATATTTAATATAAAATATACAGTATAACTTTACCTTTGTAGTTGATAGCTGCTGGCACAAGCAGATGGTAGAGGAGGAAGACTACTCCTTCAAAGGAGAGTCCCATTCCATAGTAACGTCGGGCAACTGTGTAGGTATTTCTGGTGTTTTTCTCTTGAGTTCAATTGCTGTCTCGGTGGCTAGTCTTTTCACAAGATAATGATCCAGATACATTTGTCTTTTTCTTTGTTGGATAATTTTCCAAAAATGGGACATCACATTGTCATTTAAAATGTCCACTGCTCTGCTGGTCACAGTTTTGTTAGGGTGATGCTTCTCAATGAAAACCTGCACTTTACTGCACTTGCCACAAATTTCTTTGATCTCAGCACTTGAGACATGTACCACCTCTTCCTCTTCCTCTCCTGAGTGCTTCTCCTGCAAAAAAAAGTGTAAGCCTGTCCTTCATTGGTTTGTGGCCAGGCAGTGACTTTTCTTCTTGGGTTATGTAGGTCCTTTTGGCATTTTTTTTCCAGAAAATTCCCATTTCATAGCAATTAAAAACTTGATGCGGTGCGTAACCTTCAGAGCTCATAAAGTTTGCAAATTCCTTCACATAGACATCTGCTGCTTTTCTGTCCAAACTAGCTGCCTTTCTATGCCTAACAACACTATGAATTCTAGTTCGTCAACAAAATTTTTGGAACCAGCCTCTACTTGCTTTAAATTCATCCCTTGTTTTCTGCATTTTCAACACTAAATCACTGTGAAAAGTAAAGCCTTCTCGCATATTAGGGCCTCACTAACACTATCTCCAGAAAGCTGCTTTTCATTATTCCAAACTAACAATAATTTTTCTACTTCTTCTAACACTTCAGACCTTTGGTTCATTAACAAAGTCACTCCTTTAGCCACATCAGTTGTCTTTAACGCATCTTTGTTCTTTAAGATCATACAGATCATAGATGTAGCCATGTTGTACTGCTTGGGGAGATCAGAAACACGAATACCATTCTCATGTTTAGTTATTTTTTCCTTCTTCATTTCTACTGTAATACACTTATTCTTCTTTACACCACTGTCACTAACACTTTTCACTTTCTTGGGAGCCATAATGAGGATTAATTTAATGCAAAAAGCAAAACAAAAATTGTATCAAGAACAATGCAATGACAAACAATGTTCACAGCACGCAAACCTGAGTACAACTGATGCTGTTTGCAAGTCGAAAACATGGCGCTCGTGCGCCAAGGCACTGTTCGCGGTTCAAGTAAAAATTTGTTCAGAAATTGAGTTAGTGGACCAATTTGTTTGTGACTAGAGGTGTTCGTGACCCAAGGTACCATTATATTCTAAAGCAGGTGCAGAAATTTAAATACCTTGGAGCAGTAATAACTTTAGATGGGAAATGCAGAACAGAAATTAGGAACAGAATAGGCCAAGCAAAGACTGCATTTCAGAGAATGAGAAACATACTATGCAACACATCCTTATCAATGAATGTAAAATACTATACTGAACCTATCTCCTTATATGGAAGTGAATCATAAACAACAGGCAGGTCTGCACAAAAATCATTGGAAGCAGTAGAAATGTGGTTTATTAGAAGAATGTTGTGAATTCCCTGGACAGCAAAAATAACTAATAGAGAATGTTTGAGAAGAGTTGGAGATAGAAAAAGTCTTTTCAAAAAAATAAGAGAGACAATGTACTTTCATAGGACATGCAATGAGAAGAGGGGGTATTTAAAATATTATAACAGGAAAAATAGAGAGAAGAGACAGAGGAAGACCAAGAGAAATGATACTGGACAGTCTGATGAGATGGTGTGAGAGGAGATCATCAAATGAACTGATGGCCTTCATGAAAGATCGTGTACTCTGGAGAAGCATAATAGCCAACGTTGAGTCAGCACAGCACCTGATGATGATGATGATGATGACCATGCCTATTTATTTTTCATTCAAATGTCCATATGCTTAATTAATTTATATGTGGACATACTAGCAATTTACAGTATCATTTTGTGATGATTTGTAGACATTACATCCACTGGATATATAATATATTCACTTAATTATAAGAAGTTTGGTAAACTCAGTTTTTTTTTTCCTCATTTTAACAAAAAAATTTCCAATTTCCTCTCCTCTTCTATGCAAAAGAACCAAACTCCTTGAAGTAAATGTTCAACATGTATACATTTACATAATGTACGTGAAACTCTTTTTTTTCATATATAACAATTCTGACTCTGTTATAGATTAACTTAACAGGCATAAAATCCTTTGATGAGGTTGAAAGACTCGCTGAAGACAAAAGTGGCGAACTACTTTGCACGCCCTATGTGACTTTTAACGGCACGGGAAGGATATAAGATATAAGATAAGATAGATTAACAACAACAAAAAACATATTTCTGTAACACCACTAGTTGAATACACCAAAGCAGTCACATTCCACTTCCTGAACTGTTCAACGGGGTAAGAATTAGGTAAACATGAGAGAAATACAAAACACCAAAAATAAAATCATTTACCACATAAAAAAATTGCCGTGGATGTAAGAACTGCAATATAGAGTTATTACAACAAACAGATAAAATGTAACAGCCAAGATAAATAGTAAAGACGAATAATGGGCAATGTTAAGAGATTCTAGCTATCAAATGGTTACGAAGATAATACCACTGAAAAAAGAAGCCCCCAAGAATAAATGGATGACAGACAACAAGATGGACAAGAGAATGAGGAGTAAAAATAACCAAAAATATGCAGAAGGATAAATAAAGAAATGAAATGCACATGCAGAGAAGCAAAGAAAATATGGTTAAATGAACAATGCAGACAGAGGACTCCATATTAAATACAGCAAAAACATGCACAAATGCAGAAAGACAAAATATACCACAGGGTGCTTGAAATCAAAAGAACGCAGAATGTCAATGGGAAAATAAGACACCGTTGACACATGAACAGAGTACATAGGTGAGCTAACAGAAGAAAGACCAGAACTAACAGATGCTGAAAACTATGGTGGACCACCAATACTTGGAGATGAAATCAAAGATGCCATCAAACACATGAAGAATGGAAAAGCTGCTGGACCTGATAAGATAACAACAGAGGAAACAGAGGTACTAGATGAGATAGGACTAAAAATAACCAAGTTACTGAATGACATTTACAACAGTGGTTATATAACTAATGGCCTACTTAAACTCACCTTTACAGCACTACCAAAGAAACCAGATGCAAAAGAGAACAGGACTATCAGCCTCTCATGTCACATAACAAAGCTACTTATGAGAATTATTATGAGAAGAACAAGGAAAAAGATTAAAATGGAAATAGCAGATGAACAGTTCAGATCTGTTGAAGGAAAGTGAGCACACAATAACATTTACGCCTTGAGAACACTAACAGAAAGAGCTTTACAGAAAGATCTCTACTTATGCTTCACTGACTACAATAAGGCATTCGACAAGGTGAAACATGATGAGATTATAAAAATGCTTGAAGACATAAACATAAACGGCAAAGACCTGAGGATTGTAAAACATCTATGCTGGTCACAGGAAGCAGTGATTCAGGCCGAAAATAAAACTGGAAAATATCAACCAATAAAACAAGCAATACAACAAGGATGTGTATTATCTCCAGACTTTTTTTCTCCATACAGCGAGAATATTCTAAGAATGATTATTATAGAACCAGGTATAAAAGTCATAAACAACTTTCGGTAAGTTGACAACATAGTACTGAACCAACAAGACCTGTAAAATCTCTTGGATAAAGCTGCTTTAAAAAAGTGAACAAAAAGAACTTACTCTTAACATCAAAAAGACAGAGACTATGGTTATGTATGAGAAACAGAACTCACCAGAGTGCAATAAAAAATTAAATGGAACAATTCTAATCAAGTGCAGAAATTCAAATACCTTGGAGAGTAATAACTTCAGATGGGAAACGCAGAACAGAAATCAAGAACAGAACAGGCCAATAAAAGACTGCAATTCAGAGAATGTGAAATGTATTATGCAATCCTTATTACATCCTTCCCGTGCCGGTAAACATCACATAGGCCCGCATGGTAGTTCGCCAAAATGTCCTGTTTTCAGTGAGTTTTTCAATCTCATCAAGGGATTTTAAGCCCACTGAATTGGCTTCTTTTAACAATGTTCTCTTTAGAGTTTCACGTGGTAAGACCTCTTTTTCTTTGGCCCTCTGTGTTCCATTTGATAGCATTTTTGGGGATTCTCTGATTGTTTCTTCTCATCACATGACTGACATGTGTCCATCTTCTTTTTCTGATCAACCATTCAGACAGGTTGTTGTTTTGCTTACTGTCTTATCTCTTGCGTTGTTCCTGAATTCATTCCACTTTATACTGAGTATTTTCCTTAGGCATTTCTTTTCGAAAGAGTCTAATTTATTGTCTATGTCTTTAGTTGTTTTCCAGCTTTCACATGCATAAATGAGGGTGGATATTACATTTGAATTGAATAATCTTAACTTGGTTTTTGTTCTTACAACTTTTGAATGCCATATGTTCTCAAGATTCTTGAAGGTCAATGCTGCTTTTGAAATTCAAAATCTAACTTCTTTTCTGGTGTCACCATTGTGGTCTTTATAGCTGCCGAGATATGTAAAATGGTTTAAATCTTCAACAGCTGTTTCTTCTATGTATATTTGTCCTTCGTCATTAATGAGAACCTTCATTATTTTTGTTTTATCCATGTTAATTTCAAGCCCTATTTTACTAGCCATTGAAGACAGGGTATCTGTTTTCACTTGTATTAATTTCATATTGTCGCTGATAAGAGTTATGTCATCTGCAAAATCAAGATCTTCCAGTTGGGTCTCATGTACTCAATCAACGCCCATTTTACTTTTGCAACATTTTTTCATTATGAAGTCTATGGCAATTCCAAAATCCAACGCATCCTTATAAATAAATGAATGTTAGAAAACAAGTCCTAAAATGCTACATTCAGCCTATCTTATTATATGGAAGTGAATCATGAACAATAAGTTGGTCCACACAAAGATCGCTGGAAGCAATAGAAATGCTGAATTCCCTGGATAGCAATGATTACTAATGAAGAATGTATGAGAAAAGATGGCAAGACAAACAAACAAAAAAACTTGTCAAAAACATATAAGAGAGACAATGTACCTTCATAGGATGTGCAATGAGAAGTGGAGAATTGAAAAAATTGTCACAACAAGAAAAATATAGGCATGAAGAGCCAGGGGATGATCAGGAGAAATGATACTAGACAGTTTGACAAGATAATCAGGATATTTAAGAGTAATGTTCTAAGTGGCTTACTCTACTGAAGTGAATGCTGGAAAATCATCAAAACCTTAGAAAACAAGTTGAATTCTTTCCAGGCTAAATGTCTACGAAGAATTAGAAAAATATTTTGGCCAAACACCATAAGAAATAACATCTCGTTGACAGAAATGCAGATGATGCCACTGACAGCAATTATTGAGGAAAGACACTGGTGATGGTTAGGACATGTGCTCCGAATGACTGACAACCCACTACCAAAAATAGCACTAAGATGGACACCACAGGGGAACAGAAGTAAGGGTAGACCAAAAGAGACATGGAGAAGAACAGAGAGGATGTTGAGCAATAGAGGGCTCACCTGGGCAAGAGCGGAAAAAAAGGCAAAGGACAGGCATTTGTGGAAAACCCTTGCAGACGCCCCATGTGCCCTAGGCACTTAAGGTTCAGAGAGAGAGAGAGTTTGACAAGATGGTGTGAGATGAGATCACCAACTGAATTGATGACCT
This sequence comes from Achatina immaculata, assembly GCA_009760885.1. Taxonomy (NCBI): domain Eukaryota; kingdom Metazoa; phylum Mollusca; class Gastropoda; order Stylommatophora; family Achatinidae; genus Lissachatina; species Lissachatina immaculata. Next base: position 3,420,437 of record CM019714.1, read on the forward strand.
GCATGAAGGATGACTGCTGACAACATAACTCTTATCAGTGACAATGTGAACTCGATGCAAGAAAAAAAACAGATACCCTGTCTTTACTGGCTAGCAAAATAGAACTTGAAATTAACAAGGAAAAAAACAAAAATAATGAAACTTCTCATTAATCAAAAAGGAAAAATATACAAATGTGAACTCGATGCAAGAAAAAAAACAGATACCCTGTCTTTACTGGCTAGCAAAATAGAACTTGAAATTAACAAGGAAAAAAACAAAAATAATGAAACTTCTCATTAATCAAAAAGGAAAAATATACATAGAAGGGACAATTTGCATACCCTGGCAGCTACACAGACCAGGATGGCAACACCAGAAAGAAAGTTAGAATTAGAATTGCAAAAGCAGCATTGACCCTCAAGAATCTTGAGAACATATGGCACTCAAAAGTTATAAGCACAAAAACCAAGTTAAGATTATTCAATTTATGCATGCGAAAGCTGGAAAACAACTATAGAAATAAACAAGAAATCAGACTCTTTCGAAAACAAATGGCTAAGGAATATACTCGCCATCAAGTGGAACGAATTCAAGAACAACACAGAGATAAAGCAGATGACTGAATAACCAGTCTTATAAGTGATCAGGAAAAGGAGATGGACATATGTCAGTCATGTGATGAGAAGAAACAGTCAGAGAATCCCATAACAAGCTATCGTTGAACACAACAGGCTGAAGAAAAAGAAGTCAACCACATGAAACTCTAAAGAGGACATTTTTAAGAGAGGCCAGTTTAGTAGGCATAAAATCCCTTGATGAGGTTGAAAAGCTCACCGAAAACAAGAAAACTTGGTGAAATACCTTGCGAGCTCTATGTGACATTTAATGGCATAGGAAGGATATAAGAGATATAAAAAGAAGGAATTTTGTTACACAATGCTTCACCTTACTTGTGGTCACTTTTTACACCTAACACTACTGAGAAACATTACAGCAAATACCAGCTGGCATGGCACTTGATGATGATAATGATGGTGGTGGATATGAACACACAAAACATGCAAAAAATATACCACATAAAAACTATCATGGTTGTGAACACACAAACATAAAAAAAACATACCAGATTTTGCCCAAGTAGCAGCATATTCTGGAGGTCATCTCGTAGACAGTCTGAGAGCTGAACAATTTTTTCTCGTGCCTCATGGGAGGTGTAGTACGAATCTGTAAATTCCTCTACCGTCTCCTTCACACTCTCAAAAGCACTCAGCAAGCGTTCTTCCACTGCTGGCCCAATCATGGTGACTCTTGTCATATCTATCTGGTCCTGTCATCACAAATATTTCATAATGACATCATGGTGACTCTTGTCATATCTATCTGGTCCTGACATCACAAATATTTCACAACATCATGGTGGCTCTTGCCATATCCATCTGTCCCGGTCATCATAAATACCTCAAAAGGAAATGGTGTTATATCTTATGTGACAGCTTATGGGGATGGGGGGAAAATTAAGAACTTATATTTTAAAAAATGATGTGACAGAATGAACAACCTCACTGACATTGGCTGTAGACACTAATGTGCGCTGACTGTGACCAGCTAGGTAGAAATGAGGAGCAATAATGTAAAAGGGAACAAGGTCTTAGACCCAGTTATATTCTAATTGCTTTGTACATCACTTTTTTAAAAATTCTCCACTACCTTTGATATCTCTCCAGTTGTTCTCTCTCCATCTATTTTTTCTTGCCAATATGTATTTTTATCTCTTATGTTATTCTGTAGAATTTTCTTTTATTGTTCTTTCATACACTGTAGAATATCATCTGTCATACATCTCTATTCCTCACTTTTACTTCTCTATTTTGTTTCCTTGGGTTTTTGTGCCAGTACAGGTTAATACTCTGATGCTCCCAAATACTCTTTTTTATCTAAAAAAAAAAAAATCTATTATTGTGATGTGCTTGTTTTAAGGCTAAACAACAACCAGTCTCATGGGTGATCAGAAAAAGAAGATGGACATATGTCAGTCATGCGATGATAAGAAACAATCAGAGAATCCCAAAACAAGCTATCAAGTGGAACACAGGCTGAAGAAAATGAGGTCGATCATGTGAAACTTTAAAGAGGACATTGTTAAGAGAGGAAAGTTCAGTGGGCATAACTTCCTTTGATGAGACTGAAAAATTGCCAAAGACAGAAAATCTTGGCGAACTACCATGCGGGCCCTATGTGATGTTTAGTGGCATGGGAAGGATTATTGCACCTGTTTGAAGGCTGTGAGCTGGTCAATGATTACACAGCCCAACAAAAAAATTGTTCCTGGGGTTATTTAAGGCACCAATTCAGAAAATTGCATTGGACAGACCACATCAGCTCCAGTTTCTTAGATATGGTTGAATTTATAAAATTTTATTCCACACTTTAAAAAATCTCTTCTGCAGAATTGGGATGTCATAACAAGCTGTCTCATTTGAATTGGAAATTTATGTATTTTAATTTACTCACATTTTTTTCGGCATAATGACCTTTGTTGCACAACTATTCGTCTACTTACTTTCCTATAATGCACAAATGACAAAATCACTTTTATTCTGTTTTATTACATAATTATGTGCAAAAAATTAAGATGGTAAATCATGGTTTTGTAGACTATATAAATTTGTATTTCAAAAGTTTCTCAACCTTATTTGTTTAAAACAGCTGCACTGTATAATAGTTATGATTGTATAGGAGGTGCATGAATATTCCCATTCGTATTATTTCATTTTTCCAAATCAAACACCACAGAGGTTATGGCTACTTCAAGACAGAACTGCTTGAATCATCCCAATGTATTTTTGTGAGGAGTACACACTGAAAGCAAGCAGGAAACCTATTTCTGAATTTGTAAAAAGAGCATATGTAGGTTATTTTGGCATCAACCCTGGAGATCAAGGTAAGCCATGGACTCCTCATATTGTATGCAAAAACTTGTATGCAGCATTTGCGCCAGTGGACAAATGGAAAGAGAAGCTGCCTGAAATTTGGAGTACCAATGGTGTGGAGGGAACCAAAAAACCACTTCGATGACTGTTATTTTTATTTGTTAATATCACAGGCATCAAGCGAAATAATCATGACATGTGGTCTTACCCTGGTCTACCTTCAGCCAGGAGATCTGTTCCACATGCAGATCTTGTACCCATTCCCCTTTCTTTGAACTACCACAGCTCTCAGAGGATGAGTTTTGCATGCTGTCTGATATCGCACAAGGTAAAGCGGGGACAGTGACAGTGAAATCCAAACAACTTCACATAGTGATCATTTTGATCAGAATGAGCTGTGTGATCTTATCAGGGACTTAAATCATTCCAAGGAGTCTTCTGAATTGCTTGCCTCCAGACTAAAGGAGAAGAATGTACTTCAGCCTAGAAAGAAAATTACATTTTATCAAAGGAGAGAAAAGGATTTGCTGCCACTCTTTACTGAAGACAACAACACTGTATTCTGCAATAACACTGGAAACCTTGTGAAGAAAACTGGTCTTTCCGAATATAACCCAAGTGAGTGGCATCTTTTCATCAACAAATCAAAACACAGTCTGAAATGTGTTCTTTTAAATAACTGCAACAAATATGGTTCTATTCCAATCGGTCCATTTCACCAGGATGAAAGAAGAGCACAAGGCCATCTCTTTAGTCTTGGAAAAGATAAATTACCAAGAACATCAATGGGTAATTCAGACTTGAAGATGGCTAATTTTCTTCTTGATCAACAAAGTGGCTACTCAAAGGATCCTTGCTTCAAAGATATGGGATAACAAAACCAAACATGAACATTGGACAAGAAAAGATTGGCCTCTGAGGGAATATACAATGGTTGGAGGACAAAACATAACCAATGAACCTTTGGTAGCATAATACAGAATCGTACTGACACCACTACATATAAAACTAAGTCTGATGAAACAATCTGTAAAGGCTTTGAATAAAGCCGTTTTGTGCATTGAATACATAGCGCATACCTGGACTTACCATGGAAAAACCAAAGCAGGAATTTTCAATGGTCCACAGATCTTACATCCTTCCCGTGCCATTAAATGTCACATAGGGCTCGCATGGTAGTTCACCAGTTTTCCTGTCCTCTGCGAGCTTTTCAACCTCATCAAGAGATTTTATGTCTACTAGTTTGGCCTCTGTTAACAGTGTCCTCTTTAGAGTTTCACATGATCGACCTCTTTTTCTTCAGCCTGTGTTCCACTTGATAGCTTGTTTTGGGATTCTCTGACTGTTTCTTCTCATTGTGTGATTGACATATATCCATCTCCTTTTCCTGATCACCCATGAGACAGGCTGTTGTTTGCTCATCTGCTTTATCTCTGCGTTGTTCTTGAATTCGTTCCACTTTATAATGAGTATTTTCCTTAGGCATTTGTTTTCAAAAGAGTCTAATTTGTTATCTATTTCTTCTTTAGTTTTCCAGCTTTCACATTCATAAATGAGTGGATATTGCATTTGAATTGAATAATCTTAACTTTTACAGCATGTAGCTTTATTCTCACCTACGTGAGACAGTAAACCTTCACTATGTGAAACTTTTACAGCATGTAGTTTTATTCTCACCTATGTGAGACAGTAAACCTTCACTATGTGAAATTTTTACTCCTACATGAGACAGTAAACCTTCACTATGTAAAACTTTTACAGTATGTACCTTTATTCTCACCTCAAAATCACAGAAGGCTTTACTAGCAGTTGGATGAGTCCAAGCCAGACCAATGCCGGAGTCTCCATTGACAACCGGCCCTCCTTCAGCTCGCACCTCCTCTGGTCCGCCTTGCACAACAACATGCTGGATAAGCTCAAGAGCCTGCCGGATCATGGAAAACACTCCCTGGCGTGTATGCCGTGCGCTAGAACAATCTGGATGCCGTAAGCAAGTCTGAAAAGACAGATTACAGACATCCACAAGTTAAATGAACTGCTGTGTCCACAGGTCAGTAATTTTATACATCTGCAGATTCACTAAGACTTTATGTTCACTGATTTCTTGGTCTACAGGTTCAGTGATTTGTTCTTTAGGTTCACTTTTCAGTGATTTGTTCTTTAGGTTCACTTTTCAGTGATTTGTTCTTTAGGTTCACTTTTCAGTGATTTGTTCTTTAGGTTCACTAAGTTGTAGGTTAGCTTGCCAGGCAGAACATTCACAGGTTAGGAGGTTCAGTGATTTAAAAGTCATGATGTGCTAAATCTGTAGATTCAGTGACTTGTTAGGTCTAAAAGTTTAGTGACTTACTATGTTCAGGGATCTGCTTGGTCAAAAAAGTAAACAATATGTGCTAGTTAGTTGCTAGTTCCACAATCTGGAATGCCTGCTCAGTCTCTCAAACACAAAAAGGCTCCACTCACTTCACAAATGAGCAGTAAATCCGATTTGTAGCAAACTCTCTACAGACTGCAGATCAGCACAAACAACTCAAAATTCTACCCCTCAAATATAGTGTTATTTTTAACAAACTCAAATTTGATCATAGAATTTTGCTGCACAATGCTCCACCTTACTTGTGGTCACTTTTTAGACCTAAAGTAAGAGAACAAATTTTGGGGTGCTAGTTGGCTAAGTCGATAGTAAGCTGTTCTCTCGTGGCTAGACGGCTGCTCGTCCTACCGGAGTCCGTGTTCGAATCCCAGGTAATTCTCTTGTGATTTTTCTTTCTCTCACGTCTCACTAAAGTGCTTTGTCTACGATTTTGTCGAGGTCTAATCATACAAAATTTGTTCTCTTACTTTACTGCACCAAAGCCTCGTAGTTTCCTTTTTAGACCTAACACTAAACATAGCCAATGTTTAAAAAACTGTCTTCTTCCTAAACCCAGACTTGATCTGTACAAGAAAAGCCTTGCATACTCTGTAGTACAGCTCTGGGACACCCTCATGTACAATTTAAAATATATCGGTAATACTTCATCCTTTAACTCAAATCATTTTCAGAATTAACTTGCTTGTAACTATAAGCCTCCACAGAATAACAAATAATCTCTCAACTCATGACTTGCCAGTCATCAAGTTCTAAAAAGAAACTAAGTAGAAAGCTCTAAATGTAACTTGTTAGATCTTGTTAGAAATTATTTTAATGAATGTTAAAGAATGTGATGTTAGAAGAACTGCACTGAAAATGTATTTCTGCGTGTGTATGCCTGTGTGTATGCACATGTGTGCTCGCACTATCTTGTAAGATTAACTCTTCTCATGCCATAGTCGCTATAGTGAGGATTTCTGATTACTGAGTTGCGTGCCATAGTCGTTATAGTGACTATTTATTTGTTTCAATAAAACCAACCGGTGTAACATTTAGATTGTACATATTTCGTTTGCGTTTTCGGTGACACTTTTCAAAATGATGGAAGAGTCCTTAGTTATGATCGATGACAAGCGAGAAAAAGGAAGAGAAACATCGAAATTTTTCAATTTTTGACGATGTAGATAGGGGTATGGACATGGCCTGTGACCACCTCACTGCTCTTGAATGTACCCTAAGTAGATTCAGACATATTAGACGACTGCAGAAATAGTTAGTAGGTTATTTCAGACATTAATTTAGCGAGAATGCAACACAGAATCACAATACGAGATCGACAAGTAGATCTAGACATCTCAGATGGTAAGTAGTGCATATCTAGACCTAGCCGATGGTGAGCTGGGCACAATCAGTCTAAAAACACCACATTACTTCTTTTTTCCTAAAAAACTGTGCATTTATGAAATTTTCATACATTTAGTTATACTTTGAAACATAATAAGTACACGGAAGTACATGTAAATACTGTTTTCCATTCCATTTTACATCTATGCCCACTATACAAATCAGGACCCACGCTTTTTGTGTGGCACGGACGTGAATGACCGCGTTTTTTTCTTGGGCATGGGAAGAGTTAATTACCTCTCATATAGTTCATTCTCTTATATTTGTGAATGTAACAGTCTACTTTTGCACTTTTTTTATATGCTTTAATTATGCTTTTTATATGTTGTAATTTGCATATCTAAGTCTACATAAGTCGGTCAGTGTAGTCATATTGAACATAAATACAGAAATAAATGTCAGTCTTAATTTGTCTTAAAACAGTGAATGCGGTATATTCAAATAACTGCTCTAAATAAAATATACAGGACACTAGGACACTAATTGATATAACTGTTCTGAATAAAATATACAGGACACTAACTGATATAACTGTTCTGAATAAAATATACAGGACACTAACTGATATAACTGCACTGAATAAAATATACAGGACACTAACTGATATAACTGTTCTGAATAAAATATACAGGACACTAACTGATATAACTGAACTGAATAAAATATACAGAACACTAACTGATATAACTGCACTGAATAAAATATACAGGACACTAACTGATATAACTGCACTGAATAAAATATACAGGATACTAACTGATATAACTGTTCTGAATAAAATGTACAGGACACTAAACGATATAACTGTTCTGAATAAAATGTACAGGACACTAAATGATATAACTGTTCTGAATAAAATGTACAGGACAATAAATGATATAACTGTTCTCAATAAAATATACAGGACACTAACTTATATAACTGCACTGAATAAAATATACAGGACACTAACTGATATAACTGTTCTGAATAAAATATACAGGACACTAACTGATATAACTGTTCTGAATAAAATATACAGGACACTAACTGATATAACTGGTCTGAATAAAATACTGTATACTGGACACTAACTGATATAACTGCTCTCAATCAAACATAATCAAATGCATTATCTTGATGCAACTTTAATAAATCAAATATCATTAAGCTCACAATCTTGATGTATGTTTTATAAATCAAACATCATCAGGTGCTCTATATTGATGTAACTTTTATAAATCAAATATCACGCACATTATCTTGATGTGACTACTCTAAATATATAACCATCTACTTCTCTCGTTTCTCTCTAGAATACACCAATACTGACCTTACAAGATAACAGAAGCATCATGGTGGACTTCTCTAAAACAGCTCTGGCAGATCCCATTTGGGCCCTATGTTTATCACTCTTCAAGTCCTGAAATGATTATACGACCACTTGTTTCTACAAAGGTGAATCAAATAAAAGAAAATGTGAATGACACAAAAGCGTTATTTAGTAACAGGCCTATTTTTCAATATAGTCACCTTGTTTTACAATGCACATGCACCAGGTGCAAACCAGCACCTGAATTCCCTGTCTTGACTAGTAAGCACCCTTGTGTGTCTGCCCAGGACAGTCAGTGCTGTGTAAGCTTGTGTGTCTGACCAGGACAGTCAGTGCTGTGTAAGCTTGTGTGTCTGACCAGGACAGTCGGTGCTGTGTAAGCTTGTGTGTCTGCCCAGGACAGTCGGTGCTGTGTAAGCTTGTGTCTGCCCAGGACAGTCGGTGCTGTGTAAGCTTGTGTGTCTGACCAGGACAGTCGGTGCTGTGTAAGCTTGTGTGTCTGCTCAGGACAGTCGGTGCTGTGTAAGCTTGTGTGTCTGACCAGGACAGTTGGTGCTGTGTAAGTTTGTGTGTCTGACCAGGACAGTCGGTGCTGTGTAAGCTTGTGTGTCTGCCCAGGACAATCAGTGCTGTGTAAGCTTGTGTGTCTGACCAGGACAGTCGGTGCTGTGTAAGCTTGTGTGTCTGACCAGGACAGTTGGTGCTGTGTAAGCTTGTGTCTGCCCAGGACAGTCGGTGCTGTGTAAGCTTGTGTGTCTGACCAGGACAGTCGGTGCTGTGTAAGCTTGTGTGTCTACTCAGGACAGTCGGTGCTGTGTAAGCTTGTGTGTCTGACCAGGACAGTTGGTGCTGTGTAAGTTTGTGTGTCTGACCAGGACAGTCGGTGCTGTGTAAGCTTGTGTGTCTGCCCAGGACAATCAGTGCTGTGTAAGCTTGTGTGTCTGACCAGGACAGTCGGTGCTGTGTAAGCTTTTGTGTCTGACCAGGACAGTCAGTGCTGTGTAAGCCTGTGTCTGACCAGGACAGTCGGTGCTGTGTAAGCTTGTGTCTGCCCAGGACAGTCAGTGCTGTGTAAGCTTGTGTGTCTGACCAGGATAGTCGGTGCTGTGTAAGCTTGTGTGTCTGCTCAGGACAGTCGGTGCTGTGTAAGCTTGTGTGTCTGCCTAGGACAGTTGGTGTTGTGTAAGTTTGTGTGTCTGCCCAGGACAGTCGGTGCTGTGTAAGCTTGTGTGTCTGCCCAGGACAGTCGGTGCTGTGTAAGCTTTTGTGTCTGCCCAGGACAGTCAGTGCTGTGTAAGCTTGTTATGCCTTTTTTTGGACTTTATAAGCCAGTTCTAAACTTCAGCTTTGCACATGCGCATGCACTTACTGCCCTACACCACAGATATTTCATAGTATATGTCAGAGGGTTCAGACCTTTGGTGGAAAAGAATTGGATGACAGAGTGCATGTCTTTCTTACAGTATGTTTGCAACATAGTTGCTATCTTAACATGCACTATTCTCAGTTTGCTCCTTAATGACAGTGACAATGTTTGCTTACTGATGTCACTTATCCTGGTGCTAACAGTGGGCATTATTAAGGGATTTCTATATGTTCTTTTAAAAATTTTATTGACCTTTTTTCTAACTTTCCTCTCTCCCTCTTCCCCCCACCCCCACCAAAGCATATAACAGATAATAAAATCTCTAATCTCTCTTGGAACATATTATTTTGTTTTAGATAACAGTCTTACACCATTCTTATATGAATATATATTATCTACAAAAAGCAATATGTTCCAAGATATTATGAGTTACACATATTATTTCTATACAAAAAGTAATATGGAGTTACACATTTACTTTTGTGTAAATATATTTATTTATACTTTTTTTCAAGAAAATCTCTCTTGTATCGTAACAAACAGTCTGCTTCAAGAAAATCTCTTTTTTATATGTAATAAACAGTCTGTTTCAAGAAAACCTCTCTCGTATGTGTAATAAAGTTTGTTTATAATGGCATACAATGTTTTATGAACCCACTTTGGAATGATATGATTCCACACTGTTTCAAAACAAAAGCTAAAAATATGATTTCACGCTGCTTCAACACAAAAACTAAAAATATGATTTCATGCTGCTTCAATACAAAAGCTAAAAATATGATTTCATGCTGCTTCAATACAAAAGCTAAAAATATGATTTCATGGTGCTTCAATACAAAAGCTAAAAATATGATTTCATGCTGCTTCAATACAAAAGCTAAAAGTATGATTTCATGCTGCTTCAATACGAAAGCTAAAAATATGATATCATGCTGCTTCAATACAAAAGCTAAAAATATGATTTCATGCTGCTTCAATACAAAAGCTAAAAATATGATTTCATGCTGCTTCAATACAAAGCTAAAAATATGATTTCATGCTGCTTCAATACAAAAGCTAAAAATATGATTTCATGCTGCTTCAATACGAAAGCTAAAAATATGATTTCATGCTGCTTCAATACAAAAGCTAAAAATATGATTTCATGCTGCTTCAATACAAAAGCTAAAAATATGATTTCATGCTGCTTCAATACAAAGCTAAAAATATGATTTCATGCTGCTTCAATACAAAAGCTAAAAATATGATTTCATGCTGCTTCAATACGAAAGCTAAAAATATTTCATGCTGCTTCAATACAAAAGCTAAAAATATGATTTCATGCTGCTTCAATACAAAAGCTAAAAATATGATTTCATGCTGCTTCAATACAAAAGCTAAAAATATGATTTCATGCTGCTTCAATACAAAAGCTAAAAATATGATTTCATGCTGCTTCAATACAAAAGCTAAAAATATGATTTCATGCTGCTTCAATACAAAAGCTAAAAATATGATTCCATGCTGCTTCAAAACAAAAGCTAAAAATATGACCCAAAGAAATGCTAAAAAAACATCAGACAGGATAATGTGATTCAAACAGAAGCAGAGTTTATGACAGATCTAGTACACCAAGAGACACAAAATTCACAGTCAAAAAAAGATCAATACAGAAATATTTACATTTTGCCTATCTCCAGACAGATGTGCAAGCTCCACCATGTCCTTACCAAACTGGCTGAAAGCACTGACAAAGTCTGTGAAATTGTTCACTTGCTCTACATGGGACAAGCTAAGTATTACCTGAAAAATGAACAAAAACCAGAAGAGTAATAAATACATGATCTCATTCAAATGTTCTTTCCAACATACTAAGCTAATTCTACTTAGGAATTCTTCAGTTAATGTAAAACAGTCAAGTCTCTACTTTTAAGTGTCAGTAGTTTGTGATACTTGTCTTGTCAAGTCTCTATATTTAGGCATCAGTAGTTTGTGATATGTCGTCTCTATTTTTAGGTGTCAGGTGTGTGTGATACTTGTCTAGTCAAGTCTCTATTTTTAGGTGTCAGTAGTTTGTGATATATGTCTTGTCTTGTCAAGTCTCTATTTTCTGCTGTCAATTCTTAGCACTTCTGTTATGTAGGTCAAATCTAACTCACATAGTCTACTATGTCACAAAATGCATTCACTGCTTTTTGTACTAGTGTGATGGATGCATATCCAATAAATCTGTAACTACATGTAAAGAAAAGTGTTTGGTTTATATTTCTTGCAAGGATTTCTGCTTTGTTATGAAAAACAGTTCAAGTTGTTGGTGTGGATAAAGTTAAATCAAAATAGAGATTAAACTGAACCATGCAAATGACTGGAGTTAATAAATCTAGTCATGAAAGCTGTAGTGAGATATGAGTGAAATATTCAAGATTGATTTCATGAACAAAGTTCTTGGTATTTGCACATTTGTCATCTACACTAAAAGATAACTTTATCATCCTAGAGCTCATAACTTCATAGCAATAGACTGAAGCAGGACAATAGTCACGTTGTTCAGTAACACTTTCATGTTGATATGGGAATACAATACTGGTTTTGCAAAAAAATAGGTGGCTCCAAGTACTCCAAACATTTTTCCATGCATGCAGTAATCATCTCCATATGAAAAGCACAGAAAATCAGCTAAATAAAGTAACCCTGTTATAATCATTAGAATTAATGGTCCTATATTCTGTAGGATGCTCACTTTTCTCCATCACAGACCTTCCCTGAATCAAGAGAAAGGTCTGAACTTTCATAAAACTAATTTTCTCACAAGAACTGAATCAGAATCTCCCATGATTCATCATCAATTATTTTGACAGTTTCCCTAACAATACAGCACAAACAGATCAGTTTCAGCAGACAGATTAAGACAGATCTAAAAAATAAAAAAAACACAACTCTATGACTAAGCAAGATAGACTGTGAACTGTTACAAAAACATTTCAGAAATTAATGTGTACTTCACTGGCATGTAATTAAACAAAGCATACATGATCTTAAGAAGCATGGTTCTTTCACTATTTTTTTTTAAATTCTGTTTTGCCTTTATAGGCTAATTCTCTCAAAGGTTCAATCAAGTGCTGTGCCGCATGGCATAGATGATTATTTCTCTCCACAATTCCCCGTCTTTAGGCTTGATTATGAGATCCGCCGGGGACTTTCTTCCTAGCCAGATAGCCCATTAAGTAACGTCTCCCTCTGTCTCTTCCTCCTTCTGTTTTTCCAGTTGCCACAATGTGTTCCAATTTTCCTCTTCTCAGAAAATGTCCTACAAATCTCGCTTGCCTGTCTCTGATCTTTGCTGTAATTTGCCTTTTAACTCCAGCCTCTCTTAAGACTTCTTCATTGGTTTTCTTAGCTGTCCATGGTACCTTCAACATCCTTATGAACCACATTTCCATGGCCTCCATTTCTCGCTGCACCCTCTTATTCATGGACCATGCTTCACACCCATAAAACAAAATTAACTGGCTCAATGTAACATTTAAGTATTCGGAATCTTGTTTCCACTGATATGGGTCTGTTGCACAAGATGTTTCTCATTTTCTGGAATGCTGACTTGGCCTGAGCACATCTGCTTTTTATTTCACTGTAACATTTCTCATCAGCTGTTATAATTGTTCCTAAGTTCCCCTGGTAACAACTGTGTTAAGAACACACTTATCTTAACACAGTCTTTGTGAGACAGGGAACATAGATCTGTCTGTTTAAAAACTATGACCTACTTCTGTAGCCCAGAAACCTGCAGCAATCAACACTAATTGTAATTGTTATTTTTGTTAAATGTAATGTCAGATTGGTGGACGGATAGGGAAATGGAGATTGCCTGCAAGGATGAGGAAAATGTGTGAAACCAATGAATCCAGGACATGATAAGCCTATGGGTCTTTACAACAATGGATATCAGAATGACGTAAACAAAACAGAGCCAGCTGACTATAGGTGGCAGTGAATGGATATCACTGAGGCATTCATTGGACTCCTCTTCCCAAAGTCAGAGTGTCTCTGTGGAACTGCTCAAAGCTGTCTGGCCAGCCAGCTTTGCATGCTGGATGTGACGTAGAGAAGGGACTTAAGTACAACAACCAGAGGCTGGAAAACAAAGTTTTTGCCAGGCAAGCCTACATCACTGTCTTCACGGCAGTCCAAGCAGGACCACAGTCTGCCCTAGCAAGGAAAGGTGCTGAAGTCAGAGGTACCCAGCCAAAAAAATGCATCACAAAAATCAGGGTACCATGCATCATCACCAGTGTGCATACGAAGAAGAAGTTCCTAAGTACTTGAATCTATCAACTTGTTTCAGTTCTGTGCCATCGATGGTAATGCTACATTTTGGTGGCATTCTTTTCTTTGAGATGACAATCACTTCAGTCTTTCTCTTTTCTTTTTATCTAGTCTAATTCTCTCACAGCTTATCTAGTCTAATTTTCCCCACAGGTTATCTAGTATAATTCTCTCATAGGTTATCTAATCTAATTCTCTCACAGCTTATCTAGTATAATTCTCCCATAGGTTATCTAGTATAATTCTGTCACAGGTTATCTACTCTAATTCTGTCACAGGTTATCTACTCTAATTCTCTCATCTACTCTAATTCTCTCACAGGTTATCTAGTCTAATCCTCTCACAGGTTATCTAGTCTAACTCTCTCACAGCTTATCTAGTCTAATTCTCTCACAGGTTATCTACTCTAATTCTCTCACAGGTTATCTATTCTAATTCTCTCACAGTCTATCTACTCTAATTCTCTCATGGGTTATCTAATCTAATTCTCTCATGGGTTATCTAGTCTAATGCTCTCACAGGTTATCTACTCTAATTCTCTCACAAGTTCTCTCACAGGTTATCTAGTCTAATTCTCTCACAGGTTATCTAGTCTAATTCAATCACAGGTTATCTACTCTAATTCTATCATGAATTTGTTAGTCAACACAATACAAACATTATTAGCATGACCCTTACTAGAACATACATGATTGCTATTAGCATAACTCTTAACAGACCTTATATACAAATATATACCAAATAGCATATTCAAGAGACCTGTCAAACCTACTCAAACTTCCAAGAACAGATCTGGCCCTAGGGAGAGGATCTGAAAGAAAAGCAATGAGGCTCTCACTCCATCCTGGAGAAGACGACAGACAGTCTGCAGATGCATGACCAATCAAAGAAGACCACGCACCAAGAATCTGTCTCTACTGATCAGACTGAATTTCAACTGCTATGATGTTTCGTGGCAATATGTTAAAATGTGAGAAGGGAAACCTCATCTGTGGCAAAGAAAAATACTAGCTGTATCACCATGACAACACCCCCACTTACAGCGCAATTAACACTCAGAAGTTTCTGGCCAGGAACAACATGGCTATCATCACTTGCCTTCCTTAGTACCATATTTGGACCATGCATATTTGCAAAATTGAAGATGAAGCTGAAAGAGTGTTATTTTGACAACATTGAGGACATCCAGATGGAATACAGTTGATGATTGACAACTTCATCAAAATGGATTTCCAGTAAGCATTTCCGCAATGGAGAGAGTGCTGGGACTAGTGCATCCATTCACAAGGGAATTACTTCAAGGGTGATGGCCAGCAGGAGTTATGGTGAGTTTTTACTTATTTATAGCACTTCTGAAAAGTTTTTGTCACACACTGTATAATGTGACTCCTACCTACATTACAAGAATGCTGTTAATATGACTCTTGCTATACCTGAAGTCTGTCAATTAATATAACATGACATTTCAATAAACAATTGGACAAGTGAAATAAGCATGTTTATAGACATATTAAAAACTACTGGACAAGTCATTGAACATGTTTGTTGATAACTTAAAAACTACAAAAACAAGAGATGGACATGAAACAAGACAAGAGGTGACTATCTAACTTACAATTACAGACTACTAGGCATGCTACAAAACTATCACACAGACAAACTATTACAGAAACCATTCATAACAGACTAACAAGTAAAGTAAATTATCACACTACTCATAGCTATGGCATTAAAAAGAACCAGCCAAGTTGTTATCAGAAAACCCATTAGATAATCCAGTCATTATAGTGACTCTCTTAGACAAGCTTGAAGATCATTTACACTCTTTCTAACCCACCTTTTCTTTGCTGGACAGCAGTTGGCGGACTACAATTCTGTCTGCCAGTAACAACACTTTTGTAATTGCAGACAAAAGCTGACGGGCTGCCCTCACCATGGCAGTCTTGTCTGCCGGAGGATTAGCAGCATCGTCACTGTATGACCGTATGCAGGTCAGATGTTGTATAGCTGACCCTGTAAAGAGTTATCAATGGTAACTGAAGCCAGCTAACAGACATGCAAGAAAAAAACTGTGAACGAGACTAAGATAACACAGGTAGCAATTATGTTAAATTTTAGTCTGAAATAATTAAAAGACCAATCAAAACAGAGGACCTGAAATTATGTTTTGTAACAAAAAAAAAACTAATAACGAAAGAAGAAAACAAACAAAACACAATGACATATATAAGAAAACAAACAAAACATGATGACAGATATAAGAAAACAAACAAAACATGATCACGGACATAAGAAAACAAATAAAACATGATGACAGATATGAAAACAAACAAAGCATGATGAAAGATATAAGAAAACAAATACAACATGATGACAGATAAGAAAACAAAGCATGATGACATATATAAGAAAACAAACAAAACATGATCACAGATATAATAAACAAAAACAAACCATGACGACATATATAAGAAAACAAACAAAACATGATAACAGATATAAGAAAACAAACAAAACATGATGACAGAAGAAAACAAACAAAACAGGATGACAGAAGAAAACAAACAAAACATGATGACAGATATAAAAAACAAAACATGATGACAGATATAAAAAACAAAACATGACATATAAAAAAACAAACAAAACATGATGACAAATATAACAAACAAAACATGATGACAGATATAAGAAAACAAATAAAACATGATCACAGATATAAGAAAACAAACAAAACATGATCACAGATATAAGAAAACAAACAAAACATGATCACAGATATAAGAAAATGAACAAAACATGATCACAGATATAAGAAAATGAACAAAACATGATCATATATAAAAGAAAACAAACAAAACATGATGACAGATATAAGAAAACAAACAAAACATGATGACAGATATAACAAAACAAGCAAAACATGATGACAGATATAAGAATACAAACAAAACAGTTCTTGAGTGGAGACAGTTGGTTAGTTGATGGAACATTTGTATTTCCGTTCTGCCACTTGTGGTTCAACAGTGCACAATTTTGTGATAGTATAATCTCGGAAATTTCTTTGTTTTGCGACAGTATATGAAGGGGCGCTGAAAAGTTATTGGCCTTCTTCCATTTTCCATCTATATCTGCAGTCCTGTCTCTTGGATAAATTTCACTGTGTTTTGTAACTCAAGTATGGAGCATATCTTCTCTGGCGGTTTCACTAGGCCAATAATTTATTCTCAGTTGATGCAGTTTTGGATGATACGAGGGGTAATTGATAAGTTCACGGCATAAGGTACAACAGATTATTTGTGGACAACTTTTTTTGGTTACTTCTCAACATACTCCCGTTGTAAGTTTATGCACTTAGTCCAGCAATCCTGGAGCATACGGATCCCTTCTTTTTAAAAGTCAGCATCTTGTGCCAGTAGAAAGCGGTCAACAGCATGAATGATGTCATCATCTGAAGCAAATCTGAGACCACTGAGCTCTTTTTTTAGTTTGGTAAACAGGTAATAGTCCGAAGGGGCCAGATCTGGGGAATAAAAAGAATGCTCAAGAAGCTTGAAGCTGTATTCATGAATGGCAGCCATTACCACCGCCAACTTATGAATTGGAGCATTGCCTTGATGAAAGATGACTCCTTTTGTCAATTTCCCTCGATGTTTTTCCTTCAATTTGACCCACAGTTGCTTCGCAAGATTAGCGTAATAGGCCCCAGTGACTGTCAATGTTCCCTCTAAGGGTTTGCGGTCTGTGTGCAAAATGTTCAGCTCATGTCCAAAAAAAATAGAGGTATGCAAAAAAAAAATAGAGAGGTGTGTGTGTGGGTGTGGGTGTTTGTGTGGGTGTGTGTGTGTGTCTGTCTCTCTCTCTTATCTTATATCCTTCCCGTGCCGTTAAATGTCACACAGAGCTCGCAATGTAGTTCGCCAATTTTTCCTTTCTTCGGCGAGTCTTTCAGCCTCATTAACTCTTCCCATGCCAAAGTCGCTATAGTGATAATTTCCGGTTACGGAGTTGCGTGCCATAGTCGTTATAGTGACAATTCATTTGTTTCAATAAAACAACCAGTGTAACATTTAGATTGTTCATATTTCGTATGCGTTTCTGGTGACACTTTTCAAAATGGTGAAAGAGTGCTTAGTTACGAGCGATGCCAAGCGAGAAAAAGGAAGAGAAACATCGAAATTTTTCAATTTTTGATGATGTAGATAGGTGTATGGATATGGCCTGTGACCACCTCACTGCTCTTGAATGTATCCTAAGTAGATTTAGACATATTAGATGACTGGAGAAGTAGTTAAGAGGTTATTTCAGATATTAATTTAGCGAGAATGCAACATAGAATCACAATACGAGATCAACAAGTAGATCTAGACATCTCAGATGGTAAGTAGTACATATCTAGACCTAGCCGATGGTGAGTTGGGCACAATCATTGTCTAAAAACATCACATTACTTCTTTTTTCCTAAAAAACTCTGCATTTATGAAATTTTCATACATTTAGTTATACTCTGAAACATAATAAGTACATGGAAATACTGTCTTCCATCCATTTTACAACTATACCCCCTATACACACCAAGTCCTGTGGTTTTTGTGTGGCACGGACAGGAATGTCCGCATTTTTTTTCTGGGAAAGGGAAGAGTTAAGGGATTTTATGCCTATTAATTTGGCCTCTCTTAACAATGTCCTCTTCAGAGTTTCACGCGGTCTGCCTCTTTTTCTTTGTCCTGTTGTGTTCCATTTTATAACTTGTTTTGGGATTCTCTGACTGTTTCTTCTCAAAAAATGACCAATATATGTCCATCTCCTTTTCCTGATCACTCATGAGACTGGTTGTTGTTCAGTCATCTGTCTTATCTCTGCATTGTTCTTGAATTCGTTCCATTTGATGCCGAGTATTTTCCTTAGGCATTTGTTTTCATAAGAGTCTAATCTCTTGTCTATTTCTTTAGTTAATTTCCAGCTTTCATATGCATAAATGAGGGTGGATATTATATTTGAATTGAACAGTCTTAACTTGGTTTTTGTGCTTATAACTTTTGAATGCCAAATATTCTCAAGATTCTTCAAGATCAATGCTGTTTTTGCAAAATTCTAACTTCCTTTCTGGTGTCACTATCCTGGTCTATGTAGCTGCCAAGGTATGCAAATTGACTGACTTCTTCCCTTCTATATATATATATATATATATATATATATATATATATATATATATATATATACACACAGTGTAAAGGTATAATAACAGATTTCATAACAGGATAGACCTGCTGTATGTTTTTTCAGCAGTGGAAATTCATTTGCCCGTTTATTTTAATTACTCTCTATTCTCTGTGTGTACACTTGCCTTGTCATGATTCTGCTACAGTACTACCAAAACTACTTGATAAAAGACCAGTTGAAACATCTGATCCAAAAGTAATATTTCAACAAGAGACAGTAAAGGAAAAACATATACCATCATCGCATTTTTCTTCATCGAAATTATAGCACAGAGTAACATCTGGAAATTGGAAAATAAATGCAGCAGTTTCTTTTTTCTTTTGCGCAGCTCCAAAAATTTTGTGCATGGTATGATTTTTTACATGAGCGCCCGCACAGCTTAGAGGGAACAGTGGTGACCATTCTGCCCTTTTTTAAGATAGTCTACCAAAAGCACACCTTCTGAATCCCAAGAAGGAAGCCATCACTCTGCCTGCAGACAGAACTACCCTTGCTTCTTTGGAGGTGGGGATCCATGATGTTTCCACTGCTCTGACTATTCTTTGGTTTCTGGTTAAAACTGATGAACCCAAGTCTCATCCATAGTCACAAACTGCTGAAGAAACTTCAGGATCTGCAGAAAAATAGCCAAGACTGTCTCTTGACATGCTGAGACACTGTCATACGTGACACCTCCAAGAAGCTTCAGGACCCATCATGCAGAGATCTTTGTCATCTGAAGATCATTGTGAATAATGGCATAAAAGCAATGTATCGTTCAGTTAATCATTGATCCTCCATTATCATGTCATGGATTCTGCTGGTGGTTTCATTGGTGGTTACCGTTCTTGGTCTTCCTGGATGGGGATCATCTTCCAGACTCTCCCTTCCAAGTCTGAAATGAGCTGCCCATTTCTTCACTGTGTTGTAAGAAGGGGCACTATCCCCTAGAGTCTCTACCACATGGATCGAAGATAAGCTGTTGATGCAGAGGTAGTGAATGACTGCTTGATGAGAAATTTTATCCATTTTATAAATTTCTGCCACCCCTTACTATTTCAGTAGCCTGTAAAAAAAAATTGGTTGCAGTTAATTTCTTGAAACTTGGTGTTTAATCTTACATTAATCTGATTTACAAATTCACCTAATATCAACTGTGCATTTCAAGTATTTGTACCTTATGCCGAGAACTTATCAATCACCCCTCGTATGTTCCACAGTTTGAGGTGCCTGGACACATGTACAAAGAGTAGTAAACTTTGTATACATGGCTTTGGAGTCGCCTGTGCCCTGATCAGAGACAGACAATGGTGACTTGTTCCTTTCTGTTTAGTATGTGATAGTCATCATGTGGTGGTGTTTGTGGCTTCCTGTAGGCTTTTATCATGCTTTTCTTCTGATTATAGGTGATCGGTACGTCAGGTTGCTTCATTTCAGTGCCCTCTTTGGCCAGATGGTCGGTCAGCATTCTCATTGCCTGGTATCCCAGCGGGAGGGAATCCACTGCAAGGTGACACTGTGTTGTGAGCCAGTTTTTGACAGGGCATCCTTAAGGTCTGGTAGTTTGTTGCACTGAAGAGCTTCCAGTACTGATCTTGCACCTGTGAGAATTACTATGGGGCACTTGTCAATTCTAGAGTCTGATAGTTTTTCAATCGCAGCAATAATTGCCCTAACTTCTGCATCATAGCTGTTGCAGTATTCTCCAGTGGGTATTGAAATCTTGTCAGTGGTGTTGTTTGGATATTCAATATGTGCTCCTGCCCCTCCATTTTTTAATGGCATTGTGTGCAGATCCATCCGTATACACACATATCCCGGTGTCACATAGATATTTGTCATCTACCACACTACAGAAGAGTTCTTCAAATATCATGGACACAAAAAAGAACAAATATATCCATACAAAAAGAACTTAATATTGAAGAAGGCTGGCTAGTAAAGAGGATTAAAAAAGAAAATTTAAATATTTTGGACACAATAAACGTCATGATAATTTAGAGAAGACCATCTTGGAAAGGTACATAATGGGAAAAAGAAAGAGAGGAAGACAAAGGTGAAGATGGATGCAAGACATTGTTGATGATCTCAAATGGATGCATCAGCAACAGGCCATCTTGCTCACAACCAAGGGGTCTACAGGAGTGCTGTTAGGGAGGCAAAGTTCCACAAGGGACATGCGAATGAATCAATGAACCACACTAGGTGTGACTGTTGATCTTGCAGGACTGCTTTGCATATCACCATTCTGCACACTTTTCACTTCAGTTTGAATAGTTATCTGTGTACAATCTGCTTCCTTCCACGGTGTATGCTCTGGTACAGATGATAATGGAGCAACTACAGTTGGAAGGTCAGCTATCAGCTTACACAAACGCTTGGCCTGATGAATGAAGCTGCTTCTTTTAAGCAGTCTTAGTGCCAAGTTATTGAATCTCTCCTTCAGGGGATGGCTTACAGAGCTAAGGAATTTCTCTCCCAAGGTCATGACCTTTGTATCTCTACATTCTTTTAGTGCTTGAACACTGTTTTCTGCATTTCTACTACTGGTGTGGACCTCATGCACCTATGATAATCTGTACTGACTGATTTTGTACCTTGCCTAGATTATGCAGTGTTGTGTTTGATGCTGAGCACCAAGCTGTTGAGCCATATTCTAAATGTGGTAGAATACTTTGCTGATATACATTCTTGAGGATTCTTTCACTGGCTCCCCATGTGGTTCCACTTAATTTTCTTAATATGGCTAGTTTTCTTCTAGCTTTGGGTTCTGCATTGCTGATGTGTTGTTTCCAGGTCAGTTTTGAGTCAACAGTCACTCCTAAGTAAGTGGCTGCTAAGTAAAGCTGCTTTTACTTTTTTCCGATTTTATACATTCTGGTATCACAGCTTTACTGCAGTGCTTAGTGTATAGTTGTATACTTATACACCAATTACTGTGTTACTAAGTAAGTGGGTTTGTTGTCCATCCTCAGGGATATTTCACTGACAAAGATCTTACCTGCTTTCTGCTTTGATGAGAGAGTGAACAGAGTGGTACTTGATTTCTCTGTGTTGATACTTACACACCATTTGTTTGTCCACAAAATCAAGATATCTACTGCTCTTTGGAGTCTCTGTGTGGTAACTGTTGCATGTTCGTTTGTACGCCACATGACAAGATCATCTCCATACAGTCCTGCTTTGATTCCATAGGGAAGCTCCTTGACCATGGCCACTGTTCTTTTGGTTAAGGTAGGTATTTGATCCAAAAGGCCAAACAATTACTGCAGAATATTACTGTGCATTCAGGCCATCACACCTAAACCATCCTGTAGCTTGAACAGAGTTGTTTCTTCTTCTTCATTCATTTCTAACACCAAGACAGCCCTGTGATCCTACTGAATTTACTCCTGTGGTCCTTGATAGGTCCTGTGGTCCTCCTGTGGTCCCCGAGAGGACCACTAGAGGTTGAGAGTATGGCAGGGCTTGGGCCTGTATTCTCGGTGGGTCACAGAAGCAGGATTGCGTGACACCGTGGTTTTCATTGCACCAGTTTAATCCAGAGTTGAACTTTCTCACCGGAAAACCTCAATGTGTTTTAGATATAAGTATATCCCTGCCGGGTGAGAGGTGGTTGACCATCCAATCCAGAACTGGACGTTCTCACCGGAAAACCCCTGCATGATTAGAATACACATACATCCCCGTCAGGTGAGAGGTGGTTGCCTATCTAAATTGAACTGGTCCAGTGTCTCCAACTTAAGTATTTTGTGGTTGTGGCCGCTATCCTTCCTAGTTGTGACCTGGATGGAGCTTTTGTCCAGGAGGATGAATCCTCGCCACTAGTAAGTTTCACTTTTGGGTGGAGCCGGTTAGGCGTATTATCCCAGTATGGGTGTGTTTAGGACGTGACCGACCTCTAGAACGGAGGTACCGTGACATGAGTAGTCATCAAGTATCACCCCTGGGTTAAGCCGGATTAGCATATTTCACCAGTATGGGTGTATATCGGATGTGGCCAGCCTCTAAAGCAGAGGTGCCATGGTATGAATAGCTCTCGCCGTGAGACTACTAGACATACCGAATAAACTTAACTTTATACTTTCCATCACCTTTTCACAGCAGCGCTGCATAGCAACCCTAATCACATTTTCTTCACTGGCCGAGGAGTTTCACCCCACGCATGGCAGCTAAAGAATCTCACCAGCAGTGTCTTAGTTTAACCCCTAGGTTAAGCCGGTTTAGGCAATCTGTTCCAGTATGGGTTTATATAGGACATGGCCAGCCTCCAGAGCAGAGGTGCCGTGATTTGAGTAGTCCTGACCTCGAGACTACTGGTTACTTCACTTAATCCTTTCCTTCACCTTTTCCACGGTGAAGCTGCGCGGCAACCCTAATCACATTTTTCTTCATTGGCCGGGAAGAGTTTCACCCCACGCACGGCAGCAGAAGAATCTCACCAGCAGCAGGTTTTAAATCAGAGTTTTCCTTCTCCTAGATGAACTACCAAACAAGACTCTCATCTACCCGAAGCGTCTGGTTTTCAGGCACCAGATATTCGCCTTCACCCATTCTCCTGTCAGTTTGAACAGTTTTGCCACGAGAAGGCCAGGAGCTGGACTTGGACTGTCAGAGGCTATTTGAGATGCACACCTTGGAGACATTTAATTGGAATGGACAGCGTATCCCCCACCCCACCTCCGGCTATAACAGTCCTTAGAACCTTGGACAGAGTTAAACTGGTACTCATGCACCACCCCTACAGTCTGGCAGTTAAGAACATACTGTTTCCCCATCTCCTCCAGATCAAGCCAGATACATGTGAACTCTCTGGGGAACCCCCACTGGTGGCCTACAGACGGGACAAGAACCTCAGGAACCTATTAAGTCAGCTTAAAACAGAGGACGCCTTTTATGGTACCAGATGTTGCAGTCACCATAGATATAACACTTGCCTATTTGTTACTGAGGCTAGCCAGGTTTCCTTCCCTAAGTCCATGTTATCAGTTCAGGAGGGCTTCACCTGCATTTCAAGCAATGTTATTTATACTATTATGTGCAAACGTTGAGATATGAAGTATACAGGGGAGACAAGTTTACACTTAGGGGATCATTTTCATCAATATCTTAGCGACATTTCCAAGACGGCACGGACAGATGTGGCAAAACACATGGGGCAAAATACTTCTGCCAAAGAAACCACCAAGGCAAATGGGACATTTCTGTTAGTGCAATCCGCTCCCGTTCCTCTGACATAAGATCTCAAATGGCTCCAGAACCAGCACCTTGTTTTCCAGGCTGGCTGTTTCTATCCAGCCGGAATAAACAATAAATTCAGCTTCCCCCACATTATTCTCCCTGTTCACACCTTCATGCCGTGGACATCTGATTGGTCAAAGTCATTTTTCTTTGTCGTTTTTCCCTGTCTTTAAGGTGCATTTGTTCAATTCTGTACTAGAAGGAGAATGCCACAAAGCTAAGTTTTTCATATTTCTTCTTTTTCTTTATGTGTTGTGTTGTTCTTGTATGTAATTGCTGAAAAAGGTTGAGGCCGAAATATTGAACGTTGTATGTTTTTCATTTATACATTCTCATCTTACTTTCATGCTCTCTGCCATTTGAATTTGTTCTCATTTTCCTAACTCCCTCTGTCACTTTGTAAAACTGAACCATACACCTCTATCTACCTTTATTACTAGAATCAGTTTTACCGCACTATTTCTTTTATCTGATAGTATATATTGGTATTTTTCACATCAAGAGATGGTTTTGAAGCAGGCAGAAATCAGCTTTATTGGTTTTACCAACCATCATCTTGCTGACCACCTCCTCTCAAGGCTGACCCTACTAGTGTTGGATTTTCATAATTGGCCATAGCAGTATAAGCAATATGTTTTGCAAGGTCAGTTTTTTTTGTTCTTGCTTCCTCTAACTTCAAGTATGGTCCTCATTTCCTCCTCAAATGAGTGTGTCCTTGCATAGAGTTGCTCTCCATGTGATTCAGTATTTTCCAAGGTGTTCCCAGACCTCATTGCTGACAGACAAATTAATGGAGATTATATTACGGAGAGTAAAAAATTCATCACGTTTTTTATAATTTCGGTCAAAGTTTCTGTCTTATACACTGTACTGGCATTTGCAATGTAATGCAATGTAATCTATGTAACAATGTAATGTAATCTTTCTTTCACTTATCAGCTAGACTTGTACAAAAAAAAAAGAGTACTATTTCATAAATCAATAGCTTGCCAAAGAGCACCAAAATTTATTTCAAATATTTTCCACAATACAAACCTACCAGCCATTCGTGCATCATGACATGCTAGAC
The DNA here is from genome assembly GCA_009760885.1 of Achatina immaculata. Taxonomy (NCBI): domain Eukaryota; kingdom Metazoa; phylum Mollusca; class Gastropoda; order Stylommatophora; family Achatinidae; genus Lissachatina; species Lissachatina immaculata. Next base: position 3,445,598 of record CM019714.1, read on the forward strand.
ACATGTCAGCTTTGATGTCCACATTTTCTTCAGCTAAAGACTGACCAACCGATACAAAACGGTCCACGGCTGAACTTACTGCCACACCAACTATCTCCAGAGTTCTCTGCTGTTTCTCTGTTAGTCGTGTACGCTCTTTATGATTGACCAGGGTAGTGATCTGAAACAAGAAGAAATGACTAGCTGATTTCTTTTCCCAGCATCTCTCTGTTGTGTCTTTGTTTTTTATTACCTCAACTTTCTTTTATTGAAACTTTTTTCTTTCACAATAAGCCTTACATTTCTATTTCTAAATTACCACAAACGTAATAAAACGTATCTCTGTTACTACTGCATATGTAAACCTACCTGTGGTTTAACAATACGTATCTATTATTTGGGTTTAACAATACATTTCTGTTATTATGTTATAGGGTGTCAGAGGTTCTTTACTATTTTCTTACCTTACTACAACTATCTAACATTAACAACTATGGTATTTTTATGACCTATTTTCTTCTGAATTCTCCAACCACCTCAGACCATCTCTACTCTACTAGAACCAGTTTTACTACAGTTGTTTTATCACTTATCTTTCATCATATACCTCAGACTATCTCTACTCTACTAGAACCAGTTTTACTATAGTTGTTATATCACTTATCTCTCACCATACACCTCAAACAATCTCTACTCTACTAGAACCAGTTTTAATATCACTTATCTCTCACCATACACCTCAAACAATCTCTAGTCTACTAGAACCAGTTTTACTACAGTTGTTATATCACTTATCTTTCACCATACACCTCAAGACAATCTCTACTCTACTAGAACCAGTTTTACTACAGTTTTTATATCACTTATCTCTCACCATACACCTCAAAAAATCTCTACTCTACTAGAACCAGTTTTACTACAGTTTTTATATCACTTATCTCTCACCATACACCTCAGATAATCTCTACTCTACTAGAACCAGTTTTACTACAGTTGTTATATCACTTATCTCTCACCATACACCTCTTACTATCTCTACTTCTATAACATGTAAATGAAATGAACTGTAAAATTTTTCAGTATATTAAACAAAAGTTTTTTACACCACTGTGACTCAGAAATTAATGTAAAATATTTTGACTTTAGCTCACTGGTAAATTTAATAACTTTGTACAATGTTCCTTATGTAAGTTTTGTTCAACGGTTTTTCATAATACAGCATAATTTATTTTCTCAATAATCGCACTGGTAATGCATGTGGATAACAATAATTATTAGTACTGTAATGTATCCTCAAGGAAGAGGATCAAGAGATCATATATTCAATATAAGATTAATAACAGAGAAATGCAGAGAGTTTATTGTGAATCTTTATTTATCCTTTATAGACTACTCAAAGGCATTTGATTGTGTACAACATCAGAAACTTTGGGAAATAATGGAAAAAAATGGGATTTCCAACACGTTTGATACAATTAACATCACTGCTGTATCTAGACCAACAAGCAACAGTAAGAATAAATGGTGAAACAACATCCTGGTTTGACATAAAACAAAGGGTCCATCAGGGGTGCGTATTGTCACCTTACTTATTTAACTTGTGTACTGAAAATATAATGAGGAATGTTAGAGAAGACGTAGACGAAGAATATTACGATGCCATAACAATTGGAGGTTATGAAATATCAGAGATTAGATATGCTGATGACACAGTATTACTGTCCACAACACAAAAAGGAATGGAAAAACTAATTATGTCAGTCCATAAGAACAGTGAAGAGCAAAACCTCTATCTTAATGCGAAGAAAACTAAACTGATGACAAATGACAAAACAAACAAGGCAGCTGAAATATGTATCAATGAGGAAAAACTGGAAGAAGTGGAGAGTTTTGAATATCTTGGATCACTACTAACTAATAATGGAGATACAATGAGGGAAATTAAAAGGAGGACATATCGCTCTTCAGAAAGTAAAACAAATAAAGAATCTGTGGAAAGGAGCAGACAAAACCACAAAAATAAGATTTTTAAGGGCATGCATCTTTCCCATTGCAACATATGCCTGTGAGACCTAGACACTTAACAAAACAGCTGAGAAACACATAAATGCCTTTGAATGTAAATGCTACAGAAGAGTTCTTCATATAACATGGACACCAAAAAGAACAAATATATCCATACTACAAGAACTTAATATTTAAGAAGGTTGGCTAGTAAAGGAACCACAAAAATAAGATTTTTAAGGGCATGCAACTTTCCCATCGCCACATATATCTGTGAGACCTGGACACTTAACAAAACAGCTGAGAAACACATAAATGCCTTTGAATGTAAATGCTACAGAAGAGTTCTTCAAACATCAAGGAAACAAAAAAGAACAAATATATCTATACCACAAGAGCTTAATATTGAAGAAGGCTAGCTAGTAAAGAAGATTAAAGAGAGAAAACTTAAATATTTTGGACACATTAAACGTCATGATAATCTAGAGAAGACCGTCTTGGAAGGGTACATAATGGGAAAAAGAGAGGAAGACCAAGGCGAAGATAGGTGCAAGACATCATTGATCTCCCAGAACCGCGAGATAAACACCCACGCACCCAGCAAAAAGGACCCAAAACATTAAATATAGCATTTTAGGACTCATTTTCTAACATTCATTGATAAGGATGTGATGGATAATATGTTTCTCATTCTCTGAAATGCAAGTCTTTGCTTGGCATATTCTGTTCCTAATTTCTGTTCTGCATTTCCCATCTGAAGTTATTACTGCTCCAAGGTATATGAATTTCTGCACCTGCTTTAGAATAGTTCTGTTTAATTTTATACTGCATGCTGGTGGATTCTGTTTCTTAGATATAATCATAATCTCTGTTTTTTATATTTAAAGTAAGGCCTTTCTGTTCACTTCCTTTAGCTATTTTATCCAAGAGATTTTGCAGGTCTTGTTGGTTCTCAGCTATCAGTACTGTGTCATCAGCATACCAAAGGTTGTTAATATTGTATCCTCCAATTTTTATGCCTGGTTCTGTGATGATCGTTCTTAGAATAATCTCGCTGTACAGAGAAAAAAAGGTCTGGAGATAGTACACATCCTTGTCGCACCCCTTGTTTTATAGGTTGATATTTTCCAGTTCTGTTTTCAACTCGAATTGTTGTTTCTTGCTGCCAGTATAGATATTTTACAATCCTCATTATTAATACATAATTAATACAAGCTCACAATAAAATCCAAGAAAATAAAGAGATAGGCAGACTGGGAAAAAAAAAGAAGGAAGAATGCAACAGTTCATGAGAAGCTCAATATATGAAGAAATAATCAACACCCAAACCAAATGCAGACGATGTATACTATAAACTCTCAAGAAATGAACAAGTGATAGCCTCCTGCCTGAGAACAGGACGTTTCAGGCTGAGACACTATTCCAGAAGATGAAAATTGGCCCAACAGATCTATGTGCCTGCAGCAAAGAGCAACAGACACTTCACCATATCCTCAAGAGTTGCCAACTACAAAACCCACCCAGGCAAAGGACCTGGCCAGATCCCAGCTCTCTACATGAGAAGCTCTATGGCGATGTTGAAAACCTGAGACGAAATGCTACATTTGTGAGAGAGATTGATGTCAATGTCTGAGCAAATGATGAAGAAGAAAGCAAACTAGTGAACTGTCATGATGTCTATCTGCCCTCTCAACACTGAAAGGTACCTGAGGAAACAAAAATGCAAACTGACTGGTAAGGCTGGTACACAGTGTTGTGGATGGACAGATTATGGACTGGGCAGACATTGTTGAAAGCTTTTGTAGAAGAAGCCATATTCGGTTATTTTCAAATGATAAATAAATAATTTATAAAAACACCAAAACAAGCACGCAACTTGAACACTATTTGGCATTCTGCATGCAACTTGTATAAGACAGATCTTTTTCTTTCTCATAAAGGATACCTTTACAACAAGGTAACTTGGGGCACGGGGAGCAGATTGGAAACACCAGGAAATTCACACAATGGAGAAGTACGACTGCAAAGCATAAAGGCACACTACACATAATCATAAAATACTTGTCAATGTGTTTACATAAGTTAATTTCAATGATTCATCGTGAGACAATGTAATTGCAAACTTCGAATGTCATTAATATTTTCTGCACACCTAGTATAAGTGTCCTTTTAATTTGCAGTAAATGATATGAAAGTCACTATTTGCGCACTTGTAAAGTTCATTTTGACAATTCTGATTACGTCCATGCCCTTATACCAAATATGCCAATTTCATCGTCTTTCCCCCTTATGTGTGTATCTTCTGAACTGTCTAGATTATTAACTTTATATGATCGTAAGAGCTTTGTCAAGACATCCCCTAATAGATATACCTGAGTCACTAGGGGTACTAATGTCTGTTCCACGGATTTTGTGCGAATTTCTAGGGTGAGCTTAGCATCAGCTCTAACCTGAGAACCGGCCATTTTGTTGGCCTCGGCTGTCGCCAAGTCTGCCAGGTATTTTATGATTGTTGTAAGCAAGGTGAATTTATTTAAAATAATAATAATAATAATAAACTGTAATCCAAGTAAGTTAGAAAACAATGTGCATGAATAATTTTTAAAATATTAACATATACACTGTGACACCTCTGCAATTATAAATGAGTGTGTGTTATAAAATCAAAAGCCAGTGTTGCGTATTTAGCTAGTAATAATTCTATATGACATCCAGGCATAGTTAGTGATGAGGAATATCGTTGGTGTCATATTTGGGTGGGAGTTACGATGCCATTTATGTTCAACTTTTTATTACATTTTGTGATGTGGCCTTACTGTTTGTGCTTATTTTCTTCATAGTTTATCGGCACAGAATATCATTGTACAATTATATACAGCATGCAGTATGTGCAGTGTGCTTATATCTGCCATACCAGGGAGAATAACTTGCTCTGGGTTGTTTCGAATATTTGAGTTACAACGAAAGTACTCAGATACCTACATTGTACTCACTTTGTACATATAAGACCTGGCTTGGTAGCCAACGGGTGGCGAAGTGGCTAGTGCATGGTGAAGGTCGAGGGTTCGAATCCGGGCGAAGACGCCCATGGGTACCTGACTTCTTCTGGAATTGAGGAAGGAAAAGCGTGCTACTGACCATATCACCCTCTAGTGTGCTGACAGGTCAAGGAAAAGCGTGCTACTGACCATATCACCCTCTAGTGTGCTGACAGGTCAAGGAAAATATGGGCACTAACACCATATCCCTATATGCCTCTAAGGCATGATAGGATTAGGCCAATCACAGTAAACCATTTGCCATTCGAAGAAGTCAGTGAATTCACATATATTGGTCTTAAATCCTTCCTGACCTGTAAAACGTCACATAGGGCTCGCAAGGTAGTTCGCCAATTCTTCCTGTTTTCGGCGAGCTTTTCAACCTCATCAAGGGATTTTATGTTTATTAATTTGGCCTCTCTTATCAGTGTCCTCTTTAGAGTTTCACATGGTCTGCCTCTTTTTCTTTGTCCTGTTGTGTTCCACTTGATAGATTGTTTTGGGATTCTCTGATCGTTTTTTTCTCATCACATGACTAACATATGTCCATCTCCTCTAAGTCAAGTCCATCTGTGAGTGATAATGGCACTCCACAGGGATCTATTCTTGGTCCTCTCCAGTTTACCATCTATATCAGTGATCTCTCACTTCGTCTCAAAAAATCATCTTGTGACCTCTTTGCTGATGACTGCACAGTTTACACTAGTGACAATGACTGTATTAACCTTGAGTCAACTCTTCAAACTGAAATAATGTCTAATTAACAGGAGGAATAACAACAGAATGCTCATAAACATCAGCAAAACAAAATCCATGCTCATCACAACAAGACAGAAATTAACAAACTCACCAACAACACTACAGCTCCATGCTGGAACTTCACAGATAGAGAATGTTAGTGAACATAAAACTCTAGGTCTCATGACTGACCACCACCTCAGCTGGAATCATCATGTAGACAATCTAACCAAACTCAATGCACAAAAAGTTTACCAATTTACTCAAATTAAACATTTTCTTGACATAGACACCAGAAGAATATACTAATTATCACAGATACAAACACACTTGGACTACAGCTCCACAGTCTGGGATGGTTGTTCCATGTCAAACATGAAAAGACTTTACACACTTCAAAATGAGCAGTAAAGCTTATAGATGACAAACATGCAGCATGTATTACAAATATGGACAAACAACTTGATGTTCTACCCCTCAAGAAGAGATTTCTTTTCAACAAAGCCAAGTTAATTCATAAAATTCTATCACACAATGCTCCACTCTATCTGTGGTCATTGTTTAAATCCAACCCAAAACACAGTCAATGTTTAAGCAATTGTATTCTCCCAAAACCAAGGCTTGATATGTTTAAAAAAAGCTTCTATTACTCAACTGCCCACCTTTGGAATGCCCTACCAATTCACGTAAAATTTACAAGTAATATTTGTTCTTATAACTTTAAACTGAACTGTTTAAAGAAATGAAGACATTGATGAGAAATGTCACACCTAAGCTAAATGTTATTTGTGATGAGATGGGGAATACCTTGACAGAGACAGAGGAAATTCTAGAAAGATGGAAGGAATATTGCAAAGGAATGTATGAAACAAGCGACTGTGGAAGCAGAAATCAACAGTGTGAATTATTATTGGAGGAGAAAGAACCCGAACCGACAATAGAAGTTTTATGGGCAATAAAGAATCTGAAAAATGCTAAATCACCAGTATGTAATGAGATAATAGCTGAATTTATTAAAGCAGGAGGAAAGGAATGTGCAACAATCTATCATGCACTATGTAAAAAGATTCAGGTATTTGGCTAAAAGAATGGAAAAGAACTGTATTCATACCACTGCCAAAAAAGAGTAATCTGAAATTATGCACAAACTACAGAACTGTTGCCCTGATTAGTCATGCCAGTAAAATTCTGTTAAAAATCATAATGGGTAGACTTCATAAGAAAACAGAAGAAGTCAATATGGTCCAAGCTGTTTTCAGGCAAGGAAGAGGATCAAGAGATCATATATTCAATATAAGATTAATAACAGAGAAATGCAGAGAGTTTATGTGAATCTATATTTATCCTTTATAGACTACTCAAAGGCATTTGATTGTGTACAACATCAGAAACTTTGGGAAATAATGGAAAAAATAGGATTTCCAACATGTTTGATACAATTAACATCACTGCTGTATCTAGACCAACAAGCAACAGTAAGAATAAATGGTGAAACTTGATTTGACATCAGGGGTGCATATTGTCACCCTACTTATTTAACTTGTGTACTGAAAACATAATGAAGAATGTTAGAGAAGATGTAGACAAAGAATATTACGATGCCATAACAATTGGAGGTTATGAAATATCAGAGATTAGATATGCTGATGACACAGTATTACTGTCCACAACACAAAAAGGAATGGAAAAACTAATTATGTCAGTTCGTAAGAACAGCGAAGAGCAGAACCTCTTTCTTAATGCAAAGAAAACTAAATTGATGACAAATGACAAAACAAACAAGGCAGCTGAAATATGTATCAATGAGAAAAAACTAGAAGTGAAGAGTTTTGAATATCTTGGATCACTACTAACTAATAATGGAGATACAATGAGGGAAATTAAAAGGAGGACATCTATCGCTCTTCAGAAAGTAAAACAAATAAAGAATCTCTGGAGAGGAGCAGACAAAACCACAAAAATAAGATTTTTAAGGGCATGCATCTTTCCCATCGCAACATATGCCTGTGAGACCTGGACACTTAAAAAAACAGCCGCGATACATATAAATACCTTTGAATGTAAATGCTACAGAAGAGTTCTCCAAATATCGTGGACACAAAAAAGAACAAATATATCTATACTACGAGAGCTTAATATTTAAGAAGGCTAGCTAGTAAAGAGGATTAAAGAGAGAAAACTTAAATATTTTGGACACATTAAACGTCATGATAATTTAGAGAAGACCATATTGGAAGGATACATAATGGGAAAAAGAAAAAGAGGAAGTCCAAAACGTAGATGGCTGCAAGACAACGTTGACAATCTGCAAATGGATGCAGCAGCAGCAGGCCATCTTGCTCACAACCAAGAGGCCTACAGGAGTGCTGTTTGGGAGGCAAAGTTCCACAAAGGACATGCAAATGAATGAATGAATTAACTTTAAACTTTGTCAACATCTATTTGATATGGATTATATGCCTCCCTAAGCATAGTTTAAAGTAGTTTAAAGTATGGCTTGAGTGTTGTAATTTTTTTTAATACTGCTTTTCTATAAATTTGTTACTTTTGAATGAATGTAAGAATGAAAGTTTATTTCATGTTGTTGCATAAATCAGAGTGTAGAGAGTATGGACATTAGATAAGTTTATTATTTATTTATATAATCATTTAATGTGTCTTCATGATTATTATGCTCATTAACAAATGCTGAATAACTGTGACTGAGTGAAAGCTGTATGATGAAGGGCAGAATGTCAGATGGGCCTGCATGCCCAATTCTTAACCCTTTGAAAATAAAATATGTTCGTTCATTCATTCCTTTTCCTGATCACATATGAAACTGGCTGTTGTTCAGTCATCTGTCTTATCTCTGCATTGTTCTTGAATTCGTTCCACTTGATGCCGAGTATTTTCCTTATGCATTTGTTTTCAAAATAGTCTAATTTATTGTCTATTTCTTTAGTTGTTTTCCAGCTTTTGCATGCATAAATGAGGGTGGATATTACATTTGAATTGAACAGTCTAACTTGGTTTTTGTGCTTATAACTTTTGAATGCCATATTTCTCAAGATTCTTGAAGATTGATGCTGCTTTTGCAATTCTAATTCTAACTTCCATTCTGGTGTCACCATCCTGGTCTATGTCACTTCCAAGGTATGCAAATTGATTGACTTCTTCAACATCTGTCCCTTCTACGTGTATTTTTCCATTTTGATAAATGGGAAGTTTCATTATTTTTGTTTTGTCCTTGTTAATTTCAATTATTATTTTGCTAGCTAGTGAAGACAGGCTATCTGTTTTTTCTTGCATGGAATTCATATTGTTACGGATAAGAATTATGTCATCGGCAAAATCAAGATCTTCTGGTTGGGTCCCATGTACCTAATCAATACCTGTGTTACCTGTGCAACATTTTTTTATTATAAAATCTATTGCAATTCCAAAAAATATCTTGGTATCAGGTGCAAATGTTTCTTCTTTTTAAAGAAACACTGCAAGCAATGATATATGGTATATATGAAGGGCTCCATAGAAAAGAAGAGACAGCAGCTGTTCCTCTGGACCTGAAAGATACCTATAACAGTGCTCTTGTGTCTCATGATGGAAATAGGCATCGATGTCTTGATTGTGCAATGGGTGCCTTCCGTGCTTCTAAAGAGAACTGTGGCACTGCGATATGAATCATGGATTGTGCCAAGGCTACCTCAAGACTCTCCACTGTGCTTTTCAACATATAGACTGCTAGAATTGCACAGCTACACCAGGCTGATCACATATTCAGATGACATCCTGACATATGCACATCGAAAATGGATATCAATCCACACCCATGAAAATGTTCATCAGACATTGAGTTGGTGTGCGGACTACAATGCAGTGATAACTTCTGCCAAGGTCTCTTTGGATAACAAATCTGTGAAGACCACCATCCCGGCAGTGCAGTGCAACAGCAAATAAATATATATATATATGGAGAGAGATGGAAAACCACTTTTGAAATATTTTAGGATCATGCTGGACAGGCCTCTGTCTTTCAACCACCATGTAAAACATACAACTCCTGAGAACATAATCATTTTTACAGGCAGATCAGTGAGCAGGGGAAATAGAAGTTTTTGGGGTTTTGTAGGATACCGAGGATGTACAACACTCAAACTCATGGCTGGGGCCTATATAAAGCCTGTTCTAGTATGTGTATGGAAATAGATGCCATCACACAGGCTTTAAAACGAGTAGTAACACAGAAAACACATCGCATCATCATCATTACCAACTCTCAAAATCTATTAAGAACAGTGGAACAAAAACCGTTAGAAGTGAATGGCAAAAAAATAATTAATAAATCATACATCAAAAACATCTCATGGATATACTGTCCAGGCCATGCCGGAGTCAATGGAAACAATAAAGCCGACCAGATAGCAGCAAGGGCCAAACCAGAGGGCCTCGTCAAAATGGAAAAATCTGACCTGTACAAATTCATCAAGCAACAAATGCAAGGCAGCTCCTCCAAAGTACCTATCACATATGACTAATGCATTACATGTAGCCAAGGGCATCATCATCATCACGTGCCGTGCCGACTGGCGTTGGCTGTTATGCTTCTCCAAAGTACATGATCCTTCATGCATGCCATTAGCTCAGTTGGTGATCTCACACCATCTCGTCAGACTGTCCTGTATTATTTCTCTTTACCTTCCCCTGACTCGTCTTCCTCTATTTTTTCTGTTGTAATATTTTCGATGTCCCCTCATCTCATTGCATGTCCTATGAAAATACATTGTCTCTTATTTTTTGACAAGACTTTTTCTGTCTCCAACTCTTCGCAAACAATCTCCGTTAGTTATTTTTGCTGTCCAGGGAATTCGCAACATTCTTCTAATAAACCACATTTCTGCTGCTTCCAATGACTTTCATGATTCACTTCCATATAACAAGATAAGTTCAATATTGCACTTTAGGACTCGCTTTCTAACATTCATTGATAAGGATGTGATGGATAATATGTTTCTCATTCTCTGAAATGCAGTCTTTGCTCGGCCTATTCTGTTCTTAATTTCTGTTTTGCATTTTCCATTTGAAGTTATTACTGCTCCAAGGGCAGTGGTTGCAAATCCCAACTAAATGCTAGATTACGGACAACACACAATCAACATAACATTGGAGTCATCTTCCTAAAGACACTGAAGGAAATCCTGATGTCAAAGGCCGAACACGTGGGCGGGCCCTGAGTGTAATGAAGCCGCTCCCCAGACCAGCAACAGAGCTAGGCCCTTTTTTATAGTTACAGTTTAAACACTACAAAACCACATAGTTGAGTTCCATACAACTTTTTTACATTTCAAAAGCGATGGTAATCTACAACTGTTAAACAAACAAGACGGCTCTAATGTTGGTTGTCACGTCTGGTGTTAGTTACAAGAATTCTCATATCTGCTCAATGGAAATTCTACTTGTCCACGAGGCAGTGGAAATTCGCCTGCCAAGTTATTTTAATCACCCCTTTTTCTTTGTCTGCCCACTTGCCTCATCACGATTCTGCTACAGCACAGGCCGAAACTACATGATAAAAGACCATTTGGAACATCTGATCCGAAAGTCATTTTCAACAAAAAAGAAATAGTAAAGGAAAAACGTGTATCACTGTTGTATTTTTCTTGACTGCAATATAGCACGGGGTCACATCTACAATTATAGCACGATAAAATGGATGGCGACTGCAGTAAAACTGGTTTAAATAAATAAGGTAGATAGAGGTGTATGGTGCAGTTTTACAAAGTGAGGGAGGGAGTAAGCAAGATGAGAAAAAAACGAATAGAAAGTATGAGAATGTATAAATGAAAAACATACAACATCCGATATTTCGGCGTGAGCCTTATTCGAGGATACAAACACAACAAAATACAAACACGAATAACTTATCTGAAGTGTCTTGCTCCGAGTGAGAAGCAGAAATGTGTGTGGAAGAAGGAGGAGGAAAAAAAACGAGGAAGAAAAACCCCGCTGCCTATCCCCGTAGCATTTACATTCAAAGGCATTTATGTGTTTCTCAGCTGTTTTTTTAAGTATCCAGATCTCACAGGCATAAGTTGCAATGGGCAAGATCCATGCTACTGTCTGTTCCTCTCCACAGATTCTTTAGTTGTTTTACTTTCTGAAGAGCGATAGATGTCCTCCTTTTAATTTCCCTCATTGTATCTCCATTATTAGTTAGTAGTGATCCAAGATATTCAAAACTCTCCACCTCTTCTAGTTTTTCCTCATTGATACATATTTTAGCTGCCTTGTTTGTTTTGTCATTTGTCATCAAATTAGTTTTCTTCGCATTAAGATAGAGGTTTTGCTCTTCACTATTCTTACGGACTGACATAATTAGTTTTTCAATTCCTTATTGTGTTGTTGACAGTAATACTTGTGTCATCAGCATATCTGATCTCTGGTATTTCATAACCTGATTACTTACTACTACTTCAGTCTTCTTTTTGTTCAGGCTGAGACCTTTATTTTTGCTTTCACGAACCACAATGTCCAGAAGAGCCTGTAGCGCCCTTTCACTTTTAGCAATCAGAACTATGTCATCTGCATATCTTAAGTTGTTAAGGTTGTACCTGCCAGTTGATATTCCTGGCATGTTCTTTATATTTCTCATTATGTTTTTGCTGTACAAGGAGAAGAGATCAGGAGATAGAACACATCCTTGTCTCACTCCCAGTTTTATGTCTTGGAATGCTCCTATTTGGTCCTCAACCTCCATTGCTGCTGATTGCTGCCAGTATGTTTTTGATAAGTTTCAGATCTATCCCATCTATGCTGATGTCTTCCAGCATTCTTATAATTTCTGTGTGTCTCACTTTATCAAATGCTTTACAGTAGTCTATGAAGCATAAATATAGGTCCGTTTTTATTTCTATTGATCTTTCCATCAATGTTCTCAGTATGTATATGGCATTACTTATACCTTTTACTTTGACGAAGCCACACTGTTCTTCAGCGATTTCTGGTTTTATTTTGCCCCTGGTTCTTCTCATGACAATACAAAGCAGGATTTTGGTAAAATGGGTCATAAGACTAATGGTTCGATGATCTTCACATTCAACTGCACCTTGTTTCTTTGGTAGGGCAATGAAAACTGATTGCAAAAGGTCTGATGGGACATAGTTACTGTTATAGATGTCATTCAGCAATCTGGTAATTATTTCTATGCCAATCTCTCCTAATGCTTCCAATTCTTTCTTGGTGATTTTATCTGGTCCTGGTGCTTTGTTGTTCTTCATGTGTTTGATGGCTTCTTCCACTTCTGCTTTTAATATGGGAGGCCCTTCATTATTATTTCATATATCTATTTTGCAAATAGATATATTTGAAATATGGATATATTTGCAAATAGTTATACTTACTACAAGTGATATATATATATATATATATATATATATATATATTATATATATATATATACTAAACACACATATATATTTATGTATGTTATGTATGTATGTATGTATTTATGTATGTTCCAACATAACTCTTGAACGCCTGGAGCAATTTCAACCAAACTTGGTACACATATAACTTACAATGTGGAAAAAAATTACTGTGGGGGAGGGGGGTAAGACACCCCTAGCACTCCTAGGGGTGGGGTGGGAAGGGATGACATGTAAAAAAAGAAAAGAAGGAAGATAAGTGCGTGTGTATGCAAAAGCCTTCTTATATAACATAGTTAGTCCCCCTGACATAGATATAAATAGATTGTTGAAATGAGTAGAACTCTGTAGAATCTTCTGGAAAGTTTTAGAAATAATTATGTCCGGGACTTGGACTCATGATGTTCGAGAAAATTCCACCACCCACCCGAACCTTAGATGGTCGTATTTAAGGGAAGCTAACTCGGCAAATCTTCAAGTTTATCATCTTTCAGGGAATGTGACAATTTCATTTCGCTCTTTTGGTTGATTGTGTAAGTGTTTCTTACTTTATTTGACAGTGAAATCGCGCATTTTGTATTCAAGTTCATTAATACTGTTTTATTTCTGTGAAGAGTGTTATATTTCTACACGAATGTAAGTACGTCAGAATTTTTAATTTGAACTTTGCTTTTTACTTATGTTCATATTGGCTTTTCATTCATTCTATAATAGATTTCATTCCTCGGTGAGGGTGTGCCTTCTGCTTATTTTTTCAAAGTACATTTTTTTTTATTCTTTTACAGATTTAATTGGCGTATCAATGCCTCCAAGGAAACGTAAGGCATTGGGTAAGTGCAATCAAAGGCTAAAAAAAAAAACTCTAGAAAAAACCTTTCCAGAGGAGAGGACTAGAAAGCTTGCGACGCTGCGGGAGAGAGCTGCAACATCTAGAGCTTCAGAGACAGTACAACATCGTGAGGTCAGACTACATGATAGGAGAGATAGAGCTACTACATCTAGATCTTCAGAGACAGTACAACATCGTGATACCAGACTACATGATAGGAGAGATAGAGCTACTACATCTAGAGCTTCAGAGACAGTACAACATCGTGAGGCCAGACTACATGATAGGAGAGACAGAGCTACTACATCTAGATCTTCAGAGACAGTACAACATCGTGATGCCAGACTACATGATAGGAGAGATAGAGCTACTACATCTAGAGCTTCAGAGACAGTACAACAGCGTGGGGCCAGACTACAGGATAGGAGAGATAGAGCTACTACATCTGGAGCTTCAGAGACAGTACAACAGCGTGAGGCCCGAATACAGGATAGGAGAGATAGAGCCAGACGATCACGAAATGCGCAACATTTTAGCTTAGCATTGGAAGGATTCCACTATGATGCACATAAGGACTACTCGCAGCATGCAAGCGTTACCATCGGAAAAATGGAAATGGTTTGTAGTTACTGTCAAGCCAAAAAGTTTACATCAGAGTCTCCTGGTATCTGCTGCAAAAAATGGGAAAATGAAACTGCCACCTGGAACCACCACCACAAGAACGTTTGACTTACACATCAGGAGATACGTCAGAGTCAAAGCATTTTCTGAGTAACATCAGAAAATACAACTCATGTTTCCAAGTGACATCATTCGGCGCCACATCAGTTGTTGAACGGCCCGGATTTCCATCAACATTCGCGGTGCAAGGGCAGATTTACCATAGGGCGGGGTCGTTGCTTCCGCTACCAGATCAACCACCAAAATTTCTTCAAGTATATTTTATTGGAAACGAACAAATGGAAACTGACCAGAGGTGCGCCTACATCTCAGGAACAAGAACTCTGATTGTGTTAAACTTACAAAGGATGTTTCATGAGCACAGTGATATTATTAAACGTCATGATAATCTAGAGAAGACCGTCTTGGAAGGATACATAATGGGAAAGAGAAAGAGATGAAAACCAAGGCGAATATGGCTGCAAGACATCGTTGATGATTTTTGCAAATGGATGCACCAGCAACAGGCCATCAGGACAGCTGTTAGGGAGGCGAAGTTCCGCAAGGGACATGCAAATGAATGAATAAGTAAGTAATCAACATCAACTTGTTAATTCGATGCCACAATGACGTTTACATTGGAATCGATTCCGCCCATATGCCCGTTGCTGTGCAGATGTCAATGTAGGAGGTGTGTCAGCTGGTAAAATGTTCATATCAGAAATATATTTCACATAGTACGACTAGCCCAGCAGAACAGTTTCCATGAAATGTTGCGTGCTCGATCATTTGACCTAGTAAACAGTGCACATGACCCGGAGAACAAGGTAAATACTGTAGTTTACATGTAACATAGTCAGCAGTAATAGTGAAAAATAGTATCTTGGTAAGTGAGATGTTATGTTTGTTTATAATTTGTCATTGTTTTTTATACGTATTCGAAGATGTCGAACGTTCGAAATTGATAATGAACAAAAAGTGCAGAGAATGACAAGCATATTTATGCTGCAGGCTCGTAAAGACTTCCACAGATAGACCTGGAAAGCATTTCCACTATTCTCCACCATTACACCACAGGTCTCTAGGTGCAGGTTTATATAAATGAGGCAGAACCAAAGTGTTAACTACATAGTGAAAGACAAATTTTAGAGCATATAATTTCTGCATGCAAAATAAATGCTGAGCCCTGGAGACACAACATAGTGTGCAAGAGCTGATGGTACTGCTTTCAGAGTGAAGGAAACAACGAACTGTAGGAAAGAAGTGTAAGACTGGCATAAATTTTGAACAGTGGGAAAGTGGCAGGATCTAAGACCTCAGAAGGAGGTAGAAAAGACAGAAGTAGATTAAAATATAAAACATACTCAAATTAAGAACGATCAGCAATAATCCAATTTTTGTCAAGCAGAGCAGGAATAACAAAACAAAAAGTACACAAGTTTCTTTTTGTTATGAATAGCTAGGCATAGATAATTTCATGATAGGCTTGTAGTGTTTCTTTTTTTTTTTTGTTATGAATAGGCATAGATAATTTCATCATAGGTTTGTAGTGTTTCTTTTTGTTATGAATAGCTAGGCATAGATAATTTCATGATAGGTTTGTAGTGTTTCTTTTTGTTATGAATAGCTAGGCATAGATAATTTCATGATAGGTTTGTAGTGTTTCTTTTTGTTATGAATAGCTAGGCATAGATAATTTCATGATAGGTTTGTAGTGTTTCTTTTTGTTATGAATAGCTAGGCATAGATAATTTCATGATAGGTTTGTAGTGTTTCTTTTTGTTATGAATAGCTAGGCATAGATAATTTCATGATAGGTTTGTAGTGTTTCTTTTTGTTATGAATAGCTAGGCATATATAATTTCATGATAGGCTTGTAGTGTTTCTTTTTGTTATGAATAGCTAGGCATAGATAATTTCATGATAGGTTTGTAGTGTTTCTTTTTGTTATGAATAGCTAGGCATATATAATTTCATGATAGACTTGTAGTGTTTCTTTTTGTTATGAATAGCTAGGCATAGATAATTTCATCATAAGCTTATAGTATTTCTTTTTGTTATGAATAGCTAATCTGATCTAATCTAAGTGCCATGCTGTGTGGCGTAGGCGATCATTACATACATTTGTATGTTCTCTTCCATTCTTTCTACATGCCCAGCCAGCGTATTTTCAAGACACTTAAAATTCATTGGGATTTAAATAAGCTGTTCAGTTCAGTGTTCTTTGTTATGAATAGTTAGCATAGACAATTTCATTATAGACTTGTAGAGTTTCTTTTTGGTATGAATAGCTAATCTAATCTAATCTAAGTGCCATGCTGTGTGGTGTAGGCGATCATTTCTCTCCACAATTCCCCCTCTTTTGCATTGATTATGAGATCCGCTAGTGACTTTCTTCCTAGCCACACTGTCAGCCCATCCAATAACTTCTCTCTGTCTTCCTCTGTCTCTTCTTCTGTCTATTTTTCCACTTGCCACAGTGTATTCCAATTTTCCTCTTCTCAGGAAATGTTCTATAAATCTTGCTTGTCTGCCTCTGATATTTGCTATAATTTGCTTTTTAACTCCAGCCTCTCTTAAGACTTCTTCATTGGTTTTCTTGGCTGTCCATGGCACCTTCAACATCCTTCTTATAAACTACATTTCCATGGCCTCCATTTCTCGCTGTACTCTCTTATTCATTAACCATAGTTCACACCCATAAAACAAAATTGGCTCCATGTAACATTTAAGTATTCGGAATCTTGTTTCCATTGATATGGGTCTGTTGTAAAAGATGTGTCTCATTGTCTGTTTTACTGACTTGGCCTGAGCACATCTGCTTTTTGTTGCATTGTGACATTTCCCATCTTTTGTTATAATTGTTCCTAAGCACTTGAATCTGTCAGCTTGTTTCAGATTTGTGTCATTGATGGTAATGCTACACTTTGGTGGTATTCTTTTCTTTGAGATGACCATCACTTTTTTTCAGGCTGAGACCTTTATTTTTATTTTCACGAACTAGATGTCCAGAGGAGCCTGTAGCTCCACTTCACTTTTAGCAATCAGAACTGTGTCATCTGCATATCATAAGTTGTTGAGGTTGTACCCGCCAATTGATATTCCTGGCATGTTCTTTATATTTCTCATTATGTTTTCACTGTACAAGGAGAAGAGGTCAGGAGATAGAACACATCCTTGTCTCACTCCCAATTTTATGTCTTGGAATGCTCCTATTTGGTTCTCAACCTTCATTGCTGCTAATTGCTGCCAATATATGATTTTGATAAGTTTCAGATCTTTCCCATCTATGTTGATGTCTTCCAGCATTCTTATAATTTCTGTGTGTCTCACTTTATCAAATGATTTACAGTAGTCTGTGAACCATAGGTATAGATCCGTCTTTACTTCTATTGATCTCTCTCCATCAATGTTCTCATTATATATATGGCATTACTTGTACCTTTTCCTTCATTGAAGCTACACTGTTCTTCAGCAATTTCTGATTTTATTTTGCCCCTGACTCTTCTCATGACAATACAAAGCAGGATTTTGGTAATATGGCTCATAAGACTAATGGTTCGATGATCTTCACATTCAACTGCACCTTGTTTTATGAATAGCTAGGCATAGATAATTTAATTATAGGCTTGCAGTGTTTTTTTTTTCTTATGGAAAGCTAAATAGTAGATTTTTTCATGATAGGCTTGCAGTGTTTCTTTTTGTTATGTAAAGCTAAATAGTAGATTTTTTCATGATAGGCTTGTAGTGTTTCTTTTTGTTATGTAAAGCTAAATAGTAGATTTTTTTTCATCATAGGTTTGTAGTGTTTCAGTTTTTTTTATGAGAACTAGCTAGTAGATATTCTCATAAATACCAAGATCTTTCTCCAGTCCTGCTTTCACTGTCTGCTAAGGTTTTACTTGCATATCCCATATTATCATTTATGTGTAATGTGCAGACATATAGAAAAAACTGGTTTATGTTTAAAAGATTGGTTCCACCGACACCTGAATAACATCTCCAGTAAAATGTCCAGACCTGTTGCCTTAGCATTATAATCAACAAAACCACAAGGGGCAAAGAGGATATTTTGTTCACAGCTATTTTTGGCTAATCTGATGAGTATATTTAGAAAGTCCTGGAACTGCTCAAGTAATCAGAGAAATGGATAAATACCAGCTAGATGTACTGGGCATCAGTAAAATGCGATGGCCAGAATCAGGGAAAAGAATGATGGAAAACCTGCACCAGACATGGCAGGAGACTGTGTTTATGTTTGTCTAGTTGGTACCTGGTAGAGAGACTGAATCTAAGCTATGGAATTTTTGTGTCATGACCTCGTTTCGTTCCGGGTGTCACGATCCCTCATGTCTGCTGAGCAGTTACTAAAGACTATGTCAACAAAACACGTTTTTTGGGGTGCTAGTTGGCTGAGTCGATAGTACGCTGTTCTCTCGTGGCTAGATGGCTGCTCGCCCTACCGGAGTCCATGTTCGAATCCCAGGTAATTCTCTTGTGATTTTTCTTTCTTTCATGTCTTACTAAAGTGCTTTGTCTACGATTTTTTTAAAGATCTAATCCTACAAAATTTGTTCTCTTACTGGATGAAAAACCTTAAGTTAATAATACATTCAGGCAGAGATGATGGGAAATACCAAGACAAAGTGGATATAATTATGTAAAATGTAGCAGCAAAGAGTCTTATAGAATGGAAACCAGTGAACATTGGTATAATAAGAACATGATACAAAATAAGACACAGAAGAATAACAATCATACAATGTTATGCACCCACAAATGATGCAGATGATGAAATAAAAGACAATTTCTACCACCAACTGCAGTAACTCATGAACAAAGTCCCTAAATATGACATTGTAATTGTAATGAGAGACTTCAGCGCCATGGTAGGAAGAGACAACACTGATGTAAAAAAAGTAATGGGGAAAGAAGGAAATGATGTGGTAAATCAGAATGGAGAAAGATTAATTGAACTATGTCTAATAGAGGGCATGATCGTTGGAAGAACAACATAGATATCCTCAGATGATAGAATCAGAAACCAGATAGACCATTTTTGCATTAGAAAGCAATTCAGAATATCTCTGATAGATTCCCCTGGGAACAACTGTGTTAAGAACACACTTATCTTAACATAGTCTTTGTGAGACAAAGAACATAGATCTGTTTGCTTAAAAACTCTGACCAACTTCTGTAGCCCAGAAACCTGTAGCAATCAGCACTAATTGTAGCTGTTATTTTTGTAAAATGTAATGTCAGGTTGGTGGATGGATGGGGACATGGAGATCATTGGTGGGGATGAGGAAAATCTGGTGTGTAACCAATGAATCCCGGACGTGACAAGCCTATGGGTCTTTACAACAGTGGCTATCAGAATGATGTAAACAAAACAGCCAGCAGACTATAGATGGCGGGGAATGGATATCGTTGAGCCTTTCATCAGATTCCTCATCCCAAAGTCGGAGTGTCTCTGTGGAACTTTCCCAAAGCCGTCTGGCCAGCTAGCATTGCATGTTGGATTTGACGTGGAGAAGGGACTTAAGTACAGCCACCAGAGGCTTGAAAACAAAGTTTTGACCAGGCCAGCCTACACCACTGTCTTCACGGCAGTCCAAGCAAGACCACAGTCTGCCCTAGCAAGGAAAGGTGCTGAAGTTGGAGGTATCCAGCCAAAAGGCACATCACAAAAATCATCACATATCATCGCCATTGTGCGTACAAAGAAAAAGAAGATCTCTGATAGATGTAAGAGCATATAGAGGTGCAGATGTCAACAGTGACCACAACCTGTGTATAGGGAAAATAAGGATAAAATTGAAAAAAGTCAACACAAGAAATCAGTACTCAGAAAGATAAACAGTTGCAGCCTTCAGGAAGAGAACATCACCATAAGTTTTGATCTGGAACTTACCAATTATTTTGCAGTACTCATTGAGGTAGAAGAGATAGATATAGTTGAATTATGAAATTCTTACAGCGCGACCATAACCACAACTGCAAAAGCAAGTGCTGGACTGCAGAAAAACAGAGAGAAAAGCATGGATATCAGAAAACACATGGAAATACATACATGAAAGACAAGCAGCCAAATTAGCCATGCAGAGTGTAGACAGATCTTGGAAAAGATTTGGCAAAAGCAACAAAAGCAGAACTAGACAATAAAGTAAAAAAAGTTCAGCTTGAAGAAATAAAAGAGAATACATAGACAATATGGTGAAAAAAAGCAAAATGTATAAACTAAGAAAAAAGTAGGAGCAGCTTTATTACTTAACGATTACAAAGTTGTGACATTTTGGCGTGAGCTTTAATCATACAAAAACATACAGGACGAAGAGCTAGAGAGAAGAGATAAAGTATAGATTCACATGAATGCTATTAAAAAAAAAAAAAATATATATATATATATATATAAATAAATTAATAATGAATAGAGCACTTAGCTGTAACTGTAAGAAGATGTGGGTTGTCCGATGCTGTGTGTCAGAAATGAACATAGTAGGGCATAGAGACTGTTTAAATGGAGACCTGTGATGTGTGGTCAGTGGGCCATAACTGGGGGTGGTGATTCGCAAGCGAGTCCCGTAATGTGATGTATATCATCATATGCAAAAAGATGCAGAATAACGTATATTGGTGAGACTGGCCTCAGATTAGGGGACCACATGCAGAAACATCTGTACGATATCACCCAGCATGCTTTGAAACCAGTCCCAAATCATTTAAATGGCTCCAACCACAGAGGCAAATCTGATTTTCTGGTAACAGTCATCAAACAATGTTGCGCAGAAGACATAAGCTGCCTAGCGCTTGAGAACCACTACATTCAGGATTATGGGATGTTGGAACCACACAGGTTAAACTCGTTATTCATCTACACCTAACATTCTCCTCTTCAACAATTATAATCTCTCTCCACTAAGCTCCACTCCTTTCTCACTTGTTACACATAGTTCAGAACCTCCTCACAGCATCACATTACAACCCCTCTACCTTAACTATAATATCTATTTCACCTTCTCCTGGCTAGGTTAACATTGTACCACTCTCTCTCCCCTCCACGGTTTCCCCACCCATCACCCCCAGTTACGACCCACTGACCACACATCACAGGTCTCCATTTAAAAAGTCTCTACACCCTACTATGTTCATTTCTGACACACAGCATCGGACAACCCACATCTTCTTACAGTTACAGCTAACTGCTCTATTTATTATTAATTTTATATATTATATATATTTTAAAAAAGCATTCATGTGAATCCATACTTTATCTCCTCTTTCTAGTTCTTTGTCCTGTATGTTTTTGTATGATTAAGGCTCGCGCCGAAACGTCACAACTTTGTAATCATTAAGTAATAAAGCTGCTCCTAATTTTTTTCCTAGTTTATATATTTTGTTATCAAAGCTTTAGTGCAGTGCTTTGTGTATAGTTGTGTACTTATGCACTAATTATTGGGTGAAAGAAGCAGAAGAAACGGGAGACAGCAAAACTCTGTAGAACATACACAAGAAGATAACAGGTACTATTACATCCAAAGAAAAGCCAATCTGTAGCAAAAATGGCACCCTATTAACATCAAGTAAAGACCAAAAGTAACGATGGGCCGAACACTTCCAAGAAATACATAATCAGACACACCCAAAAGAATTGATAGACCTTGAAACAGGCCTAAATGTCAGTCTGGATGAAATTACATTGCATGAAATTGAAATAGCAGTGAATCCTATGGCTAACAACAAAGCTGCAGGTGAAGATGAAATAACAGCGGAAATGTTGAAATCTACTAACAGTGACAACATAAGCCAACTACAAAGAATGTTTAATAAAATTTAGAAAGAAAATAAAGTCCCTTCAAAATGGAAAAAAAGAAATCATTGTTAAAATGCTTAAAAAAAAAAAAAAGGAAACTTTAGCGACTGAAATATTTGAGAGGAGTAACCTTACTATATGCTGATGACACAGTATTACTGTCCACAACACAAAAGGGAATGTAAAAACTAATTATGTCAGTCTGTAAGAATAGTGAGGAGCAAAATCTCTATCTTAATTCGAAGAAAACTAAATTGATGACAACTGACAAAACAAATAAGGCAGCTGAAATATGTATCAATGAAGAAAAATTGGAAGAGGTGGATAGTTTTGAATATCTTGAATCACTGCTAACTACTAATGGAGATACAGTGAGAGAAATGTGAGATCTAGACACTTAACAAAACAGCTGAG
The DNA here is from genome assembly GCA_009760885.1 of Achatina immaculata. NCBI lineage: Eukaryota > Metazoa > Mollusca > Gastropoda > Stylommatophora > Achatinidae > Lissachatina > Lissachatina immaculata. The sequence goes on from CM019714.1 coordinate 3,468,476, forward strand.
AAACACATAAATGCCTTTGAATGTAAATGCTGTAGAAGAGTTCTTCATATATCATGGACACCAAAAAGAACAAATATATCCATACTACAAGAACTTAATATTGAAGAAGGCTGGCTGGTAGAGAGGATTAAACAGAGAAAAATTAAACGTCATGAGAATTTAGAGAACCATCTTGGAAGGGTACATAATGGGAAAAAGAAAGAGAGGAGACCAAGGCGAAGATGGGTGCAAGACATTGTTGATAATCTGTAAATGGATGCATTAGCAGCAGGCCATCTTGCTTACAACCAAGAGGCCTACATGACTGTCAGGGAGGCAAAATTCTGCAAGGGACATGCAAATTACTGACTGACTGAACCTTACTATCAGTTGTCTCAAAAGTATTTTGCAAAATCATTCTGAATAGAATCAAAGATATGGTGGATACTGCAATGAGAGAGGAAAAAACAGGATTTCAAAAAGGTATAAGCTATCTTGTCCAGATCTTTATTTAAAGAACATATTGAAAAGCAAAAACCATTAATCTAGAACTTCATAAGTTTTAAAAAGACATTTGATAGCATACACAGAGATTCATTGTGGAGTATTTTAAGACTATATGGAATATCATCTAAAATTGTCAACATCATTAAAGATTTGTACAGCAGCTGTGTTTGTGCAGTCAACACAGAAGAAGGAATGAGTGAATGGTTCCAGATTGAAACAGGCATGAGACAAGGATGTATACTATCTCCCTTGGTTTTTGGAATTGCCATAGACTTCATAATGAAGAAATATTTCACAGGTAAAACGGGCATTGATTGGGTACATGGGACCCAACTATAAGATCTTGATTTTGCAGATGACATAGCTCTTATCAGTGACAGTGTGAATTCGATGCAAGAAAAAAACAGATACCCTGTCTTCACCTGCTAGTAAAATGGAGTTGAAATTAACAAGGAAAATACTTGCTTTAGAAACAATCCCACACAAAGAGAGACTGATGGTCTGTGGTGATTTTAACAGTCATTCCCAGAGCTGGGGCTATGACCACATAGACAAGAGAGGAGAGGAAGTTGAGAGCTGGCAGGATGATAATGGACTTCTCCTGATCAACCAGCCAGTGGATGCCCCAACATTTTACTCAAGGGCTTGGCATACAAAATCAACACCAGATCTGGCATTCCACTCTCCAGATCTGAAGTGGAACATTACACGTGAAGTTGGAAAACAACTTGGAGGTAGCGACCATCGACCAGTCTTCCTGACAATAGAAAATGAACTCCTTAACACCAGTAACCCTCTCCCCAGATGGAACTATAAAAAAGCAAACTGGACAATGTACAGACATCGTACAGGTATCCTGGTGGGACAGCTGTCCATAGAAGGTAAGGATATTAACAGCATAGTGAAGGAATTCAATGCTTGTATCCTTCAGGCCGCTCGTGAAACCATTCCCAGAGGAGCTCGCAGGGACTATAAACCATACTGGTCTAGTGAGCTGGGAAAACTCCATGATGACGTGGAAGCAGCTCGAAAGCAAGCAGAAAATAGACCATGCCAAGAACACCACAATAATTACCAACATTCTAAGGCCAAATTTCAGAGAGCAAAGCTGCAAGCCAGATGGGAAAGTTGGAGAGAGAAAACAGAGTCCCTAAACTTTGAAAAGGATGGAAGGAAACTGTGGAAACTAATCAAACAGTTAAATGATGAGAGTACTGGAAGAAGTACAAAGATTACACTAATAGAGGATGGGAAAACTCTTACAGGTAAGCAGGTAGCAGATCACTTTGCTCGCATGTTTGCACAGGACTGCAACATTGATATCCATCCAGAGAAGGAGCATACAGTGCGCATCGAGCCACAGAAAGAGGAGGAACAAGTCAGAAAAGTGGAGGTCATGGATGCACCAATCACACGCAGTGAGTTAGACCTAGCAGTTAGTAAACTGAAACCAAGGAAATCACCAGGACCAGATGGAGTGTCCAATGAAATGATCAAGAACCTGGGAATGGCAGCAATGGGAAAGCTGTTGGATATTTTCAATATGTGCTGGAGCACAGGTAAGTTACCTCAAATCTGGAAGGAAGCAAGCATGGTACCACTGCTAAAACCAGGGAAAAACAGTGATACTGCCTCCAGCTACAGGCCAATCAGTCTCACTAGCTGCCTATGCAAAACGATGGAACGCATCATTGACCTGAGGCTAAAATGGTACCTAGAAAGTGAAAACCTTCTCGTTCCACAACAAGCAGGATTTAGGCAGTACTACAGTACGGAAGATCAAGTGACCTATCTCTCTCAAGAGATTGAGGATGCATTCCAAGAGAAAAACCTTGTACTAGCAGCGTGGATAGACCTGAAGAAAGCCTTTGATAAAGTATGGAAAAAAGGTCTGTTGTGGAAACTAAGAAACTGCAATGTGAATGGAAGACTGTACAACTGGATAAAGTCCTATTTACACAATAGAAGAGCTAGAGTAGTAATGGATGGACACAAAAGCCAGAAAGTACTTCTGCGACACGGTGTACCACAAGGAGGAGTCCTTTCGCCTACACTATTCCTTGTATTCATTAATGACCTGGTCAAGGAACTTCCCTATGGAATCAAAGCAGCACTGTATGCAGATGATCTGGTCATGTGGCGTACAGATGAATATGCGACAGTTGCTACACAGAGACTCCAAAGAGCAGCAGACATCTTGACATCATGGACAAACAAATGGTGTGTAAGTATCAACACAGAGAAATCAAGTACCACTCTGTTCACCCTCTCATCTAAACAGAAAGCAGGTAAGATCTTTGTAAATGAAATACCCTTAAGGATGGACAACCAACCCACTTACTTAGGAGTGACTCTTGACTCAAAACTGACTTGGAAGCAACACATCAACAGTGCAGAAGCAAAAGCCAGAAGAAAACTAGCCATATTAAGAAAATTGAGTGGGACTACATGGGGAGCTAGTGAAAGAATCCTCAAGAATGTATATCAGCAAAGTATTCTACCACATTTAGAATATGGCTCAACATCTTGGTGCACAGCATCAAACACTACGCTGCATAATCTAGACAAGGTTCAAAATCAGTCACTACGGATTATCACAGGTGCCATGAGGTCCACACCAATAGTAGAAATGCAGAAAATAGTTGGTGTTCAACCGCTAAAGGAACGTAGAGAGACAAAGGTCATGACCATGGGAGAAAAATTCCTTAGCTCTGTAAGCCATCCCCTGAAGGAGAGATTCAATAACTTGGCATTAGGACGGCTTAAAAGAAGCAGCTTCATTCATCAGGCCAAGCGTATGCGTAAGCTGATACCTGACCTTCCAACTGTAGTCACTCCATTATCATCTGTACCAGAGCATACACCATGGAAAGAAGCAGATTATACACAAATAACTATTCAGACTGAAGTGAAAGGTGTGCAGAATAGTGAGATGCAGAGCAGTCTTGTAAGATCAATAGCCACACTTAGTGTTCTAGATGACAAATATCCATGTGACACCTGGATACGTGTGTATACAGATGGATCTGCACATAATGCCATAAAGAATGGTGGGGCAGGAGCATATATTGAATATCCAAACAACACCATTGACAAGATTTCCATACCCACTGGTAAATACTGCAACAACTTTGATGCAGAAGTTAGGGCAATTATTGCTGCAGTTGAAAAACTATCAGACTCCAGAATTGATACATGTCCTGTAGTAATTCTCACAGATGCAAGATCAGTACTGGAGGCTCTTCAGTGCAACAAACTACCAGACCTTAAGGATGCCTTGTCAAAAATTGGCTTACAACATGGAGTCACTTTGCAATGGATTCCCTCCCACTGTGGGATACCAGGCAATGAGAAAGCTGACCATCTGGCCAAAGAGGGCACTGAAATGGAGCAACCAGACATACCAGTCACCTATAATCAGAAGAAAAGCATGATAAAAACCTACAGGAAGCCACAAACACCACCACATGATGACTATCACATGCTCAACAGAAAGGAACAAGTCACCATCTTCCGTCTCCGAACAGGACACAGCCGACTCCGAAGTCATATGTATACAAAGTTTAAGGTTGGTACTACTAATCTATGTACATGTGCCCAGGTGCCCCAAACCGTGGAACATATCCTCCAGAACTGCATCAACTACGAGACACTGAGAAATAATTACTGGCCCAGTGAAACCACTAAAGAAGATAAGCTCTACGGTTCCATACATGAGTTACAAAAAACAGTGAAATTTATCCAAGAGACAGGACTGCAGATATAGACAGACAGTGCGAACGAAGAAGAAGAAACAAGGAAAATAATGAAACTTCCCAAGAAGGGTTAGGGAAAAATATACACAAAGGGAACAGCTGTTGAAGAAGTAAACCAATTTGTATACCATGTCAGCTATATAGATTGGTATGGTGACACCAGAAAGGAAGTAGAATTGCAAAAGCAGCATTGTCCTTTAAAAATCTTGAGAAAATATGGCAATCAAAAGTTATAAGCATGAAAACAAAGCTAAGATTAATCAATTCAGATGTAATATCCTTTATACATACAAAAGCTAGAAAACAACTTAAGAAACAGACAAGAAATTAGGCTCTTTTGAAAACAAATGCCTAAGGAAAATACTCAGTATAAAGTGGAACAAATTCAAGATCAGTGCAGAAATAAAACAGATGAGTGAACAACAACCAGTCTCATGGGTGATCAGGAAAAGGAGATGGACATATATGGGCCATGTAATAAGAGGAACAATAAGAGGATCCCAAAACAAGTGGGACACAATGGGCCAAATAAAAGGACGTGAAACTCAAAACAAGCTATCAAGTGGGACACAATGGGCCAAATAAAAGGACATAAAACTCAAAACATGCTATCAAGTGGGACACAATGGGCCAGATAAAAGGACATGAAACTCAAAACAAGCTATCAAGTGGGACACAATGGGCCAAATAAAAGGACATGAAACTCAAAACAAGCTATCAAGTGGGACACAATGGGCCAAATAAAAGGACATGAAACTCAAAAGATAAACATTGTTGAAGTAAGCAAAATTAGTTGCAGAAAATTCCTTGACAAGGTCGAAAAACTCGCTGAAAACAGAAAAAAACTTGGCAAACTACCATGTGAGCCTATGTGACATTTAGCAGCATGGGAAGGATGTAAGATGGAACAGAGACTTATTTTCACAGTTGATTGTATGCACCCACCCAGACTGAATTGGCTTTCTGTGATTTTTTTTTTTCAGGTCAATGCCTTTAATCCCCATTGGTCTACAGAATGTATAGGATTAATGTTGCCTTCTATTCCTATCTGACTCACAGATTGTATAGGGTTAATGTTGCCTTCTATTCCTATCTGACTCACAGATTGTATAGGGTTAATGTTGCCTTCTATTCCTATCTGACTCACAGATTGTATAGGGTTAATGTTGCCTTCTATTCATATCTGACTCACAGATTTTATAGGGTTAATGTTGCCTTCTATTCCTATCTGACTCACTGATTGTATAGAGTTAATGTTGCCTTCTATTCATATCTGACTCACAGATTGTATAGTGTTAATGTTGCCTTCTATTCCTATCTGACTCACAGATTGTAGGGTTAATGTTGCCTTCTATTCCTATCTGACTCACAGATTGTATAGTGTTAATGTTGCCGTCTATTCCTATCTGACTCACAGATTGTATAGTGTTAATGTTGCTTTCTATTCATATCTGACTCACAGATTGTATAGTGTTAATGTTGCCTTCTTTTCCTATCTGACTCACAGATTGTAGGGTTAATGTTGCCTTCTATTCCTATCTGACTCACAGATTGTATAGTGTTAATGTTGCCTTCTATTCCTATCTGACTCACTGATTGTATAGAGTTAATGTTGCCTTCTATTCATATCTGACTCACAGATTGTATAGTGTTAATGTTGCCGTCTATTCCTATCTGACTCACAGATTGTATAGTGTTAATGTTGCCTTCTATTCCTATCTGACTCACAGATTGTAGGGTTAATGTTGCCGTCTATTCCTATCTGACTCACAGATTGTATAGTGTTAATGTTGCTTTCTATTCCTGTCTGACTCACAGATTGTATAGGGTTAATGTTGCCTTCTATTCATATCTGACTCACAGGTTGTATAGTGTTAATGTTGCCGTCTATTCCTATCTGACTCACAGATTGTATAGTGTTAATGTTGCCTTCTATTCCTATCTGACTCACAGATTGTAGGGTTAATGTTGCCGTCTATTCCTATCTGACTCACAGATTGTATAGTGTTAATGTTGCTTTCTATTCCTGTCTGACTCACAGATTGTATAGGGTTAATGTTGCCTTCTATTCATATCTGACTCACAGGTTGTATAGGGTTCAGAGTTCAAAATTCAGATCTTCAACTGCCCCTTGTGCCCAGTCTCTACATTCACGGCCCTTCTGTATAAGCTTTGTTAGCTGAGGTCGGTCCTGTACCCATCAACTGGAGCACCTCTTCTAGACTGCAAATTGTGCGCCTCAGTCACCCAGGATCTGCCTTGTTTGATGTGTTTTCCCTTTACACCTTATTTAGATGCTCCAGCAGCATCTAAATAAGGTGTATAGGGTGTATAGGGTTAATGTTGCCTTATATTCCTCTCTGACTCACAGATTTTATAGGGTTAATGTCATCATTCTCTCACTTTTCCACCAGTAGACTCCATCATTTGACTGTTTATTTTGTGTCCTTCACCCTTCATGCTTATCACAGTCTCTTGGTGATTTTGATCATGTTCATCCAAGCCAAGGAGATTTCTGACAGGAATGTTTTGTTTTTTTGTGTGTAGTTATCTGATGTATTGTCCTTTTTATTCTGCTTTATAAAGGCATCGTCATCAAAATATTGGGTTATTTTTCATTTCTGCATGTCCTTGTCATTTTCTCCTTTTGCTGAATCTCCCTTTTCATTCTTCTTTCTCTTTCTGTCTTTCTGTAAAAAAGCAAACAATACACTTCTGTCTATTTCTTGTATTAGTTTTGAAGAGCTGTGCAGTAGATATTCACATGTTCTTGTTACTGGGAACAATGAGGCCTAGGGCAGCATATTTTTTCAGTAAGTATATTTAGCCTTTCAAAATTGCAGACTAAAGCATTTTAGATATGACAGAAACAAAGTAATGTCATCTGCAAAGCTCTTTGTCAACTGTTTTGTTTTTTTAAATTAAACTTACTTTGCTCATTATAGTCTAGCAATGTTTCACTTTCTTATGAAGAAAAAAGGATTATTATGGCAGTGATATAGGTAGCTGGATGAGAATTTATGAAGGCAGCGAAGTAGGCATCTAAAAAGCTTGATGAAAATTTACAAAGACAGTGATGCAGTCTGCGGTCTTATTTTACCTTCAGGTTTGGTGGTTGTTAGTTTCTCAATTTATACCAATCAGCATTTCATTAATAGTTTCTCAATTTGTACCAGTCAACATTTCATTAATAGTTTCTAAGAACTTAAAATAATGCAGTGGAATGCTGAGGGTGTCAGCAGTATTAGAGATGGCTATAGCAAAAAGGTTGAACTAGAGAACATACTTTTTGCAGAGCAGGTAAGTATATGCTGCATACAGGAGACACACCTAACCAAAGATGCCGCCTTTAAAATCAGAGGCTACCAGTGTTTTAGATCAGACCGACAGGACAGAAGAAAAGGAGGAGTACTCACACTTGTTAAGAATAACATCAGCGCATGTCAGGTGGGAGTGTACATGGAAGGAGCCGAATACCAGATGATCCATCTAAAAAGTAGTAATACAGATTTCCACCTCCTTAACTATTACTGTCCTAATGACCGCCCACTTGCTTTAGGAACAATCCCACACAAAGAGAGACTGATGGTCTGTGGTGATTTTAACAGTCATTCCCAGAGCTGGGGCTATGACCACATAGACAAGAGAGGAGAGGAAGTTGAGAGCTGGCAGGATGATAATGGACTTCTCCTGATCAACCAGCCAATGGATGCCCCAACATTTTACTCAAGGGCTTGGCATACAAAATCAACACCAGATCTGGCATTCCACTCTCCAGATCTGAAGTGGAACATTACACGTGAAGTTGGAAAACAACTTGGAGGTAGCGACCATCGACCAGTCTTCCTGACAATAGAAAATGAACTCCTTAACACCAGTAACCCTCTCCCCAGATGGAACTATAAAAAAGCAAACTGGACAATGTACAGACATCGTACAGGTATCCTGGTGGGACAGCTGTCCATAGAAGGTAAGGATATTAACAGCATAGTGAAGGAATTCAATGCTTGTATCCTTCAGGCCGCTCGTGAAACCATTCCCAGAGGAGCTCGCAGGGACTATAAACCATACTGGTCTAGTGAGCTGGGAAAACTCCATGATGATGTGGAAGCAGCTCGAAAGCAAGCAGAAAATAGACCATGCCAAGAACACCACAATAATTACCAACATTCTAAGGCCAAATTTCAGAGAGCAAAGCTGCAAGCCAGACGGGAAAGTTGGAGAGAGAAAACAGAGTCCCTGAACTTTGAAAAGGATGGAAGGAAACTGTGGAAACTAATCAAACAGTTAAATGATGAGAGTACTGGAAGAAGTACAAAGATTACACTAATAGAGGATGGGAAAACTCTTACAGGTAAGCAGGTAGCAGATCACTTTGCTCGCATGTTTGCACAGGACTGCAACATTGATATCCATCCAGAGAAGGAGCGTACAGTGCGCATCGAGCCACAGAAAGAGGAGGAACAAGTCAGAAAAGTGGAGGTCATGGATGCACCAATCACACGCAGTGAGTTAGACCTAGCAGTTAGTAAACTGAAACCAAGGAAATCACCAGGACCAGATGGAGTGTCCAATGAAATGATCAAGAACCTGGGAATGGCAGCAATGGGAAAGCTGTTGGATATTTTCAATATGTGCTGGAGCACAGGTAAGTTACCTCAAATCTGGAAGGAAGCAAGCATGGTACCACTGCTAAAACCAGGGAAAAACAGTGATACTGCCTCCAGCTACAGGCCAATCAGTCTCACTAGCTGCCTATGCAAAACGATGGAACGCATCATTGACCTGAGGCTAAAATGGTACCTAGAAAGTGAAAACCTTCTCGTTCCACAACAAGCAGGATTTAGGCAGTACTACAGTACGGAAGATCAAGTGACCTATCTCTCTCAAGAGATTGAGGATGCATTCCAAGAGAAAAACCTTGTACTAGCAGCGTGGATAGACCTGAAGAAAGCCTTTGATAAAGTATGGAAAAAAGGTCTGTTGTGGAAACTAAGAAACTGCAATGTGAATGGAAGACTGTACAACTGGATAAAGTCCTATTTACACAATAGAAGAGCTAGAGTAGTAATGGATGGACACAAAAGCCAGAAAGTACTTCTGCGACACGGTGTACCACAAGGAGGAGTCCTTTCGCCTACACTATTCCTTGTATTCATTAATGACCTGGTCAAGGAACTTCCCTATGGAATCAAAGCAGCACTGTATGCAGATGATCTGGTCATGTGGTGTACAGATGAATATGCGACAGTTGCTACACAGAGACTCCAAAGAGCAGCAGACATCTTGACATCATGGACAAACAAATGGTGTGTAAGTATCAACACAGAGAAATCAAGTACCACTCTGTTCACCCTCTCATCTAAACAGAAAGCAGGTAAGATCTTTGTAAATGAAATACCCTTAAGGATGGACAACCAACCCACTTACTTAGGAGTGACTCTTGACTCAAAACTGACTTGGAAGCAACACATCAACAGTGCAGAAGCAAAAGCCAGAAGAAAACTAGCCATATTAAGAAAATTGAGTGGGACTACATGGGGAGCTAGTGAAAGAATCCTCAAGAACGTATATCAGCAAAGTATTCTACCACATTTAGAATATGGCTCAACATCTTGGTGCACAGCATCAAACACTACGCTGCATAATCTAGACAAGGTTCAAAATCAGTCACTACGGATTATCACAGGTGCCATGAGGTCCACACCAATAGTAGAAATGCAGAAAATAGTTGGTGTTCAACCGCTAAAGGAACGTAGAGACACAAAGGTCATGACCATGGGAGAAAAATTCCTTAGCTCTGTAAGCCATCCCCTGAAGGAGAGATTCAATAACTTGGCATTAGGACGGCTTAAAAGAAGCAGCTTCATTCATCAGGCCAAGCGTATGCGTAAGCTAATACCTGACCTTCCAACTGTAGTCACTCCATTATCATCTGTACCAGAGCATACACCATGGAAAGAAGCAGATTATACACAAATAACTATTCAGACTGAAGTGAAAGGTGTGCAGAATGGTGAGATGCAGAGCAGTCTTGTAAGATCAATAGCCACACTTAGTGTTCTAGATGACAAATATCCATGTGACACCTGGATACGTGTGTATACAGATGGATCTGCACATAATGCCATAAAAAATGGTGGGGCAGGAGCATATATTGAATATCCAAACAACACCATTGACAAGATTTCCATACCCACTGGAAATACTGCAACAACTTTGATGCAGAAGTTAGGGCAATTATTGCTGCAGTTGAAAAACTATCAGACTCCAGAATTGATACATGTCCTGTAGTAATTCTCACAGATGCAAGATCAGTACTGGAGGCTCTTCAGTGCAACAAACTACCAGACCTTAAGGATGCCTTGTCAAAAATTGGCTTACAACATGGAGTCACTTTGCAATGGATTCCCTCCCACTGTGGGATACCAGGCAATGAGAAAGCTGACCATCTGGCCAAAGAGGGCACTGAAATGGAGCAACCAGACATACCAGTCACCTATAATCAGAAGAAAAGCATGATAAAAACCTACAGGAAGCCACAAACACCACTACATGATGACTATCACATGCTAAACAGAAAGGAACAAGTCACCATCTTCCGTCTCCGAACAGGACACAGCCGACTCCGAAGTCATATGTATACAAAGTTTAAGGTTGGTACTACTAATCTATGTACATGTGCCCAGGTGCCCCAAACCGTGGAACATATCCTCCAGAACTGCATCAACTACGAGACACTGAGAAATAATTACTAGCCCAGTGAAACCACTAAAGAAGATAAGCTCTACGGTTCCATACATGAGTTACAAAAAACAGTGAAATTTATCCAAGAGACAGGACTGCAGATATAGATAGACAGTGCGAACGAAGAAGAAGAAGAAGATTAATAGTTTCTCAATTTGTACCAGTCAGCATTTCATTAATGATAGCTTTTTTGTATCAGGTAGATGAGGTCTCCAATGTCAAGTCTTTTCTTAGTATGATGGTTTGCCCTGATTTTAAACACAAATCATTGTGAAGCAATATTTTATCATTTGTGGTAGTTTTAGCTTGCCATATTCAACCAGCAGTCACACTGAAGTAGTATTCTGTTATTTATGATAGGTTTTTGCTTGTCATATTCCATTAGATGGTGTGTTTTTGTGCTCCATGCAGCTACCAAAAGCAAATGGATCTGTTGGTGCAGATCTGCATGACCTTGAGCAGGACAGGGCTATCAAAACTGACCCGGATGAAACGAAAAGGCGGAGAACAATAAGGCTTGTCCGAAACAGGGGGCAATCGTGGGGTTTTACACTACAGGTGAGCTTGGTATACATATTTGGAATACTGACATCGCATGCTATCTTTATATTGAGTGCTGTTATAGCATACAGTCTTTTTACTGAATGTTGTCATGACATACTGTTTTATATTTTTTGCTATCATGATACACAATCTTTACATGTAGTGTTGCTTTAAGATAGTCTTTAGATGGACTACCTCCATGGCACAGTCTTTATATGAAATGCTGTCATGACATAGTCTTTACATGAAGGGCTGGTGGCACACACTAGCAGACACTGATTGAGTAATGTTCAAATGAGACCAGGTGAAGTGAGGTGTGAAGCTTATTTATAAAAACAAAGTTGAGATGAGATGAGACAAAATTCAGATGTAGATTAGGTGAAACATCAAGCCTAGTTACTGGTACTGTAAGAATTTGTTCAATCTACATGAAAGCTATATCAGTCTAACTGTTGTTGACTCTAACTGTTGGCGGCTTTAACTGTTGTTGACTCTAACTGTTGGCGGCTTTAACTGTTGTTGACTCTAACTGTTGGCGGCTGTAACTGTTGTTGACTCTAACTCCCCCATATGGTAGCTAGGACCTGGGCACATGCCTGGGAAGCAGAGAATAGGACCACTGTACCCTACCATGCATGATCATAAAAGGCGACTAAGGAGGGTTCGGCATAGGGCCAGCAACCCTATCTGGTAAAAAAACTATCAGACTGCTACAGAAACAGAAGCAAGGGAAGAAACAAATGCAGGTGGAAGGAGAAATGCTTATCAGGAAACTGAGCCCATGAAGGTTGTGGATGAAAGCCAGCCACTGGAAGTCCCCAGCCTGACTGTAGACCTCCTGGAACCTAAACAGAAGATGCAAATAGGCAGCTGGAATGTAAGAACACTTAACCAGACTGGAAAACTAGCACAAACCAACAGGGAGATACACAGATACAAACTAGACATACTAGGAATACAAGAAGCAAGATGGACAGGACAGGGGAGAGGAAATTAACAACACAGCACACAGAAGATACAATAATATGGTTAAATAAAGAAGATCATCATGAAGGAGGAGTAGCATTGATTATAACAAAAGAAGCGTCAAGAGTATTGCTGAAATGGACCCTCTATAAATGAGAGATTATTATATGTACGCTTCAACTCAAGATTCGCGAAGCTGTCTATTATAGTTTATTATGCACCAACAGAAGCAACTGAAGAGAAACTAAAAGAAGATTTTTACAACAGCCTCCAAGCCACAGTAGAAACAATACCCAAGCATGATATGCTACTCATTTTGGGCGACTTCAATGCAAAAGTAGATGAGGGAAATGAAGATAGAAGAAGAATCATAGGAAGAGAAGGAATCGGAGAAATAAATGAAAATGGAGAAAGACTGTGCAGTTTCTATAAAGAAAACATGATGACCAATGGAGGGACAATTTTCCAACACAAAAACATCAATAAAGTGACCTGGAGGTCCCCAGATAAAATTACAGAAAACCAAATTGATCACATACATATAAAAAACAAGTGGAAATGGGCACTACAAGATGTGAGATCAAGGAAAGGAGCAGATGTAGGAAGTGATCACAAGCTTCTGGTAGCAAAAATAAAACTAAAATTAAAGAAACCCAAAATCGGAGAATACAGAAAGGCACACTTTGATACAACAAACAAGGAATGAATTCTCAATAGTACTTAAGAGCCGCTTCAGTGTCCTACAAGACGAATCAGAAATGTCTGTACTAGATTTCAGTGAAACACTACAGGAAACAGCAAAAGAGGTGCTGGGATATCGGAAATGGAGAAAAGAGGAATGGATAAGCAAAACCACATGGGAAAAAATAGAGCAAAGAAAGGAAATCAAGAAAAAATTACTGAGCGCCATATCACAAAGGCTAAAAGAACAAATTTTAAGTAAGTATGCATAAAAAAACAAAGAAGTGAAGGAATCATGCCATCAAGATAAATGTCAGTACTATGACAACTTAGCAGAAGCAGCAGAAAAAGCATCATATGCAAATGACATGAAAACCATATACAAAATCACAAAGCAGGTGACAAGTAACTTCAGCACAAGATGTGAGAGTGCAGTAAGGACACCTAATGGACAACTGATCAGTGGAGAAAGAGAAAAAATTGAAAGATGGAGGGAACACTTTAACACCTTACTAAACAGAACACAAGCAGCACAAACAATAGGCATACCTGAAGCAGAAACAGAACTAAACATCAATACAGGACCAGTAACAATAAGTGAAGTAAAGGAGGCAATAAAGAAGCTAAAATTAGACAGGGCACCAGGTGAAGATGAAATGACTACTGAGATGTTGAAAGCAGAAGAAACAGAAACACCAAAACAGCTGTCAGATACTACAATAAATTTGGGATCTAATAAAAGCTCCAGAGGAGTAGAAAACTGACCTTAGAGTACAACTACCAAAGAAGGGTGACCTTAGAGATTGCGGGAACTGGAGAGGCATTATCCTCCTGCCACTCACCAGTAAAGTATTTTACAGAATAATCATCAACAGAATTGTACCAGCACTTGAGGGAAAACTTTAGAAAGAACAGGCAGGATTTAGGAAAGGAAGATCATGTATAGACCACATATTTGTATTTAAATATTAAAGCAGGCAGATGAGTGGCATAGCACAACATATAAATTCTAAGATGGCATGGCCTCCCCCATAAGATAGTGAATGTAATCAAAGCCCTATACGAGGGTTTTCAGTGCAAAGTGATCTGTGGAGAACATACCTCCAGCAGCTTTAGGGTACAAACAAGAGTGAAGCAAGGATGTGTACTATCACCAACATTATTTATCTTGGCAGTAGACTGGTTAATGAAGGAGGCAACATCAGACAAACGCAGAGGGTTACAATGGACCCTCGACCAAGTGCTGGAGGACCTTGACTTTGTGGATGTCATTTGTCTACTATCAAGCAGCCACAAAGATATGCAAGATAAAATAAATAAGCTAACTCAGAATGCAAACAACATAGGACTAAAGATCAATGTAGGAAAGACAAAGTTAATGAAGCAAAATGTGAACAACAGAAATGTACTCAGAGTAGATAGCAAGTTAGTAGAGGAGGTCAATGAATTTGTATACCTTGGCAGTAGAGTAGTAGAAAATGGAGACAGCACAGAGGACATCAACAGCAGACTTACTAGAGCAAACCAGGGTTTTGCAATGCTGCAGACTGTATGGAAATCTAAAATACTAAGCATGAAGATGAAAATCAGGATATTTAATGTTCTAAACGTAGTGCTCTATGGAAATGAATGCTGCAAAATCACCAGAATCACAGAAAGCAAGCTGAATTCTTTCCAGACTAAATGTTTACGAAGAATTAGAATATTTTGGTTGGGACATGTGCTCCGAATGACTGACAACTCACTACCAAAAATAGCACTAAGATGGACACCACAGGGGAACAGAAGTAAGGCTAGACCAAAAGAGACATGGAGAAGAACAACAGAAAGGATGTTGAGCAATAGAGGGCTCACCTGGGCAAGAGCGGAAAAAAAGGCAAAGGACAGGCATTTGTGGAAAACCCTTGCGGAAGCCCCATGTGCCCTGGGCACTTAAGGTTCAGAGAGAGAGACTAACTGTTGTTGACCCTAACTGCTGGTGACCTATTTCACATGTGAGAGTGAGCGCATTAAGAGGGTGGTCAAGGGAAGAGATCCCACTGACAGCTGAGTTCACCTATGATAGAGCCTTCATGTTAAATAAATTTATTTCAGCTAGAGGAGACAGCATGGTGTGGAGATAATACTTCAGTGCCATCTTGTGATACTACATCACACAGAGTAAGTATCATTGATGCAGAGGGGATACCAACAACCTACTGACCCATGCCACCTGTGTATAGAATTCTGATATGACATAAAATCTTTATATGAGGCAGAACACTGTTTATTGTTTATACTGAAATATATATTAGTGTCAGTTATATACAGCTCAGTATAAAACAAAATTTATGAATTGAATTATGTATTGAAATCACTCAAGCATATATACTCATGGAAAAAAGTAAATGTGAAGTGGTGTCAAGTGCACCAATCACGTTGTCATGAGTGAAATGAAATCAAATTTGGCACGAAATTTTATCTGAGTGTTGTCCACTTCCCTGTGCTGCACGAAGTTGATCACTCTATTCATGGGGAGATAACCACAGCTCCAGTGAAATCACGTGCAGTGATCCATGATTGGTTACTGACCACAGATAAAATGAGGGTAAGTGTGTAATTCTGTTCTCAGAGTTCTCTTCACATAATCGTTGAAGAAAGGAATAGTGGAATTCCAACATAAACATCTTTTTTCATCATGCCAAGATTGAACAAACATCAGCAAGAAATAGCTGTTGGGATGTTAATTGCTGGAGCAGCAGTATCTCAACATTTTAATGTTCACAGAAACACAATATCACGCCTTCAAAGTCGTTTTAACCAAAATGGTTCCTTTGCTGACCACCATAGAAGCAGTAGACCACGAGTTACCACCCTTGCACAATACCGCTGCATCCACCTCATGCACCTTTGTAACAGGTTTCTACAGGTAGCATGGACTACCAGCAACATTCCATGTTTAAGATGTGTGTCGGCAGGACAGTACGGAACAGACTTAGAGAGATAAATCTCTTACCTCATAGGCCTGCAGTTAGACCAATACTGACAGTTCACCACAGACAAACCCACTTGACCTGGGCCAGGCACTATGTGGCGTGGCCCTATCATCAGTGGAGACAGATCCTGATGAGTTGCAGATTCTGTCTACAAGGCTGTGATGGACGTGCTTTAGTGTACAGGCGAAGAGGAGAATGCTTTGTGAATAACTGTGTGCTAGAGGCGGATAGGAGGAGAGGAGGCATTGTAATGGTTTGGGAAGGATTTTCCTATTCTGGCCGAGCAAACCTAGTCTTCCTCAATGTCAGTCTTACTGTTTTACAATATAGGGACAAAATCATTACACGCCACGTAATGCCTTTTCCGGATTCTAATGCACAAAGCATGATACTGCAGCAGGATAACGCTCGTCCACATGTCGCACATGTGGTCAAGGAACACTTTCAGCAGCATCAGATTACTGTCTTGCCATGGCCAGCAGTTTCACCGGACCCGTCACCTATCGAGCACATTTGAGATGAACTGGACCACAGGTTGCGAAGACGACACAGTTGTCCTGGAAACTGCCAAGAATTAGCCCAAGCATTGCAAGAAGAATGGAATTACATGCCTCAACAACTGATACAATGTGTCATTGGTTCGATGAGAAGACGGTGTCAAGCAGTGATAACTGCCTGAGGAGGACACACACGATATTGAAACCCTGGTTTCCTTTTCTTGGCATGGTGAGCCACATTAGGTGAGTTTTTTTTCACTTTTTAATGACATGCGACTGGCTTGAAAGTTATCATTTTATCTGTTATTGGATAATAAAACATAATGTGTGCCAAATTTATTTCAGTCATCACGTTCATGGTGCTTTTTAAAGCATTTCACATATGCTTTTTTCAATGGGTATACAAATTATATATATATATATATATCCTTGCCATGCCTTTAAACATCACATAGGGCTCTCAAGGTAGTTCACCAAGTTTTCCTGTTGTCTGCAAGCTTTTTAACCTCGTCAAGGGATTTTACGTCTACTAATTTGGCCTCTCTTAACAATGTCCTCTTTAGAGTTTCACATGATTGGCCTCTTTTAAAATGATATATATAAAAGCCATTTAAATCATGAGCTAAACAACATTGAATGCTGATAAGCATATTGGAGAATAACTTTGGTAGATGGTAAAGAAAACTGATAAGTATACTGGAGAATAACTTGGGTAGACATTAAAGAACACACAGAACTATTTTGGGGAATAACTTGGGTAGACATTAAAGAACACAGAGAAGCATATTGGGGAATAACTTGGGTAGACAGAGTAAAGAACACAGAGAAGCATATTGGGGAATAACTTGGGTAGACATTAAAGAACACAGAGAAGCATACTGGAGAATAACTTGGGTAGACAGTAAAGAACACAGAGAAGCATATTGGAGAATAACTTGGATAGACAGAGTAAAGAACACAGAGAAGCTTATTGGGGAATAACTTGGAAAGACAGAGTAAAGAACACAGAGAAGCATTGTTTGTTGTTTATGGTTTGGGTCATAATTTTGCACTCCAGACAAGTCCTTAGGTGTTCAGATCATCCCCCCCAATCATATCTGCTAACATCCTGCAGCTAATAGTGGCTGTTATGTGTTGGTTGACAAGTTGTCTTGCATGTCCAGTATGCCTCTTGTTCCTGGATGTGCATCAACATCCTGACATAGAGCGAAGCCAGAACCAAAGTCAAGCATCAGTACAAGAAACTATGGACTTACCAGCACAACTCACCATCTAATGACAAGGTGCCACAACTCACATCAAGATCAAACCATCATCTTCAGAATGTGCATGAGGCACTGGTGATTGTGAGCACACCTGTATCACCTCAGCCTGTCACAAACTCTTGATTGCACATGCAGCTCAGCCCATTCTTCCAAGACGCCAAAACCCAGCTCTGGCTACAGGGAGCTACTGGAAGACAAACTTTGGGGTGCAAAGCATGACCTTCAAAAAACTTCACAGTTTATCCAGACAGTAAATATAGATGTGTGCGGCTAGAGTCATGGAATGCAGAAGAAGAAGAGGTAAAATTAGAATAGGAGTTTAATGTGAAGAAATTTGTCCATCATTGATGTCAGCAGACAGGCGACTGCCATCAAGAATGGGAAATTAATTATGAGAAAGGTACTAAAAGTTCATATTTGAAGTATCTATATGTGAAATCATTAACAATATATAGAAGAGGGGTTCATTTTTCTTACTTACTAGGTACTTGTTGAAGTACTCTTACTTACTAGGTACTTGTTGAAGTACTCTTACTTATTAGGTACTTGTTGAAGTACTCTTACTTACTAGGTACTTGTTGAAATACTCTTACTTACTAGGTACTTGTTGAAGTACTCTTACTTACTAGGTACTTGTTGAAGTACTCTTACTTACTAGGTACTTGTTGAAGTACTCTTACTCACTAGCTGCTTGTTAAAGTATCTTACTTACCAGCTACTTGTTGAAGTAATCTTACTTACTAGTTGAAGTACACTTACTTACTAGCTACTTATTGAAGTACTCTTACTTACTAGTTGAAGTACACTTACTTACTAGTTACTTGTTGAACTAATCTTACTTACTAGCTACTTGTTAAAGTACTCTTCCTTGCTATCTACTTGTTAAAGTACTCCTACTTCCTAGATACTTGTGAAGTACTCTTATTTACTAGCTACTTGTTGAAATACTCTTACTTACTAGCTACTTGTTTAAGTACTCATACTTACTAGCTACTTGTTGAAGTACTCTTTCTAGTTAAAGTACACTTACTTACCAGTTACTTGTTGAAGTAATCTTACTTCCTAGCTACTTGTTGCAGTACACTTAATTACTAGTTACTTGTCAAAGTACTTTTACTTACTAGATGCTTATTGAAGTACACTTACTTAATAGTTACTTGCTGAAGTACACTTTCATCATTTACTGTCAGTGTTTACGGCCCTTTGTAAAAATAACGAAAGTCTTCTCATGCTTGCATCTTTAATATTGAGTGACATCATGCATTGTTTCACAATATACACACTCACTGTTGGCGAGAATTTTCAGTTGCCATGCGTGGAGCGGTGCTCCTCCCGGCCAATGAAGAAAGGTGCAAATGAGGTTGCCGCGCAGCAACACTGCGGAAAAGGTGGTAGAAAGGATAAAGCGAAGCAAACAGTCAAATCACGGCACCTCTGGTCTGGAGGTCGGCCACGTCCTGAGTGCAGTCATATCGGGTGAAATGCATGAACCGGCTTGTCCCAGAGGTTAAGACACTGCTGGCGAGACTCTTCAAATGCCGCGCGTGGAGTGAAGCTCCTCCCGGTCAAGGAAGAAATGCGGAAAAGAAATAAAGGTCGCTGTGCATTGCCGATGGGAAAGGTGGTGGAAAGTGAAGTTTAATCTGTATGTCCAGTAGTATTGCTACGATAGCTATACATACCACGGCATCTCTGCTCTAGAGGCCGGCCATGTCCGAAATACACCTACACTGGTGAAATATGCCTAAGCTGGCACACTCCAGGGGTGGAACTTGATGGCTAGACATGTCATGCCACCTCAGCTCTAGAGGTCGGTCACGCCTGATATACACCCATACTGGTGAATTTTGCCTAAACCGGCTCACACCAGGGGTGAATCTTGAAGGCTATGCATGTCACAGTACCTTCTCTAGAGGTTGGTCACGTCCCAAACACGCCCATACTGGGATAATATGCCTAAACCGGCTCAACCCAGGGATGTGGAAGTCACTAGTGGCGAGGATTCGTCCTCCTGGACAAAAGCTCCATCCTGGTCACAACTAGGAAGGGTAGCGGCCACGACCACAAAATGCTGAAGTCGGAGACACTGGACCAGGGCAGTCTAGATAGGCAGCCACCTCTCACCCGGTGGGGATGTTTGCGTATCCTAATCACGCTGAGGTTTTCCGGTGAGAAAGTCCAACTCTGGACTGGATGGTCAACCACCTCTCACCCGGTGGTGATACACGGGTATCTCAAAACACGTCGAGGTTTTCTGGTGAGAAGGTCCAACTCTGGCCTGGGTGGGCTACCGCCTCTCACCCAGCGGGGATGCACTGATATCCTAAACATGTCGAGATCTTCCGGTGAGAAAGTCCAACCCTAGACTAAACTGGTGCAGTGAAAACCACGGTGTCACGCAATCCCGCTTCTGAGACCCACCAAGAATACAGGCTAAAGCCCTGTGATACTCTGAACCCCCTGTGGTCCTCACGTGGATCTCGTGTGGTCCTTTCGGGGACCACACAGGAGGCCACGGGACCTAACGAGGACCACAGGCGTAAATTCAGTAGGATCACAGTGTTTTGGTGGTAGAAGCGAACGAAGAAGAAGAAGAAGAAGACAATATACACAGAGGAAATGGCTTCACCAGAAGGTGGCTTAGGATCAGGTGGTTCAGTGAATGTGCTGAAGATTTCTTCAACTGATGGTGATGATGATGTTGCTGATGTCACATTCCACATAATCTTGGAAACAGTTGCGCATACTGCACTAGCTGATTCAAAGCATCAGTACATACTGATATTTTGTCTTCATCTCATTTTGAGGTGTATCTGTGATGGGAGAAAAAAACAGCTTTTTTCTTTTTTTTTTTTATCACTGTTTGAGTTGTCACATTATTCCAAGCAGCAGAGAGGAAGTACATGACCTGTGCTATGGATATCTTGAAATCTTGGTTTCTGTCTGTGGCAACTATAACCTTCTGCACAACAGCCATGCTGTATTTTCTTTTCAGAGAATAAATCAAGATTGAGTGGTTGGAGTTCATTGTTGCAAAAAAAGAAAATTATAAACAAACTCACCATTCGCACAAATGTTAAATCACAATCACTTGAGTGTGTTCTGCTCCAAAATCATTTATTACATAGGGGTTAAACACAAATTTAGAAATATTAAATTTAAAATTAAGTTAGCTTGTTTAGGTGGACAACTGGGACCATTACAAATTGATGTGAAATGTGGGTAAATGTAAAAATGAGAAATGTTAAATTGAGATTTAACTGTATAAGTATATATATGTAAGGTTATTGTACATAAATGTATAAATGTGAAGAGTTATTGTACATAAGAACACATGTGGAGGGTTATTGTACATAAGTATACATGTTTAGAGTTATTGTACATAACTGTACCATATATATATATAGAGAATTGTTATACATAATTATGTGAAAGGTTGTTATACATGCGTATACAAAATGTAAACTTAATTTTGGTGTAAAGAATCTAAGTGGAGTAGTAGACAGTTATAGTACAGATATGTTATGCCATCCTGTCTAAATGTATGTGTGTGGAGGCACGTTGGTCGTTTTGGAAATATGGCATCATCAGACTAGATCAAGTGTGGCCAGCACACATGAAAGAGGAAGAGCATGCAGTTATTTGTTTCTTGCATAGTGAAGGTGAGAAACCTGCAGATATTCATCATACACATGTATGTCGCTTCAGTAGGTATATGACTGGCAAATGAAGTTTAAAATTGTAGTGTCAAATTTGGCATATGCTGGCCTGATACCGCAAACAGCCCTATCACTAATACTGAAGTAGAAGAAATGATACAGGAAAACTGGGAGGTAACAAGTGATGAGATGGCTGGAGAAGTTAGTCATGAGTGTCCAGGACTCACAGGCATATGTTGCGATGGGAAAGATGCATGGCCTTAAAAATCTTATTTTTGTAGTTCTGTCTGTTCATCTCCACAGCTTCTTTAGTTGTTTTACTTTCTGAAGAGTGATACATGTCCTCCTTTTAATTTCCCTCATTGTATCTCCATCATTAGTTACTAGTGATCCAAGATATTCAAAACTCTCCACTTCTTCCAGTTTTTCTTCATTGATACATATATCATCTGCCTTGTTTGCTTTGTCTGTTGTCATCAATTTAGTTTTCTTCGCATTAAGATAGAGGTTTTGCTCTTCGCTATTCTTCAGGACTGATATAATTAGTTTTTCCATTCCTTTTTGTGTTGTGGACAGTAATATTGTGTCATCAGCATATCTAATCTCTGGTATTTCATAATCTCCAATTGTTATGGGATTGTAATATTTTTTGTCTACGTCTTCTCTAACATTCTTCATTATATTTTCAGTGTACATGTTAAATAAGTAAGGTGACAATATGCATCCCTGACGGACACCTTGTTTTATGTCAAACCAAGTTGTTGTTTCACCATTTATTCTTACTGCTGCTTGTTGGTCTAGATACAGCAGTGATGTTAATTGTATAAAATGTGTTGGAAATCCCATTTTTTCCATTATTTTCTAAAGTTTCTGATGTTGTACACAGTCGAATGCCTTTGAGTAGTCTATAAAGGATAAATATAGATTCACAATAAACTCTCTGCATTTCTCTATTATTAATCTTATATTGAATATATGATCTCTTGATCCTCTTCTTTGCTTGAAACCAGTTTGGACCATATTGACTTCTTCTTCTATTTTCTTATGAAGTCTACCTATTATGATTTTTAACAGAATTTTACTGGCATGAATAATCAGGGCAACAGTTCTGTAGTTTGTGCATAATTTCAGGTTACCCTTTTTTGACAGTGGTATGAATAGAGTTCTTTTCCATTCTTTTGGCCAAATACCTGAATGCTATATCTGTTTACATAGTGCGTGATAGATTGTTGCACATTCCTTTCCTCTTGCTTTAATAAATTCATCTGTTATCTCATCACATCCTGGTGATTTACCATTTTTCAGATTCTTTATTTAAAACTTCTTCTATTGTTGGTTTGGCTTCTTTCTTCTCCAATAATAATTCACACTGTTGATTTCTGCTTTCACAGTCAGTTGTTTCATACATTCCTCTGCATTATTCCTTCCATCTTTCTTGAATTTCCTCTGTCTCTGTCAAGGTATTCCCCATCTTGTCACAAATTACATTTAGCTTAGGTATGACATTTCTCATCAATGTCTTCATTTCTTTAAACATTTCACTATCTCTTCCACACTTCTGATGTCCTTCTATTCTTTCACAACAATCTTGTATGTATTGTTTTTTGTCTTTTCTTATGTTTCTTCATATTCTTTTGTTAAAGATTTATATTCCTCTCTGTTGTTGTTTGTCACTTCCATTGCATCTTCATTTCTCTACATTGTTTTATCAGTTCTAGTGCGCATGCTGTAATCTATCCATTCTTTTGTGTTTTCTTTACTGGAACCATGTCTTTAGCTGTTGTTATTGGCCAGCATAGCCAGTTCATCTGGTGTCATCTCCTCCTATACAACCATCAGGATTCTTCACTACTGTACCGCATTGTTCTGGTATTTTTGTAAGGTCAAAGTGGAGTGGTCTTGATCCCATAACTGTCTTTTTTATCTTTATCTTTATGTCTGCTATTAATAACTCATGGTCTGTGTCACATTCAGTACCTGGTGAACTTTTTGCTGATGTTATACTTGATCTCCACCTTCTTTGCACTAAAATGTAATCTATTTGATTCTTGATTTTTCCATCAGGTGATGTCCTTTTTAAAGTCTTCTTGGATGTTGTTTAAAAAGTGTGTTAGTGATCATTAGCTCATTTTCCATGCAAAACACCATTAAATTGTCACCTGCCTCATTTCTATGTCCTATGCTATGACTCATCACAGCACATCATTTATGAAATGCTGCCAGGTGGGTACAAAACAATTCAGCCCTGATCTGAAAGAATAACGTGAGGATGTTTGTGAAACTCTTTTACAGCATTTAGAAGCTGAAGGAGATGACTTTCTGTGATGCAGTCAGTGGAACAAATGAATTGTACAGGTTCATTACTTCCAGCCAAATACAAAGTGAGCATGAGTAACATTCTTCCTTGCCAAAACCAGAGATGTTCCATACAACTCCATCAGCTGGGAAAGTGATGCTCATGCTCTTCTGGGACTGTCAAAGCCCAATCCTGGAACATTACATACCCAAATGAACCACTGTCAGTAATGAAACATGCTATGATTTGCATGGGAACCACTTTAAACCTGCTATCAGGTCAGAATCTTGCTTTTTGCTCAGTTCTGATGTGTTGTTACACCATGATAACCCTGTCTCACACAGGATGTGCAGCAGCTCATCAAATTACAATTCTGTGTTTGGAGTGTCTTCAACATCCTGCATACTCACTCCCCTTCACCCCATGTGAATATCATATGTTTGGATCCCTCAGGATGAGTTAGGTGGGAAAAAATTCAGTATGAATGAAGAGGTTCTAAGAACTGTTACAGCCGGAGGTGAGGTGGGGGATACGCTCTCCACTCCAGTTAAATGTCTCCAAGGCGTGCATCTCAAATAGCCTCTGACAGTCAAGTCCAGCTCCTGGCCTTCTCGTGGCGGAACTGTTCAGACTAACAAGAGAAGGGATGAAGGCGAATATCTGGAGCCTGAAAACCAGATGTTTCAGGTAGATGAAAGTCTTGTTTGGTAGCTCATCTAGGAGAAGGAAAACTCTGATTTAAAACCTGCTGCTAGCGAGATTCTTCAGCTGCCGTGTGTGGGGTGAAACTCCTCCCGGTCAATAAAGAAAAATGTGACTAGGGTTGCAGGGCAGTACCAACATGGAAAAGGTGAAGGAAAGGATTAAGTGAAGTAACCAGTAGTCTCGAGGTCAAGACTACTCAAATCACGGCACTTCTGCTCTAGAGGCTGGCCACATCCTATATACACCCATATTGGGGCAGATTGCCTAAATCAGCTTAATCCAGGGGTGAAACTTGATGACTACTCATGTCACTCTATCTCCG
This sequence comes from Achatina immaculata, assembly GCA_009760885.1. Classification (NCBI taxonomy): domain Eukaryota; kingdom Metazoa; phylum Mollusca; class Gastropoda; order Stylommatophora; family Achatinidae; genus Lissachatina; species Lissachatina immaculata. The sequence continues at coordinate 3,493,373 of CM019714.1, forward strand.
CTCTAGAGGTCAGTCACGTCCTAAACATGCCCATACTGGGATAATACGCCTAAACTGGCTCAACCCAGGGGTGAAACTTACTAGTGGTAAGGATTCGTCCTCCTGGACAAAAGTTCTGTCCTGGTCACAGCCATGATCACAAAATGCTGAAATTGGAGACACTGGACCAGTGTAGTCTAGATAGGCAACAACCTCTCACCCAGCGGCAATATATGCATATCCTAATCATGCGGAGGTTTTCCGGTGAGAAAGTCCAACCCTAGGCTGGATGGACAACCACTTCTCACCCGGTGGGGATATTCTGATATCCAAAACACATCAAGGTTTTCCGATAAGAAAGTCCAACTCTAGATTAAACTGTTCAATCTTGGTGGTAGAAGCGAACAAAGAAGAAGAAGAGTATGAATGAAGAGACTGGAGGCCATGCTTAGTTGGTTACAGGGTCAGTCATAAGATTTTTTTATTCAGGAGAAATTCAAACATTAATGAAATGGTGGCAGACCTGCATTGAACATAGTTGAGACTATATACTGAAAAGTGATAAAAGACTTTTCAGTCATATTTATACGTATTATTCAGATTTTTAAAAAAAGGTTGACTTTTTTTATTCACCCTCATATCTTCTTATATTTTATATCCTTCCCGTGCCGTTAAACATCACATAGGGCTTGCAAGGTAATTCGTCATTTTTCCTGTTTTTGGTCGAGCTTTTCAACTTCATCAAAGGATTTTATGCCTATTAATTTGGCCTCTCTTAACAATGTCCTCTTTAGAATTTTACATGGTCTGCCTCTTTTTCTTTGACCTATTGTGTTCCACTTGATAGCTTGTTTTGGGATTATCTGATCATTTCTTCTCATCACGTGACCAATATATGTCCATCTCCTTTTCCTGATCACCCATGAGACTGGTTGTTGTTCAGTCATCTGTCTTATCTCTGCATTGTTTTTTAAATCAATCCACTTGATGCCGAGTATTTTCCTCAAGCAAAAGAGTCTAATTTCTTGTCTATTTCTTTAGTTGTTTTCCAGCTTTCACATGCATAAATGAGGGTGGATATTACATTTGAATTGAGTAGTCTTAACTTGGTTTTTGTGCTTATAACTTTTGAATGCCATATGTTCTCAAGATTCTTGAAGATTACCCTCATATACATTTATTTTTTAATAACTGCACAATTCATTTTTTTAATAACTGCACAATTCATTTTTTTAATAACTGCACAATTCATTTTTTTAATAACTGCACAATTCATTTTCTTCTTTTTTTTTATTTGTAAAAGTGGAGGGGACATTTCTCAGTAGACAGATGAAATGTAACCATAGGGAGGATATTCAGCAGAAGACATACATTGAAACAAGAGAGAGGACATTTAACACAACATGTAAAATTAAAACAAAGAAAGGATATTCAACAGAAGACATACAGTATAACAAGAGAAAGGACATTCAACAGAAGACATGAAAGCAAAATGTTAATAACAAATAAAACCATGAGTGGAAGATTTCTGCTTTTGAATATAATTTGCCAATATTTGTTATTAAAAGATTGAAATGTCTCTGACTGCAATTTAAAATAATTTTTAAAAATTTGCTGACATTTTTATTATTGTTTTTCTTTGTTTTGGTTGGCTTGTTTTATTATTTATTTTTCTTAGTTTGGTTGGCAAGTTTATTTTTTTTTCTTTGCTTAGTTGACATGTTTTGTTATTTGTTTTTCTTTGTGTATTTGGCAAATTTTGTTATTTTTTTCTTTGTTTAGTTGGCATGTTTTGTTATTTGATTTATTTATTTGGTTGGCATGTTGTTTGTTTTCTACATCCAGCTGCCAGATTTTTATTTTTAATGTTTTGCTTACCAATTTTGTTATTCTTTTCTTAGATTTCGAATACATTACTATTTTATTCTGCTTGGAAATATTTTGCAGACGTATGGAATCAGAAACAAAAGAACCCATGAAGTGGAGATAATGTCATATGTAGATTATGTGGAGATAAACAGAGCAGCATGGGTAGCTGGAATGCGGAGAGGTAAGTGCTGTTTATTGTGTTTACAAATGAAGTTAGTGATACACATGTCAAAAACTGGTGTCATTAATGACACTATAAGGGCAATGTTATTTGTAACATTGATGAATTTAGATCCCATGATTTATTGTTATTTTCAATTCTGAAATCTTATTTTTTTTTCTCAATTCTGGGATTTTAGCATCTGTTTTTGTTCCAACATAAGAGATTGTAGATTTGATTCTGTTTCCATTTCTGGGATTCTAGGATTTGTTTTTATTCCCACTTAAATGATTTCAGAATCTGTTTTTTTTTCCACATTTGAGATTCTGGGATTTTTTAAAAACTTTTGAGATCCAAAACTCCATTCATTGTTCCATCTTCTGAGATACAAATATCTATTCTTTATTTACCTTCTGAGATCCAAAATATATTCCTTCTGAGAAACAGAAATCTATTCTTTATTTACCTTTTGAGATCCAAAAATCTAATTACCTTCTGAGATCCAAAAATATGTTCTTCTGAGATTTAAAAAATCCATTATTTGTTTTGTCACCTGAAACCCAAAATCTGTTCTTTGTTCTACTTTCTGAGATTCAAAAATCCAATTTTTGTTTACTTTCAGAGATCTCAGCATCTGTTCTTTGTTCTACTTTCTGAGATTCAAAAATCCAATTTTTGTTCACTTACAAAGATCTCAGCATCTGTTCTTTGTTCTGCTTTCTAAGATCAAGGGGTACACATGAGAAGTTGTTGAGAAGTGGAAACATTATTTCTAGATGTAGTGAATCTATCATGTGTGAAATCTTTGATGACGTAAAAATTGCATGAAATATATTGTTCATTTTTTATTCTAGCATATACTGCAAAGTTAAAGCTCTTTTTTTTTTCTTAAATAAATCCAGGTGACATAATTCTGTCTGTGAATGGAGAAAGTGTGGAGACATGTACACACAGGGATCTGGTCAGAAAAATACAACAGTGTGGACATGAGTTGCGGTCAGTTATTGATTGTCATGTATTCTCTGTACAGTACTACACTTCCTATATTCTGTATTTGATACTGTTAACTGGACTAACCACACCATCATCATCGTCATCATCAGGTGCCGTGCTGACTGGCGTTGGCTGTTATGCTTCTCCAGAGTACACAATCCTTCATGCAGGCATCAGCTTAGTTGGTGATCTCCTCTCACACCATCCTGTCAGACTGTCCAGTATCATTTCTCTTGGTCTTCCTCTTGATCTTCTTCCTTCTGTTTTTCTTGTTGTTATAATATTTTCAATGCCACACCACCGAACTTAAATCTTTATAATTATATTAGAACATATAGGATACTTATTTCGAAGTCCTTTTTATTTAATTTTTCATTTGTTTTCTGCTAGTGTAATGTGCAAAGCTGTTTTCTTGTTTATCAAAATCTAATTTTGTTTCTCTTGAAACTTCATTTGCAGATTTTTTTTTAATTTGTAAAGTTTTATACAGTTCATTTACTAGATGGTGTTATTTCTGTACTGTGATGAATTTTAAAACCATTTCTGCCTAGACATATTTGAACACAAAAACTTTGAAATGACTTTGGTTTGTTGTATATGGGGTTTGAGTGACCCAGATATGTATGGTGGCTGTAGCTTAACCACCAGAAGGGCCTCCCAAGCTGGAGGGGTTAAAGGGTAGAGAAAAGGTAAAAAGAGACCCAAAGTTTCACCCCCAGCACCTTCACTCATGACATTGACACTGATTCACAGTTGTCAGTCAAGTCTTTTGTCTGACCTTAAAGCGCTGATGATGTCTGATCCACTGCCGACCCTTCCTCCATGACACCTGAGTCGACAGTCTGATCTTCTCCTTAATTTCCTCTGACGCCTGCATGACCTTGTACGAAAATGAAGGCCAGTCAATGGGTCAGTGACATCCGCAGGGATTCAAGTCACTGTTGCCTTAGAGACCCAGCCTGAATTTCCTTTAGCATGTTCATTGAGTCGCTCAAGATGTATGTAGTCTTGTGACTCAGAATTTTTGTCACAGTCATGGTTTTCATTGTGAGACTGCTTGTTGTTGCAGTAAAAGCATCAGTCTTCTTTCATTGTTGTGCCATTTGAGTTGATTGTAGAGGCATAAGCAAACTTCTTACTCTGATTCATATGTATAAGTAAAGATGTCACTACCTCTGGTGTTTTCACTACTTAGTGCTTTGACCTCAGCATCTAATGCTGCAAGAATCTGTTCTCAGCATCTTCTGTTGAGTGCAATATGAACAGACAGAGCGACTTTGAAGTTTGGTGTGCAAGTACCCGCTCCTGTCCAGGATCTATATTCTCAGGAGGACACATCTCACGGATTGAGCCTGGTCCCTTCTGCTCTTAGCAATTCAGTGTGAAGTGGATGTGCACTGTCTGCATTAATTTTGAGATAGGATTGTGCCCTGGCTAATTTTATTCTGCCATCCATAGTGGGAAAGTCTATGATATATATCATGGTCTTGGAGGATGTGTCTCTGATGCATCCAAGAATAAAATGCATTGCCTCATTCTCTGTTCTCTCAAGCCTTCCTATCTGCATAGGGCTGAGTGTTAGAATTGCCAGTGCATACTCAGTCACCAAGAGGACAAACCTCTGATAGAACTAGCAGTTGTTGTTCAAGGTTTGCTGCTGCCATGATTATTTTTGGAGTAAATCCTTTCCTGGCTTTAGTTGTGGTGTGTACATGATCTTTTAATTCTAAGCTGTGACAGAACCTTATGCCCATACACTTTCATTGAGTTAGTTGTTTTAGTAGCACATTGCCTTCAGTGATTAGATCATGAATAACAAGGTAGTGTGAGTCTTCTGTGATCAGATCATGAATAACAAGGTGGTGTGAGTTTTCTGTGATTAGATCATGAATAACAAGGTGGTGTGAGTCTTCTGTGATTAGATCATGAATAACAAGGTGGTGTGAGTCTTCTGTGATTAGATCATGAATAACAAGGTGGTGTGAGTCTTCTGTGATTAGATCATGAATAACAAGGTGGTGTGAGTCTTCTGTGATTAGATCATGAATAACAAGGTGGTGTGAGTCTGTGATTAGATCATGATAACAAGGTGTGTGAGTCTTCTGTGATTAGATCATGAATAACAAGGTGGTGTGAGTCTTCTGTGATTAGATCATGATAACAAGGTGGTGTGAGTCTTCTGTGATTAGATCATGAATAACAAGGTGGTGTGAGTCTTCTGTGATTAGATCATGAATAACAAGGTGGTGTGAGTCTTCTGTGATTAGATCATGAATAACAAGGTGGTGTGAGTCTTCTGTGATTAGATCATGAATAACAAGGTGGTGTGAGTCTTCTGTGATTAGATCATGAATAACAAGGTGGTGTGAGTCTTGTGATTAGATCATGAATAACAAGGTGGTTTGAGTCTTGTGATTAGATCATGATTAACAAGGTGGTGTGAGTCTTCTGTGGTTAGATCATGAATAACAAGGTGGTGTGAGTTTCCTGTGATTAGATCATGAATAACAAGGTGGATGAGTCTTTTGTGATTATATCATCAGTAACAGGTTGTTGTAAGTCTTCTGTGATTAGATCATGAATAACAAGGTAGTGTGAGTCTTCTGTGATTAGATCATGAATAACAAGGTGGTGTGAGTCTTCTGTGATTAGATCATGAATAACAAGGTGGTGTGAGTCTTGTGATTAGATCATGAATAACAAGATAGTGTGAATCTTCTGTGATTAGATCATAAATAACAAGGTGGTGTGAGTCTTCTATGATTAGATCATAAATAACAAGGTGGTATGAGTCTTCTATGATTAGATCATAAATAACAAGGTGGTGTGAGTCTTCTATGATTAGATCATAAATAACAAGGTGGTGTGAGTCTTCTATGATTAGATCATCAGTAACAGGTTGTTGTAAGTCTTCTGTGATTCATCATCATCATCAGGTGCTATGCTGGTAGGCATTGGCAGTCATGCTTTTCAGATCTTGTTCTGTGATATTTTCCATCAGCTCAGCTCCTAGACTGTCCATGATTTTTTTTCTTGTGGTCTTCCTCTTCATCTCTTCCCATTTATTTTTCTTGTTGTTATGATGTTTTCAAGTCCTCATCTTCTAGTTATATGAGGGGAAGTCATTAAATAACAGAAATTTTATTCTAGAATGCATGGAACAGTATGCAGAATGAAAAATTTCAGGACACAAAATGGCTTTTCAGTAATATGCCATGTAGGTGTCATGATAATCAAACAGTCTGAGCAAGTGCATAATTCATACAATATGGCTCATGTACTGTCATCTTGCATCATGGAGGAGCACCAAAGCCTTTCTTATGGTTAGAGGGTGTGAAACCTTTTGAAATCTACAGAAGAATGAAGGTTCAGTATGGAGACATTTGTTAGAGTTAGGGGAGAGAGTATGAATGGGTGGAAAAATTTTAATACAGAAAACAAGATGTCTGTGGTGAACACCAGAGCGGACGACTAGTTAGTATTGCAATTGAGATAGTGAAACAACAGATTGTGCAGTGAATCTGCAACTGCAGGCAAGTCACTATTAATGAAATTGCTGTTGAATTCAACATAAGTCCAGCTCTGTGTACAATATGATGACCTCAGGTATAGGAAAACATGTAGCAGGTGGCTCCCAAGGCACCTGTTTGATGATCACAAGTGTCCACAACAGATGATTTCTCAGGAGCATTTGGACCATCATGCTCTTGAAGGAGATGTTTACCATTATTTGGGATGTCAGTGCCTCTCTATTGGTACGTTTCCACGAAAAAGATCAAACTGTGGCTAGTGCTCACAACAATGACATGCTAAAGAGAAAGTTGAAACCCATGATGCAATCAAAATGCTGCAGACTTCTCTTAAAAGGAGTATTGTTACTTCATGACAGTGCCCACCCCCATAAAGTTGCACATACAGTGGATACACTAAGTGCTGTGAACTTTGAGGTGTTTAAACATCCAACATGCAATCCTGACTTGGTGCCATTGTACTTTCACTTGTTTGGAGCTATGAAAGAACATTTGTGGGATCAGAAGTTTGAAGATGACAATGAGGTAATGGAGGCAATGCAAATTTGGTTAAAGGCATACAATTTGATTATAGTATAGTCTGAAAGCTCATGTTGAATATATAATCATGAGAGCCAAGTCTTGGATTACCATCATGGAGATAAGATCATAGTAAAAAACAGATGTTTATTCTGTCATGGCAAAAAAACACATGCTTATTCTATCATGGCAAGCAACAATTGTTTATTCTATCATAGCAAACAACAACTGCTTATTCTGTCATGGCAAGCAACAATTGTTTATTCTATCATAGCAAACAACACATGCTTATTCTATCATGGCAAGCAACAATTGTTTATTCTATCATAGCAAACAACAACTGCTTATTCTATCATGGCAAGCAACAATTGTTTATTCTATCATAGCAAACAGCACATGCTTATTCTATCATGACAAACAATTCATGTTTATTTTATCATGACAAACAACACATGCTTAGTCTATCATGGCAAACAACAACTGTTTATTCTATCATGGCAAATAACTTATGCTTATTTTATCATAACAAACAACACATGCTTAGTCTATCATGGCAAACAACAACTGTTTATTCTATCATGACAAACATCACATGCTTATTTTATCATAACAAACAACACATGCTTATTTTATCATGGCAAACAACACATGCTTATTTTATCATAACAAACAACACATGCTTATTCTATCATGGCAAACAACTCATGCTTATTTTATCATGACAAACAACACATGCTTAGTCTATCATGGCAAACAACAACGGTTTATTCTATCATGGCAAACAACTCATGCTTATTTTATCATAACAAACAACACATGCTTAGTCTATCATGGCAAACAACAACTGTTTATTCTATCATGACAAACAACACATGCTTATTTTATCATGGCAAACAACACATGCTTATTTTATCATGGCAAACAACACATGCTTATTTTATCATAGCAAACAACAACTGTTTATTCTATCATGACAAACAACACATGCTTAATCTATCATGAGAAATAAGACATGCTTATTCTGTCATGGAAAACAATGCTTAATCTATCATGGTAAACAGCAACAGTTTATTATATCATGGCATACAACACATGCATATTCTGATAAACCAAGATGTAAAGTTTTCTGCCATAGATTATGCTCTAGCAATAAATTCAGCCAATGGACAGGTAGAAAAACTTGAAACAATTTTTGTCATCCGTGATCTTCTCAGTTACTTCAAGCCAGTGCTTTCACACCCAACCTGACATGGTCTTCAAAAGCATATTCATTGAGTCACTGAGAATACATTTAGGCATTTTTTCCCAGTATGGGCGTGTTTAAGACATGACTGACCTCTAGAGCAGAGGTACCGTGACATGCGTAGCCATCAAATTTCACCCCTGGTGTAAGCTGGTTTGGGCATATTTCACCAGTATGGGTGTATTTTGGATGTGGCCAACCTCTAGAGCAGAGGCGCTGTGGTATGGGTAGCTCTCGCTGCAGTACTACTGGACATACTGATTAAGCTTCACTTTATCCTTTCCATTACCTTTTTACATCGGCGCCACACAGCAACCCTGATTGCTTTTCTGCATTTTCTTCCTTGACTGGGAGGAGCTTCACTCTACTCGCGGCATCTGAAGAATTTCGCCAGCAGTGTCTTAACCTATGAACCTCTGGCTAAGACAGTTCAGGCATTTCACCCAATATGAGTGCACTTAGGATGTGGCCGACCCCCAGACCAGAGGTGCCGTGATTTGACTATTGTTTACTTCGCTTATTCCTTTCTTTCACCTTTTCCACCGTGTTGCCGCACGGCAACCCCATTTGCACCTTTCTTCATTGGCCGGGAGGAGCCCACTCCATACACAGCAGCTGAAGAATCTCGCCAGCAGCAGCAAATGATGCTTAATCTTTCATATAGTAAACAGCAACAGTTTATTGTATCATGGAAAATAAGACATGCTTATTCTGTCATGGAAAACAAAACATGCTTATTCTGTCATGGAAAACAAAACATGCTTATTCTGTCATGGAAAACAATGCTTAATCTATCATGGTAAACAGCAACAGTTTATTATATCATGGCATACAACACATGCTTATTCTGATACACTGAGATGTAAAGTTTTCTGCCATAGATTATGCTCTAGCAATACATTCAGCCATGGACAGGTAGAAAAACTTGAAACAATTTTTGTCATCCGTGATCTTCTCAGTGACTTCAGCCAGTGCTTTCACACCCAACCTGACATGGTCTTCAAAAGCATATTCATTGAGTCACTGAGAATACATGCCCGGGTGAAGGTCGCATATGTCTCCAGCTATTGCCGTGGTTATTGCCATGACTTTCAGAATTAGGCTACTTGTGGTCAAAGCAAAAGCACCACTGGCTTCTATCACTGTTCTCCCTCTCACCTGTGCTGTAAAAGCTCAAGCACTTTGCCTGCGTCTGACAGTGGACCCATTTGTGTAGATGACCACACACAGTCAGGAAAGTTCTCAGCAATCAAAGCGTGAACCTCTTCCTTCACAATCAATAGGCTTTGCTGTCTGCATTCTCTATCCAGTGTGATGTAAACTACAGCAGATTGTTGGCACCAAAACCCATTCCTCATCAGGTTCTGTGTCTTCAAGTGAATAATGTCCTCTACTTGCCCCATCCAGGATTTTCTTCTTTTTAATCTGGTGCCTTTTTTACTCATAACCTCAGAGTGCAATGGGTGGTGTGTGTCAGCACAGACTGGGAGGTATGCATGTGCTCAGCAAATTCTTGTGCTGTGGTTGGAAAATCAAGAAGATACCTCATAGCCTTGCACAGTGTGTCCTTTGTAACCCAAGTATGATTCGCAGACCTTCATTCTGTATACTTTCAAGTCTCCCCATCTGAGTCTGACTGAAAGTAAGGTTTGCCAGGCCATATTCAACCGCAGCAATGACAAGTCCCTGGTGTAACAGAACCAAGTAGCCTTGTAGTGCTGTCACAAAGGTTGGTTGGCAGCACACAACATATATTAACAACAAGTAGCCTTGTAGTGCTGTCACAAAGGTTGGTTGGCAGCACACACAACATATATTAACAACAAGTAGCCTTGTAGTGCTGTCACAAAGGTTGGTTGGCAGCACACAACTTATATTGACAACAAATAGCCTTGCAGCAGAACTAATGGCTGTCACAAAGGTTGGTTGGCAGCACACAACTTATATTGACAACAAGTAGCCTTGCAGTGGAACTAATGGCTGTCACAAAGGTTGGTTGGCAGCACACAACTTATATTGACAACAAATGGCCTTACAGTACTGTCACAAGTGTTGGTTGGCAGCACATGACTTATATTGACAACAAGTAGCCTTGCAGTGGAACTAATGGCTGTCACAAAGGTTGGTTGGCAGCACACAACAAGTCAAAACAGACCTAGCATCATCACCTGTTGTACACTGAAGTGTATACTGAGGAGCAGATCAGAGCATCAAAGACCTGACTGGAGTGGAGGGATGATTATCCATAACTAATGTACTAACTTTGTTTGACTGTGCCTTTTGTCACTTTGGACCTTTCTGCTAGGTGGTATGATCAGCTTTTGTATGTAATTGTTTGCTCATTATTATGTAAATAGGGATTTCAGACCCCTTACTGCAGACATATGCTTGTGAGACCTGGACACTTAATAAAACAGCTGAGAAACACATAAATGCCTTTGAATGTAAATGCTACAGAAGAGTTCTCCAAATATCGTGGACACAAAAAAGAACAAATATATCTATACTACAAGAGCTTAATATTGAAGAAGGCTGGCTAGTGAAGAGGATTAAAGAGAGAAAACTGAAATATTTTGGACACATTAAACGTAATGATAATTTAGAAAAGACCGTATTGGAAGGATACATAATGGGAAAAAGAAAAAGAGGAAGACCAAGGCGAAGATGGCTGCAAGACATCGTTGATGATCTGGAAATGGATGCAACAGCAGCAGGCCATCTTGCTCACAACAGAGAGGCCTACAGGAGTGCTGTTTGGGAGGCAAAGTTCCGCAAGGGACATGCAAATGAATGAATGAATGAACTGCAGACATAACACTTGTATGCTAGCCATGTCTGCTACCTTCTTATGATCTGGTCACTTCCACCTTCTTATGATAGACTGTCATTCATTCTGTGAAGAAATGGTGAGATAAAAAAAAACATTTATAGTCTCTAATTGTACAAGGAATATTATAGTTGGCTATTGATGTTTTCATGTCTGTGTTTTATTTTTAGAGTGTTTTTATCTAGACATAGTCTGTAATTGTACAAGGAATATTATAGTTGGCTATTGATGTTTTCATGTGTGAGTTTTATTTTTAGAGTGTTTTTATCTAGACATAGTCTGTAATTGTACAAGGAATATTATAGTTGGCTATTGATGTTTTCATGTGTGAGTTTTATTTTTAGAGGCTTTATCTAGACATAGTCTGTAATTGTACAAGGAAAATTATAGTTGGCTATTGATGTTTTCATGTGTGTGTTTTATTTTTAGAGGCTTTATCTAGACATAGTCTGTAATTGTACAAGGAATATTATAGTTGGCTATTGATGTTTTCATGTGTGTGTTTTATTTTTAGAGGCTTTATCTAGACATAGTCTGTAATTGTACAAGGAATATTATAGTTGGCTATTGATGTTTTCATGTGTGTGTTTTATTTTTAGAGGCTTTATCTAGACATAATCTGTAATTGTACAAGGAATATTATAGTTGGCTATTGATGTTTTCATGTGTGTGTTTTATTTTTAGAGGCTTTATCTAGACATAGTCTGTAATTGTACAAGGAATATTATAGTTGGCTATTGATGTTTTCATGTGTGTTTTATTTTTAGAGGCTTTATCTAGACATAGTCTGTAATTGTACAAGGAATATTATAGTTGGCTATTGATGTTTTCATGTGTGAGTTTTATTTTTAGAGGCTTTATCTAGACATAGTCTGTAATTGTACAAGGAATATTATAGTTGGCTATTGATGTTTTCATGTGTGAGTTTTATTTTTAGAGGCTTTATCTAGACATAGTCTGTAATTGTACAGGAATATTATAGTTGGCTATTGATGTTTTCATGTGTGTGTTTTATTTTTAGAGGCTTTATCTAGACATAGTCTGTAATTGTACAAGGAATATTATAGTTGGCTATTGATGTTTTCATGTGTGTTTTATTTTTAGAGGCTTTATCTAGACATAGTCTGTAATTGTACAAGGAATATTATAGTTGGCTATTGATGTTTTCATGTGTGTGTTTTATTTTTAGAGGCTTTATCTAGACATAGTCTGTAATTGTACAAGGAATATTATAGTTGGCTATTGATGTTTTCATGTGTGTGTTTTATTTTTAGAGGCTTTATCTAGACATAGTCTGTAATTGTACAAGGAATATTATAGTTGGCTATTGATGTTTTCATGTGTGAGTTTTATTTTTAGAGGCTTTATCTAGACATAGTCTGTAATTGTACAAGGAATATTATAGTTGGCTATTGATGTTTTCATGTGTGAGTTTTATTTTTAGAGGCTTTATCTAGACATAGTCTGTAATTGTACAAGGAATATTATAGTTGGCTATTGATGTTTTCATGTGTGTGTTTTATTTTTAGAGGCTTTATCTAGACATAGTCTGTAATTGTACAAGGAATATTATAGTTGGCTATTGATGTTTTCATGTGGTGTTTTATTTTTAGAGGCTTTATCTAGACATAGTCTGTAATTGTACAAGGAATATTATAGTTGGCTATTGATGTTTTCATGTGTGTGTTTTATTTTTAGAGGCTTTATCTAGACATAGTCTGTAATTGTACAAGGAATATTATAGTTGGCTATTGATGTTTTCATGTGTGTGTTTTATTTTTAGAGGCTTTATCTAGACATAGTCTGTAATTGTACAAGGAATATTATAGTTGGCTATTGATGTTTTCATGTGTGAGTTTTATTTTTAGAGGCTTTATCTAGACATAGTCTGTAATTGTACAAGGAATATTATAGTTGGCTATTGATGTTTTCATGTGTGAGTTTTATTTTTAGAGGCTTTATCTAGACATAGTCTGTAATTGTACAAGGAATATTATAGTTGGCTATTGATGTTTTCATGTGTGAGTTTTATTTTTAGAGGCTTTATCTAGACATAGTCTGTAATTGTACAAGGAATATTATAGTTGGCTATTGATGTTTTCATGTGTGAGTTTTATTTTTAGAGGCTTTATCTAGACATAGTCTGTAATTGTACAAGGAATATTATAGTTGGCTATTGATGTTTTCATGTGTGTGTTTTATTTTTAGAGGCTTTATCTAGACATAGTCTGTAATTGTACAAGGAATATTATAGTTGGCTATTGATGTTTTCATGTGTGAGTTTTATTTTTAGAGGCTTTATCTAGACATAGTCTGTAATTGTACAAGGAATATTATAGTTGGCTATTGATGTTTTCATGTGTGTGTTTTATTTTGAGAAGCTTTATCTAGACATAGTCTGTAATTGTACAAGGAATATTATAGTTGGCTATTGATGTTTTCATGTGTGTGTTTTATTTTGAGAAGCTTTATCTAGACATAGTCTGTAATTATACAAGGAATATTATAGTTGGCTATTGATGTTTTCATTTGTGAGTTTTATTTTTAGAGGCTTTATCTAGACATAGTCTGTAATTGTACAAGGAATATTATAGTTGGCTATTGATGTTTTCATGTGTGTGTTTTATTTTGAGAAGCTTTATCTAGACATAGTCTGTAATTATACAAGGAATATTATAGTTGGCTATTGATGTTTTCATTTGTGAGTTTTATTTTTAGAGGCTTTATCTAGACATAGTCTGTAATTGTACAAGGAATATTATAGTTGGCTATTGATGTTTTCATGTGTGTGTTTTATTTTGAGAGCTTTATCTAGACATAGTCTGTAATTATACAAGGAATATTATAGTTGGCTATTGATGTTTTCATGTGTGAGTTTTATTTTTAGAGGCTTTATCTAGACATAGTCTGTAATTGTACAAGGAATATTATAGTTGGCTATTGATGTTTTCATGTGTGTGTTTTATTTTGAGAAGCTTTATCCAGGCAGTAACACACTGAACAGTGACCTTGAAACAAAGACAAGCAAAAAATTTGAGATATATAATGTAGGACAGTGATTCTTGAAGTGAGCTATACCTTTCCCCCATATAATATAGGTCAGTGATTCTTGAAGTGAGCTATACCTTTCCCCCATATAATATAGGACAGTGATTCTTGAAGTGAGCTATACCTTTCCCCCATATAATATAGGACAGTGATTCTTGAAGTGAGCTATACCTTTCCCCCATATAATATAGGACAGTGATTCTTGAAGTGAGCTATACCTTTCCCCCATATAATATAGGACAGTGATTCTTGAAGTGAGCTATACCTTTCCCCCATATAATATAGGACAGTGATTCTTGAAGTGAGCTATACCTTTCCCCCATATAATATAGGACAGTGATTCTTGAAGTGAGCTATACCTTTCCCCCATATAATATAGGACAGTGATTCTTGAAGTGAGCTATACCTTTCCCCCATATAATAGGACAGTGATTCTTGAAGTGAGCTATACCTTTCCCCCATATAATATAGGTCAGTGATTCTTGAAGTGAGCTATACCTTTCCCCCATATATATAGGTCAGTGATTCTTGAAGTGAGCTATACCTTTCCCCCTATAATATAGGACAGTGATTCTTGAAGTGAGCTATACCTTTCCCCCATATAATATAGGTCAGTGATTCTTGAAGTGAGCTATACCTTTCCCCCATATAATATAGGACAGTGATTCTTGAAGTGAGCTATACCTTTCCCCCATATAATATAGGTCAGTGATTCTTGAAGTGAGCTATACCTTTCCCCCATATAATATAGGTCAGTGATTCTTGAAGTGAGCTATACCTTTCCCCCATATAATATAGGTCAGTGATTCTTGAAGTGAGCTATACCTTTCCCCCATATAATAGGTCAGTGATTCTTGAAGTGAGCTATACCTTTCCCCCATATAATATAGGTCAGTGATTCTTGAAGTGAGCTATACCTTTCCCCCATATAATATAGGTCAGTGATTCTTGAAGTGAGCTATATCTTTCCCCCATATAATATAGTACAGTGATTCTTGAAGTGAGCTATACCTTTCCCCCATATAATATAGGTCAGTGATTCTTGAAGTGAGCTATACCTTTCCCCCTATAATATAGGTCAGTGATTCTTGAAGTGAGCTATACCTTTCCCCCATATAATATAGGTCAGTGATTCTTGAAGTGAGCTATACCTTTCCCCCATATAATATAGGTCAGTGATTCTTGAAGTGAGCTATACCTTTCCCCCATATAATATAGGTCAGTGATTCTGAAGTGAGCTATACCTTTCCCCCATATAATATAGGTCAATGATTCTTGAAGTGAGCTATACCTTTCCCCCATATAATATAGGACAGTGATTCTTGAAGTGAGCTATACCTTTCCCCCATATATATAGGTCAGTGATTCTTGAAGTGAGCTATACCTTTCCCCCATATAATATAGGACAGTGATTCTTGAAGTGAGCTATACCTTTCCCCCATATAATATAGGTCAGTGATTCTTGAAGTGAGCTATACCTTTCCCCCATATAATATAGGACAGTGATTCTTGAAGTGAGCTATACCTTTCCCCCATATAATAGGTCAGTGATTCTTGAAGTGAGCTATACCTTTCCCCCTATAATATAGGTCAGTGATTCTTGAAGTGAGCTATACCTTTCCCCCATATAATATAGATCAGTGATTCTTGAAGTGAGCTATACCTTTCCCCCATATAATATAGGTCAGTGATTCTTGAAGTGAGCTATACCTTTCCCCCATATAATATAGGACAGTGATTCTTGAAGTGAGCTATACCTTTCCCCCATATAATATAGGACAGTGATTCTTGAAGTGAGCTATACCTTTCCCCCATATAATATAGGTCAGTTATTCTTGAAGTGAGCTATACCTTTCCCCCATATAATATAGGTCAGTGATTCTTGAAGTGAGCTATACCTTTCCCCCATATAATATAGGTCAGTGATTCTTGAAGTGAGCTATACCTTTCCCCCATATAATAGGTCAGTGATTCTTGAAGTGAGCTATACCTTTCCCCCATATAATATAGGTCAGTGATTCTTGAAGTGAGCTATACCTTTCCCCCATATAATATAGGTCAGTGATTCTTGAAGTGAGCTATACCTTTCCCCCATATAATATAGGTCAGTGATTCTTGAAGTGAGCTATACCTTTCCCCCATAATATAGGTCAGTGATTCTTGAAGTGAGCTATACCTTTCCCCCATATAATATAGGTCAGTGATTCTTGAAGTGAGCTATACCTTTCCCCCATATAATATAGGTCAGTGATTCTTGAAGTGAGCTATACCTTTCCCCCATATAATATAGGTCAGTGATTCTTGAAGTGAGCTATACCTTTCCCCCATATAATATAGGTCAGTGATTCTTGAAGTGAGCTATACCTTTCCCCCAGGACTCATGGAAGAATATAGGGGGGTACAGTGAGCAAAAAAAAAAAAAAAGTAGAAGAATCTTTAAAACCAATCACATTTTACAAAAGCTTTTGTGGGTACTTGGGATTAGGAATAAAAGGAAATGTAGTAATATTTCAAACAAAAATCCTTAGCTTTATTAATTAATGAGCATGCAGTATATTTTTATATTTAATTTTATATATCCAAAAACTGTTCATGTGTCACTAAATTATGTATTTATATATTTCATTTTATGTTATCCAAAAACTGTTCATGTGTCACTAAATTATGTATTTATATATTTCATTTTATGTTATCCAAAAACTGTTCATGTGTCACTAAATTATGTATTTACTAGCATAAGGTACCCCCACAAAAAGAAGTCCGGGGCTGATAAATCCAATGACCTTGCCTGCCAATGAATATTCTCAAATCTGGAAATAAAATAAGTGGGAAATGCTTGTCGCAGCATGGCCATGGACTGACGGGCTGTGTGGGCAGTTGCTCCATCTTGTTGA
The DNA here is from genome assembly GCA_009760885.1 of Achatina immaculata. Taxonomy (NCBI): domain Eukaryota; kingdom Metazoa; phylum Mollusca; class Gastropoda; order Stylommatophora; family Achatinidae; genus Lissachatina; species Lissachatina immaculata. The sequence continues at coordinate 3,510,435 of CM019714.1, forward strand.
AATCATATTAGTCTCTTATTTCTAATGGCCAATGTAGTATTCATTTAGCATCTGCAATTAGTGGTCACTAATAACAGTAAGAGGACGCCTGTCTTCGTCTTAAAAAAAACATGGACCAATAATGCCGAATGATGCACGCCACACTACACTGTTACTCTTTCACTATGGAGTGGTTTCTCATGCAGTAATTGTGGATTTTCAGCTGACCAGTTTCTGAAATTCATCTTGTTCACACTTCCTGATAACTCAAAATGTGCTTCATCAGACATTATGAGGTTATTGAGCAAATTCAGATTTTCTTCAATGCGTGCTAGAAAATCAGTAGCAAAGCCAAGTCTGTTAATTTTATCTAAATCATTCAGTTGCTGCTAAACTTGTAAGGGTAGAAATGCAGATGATTATGAATGATGCGACATAGTGAGCGATCCAACATACCAAGTGCCAAAGTGTGTCTAACAGCTGATCGCTGAGGGCTATGAAGCAATGCATTGTTGACTTCTTGAATTCATTCAAGTGTCTGTTGAGTTCTTGGATGACCAGTAGACTTGTTATTAAAGCAATTGGTGGTTTCATTAAATTTTTTGACCCATCTCAAAATTCTTCTTTGATCGGGAACATTATCGCAAGGATGCAACTCAAAATGGTGGCAAAACTTTGCTTGTACAGTAATAGACAATTCTCCACATTTAAATACATTTCAAAGGTGAATGCACAGTGTTATATTCGCCAAGAAGCTATTGTTAAAAATCACCGTTTGTCTGCTGCATCTTTGACATCATGGTTTTTTTCACACGTATTCAGTTTCTGCACACTACATCAGTTAAATCCAGCTATGCTTTATGTTGGACCCTGCAGAATATGTTATCAAGTTATGATATAGAGAAGTAGCTTTTACTGAGATATATATCATATATTGTTATTATATGAGTATTATCTCTTGTATTTGTCAGTATGCCAAACTACATTTTTATTGTGTGGGTGTTATCTTTTGTTTTTGTGAATGTCTAACCAGCTATAACATTGTTCTTGTGTGTGGTTGTTGTCTCTTGTTTTTTGTGAATGTCTAACCATTTATAACATTGTTTTTGTGTGGATGTTGTATCTTGTATTTGTGAATGTCTAACCATTTATAACTTTGTTATTGTGTGGGTGTTATCTCTTGTATTTGTGAATATATCAAACAATAACATTGTTATATTAGGGGTGCTGTGTCTTGTATTTGTAAATGGCAAACTGTTTATAACATTTCCATTTTGTAAGCATTATTTCTTATATTTGCTAATTCTCTCTCATCTCAGGCTGGTGGTATTGTTTGAAGATTGTTGTCAAAAAGTGGAACTACATGAGCGCTACATCAGGCTGAAGGTCAGGATACTCAATTAGCTTGGCACATTTAATTTTTTGTGTCAAGGCTGAGACAGATTGCATATTTACTTTTCATATCAGAAACTAAGACACATTCAGCTCCTTTTTCATCAGAAACCAAAATAGTTCAGATATTCTATTTTTGTATCACAGCTGAGACAAATTACAGATTTAGTTTTGTATCACAATTTAGACAAATTACAGATTTAGTGTTTTGTGTCACAATTTAAACAAATTACAGATTTAGTTTTGTGTCACAATTTAGACAAATTACAGATTTAGTGTTTTGTGTCACAATTTAAACAAATTACAGATTTAGTTTTGTGTCACAATTTAGACAAATTACAGATTTAGTTTTGTGTCATAACTGAGACAAATTATAGATTTAGTTTTATATCACAACTGAGACAAATTACAGATTTAGTTTAGTATCACAATTTAGACAAATTACAATTTAGTTTTGTGTCACAACTGAGGCAAATTACAGATTTAGTTTTTGTGAATGTCTAACCAGCTATAACATTGTTCTTGTGTGTGGTTGTTGTCTCTTGTTTTTGTGAATGTCTAACCATTTATAACATTGTTTTTGTGTGGATGTTGTATCTTGTATTGTGAATGTCTAACCATTTATAACTTTGTTATTGTGTGGGTGTTATCTCTTGTATTTGTGAATATATCAAACAATAACATTGTTATATTAGGGGTGCTGTGTCTTGTATTTGTAAATGGCAAACTGTTTATAACATTTCCATTTTGTAAGCATTATTTCTTATATTTGCTAATTCTCTCTCATCTCAGGCTGGTGGTATTGTTTGAAGATTGTTGTCAAAAAGTGGAACTACATGAGCGCTACATCAGGCTGAAGGTCAGGATACTCAATTAGCTTGGCACATTTAATTTTTTGTGTCAAGGCTGAGACAGATTGCATATTTACTTTTCATATCAGAAACTAAGACACATTCAGCTCCTTTTTCATCAGAAACCAAAATAGTTCAGATATTCTATTTTTGTATCACAGCTGAGACAAATTACAGATTTAGTTTTGTATCACAATTTAGACAAATTACAGATTTAGTGTTTTGTGTCACAATTTAAACAAATTACAGATTTAGTTTTGTGTCACAATTTAGACAAATTACAGATTTAGTGTTTTGTGTCACAATTTAAACAAATTACAGATTTAGTTTTGTGTCACAATTTAGACAAATTACAGATTTAGTTTTGTGTCATAACTGAGACAAATTATAGATTTAGTTTTATATCACAACTGAGACAAATTACAGATTTAGTTTAGTATCACAATTTAGACAAATTACAATTTAGTTTTGTGTCACAACTGAGGCAAATTACAGATTTAGTTTTATGTCACAATTTAGACAAATTACAGATTTAGTGTTTTGTGTCACAATTTAAACAAATTACAGATTTAGTTTTGTGTCACAATTTCATCATCATCATCATCAGGTGCCGTGCCGACTGGCGTTGGCTATTATGCTTCTCCAGAGTACTCGATCCTTCATGCAGGCCATCAGTTCAGTTGGTGATCTCCTCTCACACCATCCCGTCAGACTGTCCAGTATCATTTCTCTTGGTCTTCCTCTTGATCTTCTTCTTTCTATTTTTCCTGTTGTTATAATATTTTCAATGCCCCCTCTTCTCATTGCATGTCCTATGAAAGTACATTGTCTCTCTCTTATCTTTCTGACAATGTTTTTTGTCTCTCTAGCTCTTCTCATACATTCTTCATTAGTTATTTTTGCTGTCCAGGGGATTCGCAACATTCTTCTAATAAACTACATTTCTGCTGCTTCCAATGATTTTTGTGCAGACTTGCCTATTGTCCATGATTCACTTCCATATAACAAGATAGGTTCAATATAGCATTTTAGGACTCGTTTTCTAACATTCATTGATAAAGATGTGTTAGCTAATATGTTTCTCATTCTCTGAAATGCAGTCTTTGCTTGGCCTATTCTGTTCCTAATTTCTGTTTTGCATTTCCCATCTGAAGTTATTACTGCTCCAAGGTATTTGAATTTCTGCATCTGCTTTAGAATGGTTCCGTTTAATCGAATACTGCATGCTGGTGGATTCTGTTTCTTAGATATAACCATAGTCTCTGTCTTTTTGATGTTCAAAGTAAGGCCTTTCTGTTCACTTTCTTTGGCGACTTTATCCAAGAGATTTTGCAGGTCTTGTTGGTTCTCCGCTATCAGTACTGTGTCGTCAGCATACCGAAGGTTGGTAATATTGTATCCTCCAATTTTTATGTCACAATTTAGACAAATTAAAATTTAATTTTATGTCACAATTTAGACAAATTACAATTTAGTTTTGTGTCATAATTGAGACAAACTACAGACTTAATTTTATGTCACAACTGAGGCAAGCTACAGATTTAGTTTTGTGTCACAGTTTAGACAAATTGCAGATTTAGTTTTATATCACAATTTAGACAAATTACAGATTTAGTTTTATGTCACAATTTAGACAAATTACAAATTTAGTTTTATGTCACAATTTAGACAAATTACAAATTTAGTTTTGTGTCACAACTGAGACAAATTACAGTTCAGTTTTTGTGTAAGAATTTAAACAAATTACATGGTCAGTTTTCATGTAAGAACTGAAACAAATTACATGTTCAGTTTTTGTGTGAGAAGTGAAACAAATTGCATGTTCAATTTTCATGTAAGAATTGGAACAGATTGTTCAGGTTTCGTGTCACAGCTGAAAGAAAGTACACTTTCAGTATTTGTGTCAGAGCTTAGAGAAATGATACATTTCATTTTTAATTGTTGCCACCTTTTAAAAACTAACATGTGATTGTAGATATATTTGTATGTATAAAACATGGAATGTAACATTGGTGTGCAATATTTGTATACATTGCACCATAATTATGATAGTACTTGTATACATTTAACACTGGCTGTTTTGTAAGTGTGGATGTATTTGTAAGCATATGATGCAAATTTAAGAGTATGAGTTTATATTTTATTTCATGTGTGTGTCTGTGACTGCATTTCTTTGTGTTTATTTTTGTGTGATTACATATTGGGGTTTTTCCCTCAGATGTCACATCTGTATTTGTGTTTTAAAAATGTTCCTTACATGTGTGTGTGTGTGTTTACCACTCACTTCCTGATCAGAATGGCCTGGGTTCAGTTCTTCACTGGGGTAGAATTTTTGTCAGAATGGCCTGTGACAGGGTTAACCCAGTAACAAGGAATGGGTGTTCCCTGGGAAAGCAAAGTCATTTATGTCAGGAGATGGCCTCCCAACCACACAACGCTGTAAACTAGAAATGTGAACAAGAAGGTGAAAAGGTAAAGGTAAAGGTAATCCTGTCATGCCTTAGAGGCACATAGGGATATGGTGTTAATGCCCATATTTTCCTTGAACAAGAAGATACTAACACCTTATGGCATAGAATAAAAGTCTTACAGTGCCATAAAGGATGCCAACCAAATTTCATGGGGACATTTTATTTTAATGTATTTTTACTTTACAGTGTAGCATCTGTACCTGTTATTTTCCTTGTTTGCAGAAACTGTTGTCTCAGAAAGTGAAACAACTCCGTGGGCTGGAGGCTGAAGAGAGAAGGCTGAGCCAGGGTATCCCACTATCACGACTTGATGTTTTCCGACACTCAAACTATAGTTCAAGTTCCAGTGACTGGGATATTTATAGTGAAATTACCTCCCCTTCAGTTTTTGACCACCAGCCAACCAACCAGTTTGTTTTCAGAGATAACTGCGGCCAATCAGTGAGCGACATCTCAGTAGAAAGTACAACTTATTCAGCTTTCAGTTTTCTCCCTGAAAATGACAATATGGAAAATAACAGCTTCTCCAGAATCAGCTTGGCAGAAGATGACACTTGTCAGATTTTGGCAGGGCAGAGCAAAGAAAAGATTAATCACTTTTCAGGTTCATCAGAGCAGATGTCTGATTGTCAAGAAAAAGTATTTGCAGAATTTGATGTCCTGCATACATGTGAGTTCATGGGGTCAGGTGAAAGTACACACTCCCAGAATTCAGGCTCTCATCACATGAATCAGTACAGTCAGTCTGTACCACATGCAGACACTCAGTTTATGACTAAAGACATGTCTCTTTACTTGGAAGAAGCCAATAAGCCTGAGTCAGAGGTCATCTGCCATTATGTGGAAGAGGCAATATTGTCTCCCAGGAAAAACAGTAGAGAACAGTTTCAGTCATTAGAGTATAAAGAGTGTATGGGAGAGTCATTAGAGTGTGGAAGACATGTGAGAGAGTCATTAGAGTGTGAAAGACATGTGAGAGAATCATCAGAGTATGAATCACATATGAAAGAGTCATTAGAGTGTGAAGGACATATGAGGGAGTCATTAGGTTGTGAAGGACATTTGAGAGAGTCATTAGAGTATGAAGAGTATGTGAGAGAATCAGTGGAATGTAAAGAAAATCTAAGAGCAGAGATATTTTACCTGGAAGCAGACAGTGAGATTTGTCCAGAGAGTGGAGACATGAGTGTAAGTCAGTCAGATTTCACTTCCATCAGTGTCCCATCTACCCAGACAGCTTGTGCTGTAGAGATGATTGGGCTAAAGGATATCAGTGATGTATCATTGGAAACTTATGAGTGTCCACTTTGTAAATGTGATAGCGTCACTGACTGCACACAAGCAAATTTATCCATTTGGCAGTCACAGACAGAAGAAAAAATGCAGAATTCTTGCCAGAAAACTCACCTTTGGGCACCAGTTCCTGAATCATTCCCCTCACAGCCAACAGAAGATTTAGGCAAGAAGAAAAGACTTATTAATGGCGTTTTAGTCAATGATAAAGATTATTCAACAAGGCTATAGTTAACATTTCATTTAAATGTTAAAGATTTTATTTATAGGATCATAGCTGGGACATTATAAAACACTTGTAACATTTCTTTGTTTATGGGACAGAGACTCATAGTAACATTTCTTTGTTTATGGGACAGAGACTCATAGTAACATGTCTTTGTTTATGGGACAGAGACTCATAGTAACATTTCTTTGTTTATGGGACGGAGGTTATAGTAACATTTCTTTGTTTATGGGACAGATACTCATAGTAACATTACTTTATTTATGAGACGGAGACTCATAGTAACATTTCTTTGTTTATGGGACAGAGACTCATAGTAACATTTCTTTGTTTATGGGACAGATACTCATAGTAACATTTCCTTGTTTATGGGACAGAGACTCATAGTAACATTTCTTTGTTTATGGGACAGATACTCATAGTAACATTTCTTTATTTATGAGACAGAGACTCATAGTAACATTTCTTTGTTTATGGGACAGAGACTCATAGTAACATTTCTTTGTTTATGGAGCAGATACTAATAGTAACATTTCTTTTTTATGGGACAGAGACTCATAGTAACATTTCTTTGTTTATGGAACAGAGACTCATAGTAACATTTCTTTGTTTATGGAGCAGAGACTCATAGGCAGAAGGCAAACAAAATATCACATTTTTTTTTAATGGACGTCTTAGTTTTTGTGATTTGGTTCACTCCAAAAGTTTGTATTGTAAGAAAGAATATTTTGTAAAGTTGTAACCAACATTTGTGTGATAAGAATCTTCTACCAGTTGTAAACAACATTTGTGTGATAAGACTCTTCCATTAATTGTAAATAACTTTTGTGTGATAAGACTATTCCATTAATTGTAACTTGTGTGTGAAAAGACTATTCCATTAATTGTAAGTAACTTTTGTGTGATAAGACTGTTCCATTAACTGTAAGTAACTTTTGTGTGATAAGACTATTCCACCAGTTGTAACATTTGTGTGATAAGATTATTCCACCAGCCATAAGGAACATTTGTGTGAGAGACTTCTACCAGTTGTAAGCAACATTTGTGTGATATAGATTATATCAGTTGTAGAAACTGATGTTGGTTATTTTGTCTTTTAGAGCAGTGATAAGGAAAATTGACAGTAAATGATGTTGGTTATTTTCACAGAATGTCCGGGGATATCAGGGTCACATATATCACATTCAAATGTCAATTTTCAGCAACATTAAAATTCTGACCAAGTTTCATGGCTTGGCATAGAATAAATGTGATACAAACTCATAAAATACATTAGTCTGTCAATACTTACACAGGATTTGTCTTTTTACAAAATTCATAGAACTAGGATTAATCTACAGAGAGGATCAGTTTGCAGTGATTCATCTAAGATCATTTAACAAGTGATGCATATGCATGTATAACATTAGTCTGTAAATAATGTGCAGATTATCTGTCTTTTAATATGTCAGAGACAGGATCAGAATGCTGATGACTCACAGATAGTAAGCATTCTCTTTGCAGCTAAATACTCATATGAACTTGTACATATGCTACATACAGATCTCTGTGTTGTTATTTTAATAACAAGAATGTCAAAATACACTCATTATTTGTAATAATGCTGATAATTTAAATTATGTTTGATGCTTATTATTTACCAAAAAAAAAAAAAAAATTAAAGTATTTATCCTCTTATCCAGATACCAATGATAACCATTAGCCCAGACATTGCATCTTTCCATCTTCTCATCAGTACACGCATGTTGAACCATTACTCTCTCTCTTTCCCCATCCTTCTCACCTCCCTGTTTTTGTATCACTCTGTATGTGTGTATTTGCTTGTTTGTTTTGTGAGTTGCTTCCTGTTTCTCATCTTTACAATAAAGTATCTTTTTGTTGAGCCATTTTCTGTACAAGTTATCTGCTTGTTGAGAAGCAGTTAAATAGCTTCTTATTTTCTGTATAAGTTATCTGCTTGTTGAGAAGCAGTTAGATAGCTTCTTATTTTCTGTATAAGTTATCTGCTTGTTGAGAAGCAGTTAGATAGCTTCTTATTTTCTGTACAAGTTATCTGCTTGTTGAGAAGCAGTTAGATAGCTTCTTATTTTCTGTATAAGTTATCTGCTTGTTGAGAAGCAGTTAAATAGCTTCTTATTTTCTGTATAAGTTATCTGCTTGTTGAGAAGCAGTTAGATAGCTTCCTATTTTCTGTATAAGTTATCTGCTTGTTGAGGAGCAGTTAAATAGATTCCTATTTTCCGTATAAGTTATCTGCTTGTTGAGAAGCAATTGAATGTCAGGAGTGAAGTATCAGTAATAAGTGTTCTAATGATTTTTTTCCTTTTTTTTTTTAGTTCTTTTTTTTTTAATTCTAGAAAATTTGTGACAAAAACATGGAAAATTGACAGATAACAAGCTATGACTTTCTGAAAGAATTAAGTACTTTGTGAAAATGAAGAGGCTATAAACTATAAATAGTATTTACTCATGAACCAGAGTGAACTGGCTGGGTCAAACTGACCATGGCCAGATTATTGAAAGTAGAAATGAGATCACAAGGAAAGATATGGAAATGATCAGTAGAAAGAATGAATGAAAAAAAAAACTTGATGAAGAAGAAGATAGCACAAAACAGAATGAGATGATTATAGTTCTGACTTCTTACTAATAAACAAAAGCAGACATGGATATATTCAACCAGCATTCAGTTTGGTCATCACATATGTATGACTTCACAAACTTCAAGTTAGTCATCTACAGCCAATCCTTGGCACTCTTTTGCAAGAGTTTGTATGTCATCCCTAGAATTTATTGTTTATTTAATGATCAGAACCATTTGGTTGTTTGTGACCTACCATGTAATTAAAAATAGGTAAAATTAAATAAAATGGGTGGGTGGGTGGGTGGGTGTGGGAGATGAGATGTTGTCTTTGTGGTAGGTAATATCTGTGTGAAAGTCATTGGGACTGGAAGTGGAGTTTGTATCAGTTATTTGTTTGTTAAGTTAAAGGTCACGCTAACAGAATTCATACAGGAGGAAATAGGCCAAACCTCACCCACCGACATGTTTTCACTGAAGGAAGAACAGTGCGGAGTTATTCATTTTTCAACGTTCCCCAGCAGAAGTCCATCTACAAATGCTGAATGTGTATGGTGAACACGCACTATCCAACTATGATGTCAAGGAGTGGGCATCTTGATTCAAAATGGCAGGGAAGGAGTGGTTGATGATCCGCATCCAGTGGTTGCCATGCCAGAGGCAATACATAAATTTGAAGATTTACCACAGAAGCAGTGTCTCCCTACCACATGGATCGCAAGATTTAGTGGCCTCGGCTCCTTTTCAGTTGACTGCCTCTTACAAATAATTTTTAATAAGTTTTGTTCCAGAAAATGTTCTTCCTCCACTAGCGACACTTAAGGGATAGTTAACAAGATCTTTAAAACTACTACCAGGTTTGGAAAGATTAATTTATTTGTACAGATGAGTTCAAAGTATGAATAGGATTTTTAAATTATTCTTTTCAGACTTAAACAGGTTTTTAAAAGCACATTTTTCACCATATGATTCACATCTGCTTATGTCTTTGTTGTCTACATTGATTAAAATTATTCTGAAGGTTGTCTTCCAAGTATAGTTTGTGCAAATGTACAGAAATTCAAAATGATTATTGTGAACTTCCAATAATTTAAATTTTTCATTTATGAAGTCACTATTTGTCTAAAAATGTTATAGAAAAAAATGTATGTGAAATTTGTCTTCTGGAGATAAATTCATCTGCATGTTCATAACTAAATTGCTTACTTACTGTATAATAAGGAGTGTTTAATACTACAGCTGTGTCAGCAACTTTTTTTTTCTTCTTCTTCATGAACTTGTTTAATCCTTCACATTTGGTATGTTTATTCTGAATTGGAATAAGATCTCTTGAATGCAATAATAACCTGAACTTATCAATGGGGCAAAATGTGTGTGTGTGTGTGTATGGGGGGAATCTTCAAGGGCTAAATTTTCCAGGCCCCTTGCTAGATGTAGTAGCCATATTATAGACCAACAATTCTTAACCATTTCTTTGCCATGGCCTCATTTAAAGTGTATCAAAAGTTGCTCATCAAAGGTCTTCATTTATGGAGAGAAAAGATAAAATAAGTAAATACACACACTCCTATTATAATATTTTTTTAATTGGTGTGGTGCCATACAGATTTAAAATAATGCTGAACATGGAATCATGGCCTAGTATTGTATTACATATTAACATTTTGCAATCCACAGTCCCCAGCCACTTTGTCAAAATTTTGCATGCATCGACAGAAACACTTATATTTCTGATCACCATTGTCTAATATACTCCATTTTGGTGTGTTCCTATCATTCAGTACTGTTTCAAGGTAAAGTAACATGTAGTGAGACACTACAGCTCATACAGATAAATCCGGTTTCACTTCTTTTTCCATGGACAAAACACACACTGCACTTTCTAACGCTCAGTTCCTTCTTACTAATATTTGATCAAGACGTGGTCTTTCACCATTCCAGACAATCTCTGTGGAGGATCCTTGCTTGGTGCCCTTTTGAACTTCCTGTTAAAGGACCCAGGATTATCTTCATCTCCCAAACTGTCATGAGTACTGGAGCTGCAACTTCACCCAGAGACTGCTTGTATGGTTTTTCTCTTCTTGCTTCAAATTCTATATATAATGTAAGCATTCAGCAGTTCACTGTTGGTAATATGGAACCCAACTTTCTTATACCTTTATACTGTTTTTCACAGGATATTGTAGTAGGAAAGATACCATCAGCCCTGCATAACCTCTTCATGTGCTTGTTATAATTAATAATCAAGTATAATTTTTTTAATCTGTGCTTCTCCACTTTTTCTGTCATCTGTCCTGTAGGTACAGCTTTTGAATTATGCGTTACTGAAATCTGGGTAAAGCTGGGGTGACCATCCCCAACCCAGCACATCACAGGTGGCGGATGGTGAAAGTCCTCCAGATATGGAGGATCCCTGTGAGTAAGGATTTACCCAAATAAGCGGGCGCGGACCAGCTGGCGGTAGACTCAGAGAGTGAGGTGGGGTAGTAGGTGGCTCTACTACTCCTATAAAGTGCCTCAGGTGCTCAGTGAAGGGAATACCAGGCGGGTAATGGGCACCTTAAAACCTCTCGCTCCCGCTGCCTTGCGGGTAGGACAGGGAATCCAAAGGCTATTGGAGAGTCCATACACAAACCGGCAGAAGGCAATGGGAAACCACTGAACAATTATATCCCAAGAACAATTATGCTTATTCAGATTAATAGATTTGTCATGAACAACGTTAATAGATGTTCCCCTGGAACAGCCTCATCTGGTAGGGCAGCTCACGTGCCACAGGTGAGGCCAGATCGTCATCAAGCTACTGGTGGCAAAACTAACAAGTTCAAAATAGCAACATGGAATGTTAGAACTTTATTCCAGGCTGGAAAATTAGAAAATGTAAAGAGGGAAATGGAAAGGATGAAGATCAACATATTAGGAATGAGTGAAGTTAGATGGACAGGTGCAGGGAAGATAAAAAAAAATGACCAAGAACTTTGAGAACAATACAAAGTTATTATAACAAATAGATACAATGCAGTAGCAAAGATAAATAGTATAGATGAACAATGGGAAATGTTAAGAGATTCTATCCACCAAACTGTTATGGAGATAATACCACCAAAAAAAGAAGCCCCTAAAAATAAATGGATGACAGACAACATCTTATGACTGATGGACAAGAGGAGGAGGAGTAAAAATAACCAAGAATAATATAGCAAGATAAATAAAGAAATAAGACGCAAATGCAGAGAAGCAAAGAAAGTGTGGTTAAATGAACAGTGCAGACAGATAGAGGACTCTCAATAAAAACAGCAAAAACATGCACAAACAAATTAGTGAACTCACAGGCAGGAAAACAAAATATACCACAGGATGCCTGAAATCAAAAGAAGGTCAAATGTTAATGGGAACGGAAGACATTATGGACAGGTGGAGAGAGTACATCGGTGAGCTATATGGAGGAGAAAGACCAGAATTAACACCAGATACTGAAAACTGTGATGGACCGCCAATACTTGAAGATGAAATCATAGATGTCATCAAACACATGAAGAAAGGAAAAGCAACTGGGCCTGATAATATAACAATAGAAGAAATAGAGGCACTAGAGGAGACAGGAATAAAAATAATAACTAAGTTACTGAATGACATTTACAACAGTGGTTATATGCCCAGTGACCTGCTTAAATCCACGTTTATAGGACTACCAAAGAAACCAGGTGCAAAAGAATGTGATGACCACTGGACTGTCAGCCTCTCATGTCACATAACGAAGCTACTTCTGAGAATCATTATGAGAAGAACAAAGAAAAAGATAAACATGGAAATAGCAGTTTGGATTTGTTAAAGGAAAGGGAACACACAATGCCATTTATGCTTTACGAACACTAACAGAAAGAGCTTTAGAAGTAAAGAAAGATCTCTACTTATGTTTCATTGATTACACCAAGGAATTCGACAAGGTGAAACATAATGAAATTATTAAAATGCTTGAAGACGTCAGTACAGATGGCAAAGATCTGAGGATTGTAAAACATCTATACTGGCAGCAAGAAGCAGCAATTCGAGTTGAAAATAGAACTGGAAAATATCAACCTATAAAACAGTGGGTGCGGCAAGGATGTGTACTATCTCCAGACCTTTTTTCTCTGTACAGTGAGAATATTCTAAGAACAATCATCACAGAACCAGGCATAAAAATTGGAGGATATAATATTAACAGCCCTCAGTATGCTGATGACACAGTACTGATAGCTGAGAACCAACAAGACCTGCAAAATCTCTTGGACAAAGTCACCAAAGAAAGTGAACAGAAAGGCCTTACTTTGAACATCAAAAAGACAGAAACTATGGTTATATCTAAGAAACAGAATCCACCAACATGCAGTATAAAATTAAACGGAACTATTCTAAAGCAGGTGCAGAAATTCAAATACCTTGGAGCAGTAATAACTTCAGATGGGAAATGCAGAACAGAAATTAGGAACAGAATAGGCCAAGCAAAGACTGCATTTCAGAGAATAAGAAACATATTATCCAACACATCCTTATCAGTGAATGTTAGAAAACAAGTCCTAAAATGCTATATTGAAACTATCTTGTTATATGGAAGTGAATCATGGACAATAGGCAAGTCTGCACAAAAATCATTGGAAGCAGCAGAAATGTGGTTTATTAGAAGAATGTTGTGAATTCCCTGGACAGCAAAAATAACTAATGAAGAATGTATGAGAAGAGCTTGAGAGACAGCAAAATCTTGTCAAAAAACATAAGAGAGAGACAATGTACTTTCATAGGACATACAATGAGAAGAGGGGGTATTGAAAATATTATAACAGCAGGAAAAATAGAAGGAAGAAGATCAGGAGGAAGACCAAGAGAAATGATACTGGACAGTCTGACGGGATGATGTGAGAGGAGATTACCAACTAAGCTGATGGCCTGCATGAAGGATTGTGTACTCTGGAGAAGCATAATAGCCAATGCCAGTCAGCATGGCACCTGATGATGATGATGATGATTACTGAATCATGTGAACCACTCTTTTGTCTTTACATATAAAAAGCATTTAAATTTTTGAGAAGGTTGATGCCACATTTCACTTATCTTATTTTATATCTTATATCCTTCTTGTGCTGTTAAAAGTCACATAGGGCTCACAAGGTAGTTCGCCAATTTTTCCTGTCTTTGGCGAGCCTTTCAACCTCATCAAGGGATTTTATGCCTATTAATTTGGCCTCCCTTAACAATATCCTCTTTAGAGTTTCACGTGGTCTGCCTCTTTTTTTCTTTGGCCTATTGTGATAGCTTGATAGCTTGTTTTGGGATTCTCTAACTGTTTCTTCTCATCACGTGACCAACATGTTTCCATCTCCTTTTCCTGATCACCCATGAGACTGGTTGTTGTTACTCATCTGTCTTATCTCTGCATTGTTCTTGAATTCGTTCCACTTGATGCCGAGTATTTTCATTAGGCATTTGTTTTTTTAGTCTAATTTATTGTCTATTTCTTTAATTGTTTTCCAGTTTTCACATGCATAAATGAGAGTGGATATTACATTTGAATTAAATAGTCTTAACTTGGTTTTTGTTCTTATAACTTTTGAATGTCGTATGTTCTCAAGATTCTTGAAGATTGATGCTGGTTTTGCAATTCTAACTTCCTTTCTGGTGTCACCATCCTGGTCTATGTAACTGCCAAGGTATGCAGATTGATTGACTTCTTCAATATCTGTCCCTTCTACGTGTATTTTTCCATTTTGATAAATGGGAAGTTTCATTATTTTTGTTTTGTCCTTGTTAATTTCAAGTCCTATTTTGCTAGCCAGTGAAAACAGGGTATCTGTTTTTTTCTTGCATGGAATTTACATTGTTACTGATAAGAGTTATGTCATCAGCAAAATCAAGATCTTCTAGTTGGGTCTCATGTACCCAGTCAATACCTGTGTTACCTGTGCAGTATTTTTTCATTATGAAGTCTGTTGTGCAAAGGAGAAAGTATACATCCTTGTTTCACACCTGTTTAAATCTGGAACCATTCACTCATCCTTTCTTCTGTTTTGACTGCACAAAAATATCCATTGTAAAAGTCCTTAATGATGTTGACAATTTTAGATGGTATTCCATATAGACTTAAAATTCTCCATAATGAATCTCTGTGTATGCTATCAAATGCCTTTTTAAAGTCTATGAAGTTCATTATTAATGGTTTCTGCTTTTCAATATGTTCTTCAAGTATTATTTTGAGAGTAAAGATCTGGTCGAGACAGCTTCTCCCTTTTTGAAATCCTGCTTGTTCTTCTCTCATTGCAGTATCCACTATATCTTTAAGTCTATTCAAAATGATCTTGCAAAATACTTTTGACACAACTGATATCAAGGTTACTCCTCTCCAATTATTACAGTCACTAAGGTTTCCTTTTTTGGTATTTTAACAATGGTTCCTTTTTTCCATTTAGAAGGGACATTTTCTTCTTTCCAAATCTTATTAAACATTATCTGTAGTTGTCTCATGTTGTCACTATTGATAGCTTTTAACATTTTGGCTGTTATTTCATCTTCACCTGCAGCTTTGTTGTTAGCCATTAAATTCACTGCTGTTTCAATTTCATGCAATTTAATTTCATCTAGGTTGACATTTAGTTGTGGGGCTGGTAAGTCAGTTTCAAGGTTTAACAATTCTTTTGGGTGTGGTCAGTTAAGTATTTCTTGGAAGTGTTCAGCCCATCTTTGCTTTTGGTCTTTACTTGGTGTTAATAGTGTTCCAGTTTTGCTAAGGATTGGTCTTTCTTTAGATGTAATAGTACCTGTTAGCCTCATTTGTATGTTATATGAAGTTTTGCTGTCTCCTTTTTTTGCTGCTTTTTCTGCCTCTTTCACCATAATTATGTATTCTCTTTTATCCCTTCTAGCTGAACTTATTTTACTTTCTTGTCTAGTTCTTTGTATGTTGCTTTCGCCAGATCTTTTGCAAGATTTGTTTTTATATTCAACATATCTAATTTGGCTGCTCGTCTTTCATGTATGTACTTCCATGTGTTTTCTGATATCCATGCTTTTCTATTTGGTTTTTTCAGTCCATCGCTTGCTTTTGCCACTGTGATTACGGCTGTGCTTAAGAATTCCATAATTCATCTATACCTACCTCCTCAACTTCACTGGGTGTTTTGAAATGATTGGCAAGTTCCTGATTGAAGTTACTGTTAGTATTCTCTTCTTGTAGGCTGTAGCTATTTATCTGTCTGTATATTGATTTCTTGTGTTGGCTTTTCAGTTTTAGTTTTATTTTTCCTATACACAGGTTGTGATTACTGTTGACATCTGCACCCCTATAAGCCCTTACATCTATGAGAGATGTTCTGTATTGCTTTCTAATACAAAAATGACCTATCTGGTTTCTACTTCTGTCATCTGGAGATATCCACGGTGTTTTATGTATCTCTTTGTGTGGAAATATTGTGTCTCCAATGACCATGCCCTCTGTTAGACATATTTCAATTAATCTTTCTCCATTCTGATTTACCATGTCAATTCTTTCTTTCTCCACTACTTTTTCAATGTCAGAGTTAACTTTCCCTACCTTAGCACTGAAGCCCCCCCCCTCCCCCCCACTCCCCCATAGCAGTTAGGATGTCGTGTTTAGGGACTTTTTTGATGATTTGTGAATTTCACTTATAAGCCTTGCTATATTTTAAAGCAGAATAGCTTGCCATTTGAAAGGCAGAATTGCCTGTTGAAGAACAAGTTAGATTGGCCAGTTGTGTGTTTAAAGAGTGTGAATGTAATTTTCTTCCTCTTTACTCCTCAAGTTAACTATTCCAAGAATTGGAATCCACTAAATTGTTACTAAAGTAAACACAAAGTAACAGCACACCACAGCTTCTCAACAAGTTCACACATTTATAATATAGATATCCTTGACCACAAGACTAATAATAACCAGCCTGTCATTCCACGATACAACACAAGAACTGTACATGTTGTCATGACTGAGTTAGGTTTAGGGTGAGAGTAGATATGGATGATGAGATGAGGAATGGATTAAGTGAAGAAAATCTGACAATTCGAAAAAATACATAGTGCCAAGTGTCTTGGCAAGGGAGTTATCTCACCATAGGGACAAAACATGACTCAGTTTGAATCAGCACACTGTTCCAACCCTCAAAAACATTATAGCACTTCTGCCTAGAACACAGGTTCTACATTAAGCACCAGGAGAACCTCTCCTGATATCTCAAAACTCAAAAACTGGTAAGAAACATGATACAACACTCCTACATAAAACTATGTCCAGCAGGGCAAACAACAATACTTTACATGACTGGAGTATTACTCCTATGACCAACTATAAAGAATCATGGTCCTCCCTGCAACTATGACTGGAAAACTCTGACTATCAAAAATCATACTATCATTCTCTGAATCCTAAGTCTGAGCCATCTCTGTCCGAGTCCTATTTCCTCTGAGTCCAATGTGCTTTTATATTTCACGGCTCCACTGTGAAATCTCGGGATTTTTCCTTCATTCATTGTTTCCAACTCGTGCCAGTTACGACACACGCTGTTAGAGTCTAAAAACTTCTCTCTACCTTTCTCTTGATAATGAGACTTTCCATATTGTACCAGTTCACCTCAGTAAGCCAGCTTTGACAACAAACAAGACTCATGAACATTACTGAAGGTTCTCAATATGGTAGTAACTCTCCACCAATAAAGTTCTTATTTTCCTTATGCCAGAACTATCCTGGCATAATTTGACATATAGATGTAGCTTGTATTTACTTTATATATTTAATTTTTTTATACTTATACCCAAACAATATTTGCAACAGTGGTTACATACCTGGTAACCTACTTATATCCACCTTTATAGCACTACTACTAAAGAAACCAAGTGCAAAGAAGTGTGAGGACCACAGGACTGATCTGCCTCTAATGTCACATAACAAAGCTACTTCTGTGAATTATTATTAGAAGAACAAGGAAAAAGATAAAAATGGAAATAGATGAACAAAATGAAACATGATGAGATTATTAAAATACTTGAAGGCATAACATAGACACCAAAGACTTGAGGATTGTAATGGATCTTTACTGGCAGCAGGAAGCAGTGATTCGGGTTGAAAATAAAATGGAAAATATCAACCAATAAAACAAGGACATGCCTTTGACCATGATGATATTACAGTAAGTTGCTTTTTAAAAAAAATGAACACAAAAAGGGCTTACTCTTAACATCAAAAAGACAGAGACTATGGCTATATCTAAGAAATAGAATCCACCAAAATGCAGTATAAAATAAAATGGAAGAATTCTAAATCAAAATGTATAAACTAGGAAAAAAGTAGGAACAGCTTTATTACTTAACGACTACAAAATTGGAAAGAGGAGATCACCAACTGAACTGATGGCCTGCATGAAGGATCGTGTACTCTGGAGAAGCGTAATAGCCAACGCCAGTCGGCACAGCACCTGATGATGATGATGATCCTAACATTCATTTATTTATAAAGATGCATTGTGTAATACATTTCTCATTCTCTGAATTGCAGTCTTTGCTTGGCATATTCTGATCCTAATTTCTGTTCAGCATTTCCAAACTGAAGTTATTACTGGTCCAAGATATTTAAATTTCTGCACTTGATTTAGAATTCACAAAAATTAGTGTATAATATACAATTATACACAAAGCAAAGCAGTAAATATGTGATACCAAAATGTGTAAACTAGGAAAAAAGTAGGAACAGCTTTATTACTTAACGATTACGAAATTGTGACGTTTCGAACGAAGAATTAGAGAGAGGAGATAAAGCTACTTATGCTTCATTGATTACACCAAGGCATTTGACAAGGTGAAACATAATGAAATTATTAAAATGCTTGAAGACATCAATATAGACGGCAAAGACCTGAGGATTGTAAAACATCTATACTGGCAGCAAGAAGCAGCAGTTCGAGTTGAAAATAGAATTGGAAAATATCAACCTATAAAACAAGGGGTGTGACAAGGATGTGTACTATCTCCAGACCTTTTTTCTCTGTATAGCGAGAATATTCTAAGAACAATCATCACAGAACCAGGCATAAAAATTGGAGGATACAATATTAACAACCTTCGGTATGCTGATGACACAGTACTGATAGCTGAGAACCAACAAGACCTGCAAAATCTCTTGAATAAAGTCGCCAAAGAAAGTGAACAGAAAGGCCTTGCTTTGAACATCAAAAAGACAGAGACTATGGTTATATCTAAGAAACAGAATCCACCAGCATGCAGTATTAAATTAAACGGAACTGTTCTAAAACAGGTGCAGAAATTCAAATACCTTGGAGCAGTAATAACTTCAGATGGGAAATGCAGAACAGAAATTAGGAACAGAATAGGCCAAGCAAAGACTGCATTTCAGAGAATGAGAAACATATTGACCAACACATCCTTATCAATGAATGTTAGAAAACGAGTCCTAAAATGCTATATTGAACCTATCTTGCTATACGGAAGTGAATCATGGACAATAGGCAAGTCTGCACAAAAATCATTGGAAGCAGCAGAAATGTGGTTTATTAGAAGAATGTTGCGAATCCCCTGGACAGCAAAAATAACTAATGAAGAATGTAGGAGAAGAGCTGGAGAGACAAAAAACCTTGTCAAAAAGATAAGAGAGAGACAATGTACTTTCATAGGACATGCAATGAGAAGAGGGGGCATTGAAAATATTATGACAACAGGAAAAATACAAGGAAGAAGATCAAGAGGAAGACCAAGAGAAATGATACTGGACAGTCTGACGGGATGGTGTGAGAGAAGATCACCAACTGAGCTGATGGCCTGCATGAAGGATCGTGTACTCTGGAGAAGCATAATAGCCAACGCCAGTCGGCACGGCACATGATGATGATGATGATAGATAAAGCATAGATTCACATGAATCCTATGTTAAAAAAATAAATAATAAGATGAGCAGAGCACTTAGCTTGAAAGAATATGTGGATTTTTAGACATTAAAATTTCTGTTGGCACAAACAGGCTTGTTACCTCTGTATTTTACAAGCCCATGGATAGCCACACCTAAATACTTTACACATCCTCCCATCCTGAAGCATGTAAGAACTCCATCCCATACTCCCAATTATATATATATATATTAACACGCTCTGTGTTCTACCAATCGCTGCTATTAACTATTATAGTCGATCAACAAAGAAGGAATCACAGTTGCTATTTTTTAAAATTATATATATATATATATATGTTTCAGCCACATGTTGATATAAATTGAGGGAAGAAGAGACAAAGAAGTTACTCGATGGGCTGTCGGTGAGGCTAGGAAGAAAGTCACCGGCGGATCTCATAATCAAGTCTAAAGACAGTGAATTGTGGCGAGAAATGATCGCCTACGCCACATGGCAGGAGCACTTGATTGATTGATTGATAGTTTCAGCTAACGGGACTTGTCAACGCGTAGGTACCAATGTTATTTCTGCCTCATGAAACAGGAGAGGATATCAATACTGCTGTATGTGTGTTCGCTGCGATACAGTCCGCTCTCTCGCTCAGTTTCAGAGCAAAATATAGACATGTGAACTCTCTCTAATAACTGTTCTTTGATATTTGCTGACAAACCGCCATTTTCTTTCTTATCTGTGCCATTTGACAAAAGGTGCTAATAGAAGGTTTAGATGTCATAACAATTGGAGGTTATGAAATACCAGAGATTAGATATGCTGATGACACAGTATTATTGTCCACAACACAAAAAGGAATTTTAAAAAAAAACTAATTATGTCAGTCCGTAAGAACAAACAAGGCAGCTGAAATATGTATCTGAGAAAAAAATGGAAGAAGTGGAGAGTTTTGAATATCTTGGATCACTACTGACTAATAATGGAGATACACTGAGGGAAATTAAAAGGAGGACATCTGTCGCTCTTCAAAAAGTAAAACAACTAAAGAATCTGTGGATACGAACATACAGAACCACAAAAATAAGATTTTTAAGGGCATGCATCTTTCTCATTGCAACATATGCCTGTGAGAACTGGACACTTAACAAAACAGCTGAGAAACACATAAATGCCCTTGAATGTAAATGCTACCGAAGAGTTCTTCAAATATCATGGACTCTGGCTGGCTAGTAAAGAGGATTAAATATAGAAATTGTAAATACTTTGGACAAATTAAATGTCATGATAATCTAGAGAAGACTGTCTTGAAAGGGTAAAAAATTGGAAAAAGAGAGGAAGACCATGGCGAAGATGGCTGCAAGACATCGCTGATTATCTGCAAATGAATGCATCAGCAGCAGGCCGTCTTGCTCACAACCTAGGAGTGCTGTCAGGGAGCCAACGTTCCGCAAGAGACACGCGAATGACTGATACTGAGACTGACAGCTTTCTCGTTAGCTATGGTTACCTTAGGCGTGATTTTAGCAGCATGTAATAGAAGTCATTAAGCTGCTGTGTGCGATTTTCCTGTTTTTGCTATTACCTGAGAGACTTCAGATGAAGTTCTCATTGTATTTTCATCGTATCAACTAGTTGCGGTTTTGTTTTTCTTTCCCAAATAATCGATGCTCTTCGTAGTATATTCTTTATGTTTATGCGAAGAGGGCCGACCTGACTGTTTATACACAGCCGGTTTGAACATTCAAGTTTGTGGTTATATTAGCATTTTCTCGGGGACTGGGGCGTGAGTTGCCCACGTGATTGTGCTGCAGGTTAAGAGTGGAATGTATTGAGTTAGTTTGTGTGTTACGTCCATGGCGGCAGCATGGGGGAGTCGTGTCCTGGCATGTATCTGATGTATTCGTGCTTCAGTTATCATATGTGTCATCATGTCGGATGAAAGGAATGTCTTGATAGCAAACTGCTGACCAGCCGGCGCTATATGTGGTAATGTATGTTTCTTGTAAATTTTCGTATGTCAGACGTGGAGTGTTTTGTAAGTATGCGTGGTGAATAGAGTTCAGTGTGTTTTAAGTGTAAGATGGAGTTAGTGGAAAGTGTAGGGGAATGTTACACTTTTATGATTATAATTGATACACATTTCATATGTAATTATGCAAAGCATTCATTTGATCACATTTGTTATTATTTGCTTCATGTTAAATGTTATATGTTGACACAGTTCAATACATTACGTTATTAAATGTTTTATTGTGTGTGTGCACGTGAATTTTGTGAACTTAAGTAAAGCATGCCAGAAGAATATGGAATGTATAGAAGCTGTAACTGAGAAAATTGTAAGAAGAAGCCACTACCACAGGATTTGAAATAAGGACTTAGACGCTGTGACTTCAAGTAGTATAAGAAGATGAGCATCATTAAGTGCCGCATTGTTATATTTTATGTGTAATCTATCAGCTGTGCTATACATGAGTATTTTGTATAACTTATATGTTGCTGTGGAGGAGACTGTGCTGTTGTCGCACTGTTATATGGTGTAGTTCAGTGTGACATCTTGTGAAGTTAATAAATCTTTCAATTTTTCCTTGATACCAAAATATCTGATTTTCAGAGTGATCATTACTTGTTGGTGGAAACAGAGAGAATGAGAGAGTAAAACTGATGATTAAACTCCTTAACATCTGATCTGGGAAACCTTGCTGGATGACGACTGGAAGAGGGAGAACTTGGGGTAGAAGATCATCCGGTGGGTACCGCTACTGGGGGTGTTCCAGTCATAGCTGTAATTTTTGGGCACAAATACCCGGTAGAGAAAGGCTAGCTATTTAAGCCAGAGTACCAGAGACGCACTGTGGACAATGGAAGGATTAAAAGATCACGGAGATGAAGAAGAGTTATATAGCGGATTAAAAGAATGCTTAGGTAGTGACATAAGCTGATGTAAAAACAAGATGATATAATGATGTAATAAACATCTAGCTGTAAAATAAATAAGTAAATTTTACTTACCGAGATGTCTTCTAAATATTGACGGTTTCATATCCTCGTTGGATAAAATATCGTAACATTACACACACCCAATGGTAGCTGCTTGTCTTCTGGGCCTGTACGCGTAAAGCCAATTGAAAATTATTCCTTGCTATAACGGTGGCACTTTATAAGATGTCCAGAAGAAGCTTCGTTTTGCTGTGAACAGAATGCACCCTCTTCAGCATCATCAGTACTTTTATCTTTCGGTAACTGTAACTGTTAAAAAAGAGCCTAGCTCTTTTGCTGGTCCTTACACTCGGGGCGTGCCAATATGTGTTGAGCCTTTGAAATCAGGATGTCCTTCAGTGCTTTTATAGAAATTATTCTAATGTTGTGTTGGTTGTGTATTGCACGTGATCTAGCAGTTAGTTGGGATTTGCATCCATTACCCTTCGTTGCAGTTAACGCAGTGAGTCGTTCGTGGTAAGTGCTTTGGATGAAATTAATTTTCGACTATTCCTCGAGTTGTTTGATGGATTTGTAAAGTCGGATTTGTCTATTTTGATGGGGTCATCCGCTTTTGGCATTTGCTGCTAATGGGTCTACTTTGTCATTTCCGTGGACACCGACATGACCAGGCATGTATATTCATGTGATGTTTTTTGATGTGGGATTTATCAATTATTTCTAGCCATTCACTTCTTACAGATTTGTCTTCTACTTTTCTCAGTAGGTTTTGAGAATCGGTAATATGGTGATTCGGTGCATTTTCTGGGTCACCATCCATTTTAATGATTGTGTGAAGGCCTCTTTTTTTTCATCCGCATACTTGAGCTTGCATTTTTTATATGCCCCGGTCATGAGTTTGAGTGTTTTACCTCCTCGGTATGCTGCAAACCTCCATCCCCTTCTAGTTCCCCTGCTCACTGATCCGTTTGTATAAATGATTACATCCTGATGAGTTGTGTGTTTATTGATAAGTTTGTTTATTTCATATTGCATTTTTCCTTCCGCCCATTTTCAACATTTTCTGGTAAAGTTTATGTGTAATTTATGGAGGTGTTGGTGGGCTAGCTGGTAATCGTTTCAGGTTCGGTTGACATATGTTGTGGACCAGTAAGTATACTTAATGGGTCTTCTGCTTTCAGCCATTCATGATCTGCCTCTTTTTATTCTTGAGCCTTTGATCACGTGAAGCTAGTTACGGAGTTGGTGGATTTCATTGTTACTGATTTTTTTTTAAGGTATTCCTTTACTTGTGCACATTTGTGGCGGGTTTGTAGATCAGGATTATTCAGAATGTATATCATTGCCGCCGTTAGCGTACTTTTTGATCCAGCATTGAATGCACGAGTATCTCATCGTCTCGTTTTGCACTCGTTCAAGTTTGGTTATTTGCGTTTTTGACAGCGTTGCAGGCCAGGCTCCTATTAGTATAAAGAGAGTGCGTTGAGGAAGTTGTAGATATGGTATGACTTTGATGGCAGCTGCTCCTTGCCTTTTCTATGCCATTTCTTCTACATATTTGGCTAAAGATAATGTTCTGTGCAAGCTGATTCCTAAGTATTTCAGATTATGACGTCTTTCAATGGAAGTATCGCCATAAGAAATATCGAGCACATATTCTTTGACTGTTCTGTTGTTCATTGAGCACCAAAGGGCGTATGCTTTAACTGGGTTTACTAATGCTTCATGTGTGGTAGAATCTGGCATTCTTTAATTCTGGAATTTTTTTTTTTTTTACTTAACGTTATAAGGGGGTTCCAGGGATTTATTTGGTAGATTGACGTAGTGGTTAGCGTCCTTAGTTATTTTTTTAAGTACAGGTCAACTATAGGTCAGGTTTGACGCGTTGAAAGCCATTTCCTGTCATGTCCAGGCACAGGATTTCTTACAGTTAACTAAAGTTATTTAGGACATGTTTGTTTACTTTGTTATTTTTAGTTACAGAAAAAGCTTAAAATAGGATTGTTGTTTTTAGTTTATTGTCCAAGATCATAAACAGGTAATTTTTTTCACGGATTGAGATTTTAGGCAGAAATGTTTTAATCACGATTTTTTATCTTCCACGAGATAGAATCTTCGGGAAGATTTAGGAATAGGAATTGTAGTTCATATTTAAAGACAAAACTCTTACGTAGTAGGATGATAAGGATTAGATTGATTAGTAGTTTGCAATTCATTATGATTGCAAATTCATTATGTAGAGTTTGGCTGAGAAGGAT
Source organism: Achatina immaculata (assembly GCA_009760885.1). Lineage (NCBI taxonomy): Eukaryota > Metazoa > Mollusca > Gastropoda > Stylommatophora > Achatinidae > Lissachatina > Lissachatina immaculata. Next base: position 3,535,312 of record CM019714.1, read on the forward strand.
TTTCAGACAGGATGCTAGGATGTGAACTGTTAGCTAGTTTTTTTTTTTTCCTCATGGATCCAATGTGTAAATTTTTGATGCAGCTACGGGTTGTTTGTAACTGAAGAAATGTGAATTAGTTCTATTTAGCTTTTTGAGGACTAACTCCGATATTTTTGGTGATGTGAAGTTGTGTGTAAGGATCCATAGAGTTTTCAGTGAGTTAGTAAGCTGGCTTTTATTCCATCATGTTGAATGCCAGTTTTTCCTAGCTGAGAGTGATTATTGCCCACTCCCTCCCTATATGGCGAACTAGTTCTCGTCGGGAGAGGAGTTGGATTATTCATCTGTTTACTCAATTTATTGCTACATCCTCACTTATTCACCACTCATTTTTTTCCCATAATAAATATGTATAATTGCCACTATCAATTTGAGTGTTAGTGGTTCTCAAACTGTTGAAATGTGTTCGTTCTCAGTTACACATTAAAATTCCTCAGATGTAATCAGTAGATAGAGTAAGAAAAAGTAGTACAGTTTATCACTTGGGTGCGGCTTTACACAATTGCGAAGTACTTTATTTAGTGTCGTGTCTTGGCACATACCATACTATATCATTCTATTTTAATTAGTGCCCTGTCTTGGCGCATACCTTACTATACCATTCTGTTTTAATTAGTGCCGTGTCTTGGCACATACAATACTATATCATTCTATTTTAATTAGTGCCGTGTCTTAGCACATATCATACTATACCATTCTGTTTTAATTAGTGCCGTGTCTTGGCACATACCATACTATACCATTGTATTTTTATTGATGCCGTGACCAGGATAACGCCCGTCTCCACAACAATGAAGATTGTGCCGACCATGAAAACAAGGGCTGGTCTGATCAAAGGAAGATAATTTTTGGAAACAGGGGTCAAGGAAGGGTAAATTTCTCCTGTCACTGTTTTGTTTTTCATAATAGTCTCTTCCTGCACGGGTTTCTTAATCCAACAAAAATGTACAGGAAGAAGAAATAGAGAGAGGATAAAAAATATAAATTCACATAAATGCTATGTTTTAAAAAAATCGAATAAAATGAATAGAGCACTTAGCTGTAATTTGTAAGAAGTTGTGGCTTGTCCCACGCTGTGTCGGATGGTTAAGAAAATCGTCATCTGCAACTAATCCAACTCGACCCTGACACCCGCGACATTTTCTCTGATCCACCCCTATTAGCTTAAGTTCTTTTAGTATGGATATATTTGTTCTTTTTTTTTTTTGTGTCCACGATATTTTAAGAACTCTTCTGTAGCATTTACATTCAAAGGCATTTATGTGTTTCTCAGCTGTTTTGTTAAGTGTCCAGGTCTCACAGGCATATGTTGCGATGGGAAAGATACATGCCCTTAAAAATCTTATTTTTGTAGTTCTGTCTGTTCCTCTTCACAGATTCTTTAGTTGTTTTACTTTCTGAAGAGCGATAGATGTCCTCCTTTTAATTTCCACCATTGCATCTCCACTATTAGCTAGTAATGATCCAAGATATTCAAAATTTTCCACTTCTTCCAATTTTTCCTCATTGATACATATTTTGGCTGCCTTATTTGTTTTGTCAATTATCATCAATTTAGTTTTCTTCGCATTAAGATAGAGGTTTTGCTCTTTGCTGTTCTTACGGACTGACATAATTAGTTTTTCCATTCCTTTTTGTGTTGTGGACAGTAATACTGTGTCATCAGCATATCTAATCTCTGGTATTTCATAACCTCCAATTGTTATGGCATCGTAATATTCTTTGTCTACGTCTTCTCTAACATTCCTCATTATATTTTCAGTATTCAAGTTAAGTAAGGTGACAATATAGACAGTAAGGTGGCCAAATTAACAGGCATAAAATCCTTTGATGAGGTTGAAAGACTCGCCGAAGACAGGAAAAACTGGCGAACTACTTTGCGAGCCCTATGTGACGTTTAACGGCACGGGAAGGATATAAGATATAAGAAGGTGACAATATGCACCCCTGATGGACCCCTTGTTTTATGTCAAACCAAGTTGTTGTTTCACCATTTATTCTTACTGCTATCTGTTTGTCTAGATACAGCAGTGATGTTAATTGTATCAAACGTGTTGGAAATCCCTTTTTTTTTTCATTATTTCCCATAGTTTCTGGTGGTGTACACAATCAAATGCCACAGTTTAGAAAAGCAAAATTTGATACAAGCGAGAGAAAAGAAGAGTTAGTTACTTGTTTTATTTGATGTCTTTCTGTGTCAACAACAATTTCATAACATTTCTTTAGAAGCCTTCGCGGAGCCACATGAGGATATCGCCCTGTCCATGGACAACAGTTTTAAGAACCGCTGTTATAGATTAATTAGGTTCCATCCAATCCATCTTTTCAAAAAACAGCTATTCTCAATTCCGGTTCCGGTTTCGTTTACATTCTGTTTCATGGAAACAGTCGCCTAAACTGGCAATAATTTCAGCATTTATCGAGTTATGTCTCGTAAATTTGTATTTGTTTAATATATGGAATAAGAGACTGATTAAATTAGTGTGAGCCTGTGGACAAACTGCAGTGAAAATTTGGGTTTAAACACACGAAAATGTAAGTCATATATCCACATACTTGCCAAAAATGAATCGACTTGAGTTGTCAGGTGCATGTTGCCATTTTAAAAAATGGTTTCTGCAAGCACATTTGTTATTTACTTTTGGTAGAAAAATCATGTGAAGATGGAAGGATCACAGTCAGCTAGAATTAATTTAAGGATTTATCTCATACTGAAGATAAGAAGTAAATATGCAGTCCTTCCCTGTACGGGGACAGCTTATCCAATGTAGCCACAGGTAACAAAACTAAAGACCATCACTATATATTATGTTGATATCAGCAGCATTGTGTTGGGACATTTTATCAAGACCATTAGTTTTATTTTGAGATCATCAGTATTATGTAGAGACCTTCAGTATTATGGTGCAACCACCAGTATTATATTGTGACCATCATCTTTCCATTGGGACCACCAGTATTATTTTGAGACATTAGCATTATGTTGAAACTGTCAGTATTATGGTGGGGCCAGCAATATTATGGTGGGAGCAGCAGTATTATGTTGGGACCATCAGTATTATGTAGAGACCATCAATATTATGGTGTAACCAAAAGTATTATGTAGAAGCCATCAATATTCTGATGGGATCATCCGTATTATGTAGAGACCAACAGTATTATGGTGGGACCATCAGTATTATGTAGAGACCATAATTATTATGATGGGACCATCATTATTATGTAGAGACCATAAATATTATGGTGGGACCATCAGTATTATGTAGATAGCATTATGGTGGAAGGGTGTCTGAGTGGCAAAGTGGTTAGTGCACTGGTGTCTCATGGCGAAGGTCAGGGGTTCGAATCCAGCCGGGGGCATCCCAGTCACCCAGTTGTAGAAATGGGTACTCAGCTTCTTTTGGAGTTGGGGAAGGAAAGGCGGCCAGGCATGATACTGACCATATCACCCTCTAGTGTGCTGACAGGTCAAGGAAAATATGGGCACTAACACCATATCCCTATGTGCCCATAAGGCATGACAGGATTACCTTTACCTTTTTTACCTTATTATGGTGGAACCATTAATATTTTGTAGGAATAGTCATTATTATGGTGGGACCATCAGTATTATGTAGATAACATTATGGTGGAACCATTAGTATTTTGTAGGGATAATCAGTATTATGATGGGACCATCAATATTATGTTTAGACCATCAGTGTTATGTTGAGACCCATCAGTAGTATGAACCTCAAAGTAATATCTTTTGGCCTGCCTACTTTCTAGCATCCAGTGCAACAGTGTTGAAAGTATGAAGCTGACTGGCAGGGCTGAGAAGGGGAATTTGTACTTTCTCCACGCCAGTTATCCAGATGAAGCAACACAACCAACATTGATCTGTTTCAAAATCATCTTCTAAGATGAAAATGTTTCATCATGTTATGTTAGGAGCTTAATCCTGTTATTGGTTCAGTTTTTTAAAAATTATTTTTAAGACCTATTATATTGTTACTGTCAGAACTATGTTTAGACCACCAGTATATGTTGTGATCTACTCTGAATACATTTATGTTGTTCACATTTTGCTTCATTAACTTTGTCTTTCCTGCGTTGATCTTTATTCCTATGTTGTTTGCATTCTGAGTTAGCTTGTTTATTTTATCTTGCATATCTTTGTGACTGCTTGATAATAGACAAATGTCATCTGCAAAGTCAAGGTCCTCCAGCACTGTGTCAAAGTCCATTGTAATCCTCTATGTTTGTCTGATGTTGCCTCCTTCTTTAACCAGTCTACTGTCAAGATAAATAATGTTGGTGATAGTACACATCCCTGCTTCACTCCTGTTTGTACCCTAAAGCTGCTGGAGGTATGTTCTCCACAGATCACTTCCCACTGAAAACCTTCATATAGGGCTTTGATTACATTTACTATCTTATGGGGGAGGCCATGCCATCTTAGGATTTTCCACAGTGCGTCTCTGTTGACACTGTCAAGAGCTTTCTCAAAATCTATAAACAATGCATATGTTGTGCTATGCCACTCATTTGCCTGTTCTAATATTTGTCTAAGTACAAATATATGGTCCATGCATGATCTTCCTTTCCTAAATTCTGCCTGCTCTTTCCGAAGTTTTTCCTCAAGTGTTGGTACAATTCTGTTGATGATTATTCTGCAAAATACTTTACTGGTGAGTGGCAGTAGGGTAATGCCTCTCCAGTTCCCGCAGTCTCTGAGGTCACCCTTCTTTGATAGTTAACATATTGTTGGCAGAAATGCAGATGAAGCCACTGACAACAATTATTGAGGAAAGACGCTGTGCTCCGAATAACTGACAACTCACTACAAAAAATAGCACTAAGATGGACACCACAAGGGAACAGAAGTAAGGGTAGACCAAAAGAGACATGGAGAAGAACAACAGAAAGGATGTTGAGCAATAGAGGGCTCACCTGGGCAAGAGCAGAAAAAAAGAAGGACAGGCATTTGTGGAAAACCCTTGCGGAAGCCCCATGTGCCCTGGGCACTTAAGGTTCAGAGAGAGAGAGAGAGATATGTTGTGATCACCATTGTTATGTTCAGACCATCCGACCACTCTCATTATTTTCAGATAAACAGTATTACATTAAGACCACCTGTATTATGTGTAGATAACAAGTATTATGTTGAAACCGTCAGTATTATATTGAGGTCATGGGTATTGTCACACTCCTGAGAAATGATATCCAGGGAGAAGTTTTTAAAAATTTAATAAAACTAACATCCAAAAGATAAGAGTAAGGCATGATGGGATATAAAACAAACACGTGAATCAGAAACTGAAAGTAAGAAAGGTGAAACAGCACACATTCTTCTCAACCAGATAAACAAGTGAAATTCTCAGACCAGTTGAGGAACATCAGAACGTCTCAGAGGTAAGGAACATCAGAAGTTCTCAGAGTAGGTGAAGAACATCAGTTTTCAGAGTAGGTGAAGAACATCAGTTCTCAGAGTAGGTGAAGAACATCAGTTCTCAGAGTAGGTGAAGAACATCAGTTCTCAGAGTAGGTGAAGAACATCAGTTCTCAGAGAAGATGACGAACATAGATAACTAATTATTTAAATCATAGGGAAAAGACAATAAAAATTCTTTGGGTATGGCTTGAGAAGACAGATGTTGGACATCTTTGGAAAACTCAGGGAAAAAAGAAATGGAGAAAATCTTAATCTTATATCATTTTACTTGTTATGGATAATGATATTGTGGTGCTTATTTTAGATGATCACACTGAAGTTGAAGCAAGCAAAGAAGAGTTCAGAGCAGACAGAGGCTGGTACCCGAAGACTATCCATACGAGACAAGTTGCTGGTCAAAGGTTGGTATGTTTATTTATTTGTACATGAAACTGATTAGAGGTTTTTATGGTTATAATTGAAACAATTTTCAGGCAGTTCCTCGAATTGAGTGTTTTCATTGTACGATTACAAAATTATTGCATGTGAGTGTAATGTGAAATAAAAAAGTGAACTGTTATATAAAAGAATTATTATTTGTTAATAAAACACTGAAATACATTTAATTTAATGCTTTAGTTTTTTCGTGTATAAATGTTAGCAAGTGACAGGTAAAAAAAAAAAAAAAAGGTAACGGTAATCCCGTCATGCCTTAGAGGCACATAGGAATATGGTGTTAGTGTCCATATTTTCCTTGACCTGTCAGCACACTAGAGGGTGATATGGTCAGTATCAGCCTGGCCGTCTTTCCTTCCCCGATTCCAGAAGAAGTCTAACCCATTTCTACATTTGGGTTACTGGGGTGCCTCCGGCCGGATTCGAACCCCTGACCTTCGCCATGAGAGACCAGTGCACTAACCACTTCGCCACTTAGACTCTTTCCATCATCCCACCTTATGCAAGCAGCATATGTAAGACAAACTAATGTTATAATTTGTAAGGTGGGGTAAGGTAGGAGAAGCAGTTAGTTGATCACAGTCACATGATAAGTGCAGCTAACGTTTGGTTATTCAGTCTTGGACAGCAGAAGCAAGAAAATGGACACAGAAATATGTGTGCCTGCGTCATCTGTTGTCTGAGTCCTGTGTAGTGTGCGCGGGTGAAAATTTTGATATTTATTGATACTGATCGCTGTCTTCAATGTTAACTTCCAGTTGTTCCATGCCCCTCTTCCTAAATTTGTCAGAAGTTGAATCTGCTTTTCCTATTAGTCTACACATGAGAATGAAAACTTTGGTATTATGACAGTCTACACATGAGAGTGAAGACTTTGGTATTATGACAGTCTACACATGAGAATGAAGATTTTGGTATTATGACAGTCTACACATGAGAATGAAGACTTTGGTATTATGATAGCCTACACATGAGACTGACATGACAGTCTTCACATGAGAATGAAAACTTTGGTACCATGATAGCCTACATGTGAGACTGACATGACAGTCTACACATGAGAATGAAAACTTTGGTACCATGATAGCCTACATGTGAGACTGACATGACAGTCTTCACATGAGAATGAAAACTTTGGTACCATGATAGCCTACATGTGAGACTGACATAACAGTCTACACATGAGAATGAAAACTTTGGTACCATGATAGCCTACACGTGAGACTGACATGACAGTCTTCACATGAGAATGAAAACTTTGGTACCATGATAGCGTACACATGAGACTGACATGACAGTCTACACATGAGAATGTAAACTTTCCAGAAGTAACATTTCTTATAAGACTTTCTAGAAATAATATTTTTACATGACTTTCAGGAATAAAATTTCAAATATAACTTTTCCAGAAGTACAAGAGATGGAAGAAAATATGCCAGGAACATGTGAGGTTGTCTTTCCTGACCCAAATTGTTTGCACCATTTCTGCCTGACAGTCTCACCAGATGTTGGATTTTGGCAAGGAGGACGATTTCGCTTTTCTGTCATGGTGCCTGATGAGTATAACATCGTGGTGAGTTTTGGTGTGAACTGGTAACTGTTACATCATGTTGAGTTTTTGTGTGAATTGTATCACATTATGATTTTTTTCTTCAGTGAATTGATGAGCATAAAATTAAGTTGAATTTTTGTGTATGAAATTGTTACATTGTAGTCAGGATGACTTTGAGAACTGGTAATGTATGATGTCTGTATATGAACTGGTAATATTTGGTGTCTATATAAGAACTGGTAATATTTGGTGTCTGTATAAGAACTGGTAATATTTGGTGTCTGTATAAGAACTGGTAATATTTGGTGTCTATATAAGAACTGGTAATATATGATGTCTGTATAAGAACTGGTAATGTATGATGTCTGTATAAGAACTGGTAATATATGATGTATGTATATGAACTGGTAATGTATGATGTCTGTATAAGAACTGGTAATATTTGGTGTCTATATAAGAACTGGTAATATATGATGTCTGTATATGAACTGGTAATATATGATGTCTGTATAAGAACTGGTAATATATGATGTCTGTATATGAACTGGTAATATATGATGTCTGTATATGAACTGGTAATGTATGATGTCTGTATAAGAACTAGTAATATATGATGTTTGTATATGAACTGATATTATATGATGTCTGTATAAGAACTGGTAATATTTGGTGTCTATATAAGAACTGGTAATATATGATGTCTGTATAAGAACTGGTAATGTATGATGTCTGTATAAGAACTGGTAATATATGATGTATGTATATGAACTGGTAATGTATGATGTCTGTATAAGAACTGGTAATATATGATGTCTGTATAAGAACTGGTAATATATGATGTCTGTATAAGAACTGGTAATATATGATGTCTGTATATGAACTGGTAATGTATGATGTCTGTATAAGAACTAGTAATATATGATGTCTGTATCTGAACTGGTAATATATGATGTCTGTATAAGAACTGGTAATATTTGGTGTCTATATAAGAACTGGTAATATATGATGTCTGTATAAGAACTGGTAATATTTGGTGTCTATATAAGAACTGGTAATATATGATGTCTGTATATGAACTGGTAATATATGTCTGTATAAGAACTGGTAATATTTGGTGTCTGTATAAGAACTGGTAATGTATGATGTCTGTATAAGAACTGGTAATATTTGGTGTCTGTATAAGAACTGGTAATATTTGGTGTCTGTATAAGAACTGGTAATATTTGGTGCCTGTATAAGAACTGGTAATATTTGGTGTCTATATAAGAACTGGTAATATGATGTCTGTATAAGAACTGGTAATGTATGATGTCTGTATAAGAACTGGTAATATATGGTGTCTATATAAGAACTGGTAATGTATGATGTCTGTATAAGAACTGGTAATATTTGGTGTCTATATAAGAACTGGTAATATATGGTGTCTGTATAAGAACTGGTAATGTATGATGTCTGTATAAGAACTGGTAATATTTGGTGTCTGTATAAGAACTGGTAATGTTTATTGTCTCTGTGGGAACTGGTAGTTTTGGTGTGTGTATTTAAGCTGATAATGCTGATCTCTGCATATGGGTTGGCAGTGCTTGGCATTTGTGTGACTTGAACATTTTGGTTTCTGTGAACTTTGGATACACTATGCTTGATATATTGTGTTAGCTGTAACAACTAATCAGGCCTGTGTTGAAAGTATAAAATATGTGAGATGTAGATAATATCATTCATTCATTCATTTGCATGTCCCCTGCAGAACTTTTGCCTCCCAAACAGCACTCCTGTAGGCCTTTCGGTTGTGAGCAAGATGGCCTGCTGCTGCTGCATCCATTTGCAGATCGTCAACGATGTCGTGCAGCCATCTTCGTTTTGGTCTTCCTCTCTTTCTTTTTCCCATTATGTATCCTTCCAATATGGTCTTCTCTAAATTATCATGACGTTTAATGTGTCCAAAATATTGAAGTTTTCTCTCTTTAATCCTCTTTACTAGCCAGCCTTCTTCAATATTAAGCTCTTGTAGTATAGATATATTTGTTCTTTTTTGTGTCCATGATATTTGGAGAACTCTTCTGTAGCATTTACATTCAAAGGCATTTATGTGTTTCTCAGCTGTTTTGTTAAGTGTCTAGGTCTCACAGGCGTATGTAGATAATATAGAATCACAATATTTTGGGTTCTTTTTATGATATCTGGACTTTGTTATCATGATGTCTGGGTCTCTATATTTAAAGGGTAAAGCAGATATGAAGTGTCATGTAAAAAAACATTTTTTTCGTGTAGGAAATGATATGGATCTTTAAGTTTCATTGATGTAGGAAAGCCCAGGCCAAATCGGCATTTATGAAAATGAAAAATATACTGTCCAAAAAAGAAATGCATAACTACTGATGACCCAAATTTTAGCCATAACTTTGATATTCTATAGATTTTTAAATTGAATGAATAACATTTTCAAATTGAACACAATAATACCTAAGGATTTAAACACTCACTTGACAGTTTCTTGCATCTATATGATGAGAATTTGTTAGTCCCAGGGGTTCTCAAGTTAGTATGGTGTCTGGCTTCCACTTGCTTCGATTAGTGACTGACATCTCCTGGGCATAGATGCGATCTGATGTACACCTGTGGGATGGCTGCCCACTCTTCCTGGAGTGCCTGCCAAAGATCATGACGATTGGCTGGAGAAACGTTTCGGTGACAAACATGTCTTTGCAGCTCATCCCATAGGTTCTTGATCGGATTCATGTCTGGAGACAGGGGTAGCCAGGGAAGGGTGAGAATGTTGTTGGAAGTCAGGAACTGTGTGGTGAACTGGGCAGAATGGGGGTCTGGTGTTGTCCTGTTGAAACACAGACCTTTGCGCACCCAAAAATAGAAGGACATGGGGTTTTATAATTTCATTGATGTATCGTTGCACATTCAAACCTCATTCATTCTGCACCTTTGGACTCCTTCCATTGAAATTGATCATTCCCCATACCATTACACCTCCACCATGCGACGGAGTTTAATCAGTGAAATTTTGGGCAAAACGTTCATATGGCCTACGGTAGACCTTTCTCTGCATATCATGGCGGTGCAACAAAAAGGAAGACTCGTCACTAAACCAGACACATCTTTATTGATTGTCAGTTGTCCAGGGCTGATGCTGGTTGGCCCAAACAAGTTGATTTTGGCGATGGCGTCATTAAGACAGGACCTTGGTGAGGTCGTTATGCCACCAGTCCAGCTTCATACAATCTGTTCCGGATGGTTTGATCAGACACATGACGTCCTGCAACAATGACTAAGCACTTGAGGAAACTGTTGTAAACCTGTTTCTGAGGTGATGAACCAGAATAAAATGATCAAGAGCTGCTGTTGTCACCATGGGTCATCCACTGCGGTGCCGGTCTTCAACTGAGCCAGTGACTTGGAAGTGGTGCCAAAGTCAACTTGGTATTCTGCTGCATGTTTGAATGCCTGGCAACCTGACTTTGACTTACACCTGCTTGCAGGCGACCAATAGCAATGTTTCGTAAATTTTGCAATAGATGCACCATAATTGTCTGCTTGAAATTTAACTGAATTTGCTTGTGTAACCTCATCCTTTTATAGGGTTTCATTTGCATGGGAAGTGAGTTGTGCTTACCACAAAAATCACGACTTTTCCATAAACACAACGTGAGTTACAGTAAAATAAAAATGCGTGATTAGCAGTGGCAGCTACATGAGAACAGCAAAATTCATGCTAAATCATGGACCTGATATCTAGGTGACAATTTTTGGTTTGGATTGAGATACCTGGGAAAAAATTTTTTGTCATAACATATAAAAAATGAAACTTATATAAGCTGTGTTTCTTTTTTTTGCACAGTATATCTCTCTCTCTGAACCTTAAGTGCCCAGGGCACATGGGGCTTCCGCTAGGGCTTTCCACAAATGCCTGTCCTTCGCCTTTTTTTCTGCTCTTGCCCAGGTGAGCCCTCTATTGCTCACATCCTTTCTGTTGTTCTTCGCCATGTCTCTTTTGGTCTACCCTTACTTCTGTTCCCCTGTGGTGTCCATCTTAGTGCTATTTTTTGTAGTGAGTTGTCAGTCATTCGGAGCACATGTCCCAACCATCGCCATCGTCTTTCCTCAATAATTGTTGTCAGTGGTTTCATCTGCATTTCTGCTAATAAGATGTTATTTCTTATGGTGTTTGGCCAAAATATTTTTCTAATTCTTCGTAAACATTTAGTCTGGAAAGAATTCAACTTGTTTTCTATGGTTTTGGTGATTTTCCAGCATTCACTTCCATAGAGTAGTACACTTAGAACATTACTCTTGAATATCCTGATTTTTATATTTATGCTTAGTTTATTTGATTTCCATATATTCTGCAGCATTGCAAAAGCCTGGTTTGCTCTAGTAAGTCTGCTGTTGATGTCCTCTGCACAGTATATACTGTGCAATAAAGTTCTGTCGATGAATGCCAGAGAGAGAATTATTCGGTGTTACATTGAACCCATCTTATTATATGGAAGTGAAGTATTTACTGTAACAAAGAGCATTCAAAATTAATGGAAGCAGGTAGTAAAGAGGATTAAACAGAGAAAACTTGAATATTTTGGACACATTAAATGTCATGAGAATTTAGAGAAGACTGTCTTGGAAGGGTACATAATGGGGTAAAAGAAAGAGAGGAAGAGCAAGGCGAAGATGGCTGCAAGATGTTGATAATCTACAAATGGATGCATGAGCAGCAGGGTATCTTGCTTACAACCAAGAGGCCTACAGGAGAACTGTTAGGGAGGCAAAGTTCTGCAAAGGACATGCAGATGACTGACTGAGTGGAGATGTGGTTCCTAAGAAAAATGATACCATGGAAGGCCAAGAAAACAAATGAAGAAGTTCTAATGGAGGCTGGCCAAAAGAGAAAAATTATGGCAAAATTCAGAACATGACAGTCCAGATTTGTAGGACATGTTTTAAGAAGAGACAAACTGAACACCTAGTGACAACAGGAAAACTGGAGGAAAAAAGGGACAGAGGTAGAAAAAGAAAGAAGATACTTAATGGACTAAAAAGAATGGCACAGAGGGCGCTCCAGAACACCTCTTATAGAAAGAGCAAAGGGTAGATGGTTGTGGAAATCAGTGACAGTCATTATCCGACCGGCATGGACCAGAGAGAGAGAGAAAGATGTAGGTAAAGCTAACAGTAGTGGATATGAGGCTTTTTCTTGCCAGTCTCATTATTTGTTATCATTTCTGTGCTGCCACATATGTCTATATGTCTACAGCCTCATAATTTGCACATTTTATTTTACTGTATATTTTGTCTGCAAATCTTATCTTTGCTCTTTGTACAAGTACTACAAGAAAAATGAATACACACTAGAAAACTTTTATTAGCCATATATTTTCCAGATTTTTAATATTCAGATTTTGTAATGAAAGAAAATGCTTACTTTTATAAATGTTGCAGTAAAATTTAATATAACCTAAAAAAAAATTTTTTTTTCATTTGTATTTTGCTTCTGGCCATGTTTTGTGGTGGTCAGCGAGTAGAGGTGGTAAATATTTGCTTTGATGTCCTCTTTTCATTGCTGAAGTGTCTTGGTGGAAGTATCTTTGCACCACAGTTTTAAGGGAAGAAGTCAAGATGAGAATCAAGGAAGTGACATGTTCCAACCTAATTGTTGGGATGTTGCTAACTGTTTATTAACTGTCATAACATAGTTTTCAGCTCATCGGGAAGTTGTGAATAACACCATTGAAGGCTTCCCATGCTAGCTTCTCATTCATCTGAAGAAATGAATCAGAGTTTTTGTCCTTGACCAGTTCATGAATCTGTGAGCTGACAAAGATTCCTTCCTTGTTATTAACATCAGTCAGTCACTGACATTTTCTGATCAGGTGCTAGAATGCCTTTCCTTTCTGAGTCAACCTCTTGACAAAGTTCTTCATTAGCCCTAGTTTAATATGGAAAGAATGATTATGTTCTGGTTGGTCATCTAGAGGATTTTGTTGGACGTTCTTATTTCCAAGCTCCAGTATTTTCCTCTAAGACCAGATTTTTCTTTTCTAGTGTGAAGTTCTTGACTATCCCCCTCATAGAGAAAATGACAATACTTGGTGTATGCTAACTAATCTGTGTAAGACTGCAAGAACCTTCAGGTCTTCTCATATCTGCTGCTGATGGTCTTCATATTTAATGGCTTCAAGAAGTATTTTTTATACTTTTATAGGCCTCTTTCATGTGTGCAGCATGACCTAGAGGAGTGTTTCCTAACCTTTTTGGATTATTGCCCCACCTGAACCCTCAAAGATTTTGATGCGTCCCCCCCTTTCCCCCACAGAATAATAATAAACCAAGTTCTGAAAAAGTATCATCATCACCTTTCACATTCCTTGAGAGCACAGGCCATGGATAAAGGCTCTCCGTGGGGGGTGATAACGCTCGATAAGGTAATCAGCGACCCATATCCGATATGCCAGTGTCAGGGTTAGTGACCCATAGCTGACCAAGACCCTGTTCCACCTCTCCTTGGTACCCCCAGTAACAGGCACAGCCTGGCTAGCGGGCCAGGGATTGCCATAGTCCCCATGGTTGTAGAGTCAGCTAAAGAACCGTTGCACCCCCCTGCTTTTCAGCTGTACTGCGGGACTGAAAAAGTAGCTACCATAACCTGCTCCCACGCCAATACGATGCTGTGCCTCAACATCTCTACAGCATCGGCTGCAAAGAACAATAGCTTGCAGTTACAGGAAGTTCGTACAAGTACAAGTACAAAGGCTCCCCAGTCATCCCTATTCTTGGAATTATTCTCTACTTCCTTCCATGTGTATCCCTTGTCTCTGAGCACTGTCATAATTTCTCTTCTCCAAGTAAGTCTAGGTCTTCCTCATTTTCCGTTTCCTTGAGGATTCCATGTCAGTGCTTGTCTTTGCTATGCTGGTGTCGGGTTTCCTCAGAGTGTGACCAATCCACCTCCACTTCCTAGACATAATTTGTAGGTTCATGTCCTGCCCTTTCCTAGACCTCCTCATTCCTGATCTTGTCCTGTAAATCCTCCTCAAGCAGTAGTTCATGAATGTTTGTATCTTCTGTTTTACTGTCTTGGTTTTAACCCATGTCTCCAAACCATATAGCAAGACAGTCTTTACATTTGTATTGAAAAGCTTAAGTTTGATCCTTTTTTGATGTTCTTAGATGACCATGTTTTGTTAAGTTGGATAAATGCTGTCCTGGCCTTGGTTATTCTAGCTTTAACATCCTTTTACATTCCCCCATATTTATATATGCATACGAAAGCTGGAAATCAACTAAAGAAATAGACAAGAAATTAGACTCTTTTGAAAACAAATACCTAAGGAAAATACTTGGTATAAAGTGGAACGAATTCAAGAACAATGCAGAGATAAGACAGATGAGCAAACAACAACCCATCTCATGGGTGATCAGAAAAATAAGATGGACATATGTAGGCCATGTGATGAGAAGAAACAATTAGAGAGTTCCAAAACAAGCTATCAAGTGGAGCACAAAAGGCAAAAGAAAAAGAGGTCGACCGCGTGAACGCTAAAGAGGACATTGTTAAGAGAAGCCAGTTTAGTGGGCATAATATCCCTTGATGAGGTTGAAAGATTCGCTGAGAACAGGAAAACTTGGCAGACAACTATGTGAGCCCTATGTGATGTTTAAGATGTAAGATATTTATCCACCATGCTGCCTAAATATGTGAAATACTTTACTTCCTCAGTTGGCACTCCCTCAATTACTATGAGCCTATTGCTTGCACTATTATTTTTCATTATCTTTGTTTTTTATCTGTTAATATATAGTCCCAGTTTAGCTGAATTGTTGCTTATGATCTGAAGTTTCTCTTGCATTTGTGTGTGACTGTGTGCCAGAAGTGCCACTGTTATACAAAATCTGTTTCACCACATCATCTGCAAAGTCAAGATCTTCCAATTGGTTCCATGGAGCCCATTGTATCCCATTTCTTTTTCTTAATGTGGTAGTTTTCATGATCCACTCAATTGCTAGAAGAAATAGAAATGGTGATAGCAAACATCTCTGCTGCACGCCTGTTTCCACTTTAAAACTTTCTGTGAGAGTTCCTCCATGTGCGATTCTACAAGTTGTTCTTTCATTTACAGTCTTTATAAGGTTTGTTATCTTGGCTGGGATACCATAGTGTTCCAGTAGTTTCCATAGCATTCATGATCTAAACTATCAAATGAATGTAACTAATGGCGAAGAATTCTACTCCATTGACCGTTCTATTATTATTTGCATTGTAGCAATGTGGTCAGTACAGGGTCTTCCTTGCCTGAAATCTGCTTGCTTTTCTCTTAGTTTACTATCTCTTTCTGTCTCTCTCTGAATCTTAAGTGCCCAGGGCACATGGGGCTTCCGCAAGGATCTATGGGAAGATAACAATCACTTACATGATCCATAGGAAGATAACAATCACTTATATGATCTATAGGAAGATAACAATCACTTACATGATCCATAGAAAGATAACAATCACTTACGTGATCCATAGAAAGATAACAATCACTTATATGATCTATAGGAAGATAACAATCACTTACATGATCTATAGAAAGATAACAATCAGTTATATGATCTATAGAAAGATAACAATCACTTACATGATCCATAGAAAGATAACAATCACTTATATGATCTATAGGAAGATAACAATCACATACATGATCTATAGAAAAATAACAATCAGTTATATAATCTATAGAAAGATAACAATCACTTACATGATCCATAGGGGGTGAAGGCACTGTCTGATTAGGCAATCAGCAACCAATAGCTGATATACTAGTGTCAGGTTTAGTGAACCATAGCTGACTAAGACCCTATCTCTTGGTACCCCCAGTAACAGGCCTAGCCTGGCTAATGGGGCAGGGATCACCATAGTTCCCATAGAAGTGGAGTCTGCTAATGAAGTATTTCACATCCCCTTCTTTCTAGCTGCACTCCGGGACTTAAAACAGGTTTATAACCCACTCCCAAGCCAATACGATGCTTTGCCTCAGCACCTTCACAGCATCGGCTGCAATGAACACCAGCTCCCAGTTACAGGGAGATAGCGCAAGACAAGTCAAGTCAAGACATGATTTATAGACTCTCACTGTTTGAATAAAACACTGAAGGGCACTGACTATCCTTTATTACTCAACCAACCACAGAAATACACAACACATGAATTACAGCAAGTATATGGTACCCAGGGCTTGTTTTGGTCTCCTAACTTACAACAGAAATAATGGTGAATTGCTGTCTTGATTAAGGAAGTAATTGCACATTTCTGAGATGAAAAGATTACTTCATCACACATATAACAGAAATTATCAACACTGTTTAATGCATTTCCACAGCATCTTGAAAATAAAATTAGAAACAGTTTTTAAAATTAATGGCAGTTTCACAAAAAAAAAAGAAAACAAAGAAAAAAACGACAGGTTAGTGCTAGAACTTCAAACAAAATACAAGAAAACCAAACTCTCATTGAATCACATGCTTGGGCACAGCAGTGTCAACCTAAATTCTTTGGACTGATAAAACTGAATATCTCTGTAACTCCCAAAATTAGCGCATGATGACGGTAAGAGCTAATGGTTTTTTTTTTTGTTATGTTAGAACTAATAAGAGTTGATTATTTTAAAGGCAGAAATAAATTTTGTGTCCACCAGTGATCACACACATTCAAAACTATTCACACGGATGTAAAAAAATAATCACACAGATGTACAGAATTAATCATATGTACAAAACTAATCACATGCATGCATGTACAAAAATAATCACATACAGAAATAAAAAAAAAATTAAAGACATGCATGTATAAAAATAACAAAATGGCTGATTTTGTGATTGATTATATTTCTGTGACAGCCTCCCAAAGTGATGTGCAGCACCCGGCTTTATCACCCAAACATCACGGAAGTTGGAGAGGTGTGTCTCAGTTTACTGCGCCAGAATTCTTATGACAGCTTGGGTAAGACATTCTACTATTTCATGATAATTTAATGCTTGCATATTCTCATAAAATGTTGTTGTTTCAAGGAAATTTCTACTTAGGAAGGAGTTTTGTTTATAAAATGTGGTGAAGCCAGTCACATGCACTGAAATAAATGATCTAAAAAAATGATATCACTTATTTATGTGATTTGTGGAGGAATTTGGAGCAATCAAAGATTTGTCAGGCAATCAAGGATGATGATCTTATCTAATAATATATATACACAAAAAAGTTCAGCAACAAATGTTTGGAGCTGAATAAAGTTTTGTAAAGTAAATCATGCAAAAATGAAATCTGGTGAAATAAATATTTCAACATTCATTTAGTCTCTCTGGGAAGTGACCCATGATTGACCACTCCTTGACAAAACAGAGTACTGGCAAGTTTCCTGAAAATATATACTTCTCTTGACTCCAAGGTGTCCAGCAACATCATTTCATGAAGTTCCAGCTTGTAGATTTCCTATGGCATGGACATCTTCATGATTACTCCAAAGATATTTCACTGAGGAGTTGGCAAATTTGATAAAACTCCCTAGCTCCTCCTTTGGCATGCTGGTGACTCCAGTGCCATCATTGATGTGCTTTTATAGAATTATGGGAGTCCACCACTGTAGGTTTCCCACAATTTGACTTCAAGGAAACCCAGAAATATGCATAACTTGGACCCATTTTTGTTCCCATGGTGACACCATTGATTTGGTCAAAGTATTCACCATTGAATTCAAAGGAATTTAGGTTGAGCATCAGCTCTGCAAGTCTTATTTTGGTATCAGTGTTAGTAGTGGGGTGAGGGTCTTTATCAAGAAATTGGTGGAGTGCTAAGAGTCCATCCTCATGGGATGGGGGATAGAGGTGTAAATGAGCAGACATCAAGGAGAAAGATGTGATAGGTGTGGTGCTGGGAGAGTTTGATCACATCAAAAGTTGTTAAGGCGTGGTTGGTATCTTTCAAATAAAAGGGCAATTTGAGTAGTAGCAGCTGGAAAATGCTGTCCAAAAAGTCAGAAATGTGCTCCGTGGGGCATGAACATGCTGATACAATATACAAAATACCCTAACCGTAAACCTAAAACACAAACTCACATACATAAGGTACAATAGTACTATTATGCAAAAACATTACCCCAGTAAAAAAAAAATTACCAGCAAGTGAACACTTAAAAAAAAAAAAGAGCCATCCTGGCATGTTACATTGTGGAGATACTCGAAGGTTATTAACCATTATTGCCGTACAAAGCCGGCATATAAATATTAAACAAGCTACACAACCACTTCATTCCCATAGTAAGACACAAATAAGGAAACAGTACAACACTAATGTGAACAAAAGCAATTGTCTTTCTTACCTTACTGAAGAAATAACATTGTCACTATTATAGGTTCTAAGGACTGTAATGGCCGGAGGTGGGGTGGAAGATAAGCTCTCCACTCCAATTAAATGTCTCCAAGGCATGCGTCTTAAATAGCCTCTGACAGTCTAAGTCCAGCTCCTGGTCTTCTTGTGGCAGAACTGTTTAAACTGACAGGAGAAGGGGTGAAGGCGAGTATCTGGTGCCTGAAAACCAGACGCTTCGGGTAGATGAGACTTGTTAGGCTTGGTTGGTTGCTCCATATAGGAGGAGGAAAACTCTGATTTCAAACCCATTGCTGTCTTGTAGGGTAGGCTCTGGCCAGAGTCAAAGGCTAGTGGAGTAAACCATAAACAAACCGGTGGAAGGCAAGGGGGAAACCAATACTGTACATTCCCAAGAACAATCATGACAATCCACAATTCTTTAAATCATAACGACGTTAATGGGGGTTCCAGTTGAACCACCTCGTCCAGTAGGGACCATCACATGCGACAGGTGATACCAGATCATCATCCAACTACTGTACGCAAAGAAATCACAAGTAACGCCACAGTAATTACAACATGGAACTTTAGAACGCTAACAGAACTTGGAAAACATCGAACAATAAATGAAAAGAATGGAAATTAACATCCTTGGTTTATGTGACATGACTGGAGCAGGAAGCAGAGATCATAAAGACTTCAAAATAATATATTCAGGGGGAAACCAGTGTAGAAACGGACTTGGCATAATATTGGATAAGAAGACAGCAAGAACCATGAAAGGTTTCTGTTGCATGTCAGACAAAGTGTTAATGGCTAAATTACAAGGCCACCCAATAGACACAAATCTCATCCAGGTATACACACCAGCTTCAGAAAGCTCTGATGATGAGTCACAAGTATGCCACAGGAAGAGCTGAAAAAATTTATTGAATTTGCAAACTCACTCAGTAATAACATAAAATTCACTTATGAAATTTCTGACAAGTCTGTAAACTTTTTAGACATTAAAATTTTTATTGGCACAAACAGGCTTGTCACTTCTGTATTTTACAAGCCCACCAACAGCCACAACTATTTGCTTTACACCTCCTCCCATTCTGTAAGAGCTCTATCCCATACTCCCAACTCCTCCGTCTTCACCACATATGTCAGGATAATTTGGACTTTATAGATTAGCCCAACAAGTTATTAGAATTTTTCCGTCATCACCACTACCCAGAAAAGGTCCTTCGTGAAGCCTTCATCTGTATCCAACTAGCGAACCGCAAAGAAGTATTCAGGAAAAAGCCTGTCACTCCATCTGACAAAGTTAAGTTAGTACTGCCTTTCCTCCCGCATGGTCAGATGGTTAAGAAAATTCTTTATTGTCATCTGCCGCTAATCCAACTCAACCGCAGCACTCGCGACATTTTTCTGATCCACCCCTATTGGCATACAAACGTGAGCCATACTTTAAGGACATCCTCGTCCACAGCCACTTGAAGCAGAGCTTTACATATGTTGGCATTAGAAAGTGTTACTGCCCCCACTGCATTACCTGCCCGGTAGTCTGGGAAACAAAAATGATCACCTTTCCCAAAACTATCCTCACTCTTCATGAGGGATTCACATGCGAGTCCCGCAGTGTGATATATGTCATCATTTGCAAAAGATGCAGGATAACATATATTGGTGAGACTGGCCTCAGATTAGAAGGCCGCATGCAAAAACATCTGTACGACATCACCCAGCATGCTTCAAAACCAGTCCCAAATAATTTCAGTGGCCCCAACCACAGAGGCAAATCTGATTTTCTGGTAACAGCCATCAAACAATGTCACACAGATGACACAAGCCGCCTGGTGCTTGAGAACTGCTGCATTCAAAATTATGGGATGCTGGAACCACATGGGTTAAACTCGCTGTTCCGCTATACTTAACATTCTCTTCAATATCATAGTACCTGCCCACTAAGCTCCATCCCCTTCTTACTTGTCAAACCTCCTAACACTGTCACTTTGCAACCCATTTTCACTATTCATCTATTTCAACTTCTCCTGGCTAGGTCAACACTGTATCACTCTCTCTCTCTCCTCCATGGTTCCCCATCCACCACCCCCAGTTACAACCCACTGACCACATATCACAGGTCTCTGTTTAAACAGTCTCTACTAAATCCATTCCTGACAGCACTGCTGGACAAGCCACATCTTACAATTTACAGCTAAGTACTCTTTTTAAAAAAAAATCTTTTTTAAATAGTATTCATGTGAATCTATACTTTATCTCCTCTCTCTATTTCTTCATCCTGTATGTTTTTGTATGATTAAGGCTCATGCCAAAACATCACAACTTTGTAGTCGTTAAGTAATAAAGCTTTTCCTATTTTTTTCCTAGTTTATACATTCTGGTATCACAGCTTTACTGCAGTGCTTCGTGTATAGTTGTATACTTATACACTAATTATTGTGTTGATGAGATAAAAGAATTTTTCAACAATCTGGACATGGCATTGAAACAGTGCAAACCATGGGAAGTAAACTTTGTGCTGGGTGATTTAAACGTGAAAGTAGGGACTGAACAAGATAATGAAGCTACTGACAAATATGGACTAGGTATCAGAAATACAAGAGGAAAGATATTGATTGAGTGGGCAAAAAAGAATAAAATGATAAATACTTGGTTTAACAACACCCAAGGCAACTATGGACATGGAAAAGCCCAAATAACATATGTAACCAGATAGATTACATTATGATCAACATAAGATTCAGGAACTCACTAATATCCGTGAAAACAAGACCAAGTGCAGACTGTAACAGTGACCACATCCCAGTTGTAGGAAAAGTGAGAATCAGGCTAAAGAGGTTAAAGGTAGCAGCTAAAAACGAAGAACTAGATAGAGAACTGTTACAGAAAGATAAGGCAATACAAGAACAATATAGGACAATATAGGACCATAGTACATAATAGGTGTAATGATATAGAGAAGATTGAAATGAGTGATGAACAATGCTTAAAGACTATTCATCAAACATCTATCGAAATCCTACCTCCAAATAAATGACACGCCAAACAGGAGTGAATGACAAAAGAAATTTTGCAACTAATGGATCGGAGAAGTCTTGAGGAAGATAAAGAAGAATATGACAAAATAAATAAAGAAATAAGACACACATGAAATAAAGCTAAAGAAAGTGGCTAAATAAGAAATGTAATGAAATAGAGACACACCATCATGGAAACGCAAGAGATATGTACAAACAAATAAAGGAGTTAACAAACAAAAGGGCATACCACAATACTGGTTGCCTGAAGTCAAAGGAGGGGCATACAATAATGGACAGAGATGAAATAATGGCACAGTCGTGTGAATACATTAAAGAACTCTGTGAGGACAATAGAAGCGAAATAGGTATATGAAATAATAATGAAGGGCTTCCCATATTAAAAGCAGAAGTGGAAGAAGCCATCAAACACATGAAGAATAACAAAGCACCAGGACCAGATAAAATCACCAAGGAAGAATTGGAAACATTAGGAGAGCTTGGCATAGAAACAATTACCAGATTGCTGAATGACATCTATAACAGTAGACCACCAGACCTTTTACAATCGGTTTTAATTGCCCTACCAAAGAAACAAGGTGCAGTTGAATGGGAAGACCATTGAACCATTAGTCTAGTGAGCCATGTTGCCAAAATCCTGCTTTGTATTGTCGTGAGAAGAATCAGGGGGCAAAATAAAACCAGAAATCGCTGAAGAACAGTGTGGCTTCGTCAAAGTAAAAGGTATAAGTAATGCCATATATATATTGAGAACACTGATGGAAAGATCAATAGAAGTAAAAACGGACCTATACCTATGTTTCATAGACTACTGTAAAGCATTCAATAAAATGAGACACACAGAAATTATAAGAATTCTGGAAGACATCAACATAGATGGGAAAGATCTGAAACTTATCAAAAACATATATTGGCGGCAATCAGCAGCAGTGAAGGTTGAGAACCAAATAAGAGCATTGCAAGACATACAATTGGGAGTGAGACAAGGATGTGTTCTATCTCCTGGCCTCTTCTCCTTGTACAGCGAAAACATAATGAGAAATATAGAGAACATGCCAGGAATATCAGTTGACGGGTACAACCGTAACAACTTAAGAAATGCAGATGACACTGTTCTGATTGCTAAAAGTGAAGTGGAGCTACAGGCTCTTCTGGGCGTCATAGTTCATGAAAGTAAAAGTAAAAGTCTCAGCCTGAATAAAAAAGAAGACTTAAGTGATGGTCATCTCAAAGAAAAGAATACCACCAATCGATGGCACAGAGCTGAAACAAGTTGATAGATTCAAGTACTTAGGAATAATTATAACAGTTGATGGGAAATGTCACAATGAAATAAAAAGCAGATGTGCTCAGGCCAAATAAGCATTCCAGAAAATGAGAAACATCTTGTACAACAGATCCATATCAATGGAAACAAGATTCCGAGTACTTAAATGTTACATTTAGCCATTTTTGTTTTATGGGTGTGAAGCAAAGGTCATGAAAAGGCAGAGAATGCAGACACTAGAACCACCAGAAATGCAGTTACCTGATGGAAGGTGACTCGCCTTTCAAGCAATAATCTCTCTCCTCCTCCTCATCCTCCAGCTTCCATATACGCCATCATCATTCCTTTTTAAGGTAAATGCAGGCTTTTATATTTTTAATTTGATTAATGTACATTTTTATTCAAATATTATGTGTTAATATTGTACCTTAAAATCCATTGTATTTACTGTTAAAATAATTTTGAAAATTTGAGTTTGTGGAACCCAGGAGCAGATTAATCCAGTTCTTATTATTTTAAAGGGGAAAAATTGTCTTGGAACTCGAATGATTTAGAACTCAAATGGGGTTCTGGAATGGATTAAGTTCTTCTTCTTCTTCGTTCGCATTGTCTGTCTATATCTGCAGTCCTGTCTCTTGGATAAATTTCACTGTTTTTTGTAACTCATGTATGGAACCGTAGAGCTTATCTTCTTTAGTGGTTTCACTGGGCCAGTAATTAGGATTAAGTTCAAATTCCAAGGTATCACTGTATTCTACACTTGATATGAGAACATTTCCTAACTCAGTATTATATCAGATCTGCAACACGTGATCAATCAATTACACGACTAAATCACTGTACTCGAAGTTTCAAAAGTATCAGTTCTTTGTAATCACTTGAATCACTTGAAACACAATTTCTGTCTGTCATAAAACTAACTCTGGTTCTAAACTGATCTTCTGAATAACTATTGCTCTAATTGTCCATCTATTCCATCTGTTGTTACCTATGTCTTATTTCTCTCTTGTGTCTTCTCTGATTTGTGTTCTCCTTCTGCTGTTCTTCTCTGTTTGTCTGCCCTTCTCTTATCTGCCCTCTGATTTCTTCTGACAGTCTTCCTCTGCTGTCTGAATCGGCCTTCGCTTACTGACCGTCTTTGGTTGGACGATTCCCCGCTCGATCATCCCTCTCTGTCTGCAGTTCCTCTCACTCCCTGATTGTCTGTTCTTCCATCTACTGTTCTTCTCTTCTCTGTCTACCTCTGACAATCCCTTCATTTGTCTGCTAACCTCTGGACTTCCTGTTCTTGGGGGCTCCTTCCTTCTCATGCTCCTTACTTTGATGTCTGGACCGGTCTCTATTCACTGACCGTCCTTGTTCCTCCGTCTTCGGGCTCCCTGATTATCCAAGATTATCCAACTGCCCCATGACTTATATGTCATAAGTCAACTGTCCAATAGGCTACACCTCTAAATATTTAATTGGTCAGCTGGCTGAGGTGGCTACTCCTTTATCTAAAAACCGTGTGCAATAGCGTCCTAATGCTACTACGTGTCATGCGTGTCAGTCTGCATCAGTTCTGTCTGTACAATTGTCATTTACCTAAGTCATTATCTTGCTCTTTCATGTTGGAGGTTTTATTGTCCTCGCCTTTCATTGTGTCTGTCTATTCTATTCGTCTTTTCTATTCTGTTTATTTGTGTCAGCGTCCAGTCATACTAGTGTCATGGAAGTTTGCTTTTCTGCGTTGCTCTAATTTTCCTATTTACTTTTTTCTGTTGCTGTTAGATGTTACTATTATGCCTGCAATATATTCATAATCGTATTCATTAATAATAATACTAACTATAATCATAATTACAAGGCCATGCTACACAAATACTTGAAACACACAGCTGATATTAGGTGCATTTGTAGATCAGGTTAATGTAAGATTAAACACCAAGTTTCAAAAATTAACTGCAACCAATTTTTCTTTACGGGGTACTGAAGTGGTAAGGGGTGGCAGAAATTGAGAAAATAGATAAAATTTCTCATCAAGCAGGCTTTTGCTACCTTTGTATCAAGGGCTTATCATCGAAGGAGATCCTTGAGGATATGGTAGAAACTCTAGGGGAGAGTGCCCCTTCTTACATCTCAGTGAAGAAACAGGCAGCTCAATTCAAACATGGAAGGGAGAGTCTGGAAGATGATCCTCGTCCAGGAAGGCCAAGAACTGTAACCTTTGATCAAACCACTGGCAGAATCCATGACATGATAATGGAGGATCGACAGCTAACTGAACAGTACATTGCTGCTGAGTTGGGCATCTCCCAGGAACATGTTCATGCCATTATTCACAATGATCTTCAAATGACAAAGGTCTCTGCTCAATGGGTTGCAAAACTTCTTGGAGCTGATCACAAATGACAGCGTCTCAATATGTCAAGAAACAATCTTGGCCATTTTTCTGCAGATCCTGAAAAGTTTATTCAGCATTTTGTGACTATGAATGAGACTTGGGTTCATCATTTTCAACCAGAAACCAAAGAACAGTCAAAGCAGTAGAAACATCATGGATCCCCACCTCCAAAGGAAGCAAGGTGGTTCTATCTGCAGGCAAAGTGATGGCTTCTATCTTTTAGGATAAAGAAGTTATGCTATTGGTAGATTATCTTCAAAAGACCAGAACGGTCACCAAGGCCTATTATGCTAATCTTGTGAACCAGCTGCGGGTAAAACTGAAGGAAAAGCGTCGAGGGAAATTGACGAGAGGAGTCATCTTTCATCAAGACAGTGCTACAGTTCACAGGTCGGCGATTTCAGTGGCTGCTATTCATGAATGCAGCTTCTTGAACATCCTCCTTATTCCCCAAATTTGGCCCCTTTGGGCTATTATCTGTTTACCAAACTCAAAAAGGAGCTCAGTTGTCGCAAATTTGCTTCAGATGATGATGTCATTCATGCTGTGGACCACTTTCTACTGGCACAAGATGCTGACTTTTACAAAGAAGGGATCTGTATGCTCCAGGATTGCTGGACTAAGTGCATAAACTTGCAAGGGGACTATGTTGAGAAATAATCCCAAAAAGTTGTCCACAAATAATCCATTGTACTTAGGCTGAGAACTTATCAATCACCCCTCGAATATAAGGACCGACAATTAAGTAATGAGACTGATTTTATTATGGCCTAGACAGAAATGCCATCTATGAAGCAAAGCATGGAATCCAAAGAGGGATCCTACATCTATGATCTGGCAACTTTTCATCGCTGCCTGATAAGCAGACGACAAACAAGTCGCCATTTTGTTGACCTAGTCAGAGGTGCATTGTTATGTAATCAGCATGGAGCAAAAAGCTAACATTAAATTCTGTTTAAAACTCGGAAAAAGTACCATTGAGACAGTTGAATTGATGCAACAAGTGTATGAGGATAATTGTTTATCTCGTGCACAGATATTCAGGTGGTATTCACGATTCAAAAGTGGTGAGGAAACGATTACAAATACAACTAGACAAGGATGCCCAATTTCTGTTCGTAATGAGGAACTCATTGCAAAAGTCAGAGAATGGATACAAAATCATTGTTTGACTGTGAGGATGATGGGAGATGAATTTGGTGTTAACCAAGAGACCATTTATACAATTTTAGTGGAAGATTTGGGCAATAAAAAAATTGCTTGATGGTTTGTACCCCATGCGTTGTCTGACCAAAAACATCAGCGTGTTGAGTACGCAAAAGACATCATCAAAACGTGTCACAGAAATAAACATTTCTTAAATTTGATTGTTGCAGAGGATGAAACATGGATTTTCCACTATGATCCCACAACTAAACGCCAAAGTGCTCAATGGAAGTCATCATCATCACCAAAAGGGGACAAAATTCGTCTTCAAAAGTTGAAAGTGAAGACAATATTGGTGTGCTTCTACAACAGCAAAGGAGTTATTCATAAAGAATTTATTCCAGAGGGACAAACTGTCACTGCCAAAGTTTATATAGGTATTTTGAAACGCCTATTGAAAAGGATTCTCCAAGTCCGACCCGAGTATTCAACACCTGGCAGTTTTTTCCTTCTTCGGGTGGTAGTTGTACAGGAATTTTTGGCCCCAAAACAAGTGTGTGTTCTCAACCATCCACCCTCTTCCATAGATTTGTCTCCCTGTGATTATTTTCTATTCCTGAAATTAAAGTTACTATTGAAAGGACACTTCTTTGATGATATTGATGACATCCAAAGGGCTGTAACATCAAGTTTAACTGCCATACCAACAGAAGAACTACAGAGGTCATTCCGGTGTTTGTTAGATCGTGCCACTTGCTGTATCAATGCACAAGGGGCTTACTTTGAATAAAATACAGGTTATATCTTCAACTGTTGTTTATTTTATTTTTTATATAATTAGTCTCATTACTTAATTGTTGGACCTTATATATATATATATATATATATAAAACATATATAATATATATATATACATATACATATATATTTATAAAACATCATTCAAATGCCTTTTGGTATAAATAGAGTTAAACTACTTTACATTTCTACCTAGCTGCTACCGCTTTCTGTTTTTGCTATTTATGCCTAACTTTCTCGTCTTAGCCCCACTCACTTCCAAATGCTTCATTTGACTGCTATGATCACTTCATGACCGTGATGGATGATGCTCTAACCTATAAATTCAAAGACATAGGCAACTTCAGCCCAATCCTACATGGAAGAACATTTTAACATCCTACAACTTCTCCCAAATTGTTAACAAACCTACTAGGGTAGCTGAATCATCATCAACACTAATAGATCATATTTATGTAGCTCATCCAGGAAACATTACTGAATGTACTGTCTCTCATGTGTCTCTGAAAGATCACTACCCGATCTTCTGTACATCGTCACATCAGGGATATAAAATGCCTAAACACAAACATACCAGCATCAAATATAGGAACTTTAAAAACTTTAACTTGGAATTATTTTTAACTGATCTAAAAGCTTCACCTCATACATATGTTTACCAGTTAATCAATCCAGATGAGGCTGTCGAATACTGAATCGAGATATTTCGAAATATTCTTGACAAGCGTGTCCCCATCAAAGAAATGCGAGTAAAACACATAAAAAAATCCCTATGGTTAACTCCTGATATCTTGCAACTCACAAGGAAACGGGATGAAGCTCATAAAACCAGAAATTTCAGTAGCTATCATTCACTTAGGAATAAGGTGCAGTATTTAATTAAGCAGGAAAAGAAAAATTACTTCAGAAATTTAGTGAAAGACAAAACTGATAGTAAATCAGTTTGGAAAGTGATTAATACTCTTGTAAATAAAAGGAAGCAATCTGACCCACAAATACTTAATGGTGAACATACTTGCACTAACTTCAGTGAACATTTTAGGGAAGAATTTAGTGGTCTGAAATCTTCATTGCCAACCCCTAATTGTGACCTGAGTGTGTTGACAACTTATAGCGACAGTAAATGTGTAAAGCTAAAACTAAATATTCCTTTCCTCACAGTCGGTGAGGTTTATAACTACACCCGTCTTTAAAAAACACTAACTCAGTAGGATGTGATGACATTAGTAACAAGATACTACACTACGCTGCTCCAGTTATTACAGACACTCTAACATACATATACAATTTGTGCATTGACAAACATTATTTCCCTGAAGCTTTTAAACTCACCAAAGTGTTTCCTCTATTTAAATCTGGACAGACTAGTGACCTCTCAAACTATAGACCCATATCCATTCTGTCATTATCTAAACCTCTTGAAAAACATATGCAAAAGTTAACACATCTACACATGCAGGAAAACAATCTTAATAGACAGCCAGTCAGGTTTTAGACAAATCACTCCTGCCACACAGCATTGACTAAAATGACAGAAAGCTGGCTGTCTAATATAAATGAAGACACATTGTGTGGTGCTGTCTTTGTTGATTTCAAGAAAGGCTTCGATATGATTGATCATGAAATTCTTGCAAAAAAGCTGGAAGGTTATAGATTACACCCTGACATAACAAAATTTATTACATCTTTTCTCTCAGGTAGAAAACAAGTAGTTTGCTGTAGAAACAAAATATTTGACTCTTCTGTGGTTGATACTGGTGTTCCTCAAGGCTCCATTCTTGGTCCTCTTCTCTTTGCAAAAATTCTACATTAATGACTTACCACTACATTTAAAGCACTCTTCATGTGATCTTTTTGCTGATGACTGTACTGTTGACAATAGTGACTGTGACATCAATAACCTACAGACAACACTCCAAAATGATAGTTTGATTAAATGGAGTCATAAAAATAGTATATTGACAAACACCAACAAAACAAGATCCATGCTCATCACTACAAGACAGAAACTGCAGAATGCAACAAAAACTCCACTGCAGCTTTGTGCTGAGACTAAGGCAATAGAAAATGTTCATGAACATAAAACTCTAGGACTCATTATTGATCAGCATTTAACTTGGAATTCTCACGTACATAACCTAACAAATTTGACTACACAGAAAGTTTACCAACTAGCCAAAATTAAACACTTTATTGACAAAGACACAAGAAAGATATACTACATATCACACATACAAACACACTTAGATTACTGTTCCACAATCTGGGATGGATGCTCAGTCTCAAACACAAAAAGGCTCCACTCACTTCACACTTTAGACTATTGCTCAACAATTTGGGATGGTTGCTCAGTGTCAAATACAAAGAGGCTTTGCTCACTCTAAAAGCGAGCAGTAAAGCTTATTAGTGACAAAGATCAAGCACAAATAACTAACCAACACAAACTTATCAAAATACTGCCTCTTAAGAACAGGTTCCTCTTCAACAAAGCCAAGTTAGTACATCAAATTCTTTCACGGCATGCCTCACCTTATCTATGGAACCTGTTTAAATTTAGCCCAAAGTGCAGCCAACACTTGAACAACATATGTCTTCCAAAACCTAGACTTGATCTTTACAAGAAAAGCTTTAGTTATTCTGCTGCTCATCTCTGGAATACCCTCCCATCCTGTATAAAAAAATTTAAATTATACTCCTTCCTACAACTACAAGCTTTCCCAATATCTATTTGATGTCGACCACATGCCTCCTTTACAGACACAGAATACAGTTAATTGTTTATTCTGAATAGCCCCAAAAATTTTGTTCAGTAGATAGTCATTTATATATGTATGCAGTTACTTCTGTACTGATTGAATGTTTAAGAGCGAAACGTAAATGTTATATTTTATTTTATGTCTCTCAGCTTCAATGTTAATTATGTTTGTTACGTGAACAGCATATTTGTAGAATGTCTGGAATAGAGTGAAAGATGTATGATAAAGAGCAAAATGTCAGATGGGCCTGAGTGCCTAATTCTTAACCCTTTTGAAATAAAGATCAATCAATCAGTCAATCAATCAATCAATCACAAACGAGCATTAAATCTGATTTGTGACAAACACCCAGTACAGACTGTAGATCAGCACACACAACTCAAAATTCTACCCCTCAAATATAGAGTCATTTTTAACAAAGTTAAGTTTGTTCACAGAATTCTGTCACACAATGCTCCCCTTTACTTGTGATCACTATTTACGTATAACACTAGACATAGCCAGTGTTTAAAAAACTGCATCCTTCCTAAACCCAGGATTGATCTGTACAAGAAAAGCCTTGCATACTCTGCAGTACAGCTCTGGAACACCCTCCCCTACCATTTAAAATCCATTGGTAATACTTCATCCTTTAACTCAAACCTATTTCATTATTTACTTGCTTGTAATTATATGCCTCCATAGAATAACCTAGCACTCTCTCAACCCATGACTCACCAACCATCAAGTTACTAAAATGACATAGTTCAAAAAGTAACTTGTTAGATATTGTAGAAATTATTTTAATGTTTGTTAAAAAACATATGTTAGAAGATCTGTACTGACAATGTATTTTTGATTATGCATATGTCTGTGTGTATGTGTGTGAGTGCTGTTTTATTAGGTTAATACAGTACTGATAGCGGAGAACCAACAAGACCTGCAAAATCTCTTGGATAAAGTCGCCAAAGAAAGTGAACAGAAAGGCCTTACTTTGAACATCAAAAAGACAGAGACTATGGTTATATCTAAGAAACAGAATCCACCAGCATGCAGTATTCAATTAAACAGAACCATTCTAAAGCAGATGCAGAAATTCAAATACCTTGGAGCAGTAATAACTTCAGATGGGAAATGCAAAACAGAAATTAGGAACAGAATAGGCCAAGCAAAGACTGCATTTCAGAGAATGAGAAACATATTAGCTAACACATCGTTATCAATGAATGTTAGAAAACGAGTCCTAAAATGCTATATTGAACCTATCTTGTTATATGGAAGTGAATCATGGACAATAGGCAAGTCTGCACAAAAATCATTGGAAGCAGGAGAAATGTGGTTTATTAGAAGAATGTTGTGAATCCCCTGGACAGCAAAAATAACTAATGAAGAATGTATGAGAAGAGCGGAGAGACAAAAAACCTTGTCAGAAAGATAAGAGAGAGACAATGTACTTTCATAGGACATGCAATGAGAAGAGGGGGCATTGAAAATATTATAACAACAGGAAAAATAGAAGGAAGAAGATCAAGAGGAAGACCAAGAGAAATGATACTGGACAGTCTGATGGGATGGTGTGAGAGGAGATCACCAACTGAACTGATGGCCTGCATGAAGGATCGGGTACTCTGGAGAAGCATAATAGCCAACGCCAGTTGGCACAGCACCTGATGATGATGATGATAATTACTTCTTCTCTTTTACTTTGAATGTAATAGTTTAATCTTACTCTCTTTTGATATGTTTTTTTTTCCTAATGTAATTGGTATACCTGTATTAAATGGAGTGTGTGGAAAGAATGAAAGATGGAGTGATGAAGGGCAGAATGTAAGATGGGCCTGCGTGCCCAATACTTTACCCTTTAAAAATAAAGATTCATTCATTCATTCATCCATTCATTCATTCATTCACTTGGCTGTATTTCTCCTTCTTGTCACCAGTGCTTTAAGGTTGATTTTCCAGTCCTTTTTATCTTTGTCTGTGGGCCTTAGTAGATTTTGTTAGCTTCCTTGTCTAGGTATCCTAAGCAAGCTATCTTGTCCTGTGTGCTCTCTATTCTTTCTGCATATTGTCTTCTTACTCTTTTATCATCTGTACCATGTAGGTTGTATTCAGAATTCACTTTCATGCTTTTTATGCTCCAGTTGACCGTGATGGATCTAGAAGGTAGCATCCCTGGCTTCTTTTTTTATTACTCATAAATTCATCATTGTTCATGTTACTCATCAACTCACCATCTTTCTTATCACTCATCTACTCACCTTCTTTCTTGTTACTCATCTACTCACCTTCTTTTCTTGTTATTAATAACACACTTACTTTATTTTTTTCTTGTTACAAACTTACCTTATTTGTTTTTCTTGTTGCTCGTCTACTCATCTTATTTTCTTGTTATTAATCCATTAACCTTATTTTTTTCTTGTTACTCATCTGTTTACCTTTTTTCTTGTTACTCATCTACTCAACTTCTTTCTTGATATTCATCTGTGCACATTTTTTCTTGTTATTAATCCACTTATTTTTTTTTCTTGTTACTCGTCTACTCACTTTATTTGTTTTTCTTGTTGCGCATCTACTCATTTTCTTATTAATCCACTAACCTTATTTTTTTCTTGTTACTCAAATCTTCACCATTTTTTCTTGTTCCTCATCTACTCACTTTATTTTTTTCTTGTTACTCTTCTATTCACCCTTTTTCTTGTTACTCATCTTTTTTTTTTGTTACTCATCTGTTCACCTTCTTTCATTAAATAATATTCCTCAACTTATCTGTGTTTAGAATTTTAAAAAATACTGTCTAATTCATCTTTTTTTTTTTTTTAGTAAATTTTCTCTTGCTCATATTCTGTCAAACTTTTGGTAAATAATATTTGATTAATCACCTTCAGTCTTCACGTTGTTTTTTTTCATCAGTCTTTTTTTCCCCCTCATTATCCTTGCTCATATTTATTATCATGTTTATGTGCACGTTTCTTCTTCCAGAGAGATTTTTATTTATTTATTAAA
Organism: Achatina immaculata; assembly: GCA_009760885.1. Lineage (NCBI taxonomy): Eukaryota > Metazoa > Mollusca > Gastropoda > Stylommatophora > Achatinidae > Lissachatina > Lissachatina immaculata. The sequence continues at coordinate 3,568,507 of CM019714.1, forward strand.
TCTTTTTTTTTCTGTTTGAAAAAAACTGTTTTTAATGCTTGCACAACTAAAAGTTTCTTCAAACAGCATTTTTGTCAAGTGCATTGAAACCTGCTTAATGTCACATCATTGAGACCGTCAAAATATGGTGACATTAAGCAGAGTCCATTACAAGGACTTTAACTGCAGCAGTATAAAGTGTGTCCCACATCTGTAAACACTTAACAAACAGCTAAAGCTATTGTTATGGGACGCAAAATGTATTAATCACAAAATACAGTAAATCTTAGGCATTAAATTACAGTATAGGTAACCACTAAAATCAAGCAACATCTGACTTTTTAGCAGAAGCAGTAAAAAAAAATGCATGATTTTGCACTCTATAGATTGTCTATTAACCAAAAAGTCATTTACGCACACTAAACATTAAAAATGTCCCGTGATACGTCGGGCATACTTTAAATGAATGAGTGCACAGTCTTGAATGTACACATCAGACTGAGCATAAGAAACAGGTTTAGTGGGGATCTGATCTGTGATGGAACCGTTGACACTGTCTATGACGAGTGAAAATCTCATTCAATTTTGTATTGGTTTTTAACAAGTTTCGATACAGCTGAAACATCAATTTGAAATATCCGCAATATCCATTTTCATAACTTTCATTGGCGTGTTTCAGAATGTCCTCTTTAACACTTTAATCCGGATCAACATGTTTGTGTTTAGCAGCCATTATCACAAGATCTTGGCTGTACAATTCACAATACAGTACTCGAGGGTGGCCAACTATCATCTTGTATTGCCAGCTTAACATCGCCCATGTCTTGATAAAGAAGACAAACAATGACTGAAAAAAGACAGTTTTTAATCATTTCTTTTGAAAGTGGCCATGGTAAGCCTTTCATTCACACCATCTGAGTTTTGATGCCCACATGTTCAAAAGGTTGATGCAGCACGTACTTAGTGATCAAACGACTGGCCCCTTCTTTGATGAGTTGCAAAGCTGATAATAATTTGTGAGATGTTTATAGCTTGTACTCGCCAAGTCTGTGATACAAAGTGGAGTCTTTAGCTCCTCCGGGTGCAAAAATACTGTGATATTAACTGTTTTGTGCTAATAAGTGTGGTGATATTAACTGGAGTAAACCCCATTAATTACTCATGATATAAAGCGATGTGATATTAAGTGGGTTTGACTGTACATAATTTTAGATTGAAGTAATTTTGTTACAGTTTCCTACATGACTTGTGTTTTGTTTCTTTCTTATTAACATTTCGTTGACTCTCTATCTTTATGTTTAATTTCCTTGACTCCCTCTTTGTGTTTTTAACTTTTCTTTTGATTCTCTATTTTTTGTAACTTTTCCTTGATAGTATTTCTTTGTGCTTGTAACTTTTTTTGTGTGGTTATCTTTGTGTTTTATGTTCTTGACTCCCTGTCTTTATGTTTGTAACATTTCTTTCTGTCTTCATTTTGTAATATTTCCTTGACTCTCTGTCTCTGTATGTGTAAATTTTCCTTGACTAATTAATTTCCATGACTTATTCTTTTTTATTTGTAGCATTTCCTTGATTCTCTGTCTTTGTAAAATTTTCTTGGCTATTTCTGATTTCAGTGACTCTGTTTTTTGTGTTTAGTATACATGACTTATTTATATTTGATTTCCTTGACTCTGTGTCTTTGTGACTGTCTGATTTCTTTCAGTCTCTTTTTATGCATGTTTAATTTCTTTGAATTTCTGCTTTTGTTCTTCTTGATTCTGTATCTTTGTGTTTTTGATTTTGATGACTGTCCTGTTGCTGGTGTGACTTGTTTTCAAGTTCTATTTTACTGTGCACTTTTTCAGGCTGGGCCCCAACAAGAAAACTCAAGGATGTTGTCTGGGGGTTAAATTCCCTCTTCACTGTAAGAATTTTGACTGTTACATGCACCAGTTTTTGTTTGTTTGTGGGTTATAGATGCAGGTGCATTATGTTGAATTGTCTCATGATTCCTCATTTTTTATGAAAATATTTATGAGTAATACAGGGTGAATATGTGAAACAGGTGATTGTAAAAACCATTTTTTTCTGGTTAAGTTGAGATGGGCATTTAGTTAACATAAATGATGGACTGGTAAACAGTATGCATTTGCCATCAAGGAATACTATATAAATGGTGGACTGGTAAACAGTATGCATTTGCCATCAAGGAGTACTATATAAATGGTGGACTGGTAAACAGTATGCATTTGCCATCAAGGAATACTATATAAATGGTGGACTGGTAAACAGTATGCATTTGCCATCAAGGAGTACTACATAAATGGTGGTAAATTTATTTCTGTACAGTGTTTATTTTTACAGCTTTACAATATCTGTATTAATGATTCCATCCATAAACATAATGTTGGGGGTGATAACAATGGTGGTTTCCCTTTGTCTTCCATTGGGTTTTTTTTTAATAAAGTTTCCATTCCCCTAGGTAGGTTGCCAGTCAAGGCTAATGAGCCCCCCCCCCCCCTCTGCCTGGAGCAGTATGGTTCTGAGTCTCCAGAGACACATCCTCGTCTCATCTAATGTTTGTTGAAACATCCTTTGTCACAGGAAGATCAGGAATTGGACATTTTACTGTCAAAAGCAATGTAAGATTCAGGAATTGGACATTTTGCTGTCAGAAGCTGTGTGAGATGGGAAGGTCAGGAATTGGACATTTTGCTGTCAGAAGCAGTGTGAGATTCAGGAATTGGACATTTTGCTGTCAGAAGCTATGTGAGATGGGAAGGTCAGGAATTGGACATTTTGCTGTCAGAAGCAGTATGAGATGGAAGGGTCAGGAATTGGACATTGTACTGTCAGAAGTTGTGTGAGACAGGAAGGCCAGGCGTTGGACATTTTACTGTCAGAGGCTATGTGAGATAGGAAGGGCAGGAATTGGACATTTTACTGTTAGAAGCTATGTGAGACACACAGCTTTGGAGGATTTAAGTGGAGTTGGGAGCTTATCTCATCTTACACCCACCCTGGGTATGACAGTGTTAATGGAGAAGAAGCAAACTGAAGTTATGGTCATCTCCAAGAAAAGAGAGATTCCTAAATGCAAAATAACAGTAAATCTCTCTCTCGCTCTCTGAACCTTAAGTGCCCAGGGCACATGGCGCTTCTACAAGGGTTTTCCACAAATGCCTGTCCTTCGCCTTTTTTTCTGCTCTTACCCAGGTGAGCCCTTTATTGCTCAACATCCTTTCTGTTGTTCTTCTCCATGTCTCTTTTGGTCTACCCTTACTTCTGCTCCCCTGTGGTGTCCATCTTAGTGCTATTTTTGGTAGTGAGTTGTCAGTCATTCAGAGCACATGTCCCAACCATCGCCAGCGTCTTTCCTCAATAATTGTTGTAACAGTAAGTAGTAAATAGCCCAAAGTTAAAGCAGGTAGACAAGTTTAAGCATCTAGAAATAATTCTGACATCAGATGGAAGATAGCTGAGGAGATAAAAAGCAGAATAACCATGCTAAGATAATGTTCCAAAAGATAAAAGTATTTTGTGCAACAAATACCGTCACTGAGTGTAAGGAAAAGGGTGCTCAAATGCTTCGTAAAGCCAGTTATGATCAGCAATGGCTGTAAGCAATGGAAATGTGGTTTCTTAAAAAAGAATGTTAAGGACACCATGGACAGCAAGAAAATCATATAAAGAAATTTTGAGAGAGACCAATTGAAGAAGACTAATTAGAATAGTCAGGAAAAGACAGTCTAAATTTATAGGACACATCATGAGAAAATACAGACTAGAACATATCATGACAATAGGAAAGTTAGAGGGAGAAAAGAGGCCAAGGCAGACAAAGAAAGAAAATCCTGGATGGATTGGCAAGGTTGCATGGAAAGAGGACACCAGAATGACTCATAGAGGCAACACAAAACAGAGTTGTGAAAAGTTATGATTGCCAGATCCAGTAGGCACAACGCTTAGTAGATATTAATGATTCTGTGACATCTGGGCATGAATTGAAGGCTTGGTTGAAGAAGTGGTTCTGCTTTAAAGAGAAAGCCACCAGGGCAAGTAAGAAGTGTGTGAACACTGCCATGCAGTACTGCTATAAGATGTGTGTGAATGCTGGTGTAGAGTGCTGCTGTAAGAAGTGTGTGAATGCTGGTGTAGAGTGCTGCTGCAATAAGTGTGTGAATGCTGGCATACAGTGCTGCTGTAAGAAGTGTGTGAATGCTGGCATACAGTGCTGCTGTAAGAAGTGTGTGAACACAGACCTACAGTGCTGCTGTAAGAAGTGTGTGAATGCTGGTGTAGAGTGCTGCTGCAATAAGTGTGTGAATGCTGGTGTAGAGTGCTGCTGCAATAAGTGTGTGAATGCTGGCATACAGTGCTGCTGTAAGAAGTGTGTGAATGCTGGTGTAGAATGCTGCTGCAATAAGTGTGTGAATGCTGGCATACAGTGCTGCTGTAAGAAGTGTGTGAATGCTGACATACATTGCTGCTGTAAGAAGTGTGTGAATGCTGGTGTAGAGTGCTGCTGCAATAAGTGTGTGAATGCTGGCATACAGTGCTGCTGTAAGAAGTGTGTGAATGCTGACATACAGTGCTGCTGTAAGAAGTGTGTGAATGCTGACATACAGTGCTGCTGTAAGAAGTGTGTGAACACAGACCTACATTTTTCAGAATAGTTGTAATTTAAAAATTGTCTGCAAGTTGCACTGCCACAGATCTAAATTGTATGCTAAATGTTATAGGTTGCTTTATCCAGGATCTAACTCTGGCTGTGTTAAAACTGTTTTTGACTGGGAGATGAGAAAAGTCAGCCACTGTAACTTGATTTGTTCTTGGCCAATGTCACATGATTTGTGACAGTGTCAGCATTTTCACAAATCCATAGTTATCATCAGAAGTAAATGACTGATCTATGTTGGATGAATGGACGGACGGACTATAGGCAGTGGGTACTCCTATAAGTACATTATAAATAAAAGTTGTCAGAATAAAACAGTTTAAGTGTTGAGAATTATACTGTCATTGTTCTGTAAGCATAATTCTTTTCACAGTAAAACTGTATGATTACTTTGTAAATCTCAAACTTTTCACAGTGAAATTTTGTGATCATTTTGTGGATGTAATCTTTCAGGATCTCTTGAATTTTGATGATCCCTTAAATGTGGAAGCAGCAGAGCTTTATGCTAGAGATAAGGTATATATATTCATATAATTATTTGTTCACTTTATCTACTTCCTTGTTTAGTTCATATATTTCTCTGTTTTTGTTATCTGCTTCCTTGTTTAGTTTGTATATTTCTTTGTTCACTTTATCTTCTTCCTTGTTTAGTTTGTATATTTCTTTGTTCACTTTATCTGCTTCCTTGTTTACACAGACTAAACACTACTACTTCCTTGTTTAGTTCACACATTTCTTTGTTCACTATTACTTTTCCTTGTTCAGTTTGTGTATTTCTACTTTGTCTGTTTCCTTGATTAGTTCATGTATATCCGTATTCAGATTATCTGCTTTGCTTGTTTGATTTATCTACTTTCTTGTTCAGTATGTGTACTTACTTATTCAGTTTATCTGTTTGCTTGGTAAATGTATCTTTTTACCTGTGTTTTGTTTACTGTCATGTTTTGATTGTTTAACTTCACTGCTGAGTTTGTTCAAACTAAGTTTATCAATTTCCTTGTTCATATAGTCTTCTTCCTTGATCAGTTTATAAGTTATCTTAACACACACTTTTTCTATTAGTGATTATCTTAACACACACTTTTTCTATTAGCGATTATCTTAACACACACTTTTTCCATTCATCACTTTAGTTTGACATATCTTTATCTCATGTTAACGCATTTGCTGCCAGTGTATCATATTACAGTGATACTATCAGTGTTTCATGTGAACACTTTTACATCCAACATTTCACGTTAACATTTTTACTTCCAGTGTTCATATTACCTTACATTCTTACAGTGTCTATGTTAAAACATTTTTACCTACAGTGTTATGTTAATTTATATTCTTCCAATGTCTCTTATGTTAACATTTACATTTCCAGTCTCACACTAAAACTTTTACTTCCAATGTTAATAACATTAACTTTTACTTCCAGTGTTCATATTAACTTACATTCTTCTAATGTTAGCACACATTTACTTCCACTGTCTCATATTAGCACACATATACTTCAACTGTCACATATTAGCACATTTAATATCACTTTCTAACACACATTTACTTCCAGTGTTTTATATTACCACATTTAGTATCAATTTTTTGTGTTAACACACTTTTACTTCCACTGTCACATATTAGCACATTTTAATATCACTTTTTTCATGTTAACACTCTTTTACTTCCGCTGTTTCATATTAGCACATTTAATATCACTTTTGCATGATTGTTCTTAATACTTTTCTTTTGTTAATACTTCCACTGTCTCATGTTAACACATATTTGTCAGTGTCTCTTGATTGATTGATTGATTGATTGATTGATTATGTGCTATGTCAGCAGGTATCAGCACTTTTGCCTTTTTTCCCTTCTGCATGTCCACTGGTGTTTCACTTCAGTTGACGACCTCTGTCTCATGCCAGTCAGTTCTCCCATTCAGATATTTTTATCTTGGTCTTCCTTTCCCTTTTGCCATGATTCTTTCAGTGACCATCAGGTTATGCCATTTTCAGTGATGTCAGGTTTTCTAACTTTTGGTGTTTCATTACATTGTCAGGTTTTCTAACTTCTGTTTTTTATGCCATGTTCAGTGATGTCAGGTTTTCTAACTTCTGTTTTCTTATGCCATGTTCAGTGATGTCAGGTTTAACTTTTGGTGTTTCATTACATTGTCAGGTTTCCTAACTTTTGTTCTCTTATGTCATGTTCAGTGATGTCAGGCTTTCTACCTTTTGGTATTTCATGACATGTCCAAATAATTGTGATGGTCTTATTTGAAGTTCTAATAATCTACAACTTCACTTACAATTTATTCATTTCTTTCCCAGAGGTTTTTATTGCACCTTTTCTTCAAAGGCACAACTCTTATTCTTTCAGCTTGTTTTATCTATTTGTTAACTGTCCAAGTTGCACAAGGAAACTTTGGGAAATAATGGAAAAAATGGGATTTCCAACACATGTGATACAATTAATATCACTGCTGTATCCAGACCAACAAGCAGCAGTAAGAATAAATGGTGAAACAACAACTTGGTTTGACATAAAACAAGGGGTCCATAGGGTGCATATTGTTGCCGTACTTGTATACTGAAAATATAATGAGGAATGTTAGAGAAGATGTAGACAAAGAATATTACCATGCCATAAAAATTGGAGGTTATGAAATAACAAAGATTAGATATGCTGATGACACAGTATTACTGTCCACAACCCAAAAAGGAATGGAAAAACTAATTGTGTCAGTCTGTAAGAACAGTGAAGAGCAAAACCTCTATCTTAATGCGAAGAAAACTAAACTGATGACAACTGACAGAACAAATAAAGCAGCTGAAATATGAATCAATGAGGAAAAATTGGAAGAGGTGGAGAGTTGAATATCCTGGATCATTACTAACTGATAATGGAGATACTTGTACAATGAGGGAAATTAAAAGGAGGACATCTGTCGCTCTTCAGAAAGTAAAACATCTAAATAAGCGTGGAGAGGAACAGACAGAACTACAAAAATCAGATTTAAAGGGGATGCATCTATCTCATCACAATTATATGCCTGTGAGACCTGGACACTTAACAAAACAGCTGAGAAACACATAAATGCCTTTGAATACAAATGCTACAGAAGAGTTCTTCAAATGTCAATGATACAAAAAAGAATAAATATATCCATTCTACAAAAACTTAGTATTGAAGAAGGCTGGCTCGTAAAGAGGATTAAAGAGAGAAAACATCAATATTTTGGACACATTAAACGTCATGATAATTTAAAGAAGACCATCTTGGAAGGATACATAATAGTAAAAAGAAAGAGAAGAGGATCAAGGGGAAGATGGCTGCAGGCCATCGATGATAATATGCAAATGGATGCATCAGCAGCAAGGCATCTTGCTTACAATAGAGAGGCCCACAAGAGAGCTGTTAGGGAGGCAAAGTTCGTCAAGGGACATGCAAATGACTGACTGACACAAGGATATGGCAGTATTGACTCCTGTAATGTTCTTCTCATTCATAAGGGCATTCTCTTATTTGTTAGTAGATTCTTAATGTCAGAGCTGTTTTTGCCTTTTCTATTTATGATTTAATTTCAGTTATATTCTTGCCTTTGGTCACTATTGTTGCTCTGAGATAATTTATTTACTTGTGTGATGTCTTTCCATTTTCATAGAAGTTGCATTTTGAAATTGAACACATTTTGGTGTGACCATTGTTTCTGTCTTTTTGCTATAAACCATAATACTGTTATTATTCTCTTTAATAATTATATAATCTTATTCACTGATTTCTGTAAACTGCTTACTCTTTCTGCCATTTTCACTGTTTAAATCTTTATATCTCTGGTTACTGACATTATGAGCTCCTATTTTCATTTTAATTTTGTAATTCCTCTCATGATGTTTTCATTGTATGATGAGAAGAGGTCAGACATATTGGTATTATAACATTATTATCACAAATTAGTGAACATATTTATTGTCAGTGACTCATATTATTGAATATATTTATTATCAGTGACTCATTTTGGTGAACATGTTTATTTCAGTGACTCAATGAATATGTTTATTTCAGTGACTCATATTAATGAACAAGTTTATTGTCAATGACTCATGTTAATGGACATGTTTATTGTCAGTGACTCAAATTAATTAACATGTTTTTTTCCAATGGTGGAGAAATGAACTGTCATATTTAGGCTAAAAAATTTTTCTCTTTTTACTTGCATTTGTTTAAGAATACACACAGTGTGATGGAATATATTCATACACACAGTCTCCTTGAATATATTCATACACACAGTCTCCTTGAATATATTCATACACACAGTCTCCTGGAATATATTCATACACGCAGTCTCCTTGAATATATTCATACACGCAGTCTCCTGGAATATATTCATAAACACAGTCTCCTTGAATATATTCATACACAAAGTCTCCTGGAATATATTCATAAACACAGTCTCCTGGAATATATTCATATATACAGACTTCTATATTATATTCGTTCACAGAGACTACTGGAATATATTCATACATAGTCTCCCCTGGAATATATTCATTATCACAGGCTACTGGAATATATTCATACACAGAATCTGCTGAAATATATTCATACACACATACTACTGAAATATTTTCATACACGCAGACTCCTCATCATCATCAAGTGTTGTGCTGACTGTCATTGGCTATTATGCTTCTCCAGATTATATGATTCTTCATGCAAGTCAGCAGCTCAGGTGGTGATCTTCTCTCACACCATCTCATCAGACTGTCCAGTATCATTTGTCTCAGTCTTCTTCTTGATCTTCTTCCCTCTATTTTTCCTGTTGTTATAATATTTTCAATCTCTCTCTCTCTCTGAACCTTAAGTGCCCAGGGCACATGGGGCTTCCGCAAGGGCTTTCCACAAATGCCTGTCCTTCGCCTTTTTTCTGCTCTTGCCCAGGTGAGCCCTCTATTGCTCAACATCCTTTCTGTTGTTCTTCTCCATGTCTCTTTGGTCTACCCTTACTTCTGCTCCCCTCTGGTGTCCATCTTAGTGCTATTTTTGGTAGTGAGTTGTCAGTCATTCGGAGCACATGACCCAACCATCGCCAGCATCTTTCCTCAGTAATTGTTGTCAGTGGTTTCATCTGCATTTCTGCTAATAAGATGTTATTTCTTATGGTGTTTGGCCAAAATATTTTTCTAATTCTTCGTAAACATTTAGTCTGGAAAGAATTCAACTTGTTTTCTATGGTTTTGGTGATTTTCCAGCATTCACTTCCATAGAGTAGTACACTTAGAACATTACTCTTAAATATCCTGATTTTCATATTTATGCTTAGTTTTTTTTATTTCCATATAGTCTGCAGCATTGCAAAAGCCTGGTTTGCTCTAGTAAGTCTGCTGTTGATTTCCTCTGTGCTGTCTCCATTTTCTACTACTCTGCTGCCAAGGTATACAAATTCGTCGACCTCCTCCACTAACTTGTTATCTACTCTGAGTACATTTCTGTTGTTCACATTTTGCTTCTGAGTACATTTCTGTTGTTCACATTTTGCTTCATTAACTTTGTCTTTCCTACGTTGATCTTTAGTCCTACGTTGTTTGCATTCTGAGTTAGCTTGTTTATTTTATCTTGCATATCTTTGTGACTGCTTGATAATAGACAAATGTCGTCCGCAAAGTCAAGGTCCTCCAGCACTGTGTCAAGGGTCCATTGTAATCCTCTGCATTTGTCTGATGTTGCCTCCTTCATTAACCAGTCTACTGCCAAGATAAATAATGTTGGTGATAGTACACATCCCTGTTTCACTCCTGTTTGTACCCTAAAGCTGGTGGAGGTATGTTCTCCACAGATAACTTTGCACTGAAAACCCTCGTATAGGGCTTTGATTACATTAACTATTTTATGGGGGAGGCCATGCCATCTTAGGATTTTCCACAGTGCATCTCTGTTGACACTGTCAAAGGCTTTCTCAAAATCTATGAATAATGCATATGTTGTGCTATGCCACTCATTTGCCTGTTCTAATATTTGTCTAAGTACAAATATGTGGTCTATGCATGATCTTCCTTTCCTAAATCCTGCCTGCTGTTTCCAAAGTTTTTCCTCAAATGTTGGTACAATTCTGTTGATGATTATTCTGCAAAATACTTTACTGGTGAGTGGCAGTAGGGTAATGCCTCTCCAGTTCCTGCAATCTCTGAGGTCACCCTTCTTTGGTAGTTTTACTATAAGCCCAGTTTTCCACTCATCTGGGGCTTTTTCTAGATCCCAAATTTGTTGTAATATCCGGCAAAGTTGTTTTGGTGTTTCTGTTTCTTCTGATTTCAACATCTCAGCAGTCACTTCATCTTCACCTGGTGCCCTGTCTGATTTTAGCTTCTTTATCGCCTCCTTTACTTCATTTATTGTTATTGGTCCTGTATTGATGTTTAGTTCCATTTTTGCTTCAGGTATGTCTATTGTTTGTGCTGCTTGTGTTCTGTTTAGTAGGGTGTTAAAGTGTTCCCTCCATCTTTCATTTTTTTCTCTTTCTCCACTGACCAGTTGTCCATTTTGTGTTCTTACTGCACTTTCACATCTTGTGTAATATTTTCAGTACCCCCTCTTATTGTTGCATGTCCTGTGAAAGTACATTGTCTCTCTCTTATTTTTTTGACAAGATTTTTTGTCTCTCCAGCTTTTCTCATACATTCTTCATTAGTTATTTTTGCTGTCCAGGGGATTCACAACATTCTTCTAATAAACCACATTTCTGCTGCTTCCAATGATTTTTGTGCATACCTGCCTATTGTTCATGATTCACTTCCGTATAGCAAGATAGGTTCAATATAGCATTGATGTGTTGCATAATATGTTTCTCATTCTCTGAAATGCAGTCTTTGCTTGCCCTATTCTGTTCCTAATTTCTGTTCTGCGTTTCCCATCTGAAGTTATTACTGCTCCAGGGTATTTGAATTTCTGCACCTGCTTTAGAATAGTTCCATTTCATTTTATACTGCATGTTGGTGGGTTCTGTTTCTTAGATATAACCATAGTCTCCGTATTTTTGATGTTCAAAGTAAGGCCTTTCTGTTTACTTCCATTAGCGACTTTATCCAAGAGATTTTGCAGGTCTTGTTGGTTCTCAGCTATCATTACTGTGTCGTCGGCATACTGAAGGTTGGTAATATTGTATCCTCCAATTCTTATATCCTGGTTCTGTGATGATCGTTCGTAGAATAATCTCACTGTACAGAGAAAAAAGGTCTGGAGATAGTACACATCTTTGTCGCACCTCTTGTTTTATAGGTTGATATTTTCCATTTCTACTTTTAACTCAAATTGCTGCTTCTTGCTGCCAGTATAAATGTTTTACAATCCTCAGGTCTTTGCCGTCTATATTGATGTCTTCAAGCATTTTAATAATTTCATTATGTTTCACCTTGTCGAATGCCTTAGTGTAATCAATGAAGCATAAGTAGAGATCTTTCTGTACTTCTAAAGCTCTTTCTGTTAGTGTTCATAAAGCATAACTGGCATTATGTGTTCCCTTTCCTTCAACAAATTCAAACTGTTCATCTGCTATTTCCATTTTTATCTTTTCCATTGTTCTTCTCATAATAATTCTCAGAAGTAGCTTCGTTATGTGACATGAGAGGCTGATAGTCTGGTGGTCATCACATTCCTTTGCACCTGGTTTCTTTGGTAGTGCTATAAACGTGGATTTAAGCAGGTGTAATGCATTCTGGAATCATTTGTTTATTAATGCGTAGTCTATCTGGTTAAAAGTCTTTTTGTCTGGGCTGCATCACGTTGCCAGTCTTCAGGGATGTTGTTTAAACCAGGTGTTTCCTACAACCACACTATGTATTTTTGCCCATTCAATTAATTTACTACATCTGTCATTCCTCTCCCTAAGTCCGCAGTTGCCAACGATGTCTGAAGTTCTTCCTTTACCAACTTTGGCATTAAAATCTCCAATGACATTAGTAACTTCATGTGACTTTGTATGTTTCAGGGCTGTCTCTGTGTCATTATAAAATAGCTGTACATGTTCTTTAGAACTTTCAGATGTTGGAGCATACACTTGTATAATATTTATGTTTATTGGTCATCCTTTCATTTGGGCTAGCAGGACTCGGTCCAAGATGGTCAAATATCCTACAATTGTCCTTACACATAGACTTCTGGAATATATTTAGTCTACTGGAATATATTCATACACACAGACTACTGGAATATATTCATACACACAGTCTACTGGAATATATTCATAAACACAGTCTACTTGAATAGATTCATACACACAGACTACTAGAATACATTCATACACACAGTCTGCTGGAATATATTAACGTACAGGACTTTTGATGTATTTGATGATTTTTATATGGACTAATTTGATATTTGGATGAATCTATTTATTTGTGTCAGTGTTACAGAGGAAAAATGACTTATTTTTACAAGTTGTTTATGCTTATAGTAGTGTATGACTATTTGATGGTGGACATTTTTTGCACCAGGACATTTATTTTTGCCAAGCAAACGTAAATTCATTAATTATAATTGTACGGTTTTTTTTTTTTAATAAATGGTTTTATCCACTTATAGAAAATGGTCACAGTTCTACTTTTAAAAATGTCAGATTAAAACAAATGCAACAATAACTGTATTGCATGCATTCTCTTTTCACAAAACTGCTATATTGCCATGACAAAGTTATGTCCAGTCTCTTTCATGGAGCGTTATAATCAGATCTGGAAATTATTTTCCTGATTATTACATAATGTACTTCTCTTTCTCACATGACAGCACTTGGTTGCACACAGAAAGTCTCTCTAAATAAAGTTTGTTTTTCTTAACATTTTTCTGTCTCCATGTGAACTTTCATGCGGAAGACTGATCAATATCAAACTAATTTTGCAGTTTTTTTTATGGGCTTCTTTAGTGAAATTATTTGTTTGATTCTGGTGGTTCAGGACTTCCTCATAGAAACTCCATATCTCATCAGTGAAAGTTGATCATCCTCTGCTGAAATATCTATTTTGTCCCCCAAAATAAATACATTCAGACCTATCTAAAATGGAACAGGCTCATGTGGAAGATAATCCAGCATCACTTCAACACTGTACACTGCTGGCGATACTCTTCGAATGCCACGCGTGGAGTGAAGCTCCTCCTGGTCAAGGAAGAAAATGTGGAAAAGAATAAATGTTGCTGTGCAGTGCCGATGTGAAAAGGTGGTGGGAAGGATAAAGTGAAGTTTAATTGGTATGTCCAGTAGTATCACTGCGAGAGCTATACATACCACGGCGCCTCTGCTCTAGAGGTCGGCCACGTCCGAAATACACCTACACTGGTGAAATATGCCTAAACCGGCACACACCAGGGGTGGAACTTGATGGCTAGACATGTCATGCCACCTCCGCTCTAGAGGTCGGTCACGCCTGATATACACCCATATTGGTGAATTTTGCCTAAACCGGCTCACACCAGGGGTGAATCTTGAAGGCTATGCATGTCACAGTACCTCTGCTCTAGAGGTCGGTCACGTCCCAAACACGCCCATACTGGGATAATATGCCTAAACCGGCTCAACCCAGGGGTGGAAGTCACTAGTGGCGAGGATTCGTCCTCCTGGACAAAAGCTCCATCCTGGTCACAACTAGGAAGGCCACTACCGCAAAATGCTGAAGTTGGAGACACTGGACCAGGGCAGTCTAGACAGGCAACCACCTCTCACCCGGCGGGGATGTTTGCGTATCCTAATCACGCTGAGGTTTTCCAGTGAGAAAGTCCAACTCTGGACTGGATGGGCAACCACCTCTCACCCGGTGGTGATACACGGGTATCTCAAAACACGTCGAGGTTTTCCGGTGAGAAGGTCCAACTCTGGCCTTGGTGGGTTGCCTCCTCTCACCCAGTGGGGATGCACTGATATCCTAAACACGTTGAGGTCTTCCGGTGAGAAAGTCCAACTCTAGACTAAACTGGTGCAACGAAAACCACAGTGTCACACAATCCGCTTCAGAGACCCACCAAGAATACAGGCTAAAGCCCTGCGATACTCTGAACCCCTTGTGGTCCTCCCGTGGATCTCGTGTGGTCCTTTCGGGGACCACACAGGAGACCACAGGTCCTAACGAGGACCACAAATTCAGTAGGATCACAGTGCGGTTTTGGTGGTAGAAGCGAACGAAGAAGAAGAAGAAGACTTCAACACTGTATCAGCACAAAAGCTAAGACTACAATATTTGCCAATGCAAATTCAGGATTAATGTTATAAGTTTCTCATAAAATTTATTTCTCAAAGATTTTGTTATGTGGACTTTAATTATGTGGGGGAAAAAAACAATCATGAATCTGTGCTTGTGGAATGTGTCCTTGCCAGAGGCAAGACCTGCATATTCATAAACTAAAGACATGTAGGATGGATCTCTGTCCATATTTTCTTGATTGAAGTAAACAATTTATGAGGGGATGCTGAAAAGTTATTGACCTTTACAAGGAAGGAATGACCTTTTATGAAACTTTCATGTTATTCCACATGTATACCCCAAACATGGCACATTTGTTCTAAAATGTCTTTAGTCCTTAGGATAAAAATATGATGCCTGAACACTGAAATGTAGCTCTTTTTCTGCTATCATCTCTGAATTATTCAAAAATGTCCTACCTTTGAAACACTTTTTATGGTTTGGAAACAGTAAATGATCAGATGTAGCAATATCTGGTGAGTGGAGTGGATAATTTTTGCACTCAGAAGTCAGGTTCTTCAAAACATCAAACATCTTGTGAGCTAGTGCATTGTCACACAGAAGGAGAACATCCTTCTTCATCTTCCCTTGCATTTTTTTCTTTCAGTTCATCCTATAATTGGCACAGCAAGTTACAGTAGTATTCTGTATTAACTGTTTGGCCCTTCAGAAAAGAGTCATCAAAATCCCTTCCTTATCCCAAAAAGAGTTAAATGAGCTTTCCTGCTGAGTTTTGTGAAGAACAGGAGTGCTCCCACTACAAGAACTGTTGTTTGGTGACAAGTTCACAGTGAAGTTGTTTAATCAACTGTGGCAAGTTGTTCTAATAAGTTATCACTAGTCAGTGCATGTCCCTTGCAGAACTTTGCCTCCCTAACAGCTCTCCTGTAGGTCTCTCGGTTGTAAGCAAGATGCCCTGCTGCTGATGCATCCATTTGCAGATCATCAACGATGTCTTGCACCCATCTTCGCCTTGGTCTTCCTCTCTTTCTTTTTCCCATTATGTACCCTTCTAAGACAGTCTTCTCTAGATTATCATGACGTTTAATGTGTCCAAAATACTTAAGTTTTCTCTCTTTAATCCCTTTACTAACCAGCCTTCTTCAATATTAAGTTCTTGTGTTTCTCAGCTGTTTTGTTAAGTGTCCAGGTCTCACAGGCATATGTTGCGATGAGAAAGATGCATGCCCTTAAAAATCTTATTTTTGTGGTTCCTTTACTAGCCAACCTTCTTAAATATTAAGTTCTTGTAGTATGGATATATTTGTTCTTTTTTGTGTCCATGATATTTGAAGAACTCTTCTGTAGCATTTACATTCAAAGGCTATCACCAGATTTCTCAAAATGCTGGTAATCAATGTAGAGGTGTCCATTCCATTTTGTTTCTCACAGGCATTCAAACATTTTGGCACCTACTTGTCAGGCAATTTCTGAATATCCAAATGCTTATGAATTATAAATGCAGTGCATTCCCTGCCTATCTCTAGTGTCTAAGCAATTGGTAGATAAGCACACCACTGCTTCACAGTTGAGTATGATGGGCACTTGTCATTCATTATTTACAACCTACACTCTTGGATTTCCTTAGGAGTTTCCTTCTGCAGGGACAGATCATGGAAAAAATTCCACACCTTTCATGAATAAGGTTCTGTCATTGATCTGAAATTAGTGACATGGTCCTGCAAATTGGCACTTTACATTATAAAACTTTTTGCAGATACAGTGATAAAATTATGCTTGGATTTTGGACCTATGTCAGACTGATAACTTTTCAGCACGTCATAAATTTGCTAATGCAAATAAATGTCCCAGTGTCAAAATGTCCTGATGTCAAAAGTCAGTGGAAAAGCAAGAATGGCAATTTTTTTCCTGTTTCATGATTGAAGTGTTTGTTATTGTCACAATAAAATGTCAAGATTGCTCCTTTTTTAATATATTCACACTGCAGGAATTATTCAAAGCCAAGGTGAAGGACTTTGTCCAGCTTTATGCCAAGAGATGATGAAGGCTTCACAATTTGTACACCAGTCTTAGCAGTCTTCAGTTTTTATGCAATGTGCCAGGAGAATTTTGATAATTTATTTGAAAAACAAAAACAAAAAAAAAAAAAAAAAGCACCAAACTCTGTGAGAAAGAGTTGAAAATGTGTCCTTGGTGCAAGGAGTTCAGCTCTGTTCTCCTGTTGTTTCTTTCCTTTTCTGCTTCTTTAAAAATGAACTTGCAAAAAAAAAAAAATATGTTAAAGTATGAGCATTATTCATTCAGTACTGCTGTTTGTTTTGTTTTTTATATAGTTTTTTTTTCTTTTTTTGGTTAAAATGTGGTTTTGTCTCACAGAATAACTGAATTTTTTTTATACATTTCAAAGTGTGCTTGTGGATGTCAAAAATGAGTAACAGAGATGTAATAAATCTATCTTTTAGTCCTGACTGTAGCTCCATCAAGTTAGAAGTGAAAGTGTTCACAATTTTTAATGACTAGAGCTTTATTTCTGTTTTGCAATATTTTCTGTACTTTCATCCATACCACAACTGAAGCCAGGAAAGGCTGCCCTACAATAACAATCATGGCAGTAGCAAACCTTGAAGCCAGGAAAGGCTGCCTTACAATGATAATTATGGCAGTAGCAAACCTTGAAGCCTGGAAAGGCTACCCTACAATAATAATCATGGCAGTAGCAAATCTTGAAGCCAGGAAAGGCTACCATACAATAATAATCATGGCAGTAGCAAACTTCAAAGTCATGAAAGGCTGCCTTACAATAATAATCTGGCAGTAGCAAACCTTGAAGCCAGGAAAGGCTGCCCTACAATAATAATCATGGCAGTAGCAAACCTTGAAGCCAGGAAAAGCTGCCCTACAATAATAATCATGGCAGTAGCAAACCTTGAAGCCAGGAAAGGCTGCCCTACAATAATAATCATGGCAGTAGCAAACCTTGAAGCCAGGAAAAGCTGCCCTACAGTAATAATCATGGCAGCAGCAAACTTTGAACAGTGGCTGCTAACTCTCTTGTATCAGGGGTTCGTCCTCTTGGTGACTGAGCACTGGCAATTCTAACACTCAGCCCAATCCTGATCAGAAGGCTTGAGGGAACAGATTCTTGGATGCATCAGGATCTTTCTTGCAAAACCATGAGATATATCATAGACTTTCCTACCATGGACAGCAGACTAAAAATAACCAGGGCACAATCCTACCTCAGAATAAGTGCAGACAAGACACATCCACTTCACAGTGAACTAGCAAGGGCAAAAGGATGAGAGAGAGAGAGGCAGATAATGGATGGGCCATGTGGAAGTTGTAATTTGTGAGATGTGTGCTGACACTCTGTGGAAAAGTTAGAATAAAACTAAAGAAAGCAGGCAGAAAAGTGAGAAACATCAAACTGAATACAGAACTTCTTAAAAATGACCAAGAACTGAGAGAACAATACAAAGTTATTATAACAAATAGATACAATGCAATAGCAAAGATAAATAGTATAGATGAACTATGGGAAATGTTAAGAGATTCTATCCACCAAACTGTTAAGGAGATAGTACCACTAAAAAAGAAGCTCCTAAAAATAAATGGATGACAGACGACATCTTAGGACTGATGGACAAGAGGAGGAGTAAAAATAACGAGAAAAAATATAACAAGATAAATAAAGAAATAATAAATGCAGAGAAGCAAAAGAAGTGTGGTTAAATGAGCAGTGCAGACAGATAGAGGACTTTCATATTAAAGACAGCAAAAACATGCACAAACAAATTAATGAACTCACAGGCAGGAAAACAAAATATACCACAGGATGCCTGAAATCAAAAGAAGGTAAAATGTTAATGGGAAAAGAAGACATTGTGGACAGGTGGACAGAGTATATCGGTGAGCTATATGGAGGAGAAAGACCAGAATTAACACCAGATACTGAAAACTGTGAGGGACCACCAATACTTGAAGATGAAATCATAGATGCCATCAAACACATGAAGAAAGGAAAAGCAACTGGGCCTGATAATATAACAATAGAAGAAATAGAGGCACTAGAGGAGACAGGAATAAAAATAATAACCAAGTTACTGAATGACATTTACAACAGTGGTTATATTCCCAGTGACCTGATTAAATCCACGTTTATAGCACTACCAAAGAAACCAGGTGCAAAGGAATGTGACAACGACCGGACTATCACCCTCTCGTGTCACATAACGAAGCTACTTCTGAGAATAATTATGAGAAGAACAAGGAAAAAGATAAAAATGGAAATATCAGATGAACAGTTTGGATTTTTTTAAGGAAAGGGAACACACGATGCCATTTATGCTTTACGAACACTAACAGAAAGAGCTTTAGAAGTACAGAAAGATCTCTACTTATGCTTTATTGATTACACCAAGGCATTTGACAAGGTGAAACATAATGAAATTATTAAAATGCTTGAAGACATCAATATAGACGGCAAAGACCTGAGGATTGTAAAACATCTATACTGGCAGCAAGAAGCAGCAGTTCGAGTTGAAAATAGAATTGGAAAATATCAAACTATAAAACAAGGGGTGCGACAAGGATGTGTACTATCTCCAGACCTTTTTTCTCTGTATAGCGAGAATATTCTAAGAACAATCATCACAGAACCAGGCATAAAAATTGGAGGATACAATATTAACAACCTTCGGTATGCTGATGACACAGTACTCATAGCTGAGAACCAACAAGACCTGCAAAATCTCTTGGATAAAGTGGCCAAAGAAAGTGAACAGAAAGGCCTTACTTTGAACATCAAAAAGACAGAGACTACAGAATCCACCAGCATGCAGTATTAAATTAAACGGAACTATTCTAAAGCAGGTGCAGAAATTCAAATACCTTGGAGCAGTAATAACTTCAGATGGGAAATGCAGAACAGAAATTAGGAACAGAATAGGCCAAACAAAGACTGCATTTCAGAGAATGAGAAACATATTAACCAACACATCCTTATCAATGAATGTTAGAAAACGAGTCCTAAAATGCTATATTGAACCTATCTTGCTATACGGAAGTGAATCATGGACAATAGGCAGGTATGCACAAAAATCATTGGAAGCAGCAGAAATGTGGTTTATTAGAAGAATGTTGCGAATCCCCTGGACAGCAAAAATAACTAATGAAGAATGTATGAGAAGAGCTGGAGAGACAAAAAACCTTGTCAAAAAGATAAGAGAGAGACAATGTACTTTCGTAGGACATGCAATGAGAAGAGGGGGCATTGAAACAGGAAAAATAGAAGGAAGAAGATCAAGAGGAAGACCAAGAGAAATGATACTGGACGGTCTGACGGGATGGTGTGAGAGGAGATCACCAACTGAGCTGATGGCCTGCATGAAGGATCGGATACTCTGGAGAAGCATAATAGCCAACGCCAGTCGGCACGGCACATGATGATGATGATGTGCTGAGAATGTAGATCCTGAACAGGATTGGGTACCCGCACATCAAACTTCAAAGTCTTTTCATATTGCGCTCGACAGAAGATGCAGAGAACATACTCCTGCAGCAGTAGATGCTGAAGTCAAAGCACTAAATAGTGAAAACACCAGAGATGGTGACACTGTTGTTTGTACAGATGGATGGTTGAGGTAAGATTTATCCGAAGACTTGGACCTTTACAATCAACTCAAATGACAGAGCAGTGAAAGAAGCCAGTGATGCTTTTTGCTAGAACATTAAGCAGTCTCACAGTGGAAACTGGCAAACATACATCTTGAGCAACTTGATGAACATGCTGAAGAAAATTCAGATGTAGATGTCACAGATTCATCGGATGACATTCATTGTTGTCACCATGTCATGCAGGTACCAGGAAGAGGAAATGAAAGAACAGATCAGTTGGCTGACTCATCTGTCATGGAAGAAGGGCATCCAATAGATCAAGCAGATATCATCAGTGCTAAAAGAGAAGCTGTCAGACAAAAGATTTGACTGACAGCTGTGAATCAGTGTCAGTGTCAAGGATGAAGGAACTGGTGTGAAACTTGGGGAGGCAAAAATGAAGATTCATCAAGAGCTTCAGACGGATGGTCAGCCAGCACTTTCTATGTATAATGATAAGCTACTGTATGCTGATAGGGATATTGAAGAAGAGATTGTAGCACCTATTGATGTTCCTAGACTGCATAAGTGATAGTCCTTCTTAAATTACTAACTGTATTTCAGACAGTTTTGAGGTGTGCCAAATATTTGTAGTTGGCTGAATAGGGCCAATATCAGAATATTCACAGTCAAAAAGAACTCAGATTGTGTGATTGCCCAACGTGGTACAAAGTTAATATTTTAACTGAAACACTTGCAGACATTCAGAAGCTGAAAAGTGCAGAGTTAATTTCTGTGAAAGTTGGGAGCAACAGAATTATATAAATATGAAGGTGAATAGGAAAAAAAAGGTGACATTTAAAAATGATGTAGAAACAGTCAATTGTTATCTTAATGTGTTACACTTGACAGTGATCCTGGACCATAGAATTGTGAAAATAATAATAATAAATTCCAGCAGAATGTAATAAGACTGGATTAAGACCTACTTTGCAAATCAGACTGAAAAAGAACTGAATCCTAATTTGAGTGTGTGACTTAAAATGATCATTTATTGTAAAAGCTATCTCAGCTGACTGATTGAGTGAATAAGTAGGAATACTTTTACCTGGCAGAGTCACCAAGAATGTGCTGCATGTGATGACGATAATATAAACATAAAGCAGCGGTACCTGATATGTGAACAAAATAAATAAATAAATATAAAGCAGAAAATACTTAAGTGCTACGGTTGGCTGTTATTTAGTCACATGGTGTAAAACATTAAAGCTAAATATTCTTGCCTTTTGAACAATAATATTGGACTATATATTTCAAAAATTCTGTTGCACATTGTAATTTTAATGTACTGTCTTCATAGAAAGACAGTAGTTAGAGATTATCACTAATCCCCTACAAGAAAATAAAGATTAAAAATATTCTTCAGCATTGAAAATAGGGCTGGTTCAGCACAAGGAAGCAAGTCTACATCCACTGAGCTGGCCAGTGGAACTTAAATTATTTTAATTGCAAAAAATGAGTGTGAGCAAACTGCAACTACACAAATTTTGAGTCATGAAAAATGTAACATATTTTCAGAAACAGGTTATCAAGTGCAGTTCTAACATTAAATGTTCAAGATGCTGAAATTTTAGAGCTATTTAGTATTAATTGCTGCTAGACTACTAAATACTAGTGGCATTTTGCATAGAAAATGAGCTAATGGTTGCTAACACACTTTTTAGGCAACACTCTCTGGCTAGAACATTGTTAGCCACATGGAGAGGGAGTGAACAACTCTCTCACAACAAAACTACAGTTGTGCTCACACAACATAAAGAAACAAAGAGTTGCATTACTTACATCTTCTGAAACATCTCACTGAACTAATATAATACACAACACTTTTCTAACTTTCTGAACACACTTTACACAATACCATGAGGCAATATTTAGTAGCAACTCATCTAGCTAGAACAAAATTCACTGCATCCTAGTTCTAACATTCTACAAGAAGTCTCACAATGAACAACTCTAACTCTGTGTCTAAACTGTCATATCATTCTGTATCCTCATATAATCCATAATGATAGTCCTCTCTATCAATATCTAAGTCTGTCTAAAAAAAAAAAAAACAAACTCGTGCTTAAATATGAGCTATAATTTTACCTTGAACTATCTCGAAACTTATTTCACGAGACATCTGACCCTCGTGAAATTGTCTGTCTACTGACCTTGGGTAATAAATTGTTAACACATTTCCAAATATAACTTTCTGTTATTAAATATAACCAGTCTAGACAAACGACTCAACAAAGTCTCGTGAATTTAACATGTCATAACTGACCTTGAGTTAAAAAAAAATATTTCAAAGGTTAAATTTTTCTGTTACTAAATGTAGCTAACAATTCACCAAAAATAGTAATAAATCTAAGGAAGTTGACATAACATAGCTTTCCTTGACCTATATCCACGTCATAAATAAGGGCTTTAAAAACTTAGTATAAGAACTAAATTTATCTTTCATTGTTTCCCTTCAATATCAGAAGATCTATGCTACAAGTGCGCTATTCCCGTGCCACAGGAAGAAAAGCGGACGTTCAGTTACTTGCTAGAGTAAAAGCGTAGGTCTTGATATGTTAGGCGGTATAGTTGTAAAATGGAATGGAAAACAGTATTTACATGTACTTCCGTGTACTTACTATGTTTCAAAGTATAACTAAATGTATGAAAATTCATAAATGCACATTTTTTTAGGAAAAAAAGAAGTAATGTGATGTTTTTAAACACTGATTGTGCCCAGCTCACCATCGGCTAGGTCTAGATCTACATTACTTACCATCTGAGATGTCTGGATCTACTTGTCGATCTCGTATTGTGATTCTATGTTGCATTCTCGCTAAATTAATGTCTGAAATAACCTCCTAACTACTTCTCCAGTCGTCTAATATGTCTAGATCTACTTGGGATACATTCAAGAGCAGTGGGGTGGTCACAGGCCATGTCCATACCCCTATATACATCATCAAAAATTCTCCATGTTTCTCTTCCTTTTTCTCGCTCGTATCTAAGGACTCTTTCACCATTTTGAAAAGTGTCACATTAAACGTAGACGAAATATGTACAATTTAAATGTTACACCCGTTCTTTTATTGAAACAAACCATGGTTGAAATTCCGACCATTTGCACGCATCGGGGAACCGGAAGGATCGAAAATTCGACCACTGGCACTGAAATACTGTCACATTAGAGCAATACTCGTAAATATCTGAATTCTCATCTTCATGCTTAGTTTTTTTTTTTTTTTTTAGATTTCCGTGTAGTCTGCAGTATTGCAAAAGCCTGGTTTGCTCTAGTAAGTCTGCTGTTTATGTCCTCTGTGATGTCTCCATTTTCTACTACTCTGCTGCCAAGATATACACATTCGTAGACATCCTCCACTAACTTGCTATCTACTCTGAGTATATTTCTGTTCACATTTTGTTTCATTAACTCTGCCTTTCCTACATCGATCTTAATATGTTGTTTGTATTCTGAGTTAGCTTATTTTATCTTGCTTATCTTTGTGGCTGCTTGATATTAGACAAATGTCATCGGCAAAGTCAAGGTCCTTCAGCACCGGGTCGAAGGGCCATTGTAATCCTCTGGGTTTGTAATGATGTTGCATCCTTCATTAACCAGTCTACCGCCAAGATAAATAATGTTGGCGATAGTACACATCCCTGCTTTACTCCTGTGTGTACTCTAAAGAGAACAAAATGGAGAAGAACAACAGAGAGGATGTTGAACAATAGATGGCTAACCTGTGCAAGAGCGGGAAAAAAGGCAAATGATGGGTGTTTGTGGAAAACCCTTGTGGAAGCCCATGTTCTCTAGGAGAGAGAGAGAGAGAGATAACAATTGTAGGTTATGAAATACCAGAGATTATATATGCTGATGACACTTTATTACTGTCCAAAACACAAAAAGAAATGGAAAAACTAATTGTATATGCTAACGTCTATAAAGGGGCAGCTAGCGTAGTGGTTAGAGCACTCGTCGAGCAACCAAATGGTCGAAGGTTCGAATCCCCAGCTGAGCAGGATTTTTTTTCCGACCAATACGGCCCCGAGGTCGACCCAGCCTCGTAAAATGGGTACCAGAGAAAATCTGGGGAGGAAAGGAACTGGTCACCCTACCTCACACGCTGATGACCCAGCATAATGAGGCCTCTAACGCTTCACCCCCTACGGCATAATTGCTATGGGACTATCTTTACTTTTAACGTCTATAAGAACAGTGAAGAGCAAAATCTTTATCATAATGGAAAGAAAATGAAAACTAAATTGATGACACCTGACAAAAGAAATAAGGCAGATGAAATGATGAAAGATTGGAAGAGATGTAGAGTTTTTAATATCTTGGATCATTACTAACTTATGATGGTGATACAATATATTAAAAGGAGGATATATATCGCTCTTAAAAAATAAAACAAGTAAAGCTGTGGAGAAGAAAAGATACAATCACAAAAGTAAGATTTTTAAGGGCATGCATCTTTCCTATCACAACATAGGCCTGTGAGACCTGGACACTTACAAAACGGCTGAGAAACACATAAATGCCTTTGAATGTAAATGCTACAGAAAAGCCCTTACATATCATGGACAATATACTACAAGAACTTAATATTGAATAAGGTTAGTAAGGTAGAAAACTTAAATATTTTATAGAATTTAGAGAAGACAGTCTTGGAATGGTACATAATGGGAAAAAGAGAGAAAGAACAAGGCGAAGATTGCTGGAAAACATCATTGATAATCTGCAAATGGACGCATCAGCAGCAGGGCATCTTGCTTACAACCGAGAGAGGCCTAGAGGAGAAAAAGTTCCACAAAGGACATCCAAATGACTGATATGATGATTTAACTATATAATTAGAACATCGGTTTTCCGGCACGGGGCGAGTGGAGGTAGCGGGAAACATCGGTTTCCTTTCGTGGGGGGGGGGGGGGGGGGGGGGGGCTAAACGTCGGTTTCTGTTCACGGGGTGAGGGGAGGTAACGGAAACCACGGTTTCATTGCGCAGGGCGAGAGAGGTAACGGCAAACGTCGGTTTATAGGGGACGGCCCGAGGTAAAAAAAAACATGTTTCCGGGGACGGGGCGGGAAAGGTAGCGGGAAACATAGGTTTCCGGGCAGAGCGCAGAGGGATGTAAAGGGAAACATCGGTTTTCGCCCACGAGACGGTCCTTGTTAATGGAAAACGTCGGTTTCCGGGCAATTGACGATCCACAATTGCTCGAGGTAAATGGGAAACGTCGGTTTCCGGGCACTGCAGGGGGAAAACGTCGTTTTCCGATCACGGGATTAGGGGATATAACATGACACGTCTGTCTCCAGACATTAGGCGGAGGGAGGCAGCCGGAAACGTCAATTTCCGAGCACAGAACGGCCCGCGGAAAATCGATATGTCGGTTTCCAGGCACGGACGGCTCACAGTAATTGTAGTCGAAGGAGTCCGAGAACGGGTTAGGGTTAAGGGTTATAGGAGTTAGGGAGTTAGGGTTTTAGGAGTTAGGGTTAGGGAGTTAGGGGTTAGGGTTAGGGATATATGTTGTGTGGATAAACTTCTGTGGAGAGGAGCAGACAGAACCACAAAAATAAGATCATCTTTCCAATCGCAACATATGCCCGTGAGACCTGGACAATTAACAAAACAGGTGAGAAACACTTAAATGCCTTTGAATGTAAATGCTACAGAAGAGTTCTCCAAATATCATGGACACAAAAAAGAACAAATATATCTATACTACAAGAGCTTAATATTCAAGAAGGCTGGCCAGTAAAGAGGATTAAAGATAGAAAACGTAACTATTTTGGACACATTAAACATCATGATAATTTAGAAAAGACCGTATTGGAAAGATACATATTGGGAAAAAGAAAGAGAGGAAGACCAAAACGAAGATGTCTGCAAGATTTCATTGACGATCTGCAAATGGATGCAACAGAGGCAGGCCATCTTGTTCACAACCGAGAGGCCTACAGGAGTGCTGTTTGGGAGGCAAAGTTCTGCATGGGACAAGCAAATGAATAAAGTGAAATGGATAATCTTGTGTAAATAATGCCACAGTGTTGTAGCATAGTTTTCAAGAGATTTTTTCTTAATCAGAAGTAGACAGTTTGTTGTTACTGAGGTGGATTATGAAGTGCAAATGGGAGATGCTGTTCACCACAGTGACCACTTGGCAACCTTCCACATTATCAAGGTGCCTCTTCTTTTGTCTCCCAGAAACTTTGAGCTGGTGTTCTTTTGCAGCCAGTGTTGTGAAGATGTTGAGGCACATCAAGTTGGTAAATTGGGAGTTGATTTCGATAGCTAATTTTTTTTGTCAGTCCCTGGAGTGGAACTAAAAAGGGAGGGTGTTGAATAGTTCTTTAGCAGGGTCCATCACCATGAGGAGTATGGCTATCCCTGTCATGTTAGACATGCTAAATCTGTTAGTGATGGTAGCAACAGAGAGGTGGGACAGGGTCTTGGTCAGCTATGGTTCATGAGTCCAGATGTTGGTATGTCAGCTATGGTTCACCAGTCCTAATGTTAGTATGTCAGCTATTGTTTACCAGTCATGTTAGTATGTCAGCAATGATTCACCAGTCCTGATGTTAGTATGTCATCTATTGTTTACCAGTCATGTTAGTATGTCATCAATGAGTCACCGGTCTTAATGCTAGTATGTCAGCTATGGTTCACTAGTCTTGATGTCAGTTATGGGTCCCGATGTTAGTATGTCAGCTATGGTTCACCAGTCTTGATGTTAGTATGTCAGCTATGGTTCACCGGTCTTGATGTTAGTATATAAGCTATGTTTCACCAGTCTTGATGTTAGTATGTCAGCTATTGTTCACTAGTCTTGATGTTAGTATGTCAGCTATGAGTCACCAGGCTTGATGTTAGTATGTCAGCTATGGTTCACCAGTCTTGATGTTAGTATGTCAGCTATGGTTCACCAGTCTTGATGTTAGTATTTCAGCTATGGTTCACCAGTCTTGATGTTAATATTTCAGCTATTGTTCACCAGTCTTGATTTTAGTATTTCAGCTATGAGTCACCAGTCTTGATGTTAGTTTGTCAGCTATGGTTTGCCAGTCCTGATGTTAGTATGTCAGCTATTAGTCACTGACTACCAAATGGGACAGCATCTTCATTCCTTCTCCCTTTATTACCATTTTTTAGATTGGAGATGGTAAGAGAGCAGCTGGGCAAGGCAGACCACAGTGGCCTCAGAGATATGTGTCACTACTGTTGAGATGTGGTATCAGTAGGATTGCTTGATGCAGGTTTGGATAGCAGATGTGGTGGGCAGGTAGGTCAAGGTTGTTAGTGGTTTTGTTATGTCACTTTTCTGTTCATTAGATTCATGTACTACTACTACTACTACTACTACTACTACTACTATACTACTACTAATACTACTACTACTACTACTAAGTACTACTACTAATTAATACTAATACTATTACTAACTACTACTACCATCTAATACTACTACTGCTACTACTACTAATTACTACTACTACTACTACTTACTAATAATACTACTAATACTACTACTACTAATACTACTACTACTTCTACTACTACTAACTAATACTACTACTATTACTACTACTACTAACTAATACTACTACAGCTACTAATACTACTAATACTACAACTAACTAATACTACTAATACTACTACTACTACTAACAAATACTACTAATACTACTACTACTACTACTACTACTACTAACTACTACTACTGCTACTGCTACTACTACTAACTAATACTACTACTAACTAATACTACTACTACTAACTACTTCTACTAACTAATACTACTACTACTACTACTACTAACTGCTACTACTACTACTACTACTACTACTACTACTACTACTACTACTACTACTAACACTACTAATAACTAATACTACTACTAACTACTAATAATACTACTAACTAATACTACTACTACTACTACTCCTACAACTAACTAATACTACTACTACTACTGCTACTGTTACTACTACTACTATTAACTACTACTACTACTACTAACTACTTCTACTACTAACTAATACTACTACTACTTACTACTGCTACTAATACTACTGTTACTGCTACTACTACTACTACGGTTACTTCTGCTACTACTACTAATACTACTACTACTATTTCTATTCATCACCATCATCATCATGTGCTGTGCCGACTGGCATTGGCTATTATCCTTCTCCAGAGTACCCGATCCTTCATGCAGGCCATCAGTTCAGTTGGTGATCTCCTCTCACACCATCCCGTCAGACTGTGCAGTATCATTTCTCTTGGTCTTCCTCTTGATCTTCTTCCTTCTATTTTTCCTGTTGTTATAATATTTTCAATGCCCCCTTTTCTCATTGCATGTCCTGTGAAAGTACATTGTCTCTCTCTTATCTTTTTGACAAGGTTTTTTTGTGTCTCCACCTCTTCTCATACATTCTTCATTAGTTATTTTTGCTGTCCAGGGGATTCGCAACATTCTTCTAATAAACTACATTTCTGCTGCTTCCAATGATTTTTGTGCAGACTTGCATATTGTCCATGATTCACTTCCATATAACAAGATAGGTTCAATATAGCATTTTAGGACTCGTTTTCTAACATTCATTGATAAAGATGTGTTAGCTAATATGTTTCTCATTCTCTGAAATGCAGTCTTTGCTTGGCCTATTATACTTTTACTACTACTTCTCAATCAGCATTTGTACACAGCTTACAGGTCTAGTCTGATGAAGGAGCCAAGCCTAGGATTTGTTGCTAGCTTGAGTGCTATAAAATATGTGAGGCACATTCAACAGATTATCAGTTCAAGATATATTTATCAGTGTCATAGTTTTTAAAATTGTATTTGTGATATTGAATTTGGTCATTCTGAATTATTTATTTGCAAATGATCATTTTTGTCAAAATGAAGATGCAACACATCCCACAATAGATTATTTTTATGGCCTACTAACATACACCAATGGTCAGCTAATGTGCATTTAGGGAGCAACTAGCATAGACAGAAGTACAGCTGACATACATTAAAGATACAGTATATGGTAGTTTTTCAAGTTGAAAGTTGATGGTTTAAATATGGCTGGAGGCACACCAGTCACCCAGGCTGTAGAAATGTGTACCTGGCTTGATCTAGAGGCAGGGAAGAAAGGTGTTATGCTGACCACATCACCCTGACAGGTCAAGAAAAATATGGGCACTAACATCATGTCTCCATGGCACAACAGGATTACTTTACTTTTTTTACAGCTTATGTCAAGGACCAGTTACAGTATGTATGAAATAGATGTGACTTTAATAGCCTAGGAGATGCCTGACTAACATAGAGCTACTTGATTCATCATTATGTAACTACAGTAGCCTAGAAGACGCTTGACCAACATAGAAGTACTTGCTTCATCGTTATGTGACTACAGTGGCATAAGAGATGCCTGGCTAACATAGAAGTACTTCCTTCATCATTATGTGACTTCATTAGCCTAGGACAGTGGTTCCCAATTGGTGGTATACGGACCAGGAGTCCATGACAAAATCTCAATGGTTTTTTTTTTCCACTGTGGAATGTTTAACATCTGATGTTTCGTCAAATCCTGCATGGATGAAGGAACATTTTTCACATTTAAAAATATAATTATATTATTGTCAGTTTGAAAATTCACCAAGTCTGTACTGTGTATTTTTTTAGCATAGTGTAGTGTTTGATCATTAAAGGTTACCCACATTTTCTTTAAAAAACAAATTATTTTGCGTTGAAATGACATAGCTACCACAAAGATATGAAACTTTTCCAAAGTATTGGCGTCCGTGGCCTGAATTTTGATCACACTAGACTTTGTTGTATTTGTTTGTCTTGTTTTACAAAGAGAACTGTGAGTCAGCATAAAACTGGTGTCATCAGTTGTTGAATGCGGAGAGGAGATCAGAGATTTGTCTGGAGTTCAGTGGTGTTGATGATAATGATGAAGACGATGATAATAATGATGATGATAATGATGATAACTAAATAGGTAATGTTTTTTTCTTCTTATCACCCACAAACAGCAGTCTCATTGGCTATCCGTCATGGTGGCTACAGTGGTGGTGTCATCCGACTTGCTGCCATAATCAAAGATGGGATTTAAGTATTTATCCTTACCAGAGATTAGATTTCAAAGTTCTGTGAAGACAGTTAGGAATTATTCTTCTTTATATTCATGTTTCTGTGTTTATATTCAGAATTCATAATTGCTGCACTGCCTGTGCCAGTGAATATGACACAAAATGTTCATCGATGGTCCTTCACATCAGTCCTTGATGATGAGCCACCCAGTGAGAGCACCATTTCAGGAACTACAACAGTTCAAATGTGAAAATAGTCAGCGTTGCTCATGGTGTGAACTTCATAGCTAAGGCGCCAAGCCAAATCAGGACACACAAAGTCCATCGCAGTTTACCATTGGCCAAATAGACATAAGTAAGAACCATCAACACTGTCCATACGAAGTTCACAGCTCACAGTGGTGCCATAGCTCTAAACTTAGTAACTTGACACACAGAACCAACCTCCTTCTTGAAAGCAGTGACAACACTGTTGCTTATTTGACACATTTGTGTTTCTATTCACACCACACTCAATCGAACAGCAGAGGCACTGCAGGATATAAGCACTTTCAACAGGCAGTGCAGAAATACAGCTCTGTATCAGATATCATAAAAATATTATCAAATATGCATAGAGGGAACAGCTGCTGAAGAAGTAAACTGATTTGCATATCTCGGCAGCTACATAGACCAGGATGGTAACACCAGAAAGGAAGTTAAAATTCGAATTGCAAAAGCATCATTGACCTTCAAGATTCTTGAGAACATATGCCATTCAAAAATGTATATTCACAAAAAGCAGGTTAAGATTATTCAATTCAAATGTAATATCCACCCTCATTTATGTATGTGAAAGCTGGAAAACAGCTAAAGAAATAGACAAGAAATTAGACTCTTTTGAAGAGAAATGCTTAAGGAAAATAGTCGGTATACAGTGGAACGAATTCAAGAACAACGCAGAGATAAGACGGGTAAGCAAACAAGAACCTGTCTCATGGGTGATCAGAAAAAGAAAATGGACATATGTTGGTCACATGATGAGAAGAAACAATCAGGGAATCCCAAAACAAGCTATCAAGTGGAACACAACAGAAAAAAAAAAAAAAAAGAGGTCGACTACGTGAAACTCTAAATGGGACATAAAAACAGCATTGTGTAGGTTAAAGTTCACTGTTGGTGAAAGTTAAGAAGTGAGTAGACTGCCAGATAACACCTGTGACACACAAACACTCTTTGTTATCATTCATTATGACTGTCATGTTTTAACAATAAATGATGTGATACTATTTTTAGCATTTACAACAATTTAAACAGCTATCACATCATAATGTTAATATCAGCCTGGATGAAAGCTTTGATAACTTGACATATACCATAGGACCATTTTGTGTATATTTTGGTGTTTTTTTTTATGGGTGACATAAACATATGATTATTGTATGAATTATTTATACACAAATATAACCACCTTGATTCATGTTACATTCTTTACACATAACTCATAGCCATAACTTATAATTTTTGCATAAATTTATCAAGAATATATATGTGGGTGTATGAGCGGCGAAGTGTTTAGTGCACTGGCCTCTCATGGCGAAGTTCATAAGTTCGAATGCGGCCAGAGGCACCCCAGTCACCCAGCTGTAGAAATGGGTACCCGACTTCTTCCAGAGTTGGGAAAGGAAAGGCAGCTGGGCATGATACTGACAATATCCCCCTATAGTGTGCTGACAGGTCAAGGAAAATATGGGCACTAACACCATATCCCTATGTGCCTCTATGGCATGACAGGATTACCTTTACCTTTATATTATTATAATTTGGATCATAAATGTTAATCATTACTTTTTTGGATCATAATTATTAATAATCAGCATTTGAGACTATATCACATTTTTTCATGATAAATGTAACAATTGTTTAATAGAAATTTATATTTGAAAACAGAATCAATGTATTTTTCCCTTTGTGTTTGTAACAAATGTTATGAAAGACATTTAATTGTGTGAATACACTACAAGTTATTATAATTCTTCACATCTTTTTCTTCAGTTCATTGTAAGTGTTGAAATAATATTTACGTGAGTCAGTTGTCAGTCAGTTACGGTTACTGGTTTAGGGTCACTCTCAGAAAAGAACTGCTGATCTTGGTCAAGGAGAAATGTCTGCTCATTTTTCTACCAGTATATAATATTCTACCACATCCCGACATTCCTGATCAGAAATTACTTTTCCTAGTTAGATTTTTACAACACGTCTCTTCCTGGATGATAGCTTCCTAATGGATTATATGTATTAATTAAATTAAATGTGTATTAAACAATTCATTCATTCATTTGCATGTCCCCTGCAGAACTTTGCCTCCCAAACAGCACTCCTGTAGGCCTCTCGGTTGTGAGCAAGATGGCCTGCTGCTGCGGCGGCATCCATTTGCAGATCGTCAATGATGTCTTGCAGCCATCTTCGTTTTGGTCTTCCTCTCTTTCTTTTTCCCATTATGTATCCTTCCAATATGATCTTCTCTAAATTATCATGACGTGTAATGTGTCCAAAATATTTAAGTTTTCTGTCTTTAATCCTCTTTACTAGCCAGCCTTCTTGAATATTAAGCTCTTGTAGTATAGATATATTTGTTCTTTTTTGTGTCCACGATATTTGGAGAACTCTTTTGTAGCATTTACATTCAAAGGCATTTATGTATTTCTCAGCTGTTTTGTTAAGTGTCCAGGTCTCACAGGCATATGTTGCGATGGGAAAGATGCATGCCCTTAAAAATCTTATTTATTTGTTAAACAATGCCACGTGTAAATTTTTCATCTAATTTTCATGTTTTATCTGTGTATTGTTTTTGTATGTGATCCTTGTAAAAGGCTTTTGCCGAAATATTGGTTTGTTATATGTTGTTCATTTGTATGTGTTCATCTTGCTTTCTGCCATTCTTGTTTCTGCCAGCTTTCCTCACTCTTTCTACAGTGCATTTGGAAAATAACTGTGCACTAACCCAGTATCGATTCTGGTATCGTAGTGTTATCTTAATGACTGCGGCAGGTAGATGTGGCTAGATACTGCAGACATTAAGATATTGCTATAAACATTTCTGTTTATACTTTAGGAATCTTTGGCATGAAATTCCACACTGCTTCAAAAACAAAAATGAGGTGAGAAGTAAAAGTACAGAGTCTAAACCTGGAGGAATGGAGAAATTTGAAACCTATATTATTTGGATTCTGGGAGTGGCCAGGTTTAATGATGATTTCATTGTTCAGAAACTTTGAAGGAAATCATGAAGAAATAGCCTTTGTAATAGAAAAATATTTGACTTTTGTAACATTTTATGTCATGTTTCAGTGTGTTGTCCTTGGTGTTGGCAGTCAACTGAAGTGCTCCATTTTGTGGTGCCTTTTGTGTGAGTCAGCAGTCTGAGATTTTTTTTTTTCCATTGGTCTTTCTCTACTTCTTTTTCTCCTGAGGCTTTTGATGTAGACTAAATTCTCTAACTCCTGTCTTCTCATGATATGTCCAGTGATTACCAAATTGTCTAACTTTCCTCATCATCCAAACCAATTATAAAACAAACAAGTAAGTAAACCAAGAAAAAAAATAGACAAATGAAGCCTCCACTAACCCTAAGCGAAAACGTCAGTTCCTGTATCTGAATATATCCAGATTTATTTGGCTGATTTGCTTCCTGGATTTCTATTCTTTGTCTGCTTTTAGTCTGTATTAAATAATCTGTTCATTTCTGTAGTATGAGTTTGAAAAAGAATGATTCTAAGTTGTTATAAAAATGTCATAACAGCTCTGAAAATACGTTGCATCTATTAAGGTAAAGGTAAAATTCCGTTTCCATGCCATTAAAGCATATTGAGAAATAGGGTGTTAAGCCCCTTTTTTCCATGGCCTTCGGCACATAAAAGTGTGATGTGGTCAGTATCACGCCTGGCCGCTTTATCTTCCCAGATTTCTCTGGTACCAATTTTTAGAGGCTGGGTCAACAACCCCGGGCCTTTTTGGTGTGCATGTGTGTGTACCAGAAAAAAAGTCCCACTGCTATTTAGACAAAAAGAACAAAAAGTTCCTTTTATCAAAACAATCTAACAACAACTGACCATTCTGACCTTGGGTCATTCCAGCACGGTTTTTCGTAACCTCCCGTCAAAACATCCAAGCATGCAAACTCAAATAACTTAAGACAAAAATAAACTCGCAGCTTGGCCTTTACATCGAACCGAAACACGCACGAGCAAAACTCATACTAAAACCTATACCTTTCTCTTCCCTGTCTTAGCTTAACTCTTCTTTGTCCTTAAGGCTCCCCAACCCCCAGTACTACAGAATAACATAACTTCTGCCTTCTGTATGTTCAGTGATTACCAAGCTCTCCAAATTCTGTCTTTTCAGTTTAAAAAAATACAAAGAAGAATGAATGGCTACAAAGGCAATGATATGATCACGTAGAAGTGTAAAACAAACAGTAACAAACTAATATTTTGGGTGTTGGGAAGGTCCAGTTGACGGTGGGTGGAGGTGGAGGTGGGGCGGGGCGGGATAGAGAGGCACCGGTAACATCAGAACCATGTGAGCAAAATCATTGTTTTGTGGTTTTATTGTTTGAAAGGAAATGGACGGCGGCCGGAAAAGATATGAGAGTCACTGATCTATTTGAAAGTGAGTAGCTCCAGTAAGCCTAGCACAAGAGAATCAGGCACCTATCTGACAGCTAAGTTGACTATGATAGTGAATGATCTTCATTAAACTGCGTTGAAGAACAAGGCATTTCAATATCGCTATGATAATCCTGCGCTAATAGTGGCGCCACAGTGTGAGATAGATTTTTTTTTAAAGGGAGGGGACGGGGTAAAGCGAAGAAATGAAATGAAAAGAATGGAAGAAAAGTCTAGTGCCAACTTCGATTTTCATCGTCGTCGTCGTCATGATAATCATCATAAATATGTTGTGTGTTGCAAACACTGTCGAAAAATATTTAAAAGATTACTGCGATTAGTTGAATTTGTTTTTTGCAGCTTTTAGAAATATGTTTCTAGATTTAAAAATGTGTAAGTGTCTAGACTTTAAAATAAACATCATTTTTAAACATTCCAGCGTCTTACATTGTTAGGGTTAGGGTTAGGGTTAGGGTTAGGGGTAGGGTTAGGGTTAGGGTTAGGGTTAGGGTTAGGGTTAGGGTTAGGGTTAGGGTTAGGGTTAGGGTTAGGGTTAGGGTTAGGGTTAGGGTTAGGGTTAGGGTTAGGGTTAGGGTTAGGGTTAGGGTTAGGGTTTAGG